>JARFIY010000189.1:18458750-19872500 GCA_036346155.1 Sinelater perroti
CATAAAGCTCTGTTATTCTTGCGACCCTTGTATTTAAATGTCATGGCCAGTCGTTACTTTTATTTCAAGTATTAAATAAATTCACTTTTATTCAATTTACTAAAAATATGTCAACCTATCACAAAGTGCAAAAAATATCAATGGGAGTCTAAAACCCCAGTTGAAGAAAATCGATAGATTTTTCCTCTTAACCCAACGTACTCAAGAATACAAACTCAATTATATTTTTAATAACACGCAAAAAAATTAATCTAATAAAACGAACTATAGAAAGTTAGTTTTCTTAATACTATACTTATAGACAATAAAATTAACTTCTATATCTATTGCAACCCAAATTTAAAATCCCTATCCATAGTCATCATGAATGTCTCTCCACAGTTTTCTGAAAAATAAATACGAGAGAAAAAATATATAATCTCCCCTTCATTAAGTTAGCAAAACCACACAACTAATATAAACTACTGATACTGCTATGAGGAGTTGAGCTCGCAGCTAACGAACAAGCAAGTGAAATTTATAAAATCAACAGGTCGCAACACTCGTTAGTCACTGTAAAATAATTCACGTAATACCTCCCTCCTCAATGTCACAGAAGTCAACTCTAAGGTCATACTAAAAATTATCGTCTTATCCCCACGCTGCGTCATATGTTTGGCTGACCACCTCCATCAAAATTACGACAAAAATAAGAGGACCCCCAAAAATGTGTAAATTGCGGTGAAGAACACTAGAAATTTTAGAAGATGCAAGTACTATATTTACACAGAACATGTATCATAAAGGGCCTCGGCAATCTCCAAACACTGAAAATCCTGTAAATGAAACTACAAAAAGAACTTATTCAAATATTCAAAAAAATGCTTATCTTGATCAACAACAATTCACCCACAACTCAGATTATCTCAACTCTTCTTAGTCTTATAAAACTCTTTATTTAACATGTTAAGGTTTTCCTCATAACAAGACTCTCATCCACAATTGTTTTACAATGTTCTATAATCAGATGCTTATCCATAATATCGAACTCCTGGAACGCCAATACAGTTAAAACCCAACTTCTTATAAGAACATGAAATAGACACTGCTTGTATTACAGAAATTTACTGGTCACCAAATGAACAATTGTTATTACCAGGATATAAAATATACAGATGAGATAGAAGATTTCTGACTTTTGATTTAAAAATGAGTGGAAAATGTAAAAACAAATTTTCCAGGCTGCTCTCAAATTTATCTGTAGTTCTAGAAAAAGTGCTGTAGCTCAGATTAAATAAAATTGATTTCCCTCAACACCACACCAGCATTTCAGTTTGGTTTTAGGCGTACTCATTAACTTTAGAGGTTGGACAATACCAGCGATACAGGATTTGTGATAAAAGTTTGACACAAGGCTACGGTATATTTATTACTTGATATACCACCATTCAAGACAGCATAACTATATTTGTTGACGACATAGTTCTCCTAGCGCAAAATGTATCACAGCTCCAGTTAACTCTAGCAATATATGGCAAAATTATGTACCATAAGGAAGATAAATAATTCTTCGCTGATACTTCAACAAAACTACCTTAGGTGAGTTCTAAAGATGAACTAGTAACATATATCTCGGAATCTACATTTACACAAAACTGACCTGGAAAAACCACATACTAAAGAAACTCGATGAAAGGTATACTAGGATGAGGCAGCTATATCCTATTATAAATAGAAAATCCAACCTTAACATGGATCTATGGTAATATACCCGTGTATGATCTGGAAAAAATAGAAACTCTTCGGAATAGCAGGAGACGCCTCCTGATTTATAAGAAACGATCAATTTCATCATGAACTTTGAAATGGCACAACAATCAATCCAGAAAGTTAAACTCTCCAAAATCAAATGAAGATTCACATGAAATTAAAGACAGCAATGGTGCAAATACTTGATCTTATCAAGGTGACGAGGCGTGCTCTTCTTTGTATATTGTAATCTTACAATACTGGCATTGTATGTGTAACATTCTATTTTATTGAACTGGCTATCTAAATTAAAAATATATAATAGGGGCGCGTTTTAAACGCACTTTTGAATCAATTTTTATTCACTTTTTTATAATTCCACTGACATTTGGTTTGCATGCTAATTTGGAAGTGGGATTTATGAGTGATGGTCTAGAGTGAAGCGTTGAAAAGGCGCCCGTTTCAGGAGAACTTAGCAGATTGAGGTGGGAAAATCAAAGATGACAAAGTTCTCAAGGTCCTCTCAGATCCAATGGCAGAATAATCGAACACGGTGAAAATTTGCTCTACTCTCTCTCCAACTTAATTGCAGTTTCTACCTTTGCAATCCCCTGAGAGTATTGTACCTATACTTCTTGACTGGTTTAGAAAAATAGAAATTGTAAAAAGTAGTGTTTCTTAGTATATAGGCGTTGCTTGGAAGCGGAAAAGGGGATAACCTAATCTAATAGAAAATTTTAAAAGCAGAAATTTGTGAAATTAGTAAAGTGCAATTGAAGAAACAGAAACAATAAATAAAAGATTTATAGAAACTATAATCAAAAATTTATCAAATAGTAAAAAGAGCTACAGTATAAAAAGGGAAATTAAAGAGATTTTCATCAGACCATATGATAAAATATGACAAAAGTGGCAAAATAGCGTTACAAATTACAGCGCGAAACAAGCACCAAAGATCAGACCAAATAATTGATTTGTAGGAGATTAACGATTTGAAGAACTGACATAAAAAATGCAAGGCTACAAATTTTGATAAAAAAATAATAGATAATTCTATATTAAATTAAGTTGTAATTTAATGCATATTTGAAAGGCTTTTAGAGGGATACCAATTTATTAGATGGCTTACTAACTTATCATATCTATGTATTATGTTAGTTTGACTAAACTAGATAACTGTCTTATTACTGAATTGATTTTATTTATTGTGAGCGTTAGGGTATAAAATTCTTATGATTTTCTTACTTGCAATAACAAGAGTTTTGAGGAAATAAACAAAAATCGAAGAGGGACGATGGATTGGCCTCCCTGTCATAAAATTGTGGATCTACAAAAGAAAGGACAGTCTTGTATTAAGCAAAAGGACAAGTTTCAAAAATAGAAAAAGACATTAAGTTAGGTTTTAATTGCCAAGGATCGTTCTGTGCTATTGTAACAAGGTTCAATTGTGCTTCATATTTCATCAACAACAATTGTCTTAAGAGGACTTAGTGTGGTCTAAAATAAAACACATTCATATTTTTATGCTTGATCGTTTATTTAAAGTCTGAAATTATGTTTGGAATATATCTAATAAATATCCACCTCTAGGCCACTTTGGGGTCTTTGAATCACACTTTCCATCATCTTTTTATAGATGCCGGAGGATACGCTTTGAATAGCTTGCCGTATGTTTTTCTTGAGTTTCTCATTTGTGTTTGTTTTGGTAGCATACACCTCGTCCTTGAGATATCTCCTCAGAAAAAAGTCGGGACAGTCTAATCTGGTGATCTGGGAGGGCTAAACCTCATCACTCTTAGCTTACTCACCGGCATATACACAAACCTGCTGAAACCACCTTTCTCAAAATAATTATTGCAGTCATGCTTCCCAGTAACAGTAAGAGAATCTTCTGCTTCATCCCCAAAGAAATATAACCTAATTACTCAAAAAAATCCTGCACTAAACTGTGGCCTGACATAAATGTAATGATCGTTTTTGAATAACACGACAATTTTCTTTCCATCAAATACGACAATTTTGCTTATTAACATACCCAAACAAATCAAACTGGGCCTCATTGTATTTGCAATGTTTTTGATGGTTTCTTGGTTGAAGTTCTTGAATCAACTGGGCCTTGTACGGTTTTTGATTCAAGCTTTTGTTTAATATGGTCTGCAAAGGTATCCGAAAATATATATGTTCGTTTCTTAAAAGTAGCGCCTAGTAGAAGTACAAGGATCCCAAAGGACACTTTGTCGAACACAATACTCTCCGGTGTACAAGACCACTAGTTTCTTCAAACCTTTTCATCAGCTGACAAACTGTGTTAACAAAGGACACATTATCATGACCGAAGTCTTACCTTAATTTTCATAAATTAGCAATAATTAAGGAATTAATTCAATAAAACGTTTTGACAATACAACACACGTCAAAAAATCGTGAAAAGCTCCATGATTAACTTGCCATGTGTTCTCTACATAACCTCCAAATCAAAACTTTCGACAATGCGTACAAAATCAAAATGGCAGAACATTCCAAATCAGTCAGCTATATATTGCTCACCGTGTATAATGAATTGATGAGTAAATTTATCGTTTTCTTTGGTATTCGTAGCTGCGAATCTCATGATTTGTAGATATTTTACCTAGAAACTATTAAATTTGTTTAAGATGTCCTCCCGTTGGTGCTTGTGATTTTTCTTGGATGCTAACTTTAAGTAATTTAATGCCTTTTTTTTGCCAATTGAACGTGGTCTACTGATGATCTATGCGGAAGACTATCACAGAATCTTGTATTAGTTTCCGAATCGTTACTGAAAATTTATTTCTTAAGTGAGTGGTAGCAATAAACCTATTTCGTCTAAATAACGGACCTACAATTTTGAAAATAAAATCCATTAGAAATAGAAAAGTTATTATTTATTTCTAGGGGATTCCATGTATGGAACACTAACCCAACTTAAGGACACACAATTACCAATAGATGCGACCGATCAGGTAGCTCCGCCTCCTCAAGAACCAATAGCAACTATCAGCGCGCCGAAGGCACCAGCAGCAACCATCCAAGCTCAGGAATCCAAAAGCGGCGACTCCATATCAGACCCACTGAGGGAGCTAGTCCTCTGCTGCAAAAACCTCGAAAGCGAACCTGAGAAGCTGAACCACCTGGCCGTCCAAGCCGCTAACCTGCCAGTGGCCGAAGAAATTTCCATAAAAGCCCCCAGCGCTGGCGTCAAGGTCATCGCCGGCATCTTCACCGGCACCGAAACCTTGGTAAAGAAGCTCGAGGACAACATCAAGAAGAAGTTCGCCGCTTTAGATCCCAGCGACAGTGAGGAATTTGGAGGTAGGTTCTCCTCGCCGAACTGCAAGGTTCTGAACAAGTAATTGAAAAATAGATGCTCCACTGTTGGGGAAGATTTCGAGGGCCCGGAGGGCAAAATCGGCCAGCCAGAAGAACCTGGACTCGGACAGAAGGAGATTGGTGAGTTCGGAGTCTAGCTCCTCAGACAGCACCGCCGCCATGGAAGGCGGGGAGAATGAACGTGACGACTTGGACTACGCGGAAGAGAGGATACGGCAGGTGAAGCAGTCGCTCAAAGGAGATCCAAACGCGTTGGAAATTGAGAACATACGACCGATAAATCTTGATGTAGCCGTAGCTAATGATCAACTGTGAGATATAAATAAATTAAATGGGCTAATTGAATAACATTAATTTCTAGGTCTGTAACCGTTTCTGAAACAATCAACGTAAAAGGGGAAGGAAACGGAGCTGATGTTGAAGGATCAAATTTGAAAGAGAAGCGCAAGAAGAGATCTAAAACGGCTAAAACCAACAGGTAAAATAGTACTGCCAGCGATTTCTTTCAGATCTGTTCTATAATTTTAATGCAGAGTAAGACCGGCGGTGGATGTCAGCAGGGGATGTTACTCGGCTAATCAAAAGGTAGATTCCGACAACCCGCCGGAATCCCCCGACCCTCTAGAGCCATGGAGTACAAAGAACATAGCAAACATGAACGCCATCCTAGCTTGGGAAGACGACCAAGATAGCATGTAGCATGTTATTTTACTGTTCAGATTTTATATTTTGTATTCAGAATTCTGATTCGTGAATGTAAATTTTAGCGAGAATAAACGATTTTCATTGAAGGGTCGTATCCATAGAATTAGAAACGTCACCCGTCATCATTAATCAAGTTCAGGTTAACTCATTCAAAATTTTCGTGCATTTCATCAGCCATCATCATGGAAAAACCACAACCAATACAGTTCAGCGAAAAATTCCTCAAGGAGCGCTACAAGAAAAATGACGAGTTCTTCAAGGTCTATGACCACTACACCCCGAATTTTCAGAGTAAGTTTTTCGGTGTGGAAGAGGTGTTTTATTTGGTTCTTTTCATGTTGCAGGGGCCATCGTCACTGGGAAGTTTTACAGCTGGTTTGACTGCCTTGATCTTTCGCAGGCGGACATGGACTTGGTGAGCGCAATAGAGAGAACGAAGGATAAGCTGCCTAGAGATAAATATCCTTGGCCGGTTACTGAAAGCCACAGGTCTGTGGCGAACTTTTTTTTGGTATTTGTTTCGGTTGCTAAATTTTGAACAATATTAAAGACTTTGCCCTTAAAAAGTGACTTAAAGAAGTTTAAATCATTATACCAATTAGAAAAAAAATCTTAATTTTACATCAAAAATGCTTTCAGATTTGGGCAAACACAAAATATTTATTACAGGCAATTGAAAATTTCATTGAAACATATATATGTATAGTATATTCGGCAAACCATAGAAAAAGTGATTGGAAATGTTTAGCTCAATTTGCCTTTATCATGTCATTACTACATTAAAATGTTCCAGTCTAATCAAGTCCATATGCATGATTATAAATTACGATAATATAAACGATTCATTTAAGTTATCATCATTTTATGATAAACCGTGAAGCTATGTAGGTTTTACTAAAATGACTATAGCAATATTTCATTGAAGTTAACAGAGTTTTAAATGAGTTTGTTGGATATTTATCTTGGCATACTTAATGGATTAGTAACTGAAGTGCAACTTCAAAGAAGAGGTGGAACAGGAAGAGGGAGAGAGGGAGGAAGGTAGAGAGAGAGAGAAAGAGAGAAGGCGGGAGGGAGGGGGTTTAGAGAGAGGGAGAGAGAGAGAAGGAGGGGGAGAAAGAGAAGATAAACAGTAAAACTTTAGAGAAGAATTATATTCAAGTAAAATTTATTAAATATGAGCAAACAATAACAAATATATGATATGGAGAAAATGCCCTGATGTTCTGGTTGCCCAGGCAGGGAGTGGATGTCTAAGATTTTGATACTCGGTGGTCTACTACTTTGGTATTTTAATGTCATCAAGTTCTATATGCACTGGTGTTATAACAGTTATACAACATGGTTTTGTACAAAGTACCAGCATCTGGTTTTTGATTGCTGGACATCAGATACCACTGCCGAGTGGCGTTCTTCTTTTTCTTCTTCATTTGCCCTTTCTTTTATCCTTTTGAGTGTCGGATTTAGGTTAGTTGTCCTTCCCTTTGTTCACCCATTCCTTGCACTCATACTCCTCTAGTGTTTTACCCTTTTCTTTTCTCGCGTCTATTATTTACTGTATCCATTGTTACCTCGTTTTCCTCTTCTTCTTTTTTGTGATTTTTGCCATGATTTTTTACTAACTTATTAGGGTTTATCCTTGCCAAGTGACCACACCAATATAGTTGTCTCCTTTTTATTTTATTAGTATTATTAGTTCTTGTTTGATCGCTTACTAGTAATTTTTCTTAGATATTTTATTTCCGTCACATCTATCTTTCCAATGTGTTTCTTCTGTATTGTCCAATTTTCATTTGCATAAATTAATGTTGGTAAGATTATGGCATTATAGATTCCAAGTTTGGTTACGTTATTCAACTGTTTTTTTTCTAATATTTTTTTTTAGTGCATAGTACAATCTGTTTGGTTTCATTGTCCTGTTTGGTAATTCTACATCTATGTTCCCATCATTTGTTATTATACTTTCTAGATAATCGTATGTCGTTGCCGTCTCAAGGTTTTTGTTTTTGCATTTTATTTGTGTGTTATCCAAATCTTTCTCACTTATAATCATTATTTTGCTTTTCTGTGTGTTTATTTCCATTTTCAATAATTCTATCTCTTCTGCTTATATATCCATTAGTCTTTTGATCTCTCTTTTTGAATTCGCTAATAGTTCGATATCATCTGCGTATATTAATGCGTCCATTTTTACCCGTTCTAGTCTTTGATATGCTATTACGGGTGTTTCGTTCTTTCTCTGTTATTTTTAATCAGCTTACTCATTACTATTATAAATAGGAAGAGGCTGAGGCAGTCTCCTTGTTTAATTTCTTTTTTCCATTCAAACTCTTTTGTTCTTCTCCCTGTTGTCTGTACTTTTCCTTTCATTCCCTTATAAGTGCTACGCACAATTTGAATAAGTGAATTTGGAATCTCGATTTCATTCAAGCAGTTCCATATCACCCCTCTTTCTATTGAGTCGAATACCGCTCTTAGGTTTATAAACGCCAGGATAATTTCTTCTCTGCTCTCTTGACTTGTCTCTGTTAGACTTCTTATTATTCATATATTATCATTGGTTTGTCTTCCCGTCATTAATGCTGCTTCTTCTTCTTCTCATTCTTTTTTTGCTAGTAGTCTTACTCCTTTCTCTATTATTTTTGTATAGATCTTGAAACTTGTAGATACTAGACATGTGACTATGTAATCATCACACCTTATTTGTTTTCTTTATTGTGAATTGGTACCACTAGGTTCTTTCCCCAGTCTAATGGTATTTTTCTTGTTTTCATGCTCCCCTGCAAATTTTTCAGAACCAGTTTATGCTTTTTTACCCAAATATTTAATTAATTTCTATTTCGCCTTTTCCTCCTGCTTTTTCTGTTTTTTTATTCTTATCGGTTCTATTACTTCGCCCCTTCCGATGCTTTCTAATAATTCTTCGTTTTTATCTTTGTTTTGTCCCTTTTCTCCTATTGTAGTGTTAAATTTATCTTTGTAGTATTATTTCCACACCTCTAAAATATTTTCTATATTCGTCTGTAAGTTATTTTCTCATGATTTCTTTTCTATTCCTTCATTGCTATTACTCTAGCTTAAAGTCCTCTGTTATTAGTTGTATAGTGTTTCTGCGTTTATTTAAAGTCTTCCCAGCTTTTTCTTTTTGCTGCTTTGTTCATTTTCTTGACTTGTCTTCTCATTTTATTGTATTCCTCTTTATTCTTTATTCTTAGTCTTGAGATATTTTTTCTCATTCCACAAACTTCTTTTTTTCAACGAACTTAAAAAGTTCGTTACTGAATTCTATATGTCTGTCGGTCTGTCTGTCTGTCGCTGTCACAAAATTATGGATTTTTTAAAATTTTAAAATGGATTCTTATAGGAAATTTTACGCTGATTTCAAAATCGAAATCAAAAAGTTTCTATCTCGAATAGTTTTCGAGATATTCGACTTCGAATTTCGGGAAAATTTTCGACATTACGATTTTAAATGTGATTCTTATAGGAAATTTTCCAGATATTCGATTTCGAATTTTCCTGAAATTCGAAATCGAAATCGAAAGGTTTTTTTAAGTTCGTTCTGGGATTGCTTACAGAGCAATCTCTTCGCCGGCCCCATGTATTTGTTTAGTATTGTTATATTTTATTCCATAGACTCTTTCTGCTTCCTTTTTTATTGTGTCTTTCAGCTTCTCTAACATTTTTAGTTTTTCTTCGGTTTCTCTGTTGCATTTTACTTGAAAATATATTTTTTAATTTATTTTATAGTATTTTTGTCTTTTCTCTGCACTTAAGATATTGTCTTTTAATGTTGTCTTAACCATCCTGGGTTATGTCGATAGTTCCAGGTTTTTTCTGTCCTTATATTTTTAAGGTCTTTTTCAAGGCTTTTTGTATATAGTATGTATTCGATTAGACTTTTTGAGTTGATTTCTTCAGCCACGAAGGTGTACTTATCTTCTTTTTCTTGTTCCTAGAAACTATTTCCTATTATACTCCATTTGATTGGCAGAATTCCAGCATCTTCTTACCATTTCTATATAAAGTTTTTTCTCCGTATGCTCCTATACTTCCTAGTCCTCTATTTACATCTCTTCCGACTCGTGCATTCCAATTCCCAATAATAATAATTTTCTTATATTGCTCTCTTATTTTGTCTATTACATTCTGTAGCTCTGTGTAGAATTCCATTACTTTCTCGTATTCTGTGTTTTCTGTAGAGTAATATATTTGTATTATTACTTCTTTTAATTCTAAATATATTGTTGTAATTGGGGGTAATATTGGTTTATATTTGATTATCTTTCTTTTCTTATTTAGTATTACTCCCACTCTCCCACTCAGATCTATTTGGGTGCACCCGTTGCCTGTTTTTTCGTCACTGCTTCCTGTTAAGTTTATTTTTTTGCTTTTCAATTAACTCTAATTATTATCCTGTTAATGAGTTTAGAATTATTTGCATTTATTTTAACTTAAATCTAATCCTACCTTAATTTTAGATGTTATGTGGTGGTTAATTAAAGGGAGTATAAATAAGTCTCCGCCGTTTTTTATCAAAAATTGGGTATTTATTGTGAAAGAACGGAACCTTAAGTTTTATTCAAAGTATTGTCCATCGCTAGCCACTACTTTTTCCCATCTGACAATATACGGATACCGCGTCGGAAGAACGCTTCATCTTTTGAGGCTATCCACGAATGGACCCAATTTTTGGTATCTTCATATCATGTGAAGTGCTGCTCACACAGGCCATGTGCCGTCGATCGGAACAAGTGATAATCGGAAAGGGCAATGTCGGGTGAATACGGCGGGTGGGGTAGGACTTCCCAATTGAGTGTTTCCAAGTAGGTTTTGACCGGCGCCGCAACATGTGGACGAGCATTATCATGCAGGAGAATAATTTTGTCGTGTCTGAAGTAGTAGTGGGTGCGTTTTTCCTTGAGTACTCGGCTCGATCTCATTAATTGTATTCGGTAGAGAGTCCCAATAATGGTTTCGTTCGGTTTGAGCAACTCATAATACACGATACCAAGCTAATCCCACCAAATACACAACATGAGTTTTTTCCATGAATATTCGGCTTGGCTGTCGATGTTAAAGCATAGCCACTTGGTCCCCATGATTTCCTCTTCTTTGGCTTATAGTAGTGGGTCCATTTTTCATCACCAGTGACTATACGATGCAAAAAACCCTTTCGTTTATACTTGGCAAGCAGCATTTCACATGTGAAAATCGGCGTTCAATGTTTGTCGACTTCAGTTTATATGGAACCCAATTTCCTTGATTTTTGAATCATTCCCAACGATTTTAAACGATGTGAAATTGCTTGTTGAGTTACTACTAATGTAAGTGCAAGTTCTTCTTGTGTTTGGCAGGAATCTTCATCCAATAATGCTTCCAATTCCGCGTCTTTGTACACTTTCGGCCTTCCGCTACGTTTTTTGTCTTCGACGTCAAACTCACCGTTTTAAACTTATGAACCACTCACGACAATTTCTCTCACTTAAAGCAGCCTCACCATATGCTTCTACAAGCAATCGATGCACCTCAGCTGTATATTTCTTTAAATTATAAAAGTAAATCAAAAGTTTCCGCAAATGACGCTTATTCGACCCAAAATTTTCGTACGAATAAAATTATGTGATGCTGATACAAAATCGCTAATATTTTAAGGTTAGGTGTTGCCAGGTGTCTAACTTTACGATGGGACTTTTTAAATCTGACAATTTCAACCATAACTTACTGGTGGGGCCATCTTTTATCAAACGGCGGAGACTTATTTGTACTCCCTTTACCTTTTTGTTGATTTTTCTTCTTTTTTTCATTTTATTGGACATTATTTTTCCATTTCCAAGCTTATTTGTTTAGAGCAAATTTCACTTTTTTTTTACTCTAGGCCATCTAGTGGTACTCATTGCCTTAATACTTTGGTGCTCATGCAAAGGGTTGATACCCACTGCTCTGGTGTCCCGATATCCTCAAAATAAAAGTTGATGTCTTGGTAGCTTAATGTTCTAACATCTTCACATTAGTAATAATAGTTAAGAGCGATGACGTCTTGTTACCCAATAAAAGGTTACTAAGATGCATTTCTATTGTATGATAGTATTTTTTTTATTTGCAGTTAATGCTCTAATATGGTGTTTATTCAGAGCATTGATATATAATGCTCTAGTATTCTGGTATCCACTAAGAACTTGATACCTAGTGCTTAATTTTGGATATTAAGCATTGGATACTATTGTTCTATTGTTTTAGGACTTGCACAGAAGGACTGTGTCAGATTCTATGGTGCCTTGATGTAAAATATGCTTGTTAAAAGTATCAATGCCTACAATGAAACTTGTTGGCCAATGTTTTAATAACTTATAGTTATGTATTCGCCAAGGTTGTTGATTTTAACATATTAATATTCTAAAACGTACACGAATAATAATAACAAATTTTATGGGGGTAGCAATAATTAAATCGATATCCAATGTTCTGGTGCTTTGGTACTCGAAAATAATAGCTATGCTCAGCACACTGGTATCTTGATGCTACTAAAAACGCTAGTACTCTGGTATAACGCAAGTCTGAAAGTCTGATCAAAATTTGATGTTTGATCAAAAATTAATTTTGTATTTAACTCAAAATAAAGTTGTTAAAATCACTGCTACATGAATTAAGCTTCAAGAGACTGATTGAGGGATAGTCAATAGATCCTACTGAAACATAACTAAATTAAAAAAAACTTTTTGTTATCTACTTTATTATAGTAGATTGAATTCAGATAGAACCAAATTGTCGAAAAATAAAGTAAGTTAATTGCACACTTTAGTATATCGAACGATTATTTTATTTTTTTTATTAAAAAAAAACAAATGTAATGTTTACGTTCACCAGTGTCTTAATAGCACCTTCTCAGACATAGGTTGAATGGTGCTGCTGCATGGCCTGCTTGGTCACCGGACTTAAGCTCCCTTGCCTTTTTCTTATAGGACCACTTGAAAAATGTCATGTATGATGTGTCATTGTAGCCTATGATGCTACTCATATATGTTCACTCTTGGATAAATATTCATGAGGAGAGGGGGACACTTCCAAAACATTCTATAAAGTTGTCTGAAGCAAATGTCATGGTGTGTAATATTTTGTTATGTAAAGATTCAAAATTATGGACTCCCATTTTCGAATATACGTTATGATTTCTTCTATCACGAAAAAAACAAATATTTTTAATGGATAATATTTCAAAAGAGGGCGTAAACAAAAAAAACATTTAAATATAATACTATAACGGCAAAAAAATTTAAAATGGAAATCCCAAAGAAAATAAAACTGTTAGGCATATTTTAAGAGAGGCAGTTTCAGACCGTCTGCTCAACTCATCTACTAGGAGGACCAGATTTTTCTTTCTGAATTTTTTACTCTAGCTAATAGCGCCAATTCTTTTTATCCTCTCTTCTGTTGTGTAACGCACACCCAGAGGTTATAAGACAAAACAAGTTTTTTCTATTCCCCATTTCTTCATCTACCTCATCCCTAAATAATCTTCTCGACTTGTCGGACTTCATTCTGTTGCTTTTGTTATCCATCGATGTAATGATCCTCTTCTCACGCGACCATAACGGCGTAGGAGCCTTCTTTTCTCTTCTAGCTAAGTATATCTTCCTTTACTGACATTGTTTTGCATATCTTTTTATTTTTGCTAGTTTTGTCACTCTGTTACATCTTCAACATTTTTATAATCCAGTCCTCAGAGCCGTAAGATACTTCTAATTATAATATTAAATATCTTTTTGCGTCTTTTGTTATGCGCGTTTCTCATAAGATTCCATTTGATTGTTTTATGCTTGATCTTGTTTGACCTAAATTGTTTTTTGTCTTTTGTAGTTATCTCTTTATTTGAGATTTTGAATCTAGGCATTTGAAATTGTTTTTCCTCTTATTTTACTATCTGCGACCTTTTTTGTTCCTGTGAACTATTCTGTTGTAGTAAAATTAATTTTCATCCCGCTTTTGAATATTCTTCAATGGCTTTTTGAACCATGAAGGTGTAGAGGTGTACATTTTAATCGAGACCCTTACCCCACACATTTTTATCTCCAAGGTGTTAACGTTACTTTTGAGAAAAATTTTGAGGAGGACATGTTGAGCGACTCCATGGTAACTTTTGATATATTATATGTTTGTCTGATCATATTTTTTTATTTTAATACAGACTGTTTTCTTGTTATATGTTTTTAGTTGCTACTATCAATTTCTTTAAGATGTTCCATATATTTCTAAAGCTTTTTCGTGATATAGAGTCTTGTGCCTTTTTTAAATCAATAAATTTAAGCTGTGCTGATCTATTTTTAACAATTTTATTTTCATTTAATCGCCAGAGTGTTCTAAGCGGTTGAGGCGCGGACTGCGATGCGGACGGGCCCCGGTTTCATTTCCGGAGCTCTCTGTTGCCTGGTGGGTGGTCTAGTCAGAACACTAAAAATAATTGAGTACCTACATATTCACCTCAAACAAGAGGTAATAATGGCGGTTGTCTAAGGCGCGGTGCTTGCCACGTCGCCCCGCATCAGAAATGGTGCGCGACGACCCAGCAGTAAAGTCGGACATATAAGAGCTTTCACCTCTTAGTTCGCAGGCCGTGCTCCCACGCGGGGCGTTAGAGCCTTACCATTTTCATTTAACTGCGAGCTGTGTATGTATAATCCATGCAAGATCTTCCCCTCTTAAACCTATCCTAATTAACTTTCCACAAAGTCTTCCCACTGTAAATATAAAAACGGCTGCTGCCTTGATGTTTTTTACTTTTCCCTACTTCTTGTTGTAGGGTTTCTATAAAATGTTTTTCAGGGGAAAAGTCAAAATGTCTACTGTTAAATTGTTGCAACCTACTCTTTACAAGTTTAGTAAACAGCACCTTCCCCTAAAGTTGTACAAATTATTTCCCGGAATTTACCAATGCCTTTTCAGTTTAAACGAGAAAAAAAGTCAGTATCCTAAATGTCGTTTGTCGTGCGACATTGCATTCACCACTAATTCTTATATTAATAGAATATGAACTTTTTGCAGATGACGCTTCGTCATGACTATACAACGGGCTCTTCACTTCTCATCCAGAAATGTCTTGCCTCTTTTGGTTACACTCTAAGTTTCTACAATAGTTTACAACTAGTAGTTTTATAATTGTATGATAAGCTAACACCTTCTATTTTTTGGACAATCTTGAAGATTCTTAGTAGCGGTGGTATGTGGTCACTCGTGCTTTCAACACGGGTAATATTCTGATATATGTCGATGAACCCTAGATAAATAAAATTATCTCTTCGCTTAATGGTCTTCCCTGGTGCATTTTCTGCTTAGTTTCTTCATTCAGTTTTAACTCTAGTTGACGATGAACTTTATTTTTTTCCGTTCCCACTCATAGGTCTGCATTCCATCAAGTCCACGTCGAGTTTGTTTCTGTGCCTATACAACATTCTCTGGGCATAGATTGAAGAACCTTCTTGAATATTTCAAAAACATTATTTCACACCTTTAATCCCTAGGGATGCTATAGCAGCTCTGTCTGAAGTCGATAGAGTTGTTGCTTCTTAGTCTTAGTGAAATTATGAATTGAGGTGATAGTCTCTACTAGAAGAATTGTTTTGTAGTTGACGCAAAACATCATCTCTTTCTTCTGTCATATTAGTTAAATTCGACAAATTTTACTGAGATGTCTCCCTCAGGCGCTTTGTTAATGCTCAGTGTCTTTATTCACCTTGTCCCCGTAGTACTGTTTATCCTCTGCGCACCAACTATCCATTAGGTTCAACAGTCGCTCATCTCTATAACACTTGCTAAGTATTCTTGCTAAGAGTAGTTTTTTGCTGTCAATTATAAGGATTAACTAATGATCGAGTGAATCTAGATAATTAGTTTTTTGAACAATTGACTATTTCTAAAATAGTGCTTTCAGCAGATACTTAACATAATTTCCTAAAATAAATATTTACCAATTTGAAAGAATTGCTGCACCTCATTTAATAGATTATAAATATTTTTACCATATAGAAAGTATCTTAAATTTCAATTTGCCAAAGAGTAATTTTTTTAGTTGAATAATTACCAAAAATCTGCCCAGAGCAACAATTACCAAACTTAAATATAGAAATGTTCAAAAGTCTCTTACACATATTAATTCAAAACAAGTTACAACTTAAAAAATTACATAAACAAACCACTACTATCCAATTACATAATCACAATTATTATTTTAGTTTTGGTCTTTGTTACCACTTTAATACATTTTCTATTTTAGAAAATACCAAAAACGTTCAATTGGCTTTAACTTGGAGGGGAGTGTACATTAGGAACATTTTATTCCCGTGTAACATACAGTGTTTCATGTCATTCGAAAATAGCTGCACTTTTATTTGCATAATGGGCGGTAGCTAATTCATATCTGCCCAGAAGACATCTCTTGTGTATACACTCCTTTACATAGTTTTCATTGTTAACACAATGTCTAGAAGACGCTATAAATGATTTGAATCTTTTTTATGAGAAATTGCAAACCAAACTAAAATTTTAGATTAGAACTAGATTGGAATTTAGGGTGTCTTTTAAATTTGACTTCGTTTCTTAGCAAAATATTCTATTACCGTCAAAATCATTCTCATCGAGCCTACAATATAATTCATCGTTCATTACATCATCAATCTTGTTTAAAGATTTGATAATTGTTTCTTGAAACCCCACCAACAAACTTTTTTGCTTGTTATGTTTTGGCGAATTTCGAAATCGACTTCCTCTTTTCGATAGTGAAATTTTTTCAAATTTTATATCCATATGTGTGTTAAATTTTGAACCGTCTGTCTGATTTTCTCAAGTTTGTTCAATCATCAGCTTAATTTTCTAAACATTTCTCCTTGCAGCTTTTCTTTTCACTGATTTTTCTTGAGCAAGTCTTGAAATAATACTGCGCTTACGCACAACCCCCCCCCCCTCATACATAATTAAAGTATCTCTTAATACTTTTGTTAACAAGCAAGGCGGTCAGACGAGTGGAAGAAAACGATCTTTATATCTGTGCAACTTTCGTAGTTCTATATTTCTTATACACATACCTAGGTACGCTTCAAGATCCGAGGGGATTAGATAAAAGAGAATGGAGATATGATTATAAATATATATTGAATTCTAGTTAGGTTTTTTTATATTAAAACGAAATCTACCTCTTGATGGTCTTGGCACAAGCGATTTCTAAACAATTCAATTTGTTATCTCTTTTAAGTCTATTTTGTAAGACCCTTTTAGATACGGCTGGTTTAAACCTCTAACCTACTTGGACAGAAAAGACAAACGGTTCTACACTCCAATACTGATAACTCCTAGCACAAAGCAGGAAATTAATATCAGAATGGATAAGACGATGGCAAAGCCAAAATTCACTGGAATTCCGTTTAAGGTGTAACACTTTTAAATAAAAACAGTAAGTTTTGTCGGCTTCTTTTATTTTGACTTTTTTATCGATTGTATGTGTTACAACTTTTACAGCATTGCTTGTTTGTTGTAGGTCTAATTATAAAAAAAGAAAACATCAAAAGTCAAAATAAAAACTGAACTTTACTAACACCCTATATATACATTACATGCTGTAGCTACCTACAGTTTATACTTCAATCCACTTAACAAAATCATAACCTCACATTTAGTATGTAAACACTAGGAAAATAAGGTTTAAACTCAACGAGAATCTTATATTAAGTGTGACCGCAAAAATGTCTCACGCCGTAATCCGCAACGTCCAACCGCAAGATGTGATGTACGAACTGAAGGTTTTCATCCGAGGGGCTACACAGTCGTCGAAGTGCAACCACTTCGACTTGGCCAAGACGTCCTTGTCGCTTTTAAAAACCCTGCCAGCTGCGCGAGACGCAGTCTTGGAATACTTCTGCGGTGTTTTTAATATCGCAACTCAAAACTACGTTATCCGAATCGAGGTAATTGCACATGCTGCAACTTTAGCCAGAGTTTATAGAATTTAAATGTTGCAGACGGAAATCGCCACAGGGCAGCTGCCACCCGCCACGGACGATGATGAGGCTATTATTTCTGAGATTCACACTGTGATCTGCAGCTTCGTTTCACTCAATGCTGAAGCATGGGCTCCCATCATCAGCACGTGGTCTCTCGAGTTACTAGGAGAACTGTCGACTAGATATGCTGGTCGAGCCCATGTGTCAACAGGTGTGTGTTCTGTAATTTTAAGTGCACTATTAGTTTACTGCATTTTAGGTGTTAATGAGACCTTGCAACTGTGGATGAGCTGCCGAGCAACACGAACTCTCATTGATATTACAACGCAGTGCCTGTCATCTCTCATCCATTCAAACACTGAAGCTTGCATTAATGCTTTATTAGGTAAGTGCTGATTAGACGAGTCGGAACAAATTTAACTGTAATTATTTTAGACACATCGGTAAAGCACTCGCCAAATTTTGATTGGGTAGTTGCGCATGTTGGTAGTTGTTTTCCTACTACTGTCATAACCAGAGTATTATCTTGTGGGCTGAAAGATTTCTGTTTGAATAAGTCTTACGAGCAGGGCTGTGATTCTCCAAAATTGAAGTCGGTTGTGGGCATTCTTGGCCACCTTGCTGGCAGCCACTGCGAAGATATATGCACAGCCCTTTTGGATTTATTTAGTGTAAGATATTTTTGCATACAGCAGTGCAATCATGCAGTGATTTGATTGTAGTGGAGTGTTCAGTTACCATCTTTTCCTGATTCAGAAGATGCGAAGGCTCAAAAGAAGGTTGTGCCTTTTTTGTTACAACTGGCTTACATGTCGCCGACTCTTTTGTTAGCTATATCCAAAGATATTAAGCAAACATGTAAGTTTTGATTAGTTGAAATATGGTTTTGGTAATTTAATAGCTTTGATTGTGCCTAGTGTCGGCAGAGGTGGTTTTAAAGCTGCACAATTTCACTGACGAGTGGTGCAAGTATTTTGGCTCCCCTGAAATTTTGCAAGTAAGTTGTAAATTATATAACTATGTTCTCTTTGTAACTTTTAAGTTGAACCACAGCTTTTTGCTTTGAACAGAGCAAATATGTTAAGTGTTACAAGTATGTGTTGAAGAGTAACTTGATTGGTTATAAATTTCAATAATTTGAATTATATCAACTACTTATTTTTTGACATAGTGCCCTCGAAGCTGAATGTATTTGCCGCTCTCCCAGGTTCTCAATTCCTTTGTGGAAGTGGGTTTGCTTGAAACTTTCAAAATTTCTCAAATTTTTGTCCAACCAAGAAGTTTTGAGTTTTGGAAAGAGATGTTAATTCAACTGAGCTAGATTTGATCAGTATGCAGAGGAATTTCAAATCTGAGTTTGCTGGATTTTTGCTCACTAATGTTGAATAAATGCATTGGCACTAGAAACAATGAAGCAACACTTTTTTATTCCTTCCAAGACATTCTTCTAAAATTGCTGCTGTTAATTTTTTTGTCGAAAATGATTTTTCCTTTTAGATCTGGAAGACAAACAAACCACATATTTCCTATAAGATTGTAATAGAAAACTCCTAGATAATGGAAAAATATATACATGGCTTTCTTAGATCTCCTAGCAGCTTTTGATAATGTAACCAAGGAAGAAATATGGAAAGCATTGGAAGATATGAATATAAATTTAAAACTGCAAAAAGTTATATAAAAGCTTTTTATAACTTTTTATATATATATATATAGGTTGTCCCAAAAATCAACGTCAAGCCGGAAACAGGTGATAGACCAGGTAGTGATAGTTATGAGAAAAATAATTTAAAAAATCTTAGTCTTGTATTTTTAAAATTATAGACATTCAAAAAAAATCAAGAATATTGACATTGATGGTCTTTCAAATACTGTAAATACAAATCTTTATTGATTGAATAATCCTTCTGTAATTACAGTCTAAAATTAAAACACAATTGCCTCAGGTTTAAAGAAAATATCACTTTGTTACCAAACCGTGCACTAAAAACTATTACATTGCCCTATTTTAACTGACTACTCAAAGAAAATGTACAACGCTATTTTGGCAAGTGACTATAAAAGATGGCATATTTAGTCCTGATTTCAAAATGGTATGACACTTGCTAAATTAATTCTTAAATAAGGAAAAAATATTTTTTTTCTAAAGAAACTCGATCTCAAGCTATTTTTTTTACTTAGTTAAAATGCTTCTAATGTACGCTAAATAAAAAATAAAGAACAATAAAGATTTGTAGTCACAGTATTTGAAACATGATTGCAGGGTGTCAATATTCTAGATTTTTTTTTTGAATGCCTATAATTTTAAAAGTATGACTAAGATTTTTTAATTATTTTTCTGATAACTGTCACTATCTGATCAATCAGCTGTTCCCGGCTTGACGTTGATTTTTGGGACACCCTATATATATATTTAAACAAAGTTCACGGGATGAACCGCATCTATTTTGGGAAAATTCTCGACGTTTCAGCATCGGCTTTGATACCATTTTCAAGAGGTTAACTCTTCACTCGGGATCTCAATCTGCCTAGTTCCCAAGCAGAGCTATGAGTCTTTGAATAAGACTCATAGCTCTCCTTGGGGAGTTGTTTAAACATAGTTAACCGCAGAAACCTATCCGAACATGTGTGAGCAGCTGTCAAATTAAATGGCGAGATCTCCAAAGAATTTAGGATGGAAAAGGGAGTTGAACAAGAAGATAACTTGAGCCCACTCCTATTCATAATATATATGGACCAAATAATAAAAGATTGTAAGAAAGATGCAAGAGCCACTAGACTTGGAAATCACCTTTTAAACAAAAGTAAGACACACTGCTGCACAAAAGAAACAAGAGATTGGTGGTTAGAGTACCAAAAAATAGTCAAAGAAGGGAAGATATGGATTTGGGTGGAAGAATGTGAGGAGCAGCAGTATGAAGGGGTTATATTAATGAGTAAGACAAACAGAGATAGGATGATAGAGTGCAAACCTTTCTCTGGGACAATAATTGCGTCAAACTTTGATTTAGATAAGCTATGTCTAACTGTAGTGCAATGTTGTGCGCCCACTGAATTAGTAACAATTGAAACAAAGAAGAATTGTGCATTAAGCAAAACTATGATAGCAACACAAAAGGTTGAGATTAGGATTCTAAAGGGAGATTTAAACGCGATATTATGAACAAATAAATTAATAACTTGATAGTATCATAAGTAAGCACTGCAATGGAGAGAAAAATGAAAATGTTAAACTACTAATAGAATTTTGCGACATACACAATTTGAAGATAAGTTGTACACGATTTTTTAAGATTATACATAGATTTCACTCAATCATGAAGTAAAGAACCAAATCAAAGGTATATATAAACAAAAAGAAAACAGGTGTACTAGACACCCACAATAGGAGGAATGTGGATATGGACATGGATCATTATTTATTAATTGCTAAAGTTATGGTAGGAGGTAAAAGGAAATAACTAAGTGTAGTAGGTGGCAGTATAACATTAAAATGGCTCAGAATGAATAAAAAGCAAATTAATTCTAACAAATAAAAATACAGATTCAATTTATTGTAATAAAAGATAGAAAAATTACAGGGAAAACATTTACAGAAAGAATACAAAATTTTATATGTTTCCACAGTACGTTTACCTTTTTTGAAATAATAAAACGAAGTATGTCAAAAATACTTATCCTTTGCTCCCATTTTCATAGCTATGCAACACACAATTCATACATTAGACACATTTGTATTGCAAAAATGTTAAACGAAATATTTCCTTTAACATGCGCATTTCAATTACTCTATCACGCCGAAATAACCAGAGATAATTGGAATAAACTTTCACTACGGCAGAAATTGAACCGACTTAATTAACAACTCAACGTAATGAGAAAAACCTGAATCAAGCAGGTGAAAGAAACGCTTGCATCGTTTTCGCCAAGCTTATTCCACCTGACAAAACAATCACAGTAAAGATGTATTGTGAGCACTCGCCAAATTTAAGTTGGAAATTTTGTGAAAAAGGTCTAGTTTTGGTCAATCAAAGTAGTGTCATCGTCAGTTACACGTCAGACCGCTACATTGAAGGAATTGAAACAGGAAAACTTGAAGCATCAAATATATGCTCCATATCTTGGTATTTTAAATTTTCATTTGTTCTGATTTCTATAGAATAATTTAAATGGCAAGAAGTTTGGCTTTGCTTCATATGAAGAAGGAATCCACAAACTTGTTAGACATTAGGTCAATGTAGAAAATGACTGTGACTATATAATTGATTAATAGACTTTTGCTATCACTTAATACTCTCTGTCCAAACCAAGGGGGAAAAGACTTGAGAAAAAGGTTGGTAATAAGACGGACAACAGAGCATCCTCGTGCATAAGAAAATTCTTAAGAACTGAAACTAAAAAAAAACCTGCTTGGTTATACTTATTATATATCATCATATATAGTAATCATTGAAAAATTTACCTGCCAATATACTAAAAGAGCAAAATAGAAGAATAAAAAGATTATAGAAGAATCTTTTGACTATAAGGCTATTGAGTGAAAAATTAGAACAGCAAAATTAGATTGAGAGAGTTGGCTATCAAATTTATGACCGGCATTTGAAAATTTTATGTTTTAATTTTCTTTTTTAAGTGGGTTATTTATAAGAGTGTTTGGCTTTTGTTTTTCTTTACTTATTCTATTGTTTTCATCAAAGAAAAACTACAACATAGAGCATAAGTTTATCTGCTGAACAAAAAGACTTTAATGGTATTTGAAGGAAAACAGTTTCCAATTTATTTTGCTGAAATGGGCCTTGATCGACAATACAAGCACTAAAAAAGACGAATTGTAACTATCAACTCAAAGAGTTGAGTATTGTGTTTTCTATGAGTCTCTTCAATATCTTGGGGTAGTTATTTAATCCTAATATCAAGCATGAGATTAAAACCAATAGATTGATTGACTTGCTACCATACCTGGGATTTATTTAATAATTTTAACACATGGAGATTGTTACTTTCATTATATAATATAAAACGGCTATCATTTACATTCAAACAAAATATTTTAGATAATCCTTACCAGTACATCTGTTGTTACTGCCTGAATTTCTTTGCCAATGTTTGGTTTCTATGTTCATTCCCTTTTAGATATCCCAAAATTCCTTCAAAATGAGGTGATGGCTGACTCCATTTCGCTCATGTTAGCATGTGATGTGATATCCAATCACAAGTTCCTCATCATTTGATTAATGTACAGAAGTGTTGAAGTTTTCCACATATGCAGCTGTTGTGATTGTTGTATTAAAAAATATGGGTCTAATTATGCGCATCCAGTGTATCCCCCACCAAAGAACCACCTTTATCTGAATTAAGGGGTTCTGCATCGCATAAGGATTTTTATTTACCCAAAAACAGTAACTTGGAGAAATCACAAACCATAGACAAAACCAGCTTAGTTTCCAGTTTCTTCTACAGTGATATATAATACTGAACTTGCTTGGTGGATATCGGTGTTTAAATATTTCCAGTTGACATGATACCAATTTTATTTTCCAATAAGTGGAAACAATAAATACTTACTTTTCCAAAGTATATTGATACATTTTTATACTACAAAAACACTTAAATGCTAGAATAAAACGTCAGCTAGGAAACAGGAGGAAGTATATTGGATAGCAGGTCGTTATTCTATGTTACAACAATAAAGTGCTGTGCTAAAGACACATTTCTTTTTCCTACATAACGAATTTGGTCATGTTCAAATTGTGTTCCAAGATCATTAGTTCTACAAATGTTAAATAAATGCTGGATTTGGTAGCAAGTGAGACATAAATTGATTCCCAATAGGTAAAAAAAATAATAAGAACATATTCGAAAATGCACGTTTTACTATAGATAACAATACTGCCTGTTCATGTAAATCACCTCTGCTTGTTTCCGATATAAAGGACACAAAAACACTAAGTTTTTTTGATATACACCAAGAATTCTAACTATAGGGCTACACTTTAGGGATGATTTCTGATAAGAAAAAGAAAGGCATATGAACGTATGTCCAAAAATCCATGTGTTCTGTGGCAGTTAGCATTACTGTGTCTGTGTAAATCATCTCAACAGACCATTTTAACAGCACTTCATAGCACATATTCACTTACTCATATACTGAGATAAGTATTCTTGCAGCAAGCTAAAGTCATAAAAAACAGTATTTCTATCTGTCATGGTTTATTTCTATATTTAACTTACATCCTAGATAATCTCAGGACTTCTTAATAATTGATTGTTCACTATTAGCTATTTACAGTTTTCTATTTTTTCTTTTTCAAAATAGTATTAATCTACACTTTTTGCTAAATGTAACAAAACAAACGGGGATGGGAGGGCAGATGCAGCATATAAAAAAATGTCTTTGCATACTTAAAAAGTAATTCATAAATGCAATGTAATAATACAACTGAGAAACACAACTTCAGCATTTAAAAAATGTTACAGCAAGACTACACATTTTCAGAATTTCATAGTGAACTTGATCATAAAGTGCGAAGTGGGGGCGTTCAGATCATCAATATACTTCTGGATTGCATCTGTATGAAAAGCGGGTGTCCAAATGAGATCGTCGACAAAAGAATTAAAGACTGTGCGTCTGAAATGCTAGGTAAGTTACATATTTATTTCTGTATCTCTAGACTGTCATGTATTGTCTACTTTAGAGTGTATCATGCAAGAAATTGACTTGCTGATTAGAACGCAGGTGCAGCAACCGAGCACTGTAATTAATGTACTGGACGCGTTCATTCGAGAGGTGGATGAAGTTCATCAGATACTTTTGAGCCCTGAGAAAATAAGAGCGCAGACTGCGTCTAAGATAATTATTTTTATAGGTGGGGCAGCGAATTGGCTTAAATAGATTTATTATGCATTTCATTTCAGGTCATAATAACCCATCTGTACTAGTGAAATCGTGCGTCTTTCTGTTTAAGAATGCAAAAAGCGATGACCATTTAGCTATTTTAATTAAAATTTTAGTCAACGAGTTGTTGGATAAAACCAGAGAGCCATATGCAGACAAGGGAGGTCACTTTGCAATTGTGTTAGATCAAGTTTTAAACTGGTTGTGTGAGAAGCTTCCCCTTGGTGATGCAGAGACATGTAATTCTGTTCAAATATGGAGGAATTTGTTGACTCTTTTGCAGTAAGTTCATCAATGTTATATATCAGTAATCTTGTATACAACTGTATGTACATTAGATGGGAAAAATCTGATCAAGTACCGCTGCTGAAATGTAAGTTAATCTCCCGTGCAATTTTTGCTAATCTAACCTGCCTGACAAAGTTGTTTGGGAGCAATAAGTTAGAATTCGTTGCCTGCCACACCATAGCGGAGCTACTGGACACTTTAGATATGCCCTCACCAGATGGCTACCAGTCTTACACCATACCGGTTCAAGCCATTCTAAACCTCACCTCTGCAACTGTGAATTATTTCTTTAAATGCTGCGAAGAGCAAGGTTTGCCCATTGTAGCCTAGCTTTTACTTGAGTAATATACAATTATGTGAATTTAGACCTTATTGTTAAGCTAACCGGATGTGCGAGGACCTACAGCATGCTTAAACGCATCACATTGCATTCCAAAGCAGCCAAAATGCTTGCTTTGCGGGAGCTTCTAGAACGGGCGCTTTTCACAAGCGATAAGGCTCTCTTTGGGGCCAATCCGGAGTCCAACACAGGCAGTATTGGTTTCGAAAAGCTGTTGCTGGATCAGAATAGGAAAAATGTATGTATAAATTTAAGTTTATATAGGCATCGCCTTTCTAATGTGCTGCTTTTTGCATATGTCGCTCAGATTGTTTATATTTAGGCTTTGTCTATTAAATACAAAAGTGTGATCCATATAGTAGTCTGCATAGAAATATTTGTAGTGAATATTAGATTTACATGATATTGAACTAGTTCAGTCGAAATTGAATTTAACTTTTATAAAATTTACAAATAATTTATTTTTTATAATGTCCATGCTACAAAAAAATTAATATGAAATATTTTACTGCTTCTTGGGGAATGTTGGGATATACTTAAACTCAGCTAAGTTGGAATCAAAAAATTTAGTGTGAAAATGCTCAAATGAGCGATTTTAAGTCTTAAACTAAAATGGATTGCACACACACACATTGAAACTTTTACAAGAAACACTTTGTTGAAGTATCTATTGCTATGAGACCATTTGGTCAAAGTTATGTTGGAACTACATGGTAACACTTCTGTGAAGTCCACCATAACATCATTCTTATTTCTGAAACACTCAATTGTTCTCACTGCAGTTGTTTTATTATTTAAGTTTAGCATAAACATAGGCTACTCTGCTGATTGAGAGCACACATTAATTTTTGCTTCCTATAAGTCTTAAACTCTTTTGGTTCAGGTTGAGTGGCATCTATCTGAACGCTTTAATGTTCATTGAGTTATCTGTTTGCGAATGTGACTACCAAAATATTCATATTTTGGGCATACTTGAGCTAATGACTTATTTTATAGATGAACTCTTACTTTTAACATCTTCTTGTTCTTGAGGATTCTTGTCATGTTATTTCACTTTGCCCAGTTAGGGACGTCTTTTTCATAACCTGCATTCTGTACCAACGTCAGGCTCAGGTATCTAAATAAAGCATTTTTCACCCTGATATCCTCAATTTTGATGTACATATTTTATGTATTCAGTCTTGTGACCTCCAGCTGGATGTTTTAATATGAATTAGTAGTTACATACATTTGCTAATGAAAAATTGGCTGACATTTTGTCTTGAATGTCTTGTAACCATCATGGTAAAGGTGTCGTAAGTAACAGGGAAAGAGTGATTGAGTATTATAATACTCTTAATTATCAAGTTCCAATACATGTATTCAATATGGTCTATGTAAGATTTCTGTACTTTTTCTTTAAGCCATTCCTAGATTAGGTCTCTAGATACCCCATTTTAAACCTTTTCCAAATCAATAAAATTAAGGCATAGTATTTGATGCTATTCATTATTTTTCTATGTTTTATGCACTCCAATTCACTCTCCTCCAGTTGCTTTCTCAGTCTTCTTTCCACAATATGCTTTCTGCAGTTCATGGCATAGCTTATCAGTTTAATGGGATGATAGTTGTCACAATCTCACTACACATATTTTCTTAAGACTTTATGGTTGATATTTTTTATTTTCATCTTAGAATAAGTAGGCTTGATGTTTATTTTTTTTTAATATAATTACTATCAGATGACATCATTGGTAGAGATTTTCTTTTGCCAATCTCTTGAGCATGGTTTGGTCCGAAGTAAAAATGATATGTTAATTTGTTAAGGTTTTAAGAACTGAAAGAATGTGTAGGAATGTGTACTTTTCTTAAACTGTAATAGATACATTATATATTTTTTGGTCCTTGTTAAATCTACATGAACATGATTAAAAGTAACAAAAAATATTTATTTCATTGAACAATAATTATTCAAAATTTGTTTTTAAAAACTGACAATTCATGTAATATGAATTTTTTAAGGAAAAATAAAAATTGTGTGATATATTCAGAAAAATTATTTTAGTTACCAAAATGGCTATTAGCTAATTGAATAATCTCTTACCAACTTGGTTAATAAAATCTTTCTTAAAGAAAGCCTTATCTTTGGAGGATGCAATGTTTGTAAAAGTGTAAATGATAATATCGGCAAAATATGGAGGGTGTAGCAAAGTTTCATATTTTATCTAAGGCGTTTGTTGTCTTGCATTGTTATATAATAAAATCTATCCATGTCTATTGATTAATACATCTACCATAGAATTTTTGATGAAGTTCTGCAATTTGACTCAAGACTAAGAAAAAAATGAATTACGCCTTTTGGTGTTCACCAGCCATCACCATAAACTTTTGCCTATGCAATATTGGTTTTGGTCTAGGTGTAAATAATCATTATGCTCAACCCATTGTTCTGATCTCTTTCTGATTGCAAGTTATGATTCTTCTTGGAGATAGAGAACTGGCAATTTCAAATCGGTACTGGTATGGTTTGTTCAACTCATAAGTAACGCACTAATCGAATTACTTGGCTCCTTCTAATTTTTTTGTTTATGTAGTTGGAAATGAAAAATGTTCTACGTTTAATATTTGTTGATTCATAATCTGTTGTAATTATTTTGTATTGACTTGAAATGTTCTGTTTTTCTTTTTTGATTGTTTAACTTTTGAAATATTGGTTTAGATAATATAAATATAAATTCTGTTTGCAGTTTTTTCTTTTTTATTAAAATAAAATTGTAACCACTAGCAATTTATAGTGGTAAGCAAAGTGGTTAATTCTATTAAGGTAAAGGAAGAAATCATCCTGTGAGGGTGTTTTTGCTTCTGCTTTTGAAATCACTTCAATTATCTTCATCCGATTAAATTAGATCGTTTTTTTCAGTTTTTCTCAAAAGGTTCTTTGCTTGTTGTATTTTTTTGTATTCTCACTGGTTGATTTATAGGAGATACAAAAATAGTCCAAACATGCATCTCAAGGAACTCTCGCATAGAGTTCATAGATAGTAGTCAGATATTTTGTTGTGCTTACTTTTGTAGTATCTGTCAGATAGGTGTGATTAAAGAGTAAATAATATGGGCTAAGATGGAGTTTGGTTTTGTGTAATAGTTCTAAGAATTGCACATAATCAAAAGTCTGTCACATCAAAGATTCCTAAAAAGTATTTGTGTTATCTTATTATTATGTTGGCTATTTTGTGTGATTGCTACATAGTTAAACTGATGGTTTGATGTGATATTGTTTATGTTGATTTCGTTTTTTAACTGGATGAAAAATTAAAGATTGATAAAAGACGTTGGTTTATTGGACGATTATAATTTTCGAAATTTCCATATTAAGTCCCAAGATTTTTGTGGATAAGTATTTTGAGCATTTAATCTATTATAATATACACAGAGATTTATGATTTGTTATTGAACTTTAGGAAAAAAGACTTATTGGTAGCAAAAGGAACAAAGGATGTCCAGAAAATCTTTAACCTTGTTGTCATTTGCTTCTATATTTTGCCAAGTGAATCTGAAGGTTTGAGAGAATTATTCAGTGAGTACTGCTGCTTTTTACTTTCCTTATCCTATAATAAGGAAAGTAATGTAATCGGCGGAAATTTGACCTACCCAGTTTTTCACGTTTCTGGACGAATTATAGCCCCAGGACACTAAAAAAGTTGGTTTGGGCCATTGGTTCGTGTGTGTGTGTCTGGCTGTCTATCTGTCAGTAAACAGGATATCTCGAGAACCATAAGAGCTAGAGACTTGAAATTTGGTATGCAAGTTACTTGTAGGTAGGGAATGAAGTGCGAAACTTTTGGTCGCAAAGCGGTCGAAGATACAAAAAATTCATGAGAATAAAAATGATTTGTTATCACAAGATAAACATGAAATTTAAAGTAAAAGTTGGTAAAATAGGAACTCGAAAAAAATTGGAGCCCAGGATTTTTGCCAGAATTACCCAAATAATAGGATAAGGAAAGTCGTATGATGTTCACACCAGATTTTTCTCTATTTAATTTGGCCCAACTAACATTTTATTTTCCGATTGGCAAAACAGTAGCTGACCTTTTGATTTCTTTTAGTATTTATCAAATTGTATAACATTCTTTGAATAAACTTGTAATTTATTTAACACTTATGATGATTCTGTGAAGTAGGTGAGTAAATTAATTATATTCTTTTTTTTTAATTCTATTGAGATTTGTTATTATTTTCTAGTTTTTTGTTTTTCTAGGGCCAGTTCACATTTCTATCAAAGCACACGATCAAATCCTTTGAAAAATTGATAAGTCACACGGAATAAATCGAATTATTGCATCTAGTAGAAGCTGAATAAAGTATTGCATAGTTCTGATGTCTTCTGGTCGCTTTAATGGAATATACAAAATTGTATTTTCCCCCAGATAATGAGTAATAAGTTTGATTGGTTTTATTACCACAAATTTTTGGTGCCGGTTTTCTATATTGTATTTGAATTTAGAGTTATAATTAGCATATTACCAGAGTACATAATTAAGTTGGATTTTATTTTACTAAAGGTGTCTGTTAATCAAAAAGGAAGTCTAAACAATTCAAAATTTTATTTGGGTTACAGCTGATACTGTATAATTGTATAACTTGGAGTAGATTTCTTCCTTTTGTTGTGGCTATGCTTCTAATATCTGCACTGACAAGAAATTCTCCATATTGTTTGGATGTCATTTTGTACTTTGATGGTGCTTATGATAAAGAAGTTTGTGGTAAAAAAACTCTACTGATTATTATGGTTGATAATTTATAGTATGAGAAGGTAAACGAAGTTCTTTAGGTAAGGCCAGTTTTGGAGATTAAAATGAGATTTGAAGACATTTAATTAGCTCCAATTTGTGGTTGGTCAACCAGGCAGGTATGTGCACGTTTGTCACCATTATTCTAGTGATTTATGTATGATTGTTATGTACCAGCATGGTCCCGTGGTTGAGGAACGAGCTGCGATGCTGACGGACCCGGGTTCAATTCCCGGTGCTCTCTGATGCCTGGCGGGTGGCCTACTCAGTCACTAAAAATAATGGAGTACCTGCGTTCATTCGAACAAGGGGTAATAATGGCGGTCGTCTAAGGCCCGGTTCTTGCCACATCGCCCCGCATCAGAGATGGTGCGCGACGACCGGGCAGAGAGAGTGAACGTATGAGAGCCTTAACCTCTCAGTTCGCAGGCCATGCTCGCACGCGGGGCGTAGAGCCTTACCATTATTATTATTATTATTATGTATGATTGTTGTTAGTTTAAATTCTTTAAAGATATTAATACATCTACTGTGATGTTTTATTGATAATTGTTGTTTACTATATTTATATTTACAATATTAGGCACCTAATCGGTTAAATATTGATATATATTTCAGTTTATGACTACTTTGTATGAAATTTCAGATCTACCAGATCAGCTGCTTTGTACATGGAACAGCTCTTATTAACTAAGCCACTGGTTATTATAACAAAACATATTTGGCTGGTGTTTCTTTATTTATTTGTGTGGGTAGTTGAGTTATGACCTCGCACACATTTAACACAACTCAAAGGTTTTGTACAATAAGATTTTGTGTGTATGACTATAGCTCTCTTGAGAGTAAGCGAATATTATTAGCTACCATTTGTATATTGCTTCTAGTGGTAGTCTTATAATGTTGTTTGAAATTCTATTGGTGATTGTGTTTGCATTAGAGATGATCACAATGGCATACCTTATCAGATTTCTTGCTATCACTTATCTGACTAGTAATACTAAGACTAAACTTTTATTACAGATTACTAAACTATCTAGCTTTAATGAATTTTTTATTCTGTTTTATTATTATTTTATATTATATTTCATTTGAAAACCATCATTTGAATTTATTTTTGCAGAACAAAACAATTCCGTTAACTAAGAATTCCTCAGTTTTGAATGGTGGAATAATAGGATCTGGAAAAAAGATGTCCTTAGACTTGTGGGAATTGCCAAAAGAAGCGATTTGTGACAATGCCGAGCAGTTCATTAGAGCTATAAAGTCATGCTGTGAATTGCCATGGGGTGAAGACACCAAAAACACAGACCTCTCACTTGATAGTTTGACTTCTGTGTCTTTGCTCTTAGTACAGTTTATTAGCCCTGACGTCATGTACAATGGCTTGCCATGGCCAGAAGAAGACTTTTGCAAGGTTGTTAATTTTACTACTAATTTATATGTTAGCAGTATATATTTTTGATTTATTATTAGGTGACGATTGAACGAGACTTTTATATTCGTCGCCTGTTCAATAACACTCCTTTGTTGTGGGAGTTATTAACATTAGTTGCAGTATATCGGCCCACTTTATGCTACTGCTCGGTGCTACTACGTGCCATCACAGCCACTCTCATTCATCAGTGGAACAGCACTGGTGATCAGAGTAAAACTGCCGATGTTGAAAAATACAAAGCCATTTTAGACACAACCGTAAAAGTGATAGATATTATGTCCTTGGGTCAGCTGTTACCACCACCGCTCTCTGGAATCAGGGATGTCGTTCCTTATCTGAAGTGTTCAGAGGTATACTCGTATAGTTCTGTAGCAGTTATCATAAATTCTGAGCTTTAGGTTGTGCAAATATTGCGTGACTGCATTTGGAACTACATGCGTGACCATGTCCCATCACCTGCCCTGTTCACTTGTGACTCCTCAGGTGTGTACTGGCGGGATCCAAACTTGGCGCGGCCTCCAGACATATACACCACAACGTTGCGTGTTATTATGCAGCAAAATATCAAGACAGTTGGGCACTTGTATTCACACATGTTTATCAATATACCTCACGCTGAATGATGAAGCAGTTCAAAATTTTCTACTTTGTATAAGGATTTTTAAAATAATCGTTTTAAGCTGTACTCATAGATAATCTGAACTTGTTATGTAATTTACTCCTCCTCCCTCAAAAAAATTTTTATTACTCATTATTTTATGTTGTATGTGGTTTTTATGATGGTGTTTTAAAAGTAAACTTTTAAGGTCACATTAATAATTATTTTTGTGATATTTAAACTTTTATATGGTAATACATCATTTGTACTACTGTATAAATTGACTGCAATTTCCAACTAGTTAATTGTTTGATGAACTACAGAATTATGAATTATGATCACTGCAAAAATAACACAATAGAGCTTATGCTTAACGGCTGTCTTTTAAAGAAGAAGTTCTATGGCAAATGTATGAAAGGCTGAGGTAGCTGTCATCTGATGCCATATTGGAGCCAACAGCAGCCTCTTTTATTTTGAGCTTCCATGGACTACCCTCTCAAATCGTGCTTGTACCTACGATTGTAGTATGAGTCAAAACCTGCAATGGATTATTGAAAAGGATTGCCTTGAACAACATCAAACCACACAGTATGATTATTGAACTCACCAAGGAAGACTGTTTGGGCTCTCATGGACATGAAGCCATGAAGCAGGTTAGCTATGTATTTGCTTGTATCAAGATATGACTGACTAATTCTGTTTTGTGACTAGATGGTATGTTTTTAGTTCACCTGCATCATAGACTGACTCAAGGGGAAATAGGCGTCCATTTCAATCATACATATTAAACCATTGCTTATTGCATGATATGGTAACCAACATGTACAATTCATTCTATGCAACTTTTCTGTAGCAAAATGGGCTATAATTGGTTGAGCTACTGAAATACAACACTCTCCAATTAAACACACTATTCAGTAACTAAAATAATGATCATATTATCTTGATCGTGGATGGCAGTTAGGTATTCATTGGAAAGAGAGAACGTTGATTTTCAATGTTGTCTGTCCAAATCACTATATTGCTATCGATTGTTGCATCCTGTATTTCAACTGTTATTATTTAATGCTGTTCTCACAAGTTTTACCAATTTCAGTGCTATTTCTAATCTGATTAGTTCTTTTAGCATTTTGTTTCTGTCTACTGAGTTATAGGCCTGCTTAAAATAAATGAAGATGAAGAGTGGGTTTATATTGTATTTATGTGCTTTTTCACAGGTCATTTACAATAAATGTATTGCATTCATTGTGCTTTTTTCTGCTCTGAATATTATAGTTCTGTATGAATCTGAGGAATTGCAATTTACTTTAATAATGTTGTTTGCCATAAAGCTGGTAGAGTAATTTTCTTTAGTAACTATTTCTTCTAGCTGTTCTATCATTTTAGGATAATTTATGACATCATAGATAAATATAAGTGGTGGTTTTAAGGCTTTTTTGTTTTGCTCTTCTTCAGTAGGGTTGTCTTTGCTATTGCCTTCATTTGAAAGTGAGGAATATTTGTTGCTGGTTTTTATTTCAGTGTTGTTTGCATCATTTTTTGGTGGATTATTTACAGTTTTTCTCCGCTTAGTTCCTTTTACTAATTGCCATGGTACTGTGTTTTTGTTTTGAGTGGCATCATCATTCATTTCTGTATCTTCATCAGAAGAGGAGGCAATGTCATATTGTTGGCTTGTGTGGGATAGAGAGTTTGTCGTTTGTTGATTGTTTTGTGGAGGTGCAAGCAGTTGCAGGTTTTTAGTGTAATGTGATGGAATGGAATGTTGCTGCGGGGAGTATATTGGGGACTGGAATAGTTTATTCGTTTGTAAGTTAGTAAAAGCGTGATTCTGCAGTGAGTTATTTTGGGGTAAGCTTATTTGTAATTGAGGGATCCGGTTATTTATTGTTGACTGGCCCTGTATATAAACAGGTTGACCATTATTGTCAAACCCTGGTAAGTTCCCTGAAGGGAACATTTTTGTAGATTAAACCTTATACCAAGTTATTGCTTGACTTTTAGGTAAATAATTTAATGTAGCACTGTTAATAATATTATTCAGTTAGAATTTTAACATTTGTTTTATACACTTATCTCTTGTAGGCTTATTATCACTTTTGCACTTTCACTTGTAGAGATAACAGAGCGTTCAGGCAGGTGTTTACTCTTTGAAAGTCAAATGGATACTAGAGCAAAGATGTGAGAGCTTTAACCTCTCAGTTTGCAGGCCGTGCTCCTACGTGGGGCGTTAGAGCCTTATTATTATTACTTTTTTACGATGATCTTAGACACCACTACAACAATATTTTGAAGTAAATTTGAAGAATATATTAATGTAAAAAACGATGTCTAAGGGAGATCAATCAAAATCACCGCAGTACTATTCAAAGTTTTATTAATTAATAAACTTACGGTAATTACAAAACCCTACATTACACAAACACAAGCTGTATCACAGCACGTATCACTAACTGACAGAATACAAGTAGTACATGCAATAAAACGCAGAGCGAAAACTTTACCAAATGCTATTGTCATGCAGGTTCACGTCCAGCCCCTTGAACTCCCTGTCAGTGAGCATGTGCCACGGGTATCCCAGCATCTGCGAGACCTCCGTTTCCACCGCCTCGTAGGAGCGGCTGTTGGTCTTGAGCCACTCGTAGAACTCGTCGGACCACTCGGGGCTGTGCGGCCAGTCGCACTTTTGATGACGGCGTTGCCGCGAATGTACAGATACTTTAGGCTCCTGCCGGTGTATGCCAGCAGCAGCACCGTCGCCGTCGAGATCCGCTCGGTGACGATCTGCGACATCGCTGTGAGAAAGGGTTTGTCAAAACTGTCTGAGCTTACCAGTATGCTCAGGCGAGAGCACTGCCTGCACAGCAGCAGCAGTGAGCTATCGATCCTCTCGTGGAAAGACTTCGGTCTGAAGAATCTGGGCAGCTGCTGGTGCCCGTAAATGCGCAGGTCCTTCTTGTACAACTCTATTGCCGCCACCAGGCTGTTTGTCTGCAACTGCAAAACAAATGTGCATTGGTGCAAAACAAAAAACACTCTGATCAACAACTTTTTAAATGACTTTGAAAAAGTTATAATGAAAACATCAGAAGTTAATTAGGAAGTCAACTTTAGATGTAGCAAATATGACTTAAAATAGCAATGCAATTAATGTAAGATATCCAGTAAAACGCAAATAGAAAATGTTCATCAATACTGAGAAAATATGGTGTAGTGCATCTTGAAGAAGAGTATTGGGAAAAAACGAGATGAGCGTAATACTGATACAAATTTTATACCAACAAGTGGTTCATCATATATAAATTTCATTATCGCAATGTATGAGGTGAAAGTAACTATTTCCACCTTTCCATACCCTCTCAATATAATCTTAATTTTCATTTCTAATTTTGTGTATTCCTCTGACTAATTACTTTACCATGTTTTTGGAGATTTAAGGAAGAAACTAACAATGTGCAATATATACCACAAATGGTGACGGAAACTAATGTCGCACGAATTTAACCGAACAGTTCCCATGTCTCATCCACTGCGCATGACCTAAATCATGCTATGAGTGGTTTATTTATACACTCATACTCTCAGACATGAGGGATGTTGGGTTAAATTGGGCAACACTGGTTGTCATCACCATTTATAAAAGGACTATACTTAGATCAAACTGGTAATGTTTAAACTAGTTCTCAATGTTCATCTATGCACGTAGTGCTACAGTGACGTTTAGTCTGAACCATGTAAAACTAGGATTACAAGATCCCTAAAAATCTATGGTTGTTGTGAAAAAGAAAGAATTGAATGGGTTATTTGAAAGTTTGAATTGTAGAGAATTTTACGAAACCGAGCTATCTTTCGTTTAATTATTCTTTCTTTTATTATTATTTCTGTGTGGTCTCATTATTTAATTATTACCAACACATGTTTTGAATATACTTCTTTTGCCAAATAAATTGTATTATAAGTATTTAAATTTTGCCCTAAAATGAATGCCAGTTGAATGTTTTGGCAAATATCAAAAGATTTTCCATCTTAACTTCGAAAAGACGTATCTAGTGGATGAAATTAGATGAAGAAGACAAAGACGCCCATTATCTGCAGCATTTGTTGAAAACTATAGTGCATCAGAGAGCAGTTTTGTGTGCTATCAAACCCATATAAGATGTTGAAGATGCTTACCAAATGTGGAAGAACTATTCCAGAAGCTAAAAACAGCAGATCTCAATCTCGTTAAAAGACACCTACCTAGTTGGAGGAAAGGATGATCCTCATTCAACTTATTTAAAGGTAACATCGAACTTTAGTGGATCCAAAGCTCCGTATAAACAAATTTGTTTGAGTTTGACGATGAAAAATTGGAATTTCCTAACAATAAGACAACCTACAGTCGAAGCTGAATGATATTCTTAATTTTACACTGCTAAGTTTTTGGGAAAACAAGTCAGGATGTAGGTAGACAAGGTAGTACCAGTTAAGATTAAAAGAAATATTACTGTGCATAAGTTACTGTGTTGGAAAAATATGCTGCTCAAAATGATAATAACTGGAACACATATAAAGTTCGGAAACTCAGAATAGCCTAGAAAAAATCATTGAGCATTAAAACAAGCTATACTATCTGGATCAGTTCTAGATGAGAGAAAACAATGTTGAGAAAGATCTTATCAACTGAGATATCAAACAAGTGTTGGAGAATATGGGGAAATATGTAAGAAATGGCAATAGCAGCAAGGTCAACCTGAGACCACTCGAACCAAATAAATTAGTAACTTTCGTACTACAGCATCTACCAAATCACAAAAAGACTTTAAACTGACAAAAATAGAACAAATCCCCTCCTTGAACGTTAAGTGGTTTGCAGTAGAGTCTGCGCTTCTGTTTGACTAAGTGCCTAAGATCTAAAAAATATGGCATATTGTTGTAGGTGTGCTACCCCAAGCTTTAAATTTCAGTTTAAACACAACTAAACATCTCTAAAATATCACTCAGTATATACCCCACATTTTGTTGTGAACTAGCCACCATTAAAACAAAAATTTGACGTTGCTTACTATATTTGTTTAACAAATTGGGTAAGAACCCGACCGTTATATTCATCTTGTGCATCCTTCTTGGAATGAAAAATGAAATTTTATTTTCATGGCATGGGAAAAAAAATTGGGCAAACTGGTCAAAACAGTTAAATACTAAGGTTTATACAGATCCAATCCAATGCCAAGAAAATACAATTTACAGGTGTGTTGAAAAAGTTCTTGGATGGTCTGATATCTAAATGGTAGCATACAATAGACACTTTGACAAATGCCACTTAGGGTGATCGACAAAGGTCAATAGAACTCAGCCACTGTGATAGTAGGGCCATAGAGCAATGGCGTAACTAGTAAACACCCAGTTTTGCTAGAAATTGGGGGAAGCTACGTTCTAGTCAACGGTCGACAAGCAGAACTCCAAACAAGTACGGCAAATGCTAGTGACTCTATAATTGTTGGATAGAAATTGGGCATTAACAAGGACACAGTGTGCACTATCATCTCAGAAGATTTGCTCCCGGTTTGTGCCTCATATCGATGGAAACCTTTGGAGATTTTGTTACCTGTGTGACCAGGATCTGTCGTCGCAGGGAATGAGATCTGGTGCGTGAAAACAGTTTTATGATTGAGTCCGAATGAAACATTTGCTGAAGGTTTCCAAAAGTCTTGCTACAAAATGTGTGGTTAAGGATCGCATTCACTTTGAAGGCCGGTAAAAATAATTTTTTGTATCTTCTGGCCATTTATCGGCAAACACTTGGACAATAATGAAAGTCATAACAAAAATGAGCTACAAGTAGTTGAACACGTTATATAAAGCTTGCAAGAAAAAGTCACACTCACCCCTATATGCGGTGAATCATACAGTATCGTCTTGACGGGGGCGAACTCCTGCCATATCAGCTGCTTCTCCTTGACGCTCTGCACCTGCAGGTGCACACACAGCTTCGGGTTGTTTTTGCGGCATATCTTCCAAGCCATCCCCGAGGTGGACTTAATGGTCGAGTCGTTCGGGGTGTACCTGTTCTGCAGGATGTGCAAATGCCGCAGCTGTGTGTATCCCAGCAGCTCCACCAAGTCCTCCCCCAAATTCTGGGGGCTAATGATTAAGACCTGCAGAGTCAAAACGAACAGCACCTGAAAGACTCTTGTGTTGGCTTATTCAGTACCTGCAAGTTCAGAAACACCCCGGCGTGCAAGATTTGGTACTGCACCCTGGTGGTGTTGATAAGAATCAGAGTGTGCAGCGTGAGGCAGCACGACTCGCAGACCCCGTCCAATAGGTGCTGCGCCTCGCGCGGGTCCAGCATGAGGTCGATCAGCTCCAGCTTCTTCATCTTCTTTAGGTTTCCCATCAGCCGCTTCAGCGCGTCCAGGAGCTTTCCGCCGGTTCCAAACAAGCGAATGCGTTCCGTCTCGTCCCTGCTCGACATGTTGCAGGGAAACGTGAACTTTAAGCTCCTTATGTTAACGCCGACCCCGGCTTTGACAATATCTCTGCTGGTCTGCTCGGTGTACCACGAGATCATATTCATGAACTCGTACAAGTTGTAGAAGTTCAGCATGGGGTCGAACGTCAGGTGACGAAAGAATCTCCCGACTTGGGAAAGGCATGCTTGGGTTCTTAGATGGTCCAGCACGTACTGAACATAACTGGATTTAGTGATAAGCTCGGGCAATTAAAATTGCCGTACCTGCCAACCAGAGTAGTAATTGAATCTGCCTCTAGTTAAGGTGGAGTCTTCGAGAACGAATTGCGACCAGACATATGGAAGATAGAAAGCCCTGTGCCAGGACTTGCAAACAAGGCTGGCGTAGTACTTCTGCCTGATGGAGAGGTAGGAAAATATCCGTTCGAGTAGCAAGTCGGGGAGCTCGGACCACTTGGAGTACTCATGGTTGTCCGTCTCCTTATCATCCTCCAAGTCAATGTAGACAGCTAAAGTAAAGCATTGTTACAAACAATAGCGTTGCCTTCTTTCGAACTTAATCGGCAAAATAATGTTTAGATAGTGGAAGCTGGAGTACTACCTGCATTTTCGGTTACCCGACTATTGTACAGCTCCATCCATGTTTCCGAAGAAAATGAGTGCTGCCGATCGTGAACCTACGAAGTCAAGGTCCTCGTTTAATTCTCACTCACAAAATCGCAGCAAAAATCAGCAGCCCATTGCAGTACTTCTGTGTACTCATTTTCCGCATTCTGCTATTATTAACCGAGTGGTTGTTTTAAAATTAGATCACGGTGGTAAACAACCCGTCGGCTGCTTTCACTAATTAATAATTGCCTCAAACACAAAACTTTATCGTACAAAGCTTCCAAGTTCTCTGAAAAGCGCCGGAAGCGGCTTCTCGTTAAGAGTGCGAAGGGTGGGACAAGCTGGCGTTAGTTGCGGTTAGTTAGGAGGGTGAAATGTTAGGACCAGTACCTTTCTCTTCACTAACCTTCCAACAAGCCCTTTTCATTCTTTGACTCATTGAAAAAAATTAAGTAGTCAACTTATGTAAGGCGCAGTTAGGTGCTGCACGGAGCGCTAAAAATAAACGAATGCTTCTATAAAAAGCGTTAACGTGGCGAAGGGCGAAACTGCACCAAAGTTTATTCTAGCTAACAGTCGATTTTTTAGCCAATCTGAAGTTGAGTTTTTTGGAAGCGCTATGGGCAAGAAACTTTATCTTCAAGTAGAGAACAGTTAACACGATTCAAGTTTTGGCGCGTAATAATGGAACCTTGAAAGCGCTGTTGCCAAATTAAATATATAGGGTGATTAATAAAACAAGAATTTTGAAAGTCGTACTTTTGAAACGTTTTATCTATGAGAGATATTAAAACTGTGATGTTTTCTTCTTTCGCTAATAAGTTGGATATTGAAAATCGTGTGATAGTTATTCATCTATAACTTATTTGGTACCGTACCATCAATGTACTTATTCGCTCTGATATTGTTACATTACAAAGTACACGTTTTTATTAACTTATTACTCCTGTAGAAAATATTGAAGAGCGTAGAGACAGACAGACGTTTGTATTGCGCAATCGTTCTTATATATTGTAGCATTTTGTCTTTGTGATTTTGGAAATTTCGGTAGTTTATAATTCAGTAGAATTTGATAAACTCTCTGTTTACGTGTTCTATAAGCTCTAGTCCCGTCTAGTCTTTCCGACTTGTTTTTTATTTTTCTGGTAACTATTTTCATGGTGGAAACTTATTTTGACATCCTTATTCTTTCTTTTGCTCCAAAGCCTATGATTTAGCTTCGCTTGGTACAAACTTTTGAGATTTTTTACATATAAACGAAAAGTCACAAGAAAGGTTTTCAAACAATGGTTTTGATCTGGTAGTAGCAAGAATGTTCTGGCATTTTATTGAATTGCCGTGCCCTTCCATTAAGAAGAAAATCCAGCGTTTGTACTTTTCTGAATGTACAAAATTCTGATTTTTTAGTATGAGCCGTCGGCACCTTTAGTTGTCTTTTTGAAGGAGCCATGACATTTAATAGAACAAAATTAAATGCACACTTTAAAAAGTTTAACTGCAATTCTTCTGCTGATTTTTGTAATGACGTATCTTCTGGAGCTTTGGTGTAGTACATTCGCTGAAAAATCATGAGATGGTTAGGGTGTTTCTTCTTTGAGTGCCAAATTGTTTAAACCGCTACTTGTCTTTGTCGAATATATCATGAAAATCAATCGAGTGAACTGAAACAACAACGTTGATTTTGCCTTCTAGTGCGTTTTAGGGAAAATTCTTGTACATTTGTGTAATGAAACAAAGGGATAAAAATAAATAATTTGAGGGGAGAGGAGGGTATTAAAGACAAAAGAAGGAAAAAACAAAAACTTTGCCGTAGTAATACAATCATCAAATGAGTGAACGGATTTTTCTTCGATTATGATAAATAACTCGTGTTTTATTAGTTTGTGTCATTGTTGGTTTAAAGAAGTATAACAAAATTTGATTTTACAAGACTGTGTTACTGTTTAGCCACTTAATCGTTTACTATATTTAGAAATCCTTCTTCGAAAGGCGACCTTGATCATTTAAAGACCTGTGTGATTATACGTTATTATAGTAGTGGGCGTGATTCATAAAGAGATCATAAGCTGTTGTTAAAGTTTTTTTATTTATCTTGTAACTCTGCTCCATGGTAGAAATTTATTTTTCCCAGTATCTTTTGCTCTAGATCCTACATTTTGGTTTTACTTCGTACAAAGTTTTAGTATTTTAAATTTTTTTAGCAATATAAAAAAAAGTCACAACATAAGTTTAAATTCCGTTCCAAACAACGATCTCAATCTGGTAGTTGCAAGAATGTTCTGCTATTTTATTGCATCGCTGTGTCATTTCATTAAGTTGAAGAAGAAGATCAAGGGTTTGTACACTATCAAAAGTTCGTTTTGCAGATGATAAAGCTGATTAATGGAATTCTGTTTTTTTTAATAAAAACCATCTGTACTTCTACTAAATTCTAATGAATACAAAAAATGGGGTGTTCCTTCTTCAAAACCTTTTTGAGTGCCAAACGGTTTACTTCACTACTTGTTCTAGCTGAAGGTATCGTGAAAATCCATCGAGAACTAAACTTTTTAAAGAAATGTCTTCTGCATTTATGGGTTAAAACAAAGAGATGAACATAATTAATTTGAGGGGAGAGGATAGTAAAAACAAACGAAAAGAAAACAAAAACTTAATTATTGTAATAAGTTTACCAATCGACGGATGTCTCTTGCTTCGATTATGACAAATAACTGTAATTTCTTAAACTCGTATTCTGTTTATTAGTTTATATACTATCAGCTTAAAGTACCACAACAAAATTGAACTCAAATTTGATTTTACAAACTTGACTTACAAAACTGTTTGCGTTGCCATCTAGCCACTGAATTTGATTTGGACATCTCGTTAATTGTTTTAAGAAATCCCTCTTCGAAAGGTGACGATAATTTAAAGACATGTATGGTTATACGTTAATGTAGTAGTGGATGTGATATACAGAGGTCATAAGTTGTTGTTAATAGAGATTTTTAATTTTTCTTGTAACTATATTTTCATGCCAGTGTCTCCTGCTTTAAAACCTACAATTTGTTTGCTTGCTTTTTTTGACCATATAAACTAAAAGACATAAGAAAAGTTTTGAGCATTTTATTGCATCGCTGTGTAATTTGGTTAAGATGAAGAAGAAGAGCGAGGGTTTGTACACTATCAAAAGTTGTTTTTGTAGATGATAAAGCTGATCAATGGAATTCTTATTTTTTTTAATAAAAACCATCTGTACTTCTACTAAATACAAAGAATGGTTCTAAGGAGTTTGACCGAGAGCATCTAGAGCCGAGTAAGAAGCAGAGGGGTTGGTAGGGAAGAAAATGAAAGTTTTGATGTAATACATTCGCTGAAAAACGTCTTGAGCCAAGAGATAATTGGTGTGTTTATTCTGTAAAACTTATTTGAGTGTCAAATCGTCTATATTACTACTTGTCCTTCTTGAAGGTACCATGAAGGTCGATCAACTGAACTAAAACCACAACCATAATTTTGTCTTTTTTAAGCGCCTTTTAAAAAGTGTCTTCTGCATGGAAAGAAACAAAAGATAAAAATAACTAAACGGAAAGGCGGTGGGGGTAGTAAAGATAAACAAAGAAAGAACAGAAACTTTATTATAGCAATACGTTTACTAAGTGAATCAACGGATGTTTCTTCGATTCTGACAAATAACTATCACCTTTCTTTTGTTTATTAATTCCCAGCATTGTTGCTTTAAAGGGCCACAACCAAACGAAAGCCAAATTTGATCTTACAAACTTGATTTTAGACTATCTGACATCTAACTGCTTAATCTTATTTTGACGCCCCCCTCCCTCATTAACTAATTGCAGACTTATAGTATGAGACTATCTGGTTACAAGTTCAACGGCGATTAGTCCGTCGTCTAAAATATACATTAAAAACTTGGACGACTCTGAACTTAATGCTCGTGCAATGTTCAGATATTTCAAAAACTCCTCTTCCAAAAGTGACTTTCATAATCTAAAAACTTGCGTAGTTAACTTCATTTATAGTTAAACGCGATTGGTAAAGAAATCGTAAATTGTCGTTGACAGAGATACAGTTTTTCCTACAAAGAAACAAACGAGGGTGAATTCAAGAACTCGTTTGTGATAGAGAAATCCCAACTTTCAAGAAAATGTAAATTTGAACACCTTCAGATATAAAATCAGGAAGTGCATGTATCGTCTTATGAGCATATTAATGTTGGACCAGTTGAGGTGTTATTGGAAAGCTTTCACTCAAGTTTACTATCCTCAGTTGAGTTGAATTAAATAAAATTAGTTTTAACTTGGGAACGCAAACAATTACAAAGTTGCACTACCTTAAATTATTCAAAGCGTTTTGACAGCAATTCATTTATTACTACTTACCACAAGAGTTAAAGGGTCAGATTTGTTCTTAAATTTATAATCTCATGTAAAAGGTCAAACGTTTGAAGTAGGTTTTGAATGGGTGAGACTAACCAGATAGTGAGTGGTGCTTGCTAGATAATAAGCAATTCTAGGTGGATAAAGGCAGAAATCAAAATCATGTGACATAACTTATTGATACAGTTGAGAATTTTGGAAAATGTCTCAATAGATGTTTCTGGTTGACTTTCTGTATAAGCGTTTGTCATAGTTTTTGGTTATTAATCTGTACGAATGACCAACATGAATTTCATATTGTGTTATTTACTAACGGTAAACGTTCTTTTGTTAATTTTAAGTTAAATCAAATATCGAAATTTTACTACCATCAAATGATAATGATTCGTTCGTAGTTTTATCTATGTAACTGCCACTTAAGTTTTGCAATTAACTACTTGCAAAAATTGTGTAAGAATTTCGCCCACCTCAATAGCGCTTGTTGTGTTGCCTACACAAAGATGATAAAAAAATTTTGGACGATAAAGTGCTAGTTTTGTTGTCTACATCTTGGACCATTTGTTAGATTTCAAGTTAGAAAACAAGTTGTAATTTAAAAAACGCTAACCTGCATAGTTTTCCTCACAAGTCCTCCGTATTCACACTTTCTCTAAACCACACCTCCTCAATGATGTCTAAACTCATAAATCTAATCACTCAAGACGGTACAAATTTAAGTTATCCCAGATATTATCGCTATGGGAGCCTATAGCCTATACCTTATTCAGACCCAAACAAGTGAACTCTTAGAAAGACTAAAATCGAAGCTAGAGATATTAAGTGTTTAAGGTTTTAATGAGCGGAATAAGGATAAGGGGCTGCAAAGGAGGATAACTTTACGTTGTTAAAACAAACAACAGTTAATTTCGTTCTACAACAGTAAACAACATAGTAGGCCAATCGTTAAACAGCATAATCTTAACTAAACTAGAAAAAATTTGATTTTTAAAAGAAAAAAGTTCCTTAGAAATAGCAACATGATGGAAAATGAAAGGATATTAAAGATAGGAAGAGGAAAATCGAAAAAGTTATAAAGACGTGTCATAAAGGAGGATGTAAAAGAATTGCACATCTACAATTAAAAGTTGAGAACAAATAATAAAGCTATCGATTTAAGTGGTTTACATTTGAGCTTTTTCTTTGTAAGATTACATGGCTTGTGTTACTGGCTTGTGCATTTTCTCAAATTAAAATCGATACGGCAACAAAAGTTTTGGCAAAATTTGTTGATTGAGCAACTTCTCTTTGGGCTCTGCTAAAGTCTATTAAAGAAAGTTGAGTTTTTTTATCAGTACATATGTATTGGTTTATAAAAATGTTAATCTATAGTCATAAGCCTTTCAGGGGGCGTGGTAATACATGTTAAGAGTAGATAGTCATTTATTACACTAGACATCGGGGATGCATGTATTCACATTGCAGTTTGGTGGACAGGATCTTTCAAGAAATACTTAAATCGTAGTTTCTCGGGCAATTCTTACGATATGGTTTTTAAATTTTTTTTAGACTTTTGTCATCATCCTATACATAATCATTTGAAAGTTGTATAGCTGAGAATTGGAACAAATAAAAACCCATACATCAATGCTTGATGCTTACAAAATTATGTGCGCGAAATTTTAGGTTAGCAATTAAAATCCGCAGCGCAGCAACTTCTGCCCTAACCATGAACAAAGTGATCCAGAAGCAGCCGCATATAAAAGCGCCGGGCGCTGCTCAGGCCACAGCTCTGAGTGCGGCGGTACAACATCCCAAATTCGAAATCTTGCCTTCACCTGTAAAGAGTTTCAGCGACAAGAAGCAGTACAAGTAGAACTTGCATATAACGCCCTCTCCCTAGCATTAAAATTAACTGCACCCTAATTTCAGGGTGATCCGCTTAGAAAATGGCCTGACAGCTTGTCTCATATCAGACATGGTCAACGTGCATGATGTCGCCTCGGTGCTGTCGCAGGAAAGCGATGACGACTCAGAATACGAAAGCGATGGCAGTGAGACTGGGCTGGACATATCGGATGCGGAGTCGACGAAATCGGAGCACGCCGAAGACCATGACAGTGATGATGCTAAAACGAAGAAGGCCCATCATCACGATGAAGTGAAATTGGTAAGTGAGTGAGTTGTTTTAATCAGCAATAGAACTTGAATCTTACTTTAGGCTGCTGCTGCCTTGTGCATCGGGGTCGGTAGCTTCAGCGATCCGAAGGAGGTGCCCGGATTGGCACACTTTTTAGAACATATGGTGTTTATGGGTAGCGAAAAGTTTCCACAAGAGAATGATTTTGATGCCTTTATCAAGGTTTGTGTATGGATAATTATTGATTAGTTCTAATTTACGTGATGGTTCAGAAACATGGAGGCTCGGACAATGCGTCTACAGATTATGAAATGACAACGTTTTACTTTGAGTGTTTTGAGAAGCACCTGCATCAGTCAATGGATAAGTTTGCTCAGTTTTTTATTGCGCCACTTATGAAAAGGGAATCCGTAACTCGTGAGAGAGAAGCTATAGAATCAGGTAAGACTAATTTTGTCATTAATATAACTCTTGCTATATAACATCCTATAAGAGTTTCAGATGGCGATGCCATCGGATGATTATCGTAAAGAACAGCTCCTGGTGAGTTTATCTGAAAAATCTACTCCAGTAAATTCATTTTCGTGGGGAAACTTGGTCACATTGAAAGACAACATAGAGGATGATAAACTTTATGAAATGCTGCACACATTTAGGAAAAGACACTATTCAGCGCACCGAATGACACTTGCCGTTCAAGTAAATGTTATGGCATTATTAATCGTGCCTTGTATAATTAAAGATTTTATGTTATAGGCTCGCTTGCCCATTGAAATGTTAGAATCTTATGTTGTTAGCTGTTTCTCAGCAATTCCAAACAATGGTATGCAGCCGTATGATTTTGGGCAATATTCTGAAACAATTTTTAACACATCTGAGTTTAAGAGGTTGTACTTTGTTAAGCCGGTTAAAGACATATGCCAGGTTAGAAATGATATTTTTTGTGTTGCTACTCAAATGGCTCTAAATTTCTATTTAGGTAGATTTAACTTGGATTATGCCTCCTCTGCATCACATGTACAAGAGCAAGCCACATGTGTATGTTTCATGGCTGCTAGGGCATGAAGGTAAAGGAAGCTTGCTGTCATATTTGAAGAAAAGGTATGAAATTGCTGAGAGTTTATTAAATTTTAATACATTTTTATTTAGAGTGTGGGCATTATCTTTGTATGCGGGAAATGGGGAATCGGGAGCTGAGTTTAACTCTATTTATGCTTCATTTTCGGTCAATATTGCATTAACCAAAGAAGGCTTTAACCACCTGGAAGAGGTTTAAAGTTGCTTTAATGCTACAATAGGCCTTACGTGAACATTTTTGCAGGTTATTAGAGCAGTTTTTTCATACTTAAAGCTTTTAAGAAATTTAGGGCCTAGTGAGCGAATCTTCAAGGAAATACAGAGTATAGAGGAGCAGTCGTTCCGCTTCGAAGAGGACGAAAGTGCTGCCGATAAGGTGGAGGAACTTGTAGAGAATATGCAGTATTACCCTCCACAGGATTACCTGACTGGCTCCGAGTTGTTTTGAATACAATCCAGAGGTTAGTGAGACTGGTAAACTGGATGGAGCTTTTAAACTTTGTCAACTTTGCAGGCAATTACAATGGTCCTGAATCACTTAATTGCACACAAAATGAACATTTTGGTTATGTCTTCCACACTTCCTCCTGGTGTTGTATATGACAAAGTTGAGCCGTGGTTTAAAACACAGTATACGTATCAAGGTATGTTTAATCCTTTTAATACACTTTAAGAGATTACTTTTGAATATTGATTTTTTTTGGACGATTAAGTTTAATTTACTATTTATTAGGTGCGCAACTTAACTCTCGGTCTCGAACTTCTTAACTATGTTTGAACAACTTAGTTTACGGGTTGAACCGTGTCGTTTTTGAGAAAATTTCGACGTTTTTGCATCGACTTGGAAGCCATTTACAAAAGTTTAGCTCTTTGCTTGGGGTCTTAATCTGCCTACTCCCCAAGGAGAGCTACAAGTCTTTGAGTGAGACTGATCTTTTTATGTGTCCTGCGTTGTTATTTATAGGGTTGGAAGTGAAAGTTTGGCAGGAATGTTGTTTGACAGAAGATACATTTGGTTGGGGAAAGTTTGTTGGTTTAGGGGTATTGCATAATTGATGGTACAGGGTAACGAGGGATTTTCATATGACAGGTAAGCGTTGGCTATCATCTCTTGTGTTTAGGCATTGTGGGCGTTTTTATATTTCAATTGCCTCATGTACAATCCTGTTGGTGAGATGGGAAATAGGAGCAATGGTTGTTGCTTGGTGTTAATTTTGTGGCCTGTTCCTTTATTATATTTGGCTGAGTGTGGGATATCAGCATTGGGCATCTTAGGGTAATTTTTTTTTTGTCACACTGTCAATGTTGATGTTCACTGAGTATGAGTCATGGTACCGTCATATTCATGCATCAAATGTATTTGATGATGTATGATTGGAACCCTTTCCTCCCACTACCAACGTGATGTAAAGGCCTATTCCTTAGACCTCACTTCAGTGGACTTAAAGATAAGGTTTACTGTACAAAATCAGCAAACACTCAATTAGCTAAAAGATATCTTGCTATCAAATTCATTGGTGTGTGTTGTTGGTTGTATTTGGAAGGAAGTGGTTGTCGTCATCAGTTTGAATATTTGTAAACATGCATTTAATTTTATTTAGTATTTTTTTAATTTAAACTATTTTTAAGACAATAAATTCTGCATCTATTGTCATTTAAAGAGTGAATACATTTATTTGGGACATCAGGTATTAAACATAGTGTTGACATCTATTTTAATTGTTTTTCTGTAAGTTTTAATGGTAATCAAATGCTTATATATTTTCACTTATCACAGGAACTTCTCTTTGTCCCTCTTTTTAACCTCCTTTTTTTTTGCTTATTTTTTAGAATTATCAGGTGTACTGGAAAGTCTTTACCGGTTTTTTCCAATAGGTGTCGCTAGGCTTAATATACAATATTATGATTTGACACGTGTTCATTTTATTCTACAGACATCAAGCTTCAATGTCGTAGGTTATATTTTGTGAAAGTATCACTGTCACATATTTATACCTCTTCAAAAATGTCATGTCCCTGATAACGTGCATTTGTGGCATGCATTACTTTTTTTATTTAATCAAAAGAAAAAGCCGCTGAAAGGCATCGTTTGCTAGTTGAAACATATGGTAACATGCTCCAATCATAAAAACATGTGAGGCGTGGTTTCGACAATTCAAAAGTGGTGTTTCGATGTGCAAGCCAAAGAACGTTCTGGCAGACCGAAAAAGTTTGAAGATGCGAAACTGCAGGAGTTATTGGATGAAGACCCAACACAAAATCAAAAACAATTGGCAGAAGCGTTAAATGTGGCCCAATAAACTATTAGCGACCGATTACGATCGATGGGAAAAATTCAAAAGATGGGAAGATGGGTGCCACATCAATTGAATGACAGGCAAATGGAAAATCGAAAAATCGTCTGTGAAATGCTGCATCAAAGGTTTGATTGAAAGTTATTTCTGCATCAAATAGTGACGGGTGATGAAAAGTGAATTTATTTCAAAAACCCTAAGCGCAAAAAATCATGATTATCATCTGGAGCAGCTGGCCCATCAACTGCGAGACCGAATCGCTTTGGCAGGAAAGCGATGCTCTGTGTTTGGTGGGACCAGAGTGGCGTGGTGTATTATGAACTGTTGAAACCTGGTGAAACAGTTAATAGTGATCGCTACTGATAACAAATGATCAACTTGAACCATGCATTGATTGAGAAACGTCCAGAATGGGCCGGAAGACACTGTAAAGTGATTTTACAGCACGATAACGCGCCCCCTCATACAGCAAAACCGGTCAAGGAAGCATTGAAAGCGCTTGGGTGGGAAATATTATTGCACCCGCCGTACTCTCTAGACTATCACCTTTTCGCATCAATGGGCTCTGCATTAGCAGAGCAGCACTTCGCCAATTTCGAAGAAGTTAAAAAATGGATCGATGAATGGTTTCGCTCAAAGGAAAAACAATTTTTTTGGAATGGAATTCATAAATTGCCTGAAAGATGGGCAAGATGTGCAGAATTAAATGGTTAATATTTTGAATAAATAAATTTTTCCATTATATCGAAAATTATGCATTTTTTCCAAAAAAAAACCAGTTAAGACATTCCGGTACACCTGGTAGTTGTCAAATTAACATTTTTTTAAATATAAAACGTATATTCATCAGCATCAGTAAACTACTAGAATCACACCATAGATTTAACAGTGCCATTATGGCTTATAGCTTCTGGTTTATGCAGTCTTAGATTACATGTTTCAGCTAAGGCTTATGAGCTTATAAAACCACAACTGTTATTATTATTATCATCATCTTTTATTATAGGCTAATATGCTTGTTTTTATTCATGCAATTGTTGCTTATGGGCTATCTGTTGAGGTTGATGTCTAGCTTTCGATCCATCTTTTCATTGGTCTTTCGGAGGTCCATTTTCCTGCCGGTCTCCAAAATACGTACTTGAAGATAAAGATCTATCTCGAAAATGGCTAGCCATCATTTGGGAGATATAATTAAATGCTCATAGAACCACACTAGAAGAGATTGAAACTGTTGCTACTGATAATACTATAATAAGCTTCTACAATAGGGTTCAGAGTCAGCCCCATTAAATGGAATTAAATAATTAAGTATTACTTGTTTTTATTATTCCTTAGGTGAACAATTTCTGCTCAAATGCTGTTGGACATAAAAAATGGTCAGATAATAAGATGTATGGATAGGGAGGTCATACCCAGTTTATGGGTGAAAGATAATGTAATTAATAACATCAATTACAAATTTTTGTGTATAGCTACCAGAAAAGCTTGTCTGATATGTTTATATTACTGTGATGATGGGGGTGTATGCACATGTAACATATGCATATTTTATGTAATTCTGATTTCTATAATTTTTTTTCTATTTAACAAGATTTCCTGTAGTGACAAAAAGTTGAAACTGATTTCATTTGACTTAGCTCATTGAGTAAGTGGATATAAGGTGAATATTGATTTCAATTTTAATTTTTGTTAAATATTATTTTGCTACATGTAAACTGCAATTGTCAAATATTATGAAGTTTTTTTTAATTATAGAGATAAGGGTATACGTTATCTCATCTAGATTCAAAGCACTTCTGATCTGTTACGTGTATAATTACACTATATTGTAATCTATATTTATCCATAAATATAGGATCGGGGCAATTGGGACACATATTTAACATGAATAAAATTAGTCTACAATCTTTTAGGTGTATAAATAAGTTTGCAGCTTTTTTCTGCAAAATTAAAGTTTTATTTAAAAACAAACAAAAAAAGCTTAAGTATCAAAGTATTCTCCGTGGGCATCGATGACCTTTTGCCATCTTTCGGGTAGCTTGCGAATTCCCTGGTGATAGAAGCTCACCGGCTTTGAGAAGATAAAGTTATCGATGCATTTTCGGACTTCTTCTTCTGTTTTGAAGTGCATATCAGCCAAGTGATGCTGTAACGACCGGAATAAATAATAATCGGAAGGGGCCATGTCTGGGCTATACGCCGCATGTGGGAGAAGTTCCCAGCCTAACGCGAAGATATGTTCTTGCGTCGCCTTCGCAACATGTGGTCAGGCATTATCATAGAGCAGGATGACTTTGCAACTTCCTTGTCCAGTAAATGGCCTCTTTTCTTCGATTGCGTCGCTCAAATTGATGAGTTGCTGTTGGTAGCGATCCGCCGTAACTGTTTCACTTTGTTTCAAGAGTTCATAGTACAGCACACCTTTTCAATCCCATCACATACAGAGCAAATTCTTTTTGGCGTGGATGTTAGGCTTTGGAGTCGATGTCGAAGGTTTGCAAGGGTCTACCCATGATTTTTTGCGCTTGGGATTGTCGTACAAGATAGATTTTTCATCGCCCGTAATAATTTTATGCAGAAAATCCATTTTTCGGTTCCTTGAAAGCAAATGGTTTGCGGTGTCACGCCGTCGATTTTTGTTGTCTTCGGACAGTTTATGCGGAACCCATCTGCCTTCCTTTTGCCTTACCCATTGCATGCAAATGTATGGAAATGGCTGGCTGAGTGACGCCAAGCTGTTCTGCAAGCTCTTTTTCAGTTTGCTCATTGTTTTGATCCAGCAATGTCTGCAGCTCATCCGTGTCAAATGTTTGAGGGCGTCCAGCGCGTGGTTGATCTTCAAGACTAAACTCTCCTCCGCGAAATCTTTGGTACCTCTGTTTTCACGTTGCATGACTTACAGCATTCTCACCATATGCAGCACAAATCATTTCGGTGGCTTTAGCAGTGTTTTTCTAAAGATGAAATGCGAAGTGGATAGAAAATCGAATATGCTCGATTGCCATCGTGAACACAGCTGATTATTGAGGGTATGTGCATCAAACGCCAAAGCTCATGATGTTTCGAAAGACCAAATGTCATTGCTTTAAAACCGCAAGAGGGCGGGCTAATACGTTACATGTAAACGATGATTTGCGTGCTGTGAAATCTAAAGCTGAGAATTTATTTATACACTTAATATATAGAGTGTAATGAAAACTGTCGTTTTGAAGGATTTCTTGTTATAAGAGTATCTAGGCAGGGAAGAGAATTATTTTGTTTGGTTTCCATGGTAAAGTTGATAACAGTGTTAATTTGGTTTAGATAGAAAAGAAATTCTGGAAGGGTATCATGTCCGTGAGGCCAGATAACAAAAGTGACAACAACAAATCATATCCAGCTGGCAGGTTTAAGGTGAAAGGCCTTTGTTTCAAAATTGGTTATAAAGAAGTTAGTTATTACCTATGGAAGTGAAACATGGACTATAACCAATTCAACAGTGGACATATTAGCTAGATGGGAACGAAAAATACTTGGAGGAATTTATGGAGAAGTAAAAGAAAAAGGTGAATGGAAGAGGACAAATGCAGAGGTGTATATGATGTATAAGGATGCACTGATAATCAAAACCATAAAACAGGGAAGACTACGATGGTTAGGCCATTTATCAAGAATGAAAGAGAAGAGAATGTAGAAGATTCTTAAAATGTAAGCAGAAGGGCAATCCAGAAGATTTGCATTTCACATATTGTGTTTAACCCCTATCCGGTTCCTCAACATTTTTAAATCTTTTTATGGCATTCGGTGATGCAATTTTAGAAACATATGAAATAAAATAATTTATTAGCATAAATTTTATGATGGACATAACTAAAAATCCTGAGCTTAGAGAACTGTTTATTTAATATGTAATGTCTTAGAATTGTTTTGATTGCTCTTGAGCCATATATACATAAAAGACAATTCTGTTCAACTAAAAAAAAGAACCAGAATATGACAACCTCTGTTGAATTTTATAGATATTTCTTGATATATTAAGTAGAAGTTTTTTGAGTTGGAAGTCGAATGAAAACCAAAGCATCAGTGAGACAATGGTCAAATTCAAAGGGCGAATAGATTTTTGATAATATATGTCCTTTAGACTCGTCCAAAAGAACTATAAAATCTGGATCCAAGCTGACAAATCATGTTTTACAATTTAAAATTTACAAGAGAGTTAAATCTGTTGAAATTTAGCTGGGTGCTAAGTTGTAAAGGATATTACCAGAGATTTGTTTTTCAAGAATTATACAAGATATATTTGACAATTTTTTCTGTAGTATGAAAATTAAATTCTTGTTGGAGAAAATTTATTCATGTGTCACAACAAGAAAAGGACAAAAGATCTATATGAACAAAAGTGAATAACTAATATGGTTTACTGTTTGTTAAATGGACAGATAACAAACCTGACAGATTCATAAGCAATTTTCACAATCCAACTAATTTACAATATGATGGAAGGACTCAAGAGAATGCTAGTGAGAAAAAAATCACTTTCCCGTAGCTCACAAGAAGTGCAGCACATGGGACAAATTGAAATATTTCCTTCTTTGGTTTTTTTTTATTATTTGGATTTGGTTAATTATATCATTATATATATTGATTAAATCAAAGGGATTAAACGTTTTACTTTAAAGCTTTAAAGCTTTCTTCTAGTAGTTGCATATATTCTTATTGTTGCTAACTCAGGAAAGGGCAAAATATAGCCAAAAACAGCAAATAGGTTCAAATAAATATGCCAATCAAAAAGAGACTGGACAAATATGCACATATACCTTCATATTAAGGATTAAGCCACATGACCTATTCCACCTCAATCACTGCCACCTCCTGGGTCGGCCAGGGTCTCGTTTTTATCTGTCTATGAGAACAAAATGAGATATGTTCATTACAATACTCGTGCGAAACGTTAAAGAACACTGTGGTGCTGTTTTATTTGTTTTGTTGGACTTTGACAGAAAAGTCAAATTTTATAAAATATCTAATTTGTACGACAAGATAGTTTGTTTCTAGTCACACCAAATAGGACCACATAGTTTTGTAAGAGTTTTGAAATAAAAATTGCAATTTTTTCCTTTGATATCTACAGGGTGGTATCCAAAAGTAGGACTGATTTTTTTTAAAAAAATTTATTGAACGTTTTGGTACATCGACTTAATACTCTTCAAAATAGCCCCCTTGGGCATCCACACACTTCTGGTAGCGAGCCTTCCAGGTCGCGAAGGCCTTCTGGAAGTCGTCCTCTGGGATGCTGTTCAGCGCCCTCGTCGTTGCCGCTTGGACTGCGATAGCTAGTTAATTTCGACACTCACTCCTAATAGAGAAATTTTAAGCAACGTGCAATTATACATTCTAAAACTACTACACTATAGTCCTTTAGGATATGTTAAAGTTTTGTAGTGGGCTTGCACAGAGCTGCCAACTTAACGCTCATTACCATAGGAGTGCATTAATAGTATGAAATGTACTGTGTCTTAGAATTACTGTGCAGTTAGCAACCCTGGATCCAAACTCCTATAGATAACCTGCTTTAGGATAACGTCAAAAAAATACTACTAATTTGGTCATTGATTGAGAAACTGGCGTTTAATTTCTACAAAAATAACGTGGATCAAGTGATTGTACTCGTCCTTGTTAGGCTTAAATGCTGCACTCCATTGAAATACATTGTATTTTATCAATGACAGTCCTCCAAGAAAAGATTTTTGAAACTTGTAAACCATTTATCTTTTTTCAAAAGTTGAGTGTGTCTGAACACAAATGAATTACTGGTTACATATAGAAAAATAAAATATTTTTACTAGTTTTACTGGGCACAAACCTATAATTTGTACATTCCATAAGGGCAACCAATGTGCATCTCAACATTTCAAATATCTAAATGTTATTGGTTATTAGTGGACAAATACAAAAGATTTTAAGACCACAATCTTGGAATATTATGTTAACTACTCTTGGCTTATTAGACTGAGTTCAGATTTGAAAATTCTCAACGTTTTGTCTGCACCTGCGGTGAATGTTTTTATAAGGGAAGACGTCAATCTTCTACAGATACAACCGAGTTATTTTTTGTAGCATAATAAATAATGCTTATCATCAATTAAAAAGGACTGCAAGAACTGGTAAATAAATAGGCCCTTGTCATCCACGGCAAGTACATTCATGTCATCATTGAAATAGTTTGACCATGCTCACATTAACATCATGATTTTGCAGAATTGAGAAGATTACAAGTGTTATATAGGAGCAACACTATTTTATATACACCAGATGTTCAGATTTGATGCACCATTGTGAATTACAACTGACCAGGGAAGACAGATGGATTTGTTTAGTGAATTGAGTCACCTTACAGGCACGACTTAGTTTACAACCCAGTCATCACCCAAGAATCAGCAGCGGGGTAGAGAGGAGGAAAATTTTTACTGTCAAATCAAACCACTTATCAAGTACCATGTCAGTTTTTGATAAACTAAAGTATTACTCATGATGTTTCCATGTTATGTTTGATATCATTCACAGTTGCATTATTCGTCTACAATTAACTTTAAGCATATCTTATAATTTTGTCTCTCGTCCAATGACTCAGCATGACTCAGATCAGTGGAGTAGCATAGAGGATTAAAGTGCTGCCTTCTGAATGGTATCATCAGATTCAATCTCTGTTGGGTTCTTGTCAAATATTGCCAAAATCTGTTATTAATACAGGTCATTTAAAAATGCAACTATAAACATCAATGATCTGGTACAACTGACATGCTTACATGGATTTCCAACCAACAGCTAACTTAAACGATGAGTTATAAGTAATAGTGTCGATTCATGGTCAATGCTGAATATTTTACCTTGTAATCAAGGCAGTGTGACATCCTCTACTAATAATAGTCAGTATTTCTTTCTCTTACTTATTCATCTTAAATAAAATCGATTACTTTTTGTAATTCAATAAAACAGATGCTCAATCGAGTCATCTTGGCATAACCACATAAATTATTATCATGACAGTGTGCTTATTAGAATTAATTATCTTTGCTTATTGCGTAATTACGCTACGTTACTAATTGTGAATTATCAAAAACTCATCCCATGACACTCTAGTGAGTTTCAGTTGGGCACCTCTGCAATAAAAAAACGGTCTATTAGTCCTTTACTTTTATAGATGCAATCAACAACTTTTTTAATCTGATTTTGGTATTGATAATGAAATAAATGGTAAACTTGAACAAACGTTTGCTTCTTGGGCTCTATATTATTAATAAAGTTCTAGGCTATTATGTTTTGAAAAAACACTAAAAGTGGTCTTACAGGAATGTTGCTTTGTATCATTGTTGAAGAGCAGTTTAAGTATATTTTTTCATGGTTATCTACATATTTATTTCCTCTTGCCTATACTTAACTGTGAGTGTATAAGAGGAATTTGGTTATAAAGGCTCGATAGCTTTTGTTGAGCTTATTTTCAGGAAAGAAATGAGATTAAAGAAAACAATAAACTGTCACCTTTCTTTATTTTTCATCTCAGTTTCTTGGGCTGCATTAGCCTCATTACAATAAAATTCTTTTTGACATTTTTACCTGTTCTGCTTGTTGCAAAATTTCTGACCATCACTTTTCTAGCCCTCACCGAAGTGTTTGACTAGTATTTTATTGATATCTTGCAACTGCACTTAATTAGGTTAATGGCATTTCAATTAGAAAATTTACAAATAAATCGGATTATAATAAAAGTTGTGTTTGTTGTAGAACTATAACCCTATGGCTAGTGTGAGGCAATCTATTACATACAATGCTTTGAAACTATATTTGATTAGCTTTTCAGTTATCTGATTTGCAAGTTGTTTTACACTCTAAAGCTGAGCATAATTTCCTTATCAGGAAATGACTTCTAGTTTAAAACATAAAATTTCTAATTCCTACTTAAAATGTTAATTAAAACCAATTGAACAGATATTCCTTCTGAATGGCTGAAGAATTGGTCAACAGTGGAACCCCTGCCTGACTTCGCCCTACCAGAACCAAATCGGTTCCTGACAGAAGACTTCACACTGCTTCCAGTGGAGCAAAACATTCCAAAATATCCTGAGAAAATTCATCAGACACCACTAATCGAATTATGGTATAGAAAAGACCAGAAATTTGGGCTCCGATGGCCTATTACTACTACTACCTGCTCACACCTCTCGCACAAGAATCTGCAGAAAGGTACTATGCACAAACTAATCCCTTGTTCCTTACCCATAACCCATTACTTCTAGAGCTTGCATGCTTCAAATGTATAGCGCGTTTGTGTTGATGAACCTTGCCGAAAACGCATATCCTGCCCAAATAGCTGAATTGTCTTATTCTGTAACCCCGTGTGAGAAGGGCATCTGTGTGAAGATCTCCGGTTACAACGAAAAACTGCCTGTAAGCTCAGGTTATTGGGTATTTCAGGGGAATACTAATAAATATTTTTAGATGCTTATAGAGCTAGTTGGTAAGAATTTGAGGGAAGCTGGTGATAACTTAACGGAAGAGATGTTTGAGGCTGTTAAAGAGAGGCAAATGAAGCAATTTTATAATGGGTTTTTGAAGCCTTCAAAACTGTGCAAGTAAATGTTGCACATATTTTTAACTGATGGCTTAATATGCTCAAAGCCCTGATTTGCAGGGACATCCGGCTCTCTATACTACAAAATAAATACTACTCACTTCTGGATCGCCACAAAGCTATGCCACACATCACATTTCTGATGATGAAAGAGTTTGCAAACAATGTTGTGAAGAATCTGTACATCCAAGCATTAGTTCAAGGCAATGTTACCTCTGCTACAGCTTTAAAAACAACCAATAATTTTCTTGATCATCTAAACTGCGTTTCATTACCACCTTTGCAACGTCCACGAGTAAGTTAAGTTAAACATACTGTCGCTTTATTGAAATAATTAATTCAAGGTAAGTGTCAACGAAATTCCGAAGGGAGAATTCTGCTGCAGAGTGAAGTCTTTCAATAACGACAGTGCAAATTCCGTCATCACAAACTATTACCAAAGCGGCGTCCTGAATATTAAAGATAATGTTATACTGGAATTTATTATGGTAAATTTTTTTATGTAAAAAAGTGTATGTTGAATAGCAATTAATTTCAGTTAGTAATTGAAGAGCCCTTGTTTGATGTGCTGCGTACGAAGGAGCAGCTGGGCTACAATGTATACTGCACCATTCGTGATACATATGGCATTCTCGGATATAGCGTTACAGTCCATTCTCAGATAGATAAACACACGACAGCACACGTAGACTCCCGCATTGAGGCCTTCCTGCGACGCACCAGTAAACTACTGAAGAAGATGTCAGATAAGAAGTTCCTTCAGATGAAGAAAGATCTGACCAAGGTCAAGCAGGTTGTCGATGTTGATCTTGAAGATGAAGTTGAGAGAAACTGGGAGGAGATTGTGAGTGGGAAGTACATGTTTGATCGGTTGATGCAGGAAGTGAAGGCCATCGAGGAGCTGAAGATCAGCCAGGTTAAAAAATGGTGGGAGGAGCACAACATTTACAGCAAAAAGAACAGTTTTAAGAAACTAAGCATACAGGTAACTAGAACTATTAGGTTTTGATATACTGTGTGTTTTAAGGTTGTAGGAAACGTGCCTAAAGACAAAAGTGAGGAAACGTCAAAGGAACCTTCTAAAACTAATGTGCTAGATGCCGTAGAAGGTGAAGCACAGCTGTCTGTCGAAAAGCCAAAGCACAATATGGAAAAAGATACTGCAGTTGTGCATATAGAAGCTGAACCACCAAAGCACATGTTATCTGTGGAGCCTTACGATGGTAACAATTTTTAGATTTTTAATTAAACATAAATGAGACTCGTATTTCAGAAGTTGCAGACGAAGTGTCTGGCATTTTCAATGATGAATTTGCGTTGAAGTTTATAAAAGGTCAGAGCAACGGAGACAACCAGAAGAGGGAAGATTATTTTATTATGAATATTGAAACTTTCAAGAGCCAACTGCAAATGTTTAGCCACGCTGCTAAGGTGAACTAATGGACGCCGTGATGTTTAGCTTTAATATGTTTTTGTTGAAAAGTGCTATTTATTGATAAAAATAAATGATTTTTTAAATTGATTCAAATTATAATGATTATAACCTTCAGATGTGCACAAAACCAGGCAGAGTCAATTGAGGCCTTGCTGGTATGTAATGTTAGTGCTGCTAAGATTTACTATTTATTTTTTGCGGATCAGCTGGTTATTAGATATAAGGCTGAGCAGTGTATGTAGGTATAGTGATATTAAGTTGGTAGATAGAGCAAGGATTTATAGTTCATCCCACAAAGGAGTCTAAATTTACTTTTGTGAAAACTGAAACGAGAGGAAGGAGGTAAAAATAGTAATTTATAGATCCGAAGAAAGTATAGTCTACAAACTTCATTCATAAAACAAAACTAAAAAGCCAACGGAAACGAATGTCATACAAACATAAATATTAAGTAGTACAACAATCAATCAGACATAATACAAGTGAATTGCTATAAAAACACTCGAATGTCAATGATTTAATATTGGAAATTTTTAAATTGGTATAACTTCGTAACCAATTTAGGTTTTTGCAAGTTAAGCCCTTGAATTGTGGCACAGATTCATCCAAACTATTTTTTGTGAGTAGTTTTTATGATTTTGTGGTGTAACACAAGGAGCTTGTAGTGTATGTGTGTGCGCACGTGTGTGTGTGTGTGTGTGTGATAAGCTTAAAAGTTTTAATTTAACTTAAATATTTTCCAAATTATGCAGATATAAAGCCAAGAAGATATCTTATGAAGAAATACTTTGATGCAAATTAGTAAACGCGCCACTCATCGTTCATTGGCGTGCAAAGAGTTTATAAACTCAAAATATATATTAAAGAAAAATACAATTATGATATGGTTATTACAGCGATGAAAAGAAAATCAGTGGAAAAAATGTTCCGTCATTTTGCTAAACTGAATTCTCAGCCCAAATGGGTATAACTACACATGATGGATATTCTGTGTGCTTTTGGTAAAAGGAATCGGAGCTCAACTACCATAAATTTGCAACTAAAAAGCGTCTAACACTATGAAATGTAAAATGATTGTTTAGCTTGTATCTAATGAAATTAGGAAATATATTCACAAAAATCCAAATCCATCATACTATTTTCGTTATGTGCCGGAAAGAAAAATGTATGAAATTATTGGTAACGGACTGTACAAATCCAAGATAGACATGAAATTTCTCCAACCAAACTTGGGAATGCTGAAGAGAACAAAGAACAGAAAAAAGAATGTAAAAATGCACAAGAAATGTGTAGTGGAGATGAATGTCTTTACGTAGCATGACTGAATCAAATATAAAACCGAAATTATTTTTTTTAATTGAAGCAACATAAGGATATATATAATCATACAAATTTTTTTTACATAATCTTTTATATTATTTCTAACAAATACGTATCTTTTTATCTAAATAGTTATTGTAAAATGAAGGTAGTTGCGACATGAGTCGATTCCATACAAGCGCTTCGACGGCAACGTCTGTCCACCAAGTGCTTCTTTTAATAGTCCAAACAAATGATAATTTTAAGGCAATAAGTCCAGACTATAAGGAGGATGTGTTTCTGTGAATCGCGAACAAATCCTCAATTTTCGTTAAATTCGGACAGTTGTATGTGCTCTGGTATTGTTGTAAAGCAAAATAATGTCTCGGATTACCTGAACACTGCTGCAGTTTCTTCCAATCTTAGAAACAATTTCAGTAACTATTAGTCTATGGTTGTTCTTGAGAAAGCGGCGAATAATTTGAATATTCTCAGTTGCGCTGATCCTTAGGGACATAGAAGACTTTCATTTTTCACTGCTTCTTGTCCTTTAAAAAATTATTTACGCCACATGTACACTTAAGAGTCTTCTTAAGGGTGTTGTCCTCGAACTGTTTCTTAAGTCTTCCCAAAATTTCGGACGGTTTTACGCTCTCTATCGTGATAAACTTAATAATAATCCGTTGCGCAACGAATGAGGATACCTCTTGCTCTGAAATCTTAATACTGACTAAAGAAGTGGTAGTGCAAGGTACCTCATGGGAAGGTTAGCCTTCTAAACTATTTGTGAATATTTAATTTTTTGTATGGGTTTAAGAATAGAAAAGGAAACGAATTTGTATTAGCAAGTTAGTTAGGGTAGATATCTTTATTTATAATTGGGTAGGGGTACAGATCATTAATCGTCCTTAATATACGATACCATCAGCATTTATGTTAAGCTTACGCAACATGTACATAATTTGTGTTACAGCTGGTCCTACTGCCTAGATAATAACAAATGCTACCAAAGTCCAATAATACCTATGAGACATCCTTGACTTGACTGTCACGATAGAACAGCCAAAGAAGAGGGAAACTGAGACAGTGCTATCATTTTGGGCATGCACTTTTTAAACTAGCTCCCCATCAAGCGACGGCTACACTAGGTTGCACATATGTAGCAGCAGCTCGAGAGGACGTTCCAATTTTTGCCGAGCATCAGTTGGTTCCAGAACACGCATCGTGGTGGCAACTCAGAATGCCAGCAGCTTCGTGAAGGTCATCGCAGGACTTATGTCCTGCAAGAAGACGTCACAGCCACCTTTGGCATGTTCAGTAGCTACTGAACCCCTGAGTCACCGACAAGCTTCTGCTATCTTGGATGTGCCTATACGGTACTCCAACTTCCAACGCCGAGCTTCCTAGAAAAGAAAGGTTGGGGCTTTAGACCGAGGTATCTTTTTTGCCAAGGATGTCAATGTCAGCGTCAATTCCAATAATAATAATTCAGAGCTGATGTTTCAAGTTTTTTGCCATACCATGGGGTATATGTTTTATTTTTTGGAGATTGTGAGGCAAAAAAGTTATGCATGCAAAATTTGGACCTCCAGGTAGAACTACCTGGTTACTGTTTGGTACTTATTACATATGTTCAAGGTAACTAGTTGCCAGAAAATGTTAATGCAATTTGTGTACTCATCCAAAGGTATCAACTGTAGGTCTTTGTTGGAATCAGTTATAGAATTTGGCAAGAAATTAGTGCATGGCGCTACAAAAAAGCCTCCACAGATCATATGGTTAAATTCTTTAAGATTATATTCAATCATAAGTAGTATTACATGATCTTCAAGAAAAATACTTTCTCCATGTTGGTATAAATAAGAATGTGGAATCAGTTTTTAAGATAACTCAGGAACTTTCCAATGCTCATTATGCTCAAAATCTCAGTTACATTTTCTCTATATTACTTTCAAATTTCCTAAAAACCACAATCTTGTTGATATTATCAATGATCCTTGGCTATCTCTCCGTTCTAATTCCTGTCCTCTTGGATCTTCAATAAAAAATTTTACTGCTACTCATTCCTATTAATTCTTCCTAATTTAATGTCTTGTAGGTTAGTGTGCAGAGAAAGTATGGTTACTTGTACTTCTCTTCTCGCCATGTTGTTTTTATATAGAGACCCAAAGATTTTGTATAAGATATCCTTCCCAAATTGAATGAACAACGAGTTCATTTTGGTTATACCTTTAGATGGTCTATGCTTTAACCTATAGGTCACTAGGGGATTTATTATTTTTTTAGAGATTTTTTGACTTGAAAAGCTCGTAAAAATTGTAATGCACTCTAATGATAATCATAAGTGAGGCTTTTGCCTTTTTCCACGATATTGTTATTGGTTGTTTAAAATTATCCATCCAAGGAATTTTTTGCAGTTTTGTTCAAGAAGTTGAATGCATCTTCTATAGTAGTGTTATTTAATGCTATAAAAACAAGTTGTTTCAGTATTTATTTGAATTGTAAGATTTCTTTTTTAATCGTTTTTGGTGCGTCTTTATGTCTTGGAAGTACTTTATAATTTTATTTTGAAAACTGTTAAACTGCTTTTAGATTTGATAATCAAGATTTATTGTTTTAGATGTTTTATAATCACATATAGAATCTGACATGAATCATAACTAATCTGTGCTGTGCATTTACTAGAACGTGGTCAATTTGGTTGTGGGTTGTGCAGAAAAAGAATGGAACGTACTGTAACGTTTTCGCTCTTTACAGCGATGAATAGCTTGTACAAATTTACTAAAACTACTTATTTATTTTGCTTATGCGGCAAGCAGAATCACGTAATATTATTTATGTATACAACACACAGTTAATAATGAAAAAATTACACAGTGTTTACTGCACATTATTGATGTTGCATGCAGCTTCCGCACTTCAATTGACTTCACTTCGCAGTCGCCACTTCAAATTCTCTCGGCGCCCCGCTGCGCGATATTTATGCTTAATTGGCGCCTATCAAAAGGGACTCGAAAACGTCTCGAAGCGCCTAGAATGTTCGCTTCGCACGTGTGCAGCAGCTGGATTTCTAGAAGGCATTGTGCCGGCCGCCGAGCGTGCAATAAATAAAAAAACCTCGGCCGCATATGTCTACGCGACGCTGCTCCTACAGGCCGCATTCGGAAATCCCTTACATTACATTCAAATTTCTGGGATCATAAATAAATCAGCTTTGTACAGTTTTTAAATTGCACTTTTCTTTTGTAAGCCTAAATTTGCTTTTTTGCATATGTGAACGAAAGAATCTCAAATTGCAATTTTTACATTACAGAACAAGCGCCGTAGAATTTTTCTTTAGTTTTGTGGGGTAGGTAGCGGGTCCTGCGTGCCGCGGAGACGAGATATCCTATGTATAACGCTTTATTTACAACTATGTGTGTACAATTGTAATGGCGTTATTGAGGCGCTTGAGTGCGTCTATGCGACCGTCACACGGCAAATCTCCTGGGGTCTGCAAGAGCGACTTGGAGTGGGCCGATGCCGATGTAGGTGCCACGGATGCCGCTGACTTCTATCGGGTGAGGCCAGACCTGGAAGGATGGACGCTGCTTCTTGGCGAAGGAAATCGGAGCGCCTTCCGGAGAGACCTCGTCTTCGTCTGCGGGCGTCCTCTGGTAAGCCTTTCTCGGGCGACGGCGGAAGCGGTGATGCGGGCTTTGGAAATGGCGAGTGCGGAGAGCTTTCCTCAGCGCGTTCCGGAGAGCCTTAGGTGGAGGTGCTTTCCTGGTGGAATCTTCTGCTCGGGATGACGGCCCGTTTGACCGGGGGAACTCGGCTGTGGTGCGCGCGAGCGTTCCCTGGTCGGTTTCAGGGTAACTTGGCTGTGGGGTAGCACAAGTACACCCTCCTGATTTGCCGCGAAGCGCTCGGCTGAGGGTGAGCGCGAGTGCTCGCTGGCAGCGGAAGTTCGTTCTGGCTATATGGGTACGCACAGAACGCCTTCCGTGCATCTGGCCGGGGGGCTATGGGTACGCACGGGCGCTCCTCAGGAGGAAGTGGAGTTGTCCTGGCTATGGGTACGCACAGGAAAAGCTCTGATGCACCTGGGGGGCCCGGCTATGGGTACGCACAGGCACTCTCCAGGGAAGAGGGTGGGAGCTGTTCTGGCTATGGGTATGCACAGAACGAGCTCTGATGCTCGACTTCACTTCACTTCATCTTCACGTGTTTGGGGGTTCCTGGGTTGCCAGCACCTAACCCCCAACGCATCGGTGACATCTGGTGGTCATTGGTTGGCCTGCAGTAAAGCAGGCCGACCCCGCTCCGCCTTACGGGCACTTGTGGCGGGCGCCCCTGTCAACGTCGTAGTTGTAGAGACCACGAACTGCTGGATTGTCGTGGTCTTGGACGCTAGCATGTAGTTGCAGGGAGCACTGGGAGATATACTCCTGGATGGTTGGCACGTCGGCATCGCTGTGTAAGATGGTATTTCTCGCATACCACGGAGCGCCAAAGATGGTCCGAAGGGCCCGGTTCTGGACCACCTGGAGTTTATTCACGTGGGTCTCGACTGCATAACCCCAAACAGCACAAACGTACATCATCGTTGGTCTTATTATGGTCTTGTATAATAGTAGCTTGTTAGATGTTGACATCTTGCTGTTGGGGTGCAGCAAGCTGCCCAAGGCTTGTTGGGCTGCCTTGGCTCGCGTAACCATGTTGTCCACGTGAACTCTCCAGGTAAGCTTTTTATCAAGGGTCACTCCGAGGTATCGTGCCTCTTCTCTCCAGGGTATATCTTGTCCGAAGATCCTGATATTCTTGATGTCACCGCGCCATCGTAGTTTGTTCTTGGTGGAGAACGGGATCGCCGCACTCTTCTCTGGATTGATCCTAATCCTCCACCGGTCGCACCAGTCTTCCATCTGATCGAGCTCCTCCTGGACATGCCGTATAGCCAGGGAGGGCCTCAGCGAGCATGACAGGACCGCTGTGTCGTCTGCGAACTGGGCCATCGTCGCGGAAGGCGTCGTTGGGATGTCCCGCACGTACAAGTTAAAGAGTACGGGGGGACAGCACCGAGCCTTGGGCTCGGAGACGCCTCTCCGATGACTTCACGCCACCGAACTTGATTCGGAACCTTCGGCTTGATAGGAAGGACCTGATCAACTGGACCATCGGTAGCGGGATGTTGTTTGAAGCCATCTTGTAGACGAGGCTCTGATGCTTGACGTTGACATTTGTGGCAAGCACGGTACCTGGGTCAGAGCCCCTAACCTGGCGTTGGTAATTGGTTGCCATATAGGCGCTTCCTAGGATGGCGGAAGCTTGGTGCACCAGGTACGTTTAGCGCTTGCCAAACATGCCAAGTATGGTGGAGATGTCGGAGCGGCAGTTCATTAATGCTGCCACCACTTCTACAAAGTTTGTCGCATTTTCTGTGGCCGTCATGATGTTGTTGGCGGCCTCCAGAAATTCTGTGGGATCTATTTTCTCGAAAAGAGCTGCTAGGGTGGCCCAGCCTCTGTGCTCGGGTTGCTGCTCTACGGCTTCTTTGGTCGTCATCTTCGGCTGGGTTGGTATTTGTGGTGTTTCTCCCTTGGCCGCCTCTGCGTAGCTGCGTCCTTGGGTCTGGGTTGCCTGGCGGGGAACTGGCTTTGGAAATTTAGGGCATCCGCGGAAGCTGGCGGGATGGGGGCCCTGGCAGTTTGCGCATACTGCGGCTTCGCTTCGGGGCTTTTTGCATTCCCCGGAGTGGTGATCTTGCCCGCATTTGACGCACTTCGGGCCGGCGCGGCAGCAACGCTGAGCGTGGCCGAAGCGCTGGCATCTGTGGCACTGGCTCACGAAGTTGGGCTTCTTGTGTGGGCGTTCCACCGTAACGTCCACATCGAAGACGTTTTTTACATCGTATATGGCCTTTCTCGCGTCATTCCGCTCCAGCTCCAGGAACATGAGCGGCATGGGGCGGCGGTTAGGGCCTTTCTGCATTCTCCGCACCGTAAGGATTGGGATTTTGCGGGCGAGTTCTCCGGGACGCTTCGCAAAACGACCCGAAGGGACTTATCTTGTCTTAATAGGTGAAAATGGTGCTCTATACGCGCCTCGTCTAGGTAGCGCATCAGGCACCGGTGGTCTTCTGGGGTGGCGGTGAAAATCGAGATTCCATCTGCCACATTTTTGGCTCTCGTGAAACCTATTTTCCTCTCCTGGATGGCCTTTCTGACAGACGGCCACGCCTCTTTGGCCCGCAGGATTATCGGGGGAACTCTCTTATCAGGGATCTTATCCAACGCACTTTTTGTCCAAAATTGCTGCTTATTTGACGTCCTTGTACATTTCCATTTGGGTGGCCAATCAAATAGATGGAATGAAAATAATAGGAAAGTGTGTAAAGAGGAACAAAAAGAAGCCTTTTGTACTCAGTTGTCATTGGTATTGTAGCGAATTCCCAAGTTGCAGGGGTACGCTAGCGATACTTACGTATGTGGACTGCTCAAATTTATTATCAATGTAGAATACAAAAAGACAATTATGGAATGTTAATCTGATAGATTAATCTCTGAAACGAGAGGTTCCAATCCACCATATATGAATAGACAAGACTATGACATTTTTATCCGAAGAAATAATACAACTCATTTCAGAGAAACACAGAAGAGTATACAAGACTACGAAATAAAGTAAACAAAGAAAGTGGGAGAACTAGAAGAGAGTACATCATAAACATCTGTAAAGAAGTACAAGAAGATTTGAATGTAGGAAATAGTGATAAAGCATACGGAAAAATTAAAGAATAGTTTGGGATACGAAAAACAAAATGCCTTGGAATAGAAAACAAAATAGAGGTAGTTCTAACAGAAGATAAAGACATTTCTCATAGATGAAAAGGATATATAGAGGATCTATATAGAGATGAACCATCCGAAGAGCTAATAATGAACGAAGTTCTAATAAACGATGAAGATAAAAGGATCACTAATAATAAAAGTAGAGTTTGACAAAGGTGTAAAAAAACTAGCTAATATTAAAGCTCCTGATATTGATAAAATACCTAGGGAAAGAAACTTTACTCTTAATATTTGAGCTTGTTAAAAGCGCTCGTACGATCTCTAAAGCAACGCTGTCTATATAGCAAATGGTGCTTTGATAACGGTGCATAGAGATGACACATTAGTGTGCCTGGACTTGTTAGTAACCCTTTTGATTACGCTCAAAACATAGTAATCAAAGGGGTTCAATTCAGGACAACTGGAGGGCCAGAATTCTTTAGACCAGAACATGCCCACGTTACCCGACAACCAGATTTGGACTAAATGGCTTATATGTGCTGGTGCACCATCCTGCTGAAATACACCATTGCCTTGCTGAGACTGTAGTTTCCATGTATGGTTTTACGACATTGCTCAAAACGCGCACATGAACCTTTATCGTGGCGGTTTCCTCCGAAATTAACGCTCGAGTCCTTTCTACGACTGCCAAAGTTGGTGCCACGCATTCTCTCGAATGACTATTTCCCGATGAGTTAGCGTAACCTTCCCCAGCAATGCAACAATGTCGTGCACAGTTAATCTTGGGTACCCGAAGTACCGAATTATTTCAGTCGCCGAATACTCAGCGCAAAGACTTGATAATAACAAATCTTCAGTTAAACTGCGCATTTGTTCACAATAGCTCATCTATTTTAAGGTTATGACTGATTCATAAGAGTATATGGCTTTCACGAACGCCAACAACGACCTATCGTTGCAGTACTATATAGTGGGATATTCAAATTTAGATTTGTCTGGACTTAAGCGCCGTACCCTGTACAGATAAAAAAGGGTGTCAAACAGGGATGTGCTTTATCCTCTCCTTTTCAATTTGTACACCCAGAAGGCAATTTATGGAGCTAATGATTCACACTCTCCAACAGTAAAGAGGAAACAGAACAGGCACTCAATATTATGGAAAAGTTAATGAAAAAGGAATAGAATTTACAATTTAATAGAAAGAAGGCCAAAGACTCAAGTAAAAATTGACGAGCAGAAATTAGGTGAGGTAAAGAACAGGCAACATCATTAGAAAAGTTGGAAGAAACAAGATATAGATATAAACCAGCGAATCATACAAACCAAAAAAGCTTTCCTAAATAAAATAAACCTCCTAATCTGCAAGATCTCGCTAAACGTAAAAAAGGCTTTATACATAATTTTGTGTATCGTTTTGTATGGCTATGAATCATGGATCAATGATTTGCAAGAAAACAGGTACATTGAAGCTTTTAAACACTGGTGTTATAGAAGAATGATGAAAATAAGCTGGAGACGGATAAGGTTACTAACGACGAAGTACTAGAAAGGGCCGAAGAAAGAAAAGGATGTGGAAACAGATATATTATAGAAGGAAAAAAACAAGGAGGGGTTTAGGCTACCTACAAACAAGGAGATTCAAATATGACTGGAACTGATTTTTTTACAAAAACCTCCCAAAAATGTACCCCCCTCCGGAGTCAACACATTTTTTTAACGTTTTGAAAGCATTCTGATGCCCTTTTAACAAAAAGCCTTTGGTTGTCGGCGAATCCACTCCCGAACAGCCTGGATGACGGCGTCGTTGTCCGCAAACCGCATGTCCTGCAAGTCTGATTTCAGCCTTCCGAACAGGTAGGCCTCACTTGAGGCCAAATCGGGACTTTACGGAAAATGTGGCAGAGGGCTCCATTTCAATTTTCGCAAGGTTTGCATGTCTCGAAAGAAGGCTGCCGGCTTTTCACCTGTCTTCCGCTTGGATCGAATCTTTTCCTTCACGTCTGTTGCCAGGAGGTCTGAGTAATACACTGCCTTGACTATTCTGACACCTGTCAGAAAGTCTACATGAACAATACCTTGCCAGTCCCAGAAGAACATTGCCATCACTTTTCCTGCCGAACTCCTCCCCGCGCTCTCTTGGGTTTGGGAGAACTGGTACGCCGATACTCACGTGATGTCTATTGGAACTTGAGAATGAAGTAGCACACACACGTTTTCTCGGTGGTCACTATAGACTTAAAAAATGCATCGTCTTTGTCTTCAAACTGCTGTAGGAGACGACTGACACCTTGCATGCGCACCATTTTGTTCACGGCAGTCAAAGTGCGTGTTTTTTTAAGATGTTGTTTACTCTATCATTGCTCCAACTTCCTTAATATTGCTGCTTTAATTCTCATAAATAAGCGTCTGCACGATCAATATTTGGCTCGGTGACGGATGTTTGCGGCTGACGGTCATACGGTTCATTTTCCATGCGCTTTCTGTTCTTTCTAAAGCATTTTTACAGCACTTAAACACACAGGTCCGTAAGAGACATTTTCCCTATACTGTTGTTGGTCTCTGTGGTAAATTTCAGCGGGCGGGGCATTTTCTCCAACGAGACATTTGAACACATTGCGTTTTTCCACGCTTTGCGGTACCTTCTGTTCGCTCATTAACTCCCAAACAGGACTGAACAGGTTCCAACCCGAGCAGAAGTGAGGATGGAGGTCGTGGCTCTACTCTCTCAAGGTCATACTTAAATCGCATTGTATATCAAACAAATTATGGAGGATCACAAGAGCAATTAAAAAGAAATGAAGAGAAGCTGGAAGAAGCTAAGATTGGAAAGATGCGTCAAACCAGTCAAAAGATTGAAGACCTAGAGAGAGACAAAGTATCGAACGTCTTATAAGTTACTGTTCGGTCTATTATATTATAATTAAAATCTTCAAATTCGGAATATTGAAATCCACAGCAAATCTGCTTAAACACATACTTTTGGCTCACCCGTAATGTCCAAGCTACACTTTTACGCCCAAATAAAATCAATTTATTTACAAGCACAACCAAGCTACGGGAAAACATTCCGAAAAGTGTTTACTTCGCTTTGGTTTAATAAACTTTCGCTGACCTTTAACCTTCCGAGATCGTAATCAGTTGTGAACTTTACTTTTGAGGCAATTTGTCCCCGCCGTTTAGATTCTATGCGCGCAGAAATAAATAACGAATTTAATTTAAATCCCCGTATCGCCTGACATTTAACTTCGAACTTGGAGGTCGACCAGCGGATCCTACACTTAGCGCCACAGGACGCGCGTGGTTGCGCAAAAAGTGCCCTTTGGAAGCTCGTGGCCTTAATACTTTAGTGACTTCGATCAGGATCTAATGAGACGCCGCCGAAGCTTTATAAGAGCCTGGTTTTGCGTTCAAATAAGCATCAAATGGAAGCTGTAAATATTTGTTGCTCTCCAACTTATCGAATAAAAATTGCAGGCAGCATAACCTTTTCAGGCCTCATAAAATAATTTATCTAGGAAGAAAATTTCCTTCATAACGTATTTTACTTCAGTATATTGACTCCAACGTATATCCTACTTTCTTGTTTTGATGACTAAATAGGCTATTTAATATAAAAAGGAAAGTTTAACGCAGGAAATTACAAAAAAATGTACCCAAAAGGGCCGATAAATGACGAAAACAAATCAAAAAGGAACATAAAAATGCATTAAAGGAAACAAAAAATAAAAATACAAAACTTTTCTTGGGGAAATCTGAAGCTATGAGATTGGTTAATATAAAAAAATTATGGAGGAGAAATAATAGACAAGCACCGAAATAAACTTAAATTAAAATTAAGAAAAAAGAAAAAGAAAGCAAGAGAAAAGAAAGAAAACTGATTTTACAAAGAATGCAGAGAAATATTTGAATTAATAAAAAAGGACGTAGATTGTAAAAACGAAAGAAGGGAGAAGAAAAACAGAATTTGTTATTAGAACAAATGAAGTAAAGAATGCGGTCACCAGACGGAAGTAAATAGATATTTTTTACGCTTTAATGCTAGCTACTCGAATCGTTACATGGTAATGATTAAACTGAAAGCTTGACTAGCATAAGTAAAAGAAATTTAGAAAGACAGAATGTAAGGAAGAGATTTTGAAGAAGATATAATTACGAGCTCAGTAAACATAGAACAACATGAAGAAGAAGAAACATGGGAAATGAACTTAAAATGTTTATTGAAGAGTTTAATAAGAAAAAAGAGAACTGGTTTTATAGAGAATACAGGAACATAGCAGAAGGTCAATGGGAAAAATAAAGAAAAATTACAAAAAATTGTAAGTACAAACACATGGATCAAAAGAAAGAAGCGCGAAGAAAAAAGGACAAACCTGTCGAAGATATACAGAGACTACAGAATAAATGTACTAAGGAAAGCTATCAATTTATATAAGGAAAGAAAAATACTAGAAAAAGTTATGTCAGTTAAAGTTAAAGGGGTAGAGCATATTTATTTTTGTATGGAAAGAAGAAACACTTCTAATACAAAAAAATATCAAATCAAAACAAATGCTACTAGGCATCGATGATATTAATAATCACGGATAGATCACTGCTATCTGTAGAAAAAGTACAATTAGAACAATGTAGCGAACAGATTGGAATCATGATCAATGAAGAAGAAACAAAGATAATAGTAGTCATTAAAATCCAACCACAAATAGGAAATTATAATTTAGAAGTAATTGATAGCTCGAAACAACAAAAGTAAGAAGTATTAGAGGATGCAACTGTAGTAGACGATGCATCAAAGTTTTGTCGGACTTAAAAGCTCCAAGCACAAGACAAGTATATTATTAAACTAATTTACATCATAATTTGACAATATAACCATAAATAATATTAAAAATGCAACTCTGAGAGAAGATTTCACAAACTGTGCTATGGCATTCCCCAAAAATGATTTCAGCAAAATAATAAAAGAAAACTACAATCAAACAAAAATGTAATGAATGTTCACAAAGTAAGATAGCGAGTTGTCTAGTGGGAGAATGGCGGATCACGATGATCATGGAAGTGTGTCAGCAATGGATATACTCCTATAGATAGAAACCGCGAGTAGTGCGTTTTCATAAATAGTAATGACATTTTAGAAGATGAACAACTAATTCCCTTAAGAACAAGATAACATTGAAATCATTCGTGATAACCTCAAGGATTCTTTATTAAGAATATAAAAAGTACAGAATGCGAATGTACGTATAAGACCTGCCACATCATTGCAATGTCGAGAATGATAGTGTCACCACTATCAGCTAGAGTCTGAACAAATTTTCTTATTTACTATATAGTCCTACTGTTTAGGTTGGGGAAGGAAGATCTTTCCAAATTCTCTGGAAGCGATATAGACCACAACTGTGGCTGTAGTTTTGCAAAAATATTATGTTTGAAATAGTTATCATGGACAATAATGGTAAGTAGTTAATAAAACTAAAATTTGAAAAAAAAAAATTTGTAACGAAATGTAATGTATAGGAAGAACAGTATAACAGGAACCATATAAAGTTAGGAAAGGCATTAAAATCTTTTTTATTTTTTGCCTATTTTCTTATTATTCAGTTTATCTTTTCATGTTGTTTTCTCTGATACTTTCTTTTTTTTTGTCAGCTCCCCTTCTTCCCTCCTTCCTTCTTCAATTGTTTCTCTTTAAATTTTCTTCCTTTTTCCTTTTTACATCACTTTAGTACTTACCAACCCTCTCCTTATTTGCTATCTCTTTTTCTTTACCCTGTTTCATATTTATTATATTGAAAAAGGAAGAGAAGAAAAAGAGAGAAAAGGGGAGAAGAAAAAGAGAGAGACTTTATATAAGATATGCTTTTACACATTTTCTTGTTATTTAGTTTTTATTTTTATTGTTCTCCCCTAGTCTTTTTTCTCCGTTTGTTTCTTTTTTTATCCTTTTTTTCTTTAATTTTTCCTCTTTAATTTGTCTCTCGCTCTTTTCTTTTCTTCCCCCTTTTCTCTCTTTTCAGCTCTTTACTCCTTGCTCTACCTCTACTTGCTGTCTCTCTCTCTCTCTCTCTCTCTCCCTCTCTCTCTCCTATCTTTCTCTTATATTTAGAGAGAGAAAGAAAAGGAGGGAGAGACAAAAAATACTTATGTCGGTTTACCATTTTCTTCAGTTTTTAAGCTATCTGGCAGTACTCTCTTCATATACTGTTGCTGTCGAAGTTATTCATAAGAACGTTTGGGCTACAGCTGTTACAACTCTTCAGTTCGCGTAGATTATGCTTTGTAATTTTAGTCTTTTGTCTGCAAACATTGAGCATGCTGCACATTTTCTTATTACATAGAGTACCCCTAATATAAAAATTCTATTTTCGTCGCCATAGGGGGTACACTATAAATTTAGTGCAACTGTTTTGAATCGCAGTCGCTGTTTTCCTCGTTTCTGTTGTCTTGGCTGTCGTAACTGTAGAAGAACTCGGGTAAGAATTATTTTCTTTGATTGTTTTGGTGGATCCACCTTACAAATAAATTAGTTCGAAGAGCCATGTGCGTCAAAAGCGTGAGCTTTTGTTGCTGTTTTGTTATCGTTTGCCTTTTTTTGTTCACTGAAAAATGCACTCTGCGTCCACATGTTACTTGAAAAACCACCCAGCGGATGACGTTAGTTGCACTCGCTCTACTTTAAGTCATCCAGGATGACATCGTGAAATTTTTGAAATAAACCATTGTATTTTGGTCTCAGAAATATAAGACAGAAGGAAGGAGAGAAAAAGACATGGGGGGCGGAAACAAAGAGAGCTAATTTGTTTTTATTTTCTGCATTGGTAAATTTTTGTTACTTTTTTGCGGATTATAATTTTAGCTGAATCGTAATCCTTCTTTGCTCTAATACCAATCGTTCTATTTATTATTTCCTATTTTTAGTTTTTTGTAAATGTCCTAATCCTACTCGTACCCCTCCTAAACTGTTTTTGGAATTTAATAATGGGTAATCTGCGTTACCAAATATTCACATTTCGCTAATCAATACGGTCGTCATGGAACATCAACGCACAACAATCGGCTCCATCTCCCCTGACGTTTTTCTGACGTATGACGGTTTGTGCCGAACTGAAGCATGGTGTAGACTGTTTAGAAGCTCCGTGGTAAAATTCGCCGTATACACAGATTTTACTCGCGGCTTTACCTTAACATGTGACTCTCTATTGAGATGCCTAGGAAGACGCTGCAGGTTCAAGTGGAGCTCGATATACAAGCTGTGGGTATGACGGGACCTGCTCGCGCGCCTTAAGCACAGCTGTGGTTGCAGGTCACTTGTCCTGGAGTGTGGCTGTGCCCGAACGGAAAAGTTTCCCTGCAAGTGTATGTCCTCGACTCCTGCATCCAGACCACTGGATTACATCCTGTTTTTCCTCTGCTATACCACGAGACGTTTATTTTCTACAAAACTTTTTACACGGCCTACAGCCTTGGAGATTTACAAAAACTTATAAGTAAGCTACTTACATTAACTCAAGATTTTGCTATCATTGTATATTGCAGATAAGGAGTTTTTGTATGCGGAATTAATACAATGGCAAGACTGCGAAAACGGCAACGTACTAGCCACCTTCCAGACTTCTCTCAATGAGGTGCTGTACCCTTCGCCCTACGAAGGAGCGATCGCTGGAGTGGACGTCGACTTGCTCATGGAACCATCCAAGAGCTTTCCGGTAGCTTCTCATGGCAGTTAAGGCTCCCCATTTAAAAGTTTGTACCTCAGGGAATCATCGCTCCAAAGATCGAGATAAGCACAAGGACAACTGTGGAAGAGGTCGTTTGCTCCAGCAGCCATAAGAAGTGCAACTCGTTCGTGGTCAACCCGAAGACCGTCACCTCGGACCAGTTCCCGTTCGGCGCCAAGCGCAGCCACCTGGCGCACCAGCGCAAAGTATGTCACTCCTTCGGCTACCATAAGTGAGTGCCGGCTCTGACTGGGTGATTTCTCTTTAATTTTCGCTTGCCAGGGCGCGGCGGTGCTCGAGGGCGAAGAAGTACGGCAAGCCGCCGTTCGTGTTTCGGCGGGCTGAGGAAGATTTGCTGTCCAGGAAGCCGCAGGGGTTGGAGAGCGGCTCTACGGAGAAGTGCAAATGCTGGTAAAGGGGTCCTGGTGCATGATGCAGTAATCAAAGAGCTTTTTCAGTCTACGCTCTGAGGGCAGCAGCCTGGTGGAACGAAAACTGGATTTTACTGAAGAACAGCCGCCTTCGGATAAGTGTTATGCCAAGATAAACAGCGAAAGCTTGAAGAGGCTTTCTAAACCCAAAAAAATCAGGGAAAGGTGTTCTTATAGGGACAGGCATAATAAAGGACGTGAGTATTTGATTTGTCGGTTTTGTAATTTTTGGTTTTTATAGCTAGAGAATGTGGTTATGGTTTCCATTAGAGGGTAAGCATTAGTTAGGTTCCGTTTGAATTCAGCAAAAAAGGCATCGGTCTATCACATATTTGTTTATTGAAGGTCATCTTGCACCACTTGTGGTTCTATTCCTATTTACATGTTTTAAAAATCAAAATGAAGAAGAATCATGTCGTTCTGACTCAGATATTATGTTATTTTGATAGAAATGTGAATCGGTGCATCGTCATAATGTAATAACCACTTGTGATTACGTCAGTTCTGGTTATCATCGAATGAATTAAACGATAAAGAGGTTTAAAGAAATGCTAGGATTTCTATCATCGAGGCCTTTGAAAGAAAGCTGAAGAATAAACAACAGATTATTTATTTTAAAAAATCCTGAGGATCATCCAAATCTTTGTCTTGATCTTCTTTTTTCTTACATTGCTATACTCGAGTTTTTCTTACTCTGATTTGCTTTCAGTATTTTTTTTTTCATAGGTCCATATGGTGGTGGAACTTCAGCAATTATTCTAACTTATAATTTCTTCAAACTATTCGTTTGCGTTGCCCAAATTGTGCTTACAATGTTTTTCTATTATATTAAGGAGGTCGCTTTACCCTATTCATTTATTTTGTTAGTTCATATTTGTACTGGTCTTCTTAAATAATACAAATAAACTGAAGAGTTGGACACATTTAGTTTGTTCTTCTTTTATTCTTAAAACTTTCTTTTGTAATGAAAATGAAGTTAGTGATGATAAGATACTTATTTGCATGTTAGGGATGTTGGATATTCTATGATATTTTCACTATTTTTATTTCTCAGTGTCGGTAGAGTCAATTTTTGCTATTGAACTATTAATCTTCTTCTACTACTATCTTACCCCACATTCTCGTCCCATATAGTCTTTAATAATTTTAATGCCAATGAACTTTGATATAATTTGTTGGCTTAACATCACATTCCAGCTCATTTTCTCTTCTACATTCATTATTTTTTAGAATTTTTTGGCTTAAGAAGCCTGTTCTTTTCTATTCTTATTTTTTCTCATTATCTTTGATTCTGTAACTTTACTAGACTTTGTTCTCTCCGGATCTATATTTATTTGTTAATTCTAGACTATTGAACGTTTTAAAAATATTTTTAGCCTTCGCCGTCTTTTTTATGAGCTTAGAAACATCTAAGTAGATCTGCTTACCATTTTTTCTTGCACCACATCTACATTTTTTAGTTTTTTGTTAGTCTTTAAAATAAACAATGTAGTTGCTGTTTTAGTTGTACTAATACTACATTTTATATTTTTTTAGTCGGAGCATAGAGATCTATAACCCCTATTTGTCCAATCTTTTCAGATTTCATGTAGATCTATGATTTGGCCATTTAAATAAAAAATTATTTAAATAGTACATAATGCAATATAAAAAATAATTGTAAAAAGTAAGGAAGAACATTAAAAAATCACACTGGTGCAGAACAAAAGGTTCTCACAGAAATCTTTTACCTCATTCTGGTAGAGATTCTCTTTTATAGATTATATATGTACAAGGGTGATTCCGCCAAAAGGTATTTTTGGTGTCCTAGGCTGACAATTTTTCACCCGTCTCCCCTCAAATTTTTGCAAGGTGGGAACCTATACATTTTTAATTGGATCGGCTTTTTCTCTGGATCGGAAACTTGGAACAATTTAACCTAGCGCCCATTAATAATGGACGTAAGCATAAGTCGCCCATAAGAAATACGTAGTTCGTAAAGTTGAACCAATGCAATTCATAATGCACGTTTTTTAAGGTTTAAATAAAAAATCGGTTCAACTTTACGTATTTCTTACGTTCAATTGTAGTAATTTTTAATTTTTTTCTAGATTAACTTTGGCAGCAGTAACAGAATGTTTGTTTTGATTCTGAAATTACATAATCTAACTTTAGTATTGTCGACATTTTGGCTTCGTGTTTACAACGGATAGGAAACTATTAATTAATTTAGTACACCATAAAAGAGATAACAAATACAAAGGCAACATAATTATGCAAAATGCCTGGAAGGATATTGCTGCCGCTACTTTGACTGAACATGCGCAACCTTCAAATGTCTACATAAGGCTTACGTGCATTATGTGCATTTCTTGTGAGCGGTTTATGCTTATGTCCATTATGAATACCCGCTTACCCCGTGAACTTCTACTCGGCAGAAACAAATCAAATGGCCGCCGCAGATACGCTTTTGCGTACGGCAATGTAGCGGCTCGATGACAGCCGCAGCCGCCCGGGGGAGGGAGAGCGGACCCGACGTGCGTGCACGGACTCGTGTAAATTAAGCGCGCAGAGCGCGATACGCCAAATTTCATATGAGCTGTTTTTGTTTACTTTCCGTTCAAACGTAAAGTCTATCTTTGTTTACTACGCGCGGATCTCATCGTGTAAATCAAGGGGATAGGCATGTTACATTCCTTTGTTTACTTTCTGTTCAAATGTATAGATAGATTTGTCATTCCTGTACAGATCCAATACTTCTTTTTTGGTCTATTTTAAATATTGCGTCATTTTCATGCTTTTGGACCAAGGAAGCATTCCGTTGAACCTAAAATATTTTGTGGATACTTCGGTGTTGTTATTTTGATGTTTTTGTTAAAATTATGCTTTCAACACATTGTAATTTCTTGGGTGCCTGGTGTGGCGGCCTTTTCGCCCTTGAACCGCTTTATATCGCGGCGGCATGCGAGCCTTTGATATCAGCTACGTTTTGCCGTCGCACACGAACGGCATGGGCTTTCGCATCCCCGTATACATTCGCATTCACGCCCCGCAGCGCGGCCAGTTCGGTCGTGTCTTAGTCCGCATAAATTCGCATTTCGCATCCCCGCAAATATTCACGCATCGCAGCTCGGCCAATTTGGTCGTGTCTCAACATCCTGAAGATACCAGATCCGCAACGCAGAGGTGGCCACCTTGGAATCGCCGACGAAGCCGATTCAGGTGAGCGATTTGGCAATTCATTGGTTGATATCGGTAGCCGCCCCCATCCGCTAACGCGACGGCCGTTTAAGGGACGATTTGGCCTTATCGGCTGACCTTCCACTACGGCCGTACTACGTTTCACACCGCACCACGAGGCGGCCATTTACACGCCTGCCTCTCCATTTTTTGGTCCTTACGAGCCGCATCGGTATCGTATCCCACACCGCATCCACGAGAGCGGCTATTTACACGCCTGCCTCTCCAGTGCCCTTTATTTTTATATGTACAGTTAAAAGTTAAATGTAAAAAGTTGGCACCACTGTAAAGAAAAATATATATATTGGTTCTACTATTTACAATGAGCAACATCGAAAAAATTACTTCAGCACACTAAATAAGTAACACCATTTCTTTGGTTACCTGTATATAATGCTTTAGAAGGAAATCCGACTTTTAGTTTATTTTGGTATTCTTCCTAGAATGGATTGCACTCGGTGCCTTAGTACCCACTTAAAAAGTTATAGTACCAATACTTTGGTGTCCAAATGGAAGGTTGGTGTATTGGTATCTTGATAAATATTCTCACTAGTACTAGGCACTGTTGCTCTTGTGTCTTGGTACCTATGCAAAGGCGTCGATGTCCAGTGCTCTAATGTCCTGATCCTCAGAAGATTGGTACCCCATATCCTGACGCTTTGTCTTCCAGATAGAAAGTCGATGCCCAGTACCTAGATCTGGTGTTTAGATGAAAAATCCACGTTGAGCGCAATGTGGCTATCGAGCTACTAAATTTTTAATTTCCACGCTTTTTAACTATAAAATATTCATAGTTCAAAGTATTTATTTTATTACCATTGGTTTATATTATTTTATTAAGATAAACTATGTTGATTTTTGTAGGAAAAAAGTGTCTGTGTGGAAGTGGGCATACACAAGAAAATTGCCCTGTGTGTTTCAAATATCATTCCTACTTTGAAGAAAACCAATCTCATTGCACACCACCTGACAAAGTTGTAAGTTTTAGTTTTAGATCAAACTTTGTGCATACATGGTCTTCCAATAAAATAAACAGACAATACATAGAAGGTGTATTAATGAAATAAATAAGCAACTGCAATATCTAAATTATTCTTAAAACAGAACTTTATGTATTGTATAAAATAGAACAGTGTGTTTAAAGTTACTTGGTATAAAGTCTTATTCTTTCCTTAGAGCCAAGGAAAGGGCGTGGTAGATAAAGAAAGCTACGTCCGAAGAGTAACCACCTGCTCTCCCACGAGAGAGTACCGCAGGAGCTCCAGCCGCTCCCCCGTGCGCAGTTTCGGCAAAGGTAAAAGCCTCTCCCACCACTCTGCCATTCAGCCCGCACATCAATGCGGCTGCTTGTCCGCGGCAGCCCCGGTCGACGTTTTGGACGATCTGAAGACGAGTAACTCCTCCCCCAGCTCCGGCTGCAGACAAAAGTGCTGCTGTTCGCCCCGAAGGAAGCCCAGCCTGGCCGAGCAGATCCACCGGCGCCTGAAGGAAACGCTCGATTGCGCGCTGGCCTACCCCTTTGTCGAACGGTACGAACAGCGGTGCAGCGTCGACTCTCCGACGGGGTGCTCGTGCTCCAAATTTAAGAGCTGTAGAGAGGGTTTTCCAAAAACCTCGCGAAGTTCTATAGGGACCTGCGCAGGTGTTGAAATTGTCTGTATAGTGAGTGTCCATTGTGCTGCACGCAAAATTACGAAATAAAGTCATGTAGAGGAAGTCTTCGCTAATCTATAAGTTAACATAGGCCTAGTAAATGAATACTGGAAAATAGTATAATAAAGATCTATCTTGATACTTTTAACATCTTTTGCAGTCTAAGAATATATAATATGATCTATTTTACTTTAAAACTTTTGATTTATGAAACTGCAAAAATTCTTTTCTTCTTTGAAGAAATTCATAAAGCATAATGAAAACAAGACCAAAATCTTTAGCTTTATGACAACGTGCGTTGATAAACTTGCAAAAGAACTGAAAAAACGATTTATCTATAGTACAGCGTCGACTATAAGAATCATCAAAATTAAGAAGTTCGGTAACAATAACGGTATACCTTTAGTTTAAATCTTTTGTTGCAGTTAAGATCTAATAAAATTGAATTCGACTATTTTATTGCCAAAAGATATATTGAAATATATAAGCAGAAGGATTGGTAATATGATAACGACTTTCTGAACGGTCCTCGTAGGTGCACCGTCGAGTAGACGTCCGCGGCCGCAGTATTTATCGTCACTCAGCCGTCATGGTTGAGTGGCGGACATAATGCCTTCCAGTCGCGCTGCTTGTGCACGTGCGAGGATTTGAACAACGCCAGGTGCTTTTAGATACTTCCTGTAGGTCCCAAATAGGCTTAAATATCTTGCAGAGAAGCAGCCAGGGAAAGCCAAGTACCAGGAGCGAAGGCGACAGAAAGAGAGGAGCGTTTAAAAAGAGAAAATTGTAGCTTGGAAAATAAACGGACCGAAGCGAAAAAGAAATATTAAAACAGTTGAAAAAACATGTGGAAAGATGATAATAAAAATAAAACACAAGGAAACAAGATGGTGGAATATCAAAGTCCGAAACAAAGTAAAAGTAAAGAAGAAAGCCTAGAAGAACTACATCCAGAGGGAGACTGAAACTAACTGACAGCAATATGCACAAAAAAGAAATGAAATCAAAGAAGTGGTGCTTAAAGCAAAGCAGGAAAGCTGAAAAAATTTGAAAAAGATCTAGAGAGAAAAAACAACATTGAGATAGAAGAAGTAAGGGAAGCAGTAAACCAGTTCAAACTAGGGAAGGCTGCCGGGAGAAACGCTAGAACTCCTGAAATGATCAAATACGGAGAAGAACAGCTCTGCAAATGGATAAAAGACTTATGTAACTAGCTTGGGAAAGCAACATAATAGTCCCAATATACAAGAAAGGAGACTCAAATGATTGTAACAATTACCGAGCAATACGCTTATTCTCCATCATACAAAAAATATATTCAAGGATTCTAGAAAGAAGACTAAGGGAAGAGATTGAAGAATTACTGGTGGAAAAACCGCTTACAGACAGCAAAGACAGACGCAAGACCATATACTTACACTAAATATGATGATAGAGAGGGCCTTGTTAGGATTGAAAGTAACATAACAACTAGTACAGGCTATTAAAAAATTATATGAATAAACGAAAGTAGGATAAGAATAAAAGGAGCAGCATCAGAAAGCTTCCAAATGAACAGAGGAATATAACAAGGGAGCTCCTTGAGTCCTTTACTGTTCATAGCAGTTATGAACCAGATTATAAAAGAATCCAAGGAGAACAGATTTGTAAGTAAAAGCGGGAAACTATAATCTTGCACCAATGCAGACCACATTGTACCTGCAGCAGAATCATCACAAAAGTTACAGTAATCAGTCAAAAAATGAAAGATGTGATAGAATGATAGGCATAAATATAAACGAAAACAAAAGTAAAGTAATGAACATAAGAAGATCAGAAGAAATCAGTGTGAAGAGGTAAAAGTTACAAGCATTTGGAAACAATAATAACTAATATAGAAACAGAAGAACAAGAACTCCTCAGTAGAATAAATAAAACAAGTAAATTTACTACTCATTATATAAGATCTTAATAAGAAATAAGGAAATAAACACTAAAACAAAATTAGGAATATGCAAAAGTATTTATGACCTCACTTTAATTTATGGTAGTGAAACCTGGGTCATACAGAACAAAACGAGGAGTAAAATAACTACCACCGAAATGAAGTTCCTAAGAAGTATATGCGGCAAAACCAGAAGAGACAAAATTAGGAACGTGGCAACCAGAAAAAAAACTACAAATAGAACCACTAGTAGAAATTGAAAAGAAGCAATTGCAGTAGTGTGGGTAGCTGACTAGAATGAGTAACCGTAGATACCCAAAAAAGGGGTTATAATCGAGACCAGAAGGAAGACGACGTAGAGGCAGAAAAGAACTTAGAACGGAACGCAAGGGAAAATGGAAAGAACTTAAGAGAAGTACAGATACTGGCCGCTGATCGAGATAAAGGGAAACCCGAAGCCGTAGTAGCACATGGGGATTGGAAAAAAAGAAGAAGATAAACCCAGTGTAATTTTACGTTAGTAATTCTTTGTGCAGTGTACATAACTATTATTAAGCAACTTGATTTCTTATAAGTAAAACAAATAAGTAGTTTTATTAAATTTACGCGTGTTGTCCGCCACTGTCGAGAGCGAAAACGTCATAATATGTTCAGGAAAGAAAGATAATAAAATTATGGAAATCTAAATGATGCTAATAAGGGCAAGTTTTATCGTCCCTACTGTTGAATCCCGTAGTGGATCAATTCCCTGTTGAATTAAATAGACAAGTCTATCACATTTACTGGTATGCCATCAATCTGGTTACATTCTTAGAGAAATTCCCCAATGCAGATTTAGAACTTATGTAGAAAGCTTTGGACATTATGAAGAGATGTTGTTTAGAAAGAACGTAAGTCTAAATCCTCAGAAAACAACACTGGTGCCACATGAAGAAGGACATTGGATAAGTTAGAACTATAATTGTTTTTCAATAAAAAGCTATAAATGAGTCAAGAGGCTAAGTAGTTGATATAAGCTATAATGTATGTATGTAGACCAGTGGTTACCCAACAAAAGGTATTATTGGCATCCTAGGCTGACAATTTTTCATCCGCCTTCCCTCAAATTTTTGCAAGGTGGGAACGTATAAATTTTTAACTGGATCGGGAACGGGGAACACTTTAACTTACAATCAAAGCTTCGGTCGGCGAAAGCAAACCAAATGGCCATGGCAGACGTGCTCTTTGCGTTCGGCAATGCAACGGCCGGATGACAGCCGCGGCCGCTCGGCCATTCGGCAAGAAGCGAGAGCGGCCCCGACCTGCGTGCATGAACGCACGGATCTGATCGTGTAAATAAAGGCTCAAAACGCGGCCATGCCACATTGTATTCAGCCGTCTTTGTTTACTTTTCGTTCAAATGTATATGCTGTTTTTGTTTAGTACGCACGGACCTCCTCGTGGAGCCGAGACCACGCCACATTTCTTTACGTTCTGTTCAAATATATAGTTAGATATGAAGCTAATTTATGTACAAAGAGTTATAATAAAATAACACTTGTGGGAACTAAGGACACCTAAATATCACTAATATGGTGGCCCAAAGCAAAAGGGACACCCTGGCCAATGAAGGTAGCGGCGAAAAATAAATGGTTACAAGAACTGTGACTATGCGCATTCAATTATGCCTGGTTAGCCAATAATCATAAAGTTTTCAAAATATATCAGCTATAAAGTTTTGCAGAAAAGTTCGATTTTCTGTCACATTACGTGATCAAAAAACATATTAATTATTTATGGCAGAAAAACTGCAATTATTAAAGATTTCGGTGCTGACGTAGATTTCTAAGCTAATATGATATTCAAACGGATCCAAAAGGGATAGTGACACTGGAACTGGAATATATGGGAAATTTCATCATTTGGATGCAGATGAATCTCTGAGGAAATATAGTATAGTATTACAAGCGAAAATTCACGATACAGACGTATGTATAAAAACTTAAATAGAAATTATGAAGATATCTTTGTCATGCCCTGGCTACTTACACACAGGCTTACTTTTATGTAGCGGGTAGGGTATAGAAATATACCACAAATAGAAAAACTAATACACTAATAGAAAAGGAAACAGGAACAACTTTTACTGATGTTAAACCAGAATGGACCAAAACTCTATATGCAAGATATTATATTCCACATCAAGGAATACCGTTGAACAACATTTAGAATCCTTTAGAGTTCTTAAAGTTATGTTTACTATCCTATTTCACTGATTTGGTGCTCGGACATGTTAAGTATACAATTATATTTTTTCCAGATTTATGAATTAATAATAATTATACGTTAAGTAGTGTATACCACTCTCAGAATATGCCAGATTCTAATGAAGAGTCGGCAGAAATCTAACTTAAGACTATAGTTTAGAAAATAACTCTAATACTCCACCCGGCGGTTTTTCGACTTTTCTAAAGAAGGATTTTTTTTAGAGGAATTTTGTTGGCAACCTCCCCCTCCCTGCTTTTGCCAAATAGGACTGCGTGGAGAAATAACTGGAAACGTCTATTACCAAGCAGCTCAATTTGGTTTTTTGTTGCTGGCGCCATCTATCGCCAAGTAGCATGATTTCTTCCTTTGTGTTTCCGGAATTTTTTATTAGACTCAAGAGAGTATTAGAGGACACTGAAGCCTTTTTAAAATTCCAGTTTGGTTTTATATAAGCAATGAAGCACGATTAGTATAACGAATATTTAACAATAAGTTATGAGATATACCACACTCATTGTTTGGTTGAATACAGATAGATCAAAAAAAATCGTTTACATCTATAAGTGGCAAGAATAAAAATAGATGCCAATTTTGTAGAAATGAATATATTATTATGGTTTTACCAATATTAAGCGATGTGTTGTCAAAAAAAAGTATGAAGTAATCAAAACTACTTCAACAGCTAAATACAAATATCCAAACAATATAAACAAGTCTGTGGACTTCTTTGAAAGACAATTAAATTCCATCTAAGGAGCAAACCACGCCAACAATCACTGCTAATGATAGAAGATTACTTCCAAGTTATCGTGTTGTTTTTCGTATTGTAAAAACTAATTAAACACATAAGATCACTGAAAATACAGTGCAAATAATAACTACTAAAAACAATTGCAAAATTTAAAAAAGAACTCCATCTTATATTGCTCAAAAGAAAAAACAAAAACAGAAAGTAATCAAAGATAGCTGATATTTAAATGTGGGTGGCTGAGCTCTGAGCGTACGTTTGGTTGCCTATCCTCTAGATCGTTCTACATATCTTACTTTCGTAAGGTCACCACACCGACTTATTCCTCTGTTATCATTTGTAAATAAATGGCTTCACGTCCCAATTTGCAAAAACTTGAAGGAAGGTCTGCGGAAAATTGTCAGTCAAGGACGCCAAAAATACGTTTTTACGGACAACTTCTCGCAAGTAACATAGCAGAAGATATTCCAACACAAATTTTAAAGATATTAAAAATTGCACGAACTTTTCACTACAAATAGTGCCCACTTTATACTATTCGTAAGACACGATATGAAAATTAATATTACAGAAGATATTTTATTTTTTACAGTACATGAAATATTTATTCCATACTTTTATGAATAGTACCGATAAGGACCGGGGAAATTGTATTGTTATATGCACAAGCCGTTTCGAGGTTACACCAGGATATCGATTCAATTGTATTGTCAAATTGCAACAAATAATTTCAAATTCTGCATGGTTTTTTATACCGAGAAATCATTTTTCCCGAAATGGTTTGTGTTAAGAAAAATGCTAGCAAAAGTGTAACTATGTTTGTTTATTTGTAACTAACATTGCAACTTCTCCTACAGTTATGAACCGATTTCAAAGGTCAACTCCTCATTCGAACCGGTTTTAATATTTGATTTAGATCACTGTTGACCTGTTATAAGTCAAAACCTAAATTATCATGAAGTAATTAAATAGTTTGCGCCACCCATCGGTGTTTTATGCACTATGCAGCCAATTCTTGCCGTTAGTAAACGCATGCGACACATCTTTTTACTAGTAATAAGATTTTGTAGTCAATTTTCACCATTTAAAATAACAGCTCTATAACTACAGTAACAAATGGATATTTAATCCATTTTAGACAATTCTTTCGACATGATGATATTCTAACAAACATTAAACTTATTGAAATATCAAAGTGATAGACTGTTAAAACTAAATCCAGTTCAGTTTTGAACCAAAGTAATGCAGAAATACCCGCAGCTGATGAACGAAGCTGTTATTTCGTTTGTTTCGCATGGTGGAAGAGTAGTCACGTTTATGTTCCTGAATTCAAAAATTAAAGTATTTTTTTGTTCGATACATTTTTATTCACAATTAGAAAAACAAAAATAGATATCTTAATAAAACTTGTTTTAATTTTGGAGATCTCCTCTCACCCTCTCATTCCAGTTCTTTTGCTCAAACCCTTAGAGGGTTACTACCCACAAATTTGAAACGAATGCTTAACCTCATTTAATACTACTTAGACATATATTATTTTTAAAAATAGTTTATCAAACGAGTTGTTTTATCGTTTTTGGAAATGATGTATAGGGTTTCAGAAATGTTTTGCGACAGTCATACGTCCTAACCAATTAAAGTGAGTTGGGGCACCCTGTAAGACGACCTATAGATAGCTTTCTAATTGTATCAATGAAAAGAGTTTGTAATGTTATGCTGGTCAAAAACCAAATACCAGGTAATTATGCAGATGATCTGGGTGTTGGTTAGTGTTTTGTCGTTTTTTAACTTTAATTTTTCTCACCGTGTGACTATATATTGGGAGTTCCAGAGAAGAAAGTTTAGTCTGGAAGCAGAATATCTTTGCTGACAGGAAGAGTCCTGTGACCTGTCACCAAATAGAAATGTCGGGACACTTCTACACGACTAACTTCAAGTAAGCAAGGTCTGTTCTCTTTGGGTACCAGTAGATATCATAGCGCATTTTGTGGTGCCACGAGGAAATAAAATATCTGCCAACGTCAACAGCATCGTAATAAGCGACTTATGCCCAAAACACCATTTTCCAAAAATGAGATATTTTTAATGACGTGGAATGGCAAGTGTGATTCCAAAAGATTGGTTCTATGACTGGCTGCAAAAAATATCCTTAAATTTTTCTATTATTACTTCTCTACAAAATTATAATTCCTGTCCACAAGTCAACTCTGAACAAGTTCCTTCCATTGAAGAAGAAATCAGGAAACTATTCGTTTAAAAGAAATCCCAGTAGTTCTAGCTTCATAATGACTCTAGCTCTAATAATTTTTTAGTTCCAATTTTTTAGTGTGTTAAAGAAGTACATGGGACTAAAAAATGTTATTCTTCTAAAAAAAAATTCAGCTGTAACAGCATGTATGTAGTGATTTTTGAATATCTACTATGCATTTGAATAGAAAGTAAACAAAGACAGCTGATATGAAATGTGGCGTAGCTGAGTTCTGAGCGTACGTTTGGTTGCCTATCTGCAGGATCGTCTTGTATATTTCACTTTCGTAAGGTTACCGCACCGACATATCTCACTGTCATCCTTTGTAAATAAATTGTTCCACGTCCCCACCTTGCAAAAATTTGAGGACAGACGGGTGAAAATTTGTCAGCCAGAAACGCCAAAAATACCTTTTTGCGAGCAACCCTGGTAGTTTTATAAATGGAAATTTACATCTTAATGAAATGTTGCTGCTTTCGAACAAATCGAAAAGTTTTATCAAACCTCTCTTCATGTACTACCTTGATGCCAATTTAGTATAAAACTCGATCGATACAACATTTACAAAATAATGGTAAACTTATGAAAGGCAACCTCAAATATAGTTGTCCCCTGTAATCGAAATTCATAGACGTTTCTTTCGTTCACATTACTCACGTCAAATATAGGGATTTCTACAGCCAAACCACCCTTTTCTGCCAAAAATGTAATCGCGGTTCTCTGTTTGATTAATATTTTTCCCATAATTCACAACGGTCATAATATCGAAACCGCATGACACGTTTGCTATACCTCTGGGAACACGCGCAACCCACAATGAAAAGTTCCAGCTTTTTCGTGGCTACATAACAGAATTTACACGAACCGTTTCAAAACGCATTCCACGCTTATCGACTTCCGCCGATTGCATTTATCGTGAAATACAATACTCCTCACTTCAAATCATCGTAGATTGCGGTGTCCTTTATCGCCTTGGAATTTGAATCCGTTAAACTGTGTACAGCTCTATGGCACGATTAAAACAGCAGCGAGGCAAAAATATTTGTATGCTAAAAATCTCATTAGTAGTGAATGTATCAACATTTGCTCATTTTGAGATTGCTATATTTATTTAAGGTATCTATAGACTATATTTTAGTGTTACTACGGTTATCTATCAAAAAGTAAGTGATATCCAAACCACTCTCCTAAGAGTTCGAAAATGTGTGAATATAGACTATAGTTCCAAGTTATTCAACCATATGGCGTTGCTGGAAAGCACAAAAGCAAAGATAGTGAGTCATTTGTACAGGACTGTGGACAAAGCGACTCTGAACTACAGGAGATGCCTCACGCTATTTTCAAGCACTTGAGAATGTTTGGTTGTATTATTCTAGGACGCCCAGCTTAAAAAATATAACAATACTGGTTATCGCAATTGTGAAAACTAGTTACCTCCATTGGTAAAAATATTTATAAACGCAACATGCAAGCTAATGCCTAATAACGGAAAAAATCACAGCCAACGCTGAAGGCTATGCAAAAACTTCTTCTACCCAACAGCAAGAATTCACACATATATTACATTTCTGAAACGTTATTCGTATATACTTGGGGCGTTCAAAAATAATTAGCACTATAATTGTTTTCCTCGCACTAATATTTCATTAAGAAGTCCGTACACATTTCATTAGAGTTATACCCAATTGTGGACAACCGACTAAAGCTCGCCGTTAAAAAATAATTTCTTGTGCACTGACTCGTTTATTGCATTGAACAGAACATAGTCTCTCAATGTAAGATATGGGGAATATGAAGCATGAAACAGCACAGTATACTTGAGATCTTGTAGAGTGGCTACTGACATGTGGCCGCTTATTGTCGTATAGAAGTAACACGCACATTTCCATATCCTGTGACGTTTCTTCAGTGACTTTCAGTAGAACTCGCTGAAAAATCCTCTTACGTCGAAGCAGCGAATCTATCATCAGACTGTAACTTCTCGAGACGAGAAATTGCAATGTATTGCCATTCCACAGACTTGTGTTTTTCCCATCTGAAGCAATCGCTCGTTTTCTCAAAAAAAAACCACAATTTTTCGCTTGTCCAGCAGAACACGAATGGCTTACTACTTTTCAAGACAAGCACAGTAACTATTAGCATACTTCCACGTGCTTCTGCTTCTAGGGAGCGGTAAAAGTATGAGAAGTTATAGTGCACAGACATTTACATTCCTATAGATAATAGTACGCAAAGTTTTGCTAGATGGGCCTGGTACATCTGCCAGTGCATCGAATGTGATTCGCTCATAGCTTGCTGGGTGGCCGCTACTTTTGTCTTTTCCTTCGATATCCAGCAAAATAGTTCTGCAACTTGGAGTTGCGTTCCCACACGTAACTACTAACTTCGTCTCGATGTACGAGGGTAAGGTGAAAAGTTCTCGGCCTGACACAGAGGTGGTGCTGCAATCGGGAAACAATTATGTTTCCTGCTTGGGTGCATGTGTTAGTATGACTAGTTTCAACTTGTTCGCTCAAGTAGTTTGTTTACCCGAATTTTTTCAATAGACATGTTGCATGTTTTTTGTTAAAATGGATAAACTTGAATATCGTGCGGTTATAAAATTCTTCGTTTTGGATGGATTAACCCCTAAGGAAATTCATCCGAAGTCGACAAAAGTTTACGGGGACTCTGCTCCTTCCATGTCAACTGTTAAAAAGTGGGCAGCTGAATTCAAACGTGGTCGCACATCCCTCGAGATGACCCACGTGAAGGACGGCCAAAAACCGCAACCACACCGGAAATCATCGAAAAAGTGCATGATATCGTATTGGACGATAGGCGAGTGAAGGTGAGTGAGATAGCTGAGGGTGTGGGGATATCGGACGAAAGGGTGCAAAACATCTTGCACGAAGAATTAGGGATGCGAAAGCTCTGCGCAAGATGGGTGCCGCATTTGCTGAATGCCGATCAAAAGCAAATACGCAAACGATTTTCGCAGCAATCTTTGAACCGATTCAACAGCGATCTGACCGATTTTGTGCGGCGATTTGTCACCATGGATGAGACATGGGTCCACCACTACACGCCAGAAACGAAACAGCAGTCCAAGCAGTGGGTGGAAGCCGGTGGTTCAGCGCCAAAGAAAGCGAAGTCGATCACATCTGCCGGAAAGGTCATGGCAGCATGTTTTGGGATGCGAAACGGATCCTGTTAATTGATTATCTTGCAAAGGGCAGAACAATTACAGGTGAATATTACTCCAACCTTCTTGACCAGCTGGATGCCAAAATTCGCGAGAAGAAGCCTGGCTTGAAGAAGAAAAAAATCATCTTTCACCAGGACAACGCACCTGCGTTGGCGATGGGAAAACTGCGCGATTTGGGGTATGATTTGCTCGGCCATCCCCCCTATTCTCCTGATTTGGCACCCTCAGACTTCCATCTGTTCCCAAACTTAAAATAATTTGTTTCTGGGAAGCGCTTCGCATCCAGTGAAGAAGTTGATGAATATTTTCACAATATTCCAGATTCTCACTACCGAGAAGGAATACTGATGTTGGAGAGGCGCTGGATCAAGTATATTGAAGTCAAGGGAGATTATGTAGAAAAATAAAATCATTTTTTAACTGAAAGTCGCAGTCTTTCATTGTCAGGCCGAGAACTTTTCATCTTACCCTCGTATAAAGCACTTACTCCCTCCCTCCAAAGAAACTACCTCGCCTATTGTTGTCTACTATTGTGTGTTTCATTGTTTTTTTATTTAATTAGAATTACCTCTGGGACGGGTAAGTTTCGTGGAGTACGGCAACACATCACTTCGGTCTGAGTTTCACCTAGACGGGAGGTCGAGACTAACCCATCTTGATCAATCGGCTACGCCATCGGGTCAAACCGCCTGCAGGATGAACTCCTTGGGAGTGATGAGACATACAGTGAGTTCACAATCTGGTGACGTAGGCCTACTCACTTGTATGCAATGCATTCTCAGGGCTACAGCTTTCTAGTAGACTTGGTGTCGAAATTCGACATCCCCTTATTTGCCTGCGTGGCGGGTGAGGAGCTAGAGAGATAAAGCTTACTTACCCAACATGAGGAAGCGTTTGCGAATACCTCTACAATTCAGCAAGAACAATAGGACATTCAGTCCGAAAAAAAGAAAAGGATTCTGGGGATGACAGAAAATGTGTAAGAAAACCCGTATTGCAGCAACAGCCAACCAAACTAATCAAAATCCTACTACCTTCAAGCAGGTGCTGGCTTCGATAGTTAACCCTGTGAAAAAGAGCAGTAAGGGAGTAATTACGGCCACTGCTACCTCTTCACATAAGCTGGCTACTAAAGTTGACCCTGTACAAAAGAGTAGTAGGTGGCACAGAAGATCTATTTGAAAAAAGAGGACAGTGGACACCACTACTGTTATCCCAAGACCGGCTGCTTCAGCTGACCTGAGGGCGGTTGGTGTTGGGGAAGCTTCCTCTTCAGAGATATAAAAGGTAAAGGAAAACTGACCAGATACCTCCAACCCCAAAACGAAGCCAAGACAGCAATTAGGTCAACAACAACTTCATGCACGAAGCTATAAGGAGACTTTCAAAAGCCACCTTCGGCTAGCTTTGTAAATCTATCCAACGCATACGGGAAAATAACTAATGGTCAAGCTGAAACTCTACAGACAGATATGTTGGTTTTGGACACATATGTTTAGCTTAGCAGAAAACCAACTCATACCCACTTTTAGGGGATGGCAGTATTTCGAGGAGATTTTTAGAATCACCCATGAAGATGGCCATGCTTACATTGGCTAAAACAGGCAGTTACTAACCTTCTCTCCCCGTTGGATGAAGCTTGTCTGAACATCGTTCCAGAAAAACCTAATGCCACAGAAACCGTCATCCGTAGGTTGGCAGTGCAGAACCCCTGGGTGAAGGTCCGAGAATTGTGCATCTTCCACAATGTCAAAAAGGAGGAACCTCTCAGTAGACTCCCAGTGTTTGGTATTAGCTGGAAGGCAGTGACTACCATTAATGATGAAGGAGAGAAACTGTTTTATCAGTTCTCGGTCTTAAATATTAAAATTAAGGAAGAGAAACAACAAAGAAGGAATGTGTGTTCTTAGATACTCTTCAAATGCAAGAAGAGCCACCGCAAGAACAGCAGCCTTTGCAACATTACCAGCAGGACATGGGTGCGACAGTCCCACAAGATATAGCCTCCATGATGGAAGTAACTCCTACTATCATGACAGAGGTAACTCCAGAAGAAGTACGGGACGGCAGAGCACGTTCTTTACGAATGTTCTGCGCTTGCTCCAATTAGAGAATCCATGTTGGGGGAGTTCTGGCCTAGCATGCCCAGTATCAGCGCTACCCATATGACGAACATCCTTAAGTTCATCCAAAGGATAGGTTGGCTTGACTGATGGTCGCACGGGGAGAATCGGGGGCGGCGGTAGTACAATAGGCGCAATTGAAACCTAAGTGTGCGTGACTTTATTACCCTCTATTGTGTATCCAGAATTTCCTCATTTTTATTATCTAATTTTCTCTTTGTTTTATATTATCATTCTTATAAATTTGTTAATTCGATATATCTGGTCAGTCTCTTTTATAGCGCTTTGATTTTTTCCTTTTTTATTTTCATATTTTCTTTGCATATTCTTTTTAATTGTGCATTCTCATATATTTTTCTTTTTCTAAATGACTGTAGTAAACAATTTTAATTAAAAAAATTTCTGGGATCGTGTATCTTCAATTACTTAGAAATTCTTGAATTGTGTACTATTTTCTAGGGAAAATAGTACCACTACATTTGTTGTTCTTTTTTTGGTTTAGTTAGGTTCATTTTCAGTCTGCAGTTGGTTCTGCTTATTCTGTGTACACTTTGTATATTTTTTAGTGAGCAAAAATTTATAACCTATAAAATTTGTACACTATAAAGGAAAATTCGCACCAGAAAACTCAAAGCCGATGTCTCCATTAAGATATTTTACCAGGAAGACGTATAAAGAGAAGCGAAACAAGCCACGCCACTAAGGCGGTTTTTGTCAGACAAATATAAAGGAGAATAAGCAGTTTTGCATCATTATCAAGCGAACTAGAACTGAAAGGTAAAAAACAAGTGGTATGTGTACACAAACTAATTGTAAACCAAACAAGATAGCATGGTTGTTATAATTAGATTTAGTTCTTTATTTAATTTTAAAATAAATGGTTGAATTCTAGAGGCGAGTCTATTACAGCATGCTAGCAGTTGATGCTGCCAAACGTTTGCTCCAAAAAGAGAGCAGTTATATATTTTAGAACATTATATTGGCCGTCCTCGGGTTATCAGATTGAACCCAAAATTTTAAAATTATTCCTTCTACATTATTTAAGGTTTTTACAGTTTCAAATATTACTACCAAGACTTCGACAGGAAAGTGAAATACTGAAAGAGAAAATCATTTTCTTGCACTATAAATACTTCTTATTGACACTGCATTATAGCTATAGAATGGAGAGTGAGTTACAAAAATAATTGTGTAGACATTGAGACCACGTCTAAAGAATTGTTTGCTGCGCATCAAGTCACTGTTGATCTGGGTTCTATTAAATGGAATGAAGTGGGGAACGATCATTGGATGAACGGAATGACCTAGATGGGGCTGGATCTGATAGAAGAAGGAATGTTAATTGGATAGGGCGAGAGAGGAAATATTGATTGTTCATTAAGCGTGAGTAATGGATAATGATGATCATGCGGTGCTGTTATTTAATGTCCTATTAATGCTCATGTACAGTTAACATCTGTCCAATTTCGTGAAAAGCTTTATAATTCCTAGAACGGTTATTAAAAAAAGATTTGGCAGGACAAAGAACAATATTGTAGCAGTAGAGCACTACATTCCCAAATGAAATCTTCTTCTAACACTAAAATTCCATCGGTCTACACCAGTTGTCTCTAAGTGACTACATGATCAATTAACTCTTTTAAGAAGAATATCTTCTAACAGTCGTTCAACGATGTTTTTTCTTATTTTATTTAAAATATCCACTAATAAGAGACACAGAACAATAGTTATGATTCTTTAGCACTTTTAGGCTACCAGCAAGATTAACATATCTGCCAAAGCATTTAATATGTATCTTCAGATTGCCACTCATCTTTTACCCTTCTGCAAAAAGAACCTCAGTTGCCGAACTAAGATGGCCCGTTTTGAGACGTGCGAAAATCTTAGATATACCAAAATTCTGTTTTATTTGAAAACAACATAAGTTAACGCACTTTTTCATAAGGACGTTGAGGGCCCAAAAGATTTTTTATAGAAGAACAGCGCGATTGCTTTATATTATATACGGAGACAACCTGTAACTGCTAGGGCGCATCTAAGTATAGCAAAACGAGTTGTAGAAACAAATCGTAATATAGCTATCAGATATCTTTATCGGATTGGCAACCACGGCAAAACTGCCAAATAGAAACCGTATCTAACTGCAACTAATATTGCAAAAAGAATCTTTAATGGTTTTTGCATTATGACATCTTTTCTAATGAGTAGTTGTTCACTATTTTTCTATAGACAATCTTGCTAGCTCTCTACTTACAAGAGAACATTCCCATCATTATAGTTGAATTTGGTCACTCTTAAAAAGTTAATAATTTTTACGGGGTGTTGGGGTTCACGCTGAAGGGGTAGTACCTTTTGCCGGGACGGTCACATCGAGCGTTATAAATGGGAGATGGTTCCCGGTAACTGGTCCCCGCAGGGTGCCCAACCCTCACTTATGGCTCCACGTGCCGCACCCTGGAAACTGCGTTGACCCGCAGGCTAAATAAGTGAGGGTAACCAGATATGGTAAAGAGTCTGCAACGTCTGACCCAGAATGGGCGGTTGCAATGAGCAGACACGGCTCGACAGCCTTAGAGAAGGCAACGTGTCTAAGGGATAGTAACCTGAGAAATTGCTCTGCCTGCCGGAGGCAGAAAAGTGGCAGCCCCACTACCGGCTTAACCTGCACAGCGCTCGTAACGCTGCCAGGGGATTTTAAATTACTAGCAAACTTCATGAGAATCAACCAGACGGATCACCAAGTAGACGAAAAAGGCGTGAAAAGGACAAGCGAGCTGGAATTAAGGAGAGAATACAGATAGCCACGTGGAATGTTAGAGGGCTAGGAATAAAAGAAACTGAATTAGACAAAGAACTTATGCAAAGAAAAGTAGACATAGCAGTTATAAGTGAAACAAAAAAGAAACTAAAAGGCACTAAAGAAACTAATAATTATATAATGATCTACAGCGGAATACCTCAAAACAGACGGGCAAGTAGTGGAGTCGCAATCATGGTCAACAAAAAGTGGAGAAACAAAATAGTAAGCTACGAATATATCAATGAAAGAATAGTAACTACCAGAATGAAAATAGATAGAGGACATATGATGGTTATAGGAGTATACGCCCCTGAAGAGGGAAAGAAAGAGGAAGCAGAGCAGTTCTACAAACAACTACAGAAAGTAGTAAACAAGTATACAAAGACAGACCACCTCATAATAAGTGGAGACCTAAATGCAAGAGTGGGAAAAACCCCATCCCAGGAACTGTAGGCACATGCGGCGAAAACGTAATCAACAATAATGGACAAGAACTACGACATTTCGCTACTTTCAACGAACTAAAACTAACAAACACTTTTTCAAGAAAAAGATATACACAAATACACCTGGTCAGCAAGAGGATTAAGATCAATCATAGACTATGTAATAGTCAATAACAAGATGACAAACCTCGTGCAAGACGCAAGAGTTTACAGGGAAGTGATATAAATTCAGATCACTATCTTCTAGTAGCCACTATAACCCTATTAACAAAATGGAAGAAACGAAAAACCACAAACACAAATAACCAGAAGAAGTTTTCAAAATACATCTCCTTAGAGGAAAGTACCCGATATTTATATCAAAACAGACTACAAGAACACTTACTACGTACACCCACTAGTAATGAAATCAATGAAGAATGGGATAATATAAAGATCGCATCATTAAAGCAGCGAATGAAGCAGTAGGGAAGAAAAAGAAAGAAAACTAGAGGATTAAAAATATGGAATGAAGAAGTAGAGAACGCAATAAAAGAGAAAAAAAGCAAATCTAATATATCTACAAAGAAGAACCCCGAAAATAAACAACGCTACAATGAAAAACGAAACTTAGTAAAACAGATCGTAAGACAAGCCCACGAAGAATCTTGGAAAAACTGATAAGCAACATAGAACACGACGTATATGGAAGACAGGAATTCGCTTATAAAATGATGAAACATTTGAACAGTACAGTAAAGGACGTAGCAAAATTAAAACGATTAACGACAAAGAGTGGAAGGAACACTACACAAACCTATGGAATAATCGAGAAATCAACGAACAGGATATTTTAATACAGGAAGATATTGATGAAACTGATTTTACAATTGACATGATTACCATAGAAGAACTAAGAAAATGCCTAAAGAAAATGAAAAACCGGAAGGCTGCAGGGCCCGATGGAATTAGTATAGAATTATTGAAATATGGAGGACCACTTCTAGAATTCAGAATACTACATCTTTTAAATGAATGTTGGCGAAAGAAGAAGATCCCAACAGAATGGCAGACAGCAGAAGTCATATCAATATTTAAAAAGGGAGACCGCTCAAAATGCTCAAATTATCGAGGAATCAGTCTCCTAAACACCACCTATAAATTATACTCCAAAATAATTAATGAAAGAACAAAACCCATAGCTGAGGTATTACTAGACGAAGGGCAATCTGTATTTCGCAAAGGCCGCTCATGTAGTGACAACATATTCGTTTTAAAGAGATTAATTGAAAAAGAAGAGAATTCAACTTGAAACCCACCTTGCATTATAGATTTCGAAAAGCTTTTGACTGCGTAGACAGACATAAACTCCTTGAAATAATGAAAGAAAAAGGATTCTAACCACCTTATAGAAATAATAAGATCATTATATATTAGCACAACATAGTAATAAACAACAACGGCAGTAAGTTGATAAAATTCAAACAAATCAAGGACTAAGATAAGGGTGTGGGCTATCACCCACTTTATTTAATATTTATATCGACGACGTGGTTAAACTTTGGAAACCACAAGTAAACCCAGGGATAAAACTACGAGACGACAAAACATAAACTTACTGCTATATGCCGATGATTTAACAATAATTCAAAAGAACGAAGACGATCTGCAAAGATCAATTTACCGTCTCAAATTACTCTGAAACTACAATTTGAAAATATCTAAAGACAAAACAAAGATAATGGCCTTCCAAGGAAAACAACCAGTGCGATCGAAAATAATAATAGATGGAAAGACTTTAGAACAGATATCTCATTTCAACTACTTAGGCTGCGACACCACATACGAAAATCATAAAGATGTAGAAAACAAGATTCATAAATTCCAAGCAATTTGTGGGACAATAAATAGAACGCTAAAACACAAAACAAGAATAGAAACAAGAATGAAATTTTACAAGACCATGGCCGACCCTGTACTCACTTATGGAAGCGAATCGTGAATAACAAACACAAAAAACAAATCTAGCATACAAGCAGCGGAAATGAGGTTTCTCAGAAATGTTAAAGGTTGCACAAGGAATGATAGGATAAGAAATGAAGAAATAAGGGAAGAACTAGAAATTTTCAACGTTAACGACAAAATAGAAGAATACAGAAACAAAAACGCATTACTGGAAACTATCGACCAATCAGTTGCCACAAATTTATAAACTATTTTTAAGAATAATATTAAATAGATTAGAACATAAACTAAACTTATACCAGCCAATAGAGCAAGCAGACTTTAGGAAAGGCTTTAGCACATCTATCATTTATAGACGATGAAGACACTAAATGAAAAAGTCATGGAATATAACATCCATATATGGCTTTGTTTTATTGATTTCAAGAAAGCCTTTGACAGCACCGAAATGTGGGAGTAATCTTCTCTTCTTTTCCTTCTTCCTTATGCCCTAAAGCGTCGGGTCCTCTAACCACTTCCGGAAGCTGTCCCGGTTGGCTGCCATTCTTTTTACTTCTCTTAGGTGTTTTCCTCTGTTCTACCTTTTCTAAGCTCTGTTCCCATGTTTCTCGTGGCCTTCCTCTGCTTCTTGTTCCTCTGGCTTTGCTTCTAGAATTCTTCTGGGGTCTCTATTTCTTGACATCCTCACTATGTGCCCATACCACTGTAATTGTCTCTTTCTACCTCTTGTATTAGCGGTTGCTGACCTACTTCTTCTCTGGTTATTGTATTTCGTATGCGATCTCTTTTGTTCTACCTACTAGTCTTCTTAGATATTTCATTTCACTCGCCGTAATTTTGCTTCTGGTTTTATCTTGTATTGTCCAGCTCTCCGCCCCATACGTTAATACTGGTGTGTATATGCTTTTGTATACCCTAAGCTTTGTTTGCATGTTTACTTTTTTCGCTATATTGATTTGTTAATCGCATAATATACTTTGCTTGCTTTATCTCTTCTATTCAGAATCTCCTGTTCTATCGTGCCAGTTTTATTTATTATCGTCTCTAAATATTCATAGTTATTGACCCATTCTAGTTCTTCCCATTGCATATTATTCTTGTGTTTTTGTTTGTATCATTTTTCTCGATTTTCATAATTTTAGACTTGTTTGTGTTTATTTTCATACCTCTTCTTTCTATCGCTCTATTCCATTTGTTTATTGCTATTTGTAGTTTTCTAGTTGAGTCTGCTAGAAGCACGATGTCGTCTGCATATATGAGGCATTGTACATATATGGGCTCTAAATTCCAATTTCCTACCTTCACATTGAATCTTGGTTCTTTTGCGTCCTGAATAATCTGATTCATTACTATTAGGAACAGTAGCGGCTTGTTCTTCACATAGTTTTTCTTCAACTTCTTCTCGTAATCTTCTTTCTAGTATTCTTGAATATATCTTCTGTACTATTGAAGAAAGTCATATTGCCCTGTAGTTGCCGCAATCGTTTGTATCTCCCTTCTTGTGTATAAGTACCACTATGTTTTCTTCCCAGTCATCTGGTATTTTTCCCTTTCCAGGCTAGTTGACATATCTCTTTATCCACTTTAATATTCTATCTCCCCATTCTTTATCATTTCTGGAGTTATGCCATCTCACCTCCTGCTTTTCCTTGTTTAATATGTTTACGGCTTCTATTACCTCTTCTATTTCTATGTCTATTTCTTCTTCTTCTTCCTGAACTGTTCCTCTTCTCTCTGCCCCGGATATTATCATCTTTTTAAATATGTTGTTGTAATACTCTCCATGCCCAAGATTCTTCCTTCTTCTGTTTCTACTATGCCTTTGTTGTTCCTTATACTCCATACTTGCTTTCCATATTCCCTCTTAGCCCTCTGATTACTTTCCAAAACTGTCTTCCGTTATCTTCGTTGAATTTCGTCTCTAGTTCTTTTCCGAATTCCTCCCAAGTTTCTTGTTTTGCTCTATGTACCGCTTCTTTGGCTTCATTTCTTTTATTTATATAGTGTTGTTTATCGCAATCTCTCTTACTTTGTATATACCTTTTCCAAGCTTTCTTTTTGATCTTTACTTTATCTTTTACTTCTTCGTTCCACCACCGGGTTCTTTTTTGATCTCCCTTTACTGTTACCTTTCCGCAGGTCTTTACTGCCTGTTCCACTATTTCTGTTTTTAGTATTGTCCACTTCTTTTCCATGGGCCATTGGTTTCCTTCTTCTGCTTCTTTCGCTTCCCATCCTTCTAAGGGGTCTTCTAATCTGTTTTTGAATTCTTTTGCTTTTTTGGTTTTCTTAATACTGATATTTTTATTTTCTGATATTCTCTTTGTTTCCTGGGTTCCCTGCTATAAAATCTGGTGTCTGTTATTAGCAGTCTGTGGTCTGTATGCAGTTCGGCCCCCCTTATTACTTTTACATCTGTTATGGCATATTTCGCTTCTCTGTTGTATGTTATATAGTCGTTAATGCTTTTCGCTTCTCTTCCCGCTGCCTCAAAAGTAATTTTGTGTATTATCTTATGGTTAAAATGGCTGTTTTCGATTAACATTTGATTGGTAACACAAAAGTCTATCATTCTTCTTCCGTTATTATTTATGGTAGATTCTCCTCCATATTTACCTATCGTGCCATATCCTATATCTTGTCTATTTCCTATTCTGGCATTCCAGTCTCCATTTATTAATATGTGTCTGCTTCTTTCTTTCCCTTTATCTATTTGTACTTGGAGTTCTTCGTAGAATGTCTTTTTCTCTTCTTCTGTGGAGTTTTCTGTGGGGGCGTAGATCTGTATTATGGTTATTTCTTCTTGCAGTTTTAGATCTACATATAATATCCTTGCATTTACCGCTTCCCATTGTTTTACTTGTTGGGCCATCTGTGTAGTTAGGATTATTCCTACGCCCTCTTTAGCTCGTCCTGCTGATCCTGAGTATATAAGCTGGTAACCTTGATCTAATAGTTGTCTTCCGTTTCCTTTCTTCTTTATTTCACTTATACCTAGCATCTCCATATTATATTTGGCCATTTCTTCTATTATTTCTACTTCCTTTCCGTTTATATCGTTTACATTCCATGTTCCAATTCTTATCCGTGATTCGCGCCGAGTCCGTTTCCCAGTTTTCGTCCATTTCCGAGGCGATTGTTTGTTCTCTTAATCTGTTTACCTTGTGCGGGTGATTAGCCCAGCCACAAGGGCCCCGTTACCTCGGGACAACTGGTATCAGGTTATACCCCCCGATGCTGGGTGGCCAGAGCCTCGTCTGTTATCTAACAGGGGGTACCACGTGTAGGTGAGGTTGGCATTTGGGTGTCTAGATGTCGGCGCCACCCCTTACCCCCCTAGTGGGAGTAATAAAATCCTAAAATATCATTGAGGAAATTTATAAAAGAGCAACTCTCCAGATTAAAATGCACGCAAACACCGAAAAAGTTCATATAAAAAGAGGAGTAAGATAAGGAAATGTGATGTCCCAAAACTGCTCACATCGCCTCTGGAGAACGAAATTGAAATGGAAAAATAAAAGAATACTTGTGGAAGGAGAGCAACCTAACAACCTACGATTTGCAGACGACATTGTTACGATAGCACAGATTAGAGAGAAACTACGAGCAACAATAAATGACCTGAATAAGACTGCGGAAAGTGTGAGGCCTGAAATGAACTTAGACAAGACAAAAGTAATGACAAATGAAGAAATGAACATAGAGAACCTAGAGAATAGAATACAAAAGCATTGAAAAATTAAGGAATTATATATATTGAAGCAGCTGGTGACTATTAGTAAAGAAAACCAAACAGCAGATATTGAAAGAAGAGCAAGACTTAGTTGGACGGTATACAAATTAAAAGATGCAATGCAAATGAGGATACCAGTATATCTAAAAACAAAACTTTACAAACAATGTTAACGTATGGGTTTGAAACATAGATTTTCACTCAACATATCATAAATAAACTTCTTGTCAATCAAAGAGCAATGGAAAGAAGGATGCTAAACGTAACCTTGAAAGACCACAATGAATGGATCCGAGAGAAGACGAAAGTAGCCGATATAGTAGAACGAGCAGCTTAAAGCGAAATTGGGCGGGTCATGCAGTGGGAAAACAAGAGAGATGTTGTAACGAGATCATAAGATGGAGGCCATGGACAGAGTGGAATCAGGGGTACACCCATGATGAGGCGGTCAGATGGTCTCAAAAAAGCGGCTAGAATGTACTGGTACAGAGAGGTGCAACATAGAAAAAAAGGTAAACCATGGGGGAGGCCTAAAACAAAAATAGAATAGAAAAAGACCGATGAAAATGGGCAGAATTCTTCTCTAAATGTTCATGTAATAGACAGGTATGGGTTTTAAGAACACCCACACAAGTATTTAGCATGAACTGATTGCGTGGTAAAATTTTTGTCACGATATAAGGTGTCATTTGAAACACGGAACAATTAAAACTTGTGTAATGTGTAGTAGACAACATTAACTCGGAAAAATGCATTGCTACATTGGAGGGTCTTCTAAGTTTTTACTAAAGAACTTCAAAAAGACTCCCCCTGTTTATGGAAAATAGCACTTCTTGGCACATTGTTAAAAAGACCTGAAAGTGGTAATCATACAACGACATTCGAAAGCATTGCGTTGTTTCTGAAAGTCCCTGTCTGTATCAGGGGCTTTATATATCTACGTCTAGATGAGCAGATAATTTAATTAAGAATTAACTGTACACTAATACAGGCATAGCAAAATGACATATTTATTCAAGAAATAGCTGAATTATTCATGACATTTTTAGAACAAGCAAAGAGCATTGTTGACAGTGCTTCGCAGTCTTCACAAACTGTAACAACTTTTAATGTCTTGGCCCTTGCTTCTTTGTTACCTCTTTCTTTTTGAATTTTTCTATAACTATCAGTGCCTCTCTTCCTACTACTTCTTGCTGAACCTTTATATTTTTCTATCCTATGGCTGTTCCTCCCAAGCTTTCTTTTCCGTATCTGCTCCACATTCTTATGGTGACTCTATTTGTTCTAGCTTCATTGACCAAACCTTCACTCTTATTTTCTGTCTTCAACAACCCTTCTATTGCATTTTCTCGAAATTTGACCATTGTTATAAAATTTGTTGTAAATTACTCATGCATTGGCAATACATGTCTGTGTATTAGAAAATAACCTTTTTATACTATTTAAGACTTTTCCTCAGGCTTGTGTAGCATAAAGAGATTTATATAACACATCAACTCATTTTTTTACTCTGTTATATGCAATAACTACATCTTCTACCGTGCGGTGTTTTACCCCACTTAGCACCAGTTGATCAGTATGACCTGGAACAGAGCTAACCATTAGCACTAGGCATTTATCTAACCATTTCACCACTCTAATTCCTTCTTCATTTTGCTCACCATACACTTCCGCTTTCTTCAATTTCTTCTTAAACACATCTTTTGGATTTCTCTTTCTGTTACTCATCAATGTCCCACAAACATTCGTTTCAGACTGCTGGTCTGCCCTCTAGGAGAGCACCGTCTCATCAATTACAACTTTTTGTCTGGAACTAGTGTCTCTTGGAATTGGCGACAAAACAGTTTCAAGATGAGTTTTATTTTTGAAAGTCTATCAATATTGGCTACAGGGTCGTTGTCTGAAAAATACAAACACCTCAATAACATGTTACATCTGTTACGGGTTATGGTTTTTTATACGGTTATTGCTGTACATTTCACTACAATACCAATATAGACGCGGTTTTGTAATTTCATAGTTTGATGCAAATTGCCAGTAAAATAGCCAAAAATTGTTTTATTTCTTCTCTGTTCGTGCATACCAAGTGGTTTTGACCGAATGAGCTGTTAGTTTCAATTAGACCATTAGATTTAAATTACCATAAGTTAAAAACTGTTTGCAGGTACCAAAGGGTTTAGACAAATTAGGCGAATCCATGCAGGGTCCCCATGTTTCGTGTATGCTATCTTCCTAAAAGAAGATTCATCTTCATCATCTGCAGAAGACATATCATCACTTTCAGTTTTACTGTCTGAAGGCTTATAGGAACCTTAGAATCTTCAAATGATTCAAATTTTGAACTAGAAAAGTACCTCTTCCTTTGTTGATTAAGGGATAGTGTCGACTGTTGGGGTAACAGTGACTCCTGAATATATGGTGATTTCTGCGTGAACTGACGGTGGCTGCTGATTAGATGGTGCTTCTTTCAAAGGTGATGGTGTCTAGATGAGCGGTGATTGTTCGACAATTGGTAATTCCCGGAGAGATGGTAATCATTCTAGCAAAGAGGAAGTAAATGGGAGTGATGCTATTTTTTGGAATGCAACCAATGCCTATATTTTTTGTGTTCTACAACTCATTTTCAGGGTATTAAATCCCAATTACGTGCAAAAATATGGTTTATGAGGTGTTGCTGTAAGAGAAACGTAGTTTATTTACGTGACCACACGTGGCTCATATCCACAAATGCATTGAATAAGATAATAAAATCTTTTGAAATATACCAAACGTAATAAAACGATATTTTAAAAATGCGTCCTTCAGAGTGAACCAATAGGTTTATTGTTGTGGCGAACATGTTAAAAAGCGAGCATTGACTACATTGCAGAGTCTTTTTCTGTGAATTTGTGAATGATGTTTGCCTTTATCGATCCTAATAGATTTATTTATTTGTTTTGAGAATAACGGAGGATTGTAGCTTGACAATCTAATGAAATGTATCAGTGGCTTTCAAACTGTGGGATTTTATTAATAAACTGGTGAGGTTGCAAAAGAATTTCCAAAATAAGAGAAAAATGTTTTATTAAAACATTTATTTCAGTCTTTCGCAATATATAGAAATATATTAAACAAAAATAAACCCTTACATACATACACATACGTCATAAATTCAAGAACATTTGTAAATGATGCCTCATCACGTTATACTGCTTATATAAAATCAAACTAAAATTTCTAGAAGGTCCAATACCATCTAGCACTCTCTCCACTACGATGAAAAGTTTCGAAAACAAAAAGAAAGAAATTACGCCACTTGATGAGAGATGGCGCAAATAACACATATATTTTACTAATCGGTGATAGATGGCGCCAGCGACAAAGAAACGAATTAACTATCTTGGTAAGATGTTTCCAGTCATTTGGCCGTGCAGTTGCCGTTTTATTTTTAATAAAATTGAGTATGACAAAGGCTAGCGAGAAGGAGGGGATCACTAACAAAATCCTTGTCAAAAGGAGCCCCAGTTTAGAAAATATTGAGATCCACTGCAATATATCAATACGGTTTCTACTGTTTCTTGAAAATTAAATAAATTAAAGACTAATTCATCAAATTTGGAAAGAACACCTATAATTTTAAAACAATAAAAATTCCTTCATATTTAACAGATTTATTTATGCTGCACGCAAAGCTGTCGCGGATTAAAGCAAGATGTTTGCACTTTGAGTTGTTTACACGCGCTTAGAAATACGTGGAAGTACAACTCGTAGTTTGACCTTTTTTAAGTTCTGTAATCTTATCGGCTTCGTGCTCAATAATATTTTGACTTGCGTCGTTTTTTCGCCCTATTTATGTTGCTGATACCGCAGTTTAGTTCGCACGTTCGCTTGCCTGCTGTTGTTTATTGTTGTTTCTACTTCTTAATTTTGCTGTTCAAATTGAGAGTTAATCCAACTTCCACCTTTTTTTCAAAATTAATTGAGTGGAATTTAAAGGTTCAGTAAATAACGAGTGGTTCACTAGATAATAAACAAAAAATCCAAGACTCCCATTCATTTGCTTCAGTACTAATATCGACGCATTAAACTGATAGGGGAATGAATCAAACAGTAGAAAAACATTAAGGCGTCATTTTGGGCGCTTACTAATTCAGAATTTCTGAATGCTAAATCCTTATCAGTCAAAATGTTGTGACCTTCAAAGATTGTTTAAAATATTGCATTGTTGTTGAAATTTCTGCGTGGTTTAAAAATATTTAAAAGGTTGTGGATTCCTTCTTCGTAGAAACTGTACGATATCATTTAAAAACAAGGTGAAGCTGCTATAGTACCAAACTGCTACCATTTAAACTATTCTGCTCTTTTTGCATGTTCCGTCTCATTTATTGAGGTTGGCTGTCATTATGGCATAACTCCATCTATCTCTTACCTTGTGTATTAAATTTTCTTTATTTAGTCCGGACCAACTCCTCAAATTACTCATCCAGGAATTTTTTCTTCTTCCACGATCCCGCTTTCCTTCAATTTTTCCTTCTATGATATTTTGGAGCGTTATGTCCGAAGTACGCCAATTTACGAACTTTCACAGTCAATTCTAATTCCTTTTCTTTTCCTAATTGATGGAGAACTTATTCGTTTGTAATTCTCTGTGCCCAGGCAATCCTCAACATTCTCCTATAGGTCCACATCTCAAAGGCAGATAGACGTCTTCCCATATCCTTTTTGAGGGTCCACGTTTCGCATGCATAGAGGAGTGTTGATCATACATAGCACTTTAAAAACTAGAGTCTTAAGCCAGTATTGAGCGAGCGATTGTAAAGAATTTGCCTATATTTAATGAAAGCTGCTGTTGCTATTTCTATCCTCCTTTTAATCTCAGTACTACTATCTAGACGGTCGTCAATAACTCTTCCTAGCTAGTTATACTTTCTTAATTGTTCAATCTATGGTTGTTACAATCATTGTTTAAATTAAGGTTATCTCTAGTTGTAATCATGATCTTTGTTTTTTGTGTATTAATGGTTAATCCCATCTTACTACTTTCTTCTGTTAGGCAGTTTAATAAGGATTGTGACTTTTCTTCGCTCCCAGCAATTAAAGCTGTGTCGTCAGCATAGTGTATGTTATTAGGCAGCACTCTAATAATGGAGACAGGACACAAACTATTCTGCGGAACAAATAAAAATCTGAAAGAGTAAGATATAAATATTATGGTAGTGCTAGAGAATGTCCCATTATGATCCCTTCAGTTTTCGCAGCGTTGGTTGGGTAACATCTGTCAGTGTGGAAAATGACTCAATTTTGATTGGCTAAAAATTATAATTGAAAAGAACATGGAAATAAGGAAAACACATAAAAGCTACATTTGACAATATTCAAGAAAACATATGTGAAAATATGGAATAAACAAGCACCTTTGCAAGGTCTCTTTTTTTCTCTTTTTCTTCTTCTTCCCGTTTCCTGTTTCCCATATGGGTGTCAGGTTGGTCTTTTTTTCTAAATGGCGAGTTTTATGGGTTGGTTCATCTCAGCACTACTTCTCTTCTTTTTTCTGTCTTCGGCCAGTCTTTTTATTTCTTGGTAACTGGAGCTATCCAGATCTTTATTATCTGAGGTATATATTGTAATTTAGGTCTACCTTGAGTTCCCATTTGACTTTCGAGTGATACGCACATCGACTACGCTCTGCTATCTTCGAAAGTGCCAAGTGCAGGTCAACTAGATTCAGTGCCGCTCAATTGATAAGCGATAAATACGCTCATTGCAGCTAGTAAATCGTATGTACAAACACATTCTTGGTTATATTAATCCATTAACTCTGTGTATATAAAAATATTAAAAATCAACAATTAATACACTTCCCTATAGGAAGGCCCGTTAATGCAACCCGCTTCCGAGAATTACAGATTCACATTCAGTCTCTCTAATTATCAGGGAAATCAACCATCTAACCAATGTGGTAGCCAGCCAAATTCGCAATTCCCATTTACGCCTTATGGACAACCAATACCCCCCTCCTATACTACGAACTCTCACACATCCGTGCCACTACAGCCAAATAATGCTAATCCATACCAACATGTACCTAATTTTGTTACCCGCATTAAATCCAACGATCCAACCTCAAACAAAACCCCATCGGAAAGTGATGAATCTACTTCTGTAATAATGGACGATGAAAACATAGAATCGACCTCACAAAAACCCAAACACGCGTGGCAAACAGTCAAAAAACGAAAAAGAAACAACTCGCAACCGCTTTCAACAAATCAACAAACTACTCCTATAACTACTTTCAATGTGGTGTGGCGGCCTTTTCGTCCTTGAACCGCCTGTGTATCGTGGCGGCATGCTGGTGGCTTTGATATCTGCCGTCACGTTTTGCTACCGCACACAAAACGGCATATGGGCTTTTGCTCAGCCGGCGAGTCTGCATACGCCGTCGGCGGCACCCTTTGATACGAAAAGTGCTGTCGAATTAAGATTTCCCGCAAATGAACTACCGCTAAGCCAGGCGCGAAGCCCGGCGACATACTCGATCCTCAACGCGGCCAATTCGGTTGTGTTTAACCAATCCGCGAGATATACTCGATCCGCAACGCGGCCAATTCGGTCGTGTTTAACCAATCCGCGAGATATACTCGATCCGCAACGCGGCCAATTTGGTCGTGCTTAACCAATCCGCAAGAAATATTCGACCCGCAACGCGGCCAATTCGGTCGTGTTTAACCAACCCGCAAGAGATAGATTCGACCCGCAACGCGGCCAATTCGGTCGTGTTTATTTTACCCACATTTAACCACCCCGCAAGACTTTCGCATCGCATCCCGGCCAGTGCGGTCGTGTTCCAGGCACGAAGACATCGCAACAAGGTGGCCACCGTGAAACCAACCCCGCCGAAGCCGAAGCCGATTACAGGTGAGCGATTTGGAAATTACCCATCGGTTGATATCGGTAGCCGCCCCCATCCGCTTTCGCGCCGGCCGTTTAAGGGACGATTTGAGCCTCAACGTTTTACTTTTCAAAACGGGCCGTACTTAGTTCCCCACACCGCACCACGAGGACACGGCTATTTACACGCCTGCCTCTCCACAATGGATTCGAGCTACTCTCACAAATTCCAAGCAGCAGTGCAAACCTGAACCAAACATCCTGTACTCAGCAACCTAAAATCTCAAAACCACCATCTTTTTACAGCCTCACCTCCTCTCAAATTTGCTACTTTGGTTCAGTTGGAAGCCGTCTCCGGCCTGCCATCTCTTGCAAAATATAATGCAAAGACGTTAACTGAATCGTTTTGGTAGCTACGGCATTGTAAGCATTTGCCGCCTTAACCACCAGTATTCTTTATATACTAAGCAAGTCTTTAGCCTCTCTGACCTTGTATCCTTCAAAAACATACATCGCCCTTTTACCTTGAAAATCCCATGTTCTTCGCGCCACCGCTCCGATCTGGTGCGAAATTTGTATCTCGTGAGAACCGACCAATGGAATCCATCAAAGTATGCACAATATATTTTTGTGATCGCAACCTTCAGCCACAATGGCAAAGCGTGTCTACTTGTTTCCTACTGTTTAAATACTGATGAGGCAAGGTATCAAAAATTCAGTCTTTAAAAGTCTGTGTATGACTTGTACTGTAAGCACTTTTTAAAGGTTAAAAAGGTCATTAGAGCTGTTTCACCTTTTGAAGACAACATGGAAATAGCCTTAAGACAATCGAAACTGAGTTAACCTCATCACACTTACATCTATAAAACGTCAAAGCCACTCAAAACATGTTTGTTCTTTCAACTTAACTTGATAACGGTATGGTTGTTGAGATTTCTTTTGGATAAAAATAAAAATTAAGCGTAGTTTAATAATTATTACATCCGTGGTCTAGGCGACCGATGTAATCTAGCAACCGGCGAATGTCGATTGTAATGCGCATGCGTGAACGAGAACGATTTTATTGACCGGATCAGTAAGTGAGCACATGTGTATGATCGCGTTTGCAATAACTGAGCGAATAGAGCAGCGAATCTGCGTTAAATATAGAGCACTTGCAGAAACTATTCAGATAATTCAGAAGGCTCTAGGGAACGATGCAATGAGTGCGGTATAAATAAAGACATGGTAAAACGAGTCAGAGATGTCAGGAATCTGTTAAAAATGATCTACATTTTGGAATCCCATTAAAGAACAGAACATCGAAAAATATTGAACACATATGGGCTACAATGAACAAGAATCGCCAGTTAACAGTTCGAGAACTAAAAATGAGCTGAATATTCATCACTTTACACTCCAGATTTGCCACTCTGCGGCTTCTGGCTGCGCTCAAAACTTAAATTTGAAAAAGGAGTGAAGACCGTTAATGAGATTCGAGCTAATACGACAAGATAGTTATTTGCGAGACTTTTTGATTTATGTATATATAACACAAACGGCAATTTTTTACTAGTAATTTTGTTTGGTCATTATTTTACCTTTTAAGTCAGCATTAGAAAAATAAGAAGAACTAATAAGGGGAAAGGGAAAAATGAAAATCACGCACCTAAAAAACCAAAAAGGAAAGAAATGAGTATAAGTTAGAGTTTCAGGATTTTTCTGCACTATTAATAATTTGGACTCTTACACAGCAGCGATTTTAGTATCCCAAGATCTTCGAATTTTCAACAGGAAAATTTTTGAAATTGTAGGTTAACAATATCTTAAACTTTGTGAATTCCAAAGTTTTTTCGAAAATTCGTAAATAAATCTTTTACATCTATCCTGAAAGATTACTTTTACTTGCTATATATTAAAGTCGATTTATTTTATCTGACATATTTAACTTTAATTTTCTGTGGGCAAATTTAAAATGGCTCAACAAATGACAACAGTTGTGACTTTAGATAAAAGTGAGTCGCTGCAATAAAATGCTCAAAATAGAGATCATTGTTGTAAACCAATACACCCTCCAACTCCCGACGCAGCTCCAACTTGGCCACTTGGCATAAACAACCGGAGAGCCATCCATTCCCCGTAATTTATCGCCGATTGAATCTGGGCGGAATTTGCATGCGATGCATATGTAAGCGACCTTGCGTATGTGATCAGCGTGCATGCCTCCTGTAATGACGAGCGTCACTGATTTCTTCATTCAAGCGGATGCTCATTAAGGTAGCATCTGGTTCTGGGAATTCCACCGGAGACACTGGCCTGACTGGAACCGCTCAGGTAGTTAGCAGCTAATAGCCGTCTCTGTAATGAGGATTTTTGTTAACTCGAGACCGGTTCATTGCTCATTTTGATTAAGAATCCGCCAGGCTATCTTTTGCGCAAGTGGTGCGCTTGGACTTGCAGTCTTTTCAACTGCCTTGATCGATAAACTTTACGCCACATCAGTTTTTACCTATTCAAAATTTTGTAAACCTTATATCTACAACATTTCAATTTATATGCATTTGTTCTTACTATCCCATTTTTTGCCCGGTAAAACGCTTAAAATGGATCAGAAAAAGATTGTTAAACAAAATCGTGATCCAAGAGTCAAAATTACATTCCGCCCTAGTGTTGAAGCGACGAAATCTGGAAGATCAGGAAAATATTAATTTGGTTGAAGTTTATTCCCGAACAATTCATCATCCACAATATTAATTATATAAAGATGTTTACAGTTACAAATGACCTGGGTATATCTCACTGATGAATATGAAAGCTAAGTAAAAATCTACGTTGTGAAGTTTATAATTTTCTTTTATACTAGACGACTGAAACTTGGATCGAATGAAAACCATTTTTTATGTCTAGCAAAACAGATATTGTTTTCCAGAAACTCTCCTGCTTTTGACTTAAAAGCTTGAACTACTGAAACTTGTTCTGGAGTAAGATCTAATGTATGGTCAAAATAGAACCAAAAATCATCTGAAATAAAGTAAAAAAGGTGAATTTCGGAATCTTTTTAGTAGCATATTATAAAACATACCTCAAGTAAATGGGATTTTTTAAGATACAGAGAGATTGTCATCCAAGTATGTGAATATGTCAAACATCCACAGATATTTGTTAAACAGTCCAATCACAGATGAAATGTACATAAAACAAGGGTGTCAGCCTACTTGCGGTCGGCCCATTTGCGCCCACCGTCATTTTCGGCTCACTTGCGCCTCAGAAAAATGCCAACAAAAATAATGGTCTCATTTGCGCCCATCGTTGCACCTCCTTAGTCATTCCTATATACAAAAACTTTATTAACTATACACTACTCATGTATATATTGTAAATAAAAAAATATAAAAAAATATATAACAAGAATCATAAAATGTCTATAAAACACAAAAATCAATCCCCAATAAATACAAAAATCAAAGTATTTATAAAAACACATTGAAGCTAGGGGAACCTTGCGGAAAATTGTAAAATTTTGTGTAATTAGTCGGAATGACTAATGAGCTACAACGTTGGGCGCAAAGGAGACCATTATTTTTGTTGGAATTTTTCTGAGGCGCAAGTGAGCCGAAAATGACGGTGGGCACAAATGGGCCGGGCGCATCTAGGCCTACATCAAAACAAGGACAACCAAAGCGCAGCCTAGTATAGGAATCGCAAGTTTTATTACATAACTCCATGACAGGATCAATGAATTTTGAGACTATTTTCAGTTTATTTTTTTTTAATTTACTATCGCACACAATAAGATTACCTTTTTGTAACAATGAAGCAAATCGTAAAGTGGAGAGAAGAACGTAGAGTGCAATGCCAAAAACAATGCTAAATTATCAAGTTAAATGTAATAAAATTAAATGGGAGGGGAAAGGGGTCAGAAATAAATTCAGTATTTGCACTAATAGAATACCGGTTGGACTGATTACATTACGCTACAACACAGAGAAAGGGTAAAAAATGCTCAACAAAATAATCAAAATTTATTCTAGAAAACCTCAACGAAACTATTTGTGGGGGAAATAATATTTCTAAGACGCACCGACAGAAGAAGAAATAGTTAAAGATGATATTACAAAGAGATGTAGACGTTCCGAATAGGAAATGTATAGACAACATCTTTAGAAGCGCTAACCAAATTACCTGAAAAATAGTCAATTTAATGGGAGCAACCGGCGAAAAATTGGCCAACGAAAATGCTGCAACTAAAGAAAAGTCTTCAGGAAAAAGCACTTAAGATATAAATTGCATAAATAGATGAGGTACGCGTCAAATGGGTTGTGAGGAAAACGGGAACCGCAGAACGATGTATCCGTAGTGAAAGAACTAAATAAAATCTATAGCTGAAAGAGATCTTAGAAATAGCATACTAGTAAATATAAAAACAAAAATAAATATAAAGAGCTTAGGTAAGCGGAAGAAATATGTTATAATGCGATATAAGACAAAGAAATCCAACCGGAAGAATCCCTTTCTGCACCCAAAAGACAATCGCCACTTATTTTGGAACAAACAATCTCTGCTATGTATTGCCATTACATAGGCTGGTGTTTCATGTCAAAATCACTCAATAACTAAATATTTAAAAAACATCTCTACCTCTATATTTATATCTACAACCAAACATGTTTTCTAGACTGCTCCAGGTAAGACTCCAAGATTAGGGAAGAGCAAATAAACGAAGCTAATTTTCTAATCTTTAAAACGACATTCTGTTGCCGTTGTTTGTAAGTAGTGGAGGCTCAAATGCCCCACGAAGAAGCACAGCCCGCGAACCGAGACATTAAGACTTTCATAAGTCTAGACACCCGCATTATTACCCTTTGCTCAAAATGAACGCAGATTCTCGATTATTTTTAGTGACTGAGCAGGTCACCGGCCAGGTATTAAAGAGCTCCGGGAATGAACTCAGGTCCATCTGCACCGCAGTCACACGCCTCAACCGTGCGGCCACACCGGCGTCTATATTAGAACCTTTTAAACTTTTTCGTCACTGTTCTGTAACTTTAGTTGTCGTGTCTTAAATAAGAGCAGACGTTTTGATAGAATGACGTCCAAGAAGGAAGTGCACATCAAAATGTATATGAAATGTTCTTAAAACCTGGGTACATAATATGAAAGAGACAACCATCACTTAACTAAATAAATCAGCCCACATAAATATTAAAATTGTTAAACCAATTGCAATTAATATACACCTAAAAGTAACTGTTGATTTAGAAAAGATGCCCTTCGATTTTTTCAAGACGTTGAGAATGTTTGATTGTATTATTTTAGCACGTCAACATATAATAAGATCACTGTTGTGAAAACTGGGTTACTTTCATTGATAGTAGCATTTATAAACGGGACATGCAGCTGCTGTTCAATAATCGCAAAAATCAACCGATAATCATGACTATGCAAACACTTCTGGGCAATATTCTCACTCTATTGCAATTTTTCAAACGTTACTCGTATATATTTGTGGCTTTTAAAAATGATTGGCATTAGGATTGTTTTTCTTCCTACTAATTTTTTTTTCAGCAGTACATGAGGCAGATTTCATTTTCCATCGCTCTGGTAATTTCCGTAAAGCTGGTGCAAACCATTTCTTGGGTGTAAATAGGTCCTACGTATGGACAATCGAAGCTTGTTGTTGGGAGAACTTTTTACCACACATTGCCTCTTTCATTGTGTCAAACAAAGCGTAATCACTCGGTACAAGTTGTAAGATGGGACTGACACAATGTCATAATCAAGTAAAGCTTTGCTTCTCCTTTTCATGTCGCAGCGCTGCTGAATACACGGCTCGCCACACCAGTGACCGCTAAGACAAAACCATGATTCGTCTATTGTAACCAGACGCGCAAATAATTTCTCCGAATCTACGCCACACAATTGCTGCAACTATTGACAAGAATCGGTAAGAGTATGACAAGACCCATTACGCATAGGCTTTTGTTATTTTCCTCTTAGATGATGATAATGCTAGCGTGGTTCCGTGGTTAGGGGGCGGGCTGTGGTGCGGACAGACCCGGGTTTATCCCCGGGACTCTCTGATGCCTAGCGGTTGGCCTACTCAGCCACTAAAAGTAATTGAGTACCTGCGTTCACTCAAGCAAGGGGTAATAATGGCGGTCGTCTAAGACGCGGTGCTTGCCACATCGCCCCGCATCAAAGATAGTGCGCGACGACCGGGCAGAGAGAAAAACATATGAGAGCCTTAACCTCTCAGTTTGCAGGCGGAACATTAGAGCCTTACCATTATTACCACCATATGAAAAGTTCCGCAAGACTCGCCTGATGCATTCGGCAGTGCATGGAATATAATTTCCTGTTTTCCGTTATCAAGGATAACGTGTGGCTTTTTCCTTTCTCAACACAGTTCTTTCCATCAAAGAAACACACGAATACTAACTTTATGAATGTCTGAAGTTATTCCACTCCTTATTTTCATAATTTTCCACTTTGCCTACAAGTGCACTCTCTGCATTGCACAAATGACTCAGTATCTTTTCTTCTGTGTGTTTCAGGAACCTCATCTGGTGGCATTACATGGCACTATAATCTATCTTTACACATACGCTGGATAGGCACTTCAGTCTGCGACATAATAGGAGTATTTAATACTTAATAAAGTGCTAAGGGAATACAAGGAAACATGAAAAGCTCAGAATATTGAAAAGACACACAGCAGAACAGACGATAAGATAATATTTGGTAGAACTGAAGCAAATATATAATATAAATAAATAAAAAATATCTAAGACTATTGACTACCGATTAGAATGAAACCTAATATCTCTGATGACCTGAGATGTAAAAAGTAAAGACGTCCAAACATTCAATAATTTGGATCAACCAAAAAGCAAATTAAACGATGACAAATAAGAAGACATTTCAGGAGACTTAATTTCCATAAAACCAAAGTAGAAAATTCATCTGCAGCTGTGAATTTTAAATATGATAAAGCGACATAGTAGAGTCAATGGTATGGATATAAAAATGGATAATAAAATATCAAAGTAAATTGTTCTGGAAAAAGATAAATACAACTCTGTAAAACTGCAGCTCTCAAAAGGCTAGGTTGTTTAGGAAAAATCGATTCAAACACAAATATTTTTACCAAAACCAGAACGAAAGAACAAAAAAAGGAAACCGAGAGAAACAGAGAACGAGAAATCAACGAGCGGAAGAAAGAGCGTTAAGAAACAAAAGTAGGTAGGTTTAATAAGAGGTGTACAAAATTTGTAAGAAAGCACTACCCAACTCGAGCAACTTTATAATACAAAGCATAAAGGCTTTGCATGAAATAAGCAGAAAAAATCAATAGAAATAATGAAGTCAGAATTCCAAAAATGGCAACAGTATCAAGAAGTGGTATGCGAAATTCTAAGATGAAGGTTGGTTATGCATACCAAGAAAACTGTAAATCCTGTTAAGCAAGCTTAGGAAACTCTTTAAGAGACTATAGTGCAAGCTTTACAATCTTTCGCTGACTCGCCAAAAATGACAAAACCGGGCATTTAAATTTGGCAATTTCGCAAATTCGCTCATCTTTAGAGACGAAGCAACTTTACATCTGCCTAGAAAGGTAAATCGGCACAATGTGCACATCTGGGGAACCGACGATCCCCGCTAAATCATAGAACATGTGCGAAACTTGTCTAAGACGAAGGTCGAAAGAGAAGGTGTATGACCGATTTTCTTTAATGACTTTGCCGTCACTGGGATGATTTAGACATATTGGAAAAGATAGTAATAATTATATTTTTCAACAAAACAGCTGTTCCGTCCACTACCACGCACACGATGGAAGCGGAAGTTTGCTACAAAGGTGAATAAGACACAGATAACGTGAAGATAACGTATTAATGAAGTGATCACCCCGGTTCCCTGATTTAACCTTTGAGGAGGTATGTCATCTTTGTGTCACTACTGCCTACTAACCTCCAAAATCTTCACAGCCGCTGCTATGGTTCTGGTCGACCGTAACATGTTGATACGCCTTGGTATGAAATAGAGTATAGTCTAGATGTCTGGTGTAAGTATAACCAAAGGTGGACACACTGGACTTTATAAAATATATAAAAAAAATTAGTAATATCTTTATTTCAGTGTAATCAAATTTGGCATCCGTTGCACAGTTCATTGCATTTTTTAAATATTTTAAGGACTATGAATAAATAAACTTACAACATTACTGTATATACAAAGAAAATGCATCAAAATGGCCAAAGTTGTTAACGATACTTATTGTTAAAGGATGTCAAGACAAATATTCACATTTATTACGATTTTTACATTAAACTAAAAGTTTATTTTCTGGGAGCCTTTTATTAACGCTTTTTTCTACTTGCCTTCGTCCTGTTTACACTTTTGCCATAAAAAAATGTGCTGCAGTGTGGGCGCGCGGTTGAGACGTTTGGCTGCAGTTAAGACGGATCTGAATTAATTTCTGAAGTTTAGATGTCTGTGAGTGGCCTTATTAAGTCACTAAAAATAATTGAGTTCCTGCGTTCATTTAGGAGAAGGAGGAATAATGGGGTCGTATAAGGCGCGGTGCTTGCCACATCGCCCCTTATAAGAGATGGTAGGCGACAGCCAGGCAGTGAGAGCGAATATACGAGAGCCTTAACATCTCAGTTCGACAGTCATGCCTCACCACCGCCACTATTAAGAAAATCAATTAGAAAGAAAATGGAAAAAAGCAGATAAAGAGAACAACAAATAGTATAACAGACTAGAAAAGGATCGGATAAAGATTTAACAAAAACACATTTTTTGAATAGTTCTGTTGCTTCTTTGTATTTTAATCTTCTCTTTTGGTAGAGTTTTTTCTTAATCTTCTATTCGCTTTTGTCTATCTTCGTATTTCGTGCAAATTTGACTTTTCTGTTTTTTTTATTTTTCAAGTTTAAACTCTCACTCTGCAATCGCTTGTTGATTTAATTTTCTTTTATGTTCTTTTTATTACTTGGTGTTGCCTTACAGCCAGGTTTCATTCCAGTCTGTCGTTTTGTCTCATTTTTAACTAACATCGACATAGTCTTGTAGGTGTACAGCATAACAAAACTGTATGTACCATATATGCAATGATGACTTTGTTATAGATGGGAGGCTAGAAAAGTTTTACAATACACCTTTAACTTTCATAATTTTTGTTAAATTTTTATCACACTGTGCACTTTTGGATCCTTCGATACCAGTCACCGAGCCAATTCTTCTACATTCGCTCAGAGATCTCGTTAGATCGCCATTAGAAGGTTTTAGCACCTTTCTCACGTCATACATGTCGTGCTGCCCGATCAACGGTTATGCTATGGGGTAACCAAAGGACAGACTTTTCCTATTCGAAGGTAATTGTGCAAAATATTATGAATTGCCTAGGCAGGAATTCCAAACACTCCTCTATCTGGCGATAGGTCACTTGCTTCCCAGCAATGATGTTGTCCGGGACAGAGGAAAATAGGTGTTCTGGACTTGGAGTGTACGATGAGACCAATCACCTTCTAGCACAGGGCCCATTTCCCCCAAACACTGTTCAACAAACTGCCTGAAAATTTGTAACGCACAATTGTATGCTTTTTTCTTTACTGCTACAATTCAGGAACTACAGTCTGTTAAGTAAGAGCGTGTTTGGGTTAAGGTGGAGGAAAAATTATTTACAAACATTTTCAAATACAAGGGTACGTTGTACTTCATCAGAACAAAGATGCTATTGTATCAATAATGTGTCCAGTCACCACCGACGATCATCTTTGAGGCACGTTTTGGACCAAATTGTTAGCGTATTCATCCGGCAAGGACCTCTAAATGCGGCGGATTTCTTGTATCAACTGTTTCAAAGTGAACACTTTTCTCCCAGAAAACTTGTGCTTGATGTATACTCACATATTCTCAATCAGATTTGCATTTGACTGCGACTGCCAATCAAGTATAACGATGCCAAACTGCTCTTTTCACTCGATGCAAAGCTTGCTGCAGTTTAGGGTCCTCCTGTAGGATACAGTTCTGGTTTTTGTTGATGAACCAACGTTCGGCAGTCGGCAACAAATATTTATTATAAATCTCGAGTATTTAAGTTGTACGTAAACAAATGCAACGTTTCGAAACCCAGTTTTGAAAAGTAGTCCTAAAGATGTACTTTTACTGGGTGTTTAACGGTTCGCTGTACCAACCTGTTAGTTGAGGAAGACGATAACATATTCCCAAACAGAAGCTTTGTCTGTAAAAATTGCATTGCTCCAATATCGATCGATATTGTCCTTTGCCCAAGTGAGTTGCTTCGTCACATGATTTTCACCTAATAAAGGTTTCTTCACTGAACTACGGAGATGGGTTCGGATAGCTACGTACAACATATCTACATCTTTCTGTTTTATTTGCCACTTCTTGACGCAATGTTAAACCCGGGTTCTACGAAAACAAGTTTACGATCTGTTTTTTTGACTTTAGAGGACATTTTGCCTATCGAACCTTGTTCTAGCAAGGCATCGACTGGTTCTGTCTCCTTATATTACTTGGTGACGAATGCTTTCTACTTGTTCATGTACCTAGCAGTCGTTGCATGAAACATTATCAGACTTTTCGAGTGGGTACAGAGAAACACAGCCTCGTAGCGCGACGCGTACGCGGCACTCATGGTACTTTAAGCGTTTCTCTAACAAAAATTCATTGCCAACTGAATCTTTTGTGAGGCATCGAGGACAAATGTTCCTTCTACCGACTCACGAAAGAAATTACGCCAAACACGCTCTTACTCAACTGTACAAGACAACTGTCTCGATACTTTTGAACTTCTTACAACATCCGGCCAGTATTTGTGTCATAGGTCACATTTGGTGCCAGAAGTTTTTTAATCTTAGCCCTTACTCGCTAACCAATCTGACTCATTTACAAACTTGGTCTTTTGATTCATCCAAATTTGATCGTTCTAAATCAAATCATTAGGAGTTATTTAAGAGCCAACAGATAAATGGACGGACAGACCACCTGCGATCTAATAATTTTTTATGTTTGGAAGTTTTATTTGAAATATGCAGTTGTTGATTAACATAGAAATAAAAATGAGTTATTTTAATGATTTCGAATCAATCGACATCTTGTTTAGCTTAACCTTCTTACATTTAGTCTTGACATTTAGTATGTGAACCTAATGTATATTTACTTGTTATAAAAGTTCGCTAGCAGAAATTGATACAAGATGGTTCAAATATGACAGGGGCTGATTTTTCCAACGTTCTGGAAGCATCCTGATGCCCTTTTCTAAAAAGGCTTTTGGTTAGCAGCATCCATTCCCAAACAGTCTGGATGACGCCGTTGTTGTCCGTATACTGCATGCCTTGGAAGTCTGATTTGAGCCTTTCGAACAGGTAGAAATCACTTTGGGGCCAAAAGGGTGAATGTGTCAAAAAGCTCCATTTCAATTTTTGGAGGGTTTCCATTGTTGTTTTGGCCGTATGTGAGCGTGCATTGTCTTGAAAGAAGACTACTAGCTTTCTACTTGTCTTCCGCTTGGATCGGATCTTTTCCTTCACATCTGTTGCTAGAAGGTCTAAGTAATAAGCTGCATTGACTGTGGATAATCTCTTACCAGTCCCATCACTTTTCTTATCAAACGACTCCTCGGCTCTTTTTTAAGTTTGAGAGAACTGGTATACCGCCACTCGCGCGATGACTGCTGGAGCTTGGGAATGAAGTGTGCACTCACATTTCATTGGTGGTCACTATAGAATTAAAAATGCATTGCATTCGTCTTCAAACTGCTGTAGGAGACGACTGGTAACTTGCATGCGCACCATTTTGTTCAGGTTTGTCAAAGTACGTGATACTCACCTTGCATTCACTTTGCGAGAGTGAAGGTTGTCACGGTTTTTACACTACCAACACTGATAAACAAACTCTAAGCTCCTTAATAGTTGTGCGCCTCTTATCAAGAATAAGCGCGTCTCCACGATCGATGTATATTTTGGTGACGGATGTTTGAGACCGACGATCATGCGGTTTATTTTCCACGGGCTCTTTACCCTATCTGAAGCACTTACACCACTCAAACACCCGGGTCTGTGAGAGACATTCTCCCCATACTGTTGTTGGAGTCTGTGATGAATTTCAGTTTATGAAACCTTTTTTCCAACGAGAAATTTGATTACAATGCGTTGTTCCACGCTCTGCGGTACTTTCTGTTTGCTCATCACTCTAACAACTCTCGAACAGGAGTGAACAGGTTCTAAACCGAGCAGGAGGGAAAGTAGACGTTGCGGCTTCGCACACTTGTTGCCCAGTGAGGGTTGTTTACACACAAATCAGTCCTGTTCATATTTGAACTACCTTGCATATATTTTGACCAAAAATTCTATGGTTTTTCTTACTACGTTCAAATTTGCAATGTGTTTTTACAATAATAACCCGTTGTTCTTTTGCATTCAACCTTCAATTTGGGTTATCTTTAATAATTCAGAGAGCACACATAATGCAATTTGAAAAAAAAATCATAAGTATGCATACATGGAAACAAACTGTACGTTTAAATAAAAAAGCAAAAAACAACATTAAATCTAACATTCGCTTTGAAACGAAATTTTTGAAATTTTTGGTAGTTACAAAGCTATGTCATGTAGTAAAAACTAATATTTGCATCTGGTTATGCGTAATCTCTGCTGAAATATTGACCGACTCACCCGGCTACTTGTTTATTTCTCTAATATTCGCATACCTATTTTTCAAAAATAAAGGTAAGATTACTGTAATCCAAAAGCAAATCTATATTTGCGTGAAAACTAGGGAGATCTGTCGTGTAACTTAAACCTAGCTTTTAAATATCTTAGCTGCGATCTTTAATACACCACTAGAAACAAAAGATGTCTACTTTACATTCAACACAACAGAAGCAATATATACATACAGCACTAAAAAGTTTTGCTGTCCTCATCGCACGATTATATTCAGGTAGCCTCTGGAGTTTTAGATAGAAAAATTCAGGCCGGAAGAAGCTATGAGTTCACGGCTGTCAGGCAGATGGAAGAATGTTTGGATATTCCTGTACCATTTTGCACAATCACCTTCAAATAGGACAGGTTTGTTCTTTGGGGTACTACATGCCTTAACTGTTGAACAGGTGGCACGACATGTATGACGTAAAGATGCTAAAAAGGGGACAATTTTCAATGTCAAGAAACTTTCAATAGTTATCTAACGGGATCTTTGAGAACACGTAAAATATTTGATCAGTGACTGGTTTCGTAGGATTCTAAACTGCACAAAGTGTGGAGGAAAGTATTTTGAAAGATTATAAAAAGTGTATTGTGAAACTTCCCTAGTTTTAATCCGATCTTTTTAGTCTACTATTCCATTTGCTGTATTTTTGTCTACCCTTTTCTTTTCTTCCCGATTGAAATTTTTAAGGTAAATTGGAAGAACCCAAAGTAGAAAAAATTTCAATGTAAAAACGACTCGGGAAACAAAAATTTAGGTAAAGGTTCAAAATTTTCTGAAGATCAATTATTAAATTTACTGTGGAAGGGTGTCAAAGTTTTTACGTCAACAGCATAAATTAAATTAACAAATATTTAAAAGAACAGGCACTCTTATGAACTATTTTTAATTGTTTGAAATTTCATTCTTAATATAAAAAGAATGAGTTACCAAAGTGCACTATTCCATGTGAAACATTTTCCACTTTATCTACAGACTTTAGTAGACAGTACAATACTAGTCATCTAAAAATTAGAAGCCTTTAATGGTTAGCGTTGTTGCAAAGTATCAACTTCTTTTAGGAACAAAGCTGTATCTTACTTTAGAACTTTATAAACCTTTTGCATAGTGGTGGTGACTTATCTGTATCTTCAGATTCCATTGTTTTGTTCTTCGTACGCTTCTTTGATGGTAATACATTTTAAGATATCGGTATCATTTACTGTTTTGGTATTGGGGGGGGGGGGGGGTAGAATAGTTGAAGAGAGCGTGGACGATAAACTTTCTGTAGCTTTTGACACTAGAGAGCAATTGTTTGGCACTCTGATAGACAACTCTTTAATTATTGGCACGTTGGGGTCTCTATAAAATCTATACATCAAAAGAAAAGAAACCGGCAGAAATAAAGAGGAAAACAATAACAAATGCAAGATCAGAAAAAATGACCAAGATAGAAATAGTAAAAATAGAAAAGGACAAAAAGACTTAAAAACAACCTCGCACCAGGAGAAGATGAAGTAATTCAGAACTAATAAAATAAGCAGACAGAACTTTATCGAAACATCTTAAAACTTTCATTAATGAGTACACGGAAGAAAGAAAAATACCGTCGGAATGGAGTAATGCAGTGGTAATCCTAATTGAAAAACGAAGACAAAAACAACTTCAGAACTAGACGCCAATAAGTTTATTATGTCAGGCATATAAAATACTTACTCAAATATTAACGACACACAAATTCACTCGTACCAAGCTCCGGAGCAAGCCAGTTTTAGAAATTCGGCTAAAAATAACCCCACAAGAACTAAAGAGAACATTAAAATAAATTAGACTCACAATGAATATGAATAAAACAAAAATAATACGAAGAACGTCATACCAAGACAAAGAAAAAGACAAAACAATCGATAAGTATATATGCCTCGGTCAAACGACAATTCTAGATAAAGACATGCAACATGCAGATTTGCAACGTAGAATAAGACTCGCATGGGTGGCGTTTGGAAAACTCGCCTATAACAAAGAAAATTCACTGTACATATGCACATGCACTTACATACGACACAGAAACGTGGGGATTTGCAAAAAAATCATTACATAAGCTACAAGTTACTCAACGAAACATGAAAAGAGCAATATTAAATATAAAACTAGAAAACAAAAATATATAAGATTGATTAGACAAAAACAACAAAAAAGATATTGAACAAAAGTAATGAAGAAGAAATGGCATTGGACACGAATAACAATAGAATGGAAACCGTGGGGAGAAAAACGAAGTAGAGCATGCCTACTAACTATATGGTAGGTATGATGATATAAAGAAGATAGCTGTGATAAGATTGATGACAAGAGCTCAGTTATAAAAATAATGGAAAGAAATGGAGAAGGCATTTGTTTGCATGCGAACATTAAATGCCGATAAAATAAGAAAGAAGGGGAAGAAGTCTAATGATATCTTGGACGTCAATATCGCTTTATAACTAAGGTAATTGATCAAATCTCAAATCTCAAACGAGGCAGATAAGCGAATACCCATAACTTGTGGCGGATAGAAAAGGCCTCAGTGTGAAGCGGCCGTTGTTTTTTTATCCGATCGGCACTGTTGTGTAACGGCGGTTACGCGGCCACGCGAGTCATATCTAGCATTGACGCCCAATAAATCGGCCGGCATTTCATTCATGAAACAAAGACGATTGAGTCATTAGCGCCGATCGCGGGCCATAGCCATCACGCGAGCCGGCCCCGAAGTGACGAGCCGCTAATGACGTCACCGGTAATCGCGAAATCCTGCTCTGCGGCCGCTGTCCGCCCACGCTGCGCTCCAATAGACCATCGAGCACGGACGTGCCCGCCGAGAGACGTACGGCGCAGCTCGTTGCATAACGCGCCGCGCTCGGGCCCATCAATGAAATGACGTTCGGCGCGGCCATTGGCGCCGCAGCGCCACCACGTGACTGCGCGCCAATAGCGGCGCGCGGCCGCTCGTACGCCCGCGCACAATGGGCGAACATGGAGACGCGAGCAGTAGAGCAGTGCAGTAGTCATTCTGAGATGCGACGTCGAGTGGCGAGCGCGCAGCCCCGATCGTGCCGCTTGGGAAGGTCTGGTGACTGAAAGGTGGCCGCGTCCGCCCGCGTAGGGGCGCCGTTCATGTGATAGTTAGATTTAGTGCGCCGGATCGGGACTGAACTGGCCGCGCGGCGACGACGACTCGCCATGCCCACCACGCCGGACTCCGATTACGAGCTGGTGTCGAAAGAGTGGCTGCTGGCCGAGCTGCGCAACGACTCCAAGCGGCTGGTGATTCTCGACTGCCGCAGCTCGAACGAGTACGGCGAGTCGCACATCCGCGACGCCGTCAACTTCTCGATACCGTCGATCATGCTCAGGCGTCTGGCCGCGGGCAAGATCGACCTCGTCTCCACCATCAAGTGCAGGGAGCTGAAGAACAAGGTCTGCGCCAGCTACAAGGAGAACCTGTTCGTGCTCTACAACGACCTGTGCGGCATCCAGCAGCACCTCAGCGACTCCACGCTCGGCGTCCTGCTGCGAAGGCTGACGCAAGATGGTTGCCGCGTTGTCTACCTTGAAGGTTAGTTTGTATTTGTAAACAACGTGCGCGGCGCCGCCGCTTTGCCTCGGCCGCCGGCGCCCGCAAGCTCCGGTGCGCTCCGTGTTGCCGCCACGGCAGCCGAGGGCCCCCGAGCCGCCACAGCCGCGCGGCCGCATGTTTATCTCCGATGTTGTGATCCACAGGTACAGTCGGCCAGCGTAGTCGTCGGCGCGGCGCCCATTCAGCGACTGCTTTGCGGCGGCCACTTTTACTCTATCCATTGAATATTTTTGAGTCGAACATTCACCAAGTTCGCTCCATTCATGAGGCGGTTCGGTTACACAACGCCAATTAGATGTAATAGCGCATTGTTTATGGATAGGCAGGTGCAATTAAAGCGTTCGCACGGCGTGCCTTCCGCCGTCACCTGCGACGGTTCTCAGAAGCGGCGACGGCGGACGAACGCGCCGGAAGTAATGCATCGATACATCCGGTGTTTTTCGGAACCGCCGCCGCCGCCGGGGACGGATGCGCCGTAATCTAATTTGCGTAGCGCCTCGCTGGCGCGATCGCTGCTCAGGGAGGCTACGAGGTCCGCTGCTCTGCAGCACGGCAACCTTCGACTGTTTTACCGGAGCCGTTCTACTGTTTCCTGCGGAAACAAAGAGTCCAGGTCATTTTTTCTCACCACAGCTATGTTCATTTCCTTTCCATTATTCATACGCTCTCAGTATTGTCTCTTGGTTTATTTATTGCCGGTGTCCATTTCTACCCTATCACTCTTATTGTATCTTTATAATTATTATTGTTTACATTTTTCTATGCCTGTCCACAGTTATGATTATCCGAAAATAAGTGGGTAATCTCAATCCGGATAATGAGAAAAAAAGGCTATAACTGAAACATTATAGTGGCCACTTTTGTGATTCTTTGTTTTGTTCGTTAAAATCAAATTTTCTAATTTGACCACCACCTTAATGATGATGAGAGAAAGATAGGTATGTATTTTTTTGTTAGTCCCCTAATATTTTCGTTTTTAGGATTCTCAAAATGTATCTCTCCCCAATTTTTCTGATTTCGTTGCCTCTTTTCTCTTTTGTATTATCTACTTCGTCTTCATTTATATTCTTATAGTGGTTATCTATTGAAGTTTTTAACTATCGTAATGATTCCTTTTAAGTTTTTCCATACTTTTTCGGGTTCTTCTATTTTGATTAACTTTTTAAGTATTCGTCAGCTTCTACTTTCGTTTTAGCCTTTTTATATTATCCAAATTTTATATAAACCCTCTTTCATATGTCTCCATTTTGTGCTCCAATGTACTTCAATTTTTATCTAGGGGCGACGGCCTCTGGTTGTTTTACTATATAATTGTATTTCATGTATGGTCTTGTTGAGCAACGTTATGGTCTACTAAATTTCTTTTTAATCTATAGTATCTACTGTGGGCCAGACTATATATGTTATTATTCGTACAAATACTACCATGTTCCATTTTCTGACTTGGTATTGTTGGATGAACGTCATCCTAGAAGTTACGTTGTTGATTATGTAATTATTTAATTTTTGTTATTGATAATGTTTGTGTAATCCCCGTTTTCCAGTTGGCCAACTAGCAACCGAGCTTCGGTTTTCCTCTTATTCCTAAATTGCTTTCGATTCTTTCCACCAATAGATTCCTAGAATTTTGATAACCATATAGCACCGAAGATTTCATTTGGGGGAAAATGCGGAATGCGATCAAAAAGCCCCATGTTACGCTTCCTCTTGTCATCCATGCGTGATGTAGCGTGTCTTGGTTTTGGTGACATACGGGGTGTTTCATATTCTTATTCGACAAGCTATGGATCTTTAAATTTTTCTTCTGCAATAGTCTTTTATATATATTGTGGTATACACAAATTGTTTCCCAGTCTAACAGTTCAAAAGTTTGACATTAGATTAGAATATACTTAAAAGCCGAAGAATTATGTTTCCTCCTCAACTCACTTATAGATAGGAAATTATCAAAACACAAGATGCTCTCAATAGTACTCCATGTTAGTACGAATTTATCAAAATACAATGAATTTTGTGTTCCAAAATGTGAAATTATCAAGTTTTACCTGATAAAGTTGGTCTAAACAACATCTGAATGTAGTAGACAACAAAATCGGTACAATATCAAGAAGATGATCTGTTTCAAGATCAATAGTAGCCGATTTGAGGGCAAAATTCGTAATAAATAAGGATAGTTTTTCATTTTTATTTAAAAGGTGTGAGAATTACGAAAGTGTGTCATGGAGAGACGATCGATTTAAGTCTTTTTGACTATAGATGATGGTTACATCTAGAAGAGTTCGTGCTACATCTCTCAAGCCCAAGCCATCTTTGGTCCGTGTGATGGTGCTTTTGCTAAAACGGAAGGTGGCCATTTGGTGTATTTTGTTTCTCTTTGTTGCATTTACTTGTGACCTGGTTGGGTACAGTTGATTCTACCCATAACCGTTTTGGTCAGTAATTGTTTAGCATCTTGGCGCACTCGCAGCAGTTATTTTATAGAAATTGTTGAAGTAGGAAAATATTGGCATCCAGAGAATGCATTCCACTCACGTTTACTTTGATAACCTGTGCAACTGTGACAACATACTTTAACAGACGCGTCTTAAAAACCCAAGTCGAGGGCAGGTGAGCAGTAGTGGGGTAGTAGAATGCGTTCCCTGGGTGATCAACATTTTCTATAACTGTTTCTCGACTACGTCGCAATATTAAACGAATACCTTTTCGTCTATTAATATACCAACAAATTAAACTAGTGCTGAACTGGTTGTGTCATCTCCACTAAATCACCTTTGCTGCACCTACCGGCTGGTCTGTTGATTCATTCTACTTAGTAATTCCAGCAACGCCACACCGGCGCGTTTCCAAAAACGATTTGCAATGCGCCTTATCTTCACGCGGCGGAAATACATGCAATAGATAAGACCTGCAAACAGCTACGCGCGCACAGATGTTGCTCGAGCCGTGGCCCTGCGATAAATGCTTTTTTATGAATGACAGTTGTTTACTTACACTGCTCGGCTTGATCGCAAGCAAACAAGTTACGAGGAAAAACATATTGGTGAATGTTTGTTGGATAAACGAGCCGATGTCGGGTTTGGTTTGTTGTGTAAACCGCGATTTCCACGAATTCGTTAGCAAAACTAGCTGATGACTGTTTTTTACGGTTTGGTTTTGCCATAAATACTGTTCCAAGTTTTTTTTGAGATATCCTAATAATGCTTTCGTGTCCAAAATTTGAGTACAATCTTTAAGAGAGATAACTGAATGGTTGAGGGGAATAGAACAAAAACTGGATCGTGTGCTGCAAGGTAAAATTATCTCACTGACTAATGAGCAGATGCAAGCTAAGATTACTATAACACATATTGTGTCATAACAGTTTGAAAAGTACGGGTACTATCTTGTTAAATATATTCAGGTTTATGTTACAAACGTGAGTTTGTAGTCACTATTGTTTTGTGATCATGGAAAAGATCGGGTTTAGTTGTGGTAATGTAATGGTATGACCGTGATAATCACGATGCACATATTAAAGATGTCCTTAATACTCTTACATTAGAATTTATGAACAAGTTTTTTGAGAGAACACTTATACATCTATATTGCTCTTTGTAAAGATAAGAATTTGTTACAAAGAAAGATAAATGATACAGGTAACAGACATTTCAAAACAGTTATATTTAAGCCTCAGTCTTTAAATGGCAACGACCACTTTAAAAATTTATTAAGAGAGAATTTTATACAGGGTGGGCGAAAAGTTCCTATACAATCGGAAATTACAATAACTTTTTCAAGAACAGTTTTTATTTTTACTAAAATGTTCCAATCGATCGGTTTTGTCCATTACGCAAATATCTTCTATTTGCATTAAACTGCTCCATAACAGTTGTAACTGCTACCGGTAATATCACTCGAATTGCAGTTTGAATATTATCCATCAGTAGCTGTGGAACTGTAGATTTGCTCCGGTACAGTTTCTCTAGATAACCACACAGCTGAAAGTCACTGTGAGATAGGGAGAACGTGCTTGGTATTCAATTTTTCCAGCTTTGAAATGCATCGCTCCCAAAAGCATCTGGTGTGGCTCCATATTGCTGGAATCACATCTCTGGTCCATTTTGAATCGCGCGACTCAAAAATTTTAGATCAGACTTTGCGTATTTTGGATTCTAAAGTTTTGTATATTTACAAAGCCGTCCAAATAGGAATAAGTTTCATTACGTATCAGGCGCTTTAGGAAACTTTTTTTTTCTTTTAAACTGTTGAAGACGACACGAATGTCTAAATACACCTAAATATGGTTACTTCTTCCACATGGTACAAGTTTGAATTTTAAGGCAGAACAAATCGCAGAACCCTGTTCTTGAATACAGTGAATAATATGCTACAGTCATTTCCGATAAGCCCATATATCAGCGTGTACCAATTTGTACTCTCTGTGTGCCAATAATTTGAATGATTATTTTAAAAATAAAATTGTACTTCGTTTTTAGTTCAATTTACAAGGTTGTACTTCAAAGATCTGAAAAGAAAATTACGAATTTTTTAAATCACTTAGGAACTTTTTCCCCACCTGTATTTGAACTTGGGTGTCTGGGAGCAACGTGTGCTATAATATGCAGTCTAAAGGTTGAGGTCAAAACTGTCAAGTAGTCTGAAAAAGCACAATGTCTGGTATGGTCTATTACGGACGTGGACCGAATTGTACTAACATACATCTTTGATCATGTCTTTCTGTCTTATGACGTACTATAAAAGTCATACGGTTGTCGTAATCAATTGAAGCTAAATACAGTATTTTTATTTTGAAACATACTAAACCATGACTTACGAGATATGGAAGATTAAAAAGAAACTAGCGAGAATTTTCTGAGCAAAGCGCTATATTTAGTCTGAATTGAAGAAGACAAGAAAAAAATATTAAAATTTGAGAGAGAGGCCTGGGAAAAAACAAAATACTGATTGACCTTGAGGATCCGAAAACTAACATAAAAGTTCTAAGATATTACAAGTGAATATATGAAAGATCTATATTGGATGTAATTATATGGCTGTTAGGTCCAAATTACGGCTGTACCAAACACAAAAGAATTATTACAATTACAGGTAGATCCTTCCGAGAAAAGTTATGAAAGTAGGAATGACGCATACCTCTTGACGGAAGGTTAACGCTTGCATACCTAAGGTCGCGCGGAATGACATTAAGGTACCTAGCCAACCCATTAGTTGAGTGTGACGTCAGTGGATCGACCAATGAATCACTGACGATACCTAGGTTCTGGTCAAAATTACATATGTTCTTTCCCAAGAATGATCACAAGTAATAGTGGTAGTATGTTCTCTGCATACTGCTCACCGTTTATTAGCACAAAGCTTCTTTGTAAACCCCAAGTACTTTAATATTGCCCGTTTGACGAGGTGTCTTAAACAGATCTGGTGTTTCCTGGCAAATACCATTTCAGTACAGGGTAGGGCAAAACTTTCTCTTCCTGTTTGAAGTTGAATAAAGAAAAAAGACAGAAGGTATAAAAAATTTATCTCTAATGGGAAAAACTACAGAACTGGAGGTATTATTCCAAAGTGTTTTAGAGTTAAGCGGTGTTTTTTATTTTTGATGTACTGTTGAAATCTTATTGCGAAGTTCTTCGTTACTCTTTCCAATATGTGTTGATGCATGCGCCTGATTTCTTAGCAAATTGCTTTTTGAGCTTTGAAAGTTCTAAGACGATGATAGAGTAAACCATAATCTTGAGATATCCTCCTAAGAAGTTACGCGGTGCGAGATGTGATGAATGAGCTGACCAAACAATGTTGGCGCTTTCAGAGATGTGTGAGCTGTAACTTCAACCTATTTTCCAATTGGAGTGCCTTGAGATTCGGCAAGAACAATTGTCGAATCATTTCCATATATCGAAAGTAAGACCAAATGACCCCAACTTTATTTCATCCACCAAACAATGAAACGTTCATTGTGAAGAGGCCTTTTCAAGGATGTTCCATGGATTATGTTGCGCGTCGTGAGTAAAGAAAATTCCTGTCCAACATCCATTTTGTACGGATAAAAACAAAGTTTAGTGTAAAATTTGCCGTACAATACGACTAGATAATTGAAGAGCAAAATTCGATGTTTTTTGATCTTTACAAACTTCGGTGTCTTCCTCCTCATCTTCTCATTACCGAACCAGTACTTCTAAAATTACCTACCCACAGCAAAATTGATTTTCTACGCTTTGTTTTGTAATAATTCTTTTGCTCCACTCTGTATCTATCACCATAATGGTCGCATGCTTGTGCGTCAATGATCTAGAGAACGTCGGTAAGAGATCGCTATACGTAAACATTTCGTTGTCCATTTTTGCAAAGATCTAATAGACTTCATTGGAAAGGGAAAGGACCCATCTCTGGAATCAAAAGACATGATCGGGAGAAGCACCGGATAGTGACTAGTAAGAGTACAAATAATTGGATACCCTAAGTGAAGATTACTGCTGGGAATGTCTGTGAGAACAAAGAGAAAATCCTAAATATTGTCTTCAACTCAACCTTAACAAACCCTCCGACCCTATCTATCTAAGAGGAAAACAGCACTACTCATACATCATAATTAGTAGTGACATTACTTTGTGGCCTTTTAATTTACGACCTTCATTAAATGGCCTACAAACTCGACTCACTTTAAGTAAAGCTTCAAATGGATGACATTTAATTTTTCAATGTCACATGGAATGGGAGGTTTAATTGTGAAATTGTATAACTTTTATGAAATGAACAAATAAATCTATATATATATATATATATATATATATATATACGTGTATAAATAAGTTCTCAGCTTTAGATTTCACAGGACGCAAATTACCGTTTACATGTAATGTATTAGTCCGCCCTCTTGCGGTTTTAAAGCAATGACATTTGGTCTTTCGAAACATCATGCCATATGGCGTTTGATGCACATAACCTCAATAATCAGCTGTGTTCACGATGGCAATCACAAAAGAGCATATTCGATTTTCTATCCACTTCGCGTTTCATCTTAAGCTGCTGAAGCCACTGAAATGATTTGTGCTGCATAACCATCGTAGTCTTCCCTGTTTTATGGTTTTGATTATCAGTGCATCCTTATACATCATATACACCTCTGCATTTGTCCTCTTCCATCCACCTTTTTCTTTTACTCCTCCATAAATTCCTCCAAGTATTTTTCGTTCCCATCTAGCTAATATGTCCACTGTTGAATTGGTTATAGTCCATGTTTCACTTCCACAGGTAATAACTAACTTCTTTATAACCAATTTTGAAACAAAGGCCTTTCACCTTAAACCTGCCAGCTGGATATGATTTGTTGTTGTCACTTTTGTTATCTGACCTCACGGACATGATACCCTTCCAGAATTTCTTTTCTATCTAAACCAAATTAACACTGATATCAACTTTACCATGGAAACCAAACAAAATAATTCTCTTCCCTGCCTAGATACTCTTATAACAAGAAATCCTTCAAAACGACAGTTTTCATTACACTCTATATAATAAGTGTATAAATAAGTTCTCAGCTTTAGATTTCACAGAACGCAAATCATCGTTTACATGTAACGTATTAGTCCGCCCTCTTGCGGTTTTAAAGCAATGACATTTGGTCTTTCGAAACATCATGAGCTTTGGCGTTTGATGCACATACCCTCAATAATCAGCTGTGTTCACGATGGCAATCACAAAAGAGCATATTCGATTTTCTATCCACTTCGCATTTCATCTTTAGAAAAACACTACTAAAGCCACCGAAATGATTTGTGCTGCATATGGTGAGAATGCTGCAAGTCATGCAACGTGAAAACAGAGGTACCAAAGATTTCGTGAAGGAGAGTTTAGTCTTGAAGATCAATCACGCGCTGGACGCCCTCAAACATTTGACACGGATGAGCTGCAGATATTGGTGGATCAAAACAATGAGCAAACTGAAAAAGAGCTTGCAGAACAGCTTGGCGTCACTCAGCCGGCCATTTCCATACGTTTGCATGCAATGGCTAAGATACAAAAGGAAGGCAGATGGGTTCCGCATAAACTGTCCGAAGACAACAAAAATCGACGGCGTGACACCGCATTCAATTTTCTTTCAAGGAACCGAAAAAGGGATTTTCTGCATACAATTATTACGGGCGATGAAAAATGGATCTTGTACGTCAATACCAAGCGCAAAAAATCATGGGTAGACCCTTGCAAACATTTGACATCGACTCCAAAGCCCAATATCCACGACAAAAAGAATTTGCTCTGTATCTGGTGGGATTGGAAAGGTGTGCTGTACTATGAACTCTTGAAACCAGGTGAAACAGTTACGGCGGATCGCTACCAACAGTAACTCGTCAATTTGAGCAACGCAATCGAAGAAAAGAGGCCATTTACTGGACAAGGAAGTCGCAAAGTCATCCTGCTCTATGATAATGCCCGACCACATGTTGCAAAGGCGACGCAAGAACACATCTTTGCGTTAGGCTGGGAACTTCTCCCACATGCGGCGTATAGCCCAGACAATGCCCCTTCCGATTATCATTTATTCCGGTCGTTACAGCATCACTTGGCTGATACGCACTTCAAAACAGAAGAAGAAGTCCGAAAATGCATCGATAACTTTATCGTCTCGAAGCCGGTGAGCTTCTATCACTAGGGAATTCGCAAGCTACCCGAAAGATGGCAAAAGGTCATCGATGCCAACGGAGAATACTTCGATACTTAAGCTTTTTTTGTTTGTTTTTAAATGAAACTTTTTTACCATTGTAACGAATTTTACCATTGTTGTGGATATTCGTTAATACGTTCGTGCGTGTTTTTCTGGGGCTTTTCATGAAATCTGTTAATTGAATTTTTTGCGTATCTACGAAACGGCTTGAAAAGCTTTTAGGGCTATCCAAATCCGTTTTGGTTCCGATTAAAACCCATTCGACGTGTTTGGGTGTACGAAACCAAGCAGCTAGTCCATAATTAAAGAGCTTTCTAAAAAAAGCTGATGGCTTTCCCGATCAAACGCGCGCTTGTAAATATTTAACCAATCGGCGCTGCCCCATATATTTACAGAGGGCGGCTTTCGCCCGGCAGTTCCGCAGCTAACACTTTCACTTGGTCGCGTTGCTTATAGAATGCAACACTTTGCAATAGGCCGTGCAAGCACGGCCGAGTCGATTAAGAAATAAAGCGGATAATTCGATACGTCAGGGCTGCAGGCCGGGAGAAAAGCAGCTCTCGGACATTCGTCCGGCCACGTGAAAAGCTCTCTATTTTCGGATTTGCCTGGCCGGCGTTCGTTATGGGGGCCGTTGCTAGGCTTCACAATGAAGTACCTGCTCTAGAAACTGCGATTTCCTGAACGCGGGACGGATTGCGCCGGCCCAGAGTAACCTGCAATTTTTAACGAGTCCTGGGCTCTCGGGGTGAATTAATATCGCACCGCTGACAAAGCTGACCTTATTCGGTTTCCAATTATCGATTGCCCTGGCATGGGGAAGTTGGACGCGATAATTGGGTGTGCTGGTAATTCTTTTATCGTTCACACATGAGGTGTACTACCTGCAGGTTTGCAGCTGTCATTACAATCGCACGCCGGCACTAAATATATCTACGAGTGGCCGGCACAGCGTAGCACTCACGTTTCTGCTCCTGACACTGAAAAATGTCGGACTGGAAGTTTAATTTCGCCAAACCGATTCGACTTGATACCGCTTCAAGGCTGAGGCTAGCGACGTTTCCTACTTTGGATGCATTAAAGAAATTCTTGAAATTCTTGCAAACCGATCTGGGTCTTTTATTTAGTTGGGGTCGTGAAAACGGGTGGAACACCAGGAAAAATTGAGGAAGGGCGAATGAAACACTGCGTATTTGTAGTTGTAAGAAGAGACTCTCTTCAAAATAATTAATTTTTTAAGGTCGAGGCAATTGCAGCCATAAGGATAGTAATTAGCTTATGTTTTTTATGAAATCTCATATCTGTATTTATGACTTTCTTCTATCGTTCCACTTCGGGATATAAAAAATAATTTTAGTTTGTATACAGTAGGGCAGGACTTTCTCCCTCTATTTTAGATTGTATAAAACAAAACTATAGGAGGAGGTATAGAAAATTGATTTTTATCGGGAAAAACTATAAAACTGGAACTATATTAGTTAAGTGGTGTTCTTCGTTTTCAATGTACCGTTGAAGTCTTATTCTGAAGTTCTTCTTTCCACTATATGTTGAGGCATAGCCTTGATTTCTGGACGGATTGATTTATGAGCTTGGGGAGTTCTAGATGATAGAGTAAACCTTAACTTTTAGATACCCTCATAAGAAGTTGTAAGAGACGAGATTAAGCGGCGTTGTCGGCTTTGGAAACAAAAATTTTCCAATTGGAGTGCAACGAGATGTGCGAAAAATTGTCAATTAAAAATGACAACACAGTGTCCTTCCTCAAAAAAAAAAAATGACATACTAAACGGTGAAACGATGGATGTGATGTGAAGAGACCTTTCACAGGGATATTTCATAAGTTGTGATGCGCTTCGTCGGTAAAGAAAACTGTGTCATGGGGCAAGATTTACAAGATGTTCCACTTTTCCTGGCGATTTTATTAGTGAATTTTGATTGGGCACTAAAGTACAAAATTTTCCAATAAATATGGAAAATTATATGACGAATGGCCATCTTGGCTTTGGCTGTGAATATTGGTTCTTCTCACTAAATTTTCAGTTATAATTTCTCATATTTTCTGCTAAAAAATATCTATAACATGTCTAATTTTGTTCTTGGGGTCGTTAACTATTTGTAGTTTACCTGTCTTAAACCAGAGTCGCAATGTGTTAAATCATCAGTTGATTTCGACATTTAGTGAGCTTATATAATCAAGAAACTTTGTGCAATAAATCTAATGTTAGAGATGTATGGAAGATAGCGCTATTCTGCTGGAACTACGTGTGTTCCAGATCTATGTTTTCTAGCTGGTACAAAAAACTGTATTAGTATATAACCAACGATCGTTATACAGTTATTTCCATCATCGCCTTTGAAAAAGTAGAGGCCTATTACGCCACCTAACCAAAATCTACACCAAACAGTGACTTCTTTGGAATGGATATATTTTTCTTGAATTGGGCAAGGGTCTTCTGAACCCCAAATACGACAATTCTTTTGGTTTACGAACCCGTCGAGTTGAATATACGCCTAATCGCTAATGATGATTTTTCGGTCAAACTGAAAATCCACTTCATGATGTTTTAAAGACCAATTGAAGGATTGTCGACAATAAGAATGGTTAGCAAGTATTCAAAACTTTACTCGATGATGTCGACATTTCGTGAAATTTTGTGATCAGGAAATTGTTGGTGCAATAGATTGACTGTTGCTGGAGCTATATGGCAGATGACGCCATTTTGCTAAAACCACATTTGTTCCAGATCTGTTGCCCAGTTGATGCCAAAAAACTGCGTTATCATGTAACGATAACGATTGTCATTCTACTTCCAGAATTATCTTCGAAGAAACATGAACCTATCTTACATCATCTGCTAAAATCCATACAGAATAGTGACCCATTGGTTTTGATGAATTACACGAAGATGTTCCCCAAAACGCGATAGTTTTCTTTGTTTACGAATTCGTTGCATTAAAAATGCTCTCTCCGCTAAAGATGATTTTTCGACTGAATTCATTTGCTGCCCTAAAAACCAATTGACGAATTGTCTACGGATAGAATGGGCAGCATTCTTAAGTTCTTACGTCAACTGAATTTTTTACGCATGAAGGTTTAGGTCTTTAGTGAGTATTCTCCAAAATGTTCATTTGTTATACACGATGATGAATCGATGTTTTCGGATTTGGGGCGACACTTACTAATTATGCCACATTAATACTCATGGGATCTTGCTTTCTTTATTGATCCAGTTCTATCGTATTTGTTTCATGGACTTTTCGGACTGGCTCTTCAAAGTTTTCCCCAAAAACTTTTAATGCGTCTCAATAATAAGTCACTGTTCTTTTGTCTAGCGTTGCATCTGTATTAATTTGAATAATCGTAAATGACATCTGTCAAGTTTCAGGGTTGTCGAATCTAACGTTCAATTATAGCCACCCTATCCATGCATGATAAAAAAATATGGTGAACATCATGAATATCTTATTCTTCTGGATTGTAAAGCATTAGGATACAAATTGTAATGCAACTTTAGTATAATTATTTATGACATATCTTTGCTAAAATCTAATTAGAATTTCAACTGATAATTATTAGGTCATCACTCATGACTCAGGAATAGCAAACGTACGGTACAATCATAATATCTTATTAAGTTCATTAAATTTACGCGGATGAAACTTTTCGGGGCTTATGGTCATTTGGAGTTATTGGATCAAAATGTGCCAAAGGTCATTTTTGTTGGTCTGTTGGGTCCATATATTGTTTTTTGTTGATCTACATCAAAATATCATTCTTCGCTTGTTTTTATCAGTACACAATACCTCTTTAAAAGTATCTACACTTCGTTATGTATTTGTCTTGCATTGAATGCTTTATTATACTAATTTATGCGAATCACTTTTCTTCTTTGCGATCGTATTAAATGGAAAGATAACAAGGGCAAAATGTATTTTCACGTAAGTAATTTCTTAAGTGCAAACATGATGTAATTAGGATGTTAGGAGCTCTACTGATGTTACTCCGACTTGTTGCAAATAATACTTCCATATCAACTGGGTAGCTTGTAGCATTAGAACTCTACCAAAAGGAAAAAGCAACAAATCAAGAACAAGAAATCAAAGAAGAGCGAATACCGACTATGTGGATGTTGAAATGAGACGGATAGTACATCGCCATTTCGAACTAGCTTTTGCATTTTTTGTGTAAAATATTTGCAATTTTCTATAATTTTTTGCTGTGGTATTTTTCATTGCGCTTTTCAATATCTCGTCTTTCAATGTCTTCATATTTAGATTTCAAATTTTTTGATTGAGTACATAGAGTGAAAACTTTTATATACCAGCAGTTTGTTAGAAAGAGAAAGCTTAAAATTGTGATCCAGCAACCAAGTTGTTTTCTCTTCGTCTAGATATGAGTTCTGCAGGTTGACCCTTTATTAAGAAGCTCTTTACTCATTGTTGATCACCCATACTAATTTCTGGAACGGCACATTTGCAATTTTAAGGCGCCATTTCTTGAGCCAGTCGCACGCTTCTCTCGGATTTTGTTGTAAAGTTCGAGCGGAGGGAATGTAATCATAATTTACAGTGTTAATTTGTTGCGATAATTGTACTGGGGTTGGTAGGTATATTGACAATATATAAAACGTACAGGACTGGTCCCAAGACGCTTCCCTGTGGGGCCCCGTCTTTAATAAGATGTCAATTTGGTACTTCTCCAAGCTTAACTTGAAAGTACTTTTCTTCGAGGCACAACTTCATGATCATGGTAAGGATGGGGAATTATCATGCCAGACCTTATCGAAGCCTGACTTAAGTCCTTGCCTCTCGTCGATTTCGAGTATAATAACCAGACCTCATTCCGCTCTTCGTCGTCGAGAAACTCCACAAGAAGTGGGCTCCCGAAGTTCTGATAAGTTTCGTCAGGTAATGCAAATAATAAAAGTTGGGCCTTGTTTTGAGCTGCGTAATTGGGTTGGATAAACTTGGAGCTTGCTGAGCCGGGCGCGCAACTTCTGGCAGCTGCTAAAATATTTAACTGACAACCGACCGCGCCAGGTCTTCATTAGCCCGACAAAGTCTGTTAATTACAATAAAAAATGTTTTCCTTGCGGCGCCGTGCTTGCGTTTAATTCCTTTGCGGCGGCCGTTTCGGAAGGGAAATTCCTTGTTTATTCCCCCTTTTGGGCCCGCGGCGATAGCCCGGCATACTATCGTCCGCAAGAGCGGTCGTCTTATAGAAGTGGATGCTTCACGTGGGGTTATCGCCGAGTTCGGCGAGCTGGTGCTGTAATCAGCTTATGTAAATATAATTTTTGAATGAATTCGGCTCGTGCTCGGCAGCCGCGCTGGCGGACGCGATAGCGTGCCAAGAGAGCATTGTTTGCGCCATTAATGAAAATTATTTGTTTTGCATGCTAAGATATCGGGTAATGGGCATAGGCCGTCAATGCGGCTAAATAATGGCATTGCTGATTAGCATTTTTTTATCGTGAGTTTTGAAATATTTCACAGCCGTGTGATAGCTATATATGTATAGGGGCAGGTAAAACATTTGGAGTTTGAAATTTATTAAAATATTATTTTCCACAGTTTTATATATGGTGGCTAGGCAACCAATTATACTTATCGGGTCAGAAAATGCATACAGTAGTGGAATGACAATCATAATTTTAATTAGGCTTTGAGATTTTTTTTATTATATTATCAATTACATTCTTAATGTTAGTCTTTTTGGAAAATTTTTGGTATTCTATTGTGTATCATTTGTAAAGGAGAGTATCAAGTAGTTATCAAAAAGTATTAAAGTAAAAGACTTGCCAAAGATCCAATTAAAATAAAAATCAGCTAATCAATATGTTTTACAGAAAATAAATTAATTAAAATGTTTAGTTATGGTATGGTGAATTTCCTGAAGTTTTGGGTCAAAAAAATTTATTAAGTCAGATTAGTAGCTCTAAAATTTGGAGTTTTGCCACTTAACTTTTTTTGAGTTTCTAGTAATGTAAATTAGTTTTCTTAACTTTTTTGCCATACTCCAGCTATTTGTTTGTTTACTTTTTGTTTTCACTTGTTACCTTACGGTGTCGAGATTTTAAGTATACTTTTGTCTATTGTCTGCTTATTGTCAGTAGCTTGGTTTGTTCTAAAGCCTTCCCTCTTTTTATGGGTGCATCTCTAATGTCTTCCAGGTGCTTCTGGGTTTTCCTCTGGGTCGTTTTGTTTTACATATCTGGTGTCTGTCATTTTATTCAGGTGTCCATATCATTGGAACTGTTTTATTTCAATCGTTCCTACTACTAGTGGTTTCAAATCTAACTTCCTGAATACCTTTATTTCTGACATTGTCTCTTGTCATTTTTCCAACCACCCTTCCAAGATTTCTCATTTTAGATGCTCAGATTATTTATGATCTATGACTATCTAGTGTTGTTTAATTATTATTTAAACGCATTTTACTCTCGTGATTAGTTTTTCCCTATCAGTGAGTAATCCTTTATTTGGTAATAGATTACCTTCACTGTATTCTATTTTTTATTTCTTCGTGTATTTTCCTGTCTTTACTTATTGTCGCTCTTTAGATATTCTAATTGTTGGATGTTTAATAACTATTTTCCATCTATTTGTATCGATACTTGTTCATCTTCTTGTTCATTTCGTGTTAGTTTTTTAGTTTCATCTATATTTATCCTTATAATTTTTCTTTTAATTTTCCCTTCTGTATAGTCTTCCTCAATTTTTTTCTAAAATAATTCCTCCTCACTTTCTTTGCCTCTATCCTCTTTTGTATACAAGTTACATGTGTTTTACCTTTATATCTTTTATTGCATACCTACCTCATCTTCCAATTATATATTATGTAATCAATCATATTTTTATGGCAAATCAGGTATTCACTATAGGCAGCTGATTTTTTGACCACCAATTTATTTCACCTTCTATTCCACGTTTACATAGTCGCATTTCCTCTGGTTTCCAATGTAAGCGTTTCAATCTCCTATTGCTATTACATGTTGTTTTAGTTTTGAATATTATCTACTGCCTGCTGCAAGTCTTCATAAAATGTTTCTTTATCATCTACTATTCTATTCTCTATTGATAAGTATATTTGTATTATTCCTATTTGTTCTTGGATATTTAAAATTATTCTTTGAAATTACAGCCTCTCACCTACTTTTCTAGCTCGCTGTAACCATTCCTGCACCTTTCACGATGCTGTTACTTTTTGGAATCCTAAGGTATCTGGATATCCCCATTATTCCACTTTTTTGTTTCTGATATTCCCAGGATTTGAACCTTAGACTTCCCAATTTTGTCTATGATTTCACTTTCTTTCTTTCTTTCTTTGCTATAGATGTTATATTCCACATTTCAATTCTTATTTTGTTTCTCGCCATACATTGTCTTTGGTTAATCTAGCCAATTCCGAAGGTCATATTATTGCTCTGAATCTATGTACCTCCTAGGGTTCATTAGTCTAATGACGAGGGCTCCGTTATCTTTGGCAATTGGTCTTTGATCCACGGCTGCTTAATATGAATATTTGCAGGGATCCCGTACCTGGGACCACCCCATTTGCCACCTAGGAGAAGCGCTCCCTAGGGGTGTAGTCTTTCAAGAGAGATCCCCTCCCCCCACTGTGCATATAATTCTTATTCAAAAATTAACTCGTGTTTTTGTAGGGAAGCCTAAAACGCCTTTAACTTGATGTAAAGAAGTTTCTAAGGACGTGAAATCCATTTAAAAGGAAAATAAAAGAACGAAAGTACTTTAAGTAGCCAGAAAGATTTTAGAAAAAAATATCGGTTTTTGCTAACGAAAATAGTTCGTTGATGAAGTTCAATAATGAAATAGAATAACTATCACGTGGGCAATAATTCAAGATAACTGAAGTGTTCGTTTTTCTTGTGTGTATTTGGTGAGAATATACTGTCACCTGATGTTAATTTTTCTCGTGGCTTTTTCATACCAAACTATTGACTTACCTATGAAAGTAATATTTGTCCTTTTTTACAGATTTATTGTTATGTTCTTATGCAAAACAAAAGCACATTTTTATAAATTTTATACAGATTGTAATATTATAATAACTATAAGAGGAGTGGAAGTGTTTGGACTGAAAGTTTGCTCGCTCTTTTGTGCTTCTTGGACTCTCTAGTCAATCATATGCTCTCACCGCTTCTATTTTTTAGCGAGTTTTCTGCTTTTCCATCGTCACCATCTGACCGCCGTGTGCACTTTTAATTTAATTTTATAAATGTGAGACCATCTAGAACCAAAATAAATACAAAAAATTCACTGTTAATAACTGATTCTCAAATTTCTTCACTGTGCTGCATGTCCCTACGTTGGAAACAACGGATGTAGATAAAAATAAAAGAGGGATTGAACAAGATAGATTTAGAAATCAAAACGGGGATGTAAATAACCTTACCAGAAACAAACATAAATAAACTGGAAATCCGATATGTTCTGATCATGTGGTCATGAGAAATTTGGTAAAAATAAAGAAGTTTTAATATAGTAAAATGTAAATCACTTTTGGTCGGTTTTTTGTTTTCTTCATTTGAACTATCTAACATTAAGTGGATGTTTCAGAGCTATATTTATTTCTTTTTACCCGAATCCACATACTCTCTCCCATTCTATTGCATTTTGGTTGACGCAACTATTCCAGCGATATTTCAAGGGACTTATTTTTCCTGCCATGATATAAGAAAATGTGTTGTTAATTGTTTAGTACATTAGCGCTTTTGAAGTAGTCAAGTTATACAAATGGTTGTAGTACGAAAATGTTCCTTATCACTCAGGGGATAAGCGCTACTCTTCGTAGGTAGTTTGCTACCCCTACACCACTCACTACCACTCTTTCAACTGCAACTTCGTTGTATGTACCCTCGCAAATTACTTTATAGCAATGCTGAATTGTGGTTCGTCAGAATAAGTTACAAAACTAAATAGCTGTGAAAAGGAGGCTAGAAGCAAATTAGGGCACACTGCACAAATTAACGTCATTATAATCGCTACAAAACAAGGTACTAAACAGTTACCAATGTTTCTACTTTTATTCATTAATTTGTCCGTCTGTTCTTTAAGATCAAACCCACATTTTTGTATTCTCTACGACTTTTAGGATTAAAAGTTTTGTTTTTGAGTCTAAAAATTCTAACATCATTTCCTAGAGAAATGGTAATTACAAGAAAGGTTCTTGGTCGCACGCATCATAGCATCGTAAAGCACTAACGATCGTTCGCTTCTATATTCGTTTTGGCCATTTTAAAAACCTGCTTAGCCCCTCTTCATACGACTGAATTATTTCAAAGTTTCATTCTTTTTTAGGTACTTAACGATACCATAAATTTTATTGTTGACTGTGGAATTTTCCATTTTCCACTCATAAATCCAGCGTTGAGTGAGTTCGGTAAGAAAGCGCGGCTTGCATCACTTTTTATTCTGCACGCGTTTATTAAAGCGTTGCGTCATGTGACCAATTTAATACCCCTTACGCATTTCGAAGGAAAAGACCTCCAAGCTCAGCCTCTCGCCATTTTTCACTCCTAACTGCTGAGTAAGCGAGCGCTCGCCGCTGAGCAAATTCAATTTGGCGTTTCCCGAGGTTGGGAGCGACGCAAGCGGCGCCCACGCGAATTTCCATACGTGCGCTGTAAAAATATTTATTTATGGTTCATTGATACCCCCGAGACCGAATGTCTGATCTGCGAGGGCGGCCCCGCGGCCTTTGCTCGGAATGGCAAGGTCGCGCGGTTGTATGGACGAACCCGTAGTACGTACGTACATCGCCGGCACACTGTATGAGCGCTGCATCATGTGCATTCGGATGTTAGATAAGCGGCGCTCTCCGCTGCTAGGGTCAGATTTAATCTGCGACGAGACCATTAATTGCGGATAATGCGCCTTGTACAGATTTATTACGGTTTCCCTCCACCCCCCGCCGACCCGTTCAGTCGCGGAAGCCTTACGAATCCCCTATAAGTCTATGTGATTATGACGTTTTTCTACCAGTTTATGTGTTTATTTTTGTTTTGAAGGTCTGATGACTGTATTCGCAGCTGTGAATTAGTTCAAGTCGCCGAAAGGTGACCGAGCGGCCCCATTAGTAATTTCTTCGAATTTTCTGACCCCGAAGGTCGCTCTAATCCATTTTAATTACTCGAATGAGCAGTAGTAAGCTCAGGCTCTTATTTTTAGGAAATTATTTTCAAAGTGTGAGGTTACTTAATTTGGTCCTTCGAACGAAATAGGTGTTACAGTTTATTTTATTTCCAATGTCCTTCCTTTTTAATTGCGATTGTTTATGTTTGTTTATATAATACTTGTAGCCAGTTGGATTTTCCTCGTTTGTCACTATATTACAACTGATGACGTTGCTGTATTTAAGTCATGGGTAAGTTTATATCGCAAGTAGCATTTTGGGACACTGAACAGTTTTTGGGATGTCCGGTCTGATTCTGACGGTGCCATTAAAACACACCTGGCGTAATGGGCCGCCAGAGTTAGTAAACCCATTAAGCCAATTAACCACAGCATGTAGGAAGTTGCACATGGAATCGACACCTACAGCGCACCAACCGGACATGACTAAAGCAATTTACGCCGAGTCCGCAGCGCGGTCCGACCTTATCGCGCCTCTGGGAAGAGTTGAAGACCGCAGCGCTGCGGTTTCGTGGGTGCACGTGCAGGTGGCTGCACCAAATGCGCCCCAGCATTCCAAGACCCGCGTCCGTATGCGTGGGTGTGCGGCTGGGTCCGCGTTTGGATTTGGGCATTCATTGAGGGCCCACCATGCGATCAGACGGCGCTGGTCTGATTGCCTTTGCCGGCAGGGGGCGTACCGTTCCTGGAACGCGTAGGCCTGCATGTTGTCGCTCATTGAAGCTGCCCACGCCCGAAATTATGTGAGAATACAGCGAGGCGACTGTTCAGTCGAAAGAATTGGTCATTGGGTTTATGGAGATGGAACAGTTCATTTCAATCGATACTAAGCGATCTTACTCAGAGGGTGGATGGTAACTGTTTGGGATTCTACCTGATAAGAATTATGATATACATTTTATAGACTTATCTTGATCATCCCTACCAGATGCTATACCAAGCTTCACAAATACAAATTCTTCTCTTTTATTGTCAGTGTCTCTATCAATATTCGCATTCTGCATCAATCGATTTTTTTTGTTCACTCGCTTGAAGACTGAAGCTGTGAAGACAGTATCTTATGCAATGTTCTATGTTGGTTTTAGATTTACGGACAAATTCCGACTTTTCTGTGATTTGAACCATGGAGTTGTTTAATGTAAGCCTGGTACTTTTACCACTATCCATACAAAAACTTTACTCTTCTCTATTGGATAATTGATTCATTTTTAGGATCATAACAATTCTTTGAAATGTGTCACATTCCAGTGCTCTTTAAATGTTGGTACTTTACAACAAAGTTCAGCATTAAGGTCCTCCACATCTCGGATGAAAGGTCTGCATGTAATTCACTTACTGCGCGCTGAAAACGGTAATGGAAGTGAGGTCATAATCACGAATAGAAATGCCCAAGCAATTCTGCAAAGCACCTTGCTCGAGAGCCGTGGCGCCGCCGCCATCGCCGACCTCATGCAAACTTCATTCGATTCTGCCGTGCCGTTTGAAATGAAATATTGAAATCGCCCGTGACATTTGAGTGCCTGCTCAGGTGCGGGTGGGCGTCAATTATGGTCGCAATATCCTCCAGACCTTCGCGCAGGACTGCAAAGGCGATCCTGGCTATTTGCTGGCGGCGTGTGGGCGCCGAAATTACGGAGGTGATTGACAGGCCGGCGGCGGCGGTGGCGGCGCTGATGAATGGGTGCGGGATTGTTTGTCTTCGCTTTATCCGGCGCGGCCGTCCTCTCCTCGCTACCTTCTTTCGCCGCCCCCGCGCGCCGTAATGGCCTGCCGCCCGCATTACTGCCGTTCCTATCCGCCGCCCTCTGACGGGATCGACCGCGCGTTTCAGCGCACACCCACACCGGCGCTTCTGTTATGATAATTACCAGGCTTTCGTCGAGATAACGGGCGCGAGGTAGTGCTCTTCGTACTCCTCGGGGAAGAACTCGAGCGCCCCACTTTCCTTCTGAAATGATCTCTTACTTTACTGTTTTTGCTTAATTTCCTTTGAATGTCTTTGATCTACTGTTGGAACAAATGTCTTTGTGGATCCATCCACTCGTCGACTCTTGTGTTCTTGTAGAGAACTTTAAATCGAATTAATTTAACGCTAATTGTCTGCATCGAACTTCTCTTATCTCCAAGGTTTCTGTTTTGGTTTAAGCTAGAGCCGTAAACTAGCCAGCAACTCTGCAAGAACCGGTGTTTTCACTGTATCCGATCGGTATGCTAGAGACACACTGCATTCAGTGCTCACTATGCATTACAAACCAAATACTTGTTGGTCGTTTTTTGAGTTTATGGTAGTATAAAGATCGCCTAATTTACAAAAATGTAAATGGGTTATTTATTTGCCACTAATGACAATTGTTACTTCTCGAACTTCTTTAAGTCTTTGGCACGAGATTTGGTTTGACCTTTCGAACTCTTTTAATGCCCAGTTTTGGTTTGACTTCTATTCAAATGTGATACAAAATTACTTTTGTTTCTTTTTTCTTCTTAATATACTTTCACGCAATGTTGCTGGCCTGAGGTTTATTTTACTCTACTATTCTTAGCACCAGTGCCTTTATTGGAAGTAGAAGGACAATTTGCTACCGTTGTGTGATTTGAATTTATTCCAACATAAACTAAGAGAACTTTTACAACACTGGGTTGCGGGGTACTGTAATAAAGGAAAGCACGACAACAGAATAGCAAAATCTATATAATGCAAGTAGGAACCAAAAATTAACCAAAATTTGAACGAGTGAGGTTAGAAGATAAATAGTGCAAAAGCAGTGGGTTTGAACTAGATAGAAAGTTGGCGTTGCCGCTGTGTATATAGTCATTAAAAACTAGGATTTTAAAGTTTTCAAAGCTGTTATCGCATAACCATGAGTGAATGTAGACACCAACGATACGATTTAGGGGAGTCGGCCAGAGACCAGACTCTCCAAAAATGTTTACAAAATTTAGAGAAATCTAAGAACACCAATTAATCAGACAAGATGAGGAGTATTTTTGAAGAAATAAAAACACCGAGGAAATAAATTAAGATGCTGAAATGAAAAACAGATGTGGAAGAAACTTGGAAAGAAGAGCCTAAAAACGGAACAGCATACTGACAAAAGGACCGGTCTTTGATAAACAGGGTGTACAGCCATTTCTGGAGAAAGAGATTGGAAGCAATGAAAAAAATTCCTACCAGATACAGAAGGATGCATTACTGTAGCGAACTGCAGCAATAGAAGGAAAAACTCAAAGTGATGCAGAATAACAGTACATTCAAGTAAGTCAATGACTGAACAGCAAAAAAACGAGAAATGCAAAAGAAAATTAGAAAAAAAGACAGAGAAAGAAGGGAAAAAGTATAATAAAGTCAATATTCCACAAAAAATAAGCAGACAACAAACATACATTAGAAGCACACAACGGTACGATCAAACTACCAAAATGGACATGAGCAAGGGAAAATAGTGACAAGGTAAATATAGTGATAGAAGGAAGCTAATTCTGACTATATGGAACGTAAGAAGGTATAGAATAAATGTATCTACCCTACAAGAAATAAAACAAAGAGAAACTACAATAACAGAAGTAAAAGCGAAACGAAAATTTTAGGGGCGGATTTTCTACTTAACGAAAAAATAAAAAACAAAATAATTAAATTCGAAGTTGTGTCGAAGAGTGTTATTTGAGTATCAGAAAAGAATAACAACAATAATAATTAATATACACACACCCTCAGAAAAGGCGGAAGATGTGGAGAAAAATAGACTTTATGAAGATTTAGAAAAGCTAACAACTGAGAAGATGAAGCTAATTATGGGGAATACCAATGTAACGATTGGGAAGGAACAAATTTTTTTCTAACCATCGGCAGTAAACATGTTAAAACTAATGACAATGGCCCTCGCCTTATCAGTTTCGCAGCAATGAAAGAAAAAAGAATTATACGCATATATCGGAAGAAAGACATACACAAAGGAACATTGTGCATCAAATACAAAAGTGGTAGCTAACTCTGATAATTTTATGGTACAGATTAAGGTGAATGAATAAGGAAAAAATTAATCAGAAGTATAAGAGAAGATATGAAATTAATGTGCTAGAAAAGAAACGGGTTCTAGCTAAATTTCAAAGGAACTTTAGTAGAAAATATATGGGTTTTAATGCGACAACAAAAATGCGAAAGCAAAAAAAATATCAGCGAAAAAAGACTAAGTGATTCAACAATATGCATCGAGAAGAAAATGTTAAAAACTTGAAAAAAGAGACTAAGAAAAGTATAAAATGCTAAAGAGGAAACATAAAGAAGTCTGCGAGCGGTCAAAAAAATTGAAGAATTAGAATAAATACATTAACAAATAAATTAAAAACCTTAACAGGGGGTAAAGAGAACAAAGTAAGGATATTATAGCAGAGCTGTCTACGTTAAAGATAAAAAACGAAAGCTAATAAGGGATTACAAGTTAATAAAGCATTAAATGACGAGAAGAGCGAAGAAACGGAATTTTATAAGCAACATACACAATTGAGATAACAATGGAAAAAAAATCGTAGAAATAATACAAAAATAAAAGAACAGAAATGTGCCAAGCGGTAACGGCGTACACATAGAATTTATCAAAATGGAGGAGAGTGTATAGCATGAAGTGGTGGAGATAATTATAAAGATCTGAGAAACCATAATGCCATAAAAATATGAAGTTGCTGTGCTCTGGTACCCATTCAATGATGACAAGACGGAATATGGCAACTAGAAGGAATAGCACTGCTGGATTTTGTCGGAGTTGATCGATCACAGACTACATTTTTAATGTAACAAAAAAATAATTACCAGTAGTTTCAACCATAACATAGCCATATGTTAGCTGTTCGTCGACTTCAGACAGACATACGATACACTCAACAGAGATAAACTATTTGAAGATTTTGAAAGCTTACCAATATCGCTAAAGTTGGCAAGACTAATAAATATGGTAATGGGACATACTAAAAGTAAAGTCAGATACAATAGGGAAATATCGGAGAGTTTCAAGGCGAATAAGATGATAAGAGACGGCGACATCACAACCAAAGCAACGATAACCAACAAAAGTCAGCAGTGCCTAGCATTGTAGAAAGACTAACTAGCACAGGATAGAACACCGAAACAACTAATGAAGAGGGAATTTGAGGGTACAATGAGAGTAAGTAGGGCGACCCGAAAATAAATGAGGAAAAAGGCATCGGAAAGTGGGAGACAAGAGCTATTGATCGAAAGGCCTGGAAGAAAATTTTAGACGAGTCTAACGGCCTGTTCACATTTCCTTGTATGTACAATATATTGTACGATGCATGTTGGTTTCAATTCAATGAATTCTAAAATTAGAGAACATTTTAAACTTTATAACTATGCTGTGCCACACAGTTTCTTTAGTTTTACATTACGTACTGTCTATCGTTCTGTTATATATTATTCTGGTTTCTGTTTTTCCTCCTTCAGCATCGTAATAAAGTTGAATTTTGTGGGGCGGCGGAAACACTTTTATAACGCCAATGACTGCTTATGTTCAAAACAACAGTTTGCTTCCTCCATTAAAGCCCATTAGGAGATGGCACTATTTCTAATTAAGCCTTAACGACTAGATTTGGCGACGGCCCAGTTTTCAGCATCTGCAATTTTATCTGTAGTCGCACAGTGGCCTTAGTAGGTGAAGATAAGTCCCCAATTCATTTGCTTATCTGACCATCTGCGGCGGCCCGCGGGCCGCGGGCCGCCTCCCCCGCAGGTGCCCGCTGCCACGTAGCGCGTTCATAACTCGAAGGGTCAATTGGTTAATTATTGTGTGCGTCGAATTGTTTTAATTAGCCCCCATTGCCAGCGCAAGTGTTCGAATTGCGCGCATCCAAAGGACAGTGCATGATCGCGCTTTAAAGGTCAGCGAATGAACTTCCTCCGATGACGCCGCCAGATACGGCGCGCGCCTGATTCCGCGGGCGGCCTGATAAGGCGCTGGAAATGAGGTCAGCGCGGATTCCGTGCCCTTTGACCGCCGCCGGCATGCCAGGCATTCTCTTTTTGTGCCGCACATGATGGGGCAGAAACTTGGTTCCAGCGATGAAGTCACTTAATATCACTGAATATGGATCAATCTGTTAACGTTAATGTTGATTAAGGAAATGGTGAAACTCCCACCAAATAGTGAGTAGCTAGCACTGAGCTACATATTGGTTTCTACATAGTTGGTCACTATTCTTCCGAGAAAACCATACAACTAATCATACATGATAACAATGATCTTCGAAGTTGCTCAAAAGGGTGAAGTAAGGTATTGATTGATGATTTGTATGTAGCAACGAGTATAGCAGCATATTTAGTCATTGCCGTACTAGTAGTTTTCCACGCTTGTTGGTGCAGGCGAGCAAGATGCACGTGATTTTAGTGATTTATGATGGCCAGGCCTCACACCTGCGGCGTGGCGTTTACGGCGGTAATAACTTGTAATGGTAATTTCTGGCTCCCATTTGCATTAATTGCGCATAGCGATATGCAATTACATCTCAAGGAGGTGCGATAACGCGCTCTGTGTAAAGGCTCTTCCAGTTCCTAATTACAAAATGCATCGCTCTGGCGTCGCTTTTCAGCGCACGTCCGCTGCTCAGTTGTTCTGGCTGGCGTTGAAGACGTCTTTATGATCTTATCCCGCAGAGGATATCCTCTTTACGCAACGATTATTATTTTTATTATGTAGTGAACTTGCTGAACACAATAGTCATGCACTTCCTCTCCCGTTTATGCTCTGTATATTCATTGTCGTGGCGAACTTAATGAGCGCCTTTATTGCTGTTGTCAGGACTGGTTCTTTGTGGTTGCGGCAGTTAACAGTCCAACTTTTCAACCAACTGCGACCTTACACGCAGTAAAGGTGAACCACCCCTCACTTTGAAAAAAATTGGCCATAAATTTGTTGAAATGGTTATTGGTAAGTGTAATTACAACGGATGTATTCGAAATGATCACCTTTAGCTTCTGCAAAAGCTTTAAGACGTCCGGGCATCACGCACTACATCCATTGGAAAAATATTGACTGCAGCCGTCAGGGCTTGTCTTTTTGAGCAGCAAACTATACTCACAAAACTATCCATAATTTGTAATTTACTGGACTGAGGTCCTAGCTACCAGAAGACCAATTCTCCACTGTCAGAAAATGAGGCACGTTGTTGCTCAGTCAAGTTTGAGTTGATCATGCATTATGGGCGGGTGCGGAGTCTTGCTGAAAGATCCAAGACACACATCCAAGAAGCGTGTGATTTAGAGGTTTTACTACGTCTTCCAAAACATTCTTTTGATATACAGTGGCCGAAGTTTTGATTCCCTTTTCATAAAAATAAATATCTGTCGTTCTACCATAACGAACCATTATAAATGCTAGATGATGGTCTCTTTGAACTCTTGGCACTAGCTGAGATGCTTCTTTGGAGCACCTGGCGTACATTTCTCATTTTGTTTCTGGAAAGATCTCTTTACAGCAAAAATTTTTTCATCCCTAAACGAAATTTTTCTGTGACCATCGTCCGCATACTTAGTCAACAATTTATTTGCTTTCTCTCTTACCTTTCTTTAAACCATCTGTCAGCAAATGTTCCATACGTCTTTTGTAAACGGCTAGTCCTATGTCTTGCTTAATAATACTACCCATCAAAGTTTTGGATATTTACATCTCCTGAAACATCATCTTCTACTTACAAAAAGAGTTTTGTTTAATTTGGTCACTAGCAGTTTTGGCTGCCTAAACATCCGAACTAAATGTGATCTTCCAGATCTTGGAGCATCCTCGACACCTCTAGTTCCATTAAACAATTTTATAGCCCGATATGTGCCGAGAGGATGTAGGGTTTTAAATATTGCACTTTTTTAGTTCCACACTTATGTAAAGCTAGTACAATAATATGGTCATTGGTAAGTAACCAAACTTGACAAGAAACATGTAACAGCAATTTTAAGACTTGACATCGTATGTAATGTCGTAACTATGTAAAAAAGCAAGGATGGATTTGATTTTTCAACAATTTATGGGAATAGATAGAAACCAAGTCATAAGTTTTATAGATGACCTACCCATTTTGCTATTTTATAAAGTTACTTCGTCCAGAACTTTTGACCACTGTTTCATCAATTTGGTAATCTGTTCAGCCGCCATGAAATTGCCAAACCATCCTTCAGGCTCTATCTGCACCAGTTAGAACATAACAGAAACCAAGCATTTTTGGGGGTCCAACTACAAATTTCAGAATCAAAGCTGCAAATCGAGTAACCATAACCAACGTGCCCTTCCAAATTGGCGCATCGCTTTCGCTAATGCGTCGGTTGGCACGGCCTTTCCGCGAACGTTAATTAGACAGATAAGTTCACCGCAGGTTAAACAGGCGTTCCGAGAAGCGGCTTACTCGCTGCTGGCAATTTCCTCCGCGGCGCGCAATTACGCGCGAACAATGGTGTAATCGGCGATCGTTTGGAGCGCTTTTCCGGGGAAATTGCCGCGCTCCGCGCTTATTTTTAACGGCAGCGGCCGCACTGAATCAGGCCCCGGAGAGGCGCAGTGAGTCAGTGGCCGTGCATTGATACCACGGCTTCCTTAGTAGGAGGCGGATGCGCTTATTTCCTGAAATATCTGTGAATCAATAGCCGGTCATCGACGACTGCGGGAGGATCAAATGGCGGCAACATCATTGTGCTATATGCTGGCGTAACAGCCAACAACTTCCTCAATTTTTTTAATTTGCCGGTTCAAGAATCTGATTAGTCAGCTTTCGTTAGTCAGTATGTATTTTAGCAGTCAAACGGGACGATTTGATAGTTTATCGAAGTTGATATGGTGTCTTACTAACGATTTATTTGAAATAAATATTTTTAACATTAAGAGGTTGAAATTAAAAAAAGTTGATGTCTACCTTCTTAGTAATGTCAGCTGTAAACGCAGGATTTTTATTAGAAATGACGATGCGCTCATATAAGAGTGCTCAATTGAAACGTCTTACGTTGCAACTCTATTGACTCAGTAGTAAGGATACATAGCTGAGTGGTAATCGAAAATTATTGATTTTAGGAAACACGTAATCACTTCAGAAGCCTTTCGACTCTCAAGAGAACCAACCTCATTTGATCATTCCTGTTAAGAATGCAGGTGGTTCCCTCTTGTTTGAAAAATTGTGAAACTTGATCTCAACATTTTTTCTAGAAAGAGAAAAACTTCTTTGAAATATGTTAAAGAAACTATGAAATACTGGTGCCTTCAGAGTGTTCGTTTTATTTGTCTCGTCTTCCGTTGCCTTTCGGTTCTAACAATAAGTTCTATCCAGTTGGGCTTTTCCCTTTTCCTTTTGCAGGTCAACAAATTGTCATCTTCTTACCAATTTGCATCATCGTCATCTAGATATAGCCACGTGAGGTACAAATTAGACAGCTGCAGTTCAATGAGAACTTAAGTCCGACTCCACAACTTCTGCCCTACAGATCGAAAGTCGATTAAATCTCTAAGTTCGGATATCGAGACTAAGAATTTATTTAATGCATTAAATTTTACGCGGTTTGTATAGTTCAGAAATGAAAAACAAGTGGACGATTTTGAGTTATAAGTTTTGATGTTTAATGCTATGTTTTCTTGGAAATAAACTTTCTACTTCTTAATATGTACCATTAAACCCGAACCCCAAACTTTCGAATTGAATTTTACCAACTATGCTGGTTTATAAATGTGGATTTTGTTTTTTAATTCCAAAAGAATCGATTCAATCGGTTGAGTTTTTAAAGCAAGGACTTGTAGGACTTTTTATTGTAGTTTAAATTACTTCGGTCCAGTCATTTGATTGTTTGGCTAGTTCATTAATTAGTCAACTAATGAATTAGAAACAAAGGAACGGCACTTTGAGAACTCATTATGTCTCTATCGTGGGCGCAGGGCCAGAAGGTTTATTTTTAACGATTCTGGCATAACCATTTGTATAGTATTTTGATCACAACGATAAAAGTTGCTTTTCTGGAAACTGCCGGTAGCCATTAGATGAGAGTTGGTTGGGCCGATACGTCGTGGGGGTAAGGTGAGAAACTATCACTCTAAATATATAACGGTAATATAATCATAAAAGCTTACTTGATGCTGCTAAGTTCCGGCCTGGGAGATATCGGTCCTGCCAATTACGGGAATTTAAATGGACATACAAGATTGAATGTGATCTAATGATCAATTTAAATTAAATCCATCATATCCTCCCAACTTGTAGACTCTCTAGATTTGAATTATAATTCTAGACAAGTCTGATGAAATGAAATATGACAATTTGCTTTTATTAATTGTTTTAAAAGCGCTCATAAAAAAGGTGAGCATTTATAAGTATCATAAAATTGAAATCGAACCCTAACATCGATCGGTTCTGTATTCATTATTGGTCTAACATTTTGAACTAATCCGTTTAGATAGTTTCATCATGGATCTTTTTAGTGTGTTCTTGTTCAATTCCTTAACTTAAACGCGCATCACAATAACTTCCATTGGTGATCTTTTCTATAGTTTTGACCAAATACTTGTTACCCCTTTCAAAGAAACAATTTTTATTTTATTTCTTTAAGTGGTATCGACATATAGCAGTGGGCATTGTGATTTTTTGTTTAATTTTAAATTATTTTATTTATAATTTTTAACAATCACAATGGGGAAGATTCTACCTTTTAGAATCTCGACGGTCATATATTTTTAGTTTACAACTTCTCACAAACTCATGCAAGACTTCAATAATACTGATTTTACTTTTGCTTCTTGCTTGGTGGGCAAAACCCCCATTTTAATGGATGAAGTAAAAATAAACGCTAGTGTGCCTTATCTAAACCTGTCTTTTTTCTGTGTCCTAAATCGTTTTGTGGGCAAACAGAAACTTAAAAACTTTTATAACAAACGGGTTATTTTGCTTAACATTTTTATAATTGATATAGAGTGGGGCAAAACTTTCTCTCTTTTCAGCTTGAATAAAGGAAAACGTACAGGAAGTATATAAAATTTATTTTTACAGGCTAAAACTAATGAACTGGAAGTGGCGAAGTGGTATTCTCCATTTTTGACACTCTTGAAGTCGTATTCTGAAGTTCTTCATTAGTCTTTTTAACATGGGTTGAGAAATGCGCCTGATATCTTAATGTATTGCATTTTGTAGGGGTTGGAGGGCTCTGGGATGATGTTTGTAAACCGCAGCCAGGAGATATCCCCATAGAAAAAAGTCGCACGGTACGGGGCAAGTTCCAGTGAGCCGGCTAGCCAAGCGATTTCACCCCCTTGGCACTCGGGAAACATTTCACGCAACACTTTGAGAGAAGCTCTTGCGTATTGGACTGTGTATCTATTTTTATACCATGGGGATGCATTCAGGTTCGGTGAGAAAAATTGTCGAATCATTTCCATGTTACTTGAAAGCGATAGTTGCTCAAAAAAAATAGAGCCAATCACCCTAACTTTATTCACCATACACCGTTTGTCGTGGAAAGACCTTTCATGGATATCTCGTAGTGCGTTATGCGGGATACTTATCAAGATGTTTTCACACATTTCCCAGCGATTTTGCCAATTACGTTAGAAAAGTTGCTATACAACCATTATCTTTTATGCATGAAAATGGTCTTGGTGCAAAATTTTTTCTATAGTTTGCCTACACAACTAAAGGGCAATGGTGGGATATTTGCGCGTAGACCGCAAAATGTGACTTCTCGCAACGTTGATATTATCCGATGTTTGCGCACTCCGAACTATTTTCTTTCTCTTCTCACTACAGAACCAATACTTCTGAAATTCTCTACCCACAACAAAATCGATCCTCGATCGGGAATGGAAGCCCCAGACGCAAATTGAAAACGCGGACCGAAAAACAGATGGTGCGGCGGCCACAACCGAATTATTGCTCCTAATGTACTCTTTGACACCAAAAGCTCTCTATTTGTTTGTCCACAATATATGGCCTCTTATAGACAGACAACTTTCCGATTATTTGCCTCTAATGAATTAATCTTCACTTTATAACCTTCCTTTGAAATTGGAGAGAGAATTTAGCCCTACCCTGTGTTTTTTAATAATTATCAACTATCATTAACGAGGATGTTTTCTGGAAATTGCAGAAAAACCTTATAGAATTATTCGGTTTCTTACAATTTTTTTGTTTTGAAAAGTCATTGTATACCAAGGAGTGGGTGACTTTGATCAGGAATACGCTTCATGTATTTGATACCTCCAAATAGTTCAATGTGGCGTTTTAATAGGTATTTTCCTCCAAATCAAATAGATAGTAATACTAGGGCTCGAATTATGATGGATTATGAATTGTTATGAAGTATTTAACTTGTATTTCTAACTCTTAAACTCTAGCATCGAGACGTCGCTATAATCTGACCAACAAAAAAAATACAGAGCTATGGTTCGGCGCTAAGCAAAAAACATTGGTGAATAATACGTGCAAATGCTTTTTAAATTACTTTTTTATTTTACCTACAGATTATCAAAATTATTTAATATTATGCACACAACACATAAATAACGTAAAATTAGACACTGTTTATGTTACACCTGTGCTTGAACTCGCTCGTTTCGCTGAATTCTCTTGACGCTTTACTTACTGTGCGATATTTATGCCTATCTGGCGCCATTCTAGAAGAAACTCGAAAAGCCGACATGGAAACGCCTAGAATGTTCGCCGCGCACACGTGCGACAGCTGGATTCCTAGAAGACACCATGTTGTCTGCCCCCAGCGTGACGGAGTGTAACAAAAACAACCCTCGACCGCATGTCTACGCAACGCTGCTACTATGGGGTGCACTCGAAAATTCGTTACAATATGATTTTGAGTTAAATATCAAACAAGCACTCTTTTATCCATATCTAGGACCTTTGTGTTCTAGGACAAACTAAAACGGCAATAGAGTATCTGCTACTTTTTGGAGTTTTCTAAATTGGTTTTTTGGATTAAAAGTGAATATTTGAAACAAATTCTAAACTATGCAGATTTTAATGGGATAAAAAAATAAACAACGAAACTTAAGTTGACGTAATGAACAAACTTCCGGGATTTCCCTTTAGCCGAAATTGGTTTATAACTTTTTCGCTTAAAGCTCATTACTCGGCGTAGCTTTTTAATAATGAATTAAGTACGGCAAACTGGGATTAAACTCAACTCCTGAATCTTTTTTGTCGCTACCACAGCGGGGAAAATCCAAAAAGCGCCAACCAACGCGCTCTCGTTAGCGCGCCAACTTTTACTTTTAATAATGAATGCGTTACCTTGTAAATAATTTCATTTCCCTTGCCTACGACACGCCATGCCAATCTCAGATCTACTTTCGTTCGAAGTAGGTGGCGCGCAGAGCGTTCGTGCGCCAAATATGGGCCCCCAGGACGACCGTCGACCGTGCAATATTAACGATATTTTAATGGAGCGATTAACATTAAATCTTGCTCTGCAGCTCCTAAATTAATAAGGGGGTGTAAGGGGGTTTCATAATGAGTTACAGTCTCATTGATAGAAAGGTGAACTTGCATTGATTCCTCCTAACTGCAACGTTCACAAGCTTTTCTGAATGACATTCTCCATTATTGATCTAGGAGCTTAAATGTAAGTTTCTATAAATCGGTGTGGGCAGGGGGTTGAATTTTCGTTGAGGGCGATAACATTTTTTTGGCAGACAAAACTACAATTTTGTGTTCGTCTAAATTGGAGGCTTGTCTTTAGAAATTATATTGCTTGGCTCCTGATGGCCACCTTATATAACGTCGAATTCAACTTTTCAAGGCGTTATGCAACCAAAAGCGGCGCGGCTCCAAAAACAATTATGCGGAGGAAGAGGTGGGGGGTGCCGGTCCTAATTGGTCCACATATCCTTTACATACAATTGCCTTATAGGATGCAATTAGTTTTTAATTAATATGTGAAAGCGGTCCAGGTAACAAGTTGTTTTTCTAAGTCGCGATACACAATTAGGAAAGTTGTTTGGTGTGTACGGCGTGTTTGTTTGTAAATTAGTCACCGTGGAAGCGGGGCCTCAATTAAATTCGAATTTTACGTTCATCAAACGCTTCGCATTGTGGCTCGGGAGCGCGATGACTCACGGGCTTTGCATTCGTAATGATATAACGAGCAAAATTCCAGGAAACCGTAGAAAATCCGTAGGGGATATGGTTCAGCAATGTTGGCTGACCGTACAAATGTCTAGGAATTCTGGATAGATATTGATCAGACTTGTCCAAATTGGACTGTACTGAGTGTCCGTGATTATTGTGGTTTCGTCCTTTTTAATTTTTCGCTCGCAGGGTACATTTGTGATATAGTTTTTTTTCAAAATATCCGTCTGTCATTCCTGGAGTGTTGGCAGGTGTCTTTTGATATTGTCCGCGTCTGTTTCTTCACAACCACCGTTGATGAGGCAAGGAACAGAAAATCAGAAATGAGTGTATGGAGACTACTTGTTGAACTAATTATTTAGCAACGTATGACTAGCTGAGACTTTCAAATTGCCCAGAAGCACTTCATTTTGGGTAGATCATTTCATGGTAAAGGTCAGCCGACGAAAAAATCTTTGTCTTTTTTGGGAGTCGGAGAACTGAGTAATTTCTAGACTGTGTGCGGGTTTTGCTTCTAGAATTCAAACCTCATCTCCAGTAATGATGAAATACCCATAGCTTTCGACATGATCAGGTAGCAGACACTGAAGTCTTTACTCATCTGCTTCCATTTAGAAGTTAGTAATTTCGGAAACTATTTTGCACAGATCTATTCTCGAACCCCTGTCTCCTTGATTACCTTGATGTGTGTGATGGATAACCTTGTAGGGCACCTTCGTGCCGCTTTACGGAGTAATCAAGATCTTCGGATGTTTGTGACAGGCACCTCTGTCGTCCTAATAATTGCAGAGACCACGGACGGTGAAATTGCCATGACCTTCGATGGCACTGTAAAGGCCTTGAGCACTGAGAGAGATACACTCTTGGATTGACGGTAATTCAACATCTCTATAGAGGTTGTGGTTTTGCACATACCATGGGGCGTTAAAGATGACTCTTAAAGTCCAATTCTGTACGACATAGAGCTTGTGAATGTAATCCAGTCCCTAGCTTGATCCGTATATATCGTAATGGGACAGATGATTTTATAAATGAACAGCTTTTGCGGGCAAATTAGGGAGCCAAGCGCTGATCTCGCCGATTTGGATTTGGCGACTGCCGTATCTATGTGTAATCTCCAGGTCATCCACCTTGATCCAGAATCGCCCCGAGATATAGTTCGCCTCTTTTCTCAAAAATATCTCCCTTCTGAAGATCTTAAGATTCGCCGGGTTACTCGACAGTGAAGCGGTTTCTTGGTGGAGAACAGGACCACCGAGCTCTTCTTTGTCGTGCCAGGCTTGGAATAAGTTTAGCCGTTTCTGGGGCCCATGGGGGTCAAGAAAGAAGTCTTTAGGGAGATGGATAGCACAGCTTACTGGACCAGTCTAGTGGAGGGCGTAGTTGGCATGCTCCGGATGTATATGTTTTATAACGTCGGGGACAGGACGGAGTCTTGGGGAAACTTGACTTCCAGAAAGGAAGGATCGGGCAAGTTAGACCATCGACAACGGGATTGCTACAGAAGCTGTTTATCTAATGTTATTCGATGATATTCCAGAACCATTATTACAGCTCTATGGATTCTGGTCTAGCTGTAATATTCGGATTGATCCGACTTTCCTTAAATTATTTGAACCACGGAAACAGTTAATGGTGGAACATTTTTGCATTATTTCCACTACATTTTGGATCTTTTTTTTTGGAGGGGGATGTTGTATAATGTTCATCATGAATCGATTCCATGTTGCATATGCAACTGCTTGGTAAGCGCAATGTGATGTCTGTTAACTGCACAACTAATTAAAAACAAGGAAGCATCAGCTTAGCAATGTCCTTCGAAGACGGGTGCCTGTGCCCTTTAAAGGCTGCGCAGTCGCCTTTCGCCGCGCCCTATAATTACGCTCGAAAGTGAAAGTACGCTTCCGCGTTTTTATGCCTCCCTTTGGCGGCGTATTTGTTTCGTAAATATGAGGCTTGAATGGAGCTGCGAGCGCGTGGGCGTCGCGGAAATCGCTCGCCATTTAAAGCGTGGCGTCGCCCGAACCGGAAAATTGCCGTGTTGCGTCGCTCGCAGTTTTCGGTCTGCGTTTTAGGCCGCGGATAATTGGCTGTTGCGAAGCCGTTTGCGAACCAACTTCACCTGCACGTTTCCATCCGGGCGTCAGGACGCCCGGGGCGCTGGAGCGATAAACACAGCAAGTGGACGCACTCCAATTGGGCTACGTAAAAAAATTGCAAAATTGGTTTGGGGTATGCACAACGAGGATACCGGGGATATTCGGAAATTAATTACTTGATTGCCTGAACTATACAAAAATGTCTAGAATATCTCATCCTTATATCTTTTAAACTTACTTTGTCTTAAATGAAAAATGTAGACTGTTCATTGGAATTTAAAATGATAATTTTACTTCAATAAATAGTTTTTGATTGTTGATCTAAACACAGAAATTATGATAAATGTTTTAAACAATTTTACAAATAAATTAAATCGGACAAGATAAAGAAAAATTAAACGAATGTTACATTTCGTCTTTTTGTGAAGAATTTGTAGCTCAACTATTACATTAAGCTTTATTTTGCAGAAATTTTGTTTTATGGAGATTTAATGCCAATGAAAAAGATTTTCCACAATCACGAAATCTGAATTGTTTTAACATATATTAAGAATCAAAAAAATTTGAAAATATGTGGAGTGAAAATGAACATGCGTGAGTCAAGTTGCTTTATAACATGGACGGTAACCCCATCATGTTGTAATGATTGGGTTGTGTTTATACATCGAGATGAGTTCATCTTTTTTTTTTAACTTGTTAGTTCATTCTAAATGTTCCCGCTCCTGGCAGCCGAAAAGTCGCAACTGCATATTTATGAGCGCGATCGCGGTGGGGCGCGGGGCTAAGAAAAGCGTGGGCTTATCGGCGCTAAAATTGCCGAGGAAGCAGACAGCAAGGGCGCCCTTGAACGGGGTGAGGCGCGTGGGTGGCGAAAGCTTCGCCCACGCACCGCCGCCGCCCACGCGCCCGGCTGCGTGGGCCGCCGAAACCCAAGAGCGTTCCCACGATCTTCCATCGCTGCGGGCGCCCCAAGGACGCCCCGGCGTCCCTCGCTGGCGGCACCTCCGGCGGTTGCATAACTCCCGGGGCCAGCGGCCAAGGAAAACGGCCCCGCACACGTCGCCGATCAATGGCGCTCACAAGCTCTGCGCTTTGCCTCGCTCATTCATATTTGATGTCGTTACATAATTGGGCAGCAGGTTCGCGTTCGGATCGGCGTAATGGCATACACTCGCCTTCATTAAGATACGGCGGTGCAGAATTAATTAGCAAGGTCCAATTAGCGAGAGGGAAATGGACGGCGTAATGGAAGCATTGGGAAACGTACGGATTGAAGCAACTTCTGACTATCGGGCGGAAAGTTGCAAGTTACTTTTGATAGAGATATGATGAAAGAGGTAGAGCTAGAATGTCGCCCTGCCTGACCTACTCTAATGATACCTACTTCTAATGTTCCTTAATCTAAGATATTTACTACAGATAATCGTTTTTTCTGCTATAGTAAGTATAAAATAATTTAGAAAGGGGTAGGACATAACATCATATGGAAAACAAATTTGCAATACTTTTTCTTGTAATTGTGATGAAGTTCAGAATCTTTCTTTTTTAATGGCATTCTTCTTAAAGGTGGTAAACCTCATTTAGGAGTTTCTACAACAACATTAACATAGGCTGAGATTGAGCCTGAACATTTTGTGAATGTCTCAGGTTAAACAATGATTTTCTTGGAATTGTGAGAGGCCGATGGACTGGCTATTACTACAGGTCTTCAGTTTTCCTCATTTGATTGGTTGATATCTCTAACTTAACTTACAGATGAGTAATATATGGTCCTGGTATCAACTTCAATATTTAGATGGTTTGCTCATTTTGATCTAAAATGGAATTAAGGTCTTCTCTTTTTTATATTCTATTTAAGGGATGGTGTAGTACAACACTCGGTGTATATAAAAAAGCAAGGCCAATTAAATTTTTTGACAAATTGAAAAAGTAAGGCTCTATGATCCATATTGTGACACCGAGCACCAAATGACAAAATCACTATAGAGAGACTTCTGATGGAATACCAGGTGCATACGAAAAAGCAAGGCCAATAAAAAATTTTAAAAATTGAATCTAAAGCTCATAGATAAATTCATGAATTCTTTGAAATAAAACATTCATAATGTATTTTCATTTTTGACAATAGCAAAGACATTTCCTGATTAATTGCAAGTTTGTATTCATCCAAACCAAAATTGGTTTTAACTTCAGCTTTTTTCATCCGGCAACAACCTGAAAGGCGGGCAGCCTCATCCGGGATTTTTTCCTATCTTATAATTGTTATTTATAATCCCGGTTTCCGCCTGCCGGGGCATCACACTAATAATCCCTGCAGGTTCGTCCCCGCTTTATGGCCCATTCCTTATATGAGCGCAGTTGAGATGTATCGCTGTCGAGTTCATTTTCCGACTAGACGTGTACGGCCATTACTTTTTATGCCGCCGATGATGCCGTTTAGTGCCTCCTGATGTCGTTCACAAACCAATATTAAACAACAGTAAAAATAGAGCGAGTTTTATTGCGTCTCCCAGCCTCCACCATCGCTGGAACCGGGCTTGTTCGCACCTACAAAAGCTTTACGATGGTTTGTATTGATGATTAAGATCACGCCGTTTTCATGTTGTAATGGGTTTTTCGAATCAGTCATTAAAATTTTAGAAAATGGTTGCCTACTGGACAACTTCTATTGCTTTACATGTGTTTTGTTTTGGCCCATTATTTGCTTTTTTTTAAAGAAAAACTGCATTCCTCTCGATATTTTGATCAAGCCTTGAAGTTGGCAATTCTTAATAATTTGACAGGGGGCATCTACAATAGTTCTGATTAATAAATGTTGAACGCTATACGAAAGAATAACGAGTCATTATTGTTAACTGGATTGGTAATGGATGCAAAACCTCGTGAGCATAAGCGTGGGCTAAGGTCTGGGAGAATATTGCCATAGTTGGTCAATGTGTCGATGCAAATCTGAAAACATCAACTAAGCCTAAGCATCGCGTATAACAATTGCTCTTTTCCGCGAACACTCATTACAGACCTGCATCTTCATGTGTAGAAAATTCAACTGATCAAGAGTTTAAGCTTCGACAATTCTTTAATTGATTCGTAGAGAATCATTAAACGGATTGTCAATTTAGTAGAAAAATCATCATTAGTACTAGTGGGTATTTTCAAATCGACAGGTTCGTAAACCAAAGGAATTGCCGCATTAGGGGTTCGGAAAATTCTCTCTTAAATCATGGAAAGTAAATGCATCCTCAGCAAGTCGCTTTTTGATGTACAATTTTGAGCAGGTGGCGTGATAACTTCGTCCTTCGAAAAATTAGCTGGAAATAAACTGTGAATAGCTATCATTACCATTATATGATGACTCGGATTTTTGGCACCAACTGAGCAACATGGATCTAGAACAAGTGTGATTTCAGCAGAACGGCGCCACTTCCCCTATAATTAATATCACCTAAAAGCCACTAGAAATTATGCAACGACACTACATAATTGTTTTAATTTAATTTTCTCCATGATAATTGGAAAATTCTTAAAATCCTAATGTAAGATGCGAAATCAAATAAAATTAATGTGTGTGTGTGTGTAGGGTGGCCCAAGTATAAGAATCATTTAATTTAGTTTTTAGAGTTTTTGCGAGAATTTTTCATTAAAAATCGTAACATGGATGAATTTGCCATCACATTTTTTGCTTCCTAATTGAAATGCGATGGCTTAAGTAGTCTACAATTGTAATTTTGTGCATGAGAATCTCTTACCGTTGGTTGTAATTGGCGTGTGAAGAAACCAAACAATGACACTATGCAATCGCGATTTTTGTGGAGCTTTCCGTCGGCGTTTTCGACGCCCCCCGGGCAGCAGCAATGACCTTCGCGGGCGCTCCTAACGAGGTGTCGAAGAAACAATGCGGGAGGAAGCCGAAAGCACGCGTGACACGTGAAAATATTTATGGAAATGACGTGATACCAATAAATTTCAAGCGCCGCTTGTTTATGGCGCGCTCGCCACGTGAATGGCAAGCGCGGCCGATAAACAAACGGCGCTTAATATTCGGGGAAATCTCGATGCCGAGGTGGCGATAAGCGCGGGGATTAATTATGCATGCCCGAGTATTTTCGACGGCGCGGCACCCCCGCGTCCTTTTGGCGCAGCGCGGCGGTACGCGCTGCACATGCATGAATAATGCCAGGTTCCCACGTGTGTAGTAATAGCCGTGCCAGAGAGTCTCGGATTGTTGGCTGGATGTCGCCCATCCGGCAGGAAATCGCATCCATCCATCATGACTTCCGGTACGCCACCAGCCTTGCCCAGCACTACCTTGCCTTGGCCCCCGAAGGTTTTCCACACAATCGGCGGGCGGCTGCTCTGGTGGGAAGAATGTGCCTTTGAATAGTCAAATTTGCGTTAAATATTCAAGCGGAAGATTTTTGTTATGTAGATTTTTCCGTACCAGTTGACAGCCGTGCGCAAAAGGAAGCTCGAGTGCGTCGTCAGACTCTTACCACTATTGAAGATCATCGTCATTCGGTAAACGAAATTAAAAAAAACTAAATAACTACCATATGAAAGACCCCAGATTTTATCAAGGTCTATGATTTTTCTAATTAACAAACATTGGTTTGACCATCTACCTCCATTTTGTCACCATTTTCTACAACTTCTTTGACCTTTTTGAGAGAAGGTTACCTACTTGCTAGATGATGCTAAATAGATACAGCGCGTATCGTAAATACATCTCAATATAATCATCAATATTAACAAATGTCGTCACGTAATCAATCATCTTCCTGAACACAGTGAAACAAAATCCACTTTCAGGTGGTCAAAAACAAGGAAACGAAAATAAAATTTAGCTTTGGGGGTTCAGATTTGATTTTTTTTTAATTGAAGATAGCTGATTTATTTGGCGCACTTTATTCAAATCGGGTAATAATGATGTTAAGATTTTTTCAGATCACTGATTCTGAACATGATAAATCCAATAAGTTATGGTAGAAGAAACAGGTGTAACCATTAGATTTTTTGTATTCCATTTTTTATATATCTTTTCGACAGCTTCCACATATTCACATTTTCTGCAGAGAAATAAGAATACCCGAATGAGCCCAGTACGTAGAACGCAGCAACTACTGGAGTATTTTCACAATTTGCAGCCTGGCTTTGTCATGTTGGAGGAAAACACTTTTTCAAGTAATCGGTCGTTTTTGGTTGAATCTCCACATTGAATTTAGTGAGTTGCTCACAATACTTGTTCGCCGTGATTGTTTCATCAAGTAGAAGAAGCTCAAAGAAAATAACTTTCCTATACTACCACCAAATAGACAGCGTAAACTACTTTGGGTATAATCCAGCCTTGCTACTAATTTATCCTACTTGTTTCAGCTATTTTTTGGGGCGATGTTGTATAGGATCTACTTTACATCACCTTGTTATGACTACTCAAAAAAGTCTCTTCGTCATAGTGTCCAAGGGAAAGTGTCGGTCCAATTTATTGTCCGCCAAAGAGTATGGCGTTTATGTTTCGAGCATGGAAGTGAATCCAGATTTCTTTAAATGACGAAATTCAGACGCTGTGTCAGTACTCGGACTCTCGGCAATCTATTCAGTTACAATTGATGGTTTATTTTCCACTAAAGCACACACTTTATCATCAGTACCTGAAGACCATCCATAGCGGATACAATCATCTAGGCTAAAATTACCATTTCAACCAAACCAAATTTTTACTGTTTTGAGTAGTTGCACGGACCAAATGAACATCTGAAAGTTTTATTCGATCTTTTCCGAAATATAACATACACTATCGCATATGTAACTTATCGTTTTCTATTTTGAAAGAAAACCACCAGCATTGTCATGCGACACTGTTTCTGCCGCTTATGGAAATGGGTAGGTATGTACTTGTGTGTGCACTCGCGCTATCACGATCGAAAAATTTTGACTGTTCTTTTGGAAGTTAACACGAAGAAACCTTTCAATTAGTGTGCAATGCGGTGTAGTAGTGACTGCAGAAGAATGTTTGCTTCTATATATGAGCAATATACACTCTAAAATTTCGATAATTATAAAAATTTGTCCAGCTTCGTTTCTTCAAGATATCATTTCTTCTTCTATTGAACAACTTTATTATGATTAGAAAATAATCGTGGGTTTTGTGGCGTGCACCTTTTTTAAAAGCTAGATAATTGCCTTTAGGCATTCGTCATTCCGTTAGTAGCTTCAGAACTTTGTTTTTTGTATGTGGAACGTATCCTGTAAATCATCCAAAAAAGTGTTAAGTACAGAAGACAGGGACTTCGATTCTAAATATGTTTTATTTGACTACTCTGATTCTTACTATTTGTGTGCATCGATACTTCCAGCTCTGAATAACTTTTATGGTCATACCAATAGCAAGGCTGTTTCGCTCTTCCTGTCCATTCAATGTGGTAACGCGATAGTGAAGTATATGTTACTTAAGCCAACAAAAACTAGAAAATTCATATAATTGGCACCAAGGGTCTTGTCAATCCCACTTGCTTATAAGCTTTAACCCGCCGTTTTCTTTAATCTCTGCGCATTCCTGGGTCAATTCTGCATGTGGACTCTAGCTGTATCGTGATCAATGAACACTTTTTTCTCGCTCTAAGATGACTATTCGGTTGTTTCTTTATTGACTAATTTCAACATAGGAACACAGCAATAACTAAGGAAAACATACATATTATGCACTATACTTAATATATTTTAGTACAATGATGCCTTAGCGACAGGAGCTATCACAGTGCCATGAATCATTTGCTTCTTAAGATGTGGTCCAAATGGGGAAACATCCGAAGGTCTAATTACATGATTTCTGGTGTCATTAGCTCAACTGTCGGATAGAGTTTTTTGAACACGCACTAAAACTTATAATGCACCGTAGTCTTCATAGTCTACTATTCGTTTCTATAGTTTGTCTGTATAGAGCTACTGCTCAAACACCGTATTCTTTTGCTGTAAATTTGTGTAGAATCTAAGTGTCTAGTTTCTTGGCGTTGCCTATAATTACCAGATGCCTGAAAACTATCCCCGAGGTTATGATAAATTTAGTATCGAATTTGTGTACTAGGACCGTTTTTTCCAATTTTTTTTAATAAATATTCTGTATCACACGTAATTTGACTAACGGCTTTTAGTTTATAGTCGTTTCCAAACTCACCAGCATGGAACCTTGTAAAAACAATCTATGGACAGCTCTGCCACTTGCTGTGCCAACATTGACATTGGCAACTATTTCGGACATATAACATCCATGTATGAACTCGTGCAAAATAACTAATCTCACATTGTGTCGCTCCAATACATCACACACTGCTTTGGTTTTATCTGAAATACTTTTATCAACACGTGGACTAAACCGATTGATTTTGCATAAGAGTTTGATAGTTCAGACTATTCTGTGTCAATAATCTATATTTACCTATAGTTTTATGCAATGCTACTTGTTTTATCTCTATCAAAGTATTAGAAATACAAAGATCAAAATTTAAAAAAAATAATTAAAGTCAGACTATTAATTATAATTTTTAAGAAAAAAGATCATCCACTTAAAAGTATTGGTATGCCATCACGCTAAAATGTAATGCCAATTCTGTTCAATGTTACTGCCCTTTTACAATGGGTCGAGATTAAGCGTTGGGGATGAGTATACACTACTACAATTTTTTTCATGCCTTTCTTTTGTGGTACAGTTATAAACGCACAAAAAAGTGCTATACTAATAATGTATGGGAAATCATCTAAGAAGAGAACATCGAAGAAAAAAGGAAATAAATAAGTAAAATGGGTCTGCATCTTCTAGTGAAATCATCAATCCAATTTTTAAAGACGTCGGGTTTACAAACAACCAAAACTATATTTGATACAGAAAATAATAAACTATGAAATATAGTAGCATTCACAAATAAGCAATGGGAAAAGTTTACATATTATAATATTTGTCTTTGAAGAATTCCAGATTTAGATTTTGGTGTTACTAAATGTACAAACATTAAGCGGTACATGCATAAAAATATGTAAATCAATATGAATACGCATTTAAAAATAGGGAAAGATCCTGATAATTCAATTGACCGGATCAAAAGTCATAGACCTTAATTTTAAAACTTGGAAAAGGTTTTGCTGATGTTGCCTTCATATAAACTCGTAATTTACTGTCGTCGCTTGAAGTATTTAAAAAGTTACTGTTGAAACGACTTAAATCAGCAAGAAAAAGTATATCCTGACATCATTTACGAAGTCTGGCGTAGAAAAAAAACTGTCTTTATATTTCCTTTTAACAAATTCATAGAAAAAAATACTGTCCGCTCCAAAATAATTCGCTTCTGAATTAATACACGTCACACGTGATGCTGTCACTATTCTCTGAAATGCTGTTAAATATTTGTAATTTTTGCTTTCACATTTTCGACAGACCATAGTGATTTTGAGAACAGATAGAAGTTGTGGGGAGTAGAACGAGTAGCTAAAAACTTCTCCATGATTTTGGGCGTCACTCCATCCCCTTCTGCAATTTTGTCGCGACTTTATGGCAAATCTTGATGTTACTTTCCTGATTTGATTCTTTCTCACGATGAGAAGTTAGAACATGGTTAAAGTCATTTTCTTTCTCTCTGTTCAAAAGATATAGGGCTAGTCTCTTTTTTTCGTGTCAGTTTTACAGCATAGCAAAATAAATAAACAGAGCAATTAATGAAATAAACTAAAGTTGGAAAAAGCAAATGGCACAAATATTTACTAACAGAAAATAGTTCGGTAATAAGTTTAGTATTAATTAACTGGCAGAAGATGGCTAATGAAATTGGAGAACAAACTCTCTGACTGTGGCCATTATCAAACAATGACATATTGCTGTTTTATCTGATTTAAACATTGTCCAAAGACTTCGAAATATAAATGTAAAGCATCATATTGAGATACATTGTAAGTTGAACAATAGACTTTGCCATTAACCATTTTTAAGCTCCACAAAAGAAGGTAGATAATACCAGATTCTGAGGAACAGGGAGTGAACAGTTACAATTTGAAAATTTTTGAAATAGTTAAGATGGTACAATCTTACATGAACGCAAGGTCCAATATATGATCTTATGTCTAGAAGGCAAATACCATATCGAACATTGTGGCAATAGTACCAAACGGGAGTCTTACCAGAAATAGTCCCAAGGCATCTTTATTTTGTCTTCTTCTTCTTCTTCTTCTTCTTCTTCTTCTTCTTCTTCAGACGTTTAGATCCACTTGTGGATATAATCCTCCCCTTTAATTTTCCATGGTTCTCTTTCTCTTGCTGTACGTCTCCATAGTTTTCCTACTACGCTTGTGCATTCTTGGTCGCCAGTCGAGTAGTTTTCCGGACCATTTTTCTCTTCCCTGTCGTATCACATGTCCGGCCCAGCTCCATTTTAATTTTACTGCTCTTTTAGCTACATCTTCCAGTCCTGTTCTTTTCTGATTTCTATGTTTCTTATCTTGTCTTCCAATGTGATGCCTAACATTCTCCTTTCCATACTTTTCTGTGCTATTTGTAGTTTTCGAATATTTCTTTTTGTGAAAACGATCGTCTCAATGCCATATGTTAATACCGGAAGTACACAAGTGTTATAAACTTTAGCTTTGGATTTGAGGTTGTATTTTGACGACTTTAGTATAGATGCAGGTTTTCCAAATGCTGACCCGGCTAATTTAATACGTCTTTTAATCTCAATCTCTTGATTTTCTTTTCCCATTTTTAACGTATGCCCGAGGTATATGTATGATTCTACATTTTCCAGCTTTTCTCCATCTAATTCAACTTCTGTATCGCAAGGAGTGTTAGATATGATCTTAGTTTTCTATTTATTTTGTCTAATTTGTTTTAAACACAAAATTGTAAGTGATTTGTGATTCTTGAAGAAAATAGTGATTCAAAATACTTCTAATACTTGCTCGTGTATCAAGAGGATAGATCCACCTTTGAGCAGAGAAAGATTTTGGGTTGAAGCAATCTTAACTTTTTTTTTTACAAAAAACTAGCTTAAATGCAAGGTGAAATCTTAACCCTTAAGTGATGTTCTATTATATAGAATTATGAAGACGGTCAAGGTCGTTATCAAGTAACAAAAAACGAGTAGATGTGGTAAGAAGATCTACATAAAACATTCATCCGTTTAATTCTGGAACATAAACGGAAGTCGATAAGAACCGAGCAGGTAAATGATAAAATGGGCTCTTATCACACATTTAAGTATCGTTGCATTTCAGTACATCACTTGAGATATAATAGAATTGGAGAATAATGGAAAGATTATGTCGTTTGATTTTTATTTTGATGGCATTACTATAAAGTTGTGGCCAGATATCTTCGAAATCTTTCCGTATCTGTGATTTTAAGAACAGCCCCTTAAGAGGCGCCCAAAATATCTCGCCATCCTTCTTTTATCAATCTCACATTATCACAAAAAAGCTATTGCTGCGGTTTGTTTCTGCAAGCCTTCATTTATCAATTACTCACAATTGTTGATAATCATATCGCCATGCGTATTTCAACCGATAAAATATTGTTTTTGTCATAATCAGTTTATATATATAGTCTCATTCGTCAAATAGACGAAAAAAGAATCGGAAGAGAGAATTTTATTTAAAAATAAAACCGGTCATGGTATAATAGGTCTCACGTTCCGACCTTCATCATCTTCAAACTGCACCGCGTATCAAATTGCCTCATTTATAACCAAGCAATCTTTTGCGGTATTCTTATTTGATCTTCTACTCCTTGTTCCGTCTTATATATAACGCACATTTCATTAGTAGTTGGCAAATGTCACAGGGCCACGGCTGCTCCTGCAGACTTTGCTGAATATTCCGCCACCCTGCGGTGCGACCTTTGCACGGGAATTATTTGCGTCGCCCGGCATGCATTTTTGATGCGCCGGCCCTGTGCCCTTTGAACCGGCGCTGGAGCGCCGCGATGAATCAGCGCGCGAAGGAAAGCGCCGATAACCTGCGAACAGATAGCGAAAGGTCAGAAGTGCAGGCCGTTATAAATACGACGTAATAAAGGAAATGATTCATTCATTGAGAAAGCCGGGATGGGGCGCGCGGCGCCCATTAGGCGAGCTGCGCGACCTTTCACCTTTCGCCGCGCCGGAATGCGCGGCGTTCGGGAAATTAACGCAGTGCCAGCCTGCTTTAATGGATCGGAATGCCGCTGGAGGTACGGGGGGCGGTCTGGATGTTTAAGGACAGTCTGATGAACACGCGGCTGTCTCTTGTTATAGAGAAACACACTAGCAATGACATAGCAAGGTATTCCGTTGTTGAATGAATTAAACAGCTGTGTATTTAGGCGTCATTCATGGCCATTCTATTGTTGGATTGTTTAAAAATGTGAATGAATTGCTAAAATAGTTTAACAGTAGCCATTATGTCACCCGTATATCATGGAAATTGTAAGCAATTTCTAAATTTCATTCATATATACAAGGATTGGTTGAGAAATACAATTTTTATACCTATAAATTGGAACTTTCAAATATACGTGGCACATCCGGTAATTAGTTGAATAACAGCAATATTTACATAACCATTGTCAATGTGTCAATTGTTAATAAATTTTACCTTTTATCTATTGCGAATTGATTTAGAACGTTGTCGCTAAGATAACTCTTCTTCAAGTTTCCCTCTTTTATAGACGGTTAAACAATCCACAAAAAAACTATAACGCCATTTATATATTGTAAACTTGTTTTGCGCCATTGTTTGAATCCTCTAAAACTGCCATTTGAGGGGAGGGTGAGTAAATTTTTGTTAAGACTTGGGGAGGGGATAAATCTATTCAGTTTTGTAAAAAAATCTTTTCTTCTACTTAATCTAACTCACCTTCATCTAATCTAACCTTTTCGAATCTCATATAAACTGTTAGAATGTTCTAAAAATATTTTTATTGTGGATGGTCGGTTAACGAAAATAATCCGTTCAAAGATGATGTTGGCTACCCGAATTGTTTGTTGAGCGATCATCGATTTACCAGAGTCTCTTATAGGAATTTGATTACTTCGTCTTGGTGATCCACAAAAATAGATAAACATATAATTTCTTACTACGTTTATTCATGTATTCTTGTTTTTCCTTTTGGTGAGGCTTCAAAAAATCTGTCCAATGTCGATTGCTTTCCTCTCATTTTCAGAATTTTTCGAAAATGAACAACAGCATAGTCGTTGTAGAGATCCCCAAGTCTATTGACCTTGACCTGGTTTGGTTGCCATTCTAAGACCGTTATTCTAACATCTTCTCAATTCTTCAAATGATCTTTAATAGCAGATGTGGGCGTTGATCTCCTTTCATCTTCTTTTTCAAAAAACACATCTCGCTTAGTTTCTTGGTGCGCTTCATTCAGGAGTTCTTGGAGATCTTGCCATAAGATCATTTTATGTTCCATCATGAGCTCTTTAATGTCTTCATTTATTTCCAATTACAGATCTTTAGCAGTTGTTTTTTATTTCCGTCTCCCGGATGTGTTTTTTGTTATCCCTTTAGCTGCTCGAGTCTTCTTGATTGTGTCTCTGTTACAGTTAGTTAAGATTGTGCCTAATGTAGGTCTGTTTAAGCCATTCTACTTAGAAATATAAGATATCTTCTGCTCACTCTCTACTTCGTCTATTATCTCTTGCTTGGTTTCTATATTGAGCGCAGTTCTTGTCATTCCACTCTTTTTAAGCCCCATAATATTATTAATTCGTTATCCTAACAAAAATTTTTCGCCAAAGCGTTCATTGTCGGATTTGTTCGCAGTCCAAACTGTTCGTTAACCGAGTACTCACTCTGTATAATTTGTTCAGTCTCCGTAAACGTTTTTTATCTGAAATGTTCATCTCTTTTGAAAAAAAGTATCGTAAAGACCATTAAAGGGTTGTTTAACCTCAGACTGCATTATTTGTAAGCAATGACTTTGTTCACCATTAACAAGATTCAACAATAAAAATTGAAATGATTAATTTTTGGATAAAGCTGTATTTTTCCAACTTTTGGCACTATTTATTCCAAGAACTAAATTCTTCTACTATTTAGAAAATGACTATAACCTTTACACTCGTTGAGTTCATCTACGAGGGTATCAAATATAAATGGGAATTACTTCTTTGGGCATTGTAGATAGGTACACCGAGGGATATTCCGTAGGATACCTCGCACTACCACTCCTTCACTCAGCATCACGATATCAGAGCAAGAGATACCCTCGTACGTTGCGTAACGCACTATTTCCAAAATTCTCACGACAGAAAATATAAAATCGTTTCGACGGCAATACCCTTAAGAAAACTCAAGTATATGCGTGTAATAAATAATTTTTGGGGGGACGGAAGCAATTAAAAAATGAAGGTCATAGATGTCGCTTGGGAATCAGCATGACTGAGGAGAATATTCGAATTTTTCCTGTCTTCTTGAGGATAACCGCCGATTAACGGTTGCTGAAATTCTTTCTGAAGTTTGACTAAGCTACAACAGTGCTCGAAACATTATCCTGCTTAATGAAATTTAACGAAAAATTGTGGATTTGTTCTGGGCTATACTGGAACGCTTTCCTATAGACCAGACTTATTGCCTTTAAGCTACCAAAAGAAGCACTTGAATGACTGTTTTGACGACGATGTTGCTGTAGAAGCATTTGTGTGCGACTGGTTGGTATCACCTTCATTTATCTATCTGATGGGAAAAAATAGTTGGAGTTGGAAGATCACAGCAGCCAAGCGCCTCAACCGCTTAATCGTACTTGTGCTTGTACAGTCTTATGGCGAAAAGGATAATCATCATCAGCCGCTATACATTTATTTATACAAGATGCGTCATACTCTTACTAAGCATTGCCCTATTAGGTAGAACAAACTTTCCTTTTTTTCAGTATTGTCTTATGCCTTCTTCAGCCTTTCTTATTCATCTCTAGTTATTATTTTTATCTGTCAAATCGTCTGTTCTCATTTTCTTTTCTTTTGTCACATGTTCTATTTTTATAGTTTGTCTAAGGCTATCAATCCATTGAATTGCGCTACACCCCATATCGGAGTTTGGTCTACTTAATATTCGGTCTCCAATTTTCCTCTTAAAGCCGTTACTTTTCAGTTGTTGGTAGGTAGCTTGGTCTGTGGGTTCATTTTTATTAATTGATCCGATTTTGTCTAGGGTTCCCACGTTCCACATGTTTATGCTCATGTCCATATCTCGCCTAGATCGACTTCCTGCGTTCCGTCCATTTCGACGTTTGATTTGAGGTTTCGTGACCGGGTATTCTTTATAAAAGAAAGCCTTTTAACTCTCAGGAGTAGTCGACTCCTTGCTCGATCTCTCTTAGTTGCCTCTTAACGATAAGTCGGTAAAACTATGGATTATTCTTCCCCTAACTCTAGGATGTTGGGGGTACTCTGTGTTCATTTTTTCATGTAATATATAACTTTGTTCTTCGGTTTGAATATGCACAGATGAATATACCCTTCTCCGTGTTTCTGTGTATAAACACACAATGCTACCTTACTCGTGAATTTATTGGTCTGTTCAAGACTAATAGGTGATGAATATTGTCCGACTTAGTTATGATTATTCGGGCGAATTTTCCGTTCTATTTTAACTGGATGACTAACTGATCTTGGTCGAATTGTTATTAGATGGTCAGAATGTAGTCTTGTACATGTTGAAACACGTTCTCTATTTCCGTTTCATTGCAACCGAGCAACTTCCAGCCGGTGCCGGCCGCGGCGCGCCCGCCGCCGACTACAGCATGCGTCGCGACGCCCACGAAAATAGATTTATCGCCCGCGACCGGATTTCCTGTCTTCCTCAAAACAGGCACACACGCGACGTGAATGAGCGGCGCGCCGCGCAAGACGCATCGCGCCCGCCCGAAATTAGGCGCGGGGCAATTAATCCTAATTATAATTTGGGACGCGTCGCAGGCAGGAAGGGTGGCGGCGCTGCCGAGATTTATTCGCCATTCTGCGGTTACTTCGTCAGGTCGCGCGGGGAACTTCCGCATCGGCCTTCCTTGGCAACGAAGTTGCCGAGCGGCGCCTCCTTGATGGATGAGAAGGAAGTCGCCCTTCGCGAAGTTAAGCTGCGGCCTATGGGGTGGAAATTATACTAACTAGCTATATGATATCCTTCACCGGAAGGTAGTTGCTTGATTTCATCGGGGAACAATTTGTAGCGCGGGTTTAACCTTCCACAATGAAAGTGGAGATGACTGTAAGGAGATAAAGGAAAATGTCGGTTTTTTGAGGTACCTTGAAAGTAAATCGTGGAATAATATAATCACCTGCAATATGTTAATTTACAGAGGAACTACTTCATAACTAACTTAGTTTTTTAATAAACTACAAACTAGAGGGTTACAATAAATTATGGAGATAACGAGTAGAACCAATAAATGTAATTCCCACTATTAAGTTTTAAAATGTTAATGATGCAGAAAACAATGAATTATGCGTCCGCCCCATTCTACTGTCAGATCGTCCCACTCTACTAAGAAAAATCTTTAAGACGATTCCAAATTACTATGGGGTTTTGCACAGGTTTGGGCCTCCAAATTTGTCCACAGGGTTCAGATCACGCGAATTTGGCAGACATTTTTTAGCGCTAATAAAACCAAAACATTTTTCTCGCACCATGCTTGCGTCAATCTTACGTTATGAACACGGAAATCCTACTGAAATGTTCATATCTGGACACCAAAATGTTCCTGTACCTAAGGTAATACAATATTTTCCAAAATGCCAATATAGTGCACATCTTGATTTACTTTGAACCCTTTGGTTATGAAAATAAGAAGAATTTTACTTGGAGAACAGATTCCATAACCACATCTCATGGTTTTGGACATTCAAGAGACCACTCTCTATTGTTATTGTAGGCTTGCCCAATTGTAAAAGCTTTCTTGTTTGTGAAAAAGAGGGTATTATTTGTTGACCAGCACCTTTACAGTTATACACATGTATTTGCTTCTGTAAGATACTGTCTATGAAATCAATTGGGATTTTTTTTATCATTTTGCTGAATTATCTGTGGATAATGATGCGGAACGTATGGGTTCCCTATTTTCTGAATTTGTTTCACAATTTTGGAACTGTTTGACAAGGAACACCGAAAATTCAAATTTTACATTAGCTTTTTTCACATTTAAAAGATTGATAATAGCATCGTGACTATCTGAAAGCTGCTTCATTACAAATAAATGATCACAATGACAAAATATAGATAATTTCAACTTAAACAAAATTAAATATCATCAAATTAATAATACAATTTGTATAAATTTGTCTCCGTAATTTATTCTTGCCCTGTATATTCGAAACAACTAAAATTGAAGTAGAGAAGTTATACAAATATAATTATTATCGGAAAACATCAAACAAACGGCAGAATATTAATAGAATATCAAGAACATGGAAAAAGAAAGCATCAGAGAAGATAAAAGAAAAAACTGATGTGATAATATTAAGGCTAAAGAAGAAAGGAATGTGCCTTCTCCCCTTTGTCACGTTTTTAAGTATAAAGTTTTTCCTAATTTTTTATCATTTGTTATTCGATGCTTTCTAATCTGTTGTAGATATTTATATTTGTTCCATAGTTCTATAACTTTTCTATAGTTTTACTATTTCTCTTTTTTTGTGCCTATAACTTTTTTCTTTTTCTATTCTCTTCTGTCATATATCAAGTTTCTTTTTTCTCTTATTATTGAAGTCGAAATCTAGATCTATCGCAAAAAGAAAAATTAGAAGATTTGTAGCTTTTTACTTTTACTTTTCTTTTCTATTTTTCTTTGCACTCGGAATTTTTATTTTTATAATTATCCTTAATATTCCAGCTATCCAATGTAAACACTTAAATATCGTTTATTTTAATTATGTTTTGTTTCTTCTGTATCTGCGTCTTATATTCTTTAATATAAATATGCTGTTGACTTAATTTTAGGTATCTTTATAATTCTTTACTGTTATGTATTAATTGTTTTGTGATTTATTTCGATTTTTTTTATCTTCGTTAATGTAAACATATTTTCTTTTCTTTTATTTTTACCATTTTTCAATGTTATTTTCTTTAATGAACAAAGCCCTAATTTGTAGGACCCTCCTTTCCTAAACGTTTATTTGTTTCGAATTGCTGTGTTTTTTTCGTTTGTTTTTTTTTTATGTTCATTGCAGTTTTTATGGGTTCTAGAAAGTTTTCAGTTTTGTTTTATTCCATGTTTCTTTTGCCATTATATAATATTAGTTTATATTTTCTCGTTGGTTTTGTTAACTTTGCATTTCATTATTTTTTCTTTTTGACATTTGTTATTGTTGCAAGTGTTTATTTCTTTTTTAGCTATTTGTTTATAATATTTTGTTGTCTTGAAATTACAAAGCAATGTCCACTGTTGTATTGTATTTTTATTTAAGTAGATCCAGTCTTCTATTCTTGTATAACACGTTCACTTCTATTTTTCTTTGTGCTCTTCATCGAACTATTTAGTTATTTCTTTATTTTTTTATGCTTGTTGTATTGCTCTTTCTGTTTTTTATCATCAACCCTCTAATGTTTGACCTTTTTTACTTTGCCGTTATTTAATTTGTTGCTATTAATTTTTTGTATTCTTATTTTTTATTTGGCTATTAAATTTTGTTCTTTGTCTTTTCTTAAATTGTCATGCGGTTAATCGGTTTCGTATATCCTTATTCATTATAGATTTCCACTTTTATTGTTGTACTGTTTAATTTTTTGATTTGATAAATACTGATATAGTCAAAAACAATTTTAATTTTTTTAAATTTTATTTTCTCTTAACGTTTGACATCAGATCTTGTTCCTTTCTTTTTTTTTCATAAATTCCATATCTATTTCTTCCATGTCCAATCTTCTCGGTTTTCTATATAACTTTTCCTTTGCTTGCTCCTTTGATAACTTGCAGTAAAAAAATTAGGTCCAAATTCTTTTGTTGTGGTACTAAAAGAATTTTATCATTCTGTTCGTATTCAAATATCTATAATTGTTGATTGGTTTTGGACAGATTACAGTCGAAATCAATCTAAAAATATAGTATTTAAGATTAGATATTTTCCAAGAAATTAAGATGTATCTTTCACAATTGACTTAAATTTTGACTTTTGGAGTTATTTCAATATATTTAATAAATATTTATGACTTTCCAAATACTCAATCTCGAAAAAATAACAACCCCACATATATCTTGTAGGTTTTTCTGTCTTTTAAATTTGATTTCTTTAAAAGGCAACAAAAATGCATCGCGTGTTGGTTATTTAAATTACATGTAGTAGAGAGTATCATGTATCTAGTAAAAAAAATGGTTGGAGTTGTATTTTTGGTTATGATTTTTTTCTTTAAAAAGGCGTCTACAAAGCATATCTTTGTTGTTGGTTCATTTGAGACGTTTTAAACTGATGATTTATTTCTTTTTTCTTTTTGCACAGTATATATTATCCTTATAACAACTTGAAAGAAGTGCAGCTGATTTCGGACAAAAAAAATCGAATTTATTATATGGTGGCTGTCGGAAAAGTCATTTCAGAATAAGGTAAACAATAAAACTTAAAGTTTAAGGAAACAAACATGACTTTTGCATGTACGTAATTTAAATGGTTTGTATATCAGTAAAAGCAGTTTCAAGAAGTCTGTTTAAGCAGTCTGTTTAAGCAGTTCGTAAAAGTCAAGTTTAATGTTGAACTTGATGGCACCCCAAATAAAAACAAAGCCGTTCTGCTTCGAATTTCCGAAATAAATCTGGAACCAAGCCGTGTACGTCAGGGATAGAACTCCAACTTTGGCGAAACTTCGGCAGTTCCTGCAGGTGCTTATGGCTGCCGGAATGCGCGCAGCAACAACGCGGAATGAGGTTTACGATTATTACACCCAGCTAACAAACATTAATTTGTTTGTGATCGCTTGGCAAGGCCCGCGTTGCGGAACTCCTGGTGCCAGCAACCGCTCGTCGAACATCCTTTGGTGAACACCCGGGCGGCGGCCGTGAAATTGAGGCCCACCCTTCGGCAGTTCGGCTTTTCCCCCCCGTATTTATAGCGCGATCTGATATGATGGCCCTGCAGGCTCTAGAATAGCGCTGTACTGGACGTAAATAATTTGCATGCATTATTCAGGACTTTTCATGCCCTGTTTGATGTATATTCATGTAAGTGCGACCTCCTCGCGAGCGGAAACGCCGCTGATGTGCTGGAAATAGCTCGTTTTTGCGGTGCGTTAATATTTTCAGCCCAGGAAGTGACGTGGTAGCGGGGGTTGCTATCGACCCCGCGCGAGAAGTGTTGCCTTTGCTGTGCCACACGCCGTCACAATGCAGAGGTCGGATGGAACAATGGGAGGTGGTGGAGTTGCTCAAGAACTTTAATGGTTCTCGAGTTTTCCTTGGAAAGCATTCCGAAAGTTCTCTTCATTGCATTTGTTGGTCGCAGTCATAGGTGGCGATCACAGCCTGTAGCAGCCAAATTTTCAGTCGGCTGGCAACTGCGTGAAAATATCCGGGTGGCCGCCTGTCCGTCTTCGCCGCACGTGAGATAATTGTGCAAACAAGCTACCAATTCGTCGTGTTCGGCAGTTCTGCCCACGCCCAAGCCAACGTCTGCTTCACATCGGCGTTTATTGTGTTTATGCGTCACTTCCGCCGCGTGGGAGAGCCAATTCATTACTGCTCCGAATTCATCGATACGGTATTCCCACCTCTGGATTAGCTAGCGCTGGGAAATAATTCTCTCCCTGGTGAGGCTTAATTTAAAACATCGCGACTGTTGCCTCTATTTTTTCCCATTTGGTGCTTGGGGAGAGTACTAGCTACGGCCAAGTTTAATTAATTGGCGCATGTTCTGCACAAATGGAACGTTCGAATTTTGGAAATCGTCACAGGACAATTTCTACTTGCTTTCTATTTTATTATAAAGATTATTAAAACAAAAACACCAGAAAACTAGAATTTAATAAATGAAAATTGATAGACAGAAAATTTCCTGAAAATCGATGGAATTTTGAAAGGGATCAATTGAGATTGAATGGTTGACCCTTTAAGATCTCACAAAGACTTGTTGGTCTTAGGAACTAACAGAAATATTTTTTTAAGTCAATAATTAATAATCTAGAGATGTACATTTACAATTGTGCTATACCAAATGAGTTCAGAAATATCAGATACGTAAGTTAACCATAGTCTTTTTCTTATCGAATTCTGACAGTTTATAAAAAATCTACTTCTTGTCTAATCTTAGAAATAATCCACACGCCATCTTTTGAATAGCTTATGAATTCCATTTCGTAAATGTGTAGTTTGCAATTTAACTCAACTAGACTTTTATCGGAATCTTCGATAGAAATCATGAAATTAAAAAGATACTTACCAAAAAACTTTCATATTTAAGCAAGAAAATGAAGATTCAGGCCTTCAAACAAATAATACAGATGTGTCTCAAGATAATGTACTGGAACCAGTACTTTACCTGTTATACACAGGTGACAAATAAAATTAAATTAGATAATACTGCCGTTTCAGTAGTAGGGAACAGCACAGAAGAAAAAACAGCTAATCTACAAGTCGCAATAGATAACATGGACCAAGAAATGGCGTATAAAGATAATAGAAAGCAAATATGTCCGTGTTAGCTTTACAAACAGAAAAATAAATTATCACCCAGTAGAATTCACACAGTTCTGTTCAAAGAAACAGCCAGATACTTGTATCTTAATCTGGATGTTAAACTTATAAAAAAGAAAACTGAGGAATTAAAACTTAAATATACAAACATGTATTGACTGTTGGGAAGAAACTCTCAGCTATCTATCAGTGGAACAAAATAGTGGTTTACCAGCAAGTTCTTAAACCAGTATGGACATATGACCTTTAGCTGTGCCAAAAAGCAACTATGGTTGGCTCCAAGCATTTCAAAACCAAGTTTTAAGGAATATTGTAAAGGTTTTTTAGTATGTTACAAATTAAGAACTCTAGAGGAGGATAGTCAAATAAGAAATCAAAAAGGTTACCAGGAGTCATGAGGAGAGACTGTAAAGATCTAAATTTAAAGTGCTTCAACTTCTAGCCAATCAACATTTAGAGCTACGGCTCAAGAGTGAACATTGTAGAGAAGGGTACATTAATGACATGACCAAGGTATATTAAAAACTAGGATGAATCGATTGAAAAATTCAGACTAAAGTTACTAGGAAGCTTTGGTTAAACTAAAAAGGTATATTGATCTTAGGATTATTGTGTATTTTCAAAAAAATTATTTGATATAAGTGAAGCAGGTATCAGTCGGATGATGTTGTAAGGACCTGAAAAGGTGATAATATAAAAAGGCGAAGTCTGATCAGCGATTATTAGCAACATGATAGCGTCTACTCTTGTTCTCAGTTGTGAGTGGGGAATCTAAACGCTTAGAAATGTTTTGACTTGTTAATCCACGTTCTCATGCAAAGTTTTACTATGTGAAACAAGAATCCTCTTCCAAAAAATTTTCTACTATTATAAAGGTCTAAATGTTTACCCTTGAACTATTAAAGCTACTTCTTGTAGGCACTGTAGGAAATAACGTCTTTTCCTAAAGCTGCACAAATTATTTTTTCAAGTTGAAGCTCTAAGAGGAGGCTGTGTGAAGTTTTAAACGTTAAAAAGCTTTGAAAATACTGTTTGTACTCCATACTTAATTTCGAAGGACCTATGAGTCTCTTTGTCAATGTTGCTAGATAATGTACATTAAAGTGTAAAAACATGTTGTTAAATATTAATTAATTTAAACTAAATTGAAGTTAGGAAGTTACACTTATCACAAAAGTGCTTAATTTTAAACTGGAAAAACGAGAAAGACAGAGATTTCGAAGCTTGTAAGTAAAGAACAAAAATCTCTTAATAAAAATGAAACAAAATTGATACAGACATTTATCAGACGGCCACTTCTCATATAACCAAGAAGAGTAAACAGACAAACGAAGACAAGAAATATCAATTTATAATCTAACAAATACAATGTCGAAGATATAACGAATAACCAAATAATGCAAATATTGATAAAAATAAATGGAAACTTAGGATGACTTAAAAACAAGTTAGATATGTCTAATGGCCGGAACGCTATTTTCAAACAGAAGAATCCACAAATCTACTAGAGTATTCTCTGATCACAAAATAAAAAATCAAATTGATCAACAGAAAGTGGCGACATTGTCCAACAGATATGCATAACAAATGTAGAACTTTCTTCTTCTTCTTCTTCCCTATTCCCTGTGCCCTATCCTTAACAAATAAAAAGAAAATTATGAAAAGGTGGATGTCGGACACAATTTGGGAAATTATTACAAGTAAAAGTTGAAAAACAAGAGCTAGTAGAACAGTACTCAGAAGAGTGAAACAGACATAAAAAATAACAAAATGCATTGGCTAGAGGCGCTAGCACAAAAAACACAAGATACAGAAGACAAAAAAGATCTAAAAGGCGAAGAAGAGAAATTAATCAACTCCATTGAGAAACAAGAATAACGATGGTAGGAATTGTTTACTTCTAATGTGGACAAATTGAGGGGCCAACTCTAATAGAAGAAAGGCAAAAAACCAACTCGATATTGATATAACAGTCATAACTAAAAATGAAATAACATAAATAATTAGAACACTTAAATGTGGCCCTGATATAATTAGTAATGAAATGAGATTAGCAAATAGCGAAACAACAGTAAAAGAGCTAGAAAAATTATAGAAAACCAAAAATTAGAACATGAGAATGATATATAGATAGAAAAGCTGCGTATGATTGTTGAGCAATCGATAGAAATGGCGTTCACCATTATATATATTCTTCGTAGATTTTATTAGAGTATTGGACACTATTGACCATCAAGCACTATGACAAATACTATCAGAGATGATTCGTCTCATCAAACAACTGTATGAATAATCCTGCTCCAAGGAAGGATGAGCATAATAAAAAGATAATACAGGGGGTAACTGCCCCATCTCCTCTTAAACTTAATCATGGAATGGGTTATGCAACAATGGTCAAGAAGGATTAGTACAAAATATGCAAAAAGGCTTAACGATTTCTATTATGCATGTCACATATGTCTCATGAATGCAAAGACATCAAGAAATGCAAACAAAACTTCACAATATCACTAAACTACGAGTATGTAAAAAAATGCATTAAAAATTAACACATTAAAAACAAAATATTTGGGGTTACAAACAAATAACACAACGGAGTGTCAATTTAGGAAAGAATTAAGGTTAACAACTTACGTACTTTGGCAACAGATTGACATCACAACCAGAAATGATAAGCCAGCAAGAAGTTTCGGTATCCTCAAACAAATCTGGAACCCAACTCTGATAACTCAAACCTGAAATCAGTGCTCTTATACGGCTCAGAATCTAACAAGTGCTAACATGAACGCAATACAAGTGTTTATAAATAAGTTTTAAGATCTATAGCTAAAATTGTCTGATTATGTACCCAATGAGGTCATGTGGTAGCGTACTAATCAAAAAGGGGTAAGCATACATACAAATTTAAATCAAAGAAGATTGAGATACGACAAGAAGACGACAATATTGTTAAAACTGCGTTATCGTAGAATCCATAAGGAAATTTCAGAAGAGAAAAACCAATAACAACGCGGAGAAGAACAATAATGAAAGAAGTAGAAAGAACAGAAAAAATATGGATGGGATTAAGAGTCATGGCACCATCTAGGCAAGAAGGGATAAAGCTCTAACAGGGAGTGAGAGGAGGAAGAGATGGGCGGCATTTTTAACACAAAATAATAATCGTCGCCTTCCTTTGCCCTTATCATTTGAAGTGCTACTTTTGGTAGTAGGTCATGATTCATGACATCATCTTTAATGTGCCCCAAAAAAGTCAAGATGTCACAGCTGTTATTATCATTTAATTTTTGTTTTTTTACGTTTTCCCGCGGAGGCTGCCATCTGGGCCAAAATCTGGATCCGCGTTCCACATGCACGAGCCCGACGGCCCGGCAAATGGAACGCGCGGGACTTCTTGGGGAGATCGATCCTGCTTCGGCCTACTTTTGTTTCTGAATTATGTATTTTATTCCGAAGCTGTCGGGGAAAACGTAGGAAACGCTCGCTGGATGGGCATTAGCGCCGCTATCAAGTCGGAATGGCGGCCGCAGCTACGGCCGCGCTTTGTTGGGTGGAACGGGGCTGCCGTAATTTATCGAGGTCGGATTCGCGACCGCTGCTCTGTTGCTCTCCCAGGAGCCGGGCGGCCTAGAAATGGAAACTGAAAGCACCCCTGAAAAAATGGCGGTGCTGAAGCTGCAATTAATTAAGGTTGCTTACGACAACGGCGACGACTGAATCTAGAGAAGTTACGTTATTTTTCATTCCCGTCGCTGACTTTTTAGACATTCCAGATGGTGACCCAACGATCGGTGCTCTTCCTCCTCTCCCATTCATAAGTATGTCATGTACCATTTCAGAACTTTTCGTGTTTTCTATAGGTTATTTTGGCAGAAATGCAAACAATTATTTTTATTTAATCGTGGTGACTGATTTATTTTTGATCGAACACTTACTGATTTCGATGTAACAAAAAAATAAAAACATTAAGTCTGTGGGGAATTTTTGATGCTACTTTTTGATCATTCCCCACCAATATTTTCAAATAGGCTTTTAGTGTGCCGTGTAGGTGGGTGAGAGGAATGTATGATGTTGGGAAAATTTGGTTAAGTTTCCAAAAGTAATTTGGACGGTAAGGGGTGTCGTATTTGGGTGATTTTGGGTATATAGGCACAGACCACACTGATTACCAATGTGAAAAAACTGTAAGAATGCACAAAATTGACTGACCAGTTATCCTCTATAGGCACAATATAATGAGCACATTTTTATCTTATAGGAAGGCAGTTTTGCATTTTTTATTTTTGCCGTCCCTTGTCGACTGAACCACTTTTGGTCACTCGACCAAATTTTCTAAAATCCATCTCTCTTACTTACCTACATGACATATTAAAAGCCCATTTGAAATATTGGTGAAAGATGTCGTCTATGTTAAAACTTGCTGTAGTCGTAATACTAATAAATTTATTTTTATGATGATTCTGTCTCATTAAAATCTATAAATATTCTGTCAAAGATGAATCCTATTAAATTACCACAGTAATACAACAGTTGGCATAATAACACTGAAATCGTCTATTTTGTTGGGGTGTCCTTTAAGAAAAAATGCCCTGTTGTGAGGAAATCTATTACAGCTCATAACTGATTCATGCTTTGTATTATCGGTTTTCAGTTTGTTCGAAATGGTCCTTTTCTAAAGGTTTTTGTCCTGGTACATTTTTACAGTTTTTTATGTAGTTTCTTAACCAATTCTCTTACCCGGCTATCTTTAGGTACTCTTGGAACCGGCTCGGGCCCTATATATGGATTTGATTATCCTTCTTGTGCTATATATGTTTCTAGTGAAAAGCTTAACTGCAAGTTTCTCTTTTCACAGTATATGCCTGCTCCCGTTCCAGATTCTGTATACCAGATAATTTTTCCAAGTCTGTTCTTGTTGCTTATTTTGTTTGTACGGTCATTTCCATATATAATGTCAACCTTGAAATTTATTTTGAATGTAAGTTAGCGTCATATGGTCTGTTGTCATATCCACTTTGAGATAGTAACTTTCTTTGTGAATGTATGCGTTGCAGTCTATTTTGTGACGCAATCATATTTCTCCCATAATTTTGGAAATGAAAAGAATGTTGTTCCTATGGCGCCCGTTATTCCCAAACAACCAAGTCTTTTTTTTTTATCTTAGTACGGTTTTAGAGGTTATTTGCGTCATATTTGTCCACCATACCAAAGTTGTATATGTTTGGGTTTGATCACCATGGTTGTTTGATTTTAAACTCTTTTTTATGGTACCTCGTCTTTCCTTTCAATATCAAATTGATAACTGGTTGCTCCAGGTTGATCTTTCAAAACGGACGTACTTCCTATTGAAGTTTGTTCAACATTATTATCCACTTTGAAGGAAGCGTTTAGTATATTCCCAATAGCTGCTTTAAAAGAAAAGAAATAATCGTGTATATGTAATAATGCAAATAAATTCACCAGAAGTCTTAGTTTTTGAGTAGACCAGGTATGTGCTTACTTTTCCATTTAAACTTTTTACTGAAGTATGATGGAATTTTGGGGTTGCTGTTAAATGAATAGGCGTTGATGTTGCTTTACAAAAAAATGCAATAAATCGGAGTCAAACCTTTATTGGATTATTTTGGCAATACGGTGGGCTTCCAGGCTCGCAATTTTTCAGGGGCTTACGGCCGGGCGGCAATTTTTAAGGCTTTCGCGCTTCCCTGCCGAAGTCGGGCGCCCGCAGCGATTTTTCGCGAAAGTAGGTGAAAACGGCGCGGCTCTCCTGCAGGAACATACTTACCCCGTGTGTAATGGGGTGGCTCCTACCGTTACCTAGCAACAGTGCAGTTGGGGAAAGTAGGTTTAGCTGCAGCCTCCCTGCCCTGGTTACGAAATTTCAGATACGAACTGATAAGTTGACATAGGGCTGACCCAAAAGCCGGGCCGGCCTTCCTGCCGGCGTCAGCCGGAGCGGCAATTGCTCCCCCATGAAACTGTAGGCACCTTTGTGGCGGGATTGATGTTGGAATCAATTGGCAGGCTCGGCTTCTCGTGGGCATCCCGAGGAGCTCGTCTCCCGATAGATTGTTTTTCATATTTTAATGGCGGAAAGCTCATTTCGGGCTTCTGCTGAAGTTTAATGTAGGTCATGATTGATTGGCCTCGTTTGCTGTTGTTGGCAACGTTATTTGCTGAAGTGAATTTTTGATGCTTCTGCTGGTTTGGCAGCGTCTTGGATGTTAACAATTTAAGACAGTGCGACTGGCGATTGATTTAAGCTACCGGTGATGCCAATATCGCTCTGGGGGGCGATCACATTGATGTTGAATGCTTCTCGCTAGATTATCCACTTCAGTCCAAGTGGAAGAGCTTTCAGAAGGATATTTTTTTCGAAAACGGCATGATACGGATTAAATTTACAAATACTAGGGGTAATAGACATGCGATGTTGTTTGCATTAAGTAAAAACGCAAAACTTTTTAAGTGGGTAGTCATTTCTAGGCGAGTTCTCTTTTGCTCTATTTGGCACAAGACAAACGCGCGCAACTTTTGGTATTTTGTAACATGTGGCTAATGATTTAACATAGCTTGCAAGTATCTGTACTATTTATATCGACTTTTCATGCTCTAGCTATTTTTTTAACAATCTAAGGGGTCGTATAGATATCCAGCAATTTTTAAATTTTTGACATATAACTTTCATAGTACGCCTGTACTCTCATTAGAACGACTAAAATTGTTTTTGGATATTATTTTCAGGATTTATCAAATAGTTACTGGTAAGTATAATTATAACGGATTTAGTCTCTACACAAGCTTTAGGACGTCCGGGCCACTTGTCTATGGCAGCGTTCACTACATCCGTCGGAAAAGTATTGGCCACATGCGTCAGGGTTCGTTACAAAGAATCAATGTTAGGATGTCTTTTTCAGCAAAACATGCCCTCGAAACTGCCCATAATTCGTAATCTAGTGGATTAAGATCTAGGCTATCAGAACGCCAATTCTCCACATATTGCTGCTCAGTCAAGTTTGAGCTGACTGCGCTATGTGGACGAGTGCGGAGTTTTGTTGAAAGATCCAAGGCACACATCGAAGAAGCGTGTGGTTCAGAGGCTTCACTACGGCTTCCAAAACATTCCCTTGATATACAGTGGCCGAAGTTTTGACTCCCTTTTCATAAAAATGAATATCCGTCGCTCTTCCATGACAGACTTTCGATCAAACCATTATAAATGATAGATGATGGTTGCTTTGAACCCTCTTATTTTGTTTGTTGAAAGATTTCTTTGCTGTAAAATTGTTTTCATTCCTAAACAAAATTTTCCTGCGGCCATCGTACGCGTACTTAGTCAACAATTTCTTTGCTTTCTCTCTTACTTTTCTTTAAAGTATCAGCAAATGTCCCGTATGTCTTTTGTAAGCAGCTAATCCTAAGTTTTGCTTAATGATCCGACCCATCAAATATTTAGTTATTTTACATCTCCCAACACATGATCCTTCTGCTTACCAAGAGAGTTTCGTTTAATAGGGACACTTATAGCTTTGACTGCCTAAACAGCCCGAACTGATCCTCGACACCTCCAGTCTCATTAAACAATTTTATAGCCTGATACACAAACATACGGCTAATGCCGATATGATGCAGGGTCTTGAAGATTACACTTTCTTCAGTGTCATACTTATGTAATGCTATTACAGCAATAAGGTTTTCTTTGTTACCCCATATCGTTAGTAAATAACCAAACCTGACAAAAACACAACGGATATCTATACTATCTAAAGAAAGGACAGGTTTGATTTTGTAACAATATTTATCGGAATACTAAGTAATACAGGGTAAACTTTGTAACATTAAAAAATATTTGCGCTGTATGATTGTGATCTTGAATTTTACAAAAAAAATGTAGTAGATTGCTATTACTTTCGAAATACTCTTTGTGTGGAACATGGTAGAAATCTTCTTTGCGAAGGTGATCGAATGTAGCTTTAAAGTTTATCTTTACCTTTAATTTTCCTTGGTGAATCATTCTAATTAATCGATTCTATCTACACTATTATTATGTACTTATCAAGCTTATATAAAATTTGGCACAGATGCGTTGCATTTTAACAATTGTAGTGCGATTGCATCGCTTTATACAAATTCGGTAAATGTAAATTATGTCATGTTAGATTTTAGACCTAGGAGAAGTGACCTTTTAAATTTGTCAAGTTGAATCAAGTCCAAAAATTTTCGAAAGCACCTTGTATGTTAAAATGAAATTTTATGCTGTTTTGTAAGATTCTCGAAATTGGAGTTAACAAACTCATTTTGAGCGAAATGCTTTCAGGTTTTTTGTGTGATACCATTATCCGGTCAATTTTTTATCAAAGTTTTAAAAATTCATCCTCGCAAGCGCCGGCAGGATGCGGGAATATCGCCCCCGTTCCACGTCACTGCTTTGATCTGGAAATGTAGGCTGACGGGGCGCACACGTCGAGCACCTGCTATTAAGCATTAAAGCGGATTTTGTTCTGCCATTTTTTATGCCGCATCCAGGGGGGCGTTATTTATTCACGCGCCTCATTTAGTGGCCACCGCCTATTGATCGCGATTTTCGTTGTTCCAGACGGTTTCGGGAGGTTCAAGGCGTCCTACCCCGAGTGGTGCGACAGCTGCAGCGAGCTGCTGGACACGACGGGGCCGCTGCCCCCGGCCGCGGGGCCGGACCCTCTGCCGCTCATGGGGTTGCGCTCCCTGAGGATCTCGGCGCAGCCTCTGCACCGGCCGCACCGCAGCTGCGACAGCCTTTCCTCGGCGGCGAACAGTTCGACGGACAGTTCTGACACGGACGACCGCTGCGATAGCTCTCTAGGTAGGTTATGACTTTCTGATTGCAAGGTACTGGATAACATGCTAACAGTAACTAAACTATGTCTGCAATTGATATCGTAAAACAAGCAAAACAGAAGATACATCAAACGAATTACCTTTATTGGTCTCCAAAATAAACTCCGTCCTTCATACTTTGGGGGACGTTTTCCTAAAACTTCTGGAAGCTACTAGTAAAGGCTTTTTTTGGGAACAAATCGTAGAATCACCGTCACTCGTTCTTGAATTGTCACCTTCGCAAAACGTGCGTTTTACATGACGCTCTTTAGACGATGAAACGCACGGTAATGAAATCTTTATTATATTCGTTTTTCTTTCTGTTCCTTAACTTGTGTAACACAAACCGGAAACAGGTTTTCACCCTACGCAAAATTGCACGAACGATGGTGCGTATCAATTCCTTTACTTTAATCATATAGGGGGGCACTCGTCGATTTCGTGCGAGCATTTGTCGCACTTTTAAAGAATTCATCGAGTAACTATGCATTATAGAAAACCGCCAAACTATCAAAAACAACCCATTTTGTCAATCCGTAAAGAATATGGAGTTTGTCGAAAAAGTTAGTTTGCCGAACATTAAAAAAAAACACTACCTGGAGCATTTGGAATCAACGAAGAAGAAGTAAACAGTTTTTAGATACCCCGTTACCACTATCATCACTAATCCCAGCCAATAAAGCAAAGATACGATAAAAATGTTGCCTACAAGAAATTATCCGGATATGACTTAGTAACGGGTGAATTTTAAAAGGGCTTCCAGCCATAAGGGATTTACAATATTGGTTATATTTAATGTGATCTTAAGAACTAGTCACTTCCTAGCACAATGTAAAGTTGAAAATATCATTCTAATCCAAATGCCTGGTAAACCATCTAATTCAGTAGAATCATATAAATCCATTAGTTTATTATGCTTAACATCAAATTTGTTTGAAAATCTATTATTCAAGAGGCTAATGCATATTCTATAACAACACGTCATGCCAGATCGGATTTAGATCACGGCACTCTAAAGTTCAGCAAGGTCGTAAAGTAGTAGAAACCATTAACTGTGAAGCTAAAAAGTACTGCAGCGTTGTCTCTCTAAACGTTAGTCAAGTATTTGACAAAATGTAGCACAACGGTTAAGAAAGTTGCTGCCTGATAACTCTTACCTTATATTATTTCCAAATCAAATTGGACGAAGAAATTATCAACCTGATCCAAGAGAGTGTTTTAGGATTAGTATTGTACCTGCTGTACACGGCAGACCTGCCAACCCGCGAAGAAATTTGAATCGCAACGTTTACAAACGAGACTGCCACAAAATTACAAATCCACCTCTATGCCATCCAAGATTGGTTTAAAAATTAGCGAATTAAAATCAATAAAATCGAGCCACCTTTACGAGAAGAGATACTTGTCCATCCATTGCTCTCAGTGGGACACTAGTAACACAATCTGATAATGCAAGACACCTTGGCATCTACCTTGATCGAGACCAAACCTGAAGACCCCTTTTTTTGACCAAACACAAACAACTTAAAGAAGTTTAGTAAGCATGTCTGAGTGTTGGGCAGACCTTCGCAACTTTTTCCCTACAAGTTTCTTTTGATCGATAAAGTAGTCTTCAAACCGGTATGGCTTTACGTAATCTTGCTCTGGGGGGAACATCTTCTAATAATGTAACCATAATGGAAATATTTCATTCTAAAATGCTTTAGACTAGAGATGGGCGATCCGCTCAAGTGTTACTCAAAAGAACCAGCTCTTGGTAGGAGTGAGTGAGTTATGACTCACAAAATAAGAGCGGTAGCTCTTGATCTCCCGCCTCGATCTGACTCATAAGAGCTGGTTCTTTTGAATAACTCATAAGCGGATCGCCTATCTCTACTAGAGAGTGAGCGAGTTATGACTCACAAAATAAGAGCGGTAACTCTTCGATCTCTCACTCGATTCTCGCTCTTTCGCTGTCGTGCGGTCTGCGCATATGCGAGCAGCTCTTGGTTCTCCCGTCTCGATCTGACTCACTGATCTGATTCACTCCCGAAACTTGATCTCGACTTGTTTCTGATTCCGATAACTCCTCAGTTTTTTGCGACTTTGCTTATTCTATCTATCAGTCTTCGCCTTTATACAGCTTGGTATGTAATATTTATCTATAACATCTATAATATAATATTTAAACGATTTACGTTATTTATAATATTTTGTTGTTATTTTAGAACGAAATGTCGGTGAGAGCTAGTAGGTTGTCGAGTGAAAAGAGAAATGCCGCTATTGTCAGGGAAAAATAAAATTTAAATAAAACGTTGTTGAATTAAACAGTTCATTACAATTGGTTTTATAATGGTAGCAGTAATAGCCTAACTGATATAGCCAGTAGGCACAAATGTAGCAGAAAATGAGTTATGAGTTATAAAAAAGAGCTAGCTCTTTTTGGTGAGTGAGCGATCTGGATCTGATCCCACAAATGAGTCACTTTGCCCATCTCTACTTCAGACCATCCTTAATGCACACTGTGAAATACTCAAATTTAGTGAAAGTTATATCGTCAAGTTAGAACTTTACTCTAATGCTTTAGTATTAAACTTACTGGACAGCAATCTACATAAGAGGCAGCATATTCTTGATTTTCTGTTCAAACTTTTTAGACTATATAAATTCCATATTTCGTTGTTAGGCGTTAATTATAATTGAAGCGCAGTTAAATAAAGCCTTCTTCGTTTAAGTAATTTTCTTATTGCTCGAGCAATAATAATTGGATATTAAGAAAAATTGTTGTGTTCTCTTGATCATATTTGAGGTTCTGATTGCTGATGCCTAACTCGTTGGCTAAGTGTACGACCAGTCATAAATACATTTTCTGCTCACAGCTTTCGTCCCATTTTGTAGCAGAACTTGATATCCACTCGAAGCTCCATTATATTAACATCCTGCCTCTCGCACTGAATATTTCGATGGTTACATGTATTCCGTACTAGGTGGGGTTTTTGAAGTATCTGGATAGCCATGAGCATGCGCGTACACATGGCCCATGTTAATTTGCTAGATCTTCAAACATTTACTTACTTACTCCTTGACCTTTAGCAGTCCATCAAAGACCATGGCCTCATTTATGGCGTTACCAACTTTGATTTTACCAAGACAGACTAGTTGTACCACCTTCACTTTTTCTCTTATACTTGCTGTTGTCCTCCGGTTGCTAATTCCTACTTCATTCAGGTCTTTTTCTATTATATCCAGCGAACGTGCTCGCGGTCTTGTCCTTGGTCAGCTTCCTTCAAGTTTCCTTATAAATACTCTTTTAACACTTATTTATTCTTTCATCCTCGTGTCCCGACCAGCCCACTCTATTACTTATCATTTCACTTACTACACTTAATGCGTTGTACCTCCCCCTTAACTCGTAATTATATCTCCTACGCCACTCCTCATTTTCTTCCACTGGGCGGAAGATGTCTCTTAGCACTTTCTGGTCCCACTTATTCGACATCTCTATCTTTTATTCAGCGCCCACGCCTTTCCTCTGTTAACTTTGTATTGATGAATGTACAGGGTGACCCAACGGGCACGCTAGATGAGATTTTTATTTTAAATCGTTGTCTCTAACACGAGTGTGCCTTATAGAATGGACAGTTAAGGTATTATTAGAGTACATATTACTTTTTTTGTTAAAGTCGCCATCGGTTTAAAATGAATTATCAACTTCAATTTTTGTTATTTTGTTTTATACGTAGTCGTGCCATAAACATTACGTCAAGATTTTCATTGAAACGCTAAAAAATTTAATACTCATAGAAGGAAACTTTTTTACTTATTTTGCAAGCGACCACTGAAGCTGTTTTTTGCAAATGTGGACTGTGTTTTTCAACAGTGACGTGCTCTAGTTTATTTATTATATTTTTTTATTAAATTCATCAAGTTTTTGTAGTTGAAGAAATTTGCAAAACAGCGGTCAAAGAGTTCCACCATACAGTGTGACGATTAAAGTAAAAAATAAGTCTTTATTTTTTGGGGTTTTCAGAAGCTTTCTAACAATAAGAACTCCTGGCATGCATTCTGCTATTTTGAGAATCGAAGCCTCCCATTTTAATTTTCCGAGTATCGTTACAGTTACACATCATTTCCAGACCTGGGAAGTGACCTTGAGGATTTTTTAATAACCAGTACCAAGAAATGTGTAATTGTTTTTGTAAAGGATTTCTGTGTACACGACTTCAACGAATGGGACTATTCGAGATTCTTTTTGGAGATTTTTAAAGACAAAGCTCATCTGCTAACTTTTCTGTTTTAAGTAGAACCCTAATAGCTTCCTATTTAATTATTGCTATTTGTTTCAGATGACTTTTTTCTCCCCTCCTTTTCTTTTTCTCCTTATTCTGTGACTTTTCTAAATGATCTCTTAAAGCGGCATTGTATTTTTTAATAAATTCTTAGGTTTTTAATTTTTTGATGTTAATGTTTTATTCTCATTCACTTTTTAAAATTAAATATAGCGTATTTTTACATTTTTTTCAAATAAAAATTCTTGTTTTTGGTTGAAATCGGAGATGAAATTTTTTCCAACGATTCTTAGAAGCTTTTACTACTGAGACAAAACGTGAGAAGAGGCTCTGAGTTTGTATTTAACTTAATGTACAGCTTTCCTCTTATTTTCAATTTATTTTTAGTGAATGCCTTATGTGGGGAGGAGATTCGGTAATTTTCGATGAAATCATTTGTTTTAATTAGGTATCGCAAATTTTTGTTTTCGGAGGAAGTTTCTTAATGTTTCTTTTCTTAGAATTTTATAAACTCACAAGTTTTCCGATTGTAATACCCTTATTTTTTTAAATATACAAAATACCTAATTTTAAGATTAACAAACATTTTTAGTTTGAGTAAAGTTACTACGTTACTTGAGTCTGGATTTTTGTATTGGTCCATTCTAGTTTCTAACATATCTTGGTCACTACGCTAATGCGCTGTGCTCTACACTGTCCGCTACACCATTGTATAAGCTTCGATAGTTTGCTCCTTAGTTGTCGCACTAGATGTTGATTGTCTGGAGGTTGAAGCTCTTCAATATTGGGATGTTTTGAAACCTCTCCTCATGATTATTGGCAACCTTCTTGGTTTCTTCTTTCACTGTCCTCATCTGAAGTTTGCTGTGAAGGTCTTCATTCTGAACATACAAAGAGCATTTATAATATTCCTTAGCACTTGGTTTTGAAATACTTGTAGACAATCGTAGTTGTTTCCTTTGAGCCAGCCTTCCAACTTAAGTCCATATGTCCATACTGGTTTAGGGACTTACCAATAGACCAGTAGTTTGGTTTTGATAGACAGTTGGAAGTTTCTTCCGAACAGCTAATACATATTTTTATATTTGAGTTTTAATTCCTTCTGTTTTAAGCTTAGTATTCAGATTAAGACCCAAGGGTTTGGCTATTTCTTTGTATGGACTTCGTGTTGTTATTTAATTCTACTAGGTGACCTTAAAATTGAATTAAAAATTAAATGTTTATATTTTCTCAATTATCTTATTTTTATAGTCTATGTAAAATTTAACTAATTCTGTTAGTTTTGCAAAATAAAAAGAATTTTTGGTTTTACAATCGTTAAGAATACACCATTACTTTTGAATTAGTAGAGGAAGTTGTTTCAAACGTCTTAGGGTACGATTTTTTTAACCCAATCTTTTTAAAAACTTGAACTAGCACCAAATGAAATGATAGCGTTCATCGTTCAAGGTAGAAAAGGAAGAAAAGACAAACCAGTCAGATTCGGTACGCTCTTGTATTATGATAAAGATCGTGCCAGTTCACTAAAAATGACGGGAAGTACCTCCAATAGTCAAAATCCATTATTTCTTTGTAACTCATGAATCTCAAACAGCTGGTTTTACAACGCAAACATTTTCTTAAGAACAATAGGTACCAGATTTTTTAAAAACTTCTCTTGTAACAGTTCCCTATTCACTGTGTGGTACTGATGGAGAATAGAAATTTTGACATGTTTTGCCAAATTACTCTAACGGTTAAAAAGTTGAGATTGCTTTTTCATGTTTTTCAAGTTCATCCAATAAGAATTATATGATTTTGAAATAAAATGTCAATAAAATCTGATAACTGCTACTAAATGTTATTTGTGTTTAATATACTCTGACAATTCTTCATGGCTAAATACACGCTTCAAGAACGTTTGCTTATTGTCCAAACATTTTATGAAAATAGACGTTCTTTTGTGAACACTCACCATGCTCTTTACGAAACCTATGGTCCAAATAATCATCCATCTGTGTTTGCTATTCGTCGAATCGTTGAAAAATTTGAAAGAGGTTTTACTATTCAGACTCTTTAGACGTCAAAATGCAAAAACATGTAGAGAACATTGCTGGTGTAAGAGATAGCGTTGCAAAGGCTCCAAATTTATCAATTCCTCGACGTTCTCAAGAATTAGGGCTTAGAAAAACGACAGCTTGGCGTATCGTAAACGCCGAGACTTTGCTGCTTGGGCTTTAGAGCAACTTCAAATGGATCATAATTTTGGGCAAAAACTTATCTTCTCTTAAGTGGATATATTAACAAACAAAATTGTCGTTTTGGTGTAAAAACGATTCACAAGAGATTTACGAGAAACTCTTGTATCCGCAAAAGTCACTGTACAGTGTGGTTTATGGGATAGTGACATCATCGGACCATCCTTTTCCCAAACGAGGTAGGAGATGCAGTTACAGTGACTGGTGAGCAGTACCGATTGATGTTAACAGATTTTTGTGGCTAAATTTAGATGAAATTGATTTGGAGGACATGTGGTTCCAACAAGATGGTGCCACATGTCACACTGCTAATGCCACTATTGAAGTATTGCAAGAAACGTTTGGTGAAAGGATAATTTTAAGAAATGCAACTGTTAGTTAGCCTCCAAGAAGTTGTGATTTAACTCCTTTATAGTAGATTATTTTTTGTGGGGTTATTTGAAATCTACAGTCTATGTAAACAAATCACGAACTCTTGATGCATGAGGATTGGACATCGAACTCGTGACATTAGACCCGAGTTGTTGCACAAAAAAATAGGTTCATCGAATTTGCTCGTGTGCATGAAACCGAGGTGGATATTTAAATGATGTTATTCAAAACATAATGTGATAGACTACGCTTCAACAAAATATGAAAAGTTTGGCTGAATCTGAAATAGTTTTTATTTTATTTCACTTTCAAATCAACGTTCTTATTGAAAAACCCTTTACTTCTTAGCGAGAATGTGCCGTACAAAAATAATCGGTGATTCGAATAATTGTTAATCACTATCATTAGTTGTTGTTTTTTTTGTTTGGTGATTCATTTGTGCTATTGTTTATTATTGAATTCAACAGTTCACTTTGCTACTGGTTAGTTCCCTAATAGCGACAAGGTATTTCTTTATTTGCTTTCATACAATTCGTTCTACTACCCGGGTGTTTCTTTAGGCAATTTTCTTCTTGGTGCTGTTATTACACCGAGTAAAGCTTAGTGTCTTGGTTGTGAATATACTTATAATTAGTTTATGTTTAAACTGTGGTGTTGATTCTGTGGATCTCTGAACTATGCCACTACCTTGAATAAATGAATATTAACTACAAAGGAACATTTACACTATCGGATCATGATTATACAATTATGAAATAATCTTTCGATTAGCCTTTCTGATAATTTAGATAAAACATCTGCAATTAAAAAGATAAATTAAATTCCTCCATGAGTAAAATCATTCGAGTGTTTCAGATAAACTCAATTTAACTCTGAGCAATAGAAACTTTATTTTAAAGTGACAAAGGGTCATTGGGTCACATCTGTTACCTTTTAGCAATGCCCCCAGCAAGAAACTTTCAGCTGGTAAAAATATATCTGCTGTACTTTTAACAGTATTTCGAATGAGTTTTGTAATTCCTGCAACCTCGGGAAGCGATATTGGTATAAAATTTGGAAAATAATTTTTTATTTATGTACCCTCTCCAGTCGGGCAATTTTTAGCTTTTTAGTCTTCGCTCCAGTCTTTTGTTGATACTACAGTGTTTTTTCAGCAGTAAATTTACTTCCGATTGTTTTAATGAATCAGTCCAATGTAGTCAAATATGTAAAATAACAGTGGTTATAGAAACAAACATGGCTTTGAGTGTTCTGACGTATTGGGATTCAGGAAAGTAATCCTGTTGAAGAAGGATGGAATACAGAGTAGAAGGAGAGAGACTAATAATGATATGAAAATGTTCTTGAAGTATTTAAATTGTAATTCATAACACACATATGTGTGTGTATATATATATACATATATATATATATATATATATATATATATATATATATATATATATATATATACATGCATATACATATACAATCATAAACCTTTTACCATAGAATGATGCACGGTGAAAAACCAACTAAAATATAATCTAAAATGGAATACAAATTATATTATATTAAATATATACAAAACTCTTTCGTTTCTTCCTGTCCCTTGTCAATGTCTTGCTTCCTTCAGTGACGTTCCCTTCTTCACCAGTGTTCTTTCCATCATTTTGTTTCAAGTTTCTCTGGGTCTTCGTCTATTCTTTCTTTTCCAGAGTTTTGCTTCCCATACCTCTTAACCAGTCTTGTTTCTTCTAATCTATACAAGTGCCCCCGCCAATTCAATTGTCTTCTTTCAACGAAATCCAGTGTAATGCCTTTCACTCTTCTATGGTATTTAATTTAAATAGCCTATAACTTACTCTTCTGTTTTTCAGTAAGTACCCAGGATTCGCACCCAAACGTTAGTGCTGGTCTATATACATACGCCTTTAAACACATCCATCCTTGTCGTCCTTGAAATGTCCGTATTATTTATAACCTTGCCGTTTATTGCATAATATAACTTTAAGTTTTCTCCATTCTTTTGTTAATTTATTTTTTCTATTTCCATTGTTTTCTACTTCTGGGTGCTTTTACTATGACATCTATTCTCTGTAAGTCGTGATAGCCTATGTTTATTTTTTTAAATTTGTTTTGAACATTCCTTGATGATCTGATCTAGAAATATTATAAATAACAGTGGACTCGGCCCGCCTTCTTGTTTGAAGCCATCTCTTGAAATAAATGTTTTTGATTTTATGTTCTTGTAGATAATTTTGTTAACACTATTTTCGTATAATTTTATTACTAATTTCTCTTTTCTTTAGAATATTTCTTAGTTTTTCTCTTGGGACTTTATCGAATGCTTTTTCTAAGTTAATAACACTCTGACTCTGTTGTAACGCTTTCTGGGATATCTGCTCTAACATAAATATACGGTCTTGTGTGACTCTTGATTTCCCAAAACCACATTGTGACTCTTCCAAGGTATTCTCCTACTTCTTTCTGGTAGGTCCTCTCTGGTTATTAAATCTTCATTATAGTCTTCTGTTTTTTTGATTTTGTCTTCTTCTTTCTGCCTTGGTTCCATAAGTACCAACTATCTCTTCAAAATATTCCTTCCACCTAGCCATTATCTCTTTTTTTTTACTTTACAGAGACCTTATTAGCTTCCGTTTATAAAAAAAAGCCAATGTAAGGCGTTTACAATTACGTATTTTCAGATCATGGCTTCTAAGGAAGGTATTGAATGGTCTTGTATGCTTGTGAAAATGTTGATTACCCTTCTGCAAGAATTCGCCGATGGACCATGGTTTCCAATAATAACGAGCTCGTAATGCTATTTGTACAATTTCAAAACTTTTAACGGGAGCAATGAACTTGTAGTATCGAGTGTTCTTCACGATTGTGAAAGTTAAGAAAATTAGTTGGTCTCTTAAAATTTCAGCGACTTTTGTTTGTACATGTACTAAGGATCCAATGGTGATGCAGCATTGTCAGGTCAAACTTAATATCTATGTAGACCTGTATGGTTTTCCATATAGTAACTTTAATCTGTTATTCTATCCTATGTGTGCGTGCGTGCGTGCGTGTATATATCTGCGTTCATTAGTTTTTGTTGCACGGCGATTTCCTTATTGTCTAAAACTCTAATGAACGCGAGTTCAATTTTCAGCAAATTTGGCTAAAATTAAAAAAATATGTAAATGTATATGTTGTAACCTCTGAAGGCAATGAAATGTGATAATGAAAAGTTACACCGCGTCTCCCACAGGAACGAGGCAAATCTAATACAAGGTTCTTTTACAACCTGCGGGACCAAGGTGGCAAGGCGCATGACGCCGCCCCCAAAATAAATGTTCCCGGCTAAAATTACTCTCCGGGCAAAGGACCCGCTCGCCCACGTCACTTAATCTGCCCTTTTTAATGGCAATTTCGAGGTGGCCGTCGCCGAGGGACTGCTACTAAAATACGGAATAATTAAATTTGATACCGGCGTCAGCGCCGCGGTGCATTAAAAAGGGCGCGGCGCGCCTTCGGCTCAATTACACCGCTCGGCTGAGTCAACAGAGCCATTTGATTGCATTGAAAATTCGCGGAGCGCGGGGCCGCGCGCTACCCCAACACCGCTGTCCTTAAGGGCCGGGCGCCGTGTGAAGGGCAACCACGTGCTGGCGCAGGCCGCGGTAGGAGTCCCGTGGGCGTGCTGTGCGTCAGGACACTTGCCGTTTCTGCTCGGGTTGTATTGAAAATTTTAAACTTTTAATGGGGCGGATCTGCTTTTGAAAACATTGACGTAAGCGTCGGGAAAAATGTGTGCACAATAGGGCGGATTTGTTGATGTGCGTAGTCGCTTCGAAGGGGCGATTGAGAATTGGGAAACTTTGGGCCGTGGGTTTGTTGATATAATTTGATATATTTTGCGCAGTTGTTATCAAATAAACATTGTCATTTTAAATGTAGGATGTGTTTACACCTCCTTTTTTCATATGTGATAGACAATTTTCTTGTGCAGATAATGATTTACTACTCGAGAGTGTCAAAGAAAATAAACAAATAAATATTTGAAATGATAAATTTTATGAACACAACACCTCCCAAATACAATCGTCTATGGTACCATATTGATACCATCAATTTGGCCACTTGGACACATTTTACTGAATAATGTGTCGCAGGTTTTCAGTCGGGAGACTTATCCGTTCATAGCAAAAAGCAAATTTGTTGCTCCTTTTTCCACCCGAACATCTTTAATGGAAAAGTTATTGAAGAGAGAAGTCCATATTTTAAAAATTTAATGTATTTGAGAACATTTACAGGGCCACTACATAGAATTAAAGGTGATCTGCCATCATATCGAATGACACCCCATACTATTATTCCAACTTCTCCATATTTTACTGTTTGGTGAAAGAATTTATCATCTCATCATCATTCTCATGCTCGACCACTGTCACTAAATTGTCAGTGTCCAATTCTGTCGACGTTTTCTCTAGAAAGATGTCTGCAAGTTTGACGACGTGTTTGTTCAGCTATACACATAGCAACGATTGATGCTTCTGTTTTTTTTTTTGGGGGGGGGGGAGGCCTTTAACAGCTTCTCTTACCACTACTCATTTTGTTCGTTCCAATGACACTGGGATACCAAGTCTTTGCAGTGCTGATCGTTAACCTCTTCCTTCAAATTAAATAATAACCGATTTATTGTTGAAAAGGGTGTTTTTGTGGCTGCAATCTAGATAACTTTGTCATAATTTAAATAACACTAACTATCCACTACTGTTTAAAAATGTTATTTAACTACTGGTAGTTTACCATTTTTCTCATAATTTACGTTACCACTTTGATTTGCCAACTTTTCTTAGCGTCTATTTTATTCTGACATTCTAGTACAGTATAACTTGGTTTTTATATGGAACATCATATTACATCAAATATTTATTAATGTGCAAAAGAACACACAGTAATGATTGAATATTGACCATTGTGATTCAACTCTCTCTCGGATACCTTGTCCTGCACGATAAACGACACCAACAATACCATTTAATAAAATAATGGTAAGGCTCCAACGCCCCGCGTGGGAGCATGGCCTGCGAATTGAGAGGTTAAGGCTCTTAAATGTTCGCTCTCTACCCGATCGTCGCACATCAATTTTGATGAGGCAAGCACAACACCGCGCCTTAGATGACCCCTTGATCGAGCGAGCGCAGGTACTCGATTATTTTTTAGTGACTTGAGTAGGCCACCCGCCAGGCATCAGAGTGCTCCGAAAATGGAACCCGGGTCCGTCCGCATCGCAGACCGCGCCTCAACCCCTTAGACCACTCTGGTATATTTTATTCATTCAATTTTTTTTGATGAGACATGGGAATGGTATCAAATAATAGCTTTCAAAATTTATTAGTAGAGTACTTTTCTAGATTTTTTTTTGAGGAATTAAAAATGTTGTTATCAAGGGGTCTGTCTATACGTTCTCGCCATTCATAAATCAGTGTATTGTTTTGCTTTTTATTGCATGGATAATTACTCAGGAGTTTCAGAAACTGCATAAACTCATTTTGCAGAAGTGTAGCAGTTTTCCTAAAAATTAATTTAGGTCGTAGATACAACAGTTTATTTAAAGCTTCTCCTGTCTTGAAAACAATCATACCACATAGATACTGTTCTCCATTCTAAAAATATTAAAGAACATCATACTTATTCTTCAAGCTTAATACATTTCAAGTTTCGATCGATCGAAAGTTTTTCAGTAAAATTGAGTAACGTTTTTTCATCTCTTTTAAGGGAAACAGAATTATTCTTGAGTAAGTCGTCTTCTATATTAGCGGTTGTCCATGTGTACTTTGCAAAAACCTAGGGTTCTGCACAAATCTTATAACTCTTCTGCGAACCAAAATTTGAACATGAAAAACTAGAAGTGCAAAAATTTTGCTATAAGTTCAATGGACCAATAAAAGTATGCACAGTGTTAGGGCTCCATGAAACCCGAATGGCTTCTTAAACGTTTCATGGTCATTATAATTTGGGAATCGCTGCTTAGAGTATCATGTTCTAATGCTTTCTTTGGTTAATCCTATATTCAAAGATATTTGGGTTACTAAATTATTCCCAGGACGTTCTTGCTGCTAATCTTCTTTGAAACGCCTTTCCCCCTTCTTGCCATTAGGGCACCTTCCTCTCTGAACCTCTTCAGAATTCCTGTTATAAAATTAGGTTTGAAAGAAATAAGTCTCGGCGTCATCATGGACGATAAACTTACCTAAAACTCCTCGTGCGTGGAAGAATGTAATAGTGGTAAAAAAGTCTCTTAGCTGATTAGTTTATCCTAAGATTAAGTGGTTTCTAAAAAGTAAATAGTATGCGAAACCATTATTGGACAAACTGATCTTCCTTAAGAATACTAGTCAAAAATCAATACTGAATCAACGAGATTCTCGTAGAGCTTCCTTATCCAAGTGAGTTTGCTGGTTTTTTACTAGGACTCGACTATCCGAAAACTAACGGCTATACCCGCCTATGCTTGAGTTGCAGATTTGTAAAGGTCACCAAAAATGTACTTTTTGGGCATTAATTTTGATGGTCTTTGTCAAGAGTTTTAACGTAATGTATTTTTTCTTAAATATTATCTCTACCTCAAATCTGTAGATAGCCGATCAAAGATTTTTTGACTAGGGATTAAAGTTTTAGATTTATTGCAGTAGCCTATCTTGTGATCTTAATTATCTTGTGAAAATATTTGCTGCTTATTTTCCGACGATTTCGTTACAGTGTTTTTCTTTAGTTTCTCAATTTATCTATCTGATCAAAAGTATCTGGATACTTATCTCTTACTAATATACTGTCTTTAGAGGTAGCAGTGGGACGTCGCCAAAAACGCACAAAAGAAAAGCGAAGCTATACGTTGTACAGTGCTGAATAGCATGAGTAGAATAAGATCAAGAGCTTCGGTGACATTGAATGGGGCCATATGAGGAGGGACCATTTCAACCCAAGTTAACTATTAGTAACGTGATTGTGAAATAGAAACAATGGTCGAGTAGGTTACGTTTAATGATAGGGGGGGGGGGGTGCATCAAAGAAGATGGTTTGTGAAAATTTTCAGTTACCACATGAAACAATCACCCAGAATTTCGCAATGCTGCTGATTGTTTGCCACTTTGCCATGACTACATTGAGAATTGAACAAATGGGGTTCTATGATCGAGTAGTTGTTGACAAGCCAAAAGTTTTTGCTCTAAACACTAAGCGTTGTCTTCAATACTGTAAAAAACCCACTCATAGTCCACTGGACTGTGGATGACGGGGAGTGATGAATTACACTTTACCATGTGCCGATCTCAAAAGATAGTTTGGGGTGTTGCGAATGCCTGATAAAGAAAAATCCTTATAAAAATGTGCAATATGAATGGTAACATTTGTAGAATGCATTACAGTATGGGATCGCCAGCGTGGTTGAAGCGCGAGTTGCGGTGCGGACTGACTCAAATTCACTACTGGAGTTCTCTGATGCCTCGCGGTTGGCCTACTCAGTCACTAAAAATAATTGAGTTACCTGTGTTCGAACAAGGGGTAATAATGACGGTTGTCGCGGTAGGCGCGGTGCTTGCCACATCGCCCCGCATCAGAGATGGTGCGCGACGACCAGTTAGTCAAGGGGAAGAACATATGAGAGCCTCGACCTTCTCAGTTCGCAGGCCATGCTCTCACGCGGTGCGTTAGAACCTTATCATGATTATTATAGTATTGGGATGTTTTTCATGGAATAAAAATGATTTTGTAAAATTAAATAGAAATCTAAATGCGGAAAGGAACAGACATTTTTACCAATTTGGTCTGTGAAGAGAATGGTTTGCGGGCAATAACATTACGGAAATAAATACACCGGCCCAGAGTTCTGACTTAAGCTCATTGAATACACATTTGGGTTGAATCGGAATTCCAAGGATTCTCGAAATGCTCTGGGCAGCTCTTCAGAAAGAACGAATTGTCATTTCTTCCAAGATGTTCTCACACTTAATTAAAATCTTCCCCATTGAGTTACAGCTCCCATCGAAGCAAAAAGTAGACTCGCCTCGTATTGTAAGTTACTGAAACTTGTGGTATAAGGTATGTCTGATGACAGTTTCGAATAGGTGTCCGTATAAAGTATTTTAACGAGTTTATTTTATTTTGCATACGTATGAACATACCACAACCGGAGACTAACACTGTGAAGAACAATATTGTCATCTACACTAGACAACATGCATTTTCAAAAATTAGTTTATATAAACTTAATTTCTTTTCCTATGTGTAAAAAATATAAATAACTCAGTTGGAGTTGGTGTCCACCATTTCATTTCTTGTTAATTATTTCGCTACGCAGTTCCTTTCCAATTTTTTGTACACACAAAACGTTAAATTTGAACATTAAAATTTAAATTATTTTTTATTTTTGAGACACAAAATATTTGTGATCGATCCACGTGCAACGTATAAATCCTAATCTCCTTCAAATCTCGATTCCATTCCGCCTGATCTTTTTATCCTCATACTTGGGAGGAATAACTAAGGAGAAAATGTAGGGTACAAGATCAACAAATCCGACAAGCAAATATGTAAGCTCGATAGGATGTGGATGCGATTTGATCAGAACGCCGCTTTCGGGCGCACATGCCGCGACTGTACAATTATGTCAGAAGAATTTTAATTGGATTATAAATGCGTACTGGGGGAAATCTTAACTCCCAGATAAAGTTCGACGGCAGCAGCCTTGTCGCCCGACATGCGGGCATTAATAAATTAGGCTAGCAAAAAGTGCTAGAAGAGGATGCTATCATCGGGAATATTCGCAAAACTTCCTGCCTCAAACATGTTCCAGGGCAAAAAACGTGGACTCTTTAATTTATAACGAGGAACAGACAAAAAAAGCGGAAAGGTCGATAGAGACACTTAAAGATTTATGGTGGCAACCAGCGGCGAAAATATCAATTTTGGCCCCGAGGTTGATTAGAAGGAAATATAGCGCGACAATGTATGATAATTTAATGCTATATTAACATCATATTGAAACTAATACATTCGTAGGGAGTATCAGGCCAATATAATTGACCGCTTTCTTGAAATTGCTTTTGCTGTAATGGGTGGCCTTATTTTTTCCTTATTAGCTCTTGGAAATAGTTGAAATATTCGCAGTCTGAAACAAATGAAGAATTTAATACGGTTTACCTTATAGTATTATATTATTTTATACAGTAAATATGTGCAGACAAAAATACATTACATCGTATTACACTCTAATGTAAAAATTTGGAGTTCGGAAATTCCAGTTTTATTTCTTGGCATATAGTTAACTATTTGATTGTTTTATAATTCGTAAACATTTAAATCTGGTGCACAATAATCACTCGATCATTTTTAGATCCTTTTTAGATTTCTGACCGCTCCAGGTGGCTTTTGGAGTTTCGCCTGCTCAGTGTACGTTGACTATGTATATGAGGAGAGTTTGTGTTTGGTACCGGTGATAAATTAGCTTGTCGGGTGCGGTTGATCACTTAGGGTAGAAAAGCATAGTATTGTGTTTGTGCTTTTCAAATTTAGCTAGCGCAAAGATTTCCCATAGAAAAGGGCGACGAAGACCGAATGTCTACGATTTTAAACTTTTCACCATTGGTGTTCATAGGACAATTGTCTACGACGAAAAGTGATAGAGAGGAGCTTTTAGTTCACCTCGAATATATTGTCTACAAAAATGGGATTTCCATGCCGAAGGCGCTGTGATAGACAATCATCAACCTACCTCGTGCATAAATTCTGACATTGACATGCATCGGGGGCTTCCACTCCAAGAGAGATTTATTTGGTCATTCGTAGGCAAGACGGAGACAGATCTGCCAAGCTTTTGGATGGTTACTTACTAAGAAGTAAAACTTCCGAACCAGAAAGTTGCCTATTTGTTTTTCACTCAAAACTCTAAACATGAATGACCAAACAGCCAGTTGCTTGCCAAAAAATCAAGTTGGAATTCTCGAGCACAAAACGTGAAAGTTTGAATCTCGCACACAAGTCATTGAATTAGCTACCATTACTGTTGGAATGGCAGTTCAAAATAGAGCAATACTGAGATAACTTCCAAAAAGGAGATAATTAAATGTTTATTCAAAGAGAAGTTAATTTCAGAAGAGAGATAGATTTGAAACGCTGGTCCAGAAGAAGTAACGAGTTAATAACCCCCAAAAAAGGTTAAAAATGCTACTTGTATTTCAAAGAAAGCAATAAAGCTGCCAGAATAATCGGATGAGTTTAAATAATTCAAAAAGTACACTTACGAAAGAAAGAAAACAAAAAATTATTAAAATATCGTTGTTACCTCAACTGCATCTTAACAAATATAAGCAGCTGGTTCAGAAAAGAAAGCAACGCTGGAATACTTCTAAAACGGAGTTGATAATAAAATATTTTTCTTTCAAATAGTTACTATTTGTTTTAAACGCTTTTTTGTGGAAAATACATAATTTGGAATGAACTATCAAAACACATAGTTGAAACGACCAACGGATGTTGTCCAAAAACAATCGTTGGGTATCTTTAAAAAAAGAGGGCAATAAAGTCATTTCATCCCTAGTACACCTTGAGAAGAAAAAAAGACTCCAACAGTTGACAAAAACAAACAAAATAAGATGACTCAAAAATAGTACGTCGTAAATTTTATTTTAATTATACATCGATGGGATTGGGTTGCAAAAGCTGGAATATTGAACGGAGGTGCTTATAGAAACATAATAACCATTATATAACCTTCTAAAAGTAGACAAGAATTAAAAAAGTATAAATGGTACGTACTAATTCTGAAATGATCCCTCTTGTATCTAGAAAAGGAAAAGGGAAAAAGGGAAGATGAGTTGGTCCAAAAAAGGGAGAAACGATTGGATAAACTCCAAAAAGAATAAAGTACTTTTTCTCAAGTAGCCTGGGCTGGTCTCGACCTTTAAGTTATATAACCATAAGAGAAACTTGGAGGAAGGATATTAAATACAACGATATATGTTGATTTTAACTTCCCTCAAAGGTATCCAAGCAACTTACACTATTTATTCATTTCCCCACACCTGTTTATTTAATTTAAAATTCCAGGACGAGCACTTTTGCTCAAAAACAACGCAAAGGCCTCATTTGCCGCGCCGTCCGTCCAAGTGGCAGATTTACACGCCTTTCGGCCTCTTATCTGCCATAAACGCCACGAATGCCGAGACACATTTCCCAGCGCCGCAGCTTTTAATTTTAATAACGGCGAAACTCGCGAAGTCTGCATTGCATAAATTATTCTTGCAATTAACCTCACGCGTGACCTTATATTAAAGGTTAATAATCCCGCCCGCCGGACTATTAACCGTGACGTTCGTGTTTTTCGCACCCGCGTCTCTATTAGCGCCAGAGTGCCGGCCGCACCTGGTAGACTAGGGTCGGTCGCGCTACGAGGGGCGTCCGAATTTAACGACACGTTTTCGGGTCGAATTCGATTGCCCCCCGTAGTCGCCGGAGCTGCCTTCAGATTGATACATCAAATATTGCGGGCCTCGATTGTTTTATTTGGTTGCTGGCTCGTTATGTTTGCTCAGCAGAACTGAGGCTAGCAAACACGCTCGGTCTGCTAATTCGCCATTTTACACGCCGGTTAATTTTTAACGAGGGTTTTTCGTGCGCTTTTGTGTTTGCTGGCTGCTGACGTTTCACATTGTTCCAGGGTTGGAGGAAGACAAGGAATTTCCCGTCGAGATTTTGCCGTATCTGTTCCTAGGAAATGCTGCCAATAGCGAGGATAGACAAGCTCTAGCCAGGCATAGCATACAGGTCAGTTGAAAGTTTGCACAATGAAAGGCAGAATGTTGTCAATTGGAAAAGGTTTGTGTTTTTTACGTTTTTGGTATTCCAAATTCATTTTAAGGGATACTACAATTTTATAATGATACTATAGAATATTTTCGACTGAGAAACATTTTTGATTATTAGAATAAATCTCCCCCCTCGTTAGTTTATTGTATTGACAATATCTGAATGTATTCATTATTAAACAATTGAAAAATTAAAAATCAAAGCCCACGATACAAAAATTTTTAGTTTTGAAAAAATAATTATATGCTACTTAAAATTACCTACTAACAATTGAAAATTATTTTTTGAGCCCACATATAAGAGGGTTATTTTTTTTTCAAGGTTCGATTGGTCGCTAAATGAAAATCACACTCAGAATCAAGAAAATTTTATAAGGAACAATGTGATACAACATTAAGCTACTTTTCGACGTAATCGCCGTTCGATTCATATATTTGTCGTAGCGTGGTACGAATTTTCCAATACCTTCATCATAAAAAGCAGCCGCCTGTGTTTTTAGCCAATTCTGTACACTGGTCTGCAGCTCGTTGTATGTGGCGAAAGTATGTCCTCCTAGCCAGCGTTTCATGTGGGCAAAGACATGAAAATCTGAGCGAGCCAAGTCAGGACTGTATGGTGGGTGATCAAAAACTTCCCAGTGTGTGAATGCATCCACTGTTTGGATTGCTCTTTGGTTTTTCAGTTTCATAATGGACCCATGTCTCATCTCCTGTGACAATTTTGTCCAAAAACTCATCTCCGTCGTAATGGTAGCGCTGGAGGAAGGTTAATGCGGCGCCCATTCGCTAAGTTTTGTAAATTTGTAAGTCAGACAGCATTTTGGGAACCCATCTTGCGCAGAGTTTGCGGTACTCGAGTCTTTCACTCACAATGGTATAGAGAGCTAACCGTGAAATTTCCGGAAACAAATCACAACCCAAAAATTGTGATCCGACGATTTCCGCGAATCGCCGCCTGTTCCACGCACTGAACAACATCATCGGTTGACGCTGGTTTCCTTCTCTGGCCGCCTGCATCATAAACATCTGTGTGTCCAGTATTAAAGTTCCTGCACCATTTCCGCACTTTGCTGTCACTCATGAACGTTTCTCCGTACACTTTACTCATTCGTCTATAAATTTCAGCTGTATTGCTTCCTTCAGCATGCAGAAATCGAATGACTGAACGCAATTCACATTTTGCGGGAGGCTCTATTTTTCGAAGCATGTTTATGTGCTCCCTACGTACTCAGAAATAACAACCGCGAATCGACGCGTTCCCCGGGCCAACTACAGGCATAGCGCAAGACGTCTGCGCACAGACCTAGTGGATTTTCCCCGAAGCTTTCCTTTAGCGACCAATCTGACCTAGAAAAAAAAATAGCCCTCGTATTAAGCAGCAGCAAAAGGAGATCTTACAGTTCTATATCTACTAATTTGTAAGAAAAATTACTAGACGTTATACATAAAAAGACATTATCGGAGAGAGTGTAGGGTGTGAAAGATGAAGTTTTTGACATTTTGATTGTTATAATGAGGTCTGAAACAGACACATATAATTCTCTTTAACTTCATCTGATCTGCTTAAATTTTGATATTGACCACTATTTATTTTTTCGCTAATATATAGAACATATGGTAAATGTGACTCACTTGAAGTTTGGCCTTTTTGAATACCCTCAAGCTCATGAACTGTTTTATAGGAATGATTTTAAAGGGACCTTTTTCTGCTAAATCTAATGATCTATGCATCCCGCTACAAGGGGTTTAAAACTTCCAGCTCCATTTAACGCCATTTAAAATCACCCACTTTACAGATTATTTTGACAGGAGACAATCTGGCAACCACTTATCAGATTGTAATCAGTCAAAAGGTGTAGCGCCAAAATATTGCAAAAGGAAATAGAAGGGCACATTGCACAAATTTATGCCGGAATTATTGCTATAAAATATTCGCAAGCGCACAAAAACATCAAACGAAGTCGCATTTCATTAAAGGTTGTAAAAAATAAGTAGGAACTACCACTTTCGTAGTACATTAGTTTGTATAAAATAGTTTTTGAGTACGTCAAGTTACTAAACAATTACTAAATAAGGTTTTATAAACGGTGGAAATTAATTTGTAATTTTACTCACCTTCATGTTTTTATTCTAAGGGTTATGAGCGAATGGACGTTCTCGAATAGTGGCTTATCCCAAAAATACTCTGTCAATGTTAATAACGTGTGTTTTTTTATAGAGGTACAGAACTTTGAAATGGAATAAAACAAAGATGAATTTTTTAAATTGACATGAAATTTACTTTATTCGAAAGATAATCTTCTGGCATTATATTTTAAACATGACTTCTGGCATATATAATTTTCGATGACTTTTTCCAACATTTGTGGCCGTATATCGGCAATAACGCGGCGAATGTTGTCCTCCAAGTGGTCAATCGTTTCGGGCTTATCGGCGTAGACTAGCGACTTCACATATCCCCACAGAAAATAGCCTAGCGGCACGGTCTTGGTGCCAATTCACGGGTCCGAAACGTGAAACTATGCGGTTACCAAACGTTTCCTTCAATAAATCAATTGTGGCACGAGCTGTGTGACATGTTGCGCCGTCTTGTTGAAACCACAGCTCCTGCACATCATGGTTGTTTAATTGATGAACGAAAAAGTAGGTCACCATTGACTGTAACATTCTGACCAGCATCGTTTTTAAAGAAGTACGGACCAATGATTCCACTAGCCCATAAAGCACACCAAACAGTCAGTTTTTCTGGATGTAACGGTGTCTCAACATACACTTGAGGATTACCATCACTCCAAATACGGCAGTTTTGTTTATGAACGTATCAATTCAAACAAAAGTGAGCTTCATCGCTAAACAAAATTCGCTTATGAAAATCGCGATCAACGGCAATCTTGTTTTGGGCCCATTCACCCAATCTACGCCTTGCTAGGTGATCGTGTGGCTTCAATTCTTGCACGAGTTGGATTTTGTAAGCACGCAAACCAAGATCTTTCCGCAAAATCTTCCATAAAGTGGATGGACACATCCAATTCCTGTGCACGATGGCGGATAGACTGATTCGAGTCTTCCTCTACGCTACGCTCTACAGCAGCAATGACTTCTTCTGTACGCACTGTACGACGTCTCTGTGGATGCGTATTATCATTTAGAGTAAACGTGGTGCGAAAACGGTTCATAGTTAATCGAATTAATTGCTCTGATGGACGATTATGTTGACCATAAAATGGACGTAGTGCGCGATACGTATTTCGAACAGAACCATGATTTTCAAAATAAATTTGCACAATTTGGAAGCGTTGTTCAGGCGTCAGTCTATTCACGTTGAAATGCCAAAACAAACTAAACATAAATCACTTGACAGCTGACAAAATGGCCGCCAGTTAAAAAAGTGTTGCCAACTTAAAGTTTTATACCTCTATAAAAAACACCCGTTATAATGAAAACAATTTACGCAGACGCGATGTAACCGGGTAGCCGATTAGAAAGGATTGTAATACGCATGCGTGAACCTTACTGATCGGGTACGTAAGTGAGCATAGACAACTAGTAGTTGCCAGCTTCTGCAGAATTCTTTGTCTTGTATTTTATACTATATTACATGGCTAGATACTTTCAGGACATATCACGTATGGTATCTTTTGTCGTTATGATATTTAGAAAAATGACCAGTATCTCTTATACTTAGTCCCATACCACATCATAGTTCAGTGATATACGAACTTGTTGGGTCTAAGAATCACATAGATTTCATTTTGAAGATTTTTTTTAAATTAATATCTTGCACCTTTTTATATATTTTTTGATGTGAATATTCAAAAACTGATTAAAATTCTTATCGTAATGTTTAGTCAATTTATTGACTAGGTAAATTCTAAAATTAAAAGGATATGCGTAAATAAGAAAGTTATTTGCCGAATATGTTCAAATGTCCATCATTGTTTGCAAAGCATACATTAATTCGATGCCCAAAATGTTTTTTTATTTTTTCTAATATCCTTGTTTCTTCAAATCGTTTAACATGATGATCATTATGCTAGATCTCCTCCTCTATTTCATCTTCATTTTTTGTCATACATACTTCAGGGGGTTTCTAGCAAATATTGAGAAGTGGACTGGAGTATCATTATACATAATCCGTATTCCGAACGCTGCTTCTATAGAAACATCGTGGATATGAATACATATCAACCTTTAGTCATGTGCAAAACAGATTATTTGAAAACTTCTCAAACACTTAGTGAAGCAATTTTAATTTGATAGAAGTATTTGAGAAACGAAAACCAAACTTTCTTTTTCTTTGGCGATTCTTAATCGTAGCTTCCAAACAAATTAGAACTGATAGGATGAAAACACTACCCTTTCATTTATGTAAAAGTTCAGATGGCCAATTTCGTTGTTAAAGTTGGATATGAGATAATATTCTTTTTTCCAAATCTTTGAGCTTTCTATTAAATAATGTTCTTCATATTTCTATACATTTTTTAGAACCAACAAAGTTTGTTTAACCCTTCGATCAAATAGTAAGTTTCTGAACTATAACAGTAAGTTGAAAGATGAGATTTCCCGTTGACACTTGTCACGCCGGAAAATTTTTGAATAAAACGACTCTTAACTCGATGAGCACCATATATTACATACTGAAAGAAATTGAAAAAAGTAAAGATATAACAAAAAAAATCAACAAAAAAAAAACAGCACAGTAAGCGAGAGATCACGGAACGGTAAAGAGGGAGGTAGAAGCGAGGAAACAAATTACGAATGCAGAGACCCGTCCCAAAAATTAAGAAACCAAGAAAACAGAATGGAAATCAAGGAAATCAGTCGCATAGATAAAGAACCTATTTTAGAAAATAGAAAAAGGGTGGACAGAATAGAGATATAAAGGAATATAAAAAATGTTAAAAGACATAAGCGAGAAACTCAACAACAAACATAAAATGCATATAGGATATTGAAATATTCATGAAAACAATCCCATAGGAATAGGAGCTTAACTAAAATGAAACAAAAAAATAAATTTAATACTGTCAGCTCATAAATGATAATATGTCTACAATTACAAAAAAAAATAACATGCAAATTTATGGTACAATAGTAGAAACCGTAGAAGAGGAAGAGATAGGGTTTTATAAAACGACAAACAGTAGTAGATAAAATAAAGGAAAAATGAAAAGTTAATAATGATAAGAGACTAGACTCAAATAATAGGTTGCAATAAATATAAATGGGATAAAGAGAGTAGAACATAAATATACATTTATTGTAGAAGAAAGGAACGCCAAATGTTTAATGGACTATACAGCACACAATCAAAACCTATCAGAGAAAATTCAACAAATTAAAATAGGGAAAGAAGCAGAAATATGGTCTAACCATAAAACAGTAGTGACAAAATGATTGATCAAAAAAACAATGAGTTAGAATAAAATAAAGAATATAGTATAGTGGCAATTTATAATAAAAAAAAAAGAATAGAAAATATGGAGCAAAACCAAATGGGAAAAATAAGAAATTGCAAAGCGTAGAAAATGAAAAAGTAAAATGGGCTTTGGAGGAAAGTCTTTAAGGGGACATTCCAATGTGAACGTCAAAAAAAACGTCAACAATTTTTCTCTCGGGAATTATTGAAAATAATTGGACAAACGTTTTTTTCTCTTAAAAGTATGATCAAGCAAAATGGAAAAAAAAATTTTTGTGGTCATGAAAAATATTTCTTTGTTTATTTATAATATAACATAGCTATGTTAAAAAAAAGTTTTCTGCTGGTGCAGGTGATTCTGGCCCACCTGGTGATCTGAAACAGAAAATCTAAGAAGTTTCTTAATCTATGTCATCGCCCCTATGACCCGAACCTCCACTTTTATATTTTATCAAAAATTAACAAAATGGCGGCGTTTCTTGCAAAAGTGTAAACAAAATCACGTATTTTTGCATCATAAATCAGGTGAAATTATAAGTTAAAATGAAAATATCAACAAGTTGGAGGTTCAGGCCATAGCCATGATAGTACTGAATATCGTGTTAAAATTTGAAGTCGATACGCCCGGTGGTTTTTGAGAAATCACCTGCACCAGGTGCAAAAATGTCGTTTCGAGAAAAACGCGTTTAAAGTTTTTCAAGATGAAAAATTATATGACACGAGTCTATGAATCTATCTGCGTATTGGCAAACTAATTTAATTTTAAACCAAGTCCTTGTTGACCATAATCCGAAAAAGTAATATTTGAATCACATTCTCGACATTTCACGATAGCTTAGAGTGATGAAAACAAGAGCGAACTGGAGAAAACAGTAAATGGCCGAGTCGCTTTCACTCACAGCGAAACTGTCATCTTGACTTCTTCTCAATTTATTTGCTGATGTACTAGCAAAATCAGTTCTAGGATCATCTGAATATTGATTTCCATGGAATTTTCTCTTTCTAGCATGATAACTAGGCCGCCTTGAAGATGATCTACGCTGCTTCTTATCCCTTTTTATTTATCCAAGTTCTGAAAAAAACAACGCTCTTTCCACGACGAAATCTCAAATAATACTGGTCGTTTCACAAAACCGTTACTTAAAATCATGAAAAATGCTGTCTCTACTGTATACCTGTAAGAATACATGCAGGTATAAACACGGAATAGCTGCTCGAATGTTTCATCCGTATACCTGTTCCGAAACTCGAGTGCGCGCAGTTTTGAGCCTCTCTTTTGGAGTCAAGGCAAGAATTACCTAAACCAATTGTAGAATATCAATTTTATGGGTAAAAACTACCGAAAAATGCCAAAAAAATTCGAATTTTTCAACCCGTCACATTGGAATATCCCCTTAAAGAAACAAATTAAATATAGCAGAATGTATATTTAGAAAACACTAAAAGAATAAAATGATAAAATAATGGATAAAAAATGAAAAAACAGAAACAGAAAGTGTCAGAGAAGATTAAACAGAAAGAAAAATAGAGCAAGTGAAGCAATCAAAAGGGCAAAAAGAGAAAATTGGATAGAATTTAGTAAAAAGATAAGTGAAACATACCAAATTGATAGATCAAATAGAAGAAGTGGAAGAACAAAGAAAAAATTAATTGATGAGGTCAAACATTCATCAAGAGATAGAAGAGTTTGGAAGCAACGGGCGCAAGATGACCCGGAATCCCAACGTGAAGAGCCTCAAAAGGCATAAATTATAAATAATAAATCATAACAAGAAGAAGAGGAAGAAATTTTGGAAAATCGGGAATAATTTTTTAGGAGTAAAAAATGGTTTTGTTTTTAAGTGGGTTATGCTGTCTGGTCGATCCAGAATCTAATAGATTGGCAGATATACAAACTCTGCCGGCACCAGCATCCAAACACCGCTGTGCACGTTTTAACAAGTTTATATAAACACGTGTCAATTCCGTGATGGTGATTACTACAAATGTAATTCATAACATTAACCTTGTATTCTTGAATATTATAACGAGTCTATTCGTACAGTTTTTTTCCTCAAATAAAAATCATGTGTCGGAATGCCTAGTAGCCGTGACCGCTATAGGCGTTGATTTTTCAAACGCATGACAGGATGTTCCAAGAAGTAGAATAATGCGTAAGCTAGTCACAATACGCTGCATACTGACCTTTTGATTATGTAGGAGGTACTTGTGCAATAGATTAGGGCTTTCCATTATTCAATAGTTGTGATTTCAAATAAAACGACAAATGAAACCAATCTTTTATAATAAACCTTCTACAAACATATTCTACGACCAGTGGTAGAACCAGTATAGAACAAAGCTACCTTGATAACAAGAACAGACACAAATATATGGGGAGGTATCAGACCAAGTAAGTGAGAATGTCGAGGTCAAGATGAAGGCGAAGTAGGTTGGTTTTTCATGTCCAATTCTCTAGTTTCTTCTGTATTATAATGTAATAGACAATGTTTTCTTTTTTATTTCTTTCCTATGACGTTCAGTAAAGTTCCATTAATTTTTTAATTACAATTTGACTGTCTCTATAAGATTATCCCATTAACAATTCTTTTTTTTAAATTATTTGAAAACGACCCTAGTGTTCGGACTATTTCACTTTCACGACAGAGTCACCAAAGTACAGATTTTGTAATTTCCAGATATTTGACACTACAGCTACATCGACTATCGGTTACTTCTGGGTACTAGATACAATGTTTAAAGTATCGGTGTTCTTATATTATAGTATTTACTTAGAGCATGAGTTTCTAAGTGTTTATACAAAGGATTGATGCCTAGTACCTACTAAATAGATCGGTGTTTGGTATCCACTCAAAACATACAATAGGAACATAATTTTATATAGGTACTGCTTACATAACTAGAGGGTATAGTTGTCTCATAATGCCCGATGACCAACTAGAGGATTGATAGTCGGTGCTTTGGTGTCTTGATGTTACATACATAAAGAGTTGCTGTCTATGTCCCACTGCCCTGATAATTAGATGTTACGGTGTTCTAGAATTGGATAGATGATTTAAAAAATTTCAATTCAAACGCGATAAATTGACTAAAAGTAATTGTCAAAGAAATTTATAAAATTAGTCAACAATGCATTTACATATACACATTCCAGTTTAATAGTAAAAAATGAATTTTGAGAATTTCCTATCTGTTCTCTGAAAGAACACAATTCTTTTAGAAAGTATTTGGGCGCAATGATTTCTTTTAATATATCAAAACGTGGAGTATGCTATTACAATTTGGATACTTCAGATCAAACTATTGATAAAAACGAAAATCAAACATGAATATAACTTTATGAGTTTAGAAGAGGCATTTGTAGAATTGGAACAACCAATAGACACTAATTTGGACCTGATTGGATTATCGAAAATTAAAAAAAGAAAAAACTGCTTAACAACCTCGGAATAACAAGGAGAAAGACAACGAGATATGATATTAGTCAATGTTTTATTTCTTATTAAAAAAAAAGGTTACTGGAAAGAATGTTACACAAATATATTTACCAACCTTCACCCACGAAGATACGGATACGTAAGTCTTCAACTGCATGCAAATAAGCAAAACATGTAACGAATATTACAAAGCTTTTCTAGAAGTAAAAGAAATATATGGACGCCAAACAGCTAATATAACTGAAAAGGATGAAAATACTCCCGATGGATCAAGAGCATCAAGATGGCCATTCAAAAATGAGAGAAACGATAACAGAACTTGAAAATGAACAACACGATTGCTAGGAAGAAGTACCCATATTAAAATAAGAAAACGAGAATTAAAAGATACAAATAAAAAGTTGAAATGATTGGACATCGTTGAATACATTAGAGAAAGAAAAAAAAATGAAGAACTCACTAATAACAGAACTAGATAGATATAAAAGTTATTGGAAAAGAAGAGATGTAAACTATAAAATAGAATCCTTTTTGAGAGAAAACGTGAATCTGGAAATTAAACTAGAATCAGCTATCAAAATTAGCAACCAATATTGTTTAATTAATTAATTAATTAATAATAAACTAGAAGTATATATTTTGCAGCGAAAGAGAAGGAAATATAGTGCAAAAAAAGAAAAATGGCAGCTGAGGAAAGGACAGAGAAAGCAACTAATAACTAGAGAGCTTTTGAAATGGAATGAAACAAAATGGGAAGTGGCAAGGAATAATATAGAAAGAAGGTATAAAACAAAAATATTAAAATAACCACTAGTGTATAAGGAACAATCAACTAATTTAATTTTGGACATGACAAAACATATGAGATTGAACTAGATAGACTACGCAGATTGGAACAAAAAAAGATAACAATAGTGGCAAAACAGAGGAAACTGGCGCTGAAGGAAGGTAATAAAGAAAATTAAGAAAAAAGTAAAGAAAATACAAAAACAAAGACGATAAAGAATGAAAATCATTATGAAAGGAGGCAGATTTAATGGGGTGGCTGAAGAAGGTGATATTCAATTACTGAAAGGGAAACCAAAAAAATAGGATATAAAAGGTTTTCGGCTAATATGAAATGGGGCAGAACAAAACGCAAGAACAGGATTTGCATTGGTTGTTCAACAAGATAAAATAAATACAATAGGGGAAATAAAATTTGTCATTTGGAGAATATTACTCGTTAATATAGATTTTTCCATCATTTGAAACTGCTAACACGCTCTGAAGCTCTCAACTCTGCTTATGATTTCAAGGGGTATTTTTCGAGTCGATTGGGCCGAACCGTACCTGCCCTAAAAATTCCTTGCTCTCTCAGCTCTTGTAGCAAAAAAGCTTATGATTGGCATTTTACTCAATCCTTCGACTCAAATGAATGACTGCACCATTCGTTAATGAACAAGCATTTCTGATATTTTGGAGAAGAGTTGTGGAGCCTTGATAGACAACTGAACGATAAATTATGCCTGATTTATTGTATAACAAATAGTTTAATACTCCACGAATGATTTCGCTATCCTGTAATGTACTGCTTGATGCACAATTGTCCCTTGAAGTGAACAATTGATTCGTCAATGGGTAGTTTCTTCTAAAGGGAGCTCGTTAGATCTTTTTTCGAAAGGTTGGATGATTGGTCGAACTTTCCAAAGCTTATCGGTTTTTGCTGTTGTGGACGTCTACGACATGAAAATTATCTTTCGGGAATTCAAATCGATTGCTGGTCAAGCCAATGTTATCAAAAAATTGTATTCTTGTGAAAGGAGCTCGTTACAGCCTTAGTCTTGAAAACTGAACAATTGCCATGAGTATATAAATGGCGACCATTAAATTTTTTTTTTGACTGTAGTTTGTTTTCTCAAGTTTTTGTATCGAACACATGTCTCCTCAGCTAGTCCAGAAGAAATTTTATTAGGAAAATCATTGAAAAATATTGGAATGGAGTTTGAGCTTCAGCAAAATTGTCTTTGTCATCCATGTCTTTGGATGACATGAAATCAACATTTGGAGTATCGAAAGTGTCTCTTTGCCAAGTCATTTTTTTCTTTATTGACTTTGGTTGACATATCTTTATAGATAAATTTTCAGCAACATTTTTTTCTTTTCTTTGATTTTCTACAACCAAATCCTGTTCGTCATCCGAAACATCCGAGTCGGGCAACTTTCTATAAATACAAGAGGTGTTATTTTATCTTCATCTGAAACAGAAGAGTGATCTCACACTAAATAAACAAAAGGAATTTAAATCAGCAATGTGATATTTTTTGATTCGAAGGCTTCATGAATGCAGAAGTGTCTGGTGGTGGCAATTGTATACGCAAAGTTTGTTAGCACTATTATAATAGAGCACATTTATTGATCAACTAATAAACATTTTGACCATAAATAATGTATTAAACCAACGATAGGGAAAACTCCAGGCACCTACCTAATGTTCCTTTTCTGCCTTTTTGCCTTTCTGATTCATTTTTGTTCTAAAAGAAAAAAATACTTGTAGCTAAAGACATACGTTAAATTACACAAAACCGAAGCCTAAATTTGTAAACAACGTAAAGTGTCGACATCTAGTGGCAAATTTTGAATACGCTATTTTTTTTCTTTCGTGAACGTTGAAATGTAGTAGCGGCAGTTGTCACAGTAAGGACCGAGTTCACTGTAGTCTTACATATGGTTCTTTACTCGTAAGAACAATTGTGGTGATGGAACCAATAATGTTAGAGTGTCATCCTAGACATATTACTTATATAGTGTGGAGTACAATAAAGATTTTAGAAAAGTTTTGTTGGTACATAGGAAAAGAGTTCTGAATGTTTTTTTTTTGTGCCCATATACTATTAGAAATTAATGGTCCTTACTATGTATGTTATATACAGAGTAATATCTATAAGTATTTCATTCAGTAAGAATCGGATTAAGAAACTACCTAACCATGACCATAGGTCAATATGTATGTCATTTTCTTATCTTAGCTGTTTGGATGAAGCCTGAAAACCCAGAAAGCTCTCAAATTTTACGTTACGGTTTTCAATATTTAGTTTCCTCAACGAGCTATGAACCTTTAAAGTAGTTGGTAGGGAAGAATTTTCTCTTTGCACTGATGTACTATTTGTCCACAGTACGTCCTCAACGTGACACCCGACTTGCCCAATGTGTTCGAGGACCTGGGGAGCATCAAGTACATGCAGATTCCAATAACCGACCACTGGTCCCAGAACTTAGCTAGTCATTTTCCGAGGGCAATCGAATTCATCGGTAAGTCTCCTCGGTAAAAGCGGCCATGTGGGTGTGCACCTTCCAAATTGGCCAACATCGCAGCCGCCCCGAGCTGCGGCGCGCTAATAATAGCGGCGGGAACGTGTTCGAACGCTGCATAGCGAATTCGCCGATACGGGGGCATATTTAGGGACTCCGCGGGAGCGTGGGCGGATGTTGTGCTGAAATCCTCCGGGTTCGTACAGCCGCCAACTCGAAAATCAATAGCGGCGTCGAGCGAGGGAGACGGCCGCGGCCACGGAACGGCTGACTCAGCGGCTGTCTCTCTCCGCCACCCTCACTCGCCGTAGTTTCATTCAGCAGACATGAATGGGTGTATGTAGGTCAACGGGGGTCTGTTCCATTCACGGAGCTCCGAAAGCGCTTATGTAAATAGCTCGCCCGGCTCCTCGGCGGCCGCCTCCCGCCGCTGGCCGCGCCGCGCGCTCCAGCACCTAGGGCCCGGCCGCCGAAACCGCCGCCGCCGCGCGTTCTCGCCCGCCGTGCCCCAATTCCCCGTTTTCATTAAGGACGTCGATATTCGGCGGCGGGTCGCTCCCTCCGCGGCGCCCCAAGACTGAATAAAGGGAGTCTGGGCCACGGCGTGCGAGGGCGCGCGGCGAACGGCGGAGGGGGCGCTCCGCTGAAGTTTACTGGATCAATTATGAAAATTCAGGTCGCCCACGCCGCGTTTCTATTTATACGTAACTTTTGATGTTTCGAAGTGGATCGGGGATGTTGATAAACTGCACCCACGGCTACCTACCTAGCCTGCAGGTCTATAATTATTCAAAGTAGGCAGCACACATTACACGCTTGTAATATAATAGCATAAGTGGTTTATTAAAGTTCTAATTGTTTTAGTCTTCGCCAGATCTCTGTTTAAGTTACTTACATTTTTAAATTCACCTTTAATTTTTATTTAAAAATAAAATAAGTAGCTTTTCTTCTTTTTAATATAATATTACTTTGTGAATACTCCGTGAAGATTCTAACTTGAATTTTTGTCTTAGATCGGAACCATGGTACCCGCAACATCGTAGTTTCTTTCATGAAAGGGTGTCCAAAAGTTTTTGGTGATTTTTCTAAATTTCTTTTTAAACGCTTCAGATGTACGAATGAAGCTGATATTAAGTGTTATTTTATTTATTTATTTCTTCAAAGCTGAACTAGTATTTTTAGAATGATTAATTAAAGCTATTAAGAAAGAGAATTATAAATTATATATGTAAAAAAAATTGAGTGCTGCTGCTGCTGCTGTCGCTGCGGTCAAAATTCAACTCTAACTATACTATTTCTGTCAATGATGTAGTGATTTGAGGGAAAGGCTAATAAAATAAACAAATGAGTCATTAATACTAAAAAAAATTATTCTGCCTATAAAGACACATCATATATAATCCGAAATTTGTTGATTACGCACCATGTGGTAAACCGAGAAGCATTGTAGGTAGAGATATCTAAAGGGGATTCCCCTCGTATGAGTAAAAAAGGACATTGGGTATGGTTTTTTCATTCTTATCTTTTTCTTAGTTTTCAAAAACAAATTTTGTCATTTTCTAGCAGTACTTTAAGCTTTTAGTTATACTTTATAAATATTAGGAACGATTCAATCAATAAACTGATGTTTTGGGATCTAACAAACCAAAAATCTCATTTGACCTTGTCTTACCGAGCCTGTTCTAACCTGTCACAATTACAAAATCAGGTCAGTGATTCAAAATACCGAAAATGGTTTACAATACATTTCGATTTTTAAATTTGGTGTATCAGACTTTTTAAGGCCATTGATTTAAAATTTGAAAGCTCCAAATTACCAAATTCAATATGTTAGATCTAATGTTTTAGATGGTTTGCTAAAAAGTTCAAATTTATGATTCAAAATCAGTGACTCCAAAACCCCCTATACGATAAATTTGAAAATTGACAATCATTGGTCCACTTGCAAAGGCTAACAAGAGTTGCAAAGAAGAAGAAAACAACTATTGGAGCCTTTCTTTATGCTACACATTCGAAATTCCTTATTTTGAGACTTTACTTGTTTAACTAGCCGCTCAACCAATTTGTATGCCAAACAACACATGAGCAAGGAATTCAATTGAAAAGCCGGTACAGTCGAAAATCACCTGGAAAATGTTTTTTAACCTCGGCCATCTCTGATGAAGAAGGAGAAATTTAGCAATTTATCGATAGACAAAACCAGCCCTCAGAAAAATTTAAAAAAATTAAAATGCGTGAAATAGAAACTATAATAAATAATTTAAAAATAAACAAGTTATGATCTCACAATAACCAAAATAGTCAAGGAACTACCTAAAAACGGATTTAAAATCTTGATGTTTTTATTTAACGCTCTTTTCAGTGGAAAATTGCTCAAATAATTATGCTTACAAGCCCAGGGAAAGACCCCAATGACATATCATCTTATAGACCAATCAGACCCCTATCTATGCTTTCCAAAATTTTAGAGAAGCTCATCCCACAAAGATTAAACTTGTCATCGAAGAAGGAAACCTACTACCGAAATATTAGTTTGGTTTCAGAGATCAACAGTGACCGAAATAAACCATGATCTATCTACACTTGAAAAAATACTGTTCCACTGCGTTTCTCGGCATTAGTCAGGCGTTTAAAAAAATGTAGCTAAGTGGCTTACTATACAAAATCAAAAAAATCTTACCACCCATTTTCTTCAATATACTTAAATCTTACCTAAGCAATCGATTCTTTCAAGTCAAAATCCAAGAAGAGTTATCAGCTCTGTATCCCGTCTACTCAGATGTTCTGCAAGGTAGTGTCATAGGTCCCATGCTTTATCTAATACATACATCTGATATCCCAACTACCAGACTGACTATGATAGCCACCTTCGCGGACGACACCGCTGTGCTCACTTCCCACAATAATAGCGTACCGCATCAAAATTCCTTCAAATAAATCTAAACAAAATAGAAACCTGGATGAAAAGTTGGAGAATTGAGGCCAATGCAGGAAAGTCGGTGCGCACACCTTCACACTGCGCAAGGAAACCTGTCCTCTAGTTATATTCAACACGAAACACCTACCACAAGACAGACAGTGCTAAATACCTGGGCTTGCACCTCAACAAATGATTAACCTGGAGAACACACATCTGGATAAAACGCAAACAGTTAGGTCTGAAATGCAGACAAATGTACTGGCTCCTTGGTCCAAATTCCCAACTTTGTATAGACAACAAATTACTATTATATAAAACTATCCTAAAGCCGGTTTGGACATCTGGGATACAGTTGTGGGGAACAGCCAGCAACTCTAATCTCAAGATCCTCCAGAGATTGCAAAATAAGGTCAGCAGGAATATCATTAACACAGATATGTACCTAACTGGGTTATATATCAACAATTAAAAACAAAATAGTGACCCAAAGTGTAAAACATTGTGTCAAGTTTAGTGTACACACTGATGAACTCGCAGCAAATCTAGTACACAGACCATACGTTAAAAGACTCAAAAAGGCACGATCCACTTGATTTGCCTGACAAATTTAATTAGACAACTTTAAAAACAGTTTAAATGTTACAGTTATAACAGCTAAGTTCAACTAGATAGAGTACTCTCACTGGTGTGACAGCTAATGGCATAGTAGCCAAATTAACATCGCCTGGGTCAAATGTTTTTATTTACAATTAGGATAGGGTATCATTAACTAAGCTTCCAAAGTCTAATTTAATTATAAGCGAGGACAAGCTAGCTATTCACACAAATGTTTCTGTTCAACCGATTTTGATCAGACCAGTGGAACAAAGAGGGTAAGACAGACCTCAAAGAACATTGAGATAAAAAAACTTTGAAATTTATAGTTATGGAAGAAGATACCATGATTTTATATTATGATTTTCTGTTTGGTCTGTGTGAATTAAGAGCAATGTGTGCCTTTTTTAAAAGCGTTTTGAGAACAAGCTTTTCAAAACAAACGTCAAAGAAGAATGTGGAAATAAGGCACGCAAAATCCATAGAAAAACACAAAGAGTGGGTGAAGTCTTATAGAAGAATGTAGAGGCTGGAGAGCTTGTATCCAAGACCCATAGATTTTAGGCTGAAAATATGTAACTCATCACTAGTATAATGAAGTGGATGCTTTGTTTACTCACTGAAGAGCAACACGAATTTGGAATTCTATAATCAAGAAATAATTTTTTCCTCTACAGATATAATGAGCGACTGCCCAAACAGAGCTTGACTATCAGTAAGTCTTTACTGGGTTTGTACCCCATTTCACAAGGACAAAAGGCCACATTTTGGGAAAATCTGAAACTTATTAATAAGATCATGAAGTAACTCGCTGAAGACCAATGCGAATTTAGAGTTATATCTTCAAGAAATAACTGTCTAAGCAGACCTTGTCTATTAATGAGTCTTTGTTTTGGTTTGTCTACTGAGTCACAAGAACTGAAGGCCAAAGTTTGGGTAGCAGAGAAAGCTAACTGTAGTAAGTCAAGATAAATATAGTTGAAAGTGTATGTTAGCACAAATGATTGAAATACGTTAGAATACAATATTCTGAGTGGCGCCAAAAGGACATGATAATCTATGGTCAATGTGATTAAGTTGCTGAGGTACTTGGATGCAGTGCGGATAGACCCAGATTCAATTCTGGGGGGTTCAAATGGATGGTGGCTACCCGGTGATCTATTCGGGCAACTAAAATTGATTGAATACCTGCGTTCACTTTAAACGTAAGAGTAGTGATCACGGTCGTCTAAGGCGCTGTGTTTATACCGCCCCATATGAGAGTTGATGTGCAAGGAACGGGCAGTGAGAGCTTTAACCTCGCAGTTCACAGACCATGATCTTATGTGGGGCTTTGGACCTTCACCATTATCATTATAACCTACTTGGTCAACTGACAGATTGTCATTTGGATCTAGTCGCCATAATTCCGATAACCTATACTCCCTGTGACTTCAATTGTTTTGAACCTCAGTGTGCATAATAACAACTAAGACGTTTGTAACCTAACTGATTGGATGCTACAATCAAAGCTAACGAGAACATTCCTTAAACATATTAAAATTATGTTCTTTTAGCATTTGCCATCTCATTTTTATTGAAGCAAAACCATGCAAGTTTGAAGAGGATGATTTTGTATATCGAATCTTTTTTCAACTCTTTAAAAGTCAACTAATTTCATTTTATTCTTTACCGAATTAAATTTAGACGTAAAATTTAATATTTTGAGGGTTTACAGTTCTACAAATTATGTAACTAATTTAAAACACTTAATTTGTCTGAAATTAAAAACTGTAACATAGAGAGGTACTGCCCCTCTTATGTGATTGTTTTGCCTTCTATTAGTAACTAATTTTCTTCATGACAAACCGTGGAGAAACAGACGGAGACTATTCAATTACTCTGTGATCTTTTTTTTTTTTTTTAACTCTTTAATAGGACGCTCCTTCTATAGCAAACGCTATGCTGCTTTCCTCTTAGAGGACACTCATAACTCCTCTACCTTATTTTTATTTGGATCTTCTAATTTTCTTTTTCGTGTGAAGGCTTTTTACTACACTTTTTGTTAGCATCAAATTAGTTTGTTTGAATGATTATGATAGCAATAGTGGCGTATTAGTTGTTATATCTCGCTTATGGGGCATGGTATAATGAGACAGATTTGAGTCGATCGTCTAAACGACGTTTATTAATTGATAAATAATCCATCTTGAGACAGCTGTTTATTCCAAACATATTTTATTCTTTATAAGGACAGACTATTTTTTTCATTAAATATAAAATAATGGTATTCAGTACTATAGTCGACTAAACTACAAAAAACTGCATGCTGCAGCTCTGTGAAGTTGGTAAGAATATTGCACAGCTGAGAGGTAGCCAAAGCTAGTTATTTCTAGCCTAGCTTGACCAAATTCTGTAGGGACTCTGGAGGAGTTATAACTGAATAGTTCAATCCTGAGGCATCGGAAAAATCTCATTTGGGTACCTTAAATTCCCTGAAATCCAACAGTCAAACTCATGAACACTTTTGAGCATTATTGGGGTTACTAGATTTGTGAATATCATAATCGGTATAAGGAGAGCGTCTGCATGACCCCCCCACCACCACCTAAAAGAATACAAAAAAAATAAACGGCATAATTTTTCTGCATCATGTAGTTGGTTCTCGGGTTATAAGGCCGTGGTCGCAGTTCAGAAACTCTTGACGTTTCGTCAACAACTGCAGCAGACATCTTCAGAAGAAAGTCTTCTAAAAATTAAGTGACTGTCCCGAGAACCAACCACACGATGCACCATAACACCGGCCATGAAAGCCTTCGCATCTATTTAACATTATTTCTCTGTTTAGCAGAGTTGGGTGTAAAGGAAGGGATATAAGAGTAGATCAGGGTCGTTTTAATTACTTGATACAAAACGATAAGATATCTAACCTTTCCTATGTGTTTTCAGATGAAGCAAGATCTCATAAGAAAGGCGTCCTGGTGCATTGCCTGGCGGGGGTGTCCCGGTCTGTGACGATCACAGTTGCGTACCTCATGTACAAGTGTTCGCTCAACCTGAATGATGCCTTTAACCTGGTGCGTGCCCGGAAGTCCAACATAGCGCCCAACTTCCACTTCATGGAGCAGCTGCACAACTTTGAGCACGAGCTAAAGCTGGACGTGTCGTCACAGAGCCCCAGTGTGCTGCTTGAACAGATCCGGCAGGAGCAACAGGAGACCCGCCGGACGGAGGACCGCAAGCCGCGGCCGTGCCCAAACTGTGGCCTGCAGGAGGACTGCAAGTGCCGGCAGCACACGGACTTCCTCAGTCCACTCGCCCAGATAGGCGTTAGCCCCGACTCCGGCATCGAGTTCGACCGCTGGGCTTCCAGCGCCACGCCGGGCGAATGAGACAACAAGGGGGGGTCTCAGTGGCACTTTTAAGCGGAAGTGGGCCGCCCACAAGGTCCGTAGTGTTACTGTCATCTCCCCTTTTCCATCATGCGTACTTTATGTAGGACTTTGACGTGCGTTTCGTATAATTTATTGAGCTCTTAAAATATTTGAGGTTCCATTAAGGATTTTCCAGCACATCAGTAGCAAGTATTGATATTGGTTTGTTTCTTTTGTATATTCATTTGTCGTGCCAGTATTATTTTCGTACATACGATTGCCCCCACCTTTATTGACGTAATTAAAGTGATAACATTCAACAGGTAGTTGTTAGCTCATAAGTGTTTTTTTTTTTAGAAAATACAATTTTACCATTCTCAGTAGATTACTGGGAATTTCGTTTTCCAAACACAACAACGCAAGCGTTACAGCAATTTTCCCTCCTTTTGAAATAAATGCTAAGAAGCGTAGCTGCAGTACTCTGATTGCTTTTACACTTTTATATCGACGAGGCTTGCTCGCTCGCTTGCAAGCTGGCCGTTGATCCCCTAGCTGTAAAACTAGAAGTTGCGAGGTTGTGCTTCGCAGAGGTTGTTTTCTCTTCAAATGAATAATATTGCACAAAGTAAACGTAATTAATTGATAATGTAGGGTTCATTCTAAAGTCAGCCGCCGCTGATGTTACAAATGTATTGCATATCTGTGAGGGATGGATGTAAATAGTTTTGTAGAACACGTGCGCGTGCTTTCGAGTTGCGCAGTCGCTGCAACCAGATGATACTAATATCAGTGCCATATTTTATTTGTTATTACAAGACCTTGCCATAGATTGTGTTTGTAACCGTAACCGTAGCGTAACGTAAACTTCATAGATTAGGCATGTTGAACAAGACATGTAGACGTATATTTAGTACAACTTCTATTTTCATGTACAGTACGAGGTACACTTAAGGGGTACCGCAGAGTATTAGTTGTTCATGGTCTAACGTCGTTAGTGCCAGTTTATAGGTGTTGATGCCAACTGCGCAAACAAATTCCAGAACAGAAGGAACGAGAGGCGTTTTTCATTAGTCCAAAAAGCATTATTTTGTGCTTCCCTTGAAGTTATTTTTATAACGAACGTATTAAAGGTGATAATGTTCTGAAATTTGTGGGTCTTCTCACTGACGTTTTGTGATGAAATACTATATTGATAAAGTTTTTATGTGCCGTTGTTTAATGAGCCACAAGCAGCGTATTACTGTTGTTACAGGGTGTTAGGAGGATCGGTTGGAGGCCGTCGTAGGGAGCGTTTGGTAGCGTTTATGTTAGGTATACGTAAATGTATTTTCTATTGTTGCCGATTTAACTATTGTAACATTCCTACTGCATTATTAACTTTCGAATCTTGTTGGTACAAGCACATATTCTTCCATTTGTCGTTGATAGGAGTATGTATAAAATATTCTTATTTATAATCTTTCATATTTTATGTATAAACGTTATTTTGTATATCACTTCTTACAAATTAAATTTCTCTACAATGTTATTATAATTTGTATAAATAAATAATTTTGAATGTCGACCTTGTCTGCTAATCTGTTGTATGAGAAAATTTGAGGTGTCACTGTTGTAGGCTTACTACCTAATGCTGATGATGATCTACTGATACAGCTAGTTATTAGTCGAATATAGAATTTTGTTGCTATTCCATACATCATACTTTTTTTTGTTAGCTGAGATTATGAACACTTTAAAAAAAAAGGGCCTTGGAATTGCCGCAGTAATTTATTTATGTACTGGAGTATAATCTGTCAACTGAAAGGTTAAGTCTTCTGATACAAAATGATTTAAATAAGTACCGCACTTTCGATCATTGCATTGTTACTCCTTGTTAGTGGTACTCAATTATTTTTAGTTGCTGAGTAAGCTATCTGAGCGGCACTGGAGCCCAGCATCAAATCTGAGTCAGTTCACACTGCAACCAAGTGCTTGACAATATACATGTACATACATCATGAAATAGGATTTCATATTTTGTGCATCAGTGCTGTGAGTTTTGGTTGAGAAAAGTAGCATATACAATAGCGAGAAAGAAGATTGAAAATAGACTGCTGCATTTTATGAAGTGTAGAATTCCAAAATTTGCAATTGGATATTTGATAACAATTTTGCAAAAAATTTTTAGTTGGGATACATTTGGAATTTAGGAATTTACATTTCATCTATAGTTGTGGCTCAGATATTTAATTTTTTTGTTATGGTATCTGCCAGTAGAGGATAAAACATTAAGAGTTACCAAAATTTGAACATGACATAACGACTCCAAGAAAGGACAACTCAGTGTTGCAGAAACCAGATTCTTAGAAAGGTACAACAGTGAAGCTGGTATTCTTAGAAGATCAAATTAACTATAAAATTAGAGGATTAATATCTTGTAAAAGTAAATATGAAATTGGTGATCTTTCACAAATAAGCAAAACTGTTGAATTTGAAAAATGGAAAATCTACACGTTATGTATGAAAAACTGAAGCATTCGATCAATGTCCTTGTTTGATGTGATTTGTGGATTATAAAAATTATCGTTTACAACTTTTTGAACTTCCAATTGGTAAGTAAATAACCTAAATGAATAGTGACTAGCTTATTTATTTCAAATACAACCCGAGATGTTATGTTTTGTAAATCAATATCAGGATCGATGAATTTGGTATTAAAATAAAAAAAATGGACTTAATTATTTTTATTATTAAATAATCAAATGTATCTGCTCAACAAATGGTGATGGAGATCAGCACCAATTGAATTTAACCAAACAGCTCTTTTATTTCAAAAATTAGTACTTAGTTGAGATTTATGTTGTGACTTGATTAAATTCATTTGATGCTGGCCTTTGCCACTATTTATAGTGTGAACAATACATTAATGACTCTTCTCTCAGTTAGATTGCTACTGCTTCTCATCTTACCTGTAACAATGTGTATTTCTTTTTAGTTTTTATCTATTATAAAATTCAAAATATAGAGGGCACTTTTCTAATTAATTCTTTTCTATATACTGTCCCTATAAGAAAACTTATAAAGACGTGGTGGCAAAGACGTTCAACAAGATCTGGAAGAATTGTAAAAGAAAACAAAAGTTATCAGGAGCAGTTTAAATTATAAAAATCAATTACATGTATCGCCGAAAATGAAGGCTTAACTTTTTGTCTAGAGGGCGGTACAGATTAATATTGTTGAATTGGTCTCCGTATGTTTTTCTATGAAGGACTATGTTTGGCAAGAATGTGCAAATGACAAGTCAATGCATTGTAGCGGATTTTTTGGTTCGAAACTGGAAGGTGCAATTTTGGTGGTTTAGTTTCAAAGTCAGTGGAGGGCACATAAGAACTCTAAGAACTGGTATAGAAATAATTATGTTTTACTTGGTAAAGATTTACAAGAAAGTTAATAAATGTGATAATGGTTGAGTGAAAGGCAACTCTAATGTTGTATTGCAACATGGTGAAGGTTATATAGAGACTATTATTAAGTGTCCTCCACGTGATCATAGCCAACCAAAGTAAGTTACTTTCTTAAGTGTATCAAATAGCCACGATTGTACAAATGCTATTCGTTTTCTTAAAGTTGCAGGAATAAAGTTTTACTTTTCTTATCTCTAGTTGTATTTTAAGTCATAATTTTTAATTATTTGTGTATTTCATAGGGAAGCCAACCATTTAAAGGTTTTTCTCAAGATTTCCTGTTGTTTGAAGGCTGCAGCATCAATTTGTTGCATAATTAAAAAATCTGAGACCAAGGTTACCAACAACATTTGCAAGATTTATCGACCTCGAAATATTGAGTCGATAAAAGTTGCAGAAGTAATTCTTGTGTCATGTCTCTTTTTTTATTTGTGACTCCTAGAGTTCTTCTAAGGCATTTCAGATCTGTTTTCTCCCCCTAGCTTCAAAAGCGTTGTGCATTTTGGTTGTTGGTTGTTGGTCACTCAATATATTGAGACATAACGTCGGCTTCCATGCAAGTTTAACCAAACAGCTCTATTGCCTCAACTATTGATATGCAGCAAATAAATTGTCCAAGGCACTCAAGAGTTGTTTGGTTAAATTTGGTGAACTAGACTGTAACTGTAAAGAATTATAAGCTTGGAGAATGTGTCAGCTATAAGATGTGTCTAAAAACAATTACTGAACCACCTCGCTCTAAATGCTTTAGCAGTATGGGCCAAGACATTTCCGACATGGAAAAGTTGCTTCACATCTTTGTGTATCACAAAAAAATTGAAATCATTGCAAATGGTTTCAACAACTAGAAACACCGCATCTCTATGTAAACTAAAAACACTACTAAATATTTGAATTAGGATAAAACGGGTTTTGTCTGTTTATTTGCCTAATAACTTAAAAGTCTCTTCCAGAATGTTATGGTCATTATTATTATTCAGAATACTCATATTTAATGTAGTAAAGTTTATCCTCTTGTACATCCCCAAAACTTGGACTACGATGTACTCACTCTCGCATTATTGAATTTACCTTTATTCGTGCTGTAGACTACACGGAAATCTTCAATGATTTTTTTGTTAAACTGGGGCAATAAGAAATTCTAGACTAATTATTTTCAGCAACCTGGTGCTATCTGCTTCAGGTTTAATATTATAACCTCCCATCTCCCCAAGTAAATTTTTTTCTAGGATTATGGCCACAAGGCTCGTCTGATTGGTAACAAGTCAAACAATCGTGGAATTGTAAGAAAGCATTTGGTTGACAATTAGAATCCATTAAATGAAAAGACGTGGGCAAGCACAGTTTGATGCTAATAGATACAATTTCTATTTTTTAGAACATTGTGTTTCTCATATATTAAGTAATGTCGATTATCTTTAAAATTATAAGAGAAAATTAAGGGCCGAAAACAATTGAAGCGCCCTGTACTACATCTAAATGACTAAGCTTTTATGACTCACCTTGTATAATGAAAGTTCATATTGATTTTTTAAGAAGATACTTTTATTCATTGAACCGTTATTTTTAAATTAAATTCACTAATTAGTCACATTTTTTAAATTTGGATGATACAATTTTTCCTAAAGCTAACTGCTAATACGGCGAGTTTGGCCAACTTAACCACTCGACAATTATAGATTTAAGAGACTAAAAAGATGATTATTTTAAAACACAATAAACTATGGCACTAAGATGTCAAAACTAGCACCTAATTAGTTATGAACCACGTTGCAACTTTGCCGTTTCATTAATAAAGAAGGTACACCAACAAACTTTTATGTTGGCAGTGCCGAGTGCGTTATGCGTTGCTCATTAGGAATTCGTAAGCAGTCGTAAACAAACAACTGCCTTCCAGCGTGTGTTGTGGTGTTTCGGCGTGAAAGCAATGGAAGGCGACACGGAGGACCTGCTGGAAATACTGCGGAACCTGTCTTTAAGCGACTATCACCGGATGGTGGAATCGTCACACTTTACAGCGGACGAAGTCAGGTAGCTATTCCACTTATCTTGTAGGTTATAGCGAATATGTTTGCAAAGCGGAGTTTATAAATGAAAAATTGCTCTGTGGCCGACTCTTGGTGCTTTTCAAAGCGCGTTTGTTGGTGCCGAAGTTGGAGGAAGTGGATTCGGGGGGAAATTGGTGGTAAATAAACGGTCATTGGATATCTACTTAAACCATACCTACTTATGAAATAATGTGGAGCTTTTTGTTAAGGTGCATATTCACTATAAGTAAACAAATGCAACACAATTCCAACAATGACCTAGTGCATTCAGAGTGTTTATATTTCTAAGTTATTGAGATGTTGCGCATGACTAAAATTTATTACTAGGGGTTTGTTGAGTGTTTTTAAATGAATATTTATTTTACATTGCATCATTATTTCTAAAACCTAAAATACGATTTGTCGAAAATTAACAATGCAGGTATATGTTTGCAAAGTAGCCAACCTGCAATTTTATAATATCCCTAGGATGGTTTTTTCTAAATTCCTCTATTTTCCTTAACCTCCTTATTATATTCGTAAGGCTTGTCATTACAATTTATTTTGATGAATTTATGAATCCGAACAAATTAATCATTAAAATCACAAGTTTGTAACAAAAAAATTGTGACTGTTTATAAGCTCTAGTAGATGGCAATATTATAGTGGAAGTTATCAATAAGAAAGTTAACGAATAGCGCATTTGCATATTTTTTTATTAAACAAATTTTGAAAATATTTTTTAATTTTAGGGCGGGTTTTTAAAAAACTAGAATATAGAAAAAAAATTTGAATACCGAAGCACAATTCCTTAAAATGGCAACAATGGATGTAGCTATTGTTTTTCTCTTTCATTGAGTTTTGGTCTTTTATTGGGTGAATTTATGTAGTCTCATATGACGTGTAATTTGATTTGAAAACTAACAGTTCTTATTCGAAATATCAATTATAAAAGCTGTGCATGAACAAACTGAGATGTTTGAGTTGACATTGAATGGTAAATTGAATCGTGACATTCAAGTGTTTGGCAGTAGAGTAGAACTCAAGATGGGATAGAAGACTTTAATATGAGTTGCAAGCTTCTTCCAATTTGTCTTTTGTTGTATGAAGTGACATCTTCAGGTTGAAGTTTTCCGGTTGCTCCAGTGAGAATGACGAGTTTAAGTTACAGTTTCATGTGGTTCAGCTCATCAAGTACCATAGAGTAGATCTAGTTATCTGCAATGATAATATCCATCGTTAGCATAAATTAGTTGATTTGTTCTGCACTCGTAGCCCATAACAGATGTGCAGAGGTCGTGTGATAAATATATTAAAGAGCAAAATTCATCTTATGAGGGCTGCACCTTTTAACACTATCCATCTAGGTACATATTCAGTAAGCTGTATTTGTCAGTCTTGAATGAAGAAACAAAGTCGAGTTTGAAATTACGTATGTGAGCTGACACCATTACTTTTCTGAAGCTCCTGCTGAAATTCCCCCTTGAGATTGGTCTTAAACAATTCCAAACCATGTCTATGCTTCTTTTAAACTATCCAATACTAAAGATGATTCACTTTCTGGAATTACCCAGTATTTGAAACTTTATTTCATCTTTGATGTGCTTTTTCCACATTCAAGTTTTTGATTATCCTAAGGATATGAATATTTTTTCATTTACGACTTGCAGATTGGTTGCAGGCACTTGTTTGTTTTCATTAAAAGGTGGTAACTGGGATCCTTATGACCTTTAGTTTTCATTAGGAGTTTGATCATTTTAGTCGCTTGCTTAGCACTGCACTTTCTTTGATTCATATAAAGGCGACATATTTAATCGTACTTTAGAGACTCCTTTTCTGGTACCTATGATTTTCTTTAAAAATAATCAAGGCATACCTTCTTTCTTGCTTTGTTTCATATATAATGGGAAAGATTTTGATAACAGGCAGCTTATAAATAACAATAATGAGAGAGCACTACTCATATTGGGTTACATTAAACATCGTTTGGATTAACAGCATGACGTATTGAAGGGAGTTGTGGGCTTATGGATCATGGACTGAATGGGTTGAGCTCATTTTGTAATGAGTGTAAGATATGAGTTTTAAAAAAATATTTTTGAAATAAAGGGAGATAAATTGGATTTTTATTATACCTGAAAATTTAAATTCACCAAAAATGTGTTTTTTGTAGTTACAATTACTGATGGAAAATATGAAACTTGAAGAATATAATGAATATTGACACTTGCACTTTTTTTTTACAAATAATGGAAAGATAGAAGAGAAAATTGCCAATAGAACAAAAAAGGGAATAAGATATACTACGCGCTGATGAAAACAATATTTGGAAAGAAAGAAATCGGTAAGAAAACAAAAATACACGTCTATAAAGCAATTGTAGTTCCAACCTTAAGATACTCTAACGAAGCATGGACGAGAATCAAAAAGCACGATAGTACAATCACAGCAATGTAAATGAAAATACTTGGGAAAATAGCGGGAGTGACAAAATTAGATAGAATAAAAAATACGGAAATAAGGGAATTGAAGCACTAGTGAACTTAATAGACAAGAAACAATTGAATTGGTTTGGCCGTGTCTGGAGAATGAAAGAAGAGAGATTCCCTAGAAGGGTAATGAAAATAAGGAATATAGTGAAAAAGAAAAAGGGGAGACCAAGGAAGGTATGGATCCAGCAGATAGTGGATGTCGGAAAAATACAAAGGGAAGACTTTGGCAGAAATGAAGCAAATGACCCAGGACCGTAAAGCACGGAAGAAGTAGACGAGTAGTTAAATAACAGTTCTTTCCGACGCTCTGTAAAGGACGTAAGGATCATGATGAAGAAGAAGACAACTTGCACATTGATATCTGCCATTCATAATCTGAAAAGCAGAATACGTTTTTTTACCTTTTCTATAGGTAGGAATATAGTTTCTCTAACATTCGACTTTCAATAAATTAGGTTCTGTATGGTTTAATATGGATTTTGGTTTGCTAATTATTTTGATGTATTTTAGATGTTAAATCCTTGGAGTCCTATTTACATCGTAAATGGATATTTCTACAATACATTTTTTTGAGGGAAAAATAAATCATCACATCCGGACTTCCCTACTGTGAGATTAGTCTGATATTCCAGGTTGACGAAACTGCGTGTCTCTTGGTACACGCAGAGATTTTATAGTGGTCTTGACCACTTAAGACTAGAGCTTTGTCTTATAGTTTTATTGAAACTTTTAGGATTTGCCCTTGAAGCAGTTGTGTCTTGTAGATTGCAAATTAACATTTCCAACAAAGCCAGGTTGTAATTAACCATTGTCCTATTCTGTTTGCTTTCAAATGGTAAGATCACATTTGAGTATCGTCTATTCTGGGGGAATTTCAATTTCTTTTTCCCTAAAGACCAGTAAAAGCTGGAATTCTTCGATTTTTCGATAGAAGAGGAAACCTGAAGCAAAGTAATGTTGATTATTTGGATAGTAAAGGTTCATACTAACATATTTGTATTTTAGTTCACTTCAAATTTTATTTCTCCATAGAGACATCCCGAAGAGTGCGTAAATAAGTTGGGAGGGTAGAAATTTATGTCATTGGCATCATAATTTTTGTATGGCTTTCAGCCATGTTTACACTATACAAGCAATAAAACAAAACCGGATCCAAAAGTTGCGTTTCATTAGTATAAACGACCTTCCGATGTTTAAAGTGGGGGAAGAAACAGTCAAAGGCTCGCAGTAGGGTTAAAACAAATAATATTCAACACAATATTTCATTAACTCACATTGATGTGTGCTGATACATGTCAGGTACAGCTATAATGATATTTAAGAATTTAATAATTGTTTCTGGAGGTTTTCTTTGTTGGAAGATTTGTTTTCTGTAGAGACTCTTTGCAATTACGAAGTTGAAGCTAGCGTGGAGTGACATATTTACGACCATAAATTAAGGAATACAGAACCTGGCCCACTTAACGCCTGCTTTAGACATATGGGAGCGCTAGTAGGGCGATCAAAGACCGCGTCATTGGCAAGGTAGCAATCATATTCGTTTGGGAATCCAGAGAATGGCCGAGTAGAGTTTGGATTTTTGTACTCATATTGGCAACATTCTAAGAGATAGGTGACTTGAATTTGGTGTTTCCTAACGAGTAGTGGCCCCAGAGCTTTGAGGTGTTATTGACGAAATTACAAAATACTGAAAATGTGACTCGACAATATAGTGATGAATTGCGCAAGACTACAATTTGTAAATTGATGTTAGAAGATTAAGCAAATCAATGTTCAACGACTGAGGGAACATGGTTTGTATGCAAGCTTGCAAGATGCATTATATTGGCGCCAAACTATAGAATCCCCCTAACATGCTACAAAAAATATTATTTTTGGAACATTAACCAATGATGCTGCGTGTTGTTGAGGGATGAATCCAGCTCCTCTTTGTAGAGTGACAAATGTACATCCAGCGGATACATGGAAGTTGATATAATCAAGAGAATAATCTACGAAAGTTTTTATTTTGGAAATGCTGGTATGGGTTGGGTCTACGTTATTTTGATCTCCTGCATTCCTCTTCATGTTTTCGAAAATTATTTCTGTGACGATGAAATCAAGATCTCATGACAACTTTGAGAAGTTTAATATTGTTATGCTTTTTTCCATGGACTGAAGAAATTACAGCCACTTTTTTAATTTAAATTGTTCTCTTATGTCTTGTAGATTGACATGCCCCATGCTGTAGAGTATATTCAAGAAAACTACTGGCGCCCACGCGTGAAATTGTACTCTTTCTCACAATGGTGTTCATATTAATGGTGAGGTTCTCTAATCCGGGGAAGAAAGCGTAACTGGACTCAAAATTAAACTTTTCAGCAATACTATAAGAGTATCTTCTCACATCACGAAGTCTTGATTTTCAAAATTTCGCCCCTGGTGTAAGCTACCCTCATTTCAGAAATAGTTTCTCTCGCTAGAATGCATGCCATATGATACTTTTGGCTAGATATACCGGAATGGATTCAACAATACGTCCACCCTTAGTGGGATTATGAGATTTTCTTTTCTGTTCATGGGCGATTTTGCTTCATAGAGCGGATCTTGTAAATGAGCCTTGGAGACAGGATATTCGTGGTATCTGCAATAAATCCTGCAGAGTATGACACTTCTTTTGCACCAGACTGGGTCAATAAGTACACAACTCTAATTGTGCTATTTTCATGATCAAATGATTACATTTTCGTTCAGCTATAATCGCTAGTTTTTGCGTTTCCTATTGTTTCAGCTGTATTATCTATCTGTATCATTTATTCATGCTTATCATAGTTTTAAGGGGTATAGAAGAGGATACTTCTTTTACTAGCTCATAATGCATGTGTGAATCAAATTTAAACCAGAATTATGTTTTTTATAATCCTTTAGAGGTTTCTCTAAAAAGGTATATCACATTACCGCTTTAGTCAGTATGTCAATGTTATACCAAGAGGCACCCTTGTCCGTTGCACGACAGATTGTTTTAAGATTTATGGCACAGTTTAGAGACAACGCCATAAAGAAGATTCAAGTATATGCGTGGCATAAACCGTTTTTGGGAAGACGTGAAGCAATTGAAAAAGAAGGTCACTGACTAACAAGCCGCAGTAAGCTTTGGCAGTGCTCAGGTAGTTGGAGACGTTATCTTTCTTCACGATAACGCCCGCTTCCACAGAGTTATAGCTCGACAAAAATTGAGGATTTGTTGTGGACTATACTGGAACACCTTTCTTACAGTTCGCATTTGGAGAACAGATATTTGCCGACGATGTTGCTGTTAAACCGTTTTGCCATAGCAACATAAAAAAATACTTTAGAAAAAAATGCGTATCTAAGTCAGGAAATTGTATAGAAAAATATTCCGGTTTGTATTTAAGGGGACATTCCAATGTGACGTGTTGAAAAAATGGAATTTTGTTTTTGGCATTTTTCGATAGTTTTTACCCATAGAATTGATATCATACAGTCCGTTTAGGTAATTCCTGCCTTGTTGGCCAGTTATAACGCTCCAAAAGAGAGGCTCAAACCGCGCGCTCGAGTTTCGGAACAGGTATACGGATGAAACATTCGAGCACCTATTCCGTGTTTATACCTGCATCTATTTTTACAGGTATACAGTAGAGACGTCCTTTTTATGATTTTAAGCAACGGTTTTGTGAAACGATCAGTATTATTTGAGATTTCGTCATGGAAAGAGCGTTGTTTTTCAGAACTTGGATAAGTAAAAAGGGATAAGAAGCAGCGTAGATCATCTTCAAGACGGCCTAGTTATCCTGCTAAAAAGAGAAAATTCCATGGGAATCAACATTCAGATGATACTAGAACTAAATTGAGAGGGAGTCAAGATGACAGTTTCGCTGTGAGTGAAAGCGACTCTGCCACTTACTGTTTTCTCCAGTTCGCTCTTGTTTTCATCACTCCAAGATATCGTGAAATGCCGAGAATGTGATTCAAACATTACTTTTTCGAAATATGGTCAACAAGGACTCGGTTTTAAAATCAAATTAGTTTGCCAGTGCGCAGATAGATTCATAGACTCGTGCCATATGATTTTTCATCTTGAAAAACTTTAAACGCGTTTTTCTCGAAACGACATTTTTGCCCCTGTGCGGGTGATTTCTCAAAAACCACCGGGCGTATCGACTTCAAATTTTAACACGATATTCAGTACTATCATGGCTATGGCCCGAACCTCCAACTTATTGATATTTTGATTTTAACTTATAATTTCACCTGATTTGTGATGCAAAAATACGTGATTTTGTTTACACTTTTGCAAGAAACGCCGCCATTTTGTTAATTTTCGATAAAATAAAAAAGTGGAGGTTCGGGTCATAGGGGCGATGACATAGATTAAGAAACTTCTTAGATTTTCTGTTTCAGATCACCAGGTGGGCCAGAATCACCTGCACCAGCAGAAAACTTTTTTTTAACATAGCTATGTTATATTATAAATAAACAAAGAAATATTTTTCATGACCAAAAAACAAACTTTTTTTTCAACTCTGCTTGATCATACCTTTAAGGGGAAAAAACGTTTGTCCAATTATTTTCAATAGTTCCCGAGAAAAAAATTGTTGAAGTATGCCCTTTTTTTAACGTTCACATTGGAATGCCCCCTTAAGTCACCCGCGTGTATTATCCGTGTTGTGATGAATTTAAATAGCAACCGTGAGAATTTTCTGTAATTGATGACATTACAGGAATGGAGGATGGAGGTGTCTTGACAGAAAAGGATGTGGATTTGTCGGAATTATTTACGGAATTGATGTTACTATAATTTTTATCCTCATTGATCTTCATTTGTTTTGGATAGAGTAATTGACTTGACATTTACAAAATCATATTTAATGCCTTCTTCTAAGGTAGAACTGCCCTGGCGGTGTCAGGCTATTGCAAAATTTTAATTTTAATGCTTATCTGTTTTCTATAAATAAATTTGGGCATCGTGGAATTGCATTGCACCCCAAAGTATGTTACAATAGTTTAATAACAGTTTAATTAATTTTTTTTGTTGCACTTATTTAATTTTCTTTTTTTCACTACAGTTGACTTTGGCTTTTTAATTGATAATTATTGTCCAGTCTCTGGTAAATGGTGTCAAAGCCCCAAAATTCTACTTTGTGCCGTTCTTTATGCTATTGAATTGACGAAAATATACTACATTTCATGAAATTAATGAATTCAAGTTTTAGTTCATATACAACGGTTTAGATTGACCGAAACATAGACCGGAAGGTTGAGGTTTGCTGATGTCCGAACAGAAGGAAATGAATCTTCGGACCATTCATCTGAAGTCATTGATAAGTTATTTAAGCTTTATGAACATGACCAAGAAGGTGTGTAACTTAGATCTTTGACAACTGTCTAGTTTTGCTTTGGGTTTTAGTTTGGGTGTTTCTTTTTACTCCATTAATCCGAGTTATTATTTTTTTAATTTATTTAAATATTATAAAGTTACAAATATACAAAGTTATTTTTCTAGATGTTTTCCTGACTTGGAAACAAATTTTCCCAGCAGATATATAGCTTTTTAATCCCACTGTCTTGAAATCATCGCGCACTGACGCTTCTGCAGCAATATCGTCGTCAAATCTCTGTCCTCTAAATGCTTTTTTAGTGATTAAAACAAATGATAATCGCAGTGGTAAGTTCTGACTATAAGAAGAATGTTCCAATGTATTCCAGAATAAATTCTCAATCTTTTGTAGAGTTTGGGCAGCTGTACAGGACCAAGAAGCGGGACACCGTCTCAGATTGGAAATTCAAGTCTTTTTGACGACATACCAATTTGCTTTCGTTCAAAACTTGATGGAAACAGTTTCAGCAACCATTAATCGGTGGTCATCCTCGAAAAGGCGGCGAACAACGCGAATATTCTTTTCAGTTACGCTGGACCTTCATTTTCAACTGCTTCTCGTCTTCCAAGGCACACCACGTGTACACTTTTTTTTGAGGTTGTTCCCGAACTGTACCTTAAGTCTCCAGTCTTCTCAAAATTTCGGGAGATGTCACAGCCTCTATCGTGAGAAACGTATTAATTGGTTGCATAATGGACAGAGGTACCTCTTGCTTCGACATCGTACTGACTAAAGCAGTACAACGTACAGAATCTGCACCTCTCTCTTGACGGCGCCAAAAAGAAATCATATTTAATATTTCATTACACTATAGAGAGTTTCTGCGTATTTGATACATAGTACAAGTCAGGAACGCTCGAGTATTTGAAGCTTGTGGAAGCTTTGAAAGTCTTTGAGATGGCAAAACTCGTAAAAAACAACTTGAACTGTCAAATACCCATTATTTCACAAAACTATTGGCAGTGTTTTGGATAAAAAACGACCTTTGGTGCTACAGTAGTTCGTCCTCAAAAATGTTGATGTTGTGAGAACTGTTTTAGCTACTCCCTTAAAAAAATGCTTCATTACACTGTTTTAGAAATGAAAGACAAATGACAAGGTATAGCATGCTGTTCCGGCAGAAGATGGGGCTGCACGAGTGGTTCTGCGAGTAAGCAGACTATCAAATCTTGACTGAAAGAAACCTAATTTGGTGTGGAATTATTGAGCCATTCCTTTTTCATTTAATTAATGGTATATTGTGAGCAGCCCGATTTCATACCTTTTGACAATGTTACTAATGAATACGTGGTGGTTCTTGTAAAAGGAGTCTCATCCTCATATAACAAAATTTGTTTTAAACTTCCTGAATTAACGCTAGGCTATTTGTGATGTTTAACAATATTCAGAACAGGAGAATTGCGACGTCTAAGGATATCTGAAGGACAAAATTTAACTTAACCAGAAAATATATTGCGACTGCCAGCTATCGTAACTTTTTTCTATAGGTTGGTGGGAGAATTATATCCTGAAGTAGTTACAAACACGAACTCTCATCTTGAAGAGGTTACTTACCAACAAGAACATGTTGAAACGTACCTCACACAGTCTAATCATGCACATTCTAATTAATGTTTTTATAGCAACTGTTAAGAGATATTAAAGATTTTATAAGCCATAATCACTGTATGACCTTAAGTTTAAAGGAAAATACCAGGGCGAATCAAATGAAAGTGAGAATTTTTTAGGTCTAAGTTAATATTGCCTTTATCAGAGTAGTTTCCTCTTGGGCACTTCGTCGAACATGCCTGTTATTATTGCAAGTTGTGCTGGAACCCGTCTTTTGACATCGCCTTCAGAACTAGATTTATTTGGTTAGGTTTTTCAAAACCTTCGCATAATATTGTCCAATAACCATTGTGAGTAGCGGCACTTCATGTAGGAAGGCCATTCCACAGTAGTTGAAGAAGAAATGTAACAATAGAAGTCTTGGTACAAAATTTTAAGCCCTCGTGCTGCTCTTTGGAAACCCACAATTATTCACGTTTCGTACTTTCTTATTGCTAAGCTGTAATGTGCATAAACGTACATACTTACATTTTTTAAGCTTAATAGCGTATTTTACCACTGCATATTTACTTATTTTTGCTCCTATGTGACTCGCCCTCGTATGCATCGTTATATTTAACGGCCGTGCATCAAATGGCTTAATAAACTTTTTCGTTGTTTTTATTGTGGCTATAAAATTATAAGCCATTGAAATTGCTTCTAATACCATTTTATTCCGCACAAAATTGCAATACCACGCATTGCGCAATTCTTACAGGCACATTCAGGAGAGAAGGAAAAACTTTGAAGCGAAAATCGGCTCCGGCCCCAAAACCGCGATGTCATTCCAGGAGTACGTAGACTACGAGACCGGCTTGTTGAAGGACCTGGGCATGCGAATGTATAAGCGCAAGTCGCAGGAGCACAAGAACATAGGCTACAGCATCGTCCAGAGGATCAAGATGCTGTACGTGGCCATGCTCCGCACGTTCCCCAACGACAACACCATCTTCGCGAAGTACCTGAAGTTCCTGAAGTCCATCGACCAGGAAACGCAGGCCACGGAGCTTATTTCCGAGATACTGATGGTAAGGGAGAGGTTTTATCTGCGCGTTGTATTGCCGATTCTCTTTGTAGAAACGGTGGCACGACCCGGTGGTGTGGAACGTCGCCGCCACCTTCCAAGCGGAAGACTGCAGCAACATGCCCAAGGCCCTCAGCATACTCTCCAGAGCCATCCATAAACACCCTTCTAATCAGAGGCTGTTTATCGAGTCGCTGAAGATGGAGCTGACGCAGATTGCGAAGTGCACCAACCCCGAGCCCGACGCGGAGCAGTTGCAGCAGTCTGTGGAGAGGATGAAGAGGAACGTTGCGAAGATGCTGAGCGCGATGAAGTGCGGCGAGGAGTTCTTCCTCGACATCCTGCAGTCTATGGAGAAGGACCCCTACACCGTGCCGGTGCAAGAGCTGATTGCGGACCACCTCATGAAAAACTTTTGCGACAACGAAGTTGTTTGGCACGTTTTGGCGCAAAGGGAGCGAAACAGTGAGTATTTATTTTTGCTATTTTTTGTTGAAGTCAAGTTCCGTGCTTTCCTCAGACCTGCATTTTGATTGTTCTCAAACTTCTGTCTTATCGCCAAATTTGACACGGCGATAAAGGTAATGGTTAGTGTTAAGAGCTGTAATGTTGACCTTAGATAAGCCACCAAGGATTTATGACCAAAAAAATAATCAACTTTCGAGTTCTCATTTATTTTTCTTTTGAGAGTGAAAGATAAGAAGGAGTTGAAAACTACTAGTACTGCAGCCTTAGGACTTACTGTACTGTTTATCTGCTTGTTTATTCAGGGAAAAAGTATATTGAGTAAGAACTTTACAATTCAATATTTTGTGTGGGGCTCTTATCCTCTTCATTACAAAGTTTACAAATGTGTTCTCTATAGAGGTCTATTGTGTGCATAGCTTACAGCAATCAAAAATCAACCTAGTTACTAACTTGTTGTTTGTTTAATCAGGGTATGTTATCTATTATTTTCTTAGGTGAAAATTCTAAACATCTTTTTACCTTGCTTTGGGTTTCCCACCTATCTCATCATTAGCCAATTGTGTTAAGGTTATTCTAAACGTTTTTTATCCCTTTTTTTGTCAGCGCGTCACTTTTTTCATTTCCTGGTATACCCTTATCTTGTGGAATTCACGTAAGAGTAAGTGGATCGTAAATTCTCAAGGGTTATAAGTATTTATAAGCTTTCCTAAATCGTTTTAGAATTGGTCTGGTAACTAGATGGGGCTTGTATTGTAGCCTGGCAAGCTCTTAGGACAAGGACTTCTTCATGTTGATAGTTTATTTTTACTTTCTCATGCAGAAGCATGTCTGCAGCAGGAATTTTGCTGAAGATACGGCAGAATGTTTTCTGAGAGATACATATGTATTAAACTGAGAATATTTCAGCTCCAGAACCATTGTCAGTTTCAATCGAGCTAATTTTACAGAATAACCGAATTCTGAACTAACATTATTTTTTGTTTTATGCAGATCTATCAGTCGGAAAATTAATAGTTAAAAAGAAACATCTTGTTCAAAATATGATTTCTCTAGGTTTGTCGTAAATAAATTTAAATAATGAATAAAGCGATAGTGATGTTCTCTCGCAGGAAAGACCACTGATATTCAACAACTGAAAAGCTGAACTTCAGAGGAGAGACCATAGAATTTCAACAATTCAGGTTAAAAATGATGGAAAGAATTAGAAAGCAACTAGCAAAAAAAAAGTAGAAAAGCAATTAAGGAAGCAAATAAAAATAATGAAGAAAATGGGAAAAGGAAAAAAGACTCAAATAGAAGAATATATATATTCTAGAAGCAAACTAGAATAGAAATGGGAAGAAAAAACTAAGATAGTGATCAGTAGGATCCTACAAAATATATAAATATACACAAACATCACATCAGTTTATAAAATAGAAAAAAGAAGAATCCAACAAACTAATTGTAGTTGAATTTATCAACTGGGAAGGCAAAATAAATGTATAAAAAATAAAAACAAAACCAAAAAAAGAACACAAAGAGAAAATAACATGAAAAAGAACTACAAATATATGCAGAAATAAGAAAAATAGTCGAGGAGTAAAAGAGGAATGGAAAACAAATAAAGCTTGGATACAGTATACAGGATACAGTATAAGTAAATAGAAAGTGGTACAACTGGAATGAAAACAAGCATAAACTAGAGCTAAAAGATGAAGAGTCGAAACGGCTAAAAAAACTAACGAGATATTCAGCTAATCTAACAGAGAATATGACACGAGTGATGGACAGACAGCGTACAAGGAAAGATGGCGGGGGGAAACTACAAAGCATTTTGTAGAAGGCTGGTCACAAAGGAACGAAAATACCTAAAATAAACACCACAATTGCATAAAAATAATAAAAGGGAAAACACTCCATAACAGATATATAAAATTAAACATAGCAATTATAAACTTAAAAACTCTATCAGAAGAGAGAATGTTAGAACTAGAAGAAGTACACAAAGAAATAAAACGGGACATTATAGGACCATCTGAAAAAGAAGAACTGGTGAAAAATAGAAAAAAGAAACAGTGGAATCTTGTTTTACCATTTCAGACAAAGAAAGAGACAACCTGAAATAGGATTCTGCATACTATAACGTTTCTGCTCTTGGCATAGAATGTACTGTACTAATTTACTTCAAAACTACTTATTTTTTGTACTTACAATTATACAAATTTATAACTCTATGTATATACGCACTATATACAACTAATTGCATATTATTTATGTAAATACAGCTCCCGCCTGGATTCGGCCGCTTACTCTACTCAAAATCGGAATCGGAGTCTTAATTCTGAAGTTGTCATAATATAAGCTTCCAAAATAGGCCAACTTGTTCACTCTTACCAGGTGTTCATTGTCTATTATGTAATGTTTGCTTATGATCATATATTTAGTTATTTGTATGTTCAGGTTTAAGTGATATCTGTAACAAGGTGTAATAGAAACTTTTAAACAACGGCGAAGGAGAAAAGTACTGTATTATGTACACATCTAAAATTATTTACTATAATTCTGTTTTGTTATTATGTTGTCATCTAATTCACTTACTGCTTTATTGAAAATGTTTTTGGAAGACATATTGAACAGTGATCATGACAGAATACAAACCTGTTCTACACTTTCCATTATATCACATTAATTCAAAGTTTCCCCTTCCACTCTTTATTAGTACAAACTGATATTTTTCATCAATTTATCATGCTTATATATTTTCCAATATATAATCTGAAAAACACTTTCAACACGTTTTATTGTATTCTTAACTTCTTTTATTGTTATTTATTGGCGGCCCTATTAAATTCTCCTTCAGTGTCACTTTGTTTCTAATATTAGTGAACAACTTGGTTATGTTATTCTCCCATCAACGTAGTTCCTATTTAGACTTGATTATAACACTGCTTTCTTTATCCAATAATTTAGCAGTTATTTTATTTTCCTGCTATATCCTTGATTGTTTTATGCAAATTAATATTTTGTTTGTTATCATATTCCTCTATTTTCTTACTTTCTTTTGTAAGCCATTTGGATGTTGCTTTTATTGTTTTTCCCTATTCTTTTATTTGTTTCTTTGTACTGGTTTTCGTTTTTTGCTTTTATGATTCCATCTTCTATGAATTCTAAAAAAATTTTTTTTTTGATTATTATATTTTTAAAGCTATACTCGTTCCACTTCTGGTTCTTTGTCAATATACAATTAGCTTAGTTTTTTTCTATCGATTCAGCTGCTTTTTGCTGTTACAATGTCTTCAGTGGTAGAAAAAATACAGAGAAATCTTACCATCAATGTCAATCAGCAAAACCTAATCAAAGCTTTTCGGATTGTAAATCATATCACTCGCGCAGTTTTATAAATCTTAAAATCCTAAAATTACATTACTAAAACACGTTCGTTTGGTTTTTAGGTCCAATGCCATGGCCTAGGCCACAGTTTGAAAACTACAATGACGACGAAGCATTTCAAAAGAGTTACAACTACAATGGACGGCTGAAAGCTTGCTTCGCAAAATATAAGCAGGGAGTCTCGGCCATGTCGCCGTCATGCAAGCCTAAGCTCTGGAAATTGTACATAGACTTCCTGCTGAGGCTGTTAAATGAATACCACCCTAGAAGCAAGGGACTGCGATTAGAAGCGCTGAGGGCTGCTCTGTCCAAGGCATCTGACGATGGCTGCCTATCTGAAAGGCACTACAGGGCATGGATTAGAGTTGAAAATCCAAACAGAGCCTTGCAGGTTGCAGAGAAAGGTAAGAGGACGAGTTTGTGCTTTGGTTGCATTCTTCATGCATGATGGTTTTCTAGCTACAGCTGTCATGCCGACTTCTGTCAGTTTGTGGGTGCGAAGGCTCAAGCTGCAGATACTCCAAGATGACCGAACACTCATAGACCACGTGTTCAAAATGGGCGTGAATGCGCTCAAGGAAAATGCTCTGGATCTGTGGCTGACACTTATACGGTACCACTGCTTAACATCCAACGATGAGTATATGAAGATGATTTTTGAAGATGGCATAAGGCAACCGAAACAAGTGTCGGAGGAGCTGAAAGTTGAGTACATGCGCTGGCTAGTTATGACCCAGGGCTTTGATGTTGCACGCAGGATCTACATGCGGCTGGCTAAAGAAAAGCCATACTGCAAGAGAATGTATGAAGCTATAGTGGAGTTTCGGTCATTATGCTCCGAAGATATGGCAGAATGGGAAAGAATATATAAGTTAGCTTGCGACCAGTTTGGTGTAGAAGACATAGACGTGTGGCTTGATTGCCTCAATTTCTACATATTCTACAAGAACGAAATTATAGATGCCGAGGAATGCATGGAGGATGTCTATCGGCGGGCTGTTGCCAAACTAAATCCTGAACACCGCACAGTTTTTCAGGCTAAATACAAAGCAATCATGAAATCAGAAGGGTACCTCAAATTAATTACGTCAGATGAAGCAAGCGTTTCAGAGCCATCTTCTTCTGCTGGGGATACTTCAACTTCTCAACAAACTTCAATCGCATCAACTACAATTACATCGCCTCCTACATGTGTGACTACTACAACTCAGTCCCCTCAGTTTACTGAATTTGTTCATCCCAGCACACCTCCAAAACAACGTATAGTTTTGAAACCAGCTACTACAGCCTCTACATCTATTAGCTTGTTGCCATTATCAAGATCTGCTTCATTTCCTAAAGTTGCTGCCCCAGGTAAATCATTTATATTAATCAGGCCGCCGGAGGAGCCTAAACCAAGCACATCGACTGGCTCTACTGAGCTAGTCAAGTCAGCATCAACTGAATCGATTTTGCTGATTAATTTGGCCCAAAAAATTGCAAGTTCCAGCAAACTTGCAAAAGAAGGAACATCTGCCACATCAACCAGAAAGATTTTGCTGTTTCAGCCTTCGCCTATTAAAAGGAGTGCTGGTGCATCTACATCGGCTTTTATATTAGCAACAAAACCTGGTGTTAAAATGAATGAAAAGATTGCAACTACTAGTAAACCAGCCATGACCACCATAGGTAAACCAGCTGCAACAAGCCAGAATTGCTCAAACAGTTCTACACAATCTAAATCTACGGGCTAAGAGAGAAACGGTATTTCAAGAAGCGTCGGTTCAAATTCCTTGCAGTGGTGTACGGTATAATTTTATTAGATATTATCAAAGTATTTTTTATTTATAATTAATTTTTTATTTATTCATTTTTTTGTATGCCACTGAATTTGTTTAAGGTGCCATTCTAGACAAATTTCTACCTTTGAAGTTTGGCTAGTGTGCATGGTTTAGCTCAGCTGTCGGTCTTGGGGCAGCTGCGCTTTTTAGTGGGATTAAGTTTAACTAGTCAATGAATTTAACTGTATCCATATGTTATACGTTTCAATTTTTGCTAAAATGGGTAATTTGAGTTTTAGGTGACTGGCTGATTGATACAGATTATGATTTGTACTTGTTTGCGACACTGAGAATAAAAACGCGACTAGTTATGTTGTAGATTTATTTATTTACAATCGAGTGTATGTATTTTTTGCAGTCTATTTCAGTCTTTTCGCAGCTTCTCCAATTTTGAAGGATTTTCGCTTATAGCATACTTGCGGAGCATGACGTATATGAGGGTGTGCAAGAAATTTTTTGTTTTTAATATCAATTTTTTTGTATTTTGAAGGAGGTATAAAATTAAAAATCAAAAGGCATACCTTTGAATGGTATCTGACTATGAGCAAAGTCTTCTACACTTGGGAGTAAAACAATTGACACACGCATTTTCGTCTCCTGTTTCAGTCTAAGGAAAATGTAAATAAAAACATTTACCTGCAAGGAGTATCTTTATTATTGAGCTTTAAAAGACTGTTGCTATTACATTAATCGAATGGCGCATTCAAAAAAATTGCATCACAAACGGGGTTTTACGAATCTTGCTAATTAGAATGCACGTGCGTGAAGACTGATTGGCCTGCAGTATGCTTGCAATCCGATAATTCATCTATCACTTATTTGAAATTGACGAAGTAACCCAGGCAATACATTGTTTAGAAAGAGCCGAGACAAATCGACTGAATCTGAGTCGATCAGCTATGTTGAGAGTGTGGCTTCGGTACCGGGAAACCATTGGCAAGGAGGCGACTGTAGGCGCGTGACAACAGAGAGAGACGATCGATTTCTCGTTTTGATATTCCGCGGAAATCGACATGACTGGTGTTAACCTCAAGTAAAAACTGAGTGCAGTCAGAAGTATGTATGGTCGCCAGCGCTTGGGCAATGAGAAGAAGTCAAGTCTGAAGCAACACAGCAATCACATAAAGACATACTAATCTACTACAAATCCATAATGGGAGGGGGGATTAATTATGTGCTTTTATTGGCCTTAATTTGTAAATTACTACAGATTTTGTGTAAAAGTAATGCCAAAGTTCTTTCCAATATATTACAGAACTTCAAATACGCATATATTGCAAAAAATTTTAGAAATTGCTATTAAAAAAATGCACAACCTTTGTTTACTATTAGTAAGTAGACTTAACATAGTTTTAGAATAGTCTACCTTGACATAAATATAATTTGACTTAATAGTTGCATTTCTACTTTTAGCACAAAACAATTGCAAATAATCGTCTACAGTGTAATATAAATCTGTCATAGTAACAATAAGACTATGCTTTTTATACAAACCTTGTATAGTTTCTAATTTTTGATGCCACAACAAACTCCAACAGTTAAATCACTGTTAGTATAAAATTGTAAAGAACGAATATTACATGTCATTAAACACCAACTATACAAGGTGCAATTAAAATTTTAAGTAGGACATACTTAACATTACTACATACTCAAAAATTTCTTTTAATAAATTAATAGAAATGGATAACAAACTGGAACGAATAACCTCAGAAATGACAACAATAAAGCTAGAAAATAAGGAAAGGTAACAAATCAGGAGCAAAGAATCGAATTGATGGAAAAGCAAATTAGAATGAAGAACTGATAATAAAAGGAGTTATTGATGAAGATAAGGAAGAAGTAGAAGAAAAGGAAAAGGTAGAAACGCTACTAAACGAAATGGGAATAAAGACGGACGTAAAAAATGAAATGGAAGAAGTTAGGAAAATTGGGAAATACAATAAAGAAAGAGCAAGACCAATACTTAACTATTGAAGTACAATAAGAAGATTGAAATAATGAAAAACATGATAAAACTAAAAGGAATGGTATGAATAGATGATTACTCGGAAAAATACAGAATGTGCGAAAACATCTAAAATCGACAAGGAAAAAAGGTCAAAAGGTGTACGTATCTAAAATACAATAAATTAGTAATAAACAACAAGATATAGGAAACAGGAACCGGGAACACAGAAGAAGTCAGCAAAGAAAAAGGAACGGAAGAAACAGGTAACATCAGAAATAATAAAAGGAAAGTAAACATAAGGTCCCTGCAATCAAACTCTGGAAGAGCAGTTGAGGAAAATAAAAACTACTACTTATAACAAAAAACTAAATAAGGAAGGAAAGAACGGAAGAATTCGAATGGAAGAAAGGAATTAAACAAGGAGACAGCTTCAGCCTCCTCCTGTTTTGTAACAGTACTGAGCCATCTGATTAAAAATATCAGGGAAAGAAGGAAACATCTACAAACTGTAATAAGATATCAAAGGCTAGAACAACAAAAAAATGGATGCAAAGACTAATGGATATATGGGTAGAAGAGATCGAACTGAAAATGGATATAAACACACAGAAAAGCAAAATAATGATTATAAATGAGAAAGAATTGGATAACACAAATAAAATACAAAGACACAAACCTTGAGACAGTAGCGGTATATGATTATCTGGGAAGTATAATAAGAAATGATGGGAACCTAGATATAGAGTTAGCAAAGTGGGCGAGGAAAGCAAACATATTGTACTATGCACTAAAGAGAATATTGTGAAAAAAGGAATTGAATAATGAAACCAAACTGAGAATCTATTAAGCCGTAATCTTACGGACACTAATTTACGCAAGTAAAAATTGGACGATACAGAAGAAACACGTTGGAAAAATAGATGCAAGGGAAATTAAACATCTAATAAGGAGAATTGCTAGTAAGGCTAAATGGGATACAGTCACCAACAAATTAATAAGGGAAACGATCAAAACAAGAACCAATGAATAAAATAAAAAGGAGACAACTAAATTAATACGATCACTTGGCAAGGATGAACCCTAATAAGTTAATGAAAAGAACATGGGGAGCAAAAATCACAAAGAAGAAGAAGAGGAAGACCACGGAAAGAATGAATGCTGCATATAATAGACGCGGGAAAAGAAAAGGGCAAAATACTAGAGGAGTTGAGGATAACAGCAGCATCCAGGAAGGAGTGGAAGAAATGGGTGAACTAAGGGAAGGGCAATGAACCTAAAGCTGAAGACTGAGAGGGTAAACGAAAGGCGCGAAAGAAGATGAGCAGAAGAACTGCTTCAAGAGAGATAGCATTCTGTTTTCAATTTTGACTATATATTCACCAGTTTACATTTTGCAGACATGTTTCTAGGTTCATATAATTAGATGCAGATTGATATGGGTATATACGAACTCCTCTTGGTTCACAGAGTTTGAATATACACTTCTTAACTGTGGCCACAAAAACCACCCTGGTCGAGTTAAGAAAATTAACCAAATTGTCCATAGACGGCAACGACAAATTATAATAATTTGTTTTAAGATATATAAATTTACAATGATAAAATTGTTTAATTTTAATTTATTGTAAATTTATATCAAAACCGTTTTTTAGACGAATGTATTTATTTTATTAAGACTCGAATAGACGGCAAGACAAAGCTGACCTTGTAATTTGTTTATAAATACAATAGCATTAATTGTACTTTTGCAATAAATATATTTTTTACTTTTCCTACCTTAAGTCTATCAAAATTTTAATCTTATAATATAATTGTCTTATCTCTCTAACTTTCTTTCCTTCTTTCTAAACTTATAATTCTATCTCCTCCTAGACGCTTCAACCGATTTCCTTGAAACTTGCACACCACATTCACAACTATATTTGCTAATTCGGCGTCGAAAACCAGCCTTCTAATTTTAACCGTTTTTGAATTATTTAAATATTTTGATTATTGTAATGTATAGGTGGCACACCTGTGACAGAAAAACTTTTTTTAAAAAATCTGGTGTGAACATCACACGACTTTTCTTATCCTATTATGATATATTACACCGGGTCCATCGTCTCGGCTCCGCGCTGCTCTCGTCTAAAAATTTGTTAATTTAAAAAAGGACGAGGCGCGAGTCCAACACTCGAAAGCTGATTAACATAAACAGTACAAGACAATAATTGACTCGTACCTACAATTTTGCTACGTCACTGAAGGTAACCGTGCGATCTCGGCCGCACGGCCTTCCCCATTATCGCCTGTGTGCTTCCTCCTAGCGGCCAAGCGCTCCCCCCCCCCCCGTCCTCCCGCAGTCGGCCAGGAAGCTCTCCGAGCGCGCTGATTGGTCCGTTTAATTAATTTTTAATCGGCTGTAACTTATTTATTTGACCTCGGATCAAAAAATTTCATTGTAATTTTTTGTTCGTCTCGGTTTGATCTATCCGGTAATATAAATTTCCCGAAACATGTTATGAACACCCGGTATATTAAAAATCCTGAGCTTCAATTTTTTTTCGAGTTCCTATTTTACCAACTTTTATTTTAAATTCATGTTTATCTCATGATAACAAATCATTTTTATTCTAATAAATTTTTTGTATCTTCAACTGTTTAGATTCGCGACCGATTTTGGGACCTTGCGACCAAACGGCTCTGCCGATTTTTACCAAAAGCTTCGCACTGCGTCCCCTACCTACAAGTAACTTGCATACCAAATTTCAAGTCTCTAGCTCTTACGATTCTCAAGATATCTTGTTTACTGACAGACCGACAGACACACACACACACGAACCAATGGCTAAAAACAACTTTTTTGGTGTCCTGAGGCTATAATTCGTCCAGAAATGTGAAAAACTGGGTAGGTCAAATTTCCGCCGATTACATTACTTTCCTTATTATAGGATAAGGAAAGTAAAAATGTATAATTAATATATAGAGTTTGTGATTATTGGAACACATCTCTACCATGCTCTGTACCGATTATCATGTATGCTTATTGTTTTTGTATATTAACAGATTGCATAATAAACGTAACACACTATTAAAAATAACAATTAAGTAAAACTCCTATAGATGGCAGCACAAAGAAGCTCTTAAGGCAAGAATACAAAAATAATAAACTAATTTGTATTTGTGTAACAAGTATGTTTTTATATTACCATTATCTTAAACGTATTAAAATTTAAATATAGTAATGTTTATAAATAATACAAAAAATTATTGTTGCCGTGTCATCTGTACTACAGTAACATAACTAAGCTATTGCAAATTAATTTTTGAATATTTAAAAATCCTTATACAGTTATAAAATTACAACGTGAAGTTAATGTTGACTATATAATCTTATTATTATAGTTTAATCAGCTCAGCATTGATTTTGCTATACATGATTCGGTTGTTAGTCTTCCTTCTAAACTTATACTAACATTGTGAGGGTTACATTCCTCATAGATTACATTGTACATTTATTTGATTTAATACATATATTGCTTGTTTATGAATGTTATGTAATTATTGACATAAGTCCTGTGGGAGTCTTCTTTTTAGTCTTTTTATGTTTACCTTTTTTTACCAAGGTTATACGTCACTGCACTGTCGCATTCACTTATATTATCAAAGAATTTGTTACACTGTTTATTTATGTGGCGGTAAATTTAGTTCTTTGTGAATTTGGTCATTCCGCACAAACCATGGCGCATTCACTGAAATTCGAGCAACTTTGTTTTGCAGAACTTGTAATTTTCTGTGGTGCGTATTAGATGCATTTCTCCATACCAGGTCTTAGTATTGTTTTATATATTAGCATAATGCACTCTACGCGCAAATGTGATTTTCGATTTATCGGCGGGTATAAGATACCCAGTCTGGCATAGCACTCACTTAGTTTTTTGTTCACATGGAAGCCCCATCCCTAGTCTGGTGTCTAAGTAGACTCCCAAATATTTGATTGCTGAATCCTTGTTGTTCCACTCAATCTTATTTTGGTTTAATTTTATGATTGGTAAGTTCTTTATTTGTTTTAGGATAAAGATTTTTGTCTGTGTTTTTGTTACGTTAATTTTAATTTTCCAGTTATTAAACCAGTTGTGCATCTCATCTAGGGCACTTTGTAGATAGTTTACTGCTACTTAGAGGTTTTCACTTTGTGTTAAGATAACAGTGTCATCCGCGAACAAAGCCAAGGTAGTATTGTCAGTTGTTTGCAAGTCATGCATGTAAATATTGAACAAGAGTGGTCCCAGTACACTACCTTGCGGTACTCCCGCCAATATTGGTCTTTTATTTGATACGACAGTATTCACTTTCACCGAGAATGTTCTGTCTTTTAAGAAGGACGAAATTACGTTAATCAGATAGTCTGGGAATCCCAGTCTTATTATTTTGTACCTTAGTCCTAGGTGCCAGATTTTGTCGAAGGCATTTTGTAGGTTGATAAATGCTGCTACAGTGTATTTCTTATTCTCAAAGCTTGTCTCTATTAATTCGGTAATTCTCATTAACTGGTGTGTTGTCGAGTGCTTTCTTTTAAATCCCATTTTATGATGAGGTATGATATTACGTTCGTTCACTATCTTTTGGATCCTCTCATGTACAACTTTTTCCAATAGTTTAGAGCGTTGAAAGTTTACTTATGGGCCTGTAACTTCCCGGGCTGTGTTTTTCTTTACCACTTTTATGGAATGGTAATATGTGAGAATGTTTCCATTCTTTAGGAAAGTATCGTATTCGAAGGCAGGCGTTAAATATATTTGTTAGGATGGCCAATGATTTTTTGGTGAGCTGTTTTAATATACTATTTGTTATTTGATCTGGACCTGGCGATTTTTTGTTGGGTAGTTTTAAAATAAATTTCTGAATTTCTGCTGGCCAAGTTGGTTCTATCTCTATGGAGTGTTGACTATTGAAACTATTGTTTGTTTCAATTACTTCTTGTTGCTGGTTTTGTACGGTGTTTGCGTCATTGGGTGTAAATACTTCTTCAAAGTGTGATGCTAGAAGATTGGCTTTGTCTTCGTCCGTTGGCTGTTAGTGGGGGAATGATGTTAGGTTGCATTAATAATTTTTTGGTAGCCTGCCACATCGTTGCGTCTCTTGGCTGGAGCTCTTCAATATATTTGTTATATAAATTATGTCTGTAGTTGTCTAATTTTATCCTGACTTGGTGAGTGAGCTGATTATAAAACGTTTTAAGATGTGGTCGTCTGGTCCGTTGCCATTCACGTCTGGTTCTGTTCTTTAGTTTAATTAAGTTGGCTATTTCGATTGGAGTATGGATACCATTGCATTTTTTTTGCTTCCAAGGTGTTAGTGCATGTTGTACACTTATTTTCACTGCTTGAGTATACTGGTTGACTGCCTCATCAATATCGCTAGTGGAATGAATTGGTCCAAAGTTTTTGATATTTTTGTCAAGCTCTCGTTGAAACATATTCCAGTTTATTTTGCCTTCAATTAATTTTGGTAATAGGGGTGTTTGCAGTGGTTCGCTATAGAAGGAGAGCGTGATCTGAATCAAGTTCATTCAAAACTGTTTGGTAGATAGGTGTTTGAAAGTTTTTAAATAAAACGACATCCAAGATATCCGGTTTATAATCTGTTCTATAGGGGTAGTAAGTATATTCTTTAGGGGCTGATATTTGTATGTTGTGGTTCGCCAGTATTTGATTTAGTCTGGCACCATTCGGGTTATCAGCGCTACATCCCCAGAATTTTTGTTTGCAATTTAGATCCCCAATTAGCAATGTTGGTTTATTTGTGCAGAAAATTTTTGAAATGTCCCTTTCTAGAATCCGTTTATTGGGTTGTTTATAAGCTGCATGAAGTATAATTTCAGTTTTATTTTTAAATATCACGTTAACAGCTGCTAGGTTTTTCAAGGTTTAGGTCCGGTAACTGGTAGTTTTTTTTTTTTTTATTGATCAGATACATAACTATTTACAATCTGCTGCAAAGCAATAAGTAAATAATTTACGTAAGTGTGGGTTTAGATGGAAGTTGACGTTCATTAACGTCACTTCTGCTGTAACTTAATGTAAGAATACTAGTACTAAATCCGGAAGGGTAAGTCCAAGGTGTAGTGTCTTTTAAGTCTGCGGTTGTGTTCACTGCTATCTAGTAGGTTTAAAGCTAAATGATTGGGGTGCAATTCTAGTTTATTGATATATCTTTCACTATTTTTAACTATTTCACTTTTCACTAAGCTTATTTTTAGGTCACTGTAAATATCCGCATTGGTTATGTAGTATGGTGCATTAGTGATGGTTCTGAGTGTTTTTGACTCGAATCTTTCAATTATCGAGATATTGGAAGATGAAGCAGTTCCCCATATCTGGATACCATACATCCACACGGGCTTGAATATGACCTTATATATTAACAGCTTGTTGTTGAGAGAAAGTTTCGAGTTTCTACCCAGTAGCCAGTAATGCTTGCTGAATTTTAAATTTAATTGTAGTCTTTTCTTCCACAAGTGTGTTTTCCACGTAAGGCCCTTATCGAGATGTATTCCCAGATATTTAGCCGAATCGGCCTGCGGAATTTGCTGTCCATTGAGCATTATTGGCGGGCATATACCACGTCGTTTAGTGAATGTGACGTGCACAGATTTCGCTTCGTTTATTTTAATGCGCCACTTTTTAAACCAACCGTGAACAGTATTGAGCCTGTTCTGCAGTTTTGCTGATGCTCTAATTGGGTCACAGTCGGTAGCTAGCAGCAGTATCATCCGCGAACGTGGCGGTTGTGGTAGTTTCACAAGTCGGTAAGTCAGCCGTGTAGAGGAGGTATAAGAGCGGTCCCAGGACACTACCCTGTGGCACACCAGAATTTATGGGCATAAGATTAGTGAGTTCATTTTCGTATTTAACTTGGAATAGTCTATCGTGTAAATAGGATTTTAGAATGCGATAGTAGTTATCCGGTAGCCATTTCTTTAGTTTATAGTGCAGCCCTTATGCCAGACTTTGTCGAACGCTTGACTGACGTCGATAAATACTGCACCAGTACCTTTTGCTTCGAAGGATGCATTTATAATATCTACCACACGATGGACCTGCTCTACGGTTGAATGTTCAGTCCTAAACCCGAAATGGTGATCCGGTATAAGGTGTTCATCTTCTACAATGGGCATTAATCTTTTGAGTAGTAGTCTTTCAAACAGTTTAGAGGTAACAGGTAGTAGACTTATAGGCTATAGGACTCTGCAATGTTTGGGGTTTACCGGGTTTTGGAATTAAGATGATTTTTGCAACTTTCCACTGTGCAGGAAAGTGTCCAGTTCGTAGTATGGCATTAAATATAAGTGTTAACAACTTAAGTCCTTTAATCGGTAATTCTTTTAGTATACGCCCTGTTATAAGTTCGTATCCCGGTGATTTTTACTGGCAATTTAGCGATGGCTGTTTTACTTCCTTCATTTTGAAGTTTTTAATTGGTGGCGTTAATTGTAACGGGGCCTCTAGGTAGCGTTCTATTTCGTCTTCGTCTATTCCAGGGATGCCAGGTTCAGGTTGAAAAACTTTTTTGAGGTGGTTTGCATAAACTTCAGCTTTCTCGGCATCACTTTTAGCCCATGTCCCGTCTACTTTACGGAGTGGGGGTACTGGCTTCTGAGGCTGTTTAAGCCTTTCCGTGGCTTTCCATAAGGAGTAGTCGCTTTGTTCTGTTGCAGATAGTTCCTTCAGATACTCTTGAAGGGAGTCGTTCCTATAGTCTTGCAGTAGCTTTTTAAGTTCTCTGGTACAATTGTTTAATCTTCGATTTTCTTCAGGATATCGTCTAGTAACTGGTAGTGAGCTAATTTTTGTTTGATTGCAATTGCCACTCCTCCTGATGCTGTCTGAGTTTCTCTATCCGTCCTATATACATTATACCCTGGTAACTTGAAAATTTCTGTATTTATAAGATGTGTCTCGGTGATACAAGCCACGTCAACGTTATGTCTAAACAAGAACTCGATTAAATATACTGCCCTGTCTCTTTATGCCATCAGCGTTCCAATTTAGGACTGTTATATTACTAATTGTGAATTTTTTATTTCAATCCATATTACTGTTGTTAGATAAGGCATAATTTTGTCCAGGTGTGGTATTAATAGCTCAATTACTTTTGATACAATACTGGTTAGAAGGTCCTGTTCTTCATGTTTGGTTTCGTGATTTCCGCTAGGTTTTGTTGGTAGTTTGGGAAAAGATCTGTTGTAGTCTTGTTGTTCATAGGAATTCGATTTTTGGATATTTTGACTTACAGCTACTTTTGTTGTGGCTGGTGAAATCCACGCTCGTACTCTAGTTTGACTTAGATTTGAAGGGTATTATTGGCGGCTAATTTTCTGGTAATAATTGCATCATTTGAAGTTCGCGGGATGCAGTTTTTTGTAATTCATGCATTGAGGTGGATCAGTAGGTTTTTTTGAGCATTTATTATATTCATGATTATTTGTGCACTTGACGCACCGTGGCTCCATTTGGCAATAATTCCGTGTATGTCCGTACAGTTGACATTTCTTACATTGGGGAATTTCTTTTGATTTTCTTCTTACTTCCACTTCAATGATACTATACTGGATTTTCGTTAAATTTATAATTTCTTTTGCCGTTGCGCTGTCTTCCAGGTCCACCGCGCATAGCGGTATGGGCTTTCTGTCCTTGTTATAAAGACGAGTAACTTTAGTTACAGGATATTTCAGGTTTATTAACTTTTCTAATACTTCCTTATCAGTAATTGAAACCGGAAGGTTTCGGATAATAACTGAAAAATTGTTCTTTTCGGGGTCTTTAAATGTGTGGTAATTTAATTTGTTATCATTATAATTATTATTATTGGTGATTTTTCTGTAATCCTCAATAGTACTTAAGTTAATTCTGAGTTTATCCCTTTTTGGGCTGTATCAAATTCTCCTTTAACGTTTTCCTTAAGATCTCTCATCATTTCTTGGTGTTTTATATGTGAAGCGTAGTGTAGGAATATCGGTGGAATTTTTATTTTAGTTTCTTGCGTTGAGGTGGAAGGAATATTTTGTTCGTCGATATGTATTTGCTCTACAGCTGCAGCGTATTTACCTTGCTGAAGCGCTCTGAATGTTGTCATTTGATAAGTGATATTTGTTAGCTGCGATTAGTGTGGCGGGATCGAAGTAATACTTTTTATTTAGTGTGGCAGGTGCTGAAAGTTCGTTATTATTCCTCTTACCCATTTTGATGTGATAAGGAACCCCCCCCCCCGCGAGGGTTTGTCTGTTGTGCTGAGATACTTACGGATTGCAGTTAATTACAGTTTATTCGAAGTGATAACTACAACTATCGATAAGCACTTGACCTCAGGTTAGCTCGCACTCGCGGAACGGCCCCTAAAGTCAAACGGACACTCGACTATATAATAAAATGTGCAATTTTTTTTAAATATGAAGGTCTGAAACTAAGTTGTACTTCAGATATTTCAAATACGAAGCCTTTATAAATGGCAGAATACAGCTGATAGATTTCTGTAATTATAATTAATTTGCATTTGCAGTACCGAAATGTTTAAAATTATTTATAAAATATTAAAACCAATAATAAGTTATTAATATTAATTATAAGATATATTTTATTTTTAAAATAATTGTTTTTACGAATAGGTTAATGATATGAAAGTACACCTGTATGTGATAGTTTGATCTAGTGGTAATGTCGATCGCTTCAGAGTTGGATTTCTACCATTCAACTCCCCGTTCCAGCAATGCAATTTTTCTTGTATAAAACAGTTTAATTAACTGTTTATAGCAATATTTATTGGTAAAAAAATAATGTTCATTTAATCTGACTTTTTCATGTACATCAGATTTCAGATTAATTTTCACGTAGTAAAACTAAAAAATCTTTAAAATTTGACTTTTTATCATATATGACAATTGTAGCTTAGCTATCAGGAGCACAGAAGGCTTAAAAGATCCCCTGCGCACATATAATAAGACTCTTAAAATTAGGACAAGCTGCAACAAAATAGGAAAGACACTCAAATATTTGAAATTCCCGCCTAATTCGAAACGGAAAACCTTCTCGCGCTCCTGTGATCCTGATACAAATCGTGCCAAACGCAGTTTTGAAGCAAACTTGCGCCGATTTCGGCCAAAACTGTGGTTTCGTATCAGGATCACAGAAGCGCGGGGAGATTTTTCATCAGCGCTGCAGAAAATCCGTGCTCTCAACTGTGAATTTTGAATCTTGCGCCGCTTCGCATAAAGATCTCCTCACGCTCCTGTGATCCTGGTAGAAATCTCGGTCTAATTCGCTAGCAAATGTTGGGTGCATTTAGGGCGATTTTGGGCAAAAGTGAAGATTTGTATCGGATAGATGGAGCGTAAGGAGATGGCATTATAGCGACAATCGCCATTATGTACACGCAAATTTGCTAGAGAGTTTTCGACCAGGATCACAGAAGCGTGAAGAGATGGAATAATAGCATTTTTACGGGATCTGCATCTTATGATAAAAAATTAAAATTCGAATTATTGAAGTACGAATAATTTATTGTTTCTAATTATGTAGTATATAAATGCATGCATAAATTAATTGATACGTTGTTAATAATCTTTCTGCCCTTGTTGTAATTTATAAATTTAATATAATTTAAGTTGCAGCGCCATCTCTTGCATATCTTATAAATCATTATTCAATTTTTTTTATATTCTGTATTGTATAATTTATTTATTTTTTAATTTTGTTATGTATTATTATTATTATGTAATTTGCAGTTTTAAAAGTGTGTGTCCGTCTATCGGTCTGTCGTATGCAAGTTACTTGTAGGTAGGGGACGCAGTGCGAAACTTTTGGTAAAAATCGGCCGAGCCGTTTGGTCGCAAGGTGGACAAAATCGGTCGCAAATCTAAACGGTTAAAGATACAAAAAATGTATGAGAATAAAAATGATTTGTTATCACGAGATAAACATGAATTTAAAATAAAAGTTGGTAAAATAGGAATTCGAAAAAAAATTGAAGCTCAGGATTTTTAATACACCAGGTGTTCATAAAATGTTTCGGGTAATTTATATTACCGCATAGATCAGACCGAGACGAACAAAAAATTACCATAAAATTTTTTGATCCGATGTCAAATAAATAAGTTATAGCCGATTAAAAATTAATTAAAGGGACCAATCACAGCGCGCTCGGAGAGCTTCTTGGCCGACTTTGGGAGGACGGGGGGGAGCGCTTGGCCGCTAGGAGGGAGCACGCAGGCGATAATGGGGAAGGCCGTGCGACCGAGCTCGCACGGTTACCTTCAGTGACGTAGCAAAATTTTTAGTACGAATCAATTATTTATTTTAATCAGCTTTCGAGAGTTGGACTCGCGCCTCGTCCTTTTTTAAAATAACAAGTTCCGTGACGAGAGCAGCGCAGGACCGAGACGATGGACCCGGTATAATATATAATAATAGGATAAGGAAAGTCGTGTGATGTTCACACCAGATTTTTTATTTTATATTAAAAAAAACAAGAGCAGTTACAAACAGCATTTTATTAGATAATTCTTTATGTTTATTTTAATATCTTATTCTCTACATGTTTGTGAAGACTCTCTTATTACACTACGAACAAGTCATGTTATCCTTTGTTCATAACTATAATCTAGGTCTATATAGAAGTTAACTCTTTTTATACTTCCGCACTGTCTAATTCTATATTTGTGTATATCACCGCAATGAAATAATGACAGACATTACTCTTGCACCTTTATTCGTTCCCAACCCCTACTACTACTGTTGATGTAATTGTTGGACTTTGTATTGGTCAACGCTGGTCTTCTCCTTGCTGCTCGGTGGAATGTGGTAGGTCGGGTTGGAGCAGTTGGAGGGGGAGCCCATGAAATTGGGCATTTCGCATTCCGACTCGTTCTTCGTGTACAACATCGGCAGTAGCTCCGTCCCCGAGGCTGCCTCCTCGTTGCTGTTCTTGTGCTTCCTGTCGGAGTCGACGTCAAAGCTGAAATCGAGGTCTTCGGCTAAGCGCGAGCTGAATATGTGCAAAGACTTCATGCACATGTAACCGGGGTGTTCGTGAGGTTTGGACTTGCCCTGACATGGATTTCGTTGTTCACAGACTCGTGAGGTGAGGAGGTGTTCGAAATCGGGCGGGCTCAGAAGAGCTAAGTAGTCGCTAAGGCCCTCCTCCAAGCGCTGGGTATTCAGGTAAGGGTCGTTTAGGTCAACATGGTGCTGTAAAAATAATGTGCTTTAGTAACAATGATTATTCTATGCAACCTTTGATTGAGTGTGCAGCTAATCTGAACATACAGCTCTTATATTTGTTCTAGTTCTTTAAATCTATAGTTTTGTGACTTTATTATGCAGTGAACAAATCAATTACTACTGATTTCAAAACATTTCTGTTAGATCTCTCAAGCTGTGCCTGTTTTGTTGAGCAGCTTTCTTCTCTGATCCCCATCTGTGCATATTGTGTTTTGAGAAACCCTCTTGCATATTTACAAAACAGTTGGTGTATTTTTCAAATTACTTTCACTATAGTATTACAGACAATCATAAAGTTTATCAGTGGTTATAAAAAATCATTTGAGTTCTGTTGGCATTTTTTTCTTACAAAGTCATAACAGGAGTTGTTCAAGTCTTGAGTTTGCATCAGCAAGACCAACAAGGTTTTCTTTCTAGCTCTACAAAGTTAGTATCTTTCATGCTCATAATCAGCCGGTCAAATGTTTGTGAAATTTAAAACATTCTACCCTCAGTTACCTTTTTTAGAGTAGTAAACTATCTCACATAAGCTTTTTCTCCTTATGATTCATCAAGCGGCCGACATCGAAGAGTAAGTATAGCAATATAGTATTGAATTTTTTTACTCAACGTTAAATTTTCTTAATTTATTTTGATTCTCACATTTATTTTTACTTTATATATTTACTAATAAATGACACATGGATATGCATTAAAAAAATTGTTAAATACTTAAATTAATTATCCCCTAAATTAACTAACGAAATACAATTTTTATTTATTATTTTTTTTCTCTTTTTATATTTCAAGCAATCTATGTACGACAAATTGGTCCACTCTGTATATTACAAATTTGCAACATACTGTAATTAATTTTGACAGATTCTCTAACCTATACACGATAAATGAGACATTTTAACTTTGTTTAGATTAAGGTGGTAGGCCAGAGTAGAAATTTTTTTTTGAGTCTAATTTTTTTGTTAGCTTGAAATTTTCCTTAGAGAGTCTATTTTTAAGATTCATTTATATAATTTTATTATAATCATTTACCCTTATACTTAACGCTGTCGGGTTTACAATTTTTCGAGGTAAGTATTTACATTTTATTTTATTTCATTCCATTCTTTTCTGTGTTTTGCTAATGTTGTTGCTTCTCCCTATGTATTATCTCTTCCTTTTAGTATTGTACCTATTACTTGGTTCCACGTTTCTCTTGGTCTTCCTCTTTTCTTTTTTGTCTTTGTCCTCGCTTCATACACTAATTTTACTTGTCTTTTACCCCACCAACTAAGTTGTTGTTCAATGAAGCCCATTATTGGTTGTACTCCTAGTTCTTGTCTTATTTGTGTTTCTAATTCTGTCTTTTCTAGTCACTCCTAGTGCTTGTCTCAAGTATTTCAGCTATGTGGCTTGTATCTTGTTTTCTTGCCTTTCCGATAGTACCCAGGTTTCGCATCCGTAGGTTTGTACTGGTCTGTATATAGTATTGAAAACTTTTATTTTTGTTTGTTTATACATTTTTGATTCATTGCGTAGTATAGCTTTATTGTTTTATTAATTCTTTCATTTACTTCTGCTTCTTGTTTCCCTGTTTTTTCTAACGTTACTCCCAGATATTTATATTCTTCTACTTGTTCTAATTTTATATTATTTATTTCAATATTTATTTTAGCATCCTGTTCTCCAAATAACAAACTTTGTTATAAGTGGGGTGCTACTCATTTTTATACTACTCTTCGCAAATAAAAACAGTTGTCGATTCAAAACGTTAATGAAATGCAGGTTTGTTTGATATGCGTTTTTAACATACCTGTGTATTCTCTAGCATAAACTACTTCTAACATAGTTTTCCATCAGTATATGATCAAAGGTTAACTCAAACATAACCTATAATTGTGAATTTTCTTGATGCAACGATGCGGAGGCGCGTCGTCGTCACCGGGATGGGAGTCCTGTCTCCCATAGGAACAAGCCTCAGACCTCTTGGGCCAACATAATGGCCGGCAAGAGCGCCATTTCTAAACTGGACAGCCCGCTGTACCAGAAGTTGCCCTGCAAAGTGGCAGGCGTAATAACCGAAAATGGCGCCAAATTCGATCTTAACAAGCACTTCTCAAAATCGGAGATGCGCTCAATGAGCACGGCCACAGCATACGCACTACTAGCTGCGAAGGAAGCTTTGAAGGACGCCAATTGGGCGCCCGCGACGGAAGAACAACGGCGGACGACAGGCGTGGCGATCGGGATGGGCATGGTGGACCTGCAGGACATCTGCGACACCAACGCAGCTCTGTGCAAGGGCTACAACCAAGTGAGTCCCTTCTTTGTGCCCAGAATCCTGCCCAACATGGCAGCCGGCCAGATCAGCATAAAATACGGCTTTCGGGGTCCGAATCATGCAGTCTCGACAGCCTGTGCAACAGGAGCCCATGCGATTGGAGATTCCTTCCACTTTATACGCAACAGCGACGCTGATGTTATGATTTGTGGCGGCACAGAAGCCTGCATTTCGCCGCTCTCTGTAGCGGCATTTTGTAGGCTGCGTGCATTAAGCACAAGTTTCAATGACGAGCCATTGAAATCATCTAGGCCGTTCGATAAAAAGCGAGATGGTTTCGTTATGGGTGAAGGCAGTGCCGTTCTCGTTTTAGAGGAATTGGAGCATGCGCTTTCTCGTGGGGCTCCTATTTATGCAGAAATTTTAGGGTATGGGTTGTCGGGAGATGCATCACATTTAACTGCTCCGAGCACAGATGGTAGTGGCGCCATGTTGGCCATGGAGCGTGCAATTAAAAATGCTGGGATAAAGCCTGAACAAGTCGGTTACGTAAATGCACATGCCACATCGACCCCTATGGGTGATGCAATCGAAATTAAAGCAATAAAATCAGTTTTTAAAGGACATGCTGTCAATGTGGCAGTATCATCCACAAAAGGGGCGCACGGACATTTATTGGGTGCTGCAGGTAATCTTGAAGCCATATTTGCCGTGAAAGCTGTACAGGAAGGGCTGCTCCCACCGACTGTGAATTTGGATATGCCCGATGATGATATGACAGTAAATTTGGTCGCAACAAAGCATCAAAAATGGGAAAAGGCTGATAATAGGATAGCATTGAAGAACGCCTTCGGGTTCGGGGGCACAAACGCATGTCTCTGTATAGGGCAGTACAATAAATAATTTACAATTTTTTTAATTTCTTTTTTTAATTACATTTACTTACAGCGCATTTTTTTAATAACGCCACTATAAAAAACAATCTATAACAATTTAACATGTATGGAATGCAACAAATATATGATTATATGCAAAACTTATACATCATCCTGTAATGCTGCAATACATTTACCATTTATTTGTAAGAATGTAGCGTTTAGATTTACATTAGGGCGCGATTATATCTATTAGGGATATCCAGAATGCCGGTCCGAAGGATAATATTGTTGTTTTCGTTATGGAAGCTGAAATTTTAGCCGGCACGATTACTCTATGCCTCGTTAGATAGTGAAATGGTAAATACATCGTAAGAGCCGTTCAACAACGCTAAAATTTTCAGTATGTAACTTTCAATAGCATATTACGATGCAATGCTCGAGTAAACACAACAACGTTAAATTTTATGCTCACACTTTCAACCGAATGTTTCCTTTTGATAAATATAGAGGGATAAATAGGCATGCAAGAACAAATTAACGATTTATATATCATGATTCGCTTTAGAACTACACATATGGAGGCATTGTTTTTCGACGCAGGTCACATATTGAAAATTTCATGAAAAGAACCGTTACTTAAGCGTGAACTTGTGGAATTACTGTTTCCATACTGAAGATTCGTCGAGTCAATTTAAGTATGCATGAAAAATAATGAAAACTGAACCTTAACCAGCAATCAGACTTCTCAGCACGGCGGCGGCACCTCAGTTGGAGGCGTACTTTGTTTGTACGAGCATTCGAGGCACTTGCAGCGGGCCGTTCACACACAGCTGCGCGAACCTCTTCCTAAGCGTTGCACGCAGCTGCTGCCGCTTCTCGTACAGCTGCCCTTTGTTGCTGTTGTACTCCTGCATCTCCTCCGCCGTTATGTAGCAGTCGCTATCATTATCACAATAAAATTGGTCCTGCAAAGGAACAATATTTTAGATATTTTTCATAATTGAGTAAAAATAGCAATCTTAGATGTTTTCACAAACTAAATTAAGAATGTGACATTTTTCAGATAATTGCATTATTATGATATAAATATGATGATGTTATTTTCAACCAGCTCACCACCATATCGTATCATACACAAAAAAACAGCTTACTCTCTATTAGCACATAATTGACTCATAAAAAAAATGCGAATCGTACAATACAATCAATGTCGACTACATATAGCTATAATTAAAGAGACTACTTTAGCATCATAAGATCTGCAAAGTACATCGGACAGCACCACACAAATAATGGAGGTCTTTTGGCCAAGTGTGATAACTGTGGCGGTGATCACCCAGTAAATTTCAGAGGGTGTCTGCTATCATAATTATTGTCTAAACACAAAAATTGTACACCCATGTAGCTGATAGCAACCTGCTTGCAAAATTGATTGTAAAAGACTGGGGTAAACCAGGGGAAGACTGAAATTATATTAATTAAAAACTAATGGATAGAAGAAAGAAACATTTAGATTCTTTAACAGTTTTCTACTGAAACAGCAAGTCCTTAGATATATAAGAAAAACAGAGTTTTAAAACTTCCCACTCAGACACAACCTTGATGTTACAACAAGATTTACACGAGTTTTAGCAACAGAGGTGATACAACTACCAGGGTCATAGGATCGATAGTCTACACGTAAGGGTAGCATCATATATGCCATATTATCCATGGGGCACCACCCAGTGGTGTTTCAGAGACTAAACATATAAAAGAAATGACAGTATACCTACTGGCAGTTTAAAAATCCAAATATTCCTCCTAAAGTAGAAATTCTTCGTCAACAGTTCAGACAATTATAAAGCTGAAGCTGGTAAAGGATTCCATTAGATTCTCTATCTTGCAGGAATGCAACCGGAAAGCTTGAATGGTCAACTTTCTTGACGCTTTCAGATGGTCAATTTGATTGCCGATAATCAAGCCATAACTAGTCATTAATAATTGCCAAACAATGGTATAGCATTGGAGTGTTGCTATCAATTATAAAGCGCAACTCGCCCCCAAATTGAAATCCTTTACAATTGACCATCACTAGCAACCTTACGCACCTAGTGACTCATCAGTGACGTTTGGCAATCGAGTTGAATGTCTGAAAAGGCCCTAAGGGTGGGTAGTTCACGTTCACTAGTTTAAAATTACGACAAACCTACTTCAAACGGAAAAAACGACTAATCTCATTGGAACTGGGAATAAGCAAGCTCTAAAAGCGTTTTCGAGGAAAATCGTGTTCTGAATCACCATGAACGACATGTTGAGGTTGGTACTTATGAAAACTTCCTGAAATCTTCCTTTTGAAATTTTTAGATCAATAATAAGAAAGATCAACAAGAGACTTCCAGGAATAAAACATATTTTAAGATAAATAGTTCAAGTTTCGACCCCAACATTTGATTGATTCACAGACTTTATGAGCAGTGGAAAGCATCACTGAAACCTTACACCAAAAACAGTCTATAAGGGTGTCCAAGGTTTACAAAGATTAATACCAATGGTTGTTCTATAATTCAAATGAACTTAATAAAAACTTTCCTCCTTAAAGATTTTAGAAATCCATCGAGCAACTAAAACCGACAACCAAAAACACGAAGACAGTGCCGTATTGGTAAATTATTTTGATGATTGGTTTTGAACCTGGAGCTTAAACAGAAAAGTGCTGTTGGTTTTTGAAAAGGACACAAAGATTTTCAATTGAATGATATTCGAAAGAAATGAAGTAAAATACAAACTAATCTGGACCAACCCTATCTGCTGACGAGACGTTTCACCTAAACCAATGTTCTATAAAACCAATTTTGTGTTACACAGGAATAATCTAGAGCTCAAGTTATACATAAAGAAGCTTCAGGTAGCACAGAAAAAGCAAACTGAGAAAAATCCTTGAAGCTTCATATTACATGAGAAATTTCATTTTTCAGGAAGATACACGATTGCCAACCATTCAAGAGTCAAAAACCCTGTAAAATACAATGAAGGCAAATACGATGCAAAATACCAATAATTACTGAAAACACTGCAATTAATGGAATAACTAAAACTTAATCTTACCAAAGCTTATACAATGTGTTTATTTTTTCTATGGGGTTATGTAAAGAACAATTTGTTTCAAATAGGGCACAATCAACTTTGTGATTGAATGCTTCACAGAGCATGGCAAAACCTGTGATATTGTCTGCGTTACTATGGCAACCCATACCAAGATCTCTAATGTTGGTAAAAAAAACTTCAAAAATTTTGCTAGACACTCTGTACTTTTTGGTACTCTATAAATCAAACTTTAAAAAAATTGGTCAAATAGCATAGAAGTTGTTTTACAAAATTTCTCGTCTCGACAGCAAAATAGAGAGATATGTTCATTCTGCTTCAATAACTAAATTGGTATGTTTCATTGCAGTAAAGGTATAAACATATTTGGATGAATAAAAACTGATTTGTATGGCTAGCACACAAAATGAAATGATCGTTATTCAAGATGATGACTAATATAGGGTATGGCAATTCATAAAAGCCACAAAAACTGATATAGTGTGGCAATCCTTCACAACAAGTAATTTTAAGGTGCTTGCTATGAGGAGATGGGAGTGATAAGTTAGCAAGGTCCCAATAATTATACTATGATAACCTAAGATACTGACATATAGCTTGATTGACAGTAGGGAGTCATGTATGCTTATAAAGTAGTCATAAAGTCACAGAACACCAGAAAAACACTCCAGTACTTATTACTGGACAATATATACTCTAAATTGGAGATAATCGTACTTTTGTTGATTTTGTGGGACTCGCCAGTTCATTAATTAATGTTCAAGCTTTAGGTGCAGTTGATGTCTATGGCTGTTTCCTTTTTGAAGGATGACATGTCCAAAGATGATAATTGGAACAGTTTTTTCCCTTCACCATCTTCATAAATAGTACTGTAGTGCTTTTCTCCAGCTTGATTTTGGTCTGTTCAGATCGTTCTGCAGTTGTTGCTATTGCCAAGTAGGACCTTAGCTAGGTGGATATTAATGTTGTGTGGTATACGAAATGGGCTACTCTAATGGAGAATGTGGCAGGTAGACTGTTATAGATATTGAAAAGTAGAGCAGTTTCTTTTCTGATGATGATCTCACGTCACTGATCTTGTTTTGAAACCTTGTGTTAACCAGGAAGGAAAATAATGACCATCAACACCAAGCCATTTTGAATACTAGTCCACTGTCAAAAACAAAACTAAAGACTTACTTTTTATTGGACTTTGGTGATATATTTGGCTACCTGTATGGACTAGAGGGTAGTGGAGTACCCTAAATGAAATCCAAGCTGAAAGGCGTTTAACTGCCGTTTTAAAAGATGGTGCATAATAATAATTGTTTTTCAGGATCAATAATAGGTAGATAGGACAATAGGCTTAAGGAAAAGTGTTTTTCTGGTGGAGAAAATGTCATATTCTCAAGACACTATTGAGAGTTGAGAAAAACTCTTAAGGCTAAGTTGGAGATGCTGTCAAGCTTTAGTGCTTGAGGATTTTGTGAATAGTTTTGGCTCAATAAATTTGGAGGTCTCCTAGCATCCAACAAAACGATCAAGGTGGCTTAGATCATCACTGGCAGCTAATTTACCTTGCCGATTTATAGAATGTTTGTAACTATTTGTTTTCTCTATCATATGTACAAAGTTTCCCTATAAGAGGGGGCAACGGGAAGGCTTTGCTTATCTTTCAAGTATACATTGGCTTTGACCTCTATGGTAATAAGTGTAGTCTATAAATATTTACATCAACGTGCTATACTTTTCACATATTGATTTTAAAACTTTACAATCAGTAAACTCAAGCAGTGTGTATTTGTCTTTGATGGAAACTGGAATGTACAATTTATATATTCTGTCCCACATCCATTCCTAGTTAGTTTGTGCACTAAATACTTTCCCATTTAATCCATTTATTCACTAATTCACGATGTAAAGGCATACTTTTTTACTTAAGCTAGCGGATATACTTATCAACTTTTGAATTTCAACCAAAACTTTTTTTAAAATTAGGTTCCGGAGTGAAATTTTTATTTTAGAAGATTTTATGAGGACTTTATGATACTTCACAAATCCAACGCAAGGTTAGTGGATTTTTTGAGGTCCTCAAAATATTCGTATATACTTTGCATCATCTCTTTATTGGACCCTAATTTTTATTCGACTTCAAAATAATGGTTTTCAGCTGTTTTTCAAACAACTCCACAGGTAGTGACTCAATGTAGGCAAAATATCAGATCACAAACTCAATGTTTATCCATTTTAGACTGTGACTGTAAAATACTTATGTTTAAATAATGAATAAGTGTGATAATAATTTGTAATCACATAATATTCATCTGTAAGAATGAAACTTCATAACCACGTCTGGACGTAGTTGTTGGTGTCGCCCTCTATGAGTTTGGAAACCAATTACTTGGGGCTCATGTTTAATGACTGTATGATTATGTTTCAATGATTTAAGACCTCTTTAGTTAATTTGGTAAGCAAAAGGGTGTATCCCCTTCCCCAATATGTCCAAATATATTTTATTGTTTCTAATGCCACAGATATGACAAAGCAAACTTATGCAAGCACTAAATCTGTCCCGCACTATACAGTTTCTAGTGGTGGGGAAAATATTAAATCCATGTGATGTCTCACATATTATATCTCACTAATTTCAAATAGAAGAAATTTGAATCTGCAGCTTTAGATAACTTTCCTTCATTATTGTTTTAAACTTTGTAAATGGGTGTGCTGTTGCACAATGCAAAATATTGACACATTTTTTCTTAGTAATTAACTAGTGATTCTTCAATTACCACCTACCTACTGATGTCTGGATAACATTTCTTGTTCCTTACAAAGAATATCATGGGATTGTTGTGTACTGATAATAATTACATTTGGTAAACAATTTGATATTGATGAGCGTCAGGTCTTTTTGGTGTATGATCCAAGACATTTAAGATATAGTGTGTCAGATTTGTTATGTATATAATACATTGTGTATATATTATCTATATCTCTGTTTCCAGTGTCAACAACAAATGTTATTGTGTTCTCATCATGGCGGTCAACCCCATGAATCTTCTGCATCTCCTCCATCAAAAATATCGACTTCAGAATTATTTCTAATCTCCTTTAAAGTTTTTTGTCTATCAACACCACTTTTGCCAAGGAAGTCATTCCTCTAAAACCAATTAGATGACTCAAACTCTGGATCTCTTTTTTAATCAACGACGAGTGCTTTATTACCCGCTCTCAAACGAAAATTTTCTATCGCTTGCGGTTCCGGAAATATAATACCTAGGCCGCGCCTGCCGCCAAGCCAGAATATGTCATTCGGAGGCGTTCGGGTCGGCACGGAAAGGCACGAACAATGGACAGCAACAGTTGAACTTTGACCTGTGTGACAGCAGCACTCATAATTTTTTTTATATATATATAATTCAAGCGTTTTGTGTTTCAAAATCACATTTGAGTTGTTCTTCATTTCTCCAAAAGCAACAACATATTCAAGCTTTACTCGTGGATGGTGCGTCATTACAAAGAGAATATTTTATACTTGCACTTATTACCATTAATCAATCAATACCACATATAGAAAGTTTTTGAGATAAACATGCAAATTTTCAATCCACGAGTTCCAGAGCTATAAATTAAAATTTAAGCCAAAGGAAATATATACATGTCATCAGATTTTGCTTTTTTTTAGTCGAGAAGCCTTAAAATACACACAAAAAAATTTGGTTGTCATATTTTGATTGGTTGCCATTTATTACACATAACAGCTATAGTAATAAACAATGAAAAAACTTACTGATGTCTTTCACCCCCACACTTAATGGGGTTAGTTAATGGGCTGAAGTTCAAGCAGAAACTGGACCATGGATAGTGATGGGGAAATTATTGTAAAAAATACTTGAAAATTTTCTATTCCTCTGATTAGTACTTCCAACCATAAATGAACAAATAGACACATGCAGGCCGGCAAGTATCTATCAATCAAATCATTGTTGCAATAGGTTACTGCTAACACTTTGCATTAAGTATTTTCTGTGCTTTGTGATTTTGTTCACTACACTAGCTCGTTTCTTGTACCTTCATTTTCTCTTTTGGTCTTACTCTTGCACTCTAAAATCTTTGTTTCTTTTTCATCCTTACCCAGCTGTTCATACCATTTTGTTTATGTTAGGTGAAATTACAAAATCATCTACAAATATGCACTTTGCTTTTTTAATTTTCTAACAGCAATTTTTTATGATTTTGTCTATTAAGATCGTGAAAAGTACTCTCCCATATTTTAAACTCCATTAAAGGTAAATTCTTATAATTTCTGTTCGTTTCATATAGCTCATCATTCCAAAGCCCTTGTCTGCATATATAATCAAGCGACTTATTAAGTTATAAAAATACAAACTGCCAGTTGAAACATGCAGGAATTTGCTTACCGGCAGGTATATATATTTACTTGCAAAAATACGAACTCATGCTATTATTTGTTCTATTGGAACTTCCTAGATTAATAAATTATCGCCTAATTGCATTTCCTCGTTCTTTCTATTCTTGATTAACTTTGACTCTGTTACTGAATTCACATTTAATTTGTTTTGCAAGTAGGTTTTAGTATTACTTTCAATATACTGTCCCATAAACGATACATCATTCTTTCTTAATTTGTTCTATAACATTTTTACCTTATTTTCCAGAATTTCTATTTTGTTTTTCAAGTAGATTTTTCTTTTTTCAATTTTTTTCTTTATAAATTATAATTTCAAATTGTTTTACCATATTCCATTGTTTTAGTATTAATATTTTCAATTCTTCAAATTACTGTACCTAATGAATTGTATCTTCATAAACAATTTGGCTGCTTTATCGTTTATCCTAGAATTTTAATTTCATTTTTTTTCTTTGTATTTTCATTCTCCACTGAATTTTTAGCTAAATCTTCAATGTTTTTTATTCAAATTCTTTATTCTTACCCATCTATTCCCTTAACTAATCTCCAACAGTGTTGTAAAAAAGGTAGTATCACTCCTCTCAACTGTGAGTAGCTTTTGCCACACTTTCAAGTTAAAAACTCTGCAACATCCTTGTTTTTGATTCCGAAAACATCAACGTACTTTGTAAATATTTCCTACAGGTAGACAAACAAGATCTAGCTACACGTGAAATAGAAATAGAATGCGTTTTTTTTTTGTCATTTAATGAACTGTCCTAATAAAATTAGGAAATAGTCAAAATTTGTCTTGTTTATCCTTATTTTTCTCTTATTATTTTTTCATCCTAAAACACCAAGAGTTATATTTTAGTGGCTAATACTAAAACTACAAATAAAGCAACAGCTATATTTGCATTTATAATAGTTCTACTTATTTATTTTGTTTTAAATATGGCTAAAGAACGAAATTAATGAACCTACTCTTGTATATGCTATATGTGCCAGATTTTGATGAAATTGAAAAACTACTTTTTCTTTACATACACACAACTGCAGTACAAAGTGCATGTAAGTATATTCCATTGAAATGGTTAGTGTTTGAGTGGCAGTACATATAAAGAATGCTAATGTTGCACTATCTGTATACATGCATAAAATCTACAATCTACACATTACCTCTAACATCTCCTGCAGACTGAGTTGTTGCCCATTCCCATAGGTAAATCTAGACAGGGGCATGTAATCTCTCTCCATCTGGCAGCACCCTTCCGTACATGCCATTTCTGACCCTTCGGGTGAGCTCGGTATACTAGAAGCTAAAGATCCGGTTTCACAACACCCATTGTTGTTTTCAGATGAGTACCCGCAATCATGCGAGTGGTCACTAGATGAGCCATTCTCCTTTCTAACATAGTCAGGCGACGGCAAGTAGTTATTAAACTTATAAGAACCTTTCCCGCTAGACTTCTCACTATTGCATTTGCAGTTATCTAACCATAATTCGCTAGTGCTACAACTTAATTTGTCTTTCCTATCACCACATTTGCCTTTGCTGCCCGTGCTGGTGCCATTATAATTGTAATTATCGCTGCTATGGTTTTTGTATCCCTTTCCTCCAGTACTGCAGCCAACTTTCAAACTCGACAAGTCATCACAATTTTTGCAATTGAGCGGTTCATTATTCTTATCCATCTTGGTGGGGGAACAGGCGCAGTCTCTATCGGTGTCGTCCTTGTCTTCGCAGTCGGTGCCATTCTCACACTGGTTGCAGTTATTTTCCTTACCATCTTGGTCAGCCATGCGCTCTTTTTTGCGTTTACGCTTCAGCTTCTTCTGCTCTTTACGCAGCTGCTTCTGCTGCTCCTCCTTCGTCAGTTCAGCATACAGCAACTCCAGCTGCGAGACGCCCTGTATGCGCTCGACGGTGGTCTCAAAGCTGCGGCACAGAGCGTCGACGGCCACAGCAGCAAATACCTGGCACGTGCACTCCTCCTCACGCATGCGCATATAGATGCGGTGCAGCCGTTCATACATGCAGATACCTAGACAGGTCAGCACCTCCTCCTGGGCAATTTCTAGCGTCTTGGCGTGGCGCTCGCGGCGGCTGAAACAATCGCCCCACCTTCAGCAGAAGAGTCAACGGGGGACTCATACGAGCATGTGGTCGCTGTCTTACCTGCCTAGCAGCTCCGGCTCAGCTCGGCTGATGAGTTTGGCGATATATTCAGTCTTCGTTTGCAGGTGGATGTGCTTTTCTTGCAGGCACCGCTTCATGCCACTGTAAAGGGCAGCGACATAGCCCTTCTCTTTAGAGGGTTCTGGCTCTTCAACTAGTAATGTGTACGCTAAAAGACAAGCTTGGGTAATATAAAAATTATAAAAATCCACTGTGCTTACCTTTCAGTACTTTTGTGCGGCATTCGCTGCAGAAACGGTGTTTGCGCAGGTATGTCTCTAGTGTAGCATGAAGGCTGCTGGCCTCAATGATGCAAGCGCCCCTCTTGCAATCAGGCCGCATGCAGTCCCACACATCGCACCATGCAGGCGTAATGGGCCGGCTGCGTTGTGAATCTAGTGAATGCAGGAGGCACGGTGACTTTTCTTGTTGCGCCTTATCTGGCTGTCCACTAGGTTGTTTAAACGGGTGCTAAAAGTAGTTTGTGTAACAACTAAAAGCCTGAAAACATCATAAAGCCTACCTATGACCATGAAATAAGTTACAAAGAACCTGTGGCAACTGCTTTTCTTCTCGTATCGTAATTATACCATCAGGTTTTACTACTATAGGTCCAGAGTCGGGTGGCCGTACTTGAATAGCTGATAATATAATCGTTCCACACTAAAAAACAAATCTTTGTAGCAAGTAACATAAATTTTGAGGTTACCTACACGGTGACCTACATGAGATGAGAATTGTGAAAATGTAAAAGTTTATTTCTGTTGTAATAGAAGCAATGTTAACAAAGGAGTGATTACCTCCTGCGGCATCCCACACAGGGTACAGCTTGATTCAAGACATGCAGCATGTCAGACCGAGTGACTTGCAAGGCCGACCGGAGCTCGCACTCCGTCAGGATGTTGTACTTGCGAATGAACTCGTCCAGTTCCTTGCCCTTAATATGCTGGTTGTCGCAAACCAGCCCCATCGACTTCAAGTCCATCACCATCTGCAGCAAAAACGTGCGTAGCGGTGTTATTGCGGAGAACTCGCGCCAGACAGGCGGCGCGGGCGCTGCAGCTGGGCAAGGGGGTGCCGAAAGAGGCCCGCATGCCGCCGCCCGCAGCCGCGTGCCGCTTTTTTGCCGCAATTACCGTTAGTGTTTCGTCCACAACAAGGGGTAACTGCCTCCTGTTGAGGGGTTTCGGCGGCCGGTAGACGTCAACCAACTTCGCCATCGCTTCTGCAACAACACGGGCATTTATGTCAGCTGAGAGGGTGCTACCATTCAATACCTGTTACGTTCCGTGTGCGCGAAAATCGAAATTCAACAACACATTACACGGGTTGCCATTTGTAATTTGACTTCCGTCAATTGTTTTCCGGGTGCTCCGGCAGGGGGCGTGTTGCTGTACCAACGCGTAGATGTATTAAAGATACCGCGAATCTGGGGGTAAAAAAATTGTTTTTCTTAGCGCATGTCTCTGTTTCACTTCAACTCGTATTAGTTGCATTTGGTATCTCTCACATCGGCGCGGGTACGTAAATAAACCGCTGCAATCGCCTGTTTCATCTTTAATCATTTGAACCATCAATAAATTCAAAAAGGTCAAGTATTAATATTTATTGTAGCTTTGAACTTTTTTTAATAGATGAACTGAATTATTAATAAAGGTGGATAAGAGAAATGTATCTGAACATTTTGCATGTAAATCCACATTTATGTGTAAAAAGTACTACATTGTATTACTTGGATCCTTCTAGAAGTTCTTTTGTGTGTAGAGTGTAGAGATCGTTTGGATTGAAGCTATGAAGAAACTTCTACTGAATATTTGATGTTGTAGGGAGGTATACATCCTGATATGTTTAGAGAATACAAATTTTTAATGAATTGATGTTTTGATACAAATATTCTGCAATTGATGGATCTCGGAATGGAAATGATTAAGGTTTGGAAATGACTAAATCTTTAATGGATTTTGATAAAGATTGTTTTCAGGATCTTCCGTTACTTCATAAAATCGTCATGATTATTAAATGGCTCAAATTCCTTATTTTATGCGAATATCTACCCTGCCCGCTTGTTTGCTTATTCGTTTGTTCATTTGTCCGTTCGTCCGCCTCTGCGTCCGTTCATTTGGCCCCAAACAAGATTTACTCATAACTGTGACTGCATCAAAGCAGGCTAATTAAGGGCACGTTCATGGCTTCCATTGCCTATAAACGATAGGAATTTCAAGACTACATTTTAAAGTACAGAGTTTGTGCGAAATTGAACTATATGATAATGATTTTTAGGAATGCCCTTTGCAGACTAATTTTATAAGAAATCTAACATTTGAAGATTTCGATTTTTAAATACTTACATATTGAAGGCTATACACTCCTGTAGGAGTTGAAGTTCTTTTGACTCTCTACGTGTTGATGGTGCGTCACTACTACACTACTCTCCACTTTATACTTCCTTTCCTTCTTTATAAGTTGTTATATCTTGCTATTTCTTTCACAATTTTTCTTTATTCCCTCCTGCCCATGATTTTCTTCCTTCATCTTGTTATCTTCATTATTTTTATGTCTTGCATTACTTGTTCTTCCAAACGTGCTTTTTTGTCATATCTGCAGTTTCCAATTTGTGATTTTTTAACTTCTACTTGCTCACTCATTCGGTTTATGTGTGCGCGCCATCTTATTCTCCTGGATTTTATTACTATAACTATGTTTTATCATCTAGGATTTCTCCCATTTTGCTATTTGTTAGTCTTTTAAACTACCCCCTTTCGCAAACCTTTAATTTCTCTTCATTTTTGCCCGTCGCATGGATCACTACTGGTCTTACTACTGTTCTATAGTCTCAACTTTGTTTTATGTTATACATTGCCATTTTTGTCCAAAGTACGTTTTGTATCCCGACTGTATCTTCTGACATATTTCCTCCCTTCTATTATTACTCTTATTAATTTTCGAAAGCCTGTAAGGGTAGGCGAAAATGAATGCGATCAGGATCCTGCCTGTTTGTCTGCGTGTGTGTCTGTGTGACATGATATCTCCGGAACTACTTGACTGATCGACTGGTTATGTGTCCCACCCATCTTATCCTGTTTTGTTGCACAGCTGTCTTGGTACTTTTCTCTTAGTATAGTTCTGTGAGTTCCCACTTTGTTCTTTTTTCTTTTATCCCACCAATTTTTTTTAGAACTTTTCTCTCCTGTATTTCTAACTTTCTCACAATTTCGTTTCTTAATTTCAAATGTCTTGATATGCTTGTTGTCACTTAGAACATTTGTTAATGCACCTACACATCGCGATCCGGCTGTTATTAACTTTCGAAAGCCTGTAAGGGTTAATATCATCACGATCTTACGTGTATGTGTCTATCGACACCATATATCTCCGGAACTACTTAACTGATTCACTTCATATTTGGTCGTTAGATATCTGGGTCAGTACCTTCCTCGGTATTGAATTTCAGACCTGTAGCTCTCATGTGACCCAAGATACGGAGGATCACAAGGTCACATGCATAATTTCGCTTTTAAAGTTGCCTTTCCGTATTTTATATCGCATCTTGTTTATTATTGTCCCTAAGGATTTAAAATTTTCTCTCTATATTATAATTTCCTATTTCTATTACTCTATTGTTGTTTCTTTTCTCCTTTCTTGTGATTTTCATATATTTAGTTTTCTCCTGTCTCTCTCCTTTGCTTTTCTAATGATCATCTTCATTGTTTCTTCTAAGCTTTTCCTGTCTCTTGCTATCAATGCTATCATCTGCGCATGTCACATCTTGTATTGATTTCTCTATTATTGTTTCTTTAATATGACAATCTTTTATTATTCCTTCTATTCCAATGTCGCAGATAGGCCATTTCCTTGTCATACTCCTTTGTATATATCTATTTTGTTTGTTAGACCTTCATGCGTTCGTACTGGTCATATTTATTATTTTTATCTATTTTTTAGGTATACCCATTTCCCTCGCATCTCTTATGATCGCTCCTCTTTTAACCGTGTCTATGAATAGTAACTCTACCTCTATGTCTTGTTCATGCCATTTCTCTATTATCTGTCTCGTTGTATGAATCGCGTCTATGGTTGATCTTCCTTGAATGAATTCGGTGTTTTTCTATTTTTTTCTGTAAGATTATTTAATATTTTTTGTGTCAATGGGATTAATATCTTATATATTATATTCAACAAAGTTATCTTTCAATAATTTTCACATAACATTAAATACCATTTCTTTGGGACTCTTCAGGCATCGTTTCATTCCTCCATATTTGCTTTATTAATTCGTAGATTCTTTTTTAACTTCATTTCTTCCTCTTTCAATATCTCAGCACACCTGCTGTTTGGTCCTTTGTTTTTCTTAAGTATTTAATTATTTTACTAACTTCCTCTTCTGATGGTTCCTCAACTTGGTCTTTATCTTCATGTTTGTTTCCATTCTTATTATATTCCTCTACTGTCATTTCTTTCATATGCGTTTCCCACGCTGTCTTGTCTTATGTTGCCAGTGGTCATTCTTTTCCTTTTTTGTTTCCTAATTTTTTTATATCCTTCATCATCTCATCGATCCACTTCTGTTTTTGTTTCTCATTATTTTGATGTTTATTCCTTATCCAGTTGTATTCCGCATAATGGTCTTTTTTTTCTTTTTATTAATACCTCGCATTTATTGTCAAGCCACCCTTTCTATATTATGCCTTCTTTTGCTTATTATTTTTTTCGCTGTTTTCAATAACTTAGTTTTTATGTTCTACAATTCTGTTTCTATATTTCCCATTCCCTTCTTGTTATTTAGTTGTTTCTGCAGCTCTTTCTCATATTCTCTTTTTTCTTCGCTATGTAGTTTTCTTTTTAAAGTTCTTCCTTTTATGTTCTGTATTACTTTTATTTTAACTTTCGTAATTACTGATTGGTGATCAATGCCTCCATTTATTCCCCTATAGCATCTTACGTTTGTATCATTTTTTGTTTATTTCTTTCGATCGCTAAATGATAAATTTGGTTTCCGTCAGTTTTTCCTGGTAGAAGCGATGTTATTTCATGCTCTTTCTTATGTTGAAACATTGTGCTGGCTATCATCATATTTATTTGTGCTGCTAAGTTGCACAGTTTCAATCCATTGTCCGTAATTATGTTATGGATTGTATGTTTTCCTGCTACATTCCTTATATACTTCGCCTTCCCTATCTTTGCATTAAAGTCTCCGACTACTATTAATGTTTTATGTTTCGGTATTTTTTCGCACACTTCTAATTTTTCGTAAAACTTGTCTTTTTTATTGTCTGTTGCAACTTCTGTAGGTGCACGTGCATTTAGTATATAATATTCCCCATGTTATTTTTTATTCTTATTTATGATATTCTACTATTTATTTTCTTAAATATTATCTCTTCATTTATAATAAACACAGTTCAACATTAAGGTTTTTTCCTTTTCTATTCTTCCTTCTCCTTCCCACCTTACTAATGTTAAAATTCCTGCTTTATATCTCTCCGTTTTTTCCTTATTTCTTCAATTTTTCCATTTTCAGCATTGTTTTTACGTTCCATGTTCCAATTCTTATCATTTTTTCTTATTTTTCGTTTCCTTTTGTTTTACCTCCTTATCCATTTCTTCGTTTACCCATACGTCAGTCCTTCTCAGTTTCTTTGAGTTTTATTGGTCTACTTTTCTTACCATTGCGCTTTCCTATTCTGTTTATCGAGTCTATTTTGTTATCTAGCGTTTCCACCTCAACTTTCTGTGCCATTTTTTATAAGTATATATTTTTCAGTTTCTACATGTTCTCATTCCTTTCTTCTGAGATTCCGAATATTATAATGTTCCTTTTTCATTTTCTATTTCTATTTTTTTGTTGCTGTACTGCGATTTCTTCTATTGTTCTTATTTTATTTTCTTGTTGTTGCGTCCATTTTCTTTTCTATTAATAGCAGTCGTTTTATTATGTCTCCTAACGTTAATTTTTTAACTTCCGCCATGATTAACTATTATTAATTTAATTTGTAAATTTTCTGTTTTAATTTTACTTTCTCAATTTTCTCGGTACGAGCTTGTTTGCGTATCGTTATCTGTACCGCACCGCATAAAAAGCGCGGCCGCGGTCGGCTCGTCGTTGGCCTTGCTCTTATCAGCAGTGTTTGCTTCTTATTTGTTCTCAGTTATTTTAACTTATATATTGCTCCTACTTTATTTGTTGCTTATTCTTTGATTAGTTCTACCTTCCACGTTTTCAAAAATTTGTTAAGTTGTTGGACCTTTATTGACACTGTCAATATCAAACATAACTTTTTAAATACTTAATTAACTCATTAACTATCCATTTTTTGAAATGAACACTGTAAAATGGGTTTCTTAAGGAATCTACAGAGAGTAAAAATAACCAAAAACATATAGGTGAATATTTCTAAATAAGGGACATAAATAGGCTAATCGCCGATTGAGGATCATGGCGAATGTCACGTTTATTTTTACTCGTGTTACATTCTTTGTTTATTACGCTTAATAACAAATGTCAATGTGTAGTCCTACATTGCAGACACAGCACTACTTTCCTGCGTTCTTCTTGCAGACTGCATATTTCTTTTGTTTTCCCATGGCCGTGTGTTCGATCATATGCCTGGTGCCGGAAGTCTTGATTTCCAATGGAATGCGTTACGTTGATGGTTTTGGATACGATAGGCCTTGTTTTGGATCTGAAAGAGACAATTCAGCAAGATGTGCTCTTGCTACTATCCTCCTGAATTGAAGCAATTAATTGTTTGCATTTGCAAGGCAGTAGAGAGCGTGTGCATTTACCAATGCCACATCAAATGGTTCCTTCCTTGAGTTCTGTTACACATTCCAGTCCTCACCACTCATTTGCTTATGATACTTCTACCTCTTTTTGCACATAGTACCTAACTCTATTGAAACGACTTGTTGCTTATGTATGTGTTGAGGTTTTTAAATAATCTTATTGGGATTAAGTTTGAATTATTCTCAGAAAAAATATTTTGATATATTGTATTTATTACTTAAAAACACATTTTGTTGCTTTTGTGCAAAAAAACGGATAAAATAAAAAATATGCAATGTTCACTTCATAATTGTTCTACGCTGCAAAGTGTTTTTTCGAAGCACAAACGATAAAACTCACCAATGGGTTTGCGTAATAATAATTATCAATAAAAGAAAAGAAAAATCCCTAGTTTAAAAGGATTTTACTAAAAAGATTAATAATAATAAATAATGACACCATAAGCAAACTTAAACTTATTAATCTATATATTGATTTCCCTTTTCTGGGATAAAGACACAATGGTATGTCTAATGAGAAGATGGGAGAACGAGAAAGTAAAAATACCATATTCTCTGAACTCTATAAGGCAATTTTGATCAAAGAACAGATATGCAAGAGATCACTAGAAAGATGAAGAAGAAAGTGAGTGATTACAGACTTAACATTATTAGATCGGTAAAATAATTTAAATTTAAGTTGGAGATACCATCTTTCAGCATTTTTTTAAATCGTCCAAATCTATAAAGACCTCTGGCAGAAAAATGATCTAGTCTTTTGGTTTCCACGTTATGCAATAAAGACGTGTTTTGGTTTGGGAAACTAGGGTTCCAATTAAATACATTTAAAATATACTTAGCTTCTAGCTACCCCCTTTCTCTCTCTCTCTCTCTCACCTTTTCCATATATCTTTTGGCTATAACTGAATGACGTTTAAGAAAAAAAGGCAGCAGTTCTGCCATCAAGCTTTTGCGTACTCCCTCCACCCTGCAATATTACCATATTTATATGTTTTGTTGTAAACTTTTTATCAATGGATTATCATATAGTTCAGTGAAATTTGTTGCCACTTATGTAAATAGGTTATTTAACAATAGATGCTGTAGCACAACTTTTATATTTAATTGATAAAGTGAATTTTTGAAATTGTTAAAATAGAAAATCGATTTGGGGGGGGGGGTATTTTATATTTTCTTAGAATCAATTTTAATTTACAAAATGTTCAATAATAATAAACTATTGTGTATTATGAATACATCAAAAACACCTTTGAAGTATTCTGCAAATATATCACAACATTCAGTATATTGAACCTGTCTTCCTTCAAATTTTTGCAAGGTGGAAACGTGGAACAATTTATTTACAATAGTAGGATGTCGGTGCGGTGATCTTACAAAGGTAAGTTATTTAAAACGACCCTGAAGAGACGCAACCAAACGTATTCAGAGCTCAGCCACACCATATTTCATATCAGCGCCTTTGTTTACTTTCTGTTAAAATGTATGGATAGATGAGGTCGCCATGGTAACAGTAGGAAACCTCATTTAGAGTTTTAAATTGTTTTCACACCCCCAAAAAGTGTCTTTCATAGTCTCATTTGTAAGATGAGACCTTAGGAATCCAATGATAAAACATATTTTGAAAATTATAATTGAAGACTTATCACCAACTGGGATTAATCAATTTTTGTTATGCAATAAAACACACCGTAATGTAAAATTATTTTAATATTTTCATCAGGTTTATATACAAACTTCATATCAAGTTATAAAACTATGTAAATAAAGAATTACTGCTAAAAAAAACGAAATTTCACTTAAAAAGCTTAAAACCAGATACTTAATTATAGTACATCTTTTCAATACAACAAGATCACATGAGCATAAACCAGCCTACATTTACTAAAATCCATTGTGCCATGACTGCGAACTTCTCAAGACGTTCAAAATTACTCCTGCAGAACGGCCAACAAATTACTCATAATGCTGTACACTAGCCAGTGTCCAACTGAACTCTTAAAACTAAGCACCGATACTGGCAACGTCAAACAAGTCCCCCACGCCTTCGATGTCCGATAAGCTAAACTTGTACTCGCGGTTTGTCGGGATTGGACTCAGCCTTAGGAACGGTCGGTTGACTGAAAATATTTTAATGAGCACTGACCTCACTTGGTACTATTTTCAGCTCTAACCTTGTATGGATAAATGTTCGTCATGATTTAGATAATCGCTATCATCGGGAGAGTCTGAAAAATCTCCGATTATATTTAATTATGTCGCCAAATTTTATAGCTACCTGGGCATTTCTTCAACACTATTTCAGCTGTAATTAGCTCTGGATCCTCATCCGTGTATTCTGGTTTTTTACTGGCCGGCTCCACATTCTCCTGGATATTTTTCTTAAATGCCTGCAAGTAAACATCTAAAACTGAAAAGAGTTAAATTATTTTACAAAGCTAACCCGTTCGTATGTTCTCTTTTTTGGTATTTGTGTGCTTTCCTGCAGATCAGAAGGGTGTTTTATACTTGCCGTTATGGGAATGGAAGGCGATTTCACCTTAAGTTGCAGTACTTCTTGCGACTGGGGATTCTGAAAGTCAGAATGTTAGCATAGAATATGTTGGAGTCTGAAAAGTCACCTGTAGCTGTATACTGCTATTTACAGGTGCGTTAAGTAATATAACTGTGTCTTCTTTGCCAAAGCATGTTAAAAAGTCTTCATTTGTAACGTACAAGTACTTTCTAGTGTCTATATCTTCCGTTACGTTCCTAATGCTCTGCTCGATTCTGCTTTTGTGTCTGTCTAAGACGTTTTCGTAGTCCTCCAGCTTTTCCAGCTCCTGCTTCAAGTGTGAAACCCGTGACGAGAACTCCTGCGCGTTGCAACCCGGGAAGGCGTCCTTGTAGGCAAACGGCCTGAAACGCGCACGCATTAGAGCAGTTCTCACGCCGACGAGTCACCCGTACTTCCATTGGATGCTGTTCTTGCTCTTCTTCTCGATGAGGCCGATGCCTTCCAGGACGTTGGTGATGTCGTAGATCCTGCGCTTCTGGCGCACCGCCAGCATGTCAGCAGCCTGCAACACGCCGGAAGTTTGCGTGCGCTTTCGCGTCGCCCGCCCGACTTACCAGCTTCAGGTCCAGCACTCCCCCCTGCGCCTTCTGCAGCAGGTTCACGAACTTCGTGGTGAGCAGCCCCAGCGACTTCTCGAAGCGGCTCTGCTGTATCTCGGCCATTATGCGGGACGCGGAGCGCTGCCCAGCTCGAAAAACATCGCCGAACTTGTTGCCGAGCCCTTCGAACGAACCTCCGCTCTGGTTTGTTGGTTATTTGAATCAGGCTCGTTTTGGCGTTGGCGCAAGGGGCTTTCGCGTGCGCGGCTGGTTGCGCGCGGTAGGGCGGTGACGTCACGACGTATAGGATGCATCAGAAAAACGCTTCGTTCTGTCTGTCCGCCTGTCTGGTTAATAAAAGCTCAGCCAAAATTCTGTTCACTCTATTTCAAGTCGGCTGTTGAGCTCTTGTCTGTGCTACGGTTTGGTTATTTTATTATATATTTTCGAAAAGTACTCGATGAGCTGGATGCAATGATACCATTTTTATTTTGGGCAGACAATAAATAAAAAAGTTGTAAATCTCTGTAGCACAGAGAGGCACCCATTTACCTTTCAAGACAACCCTTCAATTAGTAACGCTTAAAAATTTTTTCCATCAAAGAACGTAAACTGCTGATTTTACCTGAATAATGGTGCTCTGGCTTATCTTTAAAAAATGGAAATATTCTATACTTTCAGCCAACTATCAGTCGTGCCCTTTAGAGTCCATTTCTTTTTTTTTTGAATTCAATTTGCTCAAGCCTCTTTTCTTTTTATTCAACTCACTTCACCGAATCTTTTTCTCTTCCTTTAGACCAATGCTGAAGTGGCTAGATAATTCTTGATAGCTTTGGGAGTCAATGGCATTTCGTTGTTGTTCTAGTCTGTTGCCATTTTCAAATTGAAAAGGTTTTAATTGATGAGTTAAGAGGAGTGATAGACCTCATCTACCATCTGTATGAGAAAGAGGTAGAGATCCATCATCTCTTGAAATTGAACAGGTTTGACCCGTCATTCTATCACTATAGAATGAAAATTTTCTGTAAAATTTCCTGAGGATGCTACAATGTAGACGGGATACATTGGTGGAGCCGGCTTTTCTGGATAAAGTTCGCTGGCACCGGTTTGAGAAGCTTGAAATCGATCGACAGGCTGCTGCTGATCAGTACATTGTTACAGAGTAAACTCACAGAGCTGTGGACGCTCCTCAACTTTCTGGTTTCTCATATTTCAAATTATATGGATCCTTTGCTTCATTATATTGTGAGACAGTGGGGACACCAAAATTGCGAAGTAGCATCAAAGTTTTTGCTCCATCTATGCTTTGGAGGCTAAAATGCGTTGTTCACATACATAATAAAGAAAAATATAGCCAAGTTGCGTGGATGTGGACAGAAACAAAATGCTGCAGCAGAAAAAGATGTGATTGTAAGTCAAAAGCCTCATGAAGAGCGTTGATAAATATAGAGAAGAAATGGCAGACGATAACAAACTGCAGTATCTACATTGCTATGGTGTCTAAGAAGACTATTGCTCATCTATACTTAATACACTTTTCTTTAAACTCAAAGACAACAGCTGGTGATAAAAACGGCAAGATGTTGGTTCTGGATGCCAAGGTAGGGTCACAAAGTACTTACCTTCAGCAAGTTGTTGATACTGTTGGACCAAATAGTTGCTTCAGCAGCAACCCAAAGACTTTCCTTTTTCTCATTTTTAGTAAAGTCGGGTGGCTTCGCTTGAATCTCATTGCAGCCGACACTATGTGATATTTTACGATCAAGATTGGAATCTACAAGTTGACAGTTCCAGAATCAGTGCCACAGGGTTGGGCTAACCAAACCTGTCGTGACACACTTATCACCAAAATCATAGACGAGAAGATTATTCAGTGTGGCGATATGAAACCGTGGTCATGGATGGAAAGTTCAAGCCCATAAAGAGCCTTGACAAATCTTCTTCTTCTTCTTCTTTTTAACCCTTTTACCCTAGACGGGTGTCGGGTCCTTGACAAATCAAACATAGACATTCTTTGAATACCTGATACAGTTGCTGGAATTCGTCCACCAATAAAGCAAACTGCTAGATAGATTGGAATTTTACAAAGAAATAGAAGCAAAATAAACGTCTGACCAGAATGATCATTGATTTGATTTTGTGTTTAATGTTTATATTTAATTAGCTATTTAATGTTTCAAATTTTAAAAAGTACTGAACATTGATAGTGACTGTAACACTAATTATTGTGAATTTTAATTGAATAAAAGCATAACACAGTTCTGCACATGTACTAATAAAAAACTACCAAGAAAACAAAATGTACAGCCTTTATTAGTCATTGCCCCCCCCCCCCCCATACAAGTTAGGCAACCAGAGTCGCTCTCAACAAATTGTGTGTCTCAATATGTAAATGTTTTTTATCTACTAAACATCGATATTACTTTACTGTGCGTAGAGATTTTTGAAACCAAACTTAATGTAAGCAGTAGTTTAGAAAAATAAAATTTTCTGAGGTCAATTTGGTTACCTAGTCCCAATGGCATGATGGGACCAGGAATAAAAAAAATCTACATTATAGAATTAGATAATTGAGTTCCCGAAACCCCAATCTATTCTTAAAAGCTTTGAATATAAATGTAAAAATTAAAGATAGTCCTAAGAACAGTTTAAAGACCGAATGTGTTTTGGAAGGTTTAAAGAAATGATCAACAGTAACTATCTCATGCAGTTGAAGAATAACGAACATGGGTAGTTTAAGAACGATGCGCTTATGTTATTGAAGAATTTTGAAAACACTTAATGGCTTAGCTAAGTTAATAGAAATGTTTTTGTCATCGATGTATTAATAGTGGCTAATATGTACTATTGCAACGCTTGGAAGAAGAGTCCATATAAATTGGAATTGCAATTATGCTATTAGTTTAGTTGGAGGTTAAAAGGGTTAATGTGGACATTACTAAAGGTTTAAAGTTATCGTAAGTTTCTCCACACAGAAAAAATATGCGAAGAAGAATATGGTTATACTTCTAAAGGATCTGATGTTACTGGAGGTTTTCATTTATCTAAAAGAATTGGGAGCCGTTACTTGTACTAACTTGAGTGACGTCAGCGGTAAGCCATCATCATTATATTCACCACACAGAATAGCAATTTGGTTAATTTTGTAAATCACCCTGTACACATAATTTTCATTTGACTCTACTGCTTCTTAGGATGTCTACTGAAGGGCACACAAACGAAAGTGAACTTGAACGATGCATTCACTAGATTATCACTAATATATCGCCTCGATTGTTTTTTTGAAAATCTGAATTTGCGACGAGACTGTATTTTACTCTGTTCAGATTACATGCATTTGAGCGAGTCACAGCGGAAGTGAAGGTAACTAGGCGATGAGAAGGGTACGCTGACTCAACCAGTAGAGGCGTCATCCATTCTGTTATTCTCAACGTATTCTATTTTGACTTGAAAGTCGGATGGGCAACAAAAACGTATCTTACTACGAACTAACTGTACCTTTTAAAACTAAGAGGATTAGATGGTGCAGACACTTCTAATAATGTGCATTGTTTTTCCTTACACGACTTATTTGTAATATATATTATACAGGGCGTATCATGCTCTGAAGTACTAATATGCAACACATAAATTTTAGAGCGAATTGGAACGAATGTGCCAAGTGAAAGTGTTCTGTGCTTGGTAGTTGAGCAAATATAATTTCTAAGAGCTGATGGAGGTTAAACTTGAAGATTTCATCTTGGTAAGTATCCGTAAGGAGTACAAAAACAGTTCACTGCAATCAACAGGTACTTTATATCAAAATTTTGAGAAGTAGATCAGAATGCTCAAACTGAACTGACGTCAGCAAGCCGCTGCTAAATGTTTAGATTTTTTTTTAGAAGAGCCAGTTATTCTTGTAAACATTACTGCCACTTTGCAAATGAAATCCATTGCAAGGTTCGTGTTTGAACCGAGTCGAGATGATATAAATGCGGCATTGTTTACTTGTCAGCTGTTTATGGAGTAATGAAAATCTTTGTGCGTCTTCTCGGCGGGGCGCATTATTGGCCTTATTTTCTCATGTCCAACATCCACTCACAATGAGTGCACATATTATCTGAAATCCACAAACGTAATTATAGCTTCTGGAAAACTTATTCTACTGTATGGACTCTGGCCAGCCGATTTACTAATGCTTAACTTTTTTGGTTAATTCACGTACATATTACGAGCTGTTTACTGCAATAAGGAGCTCGTTGATCAGTTTTATTAAGAATAAGTTTTGGTGGTATTATCAGTATTAGCACTTGAGAAGTTGGATGTGGCAGAAGCAAACGTTCTACCACTCTATAAGTTTTTAATGAGTAGGCCATAAAAAACTACGATGGCCTTTCTTCTCTCGAAATCAAGATCTACTGACCCAGAATTACCAGGCTTGGATAATTGAAAAAGAATAATTTGAAGTCCTGTTGCCGTATAAATTTTCCTTGTCCGCTTAACCTTCTATAAAGAATGATAAATGATGAGCCAAAGTTTTATCGTAGTTTGCTTTAGTTGAAAGGAGGGGGATCAAAGTTTTTTTGGATTTTTGGTTTTTGATATATTCTTTAAATGATATTTTTGAAGTGTGTATAATTATTTCTAAATTTCTTCTTTGCATCAACTTTTTTTCGACGTTTCGTATTCTCTCAGTAAAGTCTCCAAGGAACAAAATTTTTTTCTTAGAAAAACCGATCTAATTTCAAGACAATGATCTTGCTTTAGGATAAGTACAAATTATTTTCTGTCTGTCGGTTTGGTTTTTTCTTTATTATACCTTTAAAATCACTTCGAAAAGAGAAACTATCACTTAAACTGGTGTTAAATTAACAAAGCTGTATTAAGATACTTTATTATAATGATGAAAGAAGAGTATCTATCTACATAATGTATTGTTAAGGTCTTTGTTGAAATAGGCTGTTGATTTTTTATAGTTCTTTTCTCACTGACCTGCTTGTGTTCAAATTGGGGTGAGAGGAGGGGGTAAGTAAAATGATGGTTCAATTTTCTTTTGTTTTCACTCAAAATTTGTTTTCTAGGTCTGTTGTACATTTCTATAATGTTGGTTGCTTTGTAGCCAACCTCAGAGTATTACAAAGTGATAGATGGTTTATAGTAGTGTTGAATTAATACAGTTGAAGATGGTCTCCATTTTTAATGGAAAAAGCTTGGTTCATCATCTTTTTCAATTACCACGAATGTGAAGCGTCATTACCATGGTGCATTGTGTGGTTGATTCTCGGGTTATAAGGCCGTGGTCGGAGTTCAGAAACTCTTGACGTTTCGTCCACAACTGCGGCAGACATCTTCAGAAGATAATCTTCTGTCTTGTGCGTTTTCGCTTTTATACTAGTGCGAGTATAGTAGGGATGGTGTCGAGAGCCCGTTGTTGACGTCACCGGGATTGTAGATAACGTGATCAGGCTACCTGCTGACGTCAATCGGGTCGTTGCAGGTAATATTTTGGCATTTTCTGACATCACTCGCTCTTTCACCGTATCGCGCGCGGTCTTTTGCCCCTTCAGAGGGATAAAATTATTTTTATATTTATAAATCTCCACTGCCTCTTGTATAATTCTCGGGTAGTAATTCCTACAGTAGGTTTATCGTTCTCAAGGGATCAAAAGCAGATCGCAACATGGTGAAAGAGCGAGTGACGTCAGAAAATGCGCAAAATATTACCTATAATAACCCGATTGATGTCAGCAGCTAGCCCAATCACGTTGTCTACAATCCCGGTGACGTCAACAACGGCCTCTCAACACCATCCCTACCGTACTCGCACTAGTATAAAAGCGGAAACGCACAAGACAGTTGGTTAATTTTTAGAAGATTTTCTTCTGAAGATGTCCGTCGCAGTTGTGGAAGAAACGTCAAGAGTTTCGAAACTGCGATCACGGCCTTATAGCCCGAGAACCAACCACACGATGCACCATAACACCGGCTGTGAAAGCCTTCGCATCTATTCATCATTACCATTTTTGGTATTTGATGTGACAGGAAACCAAACAATTTTTTGAAATTCTTAATTGATAATCTTTTAAAGAAGGTGCATTAATATGTATTGACTCACAGTCTTCAAGTGCATAAAAGACGGCGAAATTCATCAATAGCAACATTTGGGTTATATTAAGATAAAATAAAATAAATCACCTATATCATTGACTAGCAGCCAAATAAATTTTTTTTGAACAACTAGCAATATCTACCTTGTCAGCAGAATGGGATTAAGGTTTATAACAAATAAAAAATTAGTGGTAGGCCATTTGGCGTTAGTCTTTCAAACTTGACTTCTAGCTGTCTGTTCGCGTGGAGTCGTGTCGATCTGTGTATCGATGCAGGACTCGGGTTGAATCGCCCGCGCTCGGCTGTCGTCGCTACAGACGGCGTGGGCGACGCAGCTAACGCTGCTGGCCCAATCAAAGGAATAAACGTTTTGCAAATTCTGCTTTCGCTCCAGTTTATTTAACAACACATGTATATTATTAACATAGATATACCGTGTGAACAAATAATACTTTAAGAATTCCAATGGTATACTAAGTCGCATATTTACACATTACATTACACCATAACTTTGGTAAACAGCTCTCGAACGCTCTAAATAAAAACATCCATATCATATAAAATAATAAATAACATGTAAAACGAGACACCTCATGACGAACGGACCGGCCTGCACCGGCGGCTAACGCAGGGCGAAGCAGGTGCGGCGTGGAAGCGCGCGGCACGGCTGCTATGCCGGCCGGCGGCGCGCCTTCCACGCTGCGCGCCTGGGCCATCGCAGACACTCTCCCGCCGTAACACCATAAATGCATAACTTTAGTGTTAACACAGAATTGCACAAACGCTGAATTTACAAGTAACATTAGGTATTAGGTATATAAATATTAGGTAGGCGTAATCACAGATTAAGAACAAAATTACACGGTAATGTGAAGCAAGTTATTAAAATATATTACACCCCTCTAGGAGGAAGGTCTTTATATATTTGTACAATAGGTACACTATTACGTAACAAACGATGTAAACTTAAACGTTTGGGGCTACACTTACCACGGTATTCCTTTTAAATGTACGTACCAACGTTAAAAATCATACCCTCTACTTACGGATAAAAGCAGAAAACACAATGTTTGATACCACAAGTTGAAAGAGTTTATGTACACTTAAATATACACTGTTCTCTTCTAATAATGAGAAGTATCTACAAAAATTTAGGTCATTCGCCCTTCTAGCTATTCGTTACCACTGCTTGGGGTTGAGATTTATGTACATGCGATCACAATTGAATAGTACTTAAGGGTAATTGAAAACATATCTTGCACAAGTATTTTTTCCGGTTGTTAAAGTTGCTCAACAGAAGAATAAGTTACAATTTGCTTTGCAGTGATATCTCCAACTATGCTATGATACGGGATGGTTCACCGACCCGGAGATCTGTTGTAAAAGGAACGTACAATTGGTTATACAAGCGTCGTTGTCACCATCACATGCAGCTACACAGAATCTGCAGTTCCTGATCCAACCTCTCCCAGAATACTGGTTCGCTCTCGTGAATCACCCTGTATGTATTGTTTCCTCTCGACTCTATTGCTTCTTAACGTACCTACTTAAGGATACGCGAACGAAAGTGAACTTAACGAGGTACACGCATCCACTTGGCTATTAAATCGGGGTGGGCAAAACAGTGAAATCCTGCAGAGCGCACTTTACAGTCTCATAGAGCGGCCTGTTCTCTTCGCTGCAGTACCCGTCGGGGGTGCACAGGGTCTGCAGCTTGGTGAGGTACGAGTCGAAGTTCTCCTGCCCGATCTTGTCGGGGGTCGAGCCGCCGCCGGGCAGGCGCACGTGCTCCAGCAGCGTGATGACGTTGTTGCGCAGGCTCTCGTAATACTCGTTGAGATTGTTGTTCCTCTGAGCCAGCGACTGCGTTTCCTGGTGGGAAAGGGTTAGTGTAGTCCGATTGCGTTTTTATGAAATCGCTGGTGGATATGAAAGTGAAGTTAGGTGCACTTACGAATTACAAGAACGTTCGTATAGGTACAAGTCAGAACATTACGAGCTAGAGCTACAGCTGCAGTTAGTGTAAGAAGTAGGTAACACCTGAGACAACGACACTTCTACAGCGAGCGAATGTTGCTACAAAGCGCTGGCATTACCTTCTCTCCATGGCTGAGGTGGCTCTCCATCGCGTTGATGTCGTTCTTCAGCTTCAGCATCTGCGACTCCACGCGGGCGTTCTCCCGCTGCAGCTCCGAGATCTCCGCCTCCAGCGTCATCAGGTCCTCACCAGTGCCTACGGAACCGTCCATGCCTGCAAACCAATTTATAAATTTTCAACGACTGAACAGACTACAAAGGCTGACTTATCGAAAAGTGTAATCAGTTGGCATTGAGACTACTAAGAAAAATTAGTTTTATATGAAAACATCTTTGGAAGAGCGCGCTTAGAATTAATTTTGAGAGATGATTTTCCCGATTGTCCAATCGTTGCAAATGGGCCATTTAAGGCAAATTCGTAGTGCTGCGAAGTAACGCGATAGAGGGAAGGATGTTAACTGACGCAATCGAAATCCCTTTTGGGTGATATCTTCACTTCGACTACGTTCTGGACCTCGACTGTACAGACATCATGTCAAAAATACAAAACGGAAGAACTAAAATAATTGTAACATGGAAAGGAAGGAAAAGTTTCAGTGGAATTATAGGGCATGACAAATTATCTGTTAAAAAGAAAAAGCAGAATAGTGGCAATGTTAAATGTCATCAAGGAGGGGAGATTGATGCGGCATGGACATGTTAAAAAAGCTGGTAAAATAATCATACATGAGCAGAAAGAGCAAATGAAGAAGAGCTCAAAAAGATGGAATCGGAAAAACAAAAACGAAGAGGCGCAAAGGTTGCGAGAGAAGAGAGAAGTGCTGCAAAGTAACACAAAAACTCTCTATAAAGAACTAAACCAGTTTTTCAAACCCAAATTAAGCAAAAAATGCGTCCGCAGCTTTCACTTCATAATTAAAGATTTCATTTTCACTATTAGGTTGGTCAGATACTAAAGGGTGGTCCAACCATAATGCACGATGTTAATTGTCACACCTTAACGTCAAGTTTTTTGCCCAACTTAATTTGACATTTCTTTGTTTCAGTGTTGGACAAATTCAGCCATGGAGAGGTACACAATTGAGCAGCGCGTTAAGATTGTTGAAGCCTTTTACGAAAATGGGCGTTCAAATCAAAATGCATTTCGTGAATTTTTTGGTCAGCATAATCGACCAAATGTGTCCACAATCGGGAGAATTGTGCGCAAATTTCAGCAAACCGGGTCTGTAGGAAATGTGAAAACACCTGTGCATGCTCGCCCAGTTCGTTCTGCGGAAAACATTGCTGTTGTTCGCGATAGTGTGGCAGAAGAGCCGCCAACCTCGACTCGTCGTCGTGCCCAACAATTGAACATCTCACGAACATCACTGATGCGAATTTTGAATAAAGATTTGAATTTACACGCTTGCACGGTTCAATTGACTCAAGAGCTGAAGCCTACTGACCATTTCAAGCGTCGCCAATACGCTGAATGGTTGGTTGAACAGACAGAAGTGAATGGTGACTTTACAAGGAAAATCATCTTCAGCGACGAGGCACACTTTCACCGCAGTGGATTCGTTAACAAGCAGAATTGCCGCATTTGGGCAAATGAGAATCCACGAGTGATTGTTGAAAAGCCGATGCATCCACACAGAGCGACTGTGTGGTGCGGTTTATGGGCTGGCGGCGTCGTCGGACCGTACTTCTTCGAAAATGAGATCGGCCAAGCAGTTACTGTGAATAGTGTTCGCTATCGCGAGATGATAACAGACTTCTTGTGGCCAGAAATTGAGGATATGGACCTGGACGATATGTGGTTCCAACAGGATGGTGCCACTTGCCACACAGCCAACGAAACAATGGCTCTTTTGCGAGAGAAATTCAATGGCCGTGTTATCTCACGTCGTGGCGATGTTAATTGGCCGTCACGATCATGTGATTTGACACCGTTGGATTTCTTTCTTTGGGGTATTTAAAAGAAAAAGTGATCCTTCTATCATAATAAAAAATATTAAGATAATTCTCTGAAAACTTTTTGTTTTATTTACAATTAACATCGTGCGTTTTGGTTGGACCACCCTATATAACTTAATTTAAAAAAAATAATCTAGAAATAGACATGTGACAGCTTCCTATTTTACTGGTGCATTCAAAAACATCTTCTTATGAATTGTTTTAAGTACTAGAATAACTCAAAAATGGAAAGAAGGGTGAAAATCAATCATCTTGCTATTGCTTTTTATGAATTGTTGAACGCTCTCTATTAATTGAGATTAAAATACTTTGTTCTCCAATTTAGAAAATAAAAATAGATTCCAAAGAAAAGTCTTACAAATGCTTTCACAAACGAGGAATATTTCAATTGTTAAAATATCACTACCGTTAAAGGCAAGGGAACGAAATAATATCAAAGAATGAAAGTCAAAATATCCAAAGAAAGAGAAGACCGCAGTACTAAACAAACTTTTAGTGGATTTGGGAGAACAATAAAAATCAAAACGAGAGATCGAAAAGATCGGCCTCAACTATTTTGTACAATGGAAATTAACAATTACATCAATTTTTTAAGAGGTTATCTAATCGTTTAAAGATATCCATCTAAAGAGGAGTTGACAAAAAAGAACAAAAGGAAATTATAAAAAACTAGGAAAAGGGCATTTAATTTGGTAAAAGAGATGAGCAAATCAATGTAGAAGCATAGAAATACATTGATGCAAATCCTAAAGAAAAACTACTGAAATACCTGAAGTCTATCGGTTTCTTCATTTTGAAAACAGCAGATAGGTTGCACAAACCTGATTTGCAAAAAAGATGACACAATAGCAATGTCGAACCGCAGATAAGACTAGCCAAAAGCAAGGAATAACAGTTGTTATTATATCCGCACGAATATCCTTAATTTTGGCTCTACGAGAGTCACCTGCAACGTGGAGAGAATGTTAATGAGAATTAATGGCGTTCAGCAGCGTTGAATTTCAAAGAAATTGAGTCGAAATGACTTTTTTAATAAAATATGATTTGGTGTAGATGGAACTTTCAAGTAATACTCTTTTAAAAGGTTACTACAAAATTATGATGGTAGGTTAAACCTCTAATTTTCAGTTTGGAAAACTCCGCTCAGATAATGTTGCATCTATTAAATGTCAAAAGACATTTGTTCTTCCAACTTAATAAGTTTTACTGGTTTTCTAAAGAAGCGGCGCACATGAGTTTTTCAATTTCAGATCCATCATCATTTTGGAAATAGCAATTCTGTGACGTTTAAGTCTTCATAAAGTATCTTCCACATATACTGCTAATGCTACTTGATAGCTAGCAAATATGATCTGATACCATTTTGCGAACAAGAGGCGTAGTTTGAGGGTTATTGCTGGAAAAAGGATTCTCCAGAGTAGCAAACGGTCTTCTAAGGTACTGCTGGAAATATTTTTTTTTGGAATTGAGTAACCCAAAAGTCGTAAAGTGCGTAGCATGGCTTTCGTTCTAATGTCATGACTTTTTGTGATAACGAAATATACCACACATGAGCTACTTTACTTTTTTCTATAGCATCTCCTTGTGGACGATCCTGTCATTGGATGGCACTGCGTTCTTTACAACATTTTTGAGTCTGCGGCTGTCCCTTTAACATTCTATGCTACTTAACTTTCCTTTGAGCCATTACTCCAACTTAGTAGGGTCGTAGTGATTTCATGGAATTGATGTCTCGTCTACAAATTGGGCCAAGATCTAAGAGTGTCTTAGATGTAAATAAAAATAAATTTTTTTAATGAGTACCCGGGAACGAATTTAAACCACCCCCATGATAACTTAAAAGTTTTTGGTTGCTATCTTTACATGGTTGTGCATTCACTTACTTTACAGTCTTTTGATCGAATACAAATTATCAACATTGGAAGAACGTGTTAAATTAATTGGACGCTGATTACAGTCGTTCCTGGAAGTTCTGATCTCGAGAGTCCCACATAGCGCTCGATGCGACTGAAGTGGTTCAAAGTCGCATCGGTGTAGTAGTAATGATCCAAATGGTCAGTCAATAGTTCGTCCGGCTCTATGGCAGTGTGGATGATGTGGAATTTGAACTGGTCTCTGGGATGACTTCCAAGGTCTTCAACTACTACCCCCGGGTGGTTGCAGATTACTCCATAATCTGTAACGGTGTATTTGGGGTCTTTACTAGGGCGAATTGTGGGGACGAGTCGCGTAATTTATTAGAAATGTGTAATGTGTTATAGCTAAAATGAACGAATCAAAATATAATGACAACTAGTCTCACAGCCAAATTTTTAAGACTTGGGGTTTAAAGGAGCAATGGTTAGATCCTAACCGTCCTAAATTGGTTTAAGAGGGTTTAGTTTAATCTGCAAATTGAGTTTCATTTCCCTTTCTTGCTCTACCCTTTGCTTTTCTTCCTTGTAATTTTCCTTCCAGGATCTCTTTAGTTTGTCTTTTTTTTATGACACCAATCGCGATTTTGCTTAAACACCAATCTCCGTGTGCAAGGAGCTAATAGTAATTGCAGTTAGGTATTGCTCGTAATGAGTTTTTACCAACAGCAATACTGAAGTATGTGTTCTAATTTAACTTTCGGTTGAAATTTAATGATAAATATATACATCCACTTTTTCCCGTCTTCTATTGGGAGCAGTTTGAAAATTTTGTGATTGAAACAATCGGATGGGGATGGAGTAGGGTCGATTATCTTATCGCCAATAATGGTAGTTTCGTCTTTCTATAATAAAATAGGTTTAGACGCGAGATATTACGATCAAGTCGAGTTTTAAATGAGATGTTAGTGAGTGCTGGCATTGCAATCGGCATTTTTGGGATTATAAGATCAAAAAGTTATGTTTGGTATTTTCACTTTTAGGAATTTTCTCGAAAACGTTCATACTCTAGTGTTTTGTTCTTTGTTATTTTTGATTTAGTAGCTTCAATAGATGCTTCTGTTTCTAGGGCTTTCATATTTATAATCACTGCCACAGTACAACTTGCCCTTTGACTTCTAATCATGAGGTCTTATTAGTGAATGTGCTATGAGGCAATGTAACCTAGACGTGTATTTTGCTTAATTTGAAAATCAGGTTCAGTTTGTGGTCTTAGCTTGGGCTAGGATATCGTAATTTTTCGAATGAAACTTCTTAATGCGGGTGTTATCATTGTATTCATACTATTTTACTATCTGATTGTGGAAGACTCAATATGATGGGGTGTGTTAAGTGGCTTGAAAATTATTAAAAGGTTTTATAGTAGCTCCTTTCTCGGCGTTTTGAAAAATAAACCAATTTTTACACCATCAAGGTTGTCATAAGAGCATTAAACTAAATGATTTGGTTTGTGTATTTCTCAGAATTGTATATCAAGAGCCTAGCTGTTGGTTTCCAGTTAACCTTCCACTAATAGGAATTTTATTTATTTATGTTGGACTCCTTTCTCTTGCCTTTTCCAATTGGCTTTGCTATCTTTTCCATTTTGCTTCCATGCTGGTTCATGTTTTTGTTGTCATGAGCCCATTATCAATTTTTTAAAAGAGAATCTCATTGTGTTGACTCTTTTCCTTGATTATTCCTTCCCAGATTTTCGAAAATTTTCTTTTCATTCCCCGCATCTTTTTTGTTTGCATTTTTGTTCCATTTATTTTTTACTTTGCGGAAGAAAGGCCGAAAAAACCGCAATGGTGAAAATCTGGTACCGAAAATTCCTCCAGAGTGGGGATAATAATGAGGATAATTTTCCAATAAAAGTCATTTTGTTTATCCAAATTATATTGGGGTCACCAGACAGAAATCCCATTGAAAAAGAAGAACATTGATAGAATGTTTAAGTGATCCATCAAGAGTTAAAAGAGAAATAAAAAACATTGATGAGTTTTGCTATGGTTGTCTTCGCAAGATGCATCAAAACTTTTTCAGCGAGGAGATTAAATTCGAGGGGATGGTAGTTCCTATTATCTTATCTGATATTTCTTTCAGGAGAGGTAAATCTGATATGTACTTGTTCATGGGTATTTCCAAATGGGTACGCCATATCCTTGATTTGGTTGGAAAGTTCTTTCAAAATGCTCACCGAATCTTTTAGCTTTTTCTTCATTGTCCCTTGGTCAGCTGTCGTCTCCATTTTTGGTTGGAGGAATAGACATTTTCATCGCTAAGTCGCTTTCTGATTGGTTCGTTCTTAATTTTTAGATGCTGCGTTTTGTTATTGAACTTCACCTTTCGCTAATAGCCAAAATTACGTTTGATTCGGTTTGATGCCATCTTAGACTGCCCCAGAAGAAGAACATTCTTTAAAGTCACAACAAATTAAGATTTTTGGATACAGATTTGATCTCTGTTCATGCAAGTGGTTGTTTGATCGTTTTGATCTCAACATAGTTTGGTTAATATATTTAAGTCAAAATCCTACGGCTAAGAGGTAGTCTTTCTTAAAAAAATATATTTGGCGACAGTAACGGTACAGGTAATGAAGAATATTAAATATTTGTTTGGGGCGAATTCGTGGTTTGAGCCTGATCAAAATGCAGTTGCAAGAAAAAGATGCAATCTACCATAACGCTAAATAAACAATGATGTGCTGAATAGCGGATTCTCAGGGTGTGGTTTGTAGAAGTAAGGAGGAAGGTTGATCAATAAATACACATTAAAACTCAAAATAAATTATTAGGTTCCTGTATTTTTCAGTTGAGGTATCCGTTTGGAAAAAATATAAGTTCTAACATTTAACTAAAACTGTAACCAAATGTATGGTAATGTGTTTTAGAGAAGTCAATTCATCTTATCTTGGATTAGATCACTGCTATCTAGTATGGTCTTTACAACCATTTAAATGTTTTTTGGGCGCTTTTAGAACCGATGATGTTAGCATCCGACATAGAGCCGCTCAACAGCCAACCCCCATTACTATCTCTTCCATACGTGAGTATAAAAGTATCATAGGCGAATTAAAAAGATTGGATTGCAGCACCTTTTTCTCTAATTAGCTATGTTCTGCTGGACTTGCCACAATTGAATCCAGGTGCTTAAGCAACAGCAAGAGGAAGCAAGGGGGATTGTGGAAAGTCCGATCGAGATCAGATTAGTCACCTGTCGCGTATCCCTTGGCGTAGAACGAAGGCATCTCCTCGTACTTGTGCTTCTTGGCGGTCTGGCCAGCGACGGGGCACCCGCTCAGCGACCGGTGGGTCAGAAAGGACCCGTTCACGTGGCCTGTGCCGTCGCAGCCGGGCGTGGGGCAGTTCACCCCCTCGAACTTCATGGCCGTCGCCGCCGCCACCGCCGCCTTGTGCTGATCGACGCTGCTGCCGCTGTCTATCACGCCGCGCATCTTGTTGCGGTTCGCGATCGGGCATCCGGATGCGCTAGAATTGCAAGAATCTCGTCACAACCAAGCGGTTAGTCTGCGCGCGGACACACCAACACAGCGTTAGTCACCGCTTCAATGAGGGAAGACCAGGAGTGTGAATTTGGCCTGACGTCCTTCATTTTGAATTTTTGCACTTCGACACATTCGCCACAATCAGCTCGCGCGGCTTTTGCTTGTTTGTGAAATTATAAGAACGCTTTAAAGTCGGACATGAGAATATGGTGAGATTGTTACAGAGGGCGAACACTGATCTTTCCTCATATAAACATAATCAAAATATTCAGAGTGCTGTGTGTGTGTTATGGTTATTTTTTAATTTCAATGGTTTGGGGTACGGAAAGGTCATGTACAATTTTCCTCAACTCTAGCTTCTAATGGAGGTGATCACCATATTATTATATTTACAAAAGTAGCCGCAAGAAGGTTTGAAATGCCAATTTGGCTGCTGTGAAGTCCTGGCATAAAAAAATAAAACACAACTATAAATTGGCAAAAAATAAATAACAAGGCGTGATTAAATTAAATTAGCCTTTAAATAACAAATGTTAGGATCAAAATTGTAACATAAGCGGGTAAAAATCCATGCATCGCAATGCAGCACGCTATTATGTATATAAAAAAAAATCGCGCACTCAAACACAAGGTAAAAAAGCACATAAAGGCTATGATACATGGATAATTGTCGATAATCAAATATTAAAATTATCTTAAAAAAACTTTACAAGATAGGTACTCTCACTTTTATATTATAATTACAATTTGAACGCACCCTGTATTTCTAACACTCGATTCTAGTTAAGAATAATCAAAATCCAAAGAGGTAGTACAGTAAAAGATTTTTTTCTTTTCTGACGGTTCGATTTGTAATCAAAACGTAGTAGGATCAGTTTCGAGGATAATAAAGTATATTAAAATATAGGGTGTTCAGAAATTCAGAGGATATAAAAATTATTTTGTAAAAACTAGAAATATTGTATATATTAAATATTTGTGATATCCAAAATAAAAAATAATGCTTAAACATTCTATAGCTATAGGGTGATCAAGTAAGTGTAATTTTCAAAATCCTTACTTATACTGGGTGAAATATGTTTAATTTAAATTTTATGGAAATAAAGCAAACACCTTCATTCATATACTTAATTTTTTCGTTAAAAATTTGATCTTAAACTTGAAAATCCACATAATTTTCTATCTTGCAACTTTTCTGAATATCTGTATAATTACAATAAATATGAGAGAGCCAATTATTTTTTAATTCTTTTAGAAATGCTTCAATGCCTATCTAAAAAAAAATAAAGCAGAGGCGGTTAAATAAAAATTTATGACTTGTTTTAAAATTCAATTATCTGTTGGTTTTCTCCAATTCACCTTTTGAGTATAATGGAACCAATACAGAAAATACTGGAGCTAAATTGGCGAATCTTCAAAGAGTTCAATAAAAAGAAGAAGTAAAAGAACTCTCAAGATATGAAAATGTGAAATAGGTAAGAACATCAAAAAGAAAACTTATGACGATGAAGATTACAAAAATGAAATCGTGCAAATTGACGTTTCGAAAACGAACGATCAAAAATAGAAAAAAAAGATTAAGTAACATCTAAGGCAATATCTACATTGTGCTAAGAGAATTTTAACTAATCATACCCACACTCAACAAAAAGAGCAACAAAAGGTAATTCAATTGGAAAAAAGGAAAACAAACGTTTAAAAAATAAAGACACATTAAGAGGGCAAATTTTAAAAATGATTTTAGTCAAAAATAAAGAAAGAAAATTGAGCCAACCTCATTAATTTGACATACAAACACTATACTTTTGTAGATAAGCATCTTGGATTTTTTTCTTTTTATACGAACAGTTCCATCAGTTTGTAATTAAAGATTAGAAGACAAAAAGTTGCAAAAGTAAATAGCAACAAAATTATAAGGAAACAGAAAAGAAGAGTGGGGAGAAGCACCAAAAACAAATCTAATTGGGAGAAAAAAGTTGAAAATGAAATGGGAATATAGAAAAGATAGGAAAAAGGAAAGTTGTGTTTTGATTATTTCATTTTTTTGCAAATACATTTTGTTAACTATCTGGTTGGTATACTAATCAAAAGTAGTCTACGAGGTTTGTTAAGGAAACGAGTGATGTCTAACGTTTTTTATAATCAAAGCTTGGTTGCTGCTATGTTTATGACAAAATAGGGAAGAAAAAGCGTATAACCACTCGTTTCCTTGTTGTGTCGCGTATGGTGAAAGTATGATGACTCGTTAGCTGCGCGTTCCGTGAAGAAGCAGATGTATGTTATGTTCGTCAGTACTCTAGCACATCTGATGGTGAGTCTCACAACAATTACCTTCTGTGCGACAAGAACTTTCCTGTCGCATGTCCTGATCCGTCACAACCTGGAATAGGGCATCTGAGAGCGTGAAAAGCACACATTCGAAGTTAGTTAAGTGAACGGAAAGCGGAGAACTATAGACATACTACTGGAGGAGACAGGCGCTCGCGCTACGACAAAATGGCACCATACCTTAGCGGTTCGGAGTCCTGGCCGTCGCGCGGCTTGCTCTTCGGCTTGTTGGCCCGGGGGCAGCCGGAGAGGCTCCGGTGCGACGAGTAGTTGCCGGTGACGTGCCCGGACCCGTCGCAGCCGGGGGTCGGACACTTCAGCTCCTGGGAGTGGGCCTGGATCTGGGAGCGGTCGGCGCGGGGGCAGCCCGAGAGGCTGCAACAGAAGCAGCCGTCAGGCGCACTGCCAGGCCATTCTTCGGCGGACACGGAAGTAACGTAAGCGTACAGTAGAGAGATGTTTACACTAGTTCATTCACAAGTTCAAGGATCTGACTCAGTTTCAGCCAATTTAAGTGTTCAGACATGGTCATAGTCGGCAAATTTACAGGGCGGTTGCAGAGGCAGCAGCGCAGCTCGTACAGACATTCACGTTCACTACTAACCACAAGCAGGGGGGGTCTCAGGTGGCTTTGGTGATACCGGTGTGAGTGGGCTTCCCGAGCCCGTCCGCGCAATTTGGAGCCGCGAGCGCTTGGCCAACCATCGGGTCGGTCCGAAAGCACCGGTATAAGCATAGCCCAGTAAGCGGAAGGGTACACGGAATCACTAGAGGTGGTGATAGCTTGCCTTCGGTGGGTGGCGTAGTTGCCTGACACATGTCCCATGCCGTCACAGCTTACGGTGGGGCACTGAATCAGCTCCTTTCCGTCCCTGCCGCGTACAGGGGGGCGCGCTCCGTTGAAGTTAAGACGGCGCGCGCTACGGTAGAAACCGACCATCAGTTTTGGGAATCTTTCCGCAAAGGTTGTTGTGGATGGACCGAGCCCAAGATCTTCTTCTCACTTAATTAATATTGCGTTCCATATTCAACTACCTCTAGACTCGCAGGCTACTTCCACCACAAGAACGTTTGCTTCTCTTTAAATCAGCGTTGTTGATTCAGATTGGACGCACAAGTAAACTAATATATTAATATATCAAGTCGGAGAGACAATTCAATCCCAAAAGAGAGTTAATACTAGTCATTCTTATAAGTATTGTATATAATCTGCAGATACATTGTCTTAATCAAATCAAACAATACGAGCAATATGATGTATTGGGTTTATGAGGATACCATGATCAGAATGAACTTAGATAAAGAAGAAGAACATATCAAAGCAGGGTTATCAAAAAAACAACCAGCTTAGATGTTACAAAATAGAAGAATAAAAAATACAAAAGTGTAGAAGAAGAAACAAAAATAAGGAGATAAAAATATTGAGAAGAAAGGAAGAAACTTCTTGTAAAGGTTTTGAAGTGAAGATTCTAATAATATCATATTTTTCATAATATTCTCTTGGTGGAAGGAAGTAAAATAAGAATTTTAGCTGTTTCTTATTTGCTTTCTAGTAGATGACAAAATTTTAATTTGCGGAAAAATCAATACAAATTAAAGTAGAAAAGTTTGTGGATTAAAAAGGCACACGTCAAAATGAAATCCTAAAAAACGTTACATCTAGAAGTGTTACTAGATAATTCACAATCAGAACAATTAGTATAATTGATTTTTATTTGTATGTAATTATATTTTCTTCTTTTAATGTAGAAGAAACGAGCCTAACGATCGCCATACTATGGTCTATAGTGTGTTCATCTTAAACACTCGTAGTGATGCAAAAAAACCATCTTTTACTAGTTTCGTGTTCGGAAGAGATTTGAAATAAAGACTTACGGAAGCTAGCCTGGCGTTTTCAGTATTGCACTACACAGTTTTGAAACAGACCCCTGTAAGACACTTTGATATTGCTATTGGCCGCGTTTTTGAATTAGATAAGCCTTGGGTTGCCGTACACTTCAAACAAACTTTAAGCACAAAAATCGATTGATAAAGAAATTCGCAGAACAGCAACAGGCTACAAAAAGGCAACTGTGATGCTAAAACCTCACTAAAATTATCCTTTTTACTTCAAACCTTCAAACACTTCCGCGAAAATTTGGAACTTGCAAACTTGATGCGCATTCTTACCGCTTTGACGGTTTTCTCCGACTGCCGGCCATTTTCCGCATTTGCAACTACTTTTCAACGACACTTATTGAAGGGCCGAAACTGCGTTACAGACAAAACCATGAGTTGTTTAACGGACGAACTGCGAAAGTTTTCAAAACGCGGCTTTGCTGTCATATAAAACTTCGAAAAGACAGTTGAATTATGGAGATGGAACGTTGCAGTTGCTGTGGTCGATGTTTTGCACTTTTACTTGCTTTAGTTTTGCTTGTCAGCTTTTAAGGCACAGATCAGGGATTTTGTTTATGTGAGGACGTACAAGTTTGACAGTCGAAGCATGTTTTAGTAGCATGATTCATTGTTGCCGATTAATGCTTGGCAAAAATATAGATCTGCACGAAATGCTCGGCGATAGCTCTTGAAATGAATATGCCCAAGTTATGATCATGAAGATGTAATCTAAAGCTAAAAATTTAGGTTATGGAGTAATAATACCATTCCCAAAAAGGACAAGATAATAAAAAACAAAGCTACCGTAAGAGTTCCAAGGTATCTTATTGTAAATGTAGTGTGGTTTCTGAGAGAAGGGGTGAAATATCAATCACCAAAAGTTCTGAATTCATATAGTCGGAAATGTTTAAAGCTGAAATAACCTGATTATGATTTGACATTAAACATTTATTTTCTTTTCCATTTAACATCTCGCAGTTCTTATTTAAACTTCCTGGACTGTTGACTGCTACTGATCTTTAAATAACCCCTAAAAGTTGCAGTGCATGTGTGGTAAGAGTTCCTGTAAATTTGTATACGAATAAAATGCAGCTTACTATTTTACTAGTAAAATTTCAAATCGTACTATACAAAATATATACAGGAATGAATGTTAACTATAAGGCCAAACTTCAGATAATTCTTGATATACATAAACACGTGTCCAGAAATGCACGTGTCCCACGTTAGATCACAACACTGTTCTTGATGATGTTAGTTATCTATAAAAATACTCGTTTCGGTTATGGTGTGTTGCAGATTTGCTCCCAAGTGGACGTGCGTTGCGAAGAAACTTTTTCAACAGCATTTCATCGTTCAATAGTAGAGGTGATGGAGAACGAGATCATGTTTATACATTTCAGTTGGAAGAAGTGTTCTACAAGCCACCGTGTTTATAATTTTACACTGTGCAGGATCTTTCCAAAAGTTTTTGCAACAGGTTACCATCATTATGGAATTTCTATGGCTAATACTTTTACAGACGAAGTAGCTTTGGTAAGAATTGCATCACTCTACACAACAGTCGTCTATGAGCTCGCCAGAATGCCTTTGGAATGGTTGGACTTTATCAGCATAAATGTTTGTGCTGAGATTGTTGATGACCAGTAGTTCTTTCACTACGTCTCAATAGCTTAGTGCGTTTGCATTTCCTGATGACAGATCTTTTGCCTTTATTCAATATGTGCCATTGGCAGTATGCTAAACCAGTTCCTGGTGTGTTACATAAATCGAAATTAAAAGGGACGTGACTGCAAGATGCAATGTATTCATACTTCTAAAATTGCCTGAAATGAATGCTAAAGTGTCGTGTAATGTACTGTGATCCTATCATATATAACTCTAAGTACTTCAGATAATAATATGTCAGCTTTTATTATCAACAAGGTTTTGCAAATGTAATTTTACATTGTATTATAGATTCAATTTTCAATATTCAAAAGGGGCCTTGGAGCTTACAAGTAAAATTTTGTAATACACAAAAACTATAATCCGATATTCATAAACAGTGAAAAAATTAAAAATCACATTTATTTTTTGACACAAATTTAATATTTGTTAAACAGTTAGAACTCTGCCGTAGGCGATCCCAAGCCCGTTGAGAAAAGAGGAGGGGGAGGAGGGAGTAACAACCTCGTTAAAAAACCTGGATTCAACTAGCCCGCCGGTAGATAGCACCCGGTAAGGTCTAAGGTTACCGGATGAAAACTGGTCAACGGTCTGAAGGAGGAAATACAGATTTTCGAATATTCAAGGGCGGAAGAGTCACTTAAATACAGAAGGTTAATCTTTGTAGTCCAGTAAGACAATTAGTTTAGGGAAGAAAACCTCAATTACAAATTACCTCGCCCGCCAGGTTGGGGGTTGGTGTTGGGCCTGAAAAATTTGCAAACCACAAAAAATCTTAGACACATGCCTCGGAAGCAATTGGATGGACCTATTAGAAGACGCGCAAGAAAAGAATTTTGCCACTTGGAACGTACAAGGAATTGCAACCAAAAATACAGAAGTCTTTGAGGAAAGTAAGAAACAAAAAATAGATATAATAGTACTTATCGAAACTAAAAAAAAGGTAACGGGTAGAAGAAAAAACATTCAAATAACATTATTAAGTCACAAAGTCAAAATAATAGGAGTGTACGTTCCGTCAGATGACAAAAAAGTAGAGGCCAAGGAAGAGTACACACACCAGAGATTACGAATATATTAAATGAATCTCAAACACGAAATAGTACTGATGGGTCATTTTAAAGGCAGAACAGGATCTAAATTGCATGATCCAGTTATGGGAAGATATGGAGAAGCAGAAACAAAATTAAACGACAATGGCCGAAGAATAATAGGAATATGTGAACAATTCAATTTCAAAAAATAAAATAATTTGGAGGCGTGAAATAGAGAATCAGAATCGATAATCAACTACACCATCATCATCAAAAAACAGTCAAAGATGAGAGAGTTTCGTTCGTGTGCAGCGAGGTGCTGAATGAGGCTCCGATCATTTATTGGTAAGAGGTAAAATGTACTTTAAATACAACGATGACCCAACCAAGTTGATTGGCACAAAGGGGAAAAATAGAGCACACTGAGTACAATACTGATAAGTTTTGGGTCGAGTCGATTCAGTTTATAAATTGAGACTATCGAATTATCTCAAAACAGAACTAGACAGCAGCACAGAATTCTTGTACATTAAAAGAATGCCTGTTTAAAGTAGCCAAGGATGGATTGGAAGAAATGTCAAATAGATACAGTAAAAACAATGATAATTTGTGTAACAACGGTATTTCTACATTTCTACAAGAAATGGCTTTCGACTCAAGATGAAGAGGACAGAAAACAGTATCAGCGATACAATAGGGAAGTTAAAAAGGAAATGACAAAGCTATAAATGCGCTGAAGTAGATCCACTAATGGGTAGTACACGGTCGAAGCATGGAAAATGATTAAACAACCGAGAACAAATGAAAGAAATGCACTACACCCAATTACTGTGGTCACTTGGAAGAAAATATTATGAAACCCTATTATCTGAAAACAGAGACGAATACAAGAAGGTACAATATCAACCTTTGGACACTACAGGTAAGTATTATGAGGAAATAACTGTCGAAGAGTTCAGAAATAGAAGATCCTGGGAAGTCCAATAGAATTTATGAAATTCGCCTCTACAGTAGCACTAGAGGTTTTAAAAGAAATATTTAATAAATATCTGTAGGGAGAAGAAATTCCTTCAGAATGGATAGAGGCATTTGTAAATTCAATACATAAAAAAGATTGCAACAATTATAGAGGATAAGTACAATTAGTTCTATAAGTTCTATAAGATTAGAAAGGAAAACAGAACAAATAGAAGAGTAAAGCGGATTCCGTTCGGGGAGATACTGCGTGGATATCTTCTGTTTAGTACAATTGTCAGAACATAACATGAAAATACATTTGATATTCATAGGCATTAAGAAGGCCTACGAAAGCGTACCAATTAAGAAGCTATGAGAAGTACTTGAAAAAAGTAAAATAAAGAGAGTATACGTGAATGCACTCAAACAACTTTACAAAGGCAATGCGAGTAAGATAAAATTGAGTAATAGACTTTCATAAGAATTTGTCTGCTCCAAAGACCTAATGCAAAAGTGTTAGATATCTTCTATTTTCTTCAAAATATATACACAACAAACACTATAAAATAGTACCAAAAAGTGTCGCAGAATAAAGATACTGATAGGAGATGACATCTTGTTTACATTACTCTTTGCAGATGATCAGATTATTACCGCTGGTGACGAAGAAGACAGTGAATGTATGATACGCAAATTGGCAGAAAATATAACAAATTGAGTTTACAAATTAACCTGGATAAAACTAAATATATGGTGGGAGGTGGTCAAAGCAGAGATATCCATATAGACAAAGATACTATAAAAGTGTACAGAGTATAAGGTACTTAGGTGCCACTATAACGAATGAAGGCATAAGAAACAAAGACATCTTAAATAATCCTATGGATAAAAAAGATAACAAAAACAACAAAGAAAATGTGCATATCCACATACGGTTCGGAAGTATGGACGATAAATAAGAAACGTGAACGAAGGCTAAAATCGATGAAGAAGTTGTGGAGTAACACGTTTCTAGAGAATACACAATGAAGACATTAGAGAACGTATGGGTATACAAGAATCAATAATCGACGTAATTGAGCAGAAACAATTGCTCTGGTACGGACACCTTAAAAGAATGTCTGACACAAAGTGGCCTCAAAGAATATACGAATGGGTTCCGTGGCAAAAGAACAAAAAGGGAACCAGATGGAAAGACAAGGTTAAATAAATTAAAAAAATAATAATAAAATTGAGTTTCAAGGTTCCAATGATTATGATGACTTGGAAAGGGCAGTCCAAATTGAAAATTAAACTTAAAAAATTAGGTTTAAATTAATTTTGTATATGTTATCAGTTTCATTGATAATAATAGGTTCTAATATGTTTGCTCTCTCTGCCCAGTTGTCGCGCACCATTTCTGATACGGGACGATGTGGTAAGCACCGCGCCTTCGACGACCGCCATTATTACCTCTTGATCGAAGCGAATGTAGGTATTCAATTATTTTTAGTGACTGAGTAGGTCGCCCGCCAGACATCAGAGAGCACCGGGAATTAACCCGGGTCCGTCAGTATCGCAGCCCTCCCCTCAACAATGGGATCACGCTGGCCAGTTTCATTGATAACATGTCAGATTTCGTTCTTAAAATCATCAAACGTTTGTTGTTTGCTGAAGTAGATCTTGGATTTGAGGTAATCCCATAAACATTTTGCCGACTAGTTCATTTCGGTATTTCGTGAAATTATGCAACCAGAAAATTATTGGTGCACCAAATGGAGTGTTATTCGAGCTGTATGGCAGGCGGCGCCGTCCTCCAGATCCATGTTGCTCTGTTAGTACCAAAAAAGCTGGGATATTGTATAATGGCAACGATCGCCATTCACGGTTATAGCTTTTCTTCGAAACTTTTGCCTCCGTGAGTTAAGCGAGGATGTTCTCAGCTCCAAATGCCAATCCCTCGAGTTGAAAATGATAATTTTTCGGAGAGTCCACTCATGATGATCTGAAAACCAATTGATGAAATGTCGATGACCAGCAAGCTTAAGCTCTCGTCAGTTGAATTTTGTAGGCATCAAAGGTGCAGGAGGTCTTCAGCGAGTATTAGCTAAAGAGAACTACACAATCATTTGTTCTGCAGGATGTCAAGTTGATCTTTTCGGATTTGAGGCGACATTTCGATTAACTGTGGGAATATTCTCACGGAATCTTGCCCCATGTTGATGCTCATGAGGTCTTGTATCCATTACCGATCCTGTTTTATTGGTCGATTCATTACTTCGACCAAAAATTCTGAAAAAACTGTATGCGACATCTCTCAAAGTGTCATAGATGTAGAACGCAAAATAAAAAAAAGACACGAAGTTTCTACTGCGCAATTCCTTTATTACATTAAAATAATTTTATGAAGGTAATGAGCTTCTACACTTTTTGCTTAATATGTACATTGAATATTGTTCTTTGTATTTTAATAATGCATTGTACCAGACATGCATATGAATACCGAGTTCCTTTATCTGTTTTTAAACCGCAGATTATATTTTAAGATGCATTTACTACAACAGAGCACATCGTTACTCGCGACATATTAGAATGCAAGACACATTTCTGAAGTAATTTATTAGTAAAAAGATAGGCAATATCAATTTTCCAAAAATTGTTTCACATGACAAAAATCAAGCTTGAAAGTGCGGTTTTTATCACAGATAGCATTACGATTAAAGAGGAAATGTTAAGTATAATTTTTCTTTATGATAAGTATCCTAATCATCACGAAAGTTACTTGGGATGTTTAAAAATGATTGTTTCACCACTAGCCTTTCATTAGGAAGAAATGAGTGTATAGAGCCATTTCTCATCACTGCCTATGTACTTTTGCGAGCACTCCGACAGTTTCTGTAAAGCTGCGGCAAAATATACTTTGGATGTAGCATGTCGAGTGAAGCTCGCCGTTGAAAGAAAACTTTGTACGGCATACTACCTCTTTCAATGCATCGCACAGAGTAGTCGCTTGGTGCAAGATCCCTTGGTGCACCCCAATGCGTGCAGGATCACAAGGTGTGGCGACTAACATATATGACCTGTTACTGAATGCGTTGATAAAATCGTTCCATTGACTCGCTCACTGGTAATGCTCCATCAGCAGAATCCCCTCTTGATCTTACTCTTCTCTCTCCACTACTTCTACTAAGTAGCGCGAATGTGGAGGATCGATTATGCACTTTGTCACCTTCAAGTCCTCATGGGTGATGGTATGCAAAATTCTGCGAGCTATTACACCCGCTGGTATATCGAATGTGACTCGCTTGTTTGACATTATCAAGTCGGATACACACTGGCTTGTGCGCATTTGGATATTCGCTACTTTTGCTCATTTTTGTAGAGTGTTTGCCACTTTAAGTTTAAATATTCAAAGAAATACAATTCTGCGACTTGGTGCTCCGTTTCCACATACGGTTATTAGCCTTATATGGATCTTCAAAGCAGTCGCTCTTTCTTTCCAAAGAAACCATGCCATCTATTTGATCTATTTTATGATTTTCCGTTTTGTTCATAACTCCAGTTGTGAGTGCAACTCACTGCACAATACAAATGCCGCTCTTTCTGTACTTTTTGGCAACGCTATCTGATTGGTCATTTTAAATGCTTTAGATATATAGGGTCCGCCATTTAACGTTTTTTTTTTGAACTAGCGGTTATTCAGTGAATGGCAACACTTAGCTCATGACATTTTTGACAGAAAATTAGTTTTATCCTTCCGCTGGACGAACATGGTTGTGTATACGCTTAAAGAACGCTGGGAAATATTGCGACATTACTTTGAAAATCATGGTAATGTTGCAGAATGTGTGCGAAAATTACGTACGGAAATGGAAAGAAAAGAGGCACCGTCAGCTCCGTATGTGCTTTATCTTGTTAAAAAAGTGCGAGAAACTGGCATGCTTATTGACAAACCAACGCGTGAAAAACCAAAAAACAGTGCGTACACCCGAGAATATCGCTGCTGTTGCCGAGAGTGTGCGTGAATCGCCAGGAACATCAGTTCACCGTCGTTCTCAACAATTGGACATTTCGGAGACATCATTGAGACGAATTTTGCGTAAAGACCTTGGTATGACGCCGTCCAATTGGTCCAGCAATTGAAGCCAACTGACCATACAATGCGTTTTCGCTTCGCTTCATGGGCTTGGGATCGACTTGAAGAAAATGCCGATTTTTTGCGAAAAATCATCTTTTTAGATGAAGCTCATTTCCATCTCGGCGAGTATGTCAACAAGCAAAATTGTCGCATTTGTGGCACAGAAAACCCGCACGCAATCGAAGAAAAGCCGATGCACCCACAATGAGTCACTGTTTGGTGCGGATTTTGGTCCAGAGGCATCATTGGGCCATTTTTCTTCGAAAATGAGCAAGGAGCGGCTATTACAGTCAATGGTGAGGGTTATCGGGCCACGTTGAACGAATTTTTGTTCACAGAAATTGAAGAGGAAGATATTGGCGACATTTGGTTTCAACAGGACGGCGCTCCGTGCCACACAGCCAACGTTACAATCGATCTTTTGAGCACTGTCTTCGAAAATCGCATTACCAGTCGAAATTCTGATGTCGTTTGGCCGCCTCGGAGCTGCGATTTGACACCGTTGGACTATTATTTGTGGGGAGCCGTCAAAGATAAGTGTTACGCCGACAAACCAGAGACAATTGAGGCTTTGAAGGACAAAATTCGTGCAGTCATAGCTGAAATAGAGCTGCATACAATCGAAAATGTACTCAAAAATTGGACCGATCGTATAGGCTACTGCATGGCTAGCCAAGGCAGCCATATGAATGAAGTTATATTCCATTATTAACCGAAAGGATTGTGCTTTCAAATAAAAAAAAAAAATAATTGAAAAAATATTCAGTAGTTTTTTATTTATAGCATTTTAAAAAAAAGTTATATGGCGGACCCTGTATATCAAAGTTGCTAAAAATACACGGTGTTAAATTGAAATCATAAACCTCGAAGGTAAAAATTAGAAATATCAATATATTAATTCAAAGACTTGTGTACGAGGTGCTACCGACCTAGAAATGTTTCTCAAAAAGATTGCTACTAAGCTTTTTCCAGTTTTTTAGCCCACAATACCCCAATTTGTGTGAAAAGCTGCATTGAAATACTCATTCGTAATCAAGTTTGTGCTGATTAAAAAAAAAACATGGCGCAGGTAGACCAAGCTTACGATGATGAGTCAGACTCCTCCTATAAGTGGTTTAAGGGCAGGTCACGCAAACGTTACCAAACTTCGAAGATAAACGATAAAAATCCTTTTGAGCTTTAACTTTTTCATACAAGAATTAATAAAGTAAGAATTTAGATAAGCTGCATTGCGACAATGTGCGGGGTACAAGAGCATGGTCGCCATTTTTCTCCCAAAATAAGAATGCAGCTTAAGACGAACGATTCAACTGTAGAGGATATTTAATAGTTGCAGAATGACGAACGTTTATTTCAGCGTTAAAAGCGCTGCGAAATCCAGGTTTTATTACATCATTTTTTAAGGAATACCTCGTAACATTTATTTAAATTGCAGTCGTTGTTCGATTTGAACAAAAAAATAATAATAGTAAAAACAATTGTTATGGGGATTAAATGTTCAATAATGTTCTCCCTCGTAAACACTTGGCATTCATATGACAAAAACAGAAAACTGTTACAAACGATAACCAAAAGAATAAATTACAGTGCAAATGCAGGGCACTATAAATAATAACAAATTGCTCCTGGAGAACCTGTTCTTAGGAAAGGTAATCTAGCAAGTTTATGCAAATTTCATATTCATAATACCCATGCTAGAAGCCTATAAATTCCAAAACAATCCACTCTAGCGCCGCGATTACGTAATTTAAATAAAAAAAAAGGCGAGGCTACGTACTGATCAGCAGTACCGAGGCATTATTGATTTTTATTTAGAAATAAATTTATAGAGCGCCAAGATGCCAATGGCGCAATTATTTTATTAGAATTGTGCAATGGCGGCTTAGAACAAAATGCATGCTTCGACCTTCAACGTCTTTAATCGGGAATTGCTAATTAACAGGCCTTGGTAACTTGGCAAGCGCGTTGCTGGGTCTGTTGGCATAAGTTCAATTCTAGCCGCGATGAAGACGAACTCTTTTGGAGAAGAGAGGTGGAAAGGAGATAAAAGCGTAGATCCTTTTGATAATACAAGTCCTGCTGAGAGTGAAGAAGGAAAATTCTAATGGGCTGATCGAGTGAATTGCCTTAATGCCCATGACTATCTGACCACTAATCTGCACGTTTGGTTATCCTATTCGCTTTGAGGAACAGGGGATAATCTAATGCTATGTTGGAAAAATTAACAGATCGGACGTGAAATAGTAAGGCTTCGTTACAAGAAACGATGGTCAAATAGTACCATTAGATGTACTTAAAGGTGCAGTGGTCACCATGTATCTTACAAGCAATGGCGTGGCTTCCGTTTTTGTCATGTCAGGCTATGAGGCAAAGTTTTGACAATTCAGCGCCCGTTACATCATGGAGATAATTCAAACCGAGCCATTTTCAAGTTTAGTACAATGTAGATCCCACAAAGTAAAAGCTACATAAAATTGTTGGAAAACATAGGACTGGATAAATTTAAATGATCAGTACAAAATCGTTAGTTAGAGCCAGACCAAAGCGCTCACAAAACATCTCAAAGGTATTTATCATGTTGAAGGTCGGGTGAAATCAAATTTTTAATTAGTTTTAGATTATAAATTAACATAATAAATCTTAAGAGACTGTAGATGGATAAAAAATTCAAATTTTAGGCCCTGAAAATGAAAAAGCACAAGATAATGCTGTACTGGAATCATAAAGAGGGAAGTTAAACATGTAATAGGTAATAGATTAGGTTAGATAGCATTCTAAAATAATAGATCAAAGTACTACCAATCGCAAAGACTTTTGATACTAAGGACCAAAGTAGTGAGGAAACCACGACAACATAATTTTCCCCTAAATAATTTGATGGTGATGGAAGGCAGCAATAAGGAAGACAAAATTTAGAAAAATGTGCAAATGATGCGGGCATGGAACTTTACAAGATTCCTATAATGGAGAAAATGGGAGAATCTGGAAAATTTCGCACTCTATAGACAAGGTTTTGTTTAACATAACTGCTCTGAGATGCAAGACGACAGAAAAACGTGTAAGTAAGGTTAATGGACATGAAAAGGGCAATAGGCCAAAAAGATAAATTATGGAAAAGTACAAAAACAGAATTTTGGGTTTTATAATTAGACATAATTTTGAGATATATATATTTCTGAAAACTTGAAGAGTTGCAGCCCACAGCTTTATTAAAAACCGCCCAAATATTATTAGACAATGATAAGGAGAATTTAGATTGGTTAAACCGTGCACGAACTCTATCGCATCGAAATTAACCTCAATTCTTACCGATCTGCCTTCTTTTTCTTCTTGCCCATCGCTTTCTTCATTTGCAAGCAATTACCAACGACTTTCCTCAATAAACGACAACTGTGACAGCAACTCAAACGGTTGATTCGGCTTATCTTTGGTTGTGAAACGGGTAATTGGAAGACTGAGCCAATTAATTTTGCAGCTGATTTTCCGGCCGCTTATACCGCCAACCGGCCACGCTTTCACACCGGGTGTGCCATACATTGGCGAGCAAAACGGCACCGGCGAAGAGCAGAGAACGGCCAAAACCACGTGCTTCGCAGCCGCGAAGATTCGCTAATTAATGAGCACCGAGCACCATTAGCAACCACGGCGGCGCGCTGTCGCAAGGTGGCATTACACTGATAGGGCCTCGCCAACTTACACTGCAAAACCATGGCTTGCTGCTTACCCTTGCATGCTGCCGCAGCGCGGTGCTCCCGAGCAGTGTCGAACACGTCAAAACGGCGCGATATGGCTATTCGGAAATGAGCTCCCTAATGAGTGGACAATGCGGAACGTGCGTCTTGGCTGCACGAGGTGCCCACGTTGATAGTGCAGGTAACAAAGGCCGCACGGGCCGATAGCTGGCTTATCAGCAGATAATGCGAGGCTTATCAGCGGCCCGCGCGCACCATGCGAACGCTTTGTTTTGGTGCGACCTTTCAAATCGGATCTTTGGGCAGGTTCCTTCGGCTGATTCATCTCTGCTCATACAAAGTAACCTTGCCGTCGAGCAACTTTACAGGTTTGCGCCAAATTGCTGCGCGGACTTCTCCGAATCTAAATTGCTACTTTTTATGTTTGCTGAGTTATGCAAAGACTCGCACGGCTCCAATTAGTTGATGTAAATGCATACTACAGTATGCAAAACTAGGATTTAGTTATTTTTTTATTTAACTTTTTTTAATTTTTTTAATTCCTGTTAGATCTGAGATTTAATAATGGATTTGGGGTTAGATCGCCAAGATGGTTCAAGCTCATTAACAATGAAAAAGGTTATAGTTAAGGTAAACAGAGGTAGATAGTTCTTGGGGTCTCTTCCGAAGCAATCCAAAGGGTTTAGCATAGTTAAGGTGCTTTTCTCCCTTTCTGATTTTATTTTTAAATTTTCATCCCTTTGCTCAGGGTAGCAGCTTCCCTCTTTTGCTTCCAGTTTTTATAATTTGTTCATCACATAAATTCTTCACCTTTTCATTGCTTTCTTCTAAACGAGTTTTGTGCTTGAAAAAGGTGATCATCTTTGAAATCCATTTAAAAATTCAAATTTATGTTATTTCTATGGTACACAACGGTTGTAGTAAATCCTAAGAAAAATCAACAAATTCTAATAATTAATAAAAATTGAAGAAAATCGACTTACGTAGTTGTGTGATCAAAGAAATTGCTGCTCATAAACAAAGAGAATTTTGAAAAGAGGTGCGTTAGAAAAAGAAAAAGAATAACTAATAAAACATCAAACGAATTTATCTATACATAGTTGAGATATTTAAAATAGGCAAAAACATTTTTTTCCTAATTAATTTGCTTTCTTCTTTCTCTACAACTATAGTGCTCTTATTAGCAAACTTCTACGAAGGGTAGGCTATCAGTGATGATCCGTGGCACTCGTCAGCGAGCGGGCAAAAGGGGAAGCGAGAAATAAATAGTTCTTTCCGATTTTAACTTGAGGACGTTCAAATGAGGCGGTTTCGGCTAACTTATGTTAAAATCTGTTTTCAATTATTCCTAATTTTCTCTTGTCCTTATTATAGATAGAAGAAAGGGTCAAAAGTAAACTTAGTAATGAATTTAACCTTGGTGATGAAGGTTCTATAAAACCAATTCCAATGTAAGCAGAGGTTTAACAGAAAGCGATGAAAATAAAAGAAAATTCAAGTTGTTTTCAATGATTTCTGATAGCTAGAAAAAAATTAGGTATGCGATCAAGCGTCTTGAAGTTCCAAGTGGGCGTGTATGGTAGTTTGCGTAATACAATCAGGATCAAAAGCATTTGGCGGTAAATTTAAAAACATTACAAATTCATTTCATAAAATTATTCCAGAATTAGGTATTTAACTGTGGAAAATGTTTACAAACTAGAAAATAATACCCAATATAGGACTAATGAAGAAAAAACAACCAAAACTCTACGAAAATAGTGTACACGATTTTGAAGGTGGCTGTACTATTCAAATTATTCGAATTTCATTGGTTTGCAGCGATTCCACATCTCACTCTTATGATTTTAGTTCACATATTTTCTGGAGCTTCACATCGCTTGGACGCGCTGTAATAAACATATTAAAGCAACAGTGTCCGTGTGGCTGTCACACTTGTATCAGCCATCTTGAAATAAAATGGCGTCTACACAAACCCAGAAAGTAACTTTGTTTGGATAGTGGACTACATAATCGCTTCAAAACAGGAAAATGCCTCTACTTATGGAGAAAACTGCTATCTAGAAACAAAATATCAAGTTTTGTTTTCAAAATTGAAAAGGCAGCTAATTTTCTTCTTTATATATTAAATTAATTAATTAGAGTTTTCTAATTTCAATGATTTATAAGGAAATGCCTTTCGACGTTTATCATAGTTGACGTAATTTTGTTTTGTAGTCGTAATGCATGTTTTCCTATAATTTTATCTTGGTTTAATTATTATCTTTGTCGTAAATATAATTTACAGTTCCATTAGGTCTATTTAACTTTAATTATCTCAGTTATTATTGTATTGGATTTATTTACACTTTTGACTATGACTAAGGCTTCTTTGTGCTTTTAATATATATCTTTGCCATTCTAAAGCTTTCATACATATTTTGGTTTCTGTTTCATATTCTAAATGCCTTTTTATTATTATAATTTGGTGTAAATAAGTATACATACATTAAAATATTAATTAAGTCTAAGGAGTCCTAATTTTCTTATTTCCTAAACGATTTTTAGATTGCTTCTGTATTTTTTTAATTTTTGGCTAAGACTAACTTTAGGCTATTTTATGATTGGTGTTATCTTATTTTCCTGAAATTTAGCTTTTAATTTAAAAGATATTTCTTCTTCTCTTATTAAAAGTTTATTTGCTTTCAAATTTTTTTGAATTTTTGCTACTCATGGTTTGTTCTGAAAGATTCTACTCATACAATTAAAAAAAAATACAACTACAATAACCAAAAACGACGAGTCGAACCAAGAGACTTCTAATAGGAAGACTGAGCTTTTGTTTCCGGATCGTAACAGTAGATCCATGTTTCATTTCTGATTATGACTTCTTGAGAAAATCTTATTAATTAGTAGCAGTTTAAAGCAAGTTATTAGCAACTATAAGATGGTGCTCTATATGCCCTGCATACACTTTAGTCTTGTGGTCTGCACGTGTTCAATATGTTCTGACTGTGGTTTTCTTTTAAAACATTATCACTTCCACCAGAATCTTGGACATCTCTAAATTGTTTGTACCCCATGCCTTTTTAGATGTACTGCACTCATTCTTTCTAAATCATCCGAATAGTTTTGAGTTATAGCTTCACATAAAATTTGGTGCAGATTCGTCGCTTTCATTTCATTTACCGGCGTCTAACTCTCAACTGAGCCGGCCAGTGAAGTTGTTCTCATGCACGCATGCGCATTGCAGGCTTCTTTTGGCGGTACAAGTTGACATTGCGACCCGGTAAACTGTTCTTATTATATTAATATTGGCTCGCTACTTTAAGAACAATATTGCATGTACTATTACGAAAAGCAATTCGGTGAGTTTTCTTGTGGTAGCTTTAATGTTAAATTGTCAGTTTAATTCACCACATCTATTATTATTGAACTGTCCCTCTCCTCTTTTGTTGGTTAAAATTTTACAAATACAAAGAGTCGTTCCCGAAAATCTTCTGTATCTACTGAATAGTTTCTGTGGACTGGTCCAACAAATTTGCCTCTCTTCTCGCTCGGCCATTGCAAATGTGATGTTCACACATTACTCCTGCTCATTCAGCGGCGTCGAACTCTCAATTACCCTAACTGGCAAAGTTGTTTTCATTCAGGTGGGCGCATTATGGTCCACTATCGGCTGCCAGGTTACATCGCTGCCATGCAAGCTGTTTTGATTACATTAACATTGGCTTGCCAATTTTGGGACAGACTTTCTACATGTGTGAATTAATTGGTTGTAATGAATTATCGTTATATAATTCTGCTATTTTTTTAAATAAGTTTCTATAGTAATTCCTTATAAAAACGCAACGAATCATCCGTTTAATGTTATTCCAACATTATCTCCAAGCATAGAATATCCATTTAATTACCTTCTTAACTCGTTTTGTTAAAAAAATTGTGTCTCGGAATTCTGATGTTTTTCATTGCACCTTCCAAGGAAGATGAAATGTTGCAATTGAATTGTTTGTTTCAGTAGTTACTTGTTAATTTCGGAGTTCTTCGCCAAATTTCATAAATTCTAAGCTTTACACTAGAATTTTTTTTCTTCTCTTTATTTATGTTTAGGTGGTTAAGAATAAGCATTGTTGAATGACAATTCAAAGGAGACGAAACCAAACAGCAGCCCAGTAACTTTCTAATGCAGACCAGGTAGGCGAATATAAATAAAATAAAACTTTTGTACAAACGTCGCCAGTGTAAGTCTTGCACATTTTTTAATGATGATCAGTTTGTTTCTTTAGTTTGATGGCAGTAATAGGCCTAACTAGTACAAAAGAAGCTTTATGAGACATAACGACTACCAAGAAAAATCTGGCAATCCACTTTTGCATTACCTACATGTAATCGAAAGACCATAAAATTGCAATTACGGCGCATTACAGCCTTTTCTTATCGCTACGCAAATAAAAAAACAATTATACAAAAGAATAGACATCTCATATTATAAGCAATACTCTGTGTAAAAATTAATGTTTAAACAAACATGCAATAAGTAATTTTACATATGTAAGAGGATTAGTCAATATTGATTTGTATATATTAAATTTTCCTAGTAAATACAAAAATAAACATATTTTAAGCTTCACGTTTACTCGAATACAGAGGGGAGGGATGGCTTCAACATTATTGGGAGGAGCTGAAGTACAACAAATAGCAAATAAAAAAATTATAAGGCAGTTTATTTGCAAATCGAACAAAAGAGCTAACTTATATAATTTTGAGGGATGACCAGTTTGTTTTTAGTGTTGTTTTTACAGTAGGGGGAGGGGAGTAAAAAATTTAGCAAAATCCGAATGTGCCTTTGTGCTATGTTATATCAGACTTAAGCAAAACTTTTTGAAAAATGCAAGTTAACACTTTTAAAAATCTTGTAAGCTATTGGGACTTATCGTTTCTTAAATTCCAGATGAGAAAAGCAGTATAAGTAAAATTCACGTGGGCAGGGCGATTGGAAATTAACATAATTATTTAAAAGGTTCATAATTTGAAATGGATAATCTTAATTCAACAAAAACATGCATAGGGCCTTATTGTAGGGCTTGTAAAGTTTGACAAAAGTGGGGTATAGGAAAAAACACCAATTGTTGAATTTAAAAGATTGTATTACTTTAAAATATGATACTCACCAAGAGTTTACAACTGAAAGAGAAACCAAGATTGTTAATGTCTCAAATTTTTTTTTTATATTAACTGTGGTTTTAGTTCCTCCAAAATGGAGATCATGGCATATAATTATACTAATAACCAAACATAGCGTTCAATTAAAGAAAAGTGAGTTTCTGCTAGCCTGAAAATACCATGACAGTCCGAGTTACAGCTATGAATTAAAGCAAAAAGATCAGATACAAGGTTCTTTAATTTTAGACGAAGTAGAAGTGATTGAAATTTGTACTACTCTAGATGGATGATAAAGTAGCAACTTCTTGAAGCTGTAAAACGTATTCAAAAGCATACAAAATGTTTTTTAGAGAAGAATCCTACTTTTTTCTGGATAACCCTGGCTCGGTATCTTTAATAAGTACTTAAAAAGAAAATGACCTTTTTATTACGTTCCTATTATATTATTTGTGTGTTATAGTATTTGGGCCGTTTTACTTTCAATTGATTTGCAAGCCACCTTGAAAATGTTTTCAAATAGGTGACATTTTGTATATGACTTGTTAAGCCTAAGATTATATCGGCCGAATATTTAAGATTAATTCCAGAACAAATGACAAGAGTAAAGGTCAAAATCTTCCGACGAGATGAGTAGGATTTTTACCAAAATAGTGATGCTACTACAAGAACAGGAAGAAAGGTAGGAGGCCAAATAAACAAAATGAAACGTAAAATAAGCCTTAGTAACGACACATTTGTTTCACCACTTTTGGATGATAAAGAAAATAGTAGAATGATTTTATGTTAGTCAGACACGAAACCCACTTGTAAATGTGTAAAATATAAAAAAAAAGTTAATCAAACCTTTTACAAATATTAAATATATGGCAATAGTCGATTAATGTCACGATATTGTTAAGTTGAAGACTAATGAGCAAAAATGTCTACAAATATAACGCTCAGATTTTTTCACGTGAGCTTTAAGAAGTGATATAGGCTTCAAAAATGAAAAAGAACTTTGAGTTTAGGAATTAACAAATGCTACAACCTTAGCTTCAAACTTTTAACTGATGGAATTCGCTTAAATAAATTCTAGTTAAGAACCTTACATATATTAAGCGAAAGCCAGACATTTGGCCTTCCGAAAGTAGTCGAAACAATCAATTTGGATACGTCTAAGCGCGAAGAAGTTAAATAAAGAACGATTGAAGATACCTGACTATCGTGCTAGTACCAGTATATTTGGAACGTGCCCCGAAGAAAATTAAAGATGATGGTAGGTGGCGCCAAGGTTAAAATAATTTTTAAAAAGGCAAAACAAGGGTTCTACGGCTTTTTAAAATGACTTGAAAGTTGATCATAAAAATTCTTTAGGAAAAAAGGCAATTTTGCCCAACGTTTGTTTATATTTATGTAAGGGTACACTAACACATGATACTGAAGGGGTCTCTTCGATATATTTCAACATGTAGAAAGTGTAATATTTACATTAATCAAGGAAAATAAAAAACGTTTTCTAATACTCGGAATTAACTTGTAGCAACGTCTAAAATTTACTTTAGCCCTCTTCCCTCTTCTAAGAAACAAACATATCGTAAGTTTTATTAGTAAAGAAAAATAAAACGGAGAAGGTATAGATCTCATATACCAATTTTTAAAAAATTTACTATAGATATTGTGATTTCATAAAGAAGAGAACTAAAAATAATATAAAAAAGCAAAAATTTACAGAGAATAAAAGTTTAATAGGTATTAAATCAAAGTCAAAGCGTTAAAAGCTACAAAGAAGGAATGCTGGGGGGGGGGGAGGTAAGGAGCGGAGCCAGCATCTAGTCTACCCAAATGCCACTTCACCTGCACGTGGTGCTCCCTGCTGGATAACTAACAAGGCTCTGGCGACCCAGCCCGAGGGTATAACCGCACCTCAGTCCTCGGAATTGGACGGATTGAAGGAAAACGACTGGAGCGGAAAAGGAAATTGAGATTCGGAACATGGAATATTGCAACATCCAAGAAAGGAAAAACGACGGGGGAAGTAAACAGATTGACAGAAATAACCATAGGAAATGGATAGAGGCACCTAACACCCAAAGAGGGAAAATAGAAAGACGAAAAAGGAATGCTAAATATTCAAATGGATTAAAACAGAAATACGTGATAAGTCATTTAGAGTAAGATTTTAAGTTATAAAATAATAGTGTTATTTTAAGCACATTGTAAAGCCTGAATAATTAAAATAGATAGTCTTTTTATTTATTGTCCCTCACATGGTTCCAGAAGTTTGGTAACCAAAGTTGCTTGATCAAATTTTGCTATGATGGTACTCTGTGCCTAAGAAACAATTTTTAAATAATCTGCCATTTGCCCGTATTATTTTGTCGATAATCTATACAAATTATTAATGGGGAATAGCAAATAGAAAATTTGATATGGTCAACTTTGTTTGCCTTTCTATCGTGATTAATAACGAAGATCTGTAGAAAGTAAAATAAAAGACAGAGAATATAGTGCACAAAGATTAATGTCTTCGGACTAAAATGCAAAATTAAAACCTGCTCTATATAAATAAAAAATAAATTGTTATTTATGGTGTATTAGCCAGCAAACATAATTGGAAGGTCCGCTTCGATCTGCTCCAATTTGTAATATCAATTTCAAAAATTAATCAAAACTAAAGTTTCTCTAAAAACACCTTTTTATATAGTGCAACAAAAGAGTAGGCAAGGCTATTTGAGAAAATTTAGAAGAATTATTGTGTCAAACAGACCAAGAGATATAAAAACAATAAATACAATAGGATAAAATAATATTATAACAAACAGATATAGAATTAAAAACAGATTCAGCAAGACTTAGTTCTAATTTCCGATAAATTAATGGAATATTCCGTAGCTTCAGGAGCGGCATCCGATATGGTGAAACAACTCTTAAAGTGGTTGAAATTAAATTGATCGTACGGTTGATCAGAAGGTACATGAAAAATTATGTGTTGAGGAAAAAACTGAATTGGTAAAAAAGCATTCAAACATTAGTTGCCTTCGGACACTTTTCTTTCAGTTAATGATTTAACTTTTTTTTCTTCTAGTCAAAATGGTTAGCTTCTTTGAGCTTTTGTCGTTTTCCGTTTTACTTTACATCCACAAATATTTTTCCTTTATAGGATTTTTCATCCAGAAAAGCATAAAAGTCTCGTAAGACAACAAGAATGAAGTAAATCTTGGCGGAACCTTCTCAAGACCTTCAGATAATTCTGAGTAATAAGCAAGCGAGGCACTGCACTTGATTCGTGCTCAAAATTCTTTTTACACTTCAGTCCACAGGTTCTTTAACGGCTCGATAGTTGTCTTTAAAAACACTTTCTTCAGTTAGGCTGGATGAAGAATGTCCACAAACGGGAAAACCTTTTCTAAACATAGATCTTACTCAGAGCAGCTTCTTCATAAGCTGCACGCCGCATAGCAATCATTTTCGATGTATGTAAGCAAGAAATAAAATTTCAATGGCGCACTTTGTTTACGTAAATCAGTTACTGCTAAATAGGGCCACAAAACGCAACCCTCATAATAATGCCGTTTGGTACATTGATGTTTGCAAAGAAAGAAAAAGAAAGCTTTAAATTGAATAAGAGATAATAGAAAAATCAGCCAGGAATTATTTAAAAAATGCTATAAAAAATATTAGCAACTATATAGTTTCCAATAACCACCACCTCTTAACAGGCTTCGTTTATTTGTAAAATTGGATAAATAAAACAATTGAATTTATTCTACTAGGAAGAAAATGATAAACTAAATTGTATTACGAATAGGCGAATACTTCAAATTTGAGGGATGTATGCTGAAAAACCGTATTGCTTCTAATGTTTCCCTTATTTTTCAAAATCATGACTAAGAAAAGTTTGAATGTTATAAAGCAAACTACCTGAATTTTTGATGGTAAACATAATAAAGAAAGGTGTAAATATTAGAAGGAAAATAACGTATTAGTCATCTGTAAGAAATATTTAACTAAAAAGACATATTGAAAGCCATATGAAATAAATAAAGAAAATAAATAAACAATAAATAATAATAAAGTGGAAATAAGACAGAAAACAGAGGAAAAACGTAAAAAATTGATTATCAAATACAGGGCGACACAAAAAGGATGCAGGTTTTTGAAATGGGTAGTAGTTGAGTATTGTTCAACGTCTTTTTGAAAGTCGATAATTGAATGTTGCGCGTGATGGCTCAATTCCTGATCGTAACGCAGTGCTCTCTTTCTGATGCCTTCAAACGTTTTGATCAAGTAGATCAGATATGAAAAGAAAATTAACTCGATGTCCCCGCATGACTCGGACTGTAAAAAATGTTGAGAGAGTAGAACGTCGGCTCTTTAGAGTCCTCAGCGCTCTATTAGGGTCTGCCTTGTTGCTAGTTCAAGTGCATCTTACACAACGAATTGAGATTCCATTTATAAAAAAATGATGCTCAAGATAATTTTGTCCAACAAACTGCTTTGTGAAAGAATTGTTGAAATTGCGTTTCTGACGATATAATTGTGATGACGAGCGTTGAGACGCATTTCCATTTGTATGGTTATGTTAATAAGCGAAACTGTCGATTTTGGTTAGCGGATAACCCACTAGAATTGCACCAAAGACTATATCTATATAATAGTGCTAAGGTTTTGAGTTGAGTACGGCGTTTTGAAAGAAGAGATCGTTGAACCTTATTTTTTAAGAGGAGGTTATAGTAACAGTGACTTTAGTAGGTCGGCCGTGAGGGAGAGGAAGAGAGAGCGGCAGATGGGGTAAAATTCCCTGGGCCCTTTTCCGTAAAAGCGCGGGCACGTTTCAATACGTTATTTGATATTTTTTAAAATAATGCATCAGAAAAAGAATTCAATTCTATACAAATCCAAAAGACTGGTTGATATCAATAATACACAGTTACATTAATTTTTCCTCCCCGAAAAAATTATAATTACAATATTTAGATAATCAGTAAAAATGGCATACATTCTTTCATTGGGATGATTGAACTTTTGTTTTCCGATCGTATCCGTAAATCCACGTTTCATCCCCGTTTATAACTTCATTAAGAAAATTTAGTTTATTGGTAGCAATCTGAAATAATTACCAGTAGCAGAATGATATTCTTTATGCTCTGCTAATTAATCGAAGCCTTGAAATAAATTTTGACACGTTTGATGCTAAGATCTTGCGTCAAAATTTCACACACCTTAATTTTTGGAATTTACAGCTTATCTTCTGATTTTAGGATCCTTGTCGATTGTAGCCCGAGCATGTTCAACATTTTTCGCTGTTTTTCTCCTTGTTGACGCGGCAAAACAAGAATTCCTTTCAACAGGTTCCTGGCCATCTCTAAATCGTCGACACCCTGTATTTGTTTATGGTGCACTCATTGCACAAATGTTTCAGTTTTCCCCAATTTGATAAACATTCGTTGCTCTACTCTTTTAGTTAAATGGGACGATCACACACTACATGTGTTCAATTGTCGACTCCGTGTTCACCTGGCAACTACTGACTTCTTTATTCACACATGCGCATTATCTACATCTTTCATGTTAACATTAGCTGAATAATTTCGGGACAGACGTTCTGAAAAATCTTGTTTAGGAATATAAAAGAATTGTCTTGTCATATTGGGCTAACTCTCTTGGACGGTCTAAGATCTCTTCTCTTTCAAATGTGATTTAAATTTTGGAAATAGCCAGAAATCGCAGAATGTCAATCGTTAACTGTAATCCACACTCTTAAAATTTTCCGATTTTCTGCTCGTTGCTGGTCTTTTATAACGTAGATCACGTTTAATCTCCGAATCGTTTGTACCAATAGTTTCTGTGGCCAAATATCCCAGCTTTGCGTAAATTTTGATTCAGATTTGTTGTTCTATCTGCTCACCAATTGCTAATACGACGATTATGCACTACATGTGCTTACTCACAGGCGTCTGACTCAACTGTCTTAGCTAGAGAAAGAAACTTCATTAAGTCATGTGCATTACACTGCGTTTCCATCAGCTGCCAGGATACATCGCGGTTGTGCAACTTTTTTTATATTAACATCGGTTAGATATTTTCAGGATAGAGCGCATAATGTTTACCACCTGTACATTTGCATGGAGTAAAGCAGCTTCTTATAGAAGTGGTGGAACTTGAAAAGTGACTTTTATGTCTAGTATAGTTTTATGTAAGTTTATTTAAATTTCCCTTGAACCAGGCGTTGGCTTTCACCCCCCCCCCCCCCCCCCCCAATTAAGCAAATAAGTATGTATAGACAATTTTACCTTAACCTGAAAGTAGCATTATGTTATGATAATTACTTCTGTATGTAATTTATGGTTTGATTTTTAATGATGTTGTTTAGTAATTATTGTTGTTATTTTCATAAAAGATAAACTAATAAATTTTATTTTGGGGGCCTGGTAAGCATCTGTTTCTCGGGCCTGAAATTAGCTCTCAAGGACTTTCGAGCACTATGTTGACAGGCTGCTCAATTGAAGAAAAGTGGTTCCAACAAGATGGATCCACAGCCCACAAACCAAAGGTTTCGATGCCAATGTTTCCGATACTTCATCTTGGAGATGTACCTTGGCCGCTACGCTCACCAGTGTTGCCTGCAATTTCTCTCTTTAGGATTACCTAAATTGTAGGGTAGACAAGCCAAAAACTGACGTTTGTAAAGAAATTGCAACTGGGGAATAAATATTGTTAAGTGCAATGTAGAACTTCGAAGAGAAGCTGTTGATGTGTATACAGCAAAAAGGATGTCGTCTTTCCGGTATAATAATGAATAGATATCAAATCTCCATTTATTATAGGTTGTTTTGGTGCTAATTAAAATTGTTAATATTGAAAGTCAACGACGTTACACTTAATTGAGTATGACGCGTTTTTTTGCGTCACTCTGTATAAATTACTAGTAAGTGTACTAGTAAAGAAACATGCAAAGATAGTGAAATAGGTGTCATAGTAGACCCTAAAATATATGACGAATTAGGTAACTGACGTAATTAATATCAAGAGAACTTAAATTAACTGAGAAGAAGTTGTAGCACAACCAACAATTTATTAATAAAAGATGTCCAAAAATAAACACTGGAATTATCCTGAATAACACGGACATACAGAGAAAACAAATTCTTCATAAAAGAAATAGGGCAGAGATGTGCTAAAAATTTTAATAAACGTTAATCATACAATTTTTATTAAAAAAAATTGTAAGTTATGTACTTGACTATATGCAACCAGAAAAGTGGAACATAGTAGATTGGCTTTTGTTACACAACAATTGTAGTATCATACAAAATGGAAGTCTCCGACTCACTTTAAATGTGGAGTCCTTTTTAGCTCGACCAGTATTTAGAAATTTTGAAAAAGGCGAAAAAGATGCATTTAATATTATCTTCTTCCTTCGAAGGGGCAAGTTAGCAGACGTCAGGTTTTTTCTAGTGACCATTAGTTTCAATACTGATTTTATCTTTCCTAGAGATAATTTAAGGGATTTTGCAGTTGCTTTTCATTGTTAGTGAGATTAGAAAATTGAAAAGAAAATATAAGTAGTTAACAGCACCGAGGAACATTCTGTGTTAGGTTCAGTACAATTTTCAGAAAATTAACTTTATTTAGATTACATTTTGTCGCCTCTCACTCTGGTTGGGAAGATATTTTTCTATCCGCGTGCAATATATTTGACAGTTAACTGTTCAATGGTTTCAAAGTGTTTACGAAGTCAATATAAATGTATTTTTTTATCTCGTGACTTAAAAAATTAATGAAAATGTCTTTATGCTGGCAGATTCGATGTTTTTCCGTAGTATTAAGAGAACTGAGAATTTAAGAACTGACAATCTTACCCGTTATCCTTGTTGGACCCTTTGTCGTGCTGCGAGATGGTGTGCTGTGGTGGGGGCATGGAGTAGCACGGGCTCGGGGAGTACCCGCCAGGCGGCGCTGGGTAGCCGGTAGTCGGCGGGCCGGGGTATCCCCCGGCGCAGGAGTAGCCGCCTCCGGGGTAGGACGTGTAGGGGTTCGACGGGTAGTCGGCCGGCACCGGGGTCATCCCGTAGCCGGGATGGGGGCTCACGGGGCCGTAGCCTGCAAAAGAAGCGGCGGCGCGTTAGCGGGGCGGCGCAGGCCCGGGGGCGGACGTACCAGAGGCGTCCCGGTAGGCTTCCATGTAGTGCGAGCCGCCGCTGTCGGGGGTGGACTCCCTGCTGTATCCGGATCCGGGCGCGAGCACGGGGCCGGCGAACGTCGCGACGGGCCGAACGCCGCTAAAATTAACGGGTTCGTTAGCGGTGGAAAAATCGACGGGTTCCGTTTGTTCGTCGCGCGGCCCAATAAACCCAGGGGGGACCGGAACTGCATCAGCGTGCCCGTTTTGGAATTGCGGGCTGGTGCCGCTACTGCAAAAAAATTGCCTTCAAGATGATTACATAAACCGCGCCCTCTTTTGCGTTGCTAAGACCCGAAGCCGCAGGACAGCGCGCGGCGTGGCGCAGGGGGCAACGTGAACGCAAAAACCATTGTGTGAGAACGGCGCGGCAATTAGCCGGCGACTAGCCACTATGCTAACTGGTTCGGTATGGTGATGTCGAACATAGCCTTGCGGCAATGACGTAAGCGATTAAGCAAGCAGTTGCCCACATTAAGATTCAAAAAAATGCAAATTACTAGATTTTTATTCCAATTTTAGATGGGGAAAACTTACTAGTGGACGATAATTAGGTGTTTTAGTAATTTTTAGCATGTGTGAGCTTACAATAGTGAACAACAACAAACCCTATATTTTTATTATTTATTTTTTCTGTTACTTTTTTTTTATTAGACTGAGATCTCTCCCGGTACTTGATAAATAACTTTCAGGACTTTCAGATAGAAGTCAGAGGGAACCAAATCATACGAATATGGTAGATTGCCGATTTGCACAATTTTTGCATACAAATTCTTAGCCGCTACCAGACTTTGTTGTGGCAAAAAGTGTGTTTCGGTTTTTTACACAATCGATCAGCAAAATTGTTTCTGATGTATCAAAAATCTTATGTAATTACCTTCAGTTCCTTGAATGGTTTTAGTTTCCCTCAGAACTAATTTACCATGTCTAATCCACTGTTTTTTTGAAAATTGTTAAATTCCATACCAACAATTTCAAGTACTTGGTTATTTTCATTAACACTTAGTTAAGCAATGTAAGTACGGATGATCTGTTGATAAAAGCTGCCTAAGGTCTCTTAAAGCTCACGCACTTTAACTCGGCAATGATTTAAAACTATTATAAGTAGGTCGCAGACAAACACTCCTTAACGTTTTAGACGCGCTACATCGTTGAATTGCACCATCAAATAAAAAAAAGTGAATGAACGTGATGAATCTTCAGGAACGACACATAACTTCCTTCTCCAAGCAAAGGAAATTACGATTTTATCCATAAGTGAAAACGGAGATAGTTGCCACTCAACTGAAATGATCTCTTTGGGATTTGCCCATAGAAAGGCATATTTGGAAAACGGCATTCACTTAGCGGCAATACTACAAATTTTTAGGCAACTCTCATAGAACACTAAAGGTTGTTCCGAAAGTTTCTTTCAGACATACGCAATAGTTTATGTTTTATATTGTATACGATCCGTTCTACTCTATTATTTACTCTGGTCACTCCAGAAACCGCACAATCTCATCTTTATGCCACACTTAGCGGTTTGCTAGCTAAATACTGTTCCAAATGTCGTTTATTGGACTGAACTTTGATTGTGAAGAGAACTTTTTAATGAAAAGAATAGATAATCATCACTAGGGGCAACTAGGCCGAGGATGAGATAAGACATCTCAGTCAAATGTTAAAGCTAAAAATATATGGGGCTAGATGTTCAATTTGTCCAGTTTGGAACAGTATTTAGTTAAATGAATGAAAGGTCACTAAGTAGACATCAAAACTTTCGTCGGGTAAAGATTGGGCCTTGACAGCGTTAAAGGTTTTCATCGTTGGACCAAAAGCGTTTATAGTTAACATTCCCTTGCAGGATCTCTAAATCTAAAGCTCTGAAAAATGAAACCAATTATGGACACACCCAACCTTGGCATAGTCCAATAGTATACAGTAGATTTTCATAGATCATGGCTATCATAAGCCCTGGAGCTGTAGTGGATAGGCAGCCGTTCTAATCTTCATCTTCTAGGTTAAGATTGCCAACCCCAAACTTCCCAAATCAAGTGCGAACTCTCTAAACACCTGTGGTACTACTCTTATAAACAGTACAAAAGCTCTTCCTGCAGTGTCGTCAGCACGTTGCTCTTTTAAATACAACATAACAGTACACGCTGCAGATGCTTCCTTTGATTTTCCATATTTAAAGAAACTCGAAAGAGCGTGTAAACGTTTCAATACGAACGAAACGCATTCTATTATAGCTAGATGATAATCGGAAAGAATGACGTCAACCCTTAATATATAATGTTGAATGTCTACGTAATTCGCTTGTAGATCGTAAAAAAACTTTTGAAACAACCTTATATTATGTTGAAAATAAAGAAAGAACAACAAAAACTTAAAAATTATTGCTAATCGTTACTACATCTTGCACCAATTAAGTATTAGAGGAATTTTGCCTTAAAAGTTTTGTATTGATGTAAGATCAAAATATTTTTTATAAGAATGCTAAGCGGTTTGAAAAAAAAGAGGATTAAGTGAGAATGAAGGAAAAACCAAGGATAAATTGATTTTGATCTTCAGTAGCGAAGAATGCATTGACCACCTGAAAGTATTAAAAAATAGAAGTACAAATTATGGTTGCAAACAGAAGAGCAGCAATTTATTGACGGTCAAATGAGAACATTGGAGAATATACAAAACTAAAAATATTGTGAAAAGAGAACATCGTGAGCTATATATTTATGCTAGACAGAACTACAGTAGAAATAGGAAGAACAAATTAAAAACGAAGAAATAAATTCAAAAAAATTGCCCAACAGTAAAAAGAAAAAATAAAATTTTAGAAGCATATGGTCCTAGACAAAGTAAGATCAATGCTCTTACAAATTTATCTCGCAGCCGCTGCTTTCTTGCAGAGTAATGAGTAAGAAATGAGTAGAGTTTGGCCTAGTAGAATTTGATATCTTTAATTTTATGTACATTGTAAAAGCATTAAAGATACAGATAACATAAGGTCATTGCGTCACGAATTGTCGACTTAGATTTAAATTTCTTTTTACTACATATTTCATAATTTTTTAATAGCTTTATTCTATTTCTACATTTTAGTGAAATTCTCATTCTTTGCCTTATTTTATTCCGCTGTCAGTAATTTACTTTTATTAATTTTATATTCTTCGCAAGCTTTCCTATTTCAGTTTCTATCTGTTTTTTTTAAACAATTTGTTGTAATGTGCCTTATCTGTTGCATTTTTTTTCATTTTCGAGGAGGAAATATTCAAAGAATACACATGTAGATATATATCCGCATTTTAAGCTCAAATTTGATTGGTTCTATTCGGTTCGGATTCGTTCGGGTCAATTCGTCTCGGCTTGGTTCGGCGTGGCTCGGCTTAGCTTGACAAGACCGAAGGCTAAAGTGCGCTTATCACTATCTAATTATGATCTTTTGCTGTATAGTGTAAAACAAAAACCAGGCCAAAAGTTTGTTTGTGTGTTAAAGCTAATTTCGCAAGCCACCAGATGAATTTTGATATAGAACGTTCCATACAAAATTTCCTTAACAACATTTAGACTTAAAAAACATTAATTTATGGCAATGTGCTTAAAAACGTTAAAATAATGCACAAAAAATTTAAGTATGAAAAGCTGTTTAAAAAGAATTGATAGCATATCTGTTTTTAAAAGTTAGTCCGCATTAAGCGCTTTTGTGTTACGTTTTTCAGTAAATTTCATCCCTTACAAAGCGAGAACTGCAAATTGTTTATTGTTTTTATAAATTTATTGAGTATTTGATATCATTCAATAAATAAAAGTTTTTTTGTCACGCTAATCCTGTAGCTTGCGCACTTTTCGTTAGTTAATATTTAAGTTTCAAAATTGATTTTATAACTTTCTATTTGTAGACCACTTTTTTCATTCTGTTGCACAACACAACTTAGACTTTTTAATAAATTTATGACAATAAAATTAAATAGATACACATACTACATTAGAACAATTTCATGTATGTTCAATATCAGCAAATGTTAAAGTAAAAAGAAAATGTGTATTATGTTTAAAAAGCCAAAATACAAGACATGTCCAAGTCTGAGCTTGTGTGCTGATTTCATTTACTGCAAGGTCTTATATATTTAAAGTACCCAACGATATAAGAATATAAAAAAGCTTCTAGAAAGAGATTTTAATAAAAGGTTGTTGTACCTCATTGCGTTGTATTTTTAAGATTTTTATTAAGAAGAGATGCACGTCTTTGGATAGCTCATAGGAGTAACATAACTGAAAAGGTTGAGAACCACCGGCTTAGTGTTTGTTGTCGAAAAGAAAGTGAAAAATGTAATTTAAGTTTTAAGAGTTTTTTTTTACTTTTCGACAAATTCCAACATCAGTTCTCTTTAAAATTTTGTTATTAATTAGTAAGGGGATAAAAAATTTCTTTATGCATCGTAATAATGACAGATGCTGTAAAAAAGTACAGTAAACAATGGAAATAAGGCCCCCTTATTAAATACTAATAAATAGATTCATTACCGAGATTTAAAATCTCCTCGTTTGGCTTTATACACAGCGTCAAAAACGCGAAGAAAGTTTATCTTGCGTTGCACCTCATCCCCTGTCAAATTGTCCTAGTCTCTTAGAAGGGACCGTTTGAGAGACTAAATTCTTGTGAGACTGAATCAAACCGAAATGTTTGAAACATGACCAAACCATTTCAGGGTTCAATGCAAATCAACAACTTCTAAAATGTTATTGCAATATGTACCCTAATCAATTTTGAGATCTTTGGGCATAAGAAGGAAATGACCATGCCCATATTAAGTGGCCATATAGACCCTGTAAGGCCACGTCCTGTCGCTTTGGTTATTGTGGACCTGTTTGGTAACTAATTTTTCGTAAATGGGAAAGATATTTTCTTGTTGATGAACAATGCAACGCTTGGGTTTTTCTAGCCGTACACGCTTATTCACGTCTGAGATTTGTTCTCGGATGTTTGTATGCAAGTTTATGAGTTTTGAGGGGGCATTTTCTTTCTTCCCGAACGATCCTCATACACGGAAAGAAGCATTAATAATGAAAGTACACTCTGCTATCAAATAATTCTTGCAGTATTCAAGCGGATCACCACTCCTCATTTATTTGCAATTGTCAGACATTCTATTTTAATGTCCTTTTTAAGCTCACTGATTATGGCTGATTTTGTGCAGTAAACTGTATCTTTGAGGTATCTCCATAAAAAGAATTCCAATAGAGAGGAATTTAGAGAACACACAGGGAACTCAACACCCAATCCATTTGTCCGAAAAAGTCGCATAGAGATAGATCTTCACATTATAATGGTAATGGAAAGGTGTTCCATCTCGCTGAAAATAAATCTCTTTGCCACCATACAACTCATCGCCGCATATATTGATGAATTCCGGCAGTACGTTTAGGTAAACATAAAATTGTGATTCGTACAAGGCCGCAAGACGGCCTTGTTAAAGCAAACTTCTATGCATGAGATGGAAAAAGCTTTCGAGCGGTGTGCGTTGAGACACTTGTAAGAAGTGCAAGCCCTACCTTCTCCACCACTTAAATATAGCCACTGGCATATAAATGTGAAAGGGGCTACTTTTAGGCCACGCTCTAGTTTTCTTGAATTTCTTATTGCGGATTCGGATTCTACGTCAAATTTGGCTGCCCCTTTTGTTTTTTCCAGAGGAAACCGGCAGCTAGGGGATTTTATGTGCTGTCCTTATTGTTTATAGAGGTATTCGAAATATTTTAGAATACAATTACTTTTATAATTTCAAACTATTGAGTTAAGTTTAGCATTACTAAAATAAATATAAGAGAAAAAATCATAAACACAACAAAATGGTTGTCTAAACAAATAAAATCCTGATCCAAAAATTGATCATTTTAATATTGTTCTTAAATACGATTTTATTTTTATAAATTTTAATGTTTGAAGCTCTAAAATTCAGGTTTATATATCTGTTTCAATTGTGCTCATAGTTTTTTGTCCAATTTTTAAGTAAAATAAAAACAAATACCACCGCAGCCACAGAGACAATGAACGTACTTTTTCTTATACTGAGAAAAATATCATTAACAACTTGGTTTGGAAACTCCCTTTCTAGGTCAGTATTTTATGAAATAACTGCATCGCTGTGTCGGGTGTATCAAGTCGATTTGGAAAATAACCGGAAGTTAGAATAAATGAATTCGGAACTTAACCCTCGACCTTTTTACTAATTTTAATATAAATATTGAAAATCGACTATTTATCTAATCTTCGAAATAATCTCCCACACTTTCAATGCGTTTGCGACATCCAAACTACCAAACTCCACTGGAAAAAGAGAGTGCTTTGGGATTAATAGACTCAACTATACTTGTCTCGATATTTTTGAGAAAAGGAAAGCCGGTATCAACCAAGTGCTGTTCCAGAAATCTGAAGAGGTAATAATTAGAAGAAACATGGTGTGATGAAATCTTCCCTTACATATAATAGTAATGGAAAGGTGCTCCAACTTACTGAAAAGAAGAAATCTATTTGCCACCATACAACTCTTATATACGGTTTACCTGTATAAATTTACATTTTTTCCTCTTTAGAGTCTCACGGAGAGTCAGCTCTTTTGTCTCAGATCCCAATTTGGAGCAAGAAACCTTTCTTTTTAAATTTGGTGAACAACATAGCAACATCAAAGCATCTACCATTGTTCTCAACTGTAAGTTCGTCGGGAACAGAATGGCCTTTTTTGTAAATCCCCTCTTAGAAATTGCTTCATGCTTTCTTAGTAATCTCCGACTATATGCGATAGCATTGTTACCCCAAAAGATGTTCCATTTTCTTCTTTTTTGTTTTAGCTACTCAGGTCGCTCCATATCACACAGATCAAAATTTAAACTCAAACCATAACAATCGACTTCTGGCAGGTACTGTAGGAAACAGCGCCCTCCTCTAAAGTACAAATGTTTTTCCGGGCTCCATTGGCACTTTTCTCACTAGCAAAGTAAAGAGAAAAGTGTCGCAAATGTTGATTATTTCACGGTTTTGTCTTTACTGTTGATTTTTAGGTTATGTTGGTAGAATAGACATCTTTTGCTGGCAGATGTGCTCCACTATGATTGAATTTAAAAGTCGAGAAATAAGTTACGCGTCTAATACATGTAAATGCGAAAAAATCAATTTTATAATTATAAACTGTCCTATAAATAGAACATTGAAACTTCATAAAATCTATTCAATATATACAGGAAGTTAAATTTCTTATTCAGCAAATAAAATATAACTGGTTATATTATAGAAAAGACATGGTAGACATTTGAATTATATGTATATAATAAGCAAGAAGTTTTATTGTCGTTTTGTTTGTATTGTAAAATATTCTGTATAATCGTATATTACACAAAAAAAAACTTTCTTAGCTGATCAAGTTATGAAGCACATCCAACAGATTATATTCTTCCAAGTTGTAGTATATGGTAATATTTGGTACATGGTTGCTACGGTGTAGAATGCTATGGTAACCTGAAAAATAAGCATCTGATGTAATGACAGAATTAATTTTTACGGCCATCAACTTTTCAAATATTTCAAAGAATTTTTGGTTGTGCAAGCAGGTGCGGTTTCTCTAATCACATTCCTCCTACCATAAGTAGCAGTATTTTTTGTATAGTCTTTGTTTAGTCATAGAAATTGTATTTCGGTTGCAGTGTTTTCTGGATTTCAAATATCAATGAATTCGATAGCGCATATTCTAAATTTAATTTGCAGGCACCTTACTGATGATATTTCTGCCACTGTTTTCGGTATTATTTGCTCCACCTTTGTTATCCAGTATTTTAGGTTTGAAAGATAGAATAATAAGGTCAAGAGTTTCGGCAGGCCGTCCGATCTATTTTTGATTCTGTTGCAGTGAACAAATTACATTCTTTCGGCCGTTTTATCACGCATGTGGAATGCAAAACAATTATAATCGAGCGATTATATGTCCAAAATTAGAAAATAGTGAATAAAACAAAATGTTTATACTTCCTTTATTACTTTTTTAAACGTAAATTGTCTGTTCGTACACGTGATAAGAGCAACGAAACAAACAAAACGTTTTACAGTTTATTTGGAAAATCCTGAAGCAAAAAATGTAAGCTCTTCTCATATAATATGAAATTATATGAAAATTAGATCAAAATTTGCTTGTGAGGTACATTGCAGACTAGAAAAGAAAACGTAGACTACTCTCTTTCATAATTTACTCTGCACCCTCTTCAGTGGTGAAGCTTAAGTTTTATTATAAGAAAACTTTTATTACGAATACCAAATTATTATTTTAAACTATAATTCAATACGAAGTTGCAAAATACTTGGAGTTAAAGCACTGAAAGTATGTCGGGTTTGTTTGAACTAATGCTGAAAAAAGTTAATGATTCTAATTCTAAAACTTTAGATTGGGCAAATAAGTTGAGAAAGAAAAAGGCACCTAAAGTTAAAAGATGTTAATGAAATGGATTATGGTACCTGTTGAAACAATATTCTAGGAAACACAATTATATTGCTTAGAGAAGGTTGTAGTTCAGGGGAGTCGGAGTTTCTGCTTACTCAAGATTGTTGTACGTGACGAAGAGTCACATTCTGCTTTATGTGCAAAATATAATGGATTTGCATCAGAGAAGGTCGAAAAAATTTATCAGCACAAGGCTGCAAATAAATTATAAAGGATCGAAGCATTTGAAAACGACCACGACGAGTTAATGGTAAATGATCCAATCATGAACACAGAACTGGAATATTAAAAGTGAAAAATTAGTATTATTCATTTTTGTGCGATCAGCAAAATTAAACGAAAAGGAACAGTAAATAGAAACAACTACAGTTTAATATACAGTGCAGAGCTCACATAGGTGTTGGACATACAAAAAATATATACAACAGTATAGATATAAAATACTCAAATGAAGAGATACTGGTAAATTCAGTTATCTTGGAAACAGAAATAGACATGGAAAGAGGATCAATAGATAGGACAAAATTCTTTGCTCAGAGAAATATAAAAGAAGACAAATAATAGTTTTAGGAGGCATTTGGTAACGGAGCAATTCCATGTTGAAAGTGATTGATAAAAATAAAGAAAAATAAGTACAAAACAAAATTAAACAAACAAATAAGTAATAAATTTAATAAAGATTCCAACCAGCACAAAATTACTTGGTCTAATAATTGAGAACACCAATTAACCGTACCTTATAGGCTTGCCATTAAGTAAATTCATGCAGACTTAAGTCACAAATTAATTTAAATGTGATATGGTATCAGGACCACAACACCTTTTTGGATGAAGAAGATAAACAGTGTAAGTCTATCAGATTCTAAAATTAAATTACTACACCAGAAGAAAAATGCAAAAAAATTAAAACGTAAGTAGCTAAAGTAAGAATTAACAAAGCAAAAACTCCTTTATTTGACAATATCAATGAATTAATAGTACAAACAAAAGAAGCATTAATAAAATAAAATAAAGAAAGATGCAAGCAACACGATAAGAATATGTTGATGTAAAAAATTACACTAACTAAAAATATGTAAAATATTATTATTACATGGAACTAGACTATAAATGATTACAAAGTTGGGTATAGTCGTCAATGGAAAATAAAGTTCAAATAAATAGGACACAGTTCTAGTAGAAAGGATGTACAAGATTCTATCTTCAGCTATTATTGGCATCATTGGAAGAGATCCCCATAGAATATGATAATAAATAAATGAAAGAGAAGTACACTGATGTAGAAGACTAAACCCAAGAGAGAAGAAAAGTAAAGAATTTAAATGTCATATTAGTAGGTATAAAGACTTTTCTTGAACATTAGAAAGTGGAAGAAATTAGAAGGAAAAATTGACCACACCGTTTTATCCTCACCGAAATAGCTAGGACACTAGAAAAGTTTTGTATTGTACTTTCAATTTTTAAAGTCTTTCAAAACTTTCTCCATCACATTTCATACACTTCTGCATCCTAGCAAACTAGCCGTGGAACCAACTTTTCCTTGTTTCTTAAAACATTTGGCTATAGTCCTCATCCCATGCCGTTAAAAGATCTTCCTCTCTTTTGGCCTATTAGTAAAGTTAACATAGCGAGGTATTCAATTTTTAAACTTATTAAGCATCTCATGGCACCACAAACTCTGAAGTATCCAAAGGAAACAAACTTTTATTTCTTAAAGGTAGCTGTACAGAATGGTAAAATTTTCGGTGTAGGCATGTCCAAACACTCCTCTATTTGGTGACAATAGCAACATTCTTGCAGAATGAAATTTTCTCTTTTAAACACCCCGATACTACCAGAATATGGTCGTTCAAGGAGAACAATCATCTTACAGCACAGAAATCATTCCCTTAAAACATTGGCCAACACTCAACTCTTATAAAGTTTGTTTTAAGATGATATTGTGAGCTTTTTTCACGGCCACACTCTAGGAGCATGTTTAAACCTGTCTCAACATCTTTAAACTTGTCCTAACAAGCGACCAACTCTTGTGCCATAGTGAGAGGAAGCAACAAAAGTGTCAGTAGAAATAAAAAAAGACTTGCAGGTTAAATCAGTGCACGTCTTAGACCATTCCATTATAATGCATGAAGTAAAAGTTGAAGGAATAGAACCGATTTGGTAGAGGAATTCGGAGGGTAACATATTATTGGAAAAGTTGCCGATTTTATTTATAATTTAACAACAGCCAATCGAGGAACGTTCGCACGTGAGCGCGCACCAGACAGGCGCCGCGAGCAAAAAGGGCACGTGGGGCGCAATTAGTCTGGCCACGTTACCAAAATAGTTTGCGCCGTAGTTTTCGGGAATGTTCAATTTCGCTGTTTTACGGGGTTGCCATGCCCTCCAGCCGCTTTTTATACCTGCGCGGCCTTTTTTGGCGCATTAGCCAGATAGGCGCGCCCGTGTCGCTTTCGAGCGCGGCGGCCATTTTTAGCGGCGCAGATTTAAGGATATTAGCAAAGTTGCTCGGCGGCTACGTGGGCGAGCAAAAGCTTATGGGAGGAGGAAATCAGTGTTTTGTTATGTCGTAGTTTTCTTTTGGCCAGCCGGTTCAGCGCTGGTTTTGGTTCTTTTGTAGTTTTCGCTACATATAAAAGCATTAAGGTTTTGGGACAAATAATTTTATAATGATTAACAAGATATTTTTTTAGAAAGGGGGTTAATATGATTATTATGTCATCTGTTAGTATCAACACTCCAAATAGAGTGTACTTTTGGTTCCCGTTACAGATTTAATACGTTATGAATTCCCTCTTCTATAGTTCATGTTTTTAAAATCAATTTTTGGAAATCGGTAGTTTCGTGAGACGACAAAGATCTGGAAAAAGCTACAACTGTGGTTAATGATTGTTTGATAATGGTTGAATTTTAACATGTTTGCAAAGGGCTCGTAGTGTTGAAGTAATTCTGAAAGGAAAGTGATGTAACTTTGCAAGAACCATTTAGGTATCTTTCTCTCACTTTCTCAAAGATGTTCTTTTTGTTTTATTTCATCAAAAGTATCCGGATACTTACTGAAAATTGCCATAAGGCATATCTTAGGATACGAGATTAAATCGTTGACATTATTGTGGAATTGATCCATCTTTCACTTTGATTATAACTCTAACTCTGTTTGCATTCCAGATATCGGAACGATTTCCAGAAAATGACAGCTCATTCTAGAGGAATTGCAGACCAAACACTACACAATGTGATTCTTTGGACTCTGCAGTGAGAACTGCGTCTAATTTATTTCAAAGGGGTCCATATCAAGGCTCCGCGCTGGTCAATCTATTTCTATACAATCATTGTCTCCAAACCATCTTCTTAGGTTGCTGCGGACAACCTTCGTTTGAGAATTGTTCTTCTATTGAAGACAGAGCAAAAGTTGTTAAAATGTCTTGCACCCTGGTGTATTTAGATTTGTATTTACACATGAAATTTTTAACTTGTGAAGGGCTGCTCGTTACTAAACTCCATTTATCTTGCTGCTAGACTTACATTCATTGTGGTAGCTGGATAATCAGTAGCATCGCAAGTTTTCTAATTGAGGGGTCATCACGGAAGTTTTGTTTTTCTCAATTTTATAATCAGCTTACCAACGGCTGACTTAGGTAAACTGAAAAGATCCGAAATATCTCTGATATACTTCCTGCTCATGTATCAATCCGATCACTTTGACACATTTCTGTTTTTTTCATACTATAACTGCCACCAGACCTCAGTTTATGGATTAGAAATAAGTATCCAGATACTTTTAATCTGATAATGAAGACTTGATTGACTAGATCGGATTTTAATAACAAAAATTAAAAAAATAACTTAAGATTATCAATTTTAACAGAAACAGCGATTTTCATCTGTCTGAATGTTGGTTTGCATGTTTAGATTACAAAAGCTTATATAGGGCAGCTAATGGTATCAGGAACCAATTAGAGCGATTATCTACAGCAACCAAAGCGACAACGCCAGTTTCTATCATCACCCCTACCATGGCGTCTAAAAACTTGATAATATAGTATTTAATTTTATGTTAATCATCGTGTGTCACAAGTTTAAAAAATTAGGAAACGCTCTAGGCTCAAAATTTTTAACAAACTTCACTACATATTTTTGGGTAAAAAAATGAGATCTAAATAGTTTCTCATTGTCTTGCAACAAAAAAAGCATGCGAGATCAAATACTCAAGCAAATTAATTCTAAAACCTCACTAAGTGAGCTAAAACGCATCAAACTATAAGAGATGGAATGGTAAGTTAGTTTCTGAAGTACGTAATAGTCAGATAATAATAAAGGAAGAGTAATTACATATGTAAATAAAACAAAGAAAAAATATTGTGCGCTACTGTCTAATTACATTCATAAAAACAAATAAAACCTATTATTCGCAAACTCTTTACTGTTGTATAAAAGTATAGTAACAAAATTTGAATTTTATTATCAGTAGAAGACAACAGTGACTTGGGATCATTAATATGAGGTTTGAATTGTCTTAACAGACAAAAATTAGACATTTAAGATTGCTGGTTATGAGGTCATTCGAGATCTTTAATAGCAGTTGTTCTGTTGGGAGGTTGAGAATTGCTCCTATTGGCGAATAACGTGATCTTTTAAAAATTGAGAGACATTTTTGGGCACTCTATGTGCTAAGTCGGTAGTGCCCAAAGCTTGTTATGCAAAGAACTTAGAAATTAGGAATACGTAAATTTAAGAAGCTTTTTGGTGGGGATGCTCAGTAAAATTGTAGAATATTGTTTCTGAAGGATTTATAGTCGAGAAGGTTTGGAATTATAAATATCTTCTTCTTCAAAAATTCGTTCATCGCTTTTGCTGTATGACAACGTAAATTATAGTCTATGGGCATCGCATAAAATTAAAGCACACTAAAGTTTCATTCTAAAAAATCTTGATATGTAGTTCTAACATTTAGTTTTATATTATCACAATCAAATTGAGAATGTGATGGTTTTTAAGTGTACAAACCAATTTTGACTTATCTAATAAAAAAATACATTGTTGTATTGCATCAACGTCTGGTTGTAGTGATTATGACTCCATTACCAACGGGGCATTTTGCCATGCAGTTCATGCTGCACAATTTGTCTGGAATTTGTGTTTCTGAGGCAATTTAAGCAAACATTTTCTAATTTCATCTTGTGTTTAACACCAGATAATAATCATGGACTAAGCTCAAATGTATTTTAATAATAAATATATTTAAATGCAATAACTAGATAGTAATTGTACAAATCTCTTTAGAGCTAGCAAATGGTTGGCTAATGAAAGATGATGTTCCAGAGTTAAATAAAAGATAAAATTATGATTTAGAAAAAATATGTTGTGAATAATGAACATGTCGTTCGTTACAAAAATTCTTCTAATTGAAACTAAAAAGAAGTGCTAATAAATCCATCAAAAGTGTAATTATTTTTTCATTAAAAGAGTAAATTTTGGGCAACTGCTGGAATGTTATTTTGATATTAATATAGAAACTTGGAACATTGTCTTATTAAACGGGGTTATTACAAATTTTATAAAGTATTAAATATAATATAATAAATGTCATACGAAAAGGAACATACATTGCCTAATCAAATTAAATCATAACAATGTAAATGTTCAAATACATTGATGTCACTATGTTACATGACATAAGATAACGAGCTAGAACGTTGTGGTAATGCAGTTCAATGTTGTTGGGCAATGGTAGTAGTGGTAGATCTCTTATCAGATCACAAACCTATAATCGCAACTGTTAGCATGTTTACAATATATAGATATCCTACCCTTAAGCTATACAGCAGAAGAAAAAATTGGGAAAAATATAAATATAACGGAGAACAGATAATAAAGCTCAATATAATTATTAAAATCTTGGTGCAGATGGATGAGGCTGTCACGGATCTGACAAATATTCTTCAAAGCGTCATACCACAAGGTGAGAGATTTAAAACACACCTATAGAGTTGAAAAAGGAAGAGCTAGGGCAAAATGGCAAAGAAATCATGCGCCTACAGAGAGAACAACATATAATCGAGCTAGTAACAAACTTAAAACAAAATTTAGAGAATTAAAAGATTATTCGTTCCAAGCATACTTCACCAGGCTAAATCGATTTGATAATAGTGTATAAAGATCAATAAAATCAACAGAGAAATCTAAAACACCTGTATCATCTATACGAAATAAAAATAAAAACAAGGAATTTTGCACAGCAATCTTTCTAGACGTTAGCCAAGCCTTTGGCACGAAGCAAGTGTTATTAGATTACAAAATTTAAGTGATCCCGCATTTAAACAAGAGTGAATCAAAGGGTGTTATCCATATGTGAAATAGAAGAGGGAGTTTCACAAGGCAGTGTAACAGGGCCATTTTTGAATGTGCTTTACGCATCTGGTCTACCGACTACTGTTAATACTACAATCAGAACATTTGCAGACGGCACACTAAGTTACAAAAACATCTAGATGAGTTAGAAGTGTGGCTAGAGGAATGGAAAATCAAAATAAATAAAGCTAAGTCTGTGCAAGTCACTTTTCGCTGATAAAACAGAATCAGTCAACCTTAATGTCACAGATATACCACAGTCCAACACTTCCAAGCACTTAGGCTTTCATTTAGACAGTAAACTAAACTGGAATGAACTTACAATCAAAAACTGGACTCAAAAACAAAAGACATGTACTGGTCGATTGAAAGAAAATCACATTTATCATTAGAGAATAAATTATTACTGTATAAAAACGTCAACGAACATATATAGGGCTTTATGGAGCTGAGCTTTGGGATGTACGAGTAAAAGCAATATAACGATAATCCAGAGGTATCAATCCAAAATGCTACACCCTGGCACGTCACTAACAAGACTCTACACAATGATCTGAAAGTGCATTGCGTCACGAATGTTACTAAGGAACGAAGTGTCAACCACCATGAAAAACTGAAAAGCCATAACATTTTGCTCCATCCACTCAGAGAACAATGAAATGGCGGATGTCTTAGAAGAAACTAACCAACAGATTTATTGGATGGTTTAAGAAGACATACATTTAATATTTATTGTCTTTAGAGTATTCGATTAAATTTGATGCAAATTAGGAACAGGGAAGTAAGGCATTTGTAGTATTTTTTCTAAAAGAAGTAATGCTGGGGCTATAGATCTGCTAAATAGAAGTGTTTTACGATTTTTAAGACCAATCAAGTACAATAATGAAGTACAGTTTCATTTGCCGCAATTTTAGATGCTTCAATGCCGGTGTCTGGAGGGTGGCAACCACACGAGACGGCGCTCGTTCGGAATCGATTCCGAATGTCTTCGGCGCTGACCCGTACGCTCCAGGAGCGACTCCTGCACGCGCCGGGGCGCAGCACGAACGAATACGTATAAAATTGTATGTTCCGCCGCACACGTAAACTTGGACGCGCATGAATAATAAATGAATGCAAACCGACCTGTGGGATAGGCGACTGACGCTGAGGTCCAAGGTTTGACCTTGTGGGCTGGGGACTTGGGGACTGGCCGAGAGATGCGGGCTGGCCGCGGCCTGCGGACTCGCGCCCACTCGCTGGCCCCCGTAGTGCGGGGAGCTGTACGCCACCTGAAATATAATAACTGTATGCAGTTCATTACGGGGCGTGTTAATTATTCAGCCCGTGCGGGCACCGCGGTTTCGATTAACGCGGCTTTAAGTAAGTTACGGCGTAATTACGCGTAAGCCGCCGCGTCCCTTCCGCGCGTTTTTCAGAGGAGTCGCCGGCGTCCGGCTACCAACCTGTGGACTCGTGGTCGTGACGCTGGAGGTAGAGAGGTCGATAACGGTGCCCCCAGGAGACGTGTGGGGGCCGGTTCCCTTGATTTGGGCTTGTGCGGTGGTCACGCATTTTACGGACAAGTTGATTGCTGAAAACCCCATTGGCAGGGGGCCCGAAGAGGCGTCGTACTGGTACATGGGCCTGCAAATGACTTTTGTTAGATGCGCGCGTAGGTAGTGATGCTGATGTTAACAATACCTGGGGTAAAGAGGGCCGGTGGGTTGCTGGTCGGCTTCTGTCTTCATCATTCCGACAGCCGCGGCGCTGGCTACGGCCATCTGGTGCTGGGCCGCTGCTGCTGCAGCTTCCTGCTGGTATCTCTGCTCCTGCTGTTCTTCTAAAGTGCCGTACCCGTATATGCTTTGAGGAGGCCGCTGAGCCATCACAGATTGAGGTAATGACCCGCATTGGCTTGCCGAGTCGTATCTTTCGAACGCGGTGGCGGTCCCCGGGTCGTAGGGCCTCGTCAAGGAGGTGTCGTAGGGTCTAGGGCCCATGTCGCTCGGATAAGTGACGGTGGGCCTGGCGATGGGCCCGCCTATGGACTCGCTCATGTCGCTGTAGGGCCTCATGGGGTGGTCGGACCGGTACAATTCATCAGAAGACATGGGCGACTGGTGGTACGGCGACCTGTGCGGCATCTGGTGCTGGCGCGCGTCCTCCAAGCTGTAGGCGGCCTGGTGCGGATTCTGATGCGGAATGCTCGGGTGCTGGGCGAGGGGCTGCATTTGGTGGTGCGGCCCCCGAGAACTTATTGCCTCCATGCTGGACATGGAGGAGGAGTTGGAATCCTGGCTCATGTAAGGGTCGTACGCCGGGCGCATGCCGGTGGGGGGAGATCGGCAGGAATTCGAAGAGGACTCGCTTTTTGGCACAAGTAGGTCGCTTCGGCCGGTGACGCTGCAGCAGCTTGAGGTGATCACTTCACTTTTCGGAATTTTCATCCCGGAGTCGGCCTTCATGTCCTGGAATTTGGAGTAGTATGCCCCGTAGTTGGGTTTGGTGTCGGTTTGATCCGGCCCGGCGCTGGATGCCGAGCCGTACGCGACCAGATAGCTCGGCTTAATGTCCACGGAGGTGGTCATCGGCGTCTGCTTGTTATCGAAGCTGGAGCCGAACTCGCCTTGGCAAGAAGTCACTAAAACAGCCGCCGCCTGTCAGTAATTGGATTTCTACCGCGGGAGCTAATATGTTTGAACGCATTCGTGTTGAGGATAAGGGTGGATAGGAGGCGAACATGCCGAAAACTCACCGAACGCAGTGTGCGGCGATTTAATGCGATGCTGGAGGCTGGACTGATACTTTTGCTCTCTAGCGGCCTGTTTATTAGCGGCGGCAATGGGGCAACCGGAAAGGCTTCTGTGCGTGTTCCGGTTGGAGCTAACGTGTCCTCGCCCGTTACATCCCGGAGTTGGGCATTTCAAGATAGTCTCATGCATCGCCAGGACTAGTCACGCCAACAGAATCCAGTCAGTGTCATTGAGTATAATAATAATAATAATCGTAATCGTACCGAATCGTGTGGTGTGTGTCGGTGTCGAACGTCGATAAAACAAAACAAACGAGCGGGTAGAGAGAAAATAATAACGAACTCGATCGGAACATGTACGGTACTGTGTATTTTGTACTTGCACGGGGTAATTAGTAAATAAAACCACACACAATGCGTTTCAACAGAAGTTATTATACTCAATACGTGACCTGATTCTGATGCATGAATGAGGTCAGGGGGGTTGCAGTGGAAAGCTACATCTACGCAACGACAACAAAAGAGAAAACGGATGCTCTCTACCCCGCAAAATAAGCAACAAGGCGGTCCGCAAAACTAAAGAAACAATGCAAAGCTGCTCAGTAGCTCGCAGATCTATTGAAACGGCGCTGACCACCCGGCCGTTTTAATAGATCCAGATGGATGACAAACATCAAACTTACTTTCTGGAGTAACTTTGTCTTTACGCGGGCACCCAGACAGACTACAGAAACAGACGTTAAAATTTTACGGTTGAACTTCGCAAGTTCGGCACTCACCTTCGGTGATGAGAGTACAGCCCCGTCACGTGTCCCTGGCCGTTGCAGCCCGGAGTCGGGCACTTGCTGCCTTCTAAAAATCACCACCAAAGAGAGTGGAATTAGCACTTTTTGCAAACGATCCATGTTATGTTTAGTATTAACCTTCCCATCCCATATAGGGCCGCTAGCATTGCAAACCTTTGCGTCGTTTATCAACGCGCATCAAAAATTCACCCTCTCGCCAAATTTGCATAGAAAATTAGACAGCTTTATCTTTTAGGTTCTTAATTCAATTACGGTGCATCGGAATTGTGCTTGTTTGGAATAAATGAAAGGCGAGGTTTGGCGATGGGCGGAAGACTTACCAGATGTGGAAAGAAAGCGTCTCGGTTGCAGAAGTGGGGCGCTAATTAGCTCCTTCGGCGCTCGCTTTAATGACGTTTACGCGAGTGACGGCATCGGGAGCGTCGCGCGCGACGCGCTGCGACGCCGGACAAGCTCCCGTCTCCATTGCATATTCAATAAGTAATTTCTATTCAAATGCCGACGGAGGTGTACCGCGCGGGCGAATTATGCGTGAGGTGAGGCGTCGCGGCTGCGGAGGCGCCATGGTGGCTCCGCGGCGGTAGCGCCATTGCTGGTCAATTAGCGCTAAAAGGCGCAACACGATGCCGATCCATGTGGTCCTGTATCGCGTAGCGGCGCGTTGGCGTACATGAGGGATGCACGCCGCGGCGCGCGTACATCGCGGCGGAAAAAGGAAAGCGGAAAACCCCGCCTAGCGGGTCGATTAGCCTATCCAGGAGTCCGGGTGGAGACTCGCGAGAAAAATCTTTTTTTGAAAAAAGAAACCGCAGCTGTGAATGGAGAGCGGTGCGGGTGCGCGGCTCTCCGGTCACGGCACCTGCGGACTAGCGCGCTCTCGGGCGCATTCCACCCACCCGCCGCTTGCTATTTTTCAGCTCCCAATTACGGCCTGAATGTTTCAGACAGGATTTCAGACGCGTTATTTATTTATGCGCGGCCTCCGGCGCCCGCACGCACTAGGCGCCCGGAAGGACCGCGAAAGACGCCGCTCCCGGAGAGGGCGAGGTAAGGAGACCGTTCTGAGGCGAGTCACGTCGTTGTCTCTGACATGCCGGCTTATAACTTGTATCAAGTAAACCCATAATACTGCTCGTGTCGCTGGATGGCACCGAAGAGGCAGGTGACAGCTACGTGCCGCGAGATTTCTGCCCTCAATTAGAACTTTACGGCGACTTAGAACCGTTTTACTCCACTTCGAAATTCACACACGCCATCGCGGGCACAACAAAGCCCTTCAGCGCGCCGCCGGCGCCTCCGGAGCACCTCTGACAGCCCTCGCAGGGGCGCAAGCAAAATCCGAGTAATGAGCCGGAAAGTTAAAAATCCTGAATGTCGCGGCAGCGACAACGACTCGAATTTCACCTGAAAGAAATGGCTGAAAGAGCTTTTAGGCCAAAAATTTCAGCAAATTTCGAGTAAGGCACGGCAAGAGTATCGCACGTTCGGCTTATCAATAGTGCATGGAAGGACGACGAGAGACAATAGTTTATTTCCTTTCAGCTGAATGGAGTGGATGCCACTCTATTTGGCGTTTATCGCGCACAAAAGGCTTAACCGGAGCTCAAAATTATCCATAATTTCATCTTAATATTGAACCGCGCGCCGCATTTCGTTTTAATTCCGTAGCGACAGCCTGCTTCTTCTGCTCATAAACAAATTGACTTCTCGTTACTCTTAACGTATATTAAAAGCAAACCTTTTAAATATTACTTTAACAAATCGAGTATATTATAATATGCAGATGTCGAAACATAAAATGGCTACCAGTTTTATTTGTAGGACTTTTCAGATAAGTCTTGCACGGGATATGCGGACACAACAATTTTATTATTTCCAGAATGGTTGCGCATAATAAACTTTATTTACGATTGGACATTATCAAGCTTGCAGTTAATAAAACGGAAATGAAAATTTGTAGGGCATGCAAAATTCTTGTGGGAGGCTTACCTCTTCCGATGCTAGTTGGCGACAGTGCGCCGGTGACGCGGTCGTAGCCACCCGACATCTTCGAGGAAGAGTCGCTGGAGGAGGAGGAGGTGCTGCTGGAGACAGCGGTCACGCTGGGGACCCCCTCGCGGGCGGCCTCCTGCAGAGCGCTGGCGGCCCTGGACCCCGCGGGGGCGGGCTGCAGGATGGTGTACTGCTTGTTCATGGCCTCCGGCGAAGCGACCGAGGCTTTGGCGTCCGGGTTGGTGCAGGCCGTCGTGGAGTCCGCCTGCGAGCCGCCCTCCTGCTTCAGGTGCGTGATGCTGACGGAGGGCTTCAGCTTGTCCTCGCCGGCGGCGGCAGCTGCAATGGCGCCGGAGTAGCCCACGAAGGTGGCCTCCTCGGGGTAGGGGCCCAGCGCGCCGAGGCCGACGGCCGGCTTGGCCACCCCCTTGCCGGGGTCGGCCTGCGGCGGCCGGAACGCAGAAGTGGATGAAAAAGGCGACACCGTGGACGTGACGGGGCGCGGAAATGGATGATAGACGGACTGCGTTTGAGCAGCGGGCTCGTCGGGGGGGTATCTGGAGCGCTTGACGTCCTCGGCTTCTTTTTTCTTGCCTTTCAGGTCCAATTTATCATCATTAACATCGTCCTTGTCAGCGGCTGCCTCAGACATATCAATTTCTAATTCGTTCGAGGAGTCGTCCACTAGCTCGTTGAAGTCGGGGGGCTCATAATGCGAGGGCGGCTCGCTCCCTTTCCCCTGCTTACCTTTCGGTTTGGTTTGGGCTTGGATGGAAGCGCACTCCGTCTCTATTTTAATCAGGTTGTCGAGCTCGGTTTCCTGTTTGATTTTTACCGGTTTTATTGGCTTCGCTTTTGCGGATCTGTCGTCTTCTTGGGGATCGCGCAGCGTGATGACGTCCTTCAGAGAGCAGGTGTTGTCGCTGCTGCTGCTCGAAGAGGACGCCGGGGAAAGCTTGGGGTTCCCTTTCTTTTCTTCGAACAAGTTTTCGAAAGCCGGGGACTCTTCTTGCTGCCGGCTGTAGGAAGATCCCCTGGGCCCGGGCCAGCTGCCCGACAAATTCTTCAGGGCCGCCTCGGTTTCTCTGATCAAGGTCTCGTTGAGGGCGCTCTCGTCCTGCGAGGGTACGGCTTGGCCCGTTTTTTGGTTCTTCTTAGCCGGGCTGTTCGTGGCGGAGCTCGGGAGTACCCTCTTCTTCTGCGGCAGAAGCACCTGCTTGGGCGAGTCGGCCTCCTGCTTCAGCTCGTCGAACGATTTCTTCTTGCGTTTATCGTCCTTCAGGTCAGTTACGTCATTTGCTTTTGTGATCTTGGCGACGCTAGTCATACTTGAACCAGGAGTCTCCAAATGTCCTTCCAAACTTCTTTTCTTGAGCTGGGGGAGTCCTAGGGCGCGGCTCGACCTGGAAGAGGAAGGCGTGATCAGATTGCGGCTTGGTCTCGGCGCCAGCTTCCGTCTACCGCCTAATCGCACGTGGATCGTTACAAATGGACAAATGACGAGCGTATTCCAGGCATTCGTGCTGCGCAGCCGAATGCACCAGTTACACTAATGGGCGCAATCAAAGGCATTAGTACGAAAGCTTCACCATTAAGTATAGGTTAACTCTTTAATCCATGTAGCTGATAAAGTGCGGCACTATTACCCCCCGAGTAAGTGAAAATGGAAGCAACCATTATAAAGGAATCGTAAGAGACTTCACACGTGCTAGCAGGGGGATGTAAAGTTTTATCTTTTATGTAGCCGAGCAAACTTTAATGAAGCATTACAAATGTCATTAAAACTGTCACGCACCGCTACTAACCAACTTTTTTGAAAAACGCCAGATTCGATTGGGGATGTTAAAAAAGCTCATCACAAGGCAGAATCCATCCGGCGGCAGCCCTAATAACGAGCCGCTTAGACAGGGCAAATCCGCATTCGGAGCCGAGCAGCCAGGCTGAATTAGTGATTATAACATTGACCGCAAACTATCGAGGTGGCTTACACTATTACCATCACTCCTGGCAGCTCGGCCGAAATCCTGCCGCTCCTGCAAGATACAGATAGCTAAAGTAAGGACTATCCGGCATCAGGATACTCGCGAGATAAACCGCCTAATCCCTGCTTACTCTAAGCAGCCCGAGTTTGGAACATCACTTTTCTTCGGAGAGATTTCGGATCGGGAGGTCGAACGCCAAATCCGTTTGAATTAAATCATTTAGCTGGGGGAGTTTTTCCGTCCGCGCCCTCGCCGCCGGCGGGCGCGTGCGGCGCTGCAGCACGAAAACCTGGTAATAAATGTTTACGGTTCGGTTTCCACACAACACCTCGTCGGCGGCGAATTAGCGGCTGATTTATGGAAAGGCAGTTCAGGAGCAATTCGGCGCCATCGGCCGCTGACGAGCGGCGGCTGCCCGTAAAAAGAAGCCCCCGGCGTCCCCGCTGGTCCGTGGGATCGGAAACTAAGAAGTAAAACTAATCTGCTAATTACGTACTTAGAAAACACAAGAGCGGATTGATAAATAATAAAAATAAAGTAAAAGTAAAAGTAAAGTACAAATAATTTTATAAGCAATGCTTAATGATAAAAAATCACAAATATTAGAAATTAGTTTTTCAATTCCCAAATCATTTTTCAAATTAAAATTTTTGATAAACAACGGAGGGGTGCAAGCGGTAAAGAATGCCTCCTGGAGGCCGAGTTCAATTCCCAAAATTAATTCTCTAGCTACAACGCCTTTAAAAACCTACCACTGGTATGAATTTTTAATTAAAAGTGCAGTCATAAGTTAAACAAAATTCCGCCAAAATTAAAATATTTAAGTTAAAATTCTTCTACAAACATTATTATTAAAATTTAGTTGCATTATAGGTAATTCAAAAAGATTTTCTATTGATCAGCTTTGTTATTCGGAAAATTTAAACGAAACGATAGCCTTAAGAATATTAAAATTATTATTAATGGTTTTGCCCGCAAATTCTAGAGGAATGCAATAAATAAATATCCAGTCAATATTCTTGGAGCAACAAAGACATTAAAGGTGCAAAGTTAAAACTAACATTTTTTTAAATAAACACAAACAAAAAGGAGTAAAATTATTTTTTTAGAAATCTACTAGGGTTGTTGTTATGATAAATTATAGAAAAGAACTGACAATCAAGTAAATAACTAAATATTGTTTAATTTAACAATTAGAAAATAGTCCTCACCGAAACAGAAATTGCTTTAGCAAAGCATAAAAATCAAAATTTGGCTCAAAAATATTTTTGATTAGATTAAGAGTTGTTTAGTGCGAAAGCTTTTTGTTATTAAAATTTTAACCAATTATTGTTGCTTGAACAAATAAAAATTAGTTACAAAATTTAAGAAACAAATTTTCTTTTCGAAATTTTAAATCGTTGCATGAGTAATCAATTCTTTTCTACAAAACAAAAATTGCAAAATTATTTTTTGTTGTTAAAGTTACATGAAATATGGGAATTGTTTCAGCAACCAAGCGCAGAATTTAGTTAGCACTAGGAAGATGATTCAGCCAAAACTTTACTAAATAAATTTTTAGTTCAACTAAAAGCTCTACAACTCAATTGTTTATAAATTATTCCTGTGTTTCAAGTGACTAAATTATTCTTTAATAACAATTTTTGAAGGTTAAGGGTTGACTGTTCTGATTGGGAAAACTGCTACCGATGGCCTTTGTACTTCCGCTAAATTTGAGCGCCGGACAAAAGTTAGCCGTTTGATTCAGCATTCAAAGCACTTGCAATAAAACGCTTAAATAATCGCCCGGGGCCGCAGGAGCGCGCAAAGCGCCTCATCGACGGCCAATCGATTCGGGGGTTTCTTCGAAAATGGGGGGCAGTGCGGCGGCAGCCGCGGCTCCGGGGCCGCCGAGCGCGGCCCTAATGATGATGCAGAATGTGCTTTGGGCGCCTTTGTTCACGCTGCAGCCGGCACGCGAAATTCACATTTAGCCGCGAAGCCAAATGAAATCAAAATTGGCCGCGACGACACAAAACGTAATTGTTCCTAAATAAAAAGGTTGCAGATATTTACCCCCCTGGGCGAGCTTGGTTAATCGAACTCGATCGTTCGGTCTTGATGTAAAATTAGCAACAATTTAGAACAATTTGGAAACCGGTCGTTGCATAATTTTACTTTTAAATAAATGCAAAAAAATACCAAATTAACGTTCTTTTGTAAATAAAGCAACTAAGATAAAAGGTGCTGGATTAAATATTTTGAAATATATTATTTAAATTGTTAATACGACTTTTTATAAATAAATTCAATTATTTATAAATTGCAAACTTAAGTGGAAATCAGCTCAAGTGATCTTAGTTGTTGCAATTCATTCTAAAATTTAAAATAAATTAAAAATTAATTTCTTTAGACTTGGGGATGAGGGGTTAATAATTTTTAGTAAAAATTGCTTATAAGTATATTAAATCTTTATTAAAGATGGAAAATAGAAGCTCAACCCATTTAAACAATTTCTCAGTATGTTCAAGCACTGCACATATTTTTAATAATAAGTCGGTCTGTTTGGAATTGTTTTAAGCAGTAAATAGCAACAATAAAGCAACGAATTGTTTATTTTTAATTTTTTAGGTAGAAAATCGACGATACTGATGTTTTATTACGAACACGAGGTACATAAACTTAATTTTTTATAACTAAAAGCAACAAATTCTAATTGATAGTCTTTATTTCTAACGTATTCTTATTAATAAATAAATTATTTTTTTGCTAAATAATGGTAATAGTAATTATTTTATTTATTCGCATTATTTGGAAAATAAAAGTGATTGCAGGACTTTTTCAGTAAATGCAAAAATTAGACTAATCAGGAACGTAATTTATATTTTTCACGACGAGCTTGTGGTGAACTAGGCATTTTTGGTTTTCCTGGCGCTTTCAGCCTGGCTGTAAAACGATTCTAGGCGAAGCAACTAATTAGGAAAATCTACCTGATACTGAGAGCCTTCAGCATGTTTCTTCCGAAAACCAACAGTAAATTGCAGACAAGCCGGGCGCGCTAATGAACAACCCCCCAGACAACCAAGTCATCGCGCTCCCCACAACTCCCTCGCGAAAGAACGGCAGCGAGCAGCGCGGAGCTCTCGCGGCAGCGACGCGCACAACAATCGCGGCCCGCTCTGCACCAGCACTCCGGGCGTTCATGCGGGAAAGCTCCGGTCGCAAGCTCACGCACGCACGCGAGCTTCGGCGGCACTACGTGCGTAGGCGACACGCACAGTGCTGCAACTGCAGCGGCGGGAACGGCAGGAATAGCGGATTACTATGCGAGGGCTAAGAGCCGTGCACGCGCGCGCACGCCGTAAGAATGCACTCCCGCGGCCGGCGGACGCCACCCCCGCGAGGGGCGGCCGAGACGGCCGCGCTTTATGTCCTCTCCTGCTGCCGCCGCGGATCGCCGGCATTAGGGCGCGAGATGAATTAAGCGCTCGCCGGCGGCGCGGCGGGCGCTGGGCCGGCGGCGGCGGAATCGATAGCTGCCCTGAAAATTTAATGCTTTCGAAATTCTAAAGGAGTTCCACGGGGTGCCGGCGCTCGGCGCGGGCTTTCCAGCCGAATCCCTTTCCTGGCTTATTAAAGAAGCATATAAGTTGCTGAAACAGGCTGGGGCTAATTGGCGGGGAGCGGAACCGACCCTTCAGCGCCATCGGAAGGCGTTTGAAGCTCTCGCGAAAACTGAAAGTCTTACGTTTGCCCGAAACCGAAGAAATCGAACAGTTGAATAGCAAATATGTGTTTAAGTTGTACAAGATCAACTTCCAATAATCTTGCTCAACGTTGTGTTAAATTCAGTAGTGTAAAGTGAGGTTTTTCCAAGAAATTTGAAGTTCTTGGATGTGTTCAGCAAAAGAAGCCGGAATGAGATCAGGATTGGTAAGAGCCTACATCATCTCCACTACACGAGCTAGAAGGCAAGTGCATATGTGCTAGCAGAGCACATCTGAATCTTGGATGTGCTATCGCTTATGTGACTGCATTTCCAGTGTTGTCTTCAAGTTACTGTATTTCTCAGGTTTGCTAATCGTCCTGCTGTTAATTCTGGAGAACGTAACGGGAGAGATCATTTATCACAATATATGTTTGAGCATGTTAAGTTTTCCCACGATATTTAGGGGGTGGAATTTATTTTTTTATTATCGGCAGACCGATATGATTGAATCTTAAAATGATGAGATCTTGGTAATTGGTGTTGTAAAAAAGTTCCCTAATCCTTTCTATACATTTTTTGCGGTTTGTCGTTTTTTTCCATAATGAAGGCATCTGAACTGATCATTAACACATTTTCTGCTCATACCTTTCGTCCCATGCACCATTTTATAGCAGAACTTGACGTTCATTCGTTACTCCCTCACAACGTGACCTTACCACAATGACTCCGTTCGACTGTCCGCTGCGGGTTTACCCTGACGGTCGCGTGTAATTCAAGGTAGGTGGCGCTTTCTAAAGTACCTTTGGATATTAATGTGCATATATCGTTGAGGTATCCGGTCATTCATTAAACTTTTTGGATATCACCCTTCTTATACACTTCCTGAAAGTCACCTTTTTACTTTTTCAACTTGTTTTTGATAGACGCTTTTGTGCAAACTTTCGGAACCTCAATAGTATTTTTAGTTGTCCCTTTTTTGCCTGTTTTGCCTTTTTTTAAATTAAGCATTACCCTATCAAACAATTTTGTTGGTATCTTTGCGTTTCATCCATGCAAAGTATTAGTTTTTAAAAGCTACTTCTTTATATACAAGTCCAACCGTGGAAACAAGCTCTATTAACTTTACTATAAAAATATAAAAATATCATAAGGATTCTCCTCTCTCATCTAACATAGCAAACCTTTTTGCGCTCAATTTTGAAACCTAAGCTCATTTTCCTCGAAACCTACAGGTACATCGGCGTACTTTTTTTATTTGGCCTCATAGACAAAACGCGCTTTGCCAATTCTTTTCTCACCTAAAACCAACTTCACACCAATATCAAATTTACAACGGAACTAAAAAAACAATTTCTTCTCTTTCCTAGACAATCGCCATAATAACAAGTCCATTCCATAATAGTTTGTATCACACTATTTATAGAAAACATACGAACATCAAGCTTGAAAGTTAAATCTCACCATCACCCTGTGCAAATACACGTACTTGCAAAATCTTCCATCACCAGATTAACCGACAAATAAAACTAAATTTTTTTACCCCAATCCCACTCCTAACGGGTATTCCAACAGATCCTTATCTCATATAATTAAAAAAAAATAAACACCACATCACAAAGCTCCTCCTCTCAACGGAAAGCGTTCGTACCTTACGTTTGATAAAACCATTGGTAATGAAGATAAAATATTGTAACGCATTTGCTCTGATAGTGGCAAATAAATTTAAACTGCTTATTTATTTTACTTTCAGGTTATTGAACACTACTCACGTATACAATATACCCTACTCTTGACGTAAAACTACACAGCTTTTATATGCAACATTATTTATGTTACGCACGCAGCTTTCGCACTTAAAATCCCTCGCTGTCGTCACTTCAAATTTGAATGTCTTGCCGCCCTGCTGCGCGATGTTTAAGCAGCTCGAAGGTTCCAAAAAGGTCGCAAACTATCTGGAGGCGCCAGTCTGAAACCTTCTGGAATGTTCGCCGCACACGTGTGCGATAGCTGGATTCCTAGAAGGCACTGAGTTGGCCGCCGAGCGTGATGGAGTGCGGATGTCTAGAGGCTGCGCTACGACGGCGTTAGAAAATTAGTTACAATATTAATGAGGTAAAACTTATGCCCAGTAATAAAATAGACGATTTCATAGATTTAGTTAAGGATCACCGTTCTGGCAAATCCCAAAGACTATACAAAATACTTTGTGGAGACAAATATACAGAAAACGTTATAAGTCGCATGAGTACCCATAAAGTACCATAAAGAAATGTCACAAAATTAATTTCCTTCCTCAAAAGCTACTGCTTCTATTTCTCATCACACCAGCCGGATTATTCATGAGAAAATTGCAATAGATTATACAAGAGACGATACTCAACACTTAATTATCATTTGAAACCTTAAATTATTCGGCGCTATCAGTTTGGTAATTTACACAGGTCCAATAAACAAAACCTATGCCTTTTTGATGAAACTCTAAACAAATACTAATGATGATACGACTGAAATCTGTAAGAATATTTAGTTTAGATTCGTTAAATTGTTTTAAAAGGGAACTGCCAGCAAGAGAAGCATTGCCCTGTTGTTAAGCCGTAGCGGAAGACATCATTAACCATCTGAATGTTGTGGAGTGCGTCAAATTTGTTTACAATATTTGGGGGATGAAATTGATCACTAAAGAAGTCAACTAGGATAGTGATCCTGGACGCGACCAAAAGATTTTTTCTGATTAGCAATCCTGTGCGGTAAGGTCTCGATAATTTATTTTGTGTTGTAAAAAAATTTTTTAACACTTGCGAAAAATTTGTGTTTTATGTATTTTTTGTAGTTTGCATTGGCAAGATTGAACTTTGACTTTTGATCCGCTGGATTGCTTGAAACGGAAACTGTCAACAAGAGATGAATAGCCCTGCTGTTAATTCTGGAGAACTTTGTGCAATAGATCATCAACTAAATGTGGTTGAGTGTGTCAACTTATCCCAAATGTTTGGAAGCTGAAATTTATCACTAAAAAATCAATTGGCATAGTGATTTGTACGTGACCAAGACTTAAATAAGGTGCAAATGGCGTGTTTTTGTAATTTTCTTATTGGCAATACGCTGTGAATCAATATTAGCGCGATGAGGTCTCAATAATTCGTGTTGCCTTTGATGGTTTTTGCTGTGTTGTAGAAAAAGCTCCTTAATACTTGTGAAAAATTTTATTTCTACGCATTTTTGCAGTTTTTCACTACTTTGGATTCCAGATGGTAATTAACAAAACCGGATTTTGACTTTTGATCTGCTAGATTGTTTGAAATAGGACCTGCCAGCAAGAGATAGATTATCCTGTTCTTAATCTTGGAGAATATAGTGAAGGACAGGGGGCGAAATTTTTTACTAAATTATTAAGCCGATATAACGATCTTAGACGCTACCTAAAGCTGATGCAACATGGCGTCCTTTGCAATTGTTTATTATTGGTAGAACTTTCTAAACCAATCTTCACGTGATGAGGTTTCAATAATTTATTTATGGCGTAGGAGCAATCTTCAACTTTCCAGGTGACAATTGCCAAAATGGAACTTTGGGTTTTGATCTGCTAGATTGTATGAAATGGAAATTGTCAACGAGAGATGGATTGCCCTCTTGTTAACCCGTGCTGATATAGTGCGAGACATTATTCATGATGATTTAAATGTGTTGGAATCTGTCGAACGACAAAATGGAACTTTGAGTTTCAATCCGCTAGATTGCTCGAAACGGGAACTATCAACGAAAGAAGCATTGCCCCGTTAACCCTGGCTGGTATAGTGCAAGACATCATTTATCATCATCTGGATGTGGTGGAGTGCCTCGAACTTGCCCCAATATTTAGGAGTCAGAATTTATCACTAAAGAAGTCAACCAATATAGCGATCCTGAACTTGACCAAGACCTACGATGATAACATTTCTTTTTGATCTCTTTCTCTAGTTTGTAAAACATTTTGATGTTATGCATTTTTTTGTTATCTATGTTTATGGTGTGGTAACAATTGTTATTTTCAAAGGACATTTAGAAAAATTGAACTTTAAAATTTTGATCTGCTATAGGTGGAAATGGGAACTGCTAACAAGAAACGCTTGCAAAGAAGATTTGCAATGCCGAAGGACAAGGAACTATGAGCCAAGTGACTGTTTCGAGGCTTAGCCTCAATACCTCAGACGGTATTTGGATTGGTTCTGAATGGAAAAGCTGTGAGTGCCGTACTGGCAAGCATCAAGGGCGTGTGAAGAAAGTCTCCGGCTTTGATTAACTGCAAATGAGCAAGAATTTGTTGACAGTTGATCAAAAAAAAAAGACGACGCGCCCACTCATAGTATCATAAAGGTTTAAAATGGCTGAACTGGATAGAATAGAGGTCGTACCGCATTTAGTTTTTTGTGCGGTTACCATTTAGAGTGATACTAAGAATGCTTTGTTTCGAAGTCGGCAAGGTGATGTTGTGGACAAATATCTTAAACTTTAAGCGCTGGAAAAATCATTGATAATAATGGGCTGTATGTTGTTTTTGGCATTAATTTCCCCACAAAATCAAAATTTTTTCAAGTGTTAAGAAACTTTTTTGCAACTTACTGATATATACGTTAGTGATGATCATCTTCAGCTCGCTTAGCCCATGTCTTGAAACAATTGAAAATATTCTAGTCGCTTATGAAGAACTTGGTCTAAGCTTAATAAGAAATAAAGTTACTTTTTTGATATAACTAGAGACGCCATGCATTTAAAGTTCTCATATAAAAAACTTGTAAAACATAAGCGACAGCAAACTATCTATAGGAAATAAAAACACCATCTATGCGACGATGATAGAATTAAATGTTCAAGGAAGAAATGTGGGAAAACACATTCCTCTAGACGAACAGAAAGTTCTTTATTACCTAGGAATTTAAGAGCGAATAAAAACCACAATATTATTAGGAGCTTTGCAAATACTCAAATATGGTAACAAGAGGATAATCTACAAGGCCTACCAACCATCTTGCAGATTGACAGCCTGAAAAACTTGTAGTGGTGTGAAACATCAAGATTTTAAATAAACACCAAATTTTGGCAAAAATATGGTAAGTAATCTTGCATACAATTGAAAGTAGACAAAGCTTGCTGTAAGCATTGTCTGAATTTTACAAGGCACCAACGTTATTACTCAATTACAAACGCTAATTTGAGAAATTACATTAGAATGACAACTGAAAATCTACTTAAACAATCAATTTTTCCTAGTATCAGTAAACTAAAACAAAACAGCGAAAGCAAGCGACAGCGGAGCCCCATAAAATTTGCTCGTCCAGTGCCGAGTTAGTTCCGCTATTTCTTAACGGCGCCTCGTACGTCGCGGTTAACGAGCAGGAAACGCCGCTCGCAGAAATACGGCTGCGTAAACGTCTCGGAAAATGCTAATCAAATTATGAAATCGGCAGATTGTTTTTGCGAGGACTACATGTTACATCCGATTACCAGAGGCATGCGGAAAGGGAAATTGGGTTTCGGCAAATAAGCGGCCGTAAAGCCGATTCCTTTCTTTCAGTCCAATCAGGAGAACTTTTATTAACACGGAAATGCAAAGGTCGTAAAACGTTACGGTTTGGCCGAAACTATAACTGCACCTCCGGCCCGGCGGCAAAAAACTTCCCGCGGAATAGCATAGACGTTATTATTGCTACTAATACCAAGACAAATTTCCATCTTGGAAGTTCGACGATATGTTATAGGTGTATTTACAAAACTGAGATTAGCATGAGCAGGAAGTTTAGTGTGACGTATTCATCTTCACAAAGACGAGTGGCATTTTCAAGATTTTATTGTCTCAGTTTTTATACCACTTATTTCATTAAAGTGATGGAAGTACCACATATATGCTTTAGAGTCTTCTGTATATGGGCAAATGTAGTGTCAATGTAGAAGGAAAAACGAACAGTGTGAGTTTTAAAGCAGTTAGTTTGGGGAACAAAATTCTCTGGACGTCGATTCTCTTCCTTAACCCAGCGACCAGGCCTCGTACCGTTGTTTTGTAAGACTGTCTCAATATGATAAAGAACAACGAGATTGTTTGATGTCACTATTATTGACTTTTAGATATCCAACACAAATAATTACCTTAGATCGGTATGGTTTTTGCTAATATATTTTCCTTTAGATTCTCAGACTTCAAAGACACTTATGTACAAGTGAAATTTAACAAATAAAACTAACGAAAATCTATATTGCGTATTATAGAAAAAATGAGATCAACAAATAGGTGCATTCTAAAAATAACTAATGAGGACATGTAAAACACTACGTTGTCTAATCATCAAGCCTACAACGAAATTATTTGTTGTCCGATTTTGAGTTTGCATAAGTTTTTAGAAGATCAAAACATACAACAATGTAGAGATAGAAAATTTAGCCTATTGGTTAAGTTATCAAATTTGTGGACGATCAAATCTTCTTCATTGAAGCAAGAAAAGCCATGGTCAAATTAAAAAGTTTAATAAAAATATATTGAAATTTTACATATAAAAATGAAAACGGTAGTTCATCAAACTAGCAGCAGTACTAAATGCTGCCTTTGTAACAGAAGTTTCCAAATGTTGCGTGGATGCAGAAGAATAAAAGAAATAATAATCCAAATTAAACAAAAATCGTGGTAACTAAAGTGCATTTCATAATTTTTGAAAGTTCTGAGAGCTTATTTGTCACTCATGATATTAGTAAGATGGCATCACCAGGTTGTGGAGGCAATCCAATCTGATTTTGTTTGTTCTTAGATCCCCTTTAACTATATCTTTTGGGATCGTCTTCTTTTTTTTTGCTGATCTTCCATGAACAGAATAAAAAACCAAAGGGAAAAGTACACAGTTCAAGTCCCATTGCAATATAAAATAATCAGCTCATTTCTCTCACTATTACTTTAATCATATATCTCTTAGATACTATGTTAAATACTGAAAGTTTATTTGATAGTGCTTGAGTAATGATATGGGAAGCCAATTTAGTAAAAAAGTAAGCACAGGAAAGGTTTGATGGCAAAGAGTACAAAAATTCGAGTTTTATCAAATTATCTTAAGCAATTTTTTGTATCTTAATATAGACAGTTATAGAAGAAGAAAAGAAAAGATGTCGAGAAGTTTTTATTTAATAAAATTACTTGTTCACTTAAAGCAGTGAAGAATTAAAATCAATTAACCCCCTTTGCTTTGTTATGTGATCTTTGAAAAGTTAACTCAGATTTATTTGCCCTTTGAAGTTTTACAACGGCTGCAAATTTGTAGTTCAAGTCTATTTAAGAAAAATCAAGTAATAGTAAAGTATTAGATAGAAAACGAAAGGGGTGGCTAAGATAATCCGTTAATCTAGGAGAAGGAGAATGTACCTCACGACGTTTTTATTTTGGCTAGAGCATTTAGCGTTAGCTATCACTTTTTTTGACTCAGAAGTCAAACTCAAGACCAGGGCATGCTAATGTAGCAGGTCGAGGACTTTACCTAGCGTCTATCGTGCTCTCATAGGATAATTTGAAGAACTATAAAGATAATAAATGCTCTGAAGGGGTCTATCAAATAGTGGTAGTAGTATATGAAGAAGCCAAGAGACTGAACGCCAAGCAGCAAATAACGTCAACAACCGATGAATATTTATACTTGCAATCAACCATGTGACGTCAATAATAGTGCCTCTATCAACAACGACAGTAGTAGTATGCATTGTAGGGAAAACTAAAAGAAATACTAACCAAATGCCAACTTAAGGAAAAATTTCAAAATTATCTAGCAAAAAAGTTTTGAAAAGAGCTATTGTAATCCCTGCTGATGATCTTGCGTTTCCAATTTTTTCTAGTAGGCAAAACATTCTAGACAAAACTCAATAACTCCTAAATATTTACAAAACCATGGTCAAGTCAATGAAAAAAAATAAATATTTAGAAGTCCCAGTGATACAGAATAAGGTGATAATATATGGAAAACATAGCCTTTTGGTTCTAAAGTTTCTTATTATCGTAGGGTTCATAAGAGAATAAACGATGATAACGATGCAACATTCGTCAAGGTTGTCTTAAACAAACTGTTAAAAGTCTTAAAAATTATGAAAAACCGCAAACTTTGTGTGAGTAGAAAAAGTGATACTTTTAGCCGAGAAGGAAGAAGGAATATGGTATATGACCATTGTATAGAAACATCCAAATAGAGCTAAACAGTACAATTATTGTTCTTCTTCTTAAAGTGCCTTATTCATTATTGAATGTTGGCAACAATCGAGGCAAAATTTTGTCTATCTTTAGTGTCTCTTATCAACTCATGTGTACTCATGTGGGTCCAATCTCTAATGTTCTTAAGCCAGGAGCATCTCCTGCGACCTCGCCCTCTTTTGCCTTCAAGTTTTCCTTCGATAATGAGCTGCACTATATTGTATTTGTCATTCCGATATAAATGTCCAAGATAAGCTGTTTTTCTTTTTTTAATAGTTAATAGGAGTTCATTTCTTCTATTCATCAGGACCTCTTCGTTTGTGATATGCTCTGTCCAAGATATACGTAGCATTCTTCTAAACATCTAGTACTCAAAAGCTTGTATTCTCTTTTCTGTATTAGCCTTGAGGGTCCACGCTTCAGCACCATATAATAGTATTGAGTATATGTAGCACTGTACAAATCTGTATCTGGTTGTAAGACGAAGACTGCGGTTGGTAAGTAGTTTTTTGAGTTTTGTTAATTGCACATTAATAAAATATAAAAAAGCAATTATTACTGAAATAAAAATAATCAAAAACATTAAAGGAAATCAAATGTCAAACTTATAAGTTTAAATTGAGTGTAAGCAGCAGAAGATACGATATGTTTTCCGATTATAGAGGTGAACCTAAGTGGATCGTCTAAAATCTGAAAGAGTGCTGACGGTAGATCTAATGGGAAGGAACGGTGTCAGTGAGAACGGCAGCAGGGCCATATGCCCGCGGAAGTTCCGGCGAATTATGCAAAATAGAGCTAAAAGATGAAGTTCTAAATTTGAGACATTAAGTCGAATGTAACGCAGCAAATGCTCGTAAATTCCGCAAAAAAGCGGGGCATAAAAGAACTTTTGCTAATTCAAAAGTGCATAGTCTGGCCGCCGACCTACCCCACAAAGTTCCTTAACTAGTTCACGCAAGTTAGAAAGAGAAAGTACAAAGAACGTAAGTGTAATTTGTGTCGGCGAAGTTGGTCCAAGTTAGCGCCAGTTTGAAATTAAAGTTGAACTTTTTATGGCTGGCATGAATTTCGCGGAATCGATATTGTTTACGTTTCCTCCGCGCGCGGGGACGTGTGGCTCTCGGGGGACGTATGAAATTATTAAAAATAACGGGTTGCGGGGGCGGCGCGCCCGCCGCCGGCTAGCGGGCCCACCTCGGCTCCCCCAGCTCCCCCGGCTGGGGCGGCGAGCGAGCGCACGTCAGTCACCCGGCATTACGGCGCTTCACAAACACACGGTTTAATCTTTTTTAAAGAGGGCAGGGTTTAGTTTGCTAATTAAGAACCATTTAAAATGTCATTTTTCTGTTTGCCCTTTTCGGTCTAATTGTATTTAATTTTTTCAACTTTTTAGCCCAAATTAAATACCCTTGTCTTGTATTGTCGCACTTTAAATCCGCGCGGCGGCCTCCCCTCGCGTTTTATAAGATTTTTATGTCGCCGCTGATGTAATTGCGACGCTCTTTGGAGGCGCACTCTCTGTTCGATCGCTTTCCGATAGATGGCCCTTCTTAATGGCAATCGTTAACTCGATAACAACGTTGATTGAGCTTTATATCTTAAATTAATTTTGGGGCAAAAGAAAGTACATTGAAATTTAGGCAGCTCTGTTACTGTTATTGTTAATAATTATTTATATATTTAAACCAATAATAAAAGGTTGTACGTATATTGATTATTACAGCTACGATGGTAGTTGTAGTAATATTGTAGCAAACCTCTTCAGTACCAGTTTTCAATTTATTGTGTTTTTTAACTAAGAAAAGGTTAAAAATATATATATTTTTGTAAATGTGGTGGTATTGAGGAGTGTTACAACTCTTTCTATCGATTTTGACACCTACTTCATATAAATGCAGCTTTGTCGCCTTGTTCCGCACTCTTTAAATATTCTTACTTCCTTCAAAATGAGGAAGGAGAGGGTTTGGCACATTGTTCTATGACGTAACCATTTGTGATGATTATTGTGCATGATAATAAATAAAAATTAGTTCTGCCTCAAGAAAAATCTTAGGACCAAAGAAAGTACATAGGAAATCAGATCTTTGATGAATCACGAGATAAGACAACTAGTGAAATAAGCAGATATAGTACAGTTTGTAAAGGCGCAGAGACTAAAATGGTTTGGGCACATTTAAAGAAGAGAAGCACACGAAATAATAAAGTATTGGACTGGAGACCGATGGAGAGAAGATCGAGAGGAAGGCCAAAAATTCGATGGGCAGATCAATTGTATGAAGACATTAGATATTTGCGAATCAATAACTGGCGGGAAACAATTCGGAACAGGCAGGAATAGAACTTGGTCATAAATAAGGCAAAACAATACATGTAATTGAGGGAAAGAAGAGAAAATAAACCGAACATGTGAAGTAATTCACCAGAACAAATGAATTAGAAGAGCTTCAGATCAGAAGCGACCTTTATTCTGATCCAGAATGTATGGTCAATATATATATATATATATATATATATATATATATATATATATATATATAAGTTCTGCCTAAGAGAACCAGCAAAATTTTTTAAACAAAATAGAACGTTATAGCAATACTATCAGTTTATTTTGAACAACCTTCTGTTCGAACATTTTCAAAAGAACTTATTCCAGGACAGTGTAAGTCAAAACATGTATAGGAATACAAATTTTGTTTTATGTACGTGGACTCTTGATATTTCGGACAAAAATAAGATATTAAATTGATTTTGGGTACAATCACTTCTTGATTACGCGAATCAATGCAACACCCTTGTGAGTTGGGGTGAAAATAAAATCAATCCTGGTTGTCTTTGGCGGTGGTTAAGGGTTAAAACTTTCTTTTCCATAAAAAACCCAGCCACAAAACTTTAAGCTCAGTATTGGACAGAACACAAGAAGACGGCCTGGGCGAGACATGGATATGAGTTTAGGGATGTGGCATGTGGTGTAATAAATTTTCGAATGTTTCCATAAAGGCACCGTCACATTGCAACGTTCGCTGTTACCGTGGTAGCCACCGAGCCGTTGGGACCTCTACGGTAATTGTACACGTTCTAGCCCCTAGAACAACGTAAAATTTTTTATTTTGCACCAGATGGTTCCGATGTTACTAGCAGGTTGATTGTATAAATAGCAGGCAGCGAAATGAATTGTGCTAGTGAGACATAAACTGGGTTATAGATAGAGATTTAGAGTGTGATTTTACATTAATACTCCCTTGTGTTGTGCACATAAATAGTATTAAGTAGTTTGATTGCCTGTAAGTAAAATAAATAAATAGTTTAACTAAATTTCAAGGGGTTATTTACCATTTCTGACAGCAAGGATGTTAGAGTGGAAATCAGATCAATTAAACTATCACCAATACCAGAAGAGGGATAGGCGAAGGTGTAATGAATTCCAAAACCTGCATAGTAAGCAATGCGGTAAAAAACGCTATAATCGATTGTAAACCCATCGTTTAAAGAATTAGTAAATCTGCACGCTGAAACGGAATAGAAAGATAAATGTAACAAGGACGCATTCTACCAAATGCTGGAAGGAACCTACAACGCAATCCCTTCGAATGTCACAAAGATCATTTTTGGAAACCTAAACTCAAAACTAGGGAAAGAAAAACACTACCGACCACAGCTCGAACCAAGAGATAATGAGGAAAGACTGATTGAGTCCTCTAAGCATATCTACCAGTTCAACATATTTTCCACATTTTAACATTCATAACACACGTAAGTATGACTGGGTGGAAAACACCCATCAAATCGATCATCTACTATCGATAAAAATGCGCACCAAGATTATCAGATCGTATCTTGGAGTCAATACACTTAGTGAAAGAAATTTTAAGAAATCGTATTAGCAACAGAAAGTTAACAATAAACTAGGTAAAAGGGGAAATAAACCACTAACAACATATCAAATAGAAATAGAAAAAATCCAAACCGAAGAATAGTAACAAAAAACGTAAAACGATAAGTCGATGGAAAAGTGGGAGTATATAAAGGGAGCAATAGTAGAAGCAGCAAATATTACCATAGAATATGGATAAAAGTCGATCATGAAATAGCATTAAGCGAGAAAAATAGAAACTACAACACATATATAACCCACAAGAGCTTTGAAGAGTACTCTGCCAAGCTTACAAAAAGAAGGCATACAAGCGAATCAACATCCTCAAAAGCAAATACAAACCAAACACTAAACTTGTGTCGAAGCAAGATATGCCAAATCGTCGGCAGCAAAAGAAAACCGTCGGGAGGTGAAGGGAATACTTCGAAGAGCTGCTGAACTTCAAACAAAACAAAACCCGACTAAAAGGTTGGAGGAATAACAGAATTTACATAAAGCGAAGAAGTTGTGAATACTATAAAGGCTTTAATAGAACAACTGAAACCGACAATATACCATCTGAGCTATTAAGGCATGGAGGATGGATCTAACGAGAATATGGATAACAGAAACTACGCCAAGTGAATGGAGAAGCAGCATTATATACCTGACACAAAAAGAAAGACAAACTTGACCGGCAAAACTTCAAAGCTATCTCACTGTGAAAGACAGCTTACAAGATGTTTATCCCAAAATTGAGGAACAACCCCTATCTGAAAACATAATAAGGGAACACTAGAAAGATTTTAGACCAAGACGACCAGCCACAGATCAGCTGTTTGTAGTAAAATAAATATTAGACAAGTGTTTGGAGTTTAACATAGACGCGTATCAACAATAACAATGACATAGAAAGCCTATATAGAATCATGATGCGTTTCAACATTCCAGTTAAACTAGCCAGACTAACTCGCTTGACAAAGGATAATTCTAAAAGCAAAATGAAGATAAGCGGAAAACTAATTACACCTTTCGAAACAGAACAAAGGCTAAAACGACGAGATGAATAGTCTCCATTTTATTCAACATAACATTGGAACATGTAGTAAGAAATGTTATAGAGGACGTCAACACAACGCTTCTTTATAAATCCAACCGAATAGCAGAATGTGCTCATGAAATTTACATTATTGGAAGAAACATACACCAACAAAGAAATATGTATATAACTCAAAAATATTGCTACAGAGATCAGGCTAAAAGTCAATTCGGACATAACCAAGATACTCATACAGACCAGGAGTAATAGAGCAGAATTTTGAAATAGTTAATGACTTCATATACTTAGGCGCCTGTCGTCCATATTTAAGTTAACCGATGCACACAAAAAACTGAGACTTTACAAAACTATACTTAGAATGCAGATCTTGTGAAAGCTATATGAATCTGTTAGGGAAAACTATCACTTGGGACTTGAGATTTAACCTTGAGGTATATCAACAGTTGAGGAAACTAATGCTGCAACCTCCATCAAACTGTAGAGAGTTAAATGGGTTGGACACGTTCAATGAATGAGTAAGTCAAGAATAGTAAAGAAGATATTTCAAGGAAAACCAGAAGCTACCGCTACCAATTGAAATCAACAATTTGAATGTGAAGGCTTTGGATAGGAAAATTCAAGGCAAAAAATTGAGCAGATCAAAATCCAATTTGGTTTATAAAGTCATTGGATAGAACGATGGAAATAATAACAACTATATAGAAAAATTGACCCAGATGCACTAAATTTCTCGAATGAGGTAAAGAGGTGACAAAGAAGACCCTCTTTATTTACCATAATGAAGTTGAGATTGCAAGCTTTCCCAAAATTGCACAGCGATGTTCAACTGCCAAAAATAAGAGTCGGTTAGGGGCGCCCGTTCGGGCCGTCGCAGCTGCCCCATCCCCGACGCCGGCTGTCCCGCGTCCGACCGCGGCGAAACGTAAAAAATCAATTAGCAATCCGCCGGCGGCTTTCTTCGGCCGCCTATAACTATTTAATTAATGTTCGCAGTTATTAGGAACTCGGCGTCGACGTTTTAGCGCCGTCCATATTTTTAATGAAAATTTAATCAGAATTCCGAGCTGTCAGTGCATGAAATGTGTGTAAAAGTGTTCAGTTTTCATTTCCTCCGACGAGGGTTGCTTAAGGGTGCATGTGAGCATAACAGCAGCCTGTCTGGACCCGGTTTGAATTTTAAACCCGACATCAGGAAGGGGTGCGCTATAATGGAATGACCATCGCAAGGGAGGGCGCCGCGACAAGTTCCTCATCCCACCGCGGAAGAAGCTGCGCTCCGCGCTGCGGCGGGTCAATTTGGGGCCCGCCGTTTTTGGCCGTCCAGTTTTGCGTTGATATGCCTATCTGGAGCACTAGGAAACAACAATCGTTCGTCTATTGCCAAAAAAATAAAATTAAAAAACTTTAAAACTTTAAATGTTATAAACATTTTCTTCATATCTTTCATTGATTTTTATTGCAGAGTTGAAACTTATAAGACCTTAATCGATAAATGTTGCAATTATTTTAATGTAATTAATATAATTTGTTGAAAGTAAAAACCTTGAGATACAAAGTTTAAAAAATTTTTGTTATTAGAATTTCATCTCTTTGGTCTAATGCTTGGCGGATACCTTCTTTTTAGTCTCTAGTGCAGGGTACTACATCTCGCTGTGAGCCAAAAAAATATTTTACGTCGCAATAGTTTTTATAGCCTCACCCCCTCTAAGTATTTAGATATATCTGATTTTTAGCGATGCTTTTGTATTGCTTTCCAAGGTTAAAAATTATTGGTAAATCAAGAGGCTGAAATTATGATTGTGAGTTTAGTAAATACCATAAATCTATATTGGACAACTTATACCATTTACACGGTTCATTACGGTATAACAAAGAGACAGGGGATATTAAATGTATTCCAAGAATAAAACATGGGTCCTATTGTCTGTAAAAAATGTTTTCAGTAGCTTTCATACTACAGAGCTTAGCGTAATACAAAATAATCTAGAAGTTAATTTCTTGTAAAAAATTATTGGAATAAAGCGCTGTGTCCAAATGATTATATTATTAACTTCACTATGCCATCGAGACCCACCTCTGCATTTCAGCAATTTATACCATTTACAGAGGACGATCAGCAGATCTCCACAAACTCGAACAGAAGGACTAGCAACAAAATAAATATTGAGAGATAGTATTTTGGACTAATCTGTTGATCGACGAATTTTTAATATATGGTGTACCTCCATCCAATGGACCAATCTTAAACTACAAATTTCATCAACTCAATCAAATGTTAATTGCCACAATTTCGTAAAATAAGTCTAACCTGAGATGTCGACCACAATGCCTATTAAAATACGGTACTTGCATCTTTCGTGTAAAGTTACTAGTCTCTATTGGGCGCCCACCTAAGTGGTGGATAGGAAAACACTTTCCAGATATGGGTGCTAGAAATAAAGTACCCGGGATGGATCAAAACTAGCAAGCAGTGTCTGAATGAGCAGCCGCAAGCATCGTCTGTCTCCATGTTAAAGTGAGTAAATTAAAATGAAGAAGACTACAGGAAACTACCTAGTCCATAATCCTCAACAACAATCATGATTATGGCTGATGATTACAACGACTCGGAGTACAGGCGATCCTTCACTGGGCGGGGGTGCTAAGAAACTCTCGGTCAGCTCGAATCGAATATAGAACATTATAATAAAAAAAAAAAAATAGAACATTAGAAACAGGTGAAAGTCCACAACATACTAAAAAAATGGAACGATTACAAATAAGTATACGTAAATAAGTGAAATGAAATGGGTCGACTTGGAAAGATAATGATTGATAAGGATGTTGTATACTATGTAGGAAGAAATAGAAACAGAGTGGGGATTATTATCATGTAGTGTGGTTTAGGCTGTTAGGAATGTAATACACAAATCAGATCGAATTATTATGGCATATAATTTTAACAACAATAGTAGATATCAAGAGGTAGACCAAGACCAACTTAAAACAATTCTACAAAGGTTAAAACAGCACTATTAGTTAATTAAGAGGAGACAGGTATGCACGATTCTGATTGGAAAAGCAAATGACTATCACAAATACATTCTACAAACTCCCAAAAAGGCGAATGTATGCTTGGAAACTACTTTCCAATGGATTGAAAAGAGTAATTTGGATTCAAATTGACATTATTAAGACAAATTAGGTGACATCGATAAAAATATATCTGGTGCGGACCACAGTTTCCTTGTAGTAAAATGTTACGTTTAAAAATAGGCACAACAACGAGAATACGCAAATACAAGAAGCATGATAACTATTGGGAAAAAAGTAAAAGAGATAATAGCAGAGAAAGGCAACATTGAAAAATTGTGAAATAAATCTAAAACAATCGTAACAGATATACAAAAGACAAAAACATCCGATTAAAACCTAAACAATTGAATAACGGATAGAAAATGATAGAATATATCTTGAATCTTGTGGAACAAAAGACCAAGCAAAATATGACAAAATCCATAAAAAAATCAGGAGAAAGATGACGAAGGCAAAGGTAGATTGGCATGTTTAGAAGAGTGCAGAAATAAAAATAAACCGTTAAAAGAAGTAAGCGGATTTAAGAAAAGGAGCTTTGAAACTGGCAGAAAAATATACTAACCGATATCCAACTACAAAGATAGCTAGAGTATGCGCGAGAATTTTTTGAAGGCGGCAGAACTCCTCAAAGTGAGCTGGATAAAGAGCAAAGAATAGCACAGATACCGGTCCCGATCAAATCGGTGCAGAGAAAAAAAATAGAACTATGGCAATTATTCACAAAACAAGAATTATGATCGGTCAAATGCACCTTTTGTAATTCTTCAACAAAATGGAGTGAGGAAATGTGGTTAGTATCCACAAGTCTAATGAGCCATGTTTTAAAAGTATAATGCATGGAAGAATTTATAATAAATGAGAAGGAAAAATTAGCATCACCTAATTGGGACTTCAGGAAGGACTAGAAACAAGAGAAGCACTCTTTGGGGTTCAATTGATGATTCGAAGATACCGCAAAATAAATTAGGATGCGTATACATGCGTACGGTATGATGAGTTAAGAGAAAGAATATAGGACGAAGATATTTGTATAATCAGAAATCCACATTGACAAACAAAATGTAATCGTGAGAATAGAACAACAGGGGTACGATAAATACCGTGGCGTGCGCCAGTGTTGCGTTTTATCACCTTTATTATTTAACTTGTGTTCGAAGAAGATCACAAATAGAACTGTATTGAAGGACTAGTTTCAAATGGGAAAATCATAAACAATTAGATATGCTGATAATATGTTGTTATTAGTGAATACCACTAGATAAGTATAATTACTAATGGGGCAAATAAGGAGAAGAAAGTTTTTGTAAAGTTAAGGGATGTTCTACGTAGCCGCGACATTAATTTGAACCTTCGCAGGAGGCTGATCCAATGCTACATTTTTTGTACTTCTATACGGTGTGAAGGCAAAGACGCTTAATGACGTAATTTTTGAATGTGTGAGTGCATTTGAAATGTGGGTTTACTTTAGCTTACATAAAATTGACTGGAAAGAAAAAGTAAATAAACCGCATGCACTTGTCTAATGAATATAATCGAGATTTAAAAAAAAAAAATGTATAATGAACATTTTGGCTATATAATGCAACATCTTGTATAGTGCGACATGCTACAGTTAATTATCGAAGGACAAATAAACAGAAAAATTTGTCCTGTAGAAGAAAATTCTCTGCAGAATTGTTCCGGGAAGACTATGATTATCGATACAACAACTAACAATTGTTGACAGCCACGGCATCACAAGAAGAAGATACCTGGTCAACGGAGGCCTTTTCGTTCAATAAATAGAAACAAAGCCCTTGTTAATAGGTTTTGTGGTCAACAGGCTAGATCAAAATCGTTTTGAAAACTCGTGCTTGTTGATATTTGGGCTGATGAATGTTATCGTTTGAAACTGATTTGGTTTATCGAAGTTCTTTCATTCATCGGATATAGTCTTTGTTAATAAGTTCGGCAGCTAACAGCTCAGATGACACTTGTTCTACGGGTTGCCCTATTTAGATTTTTGCTTAAGCAAATATTTTTTCACTGGACATTTTGCCCAAATTTCGCCCATTATCGTTTGTCAAAATCTGGTGAGAGGCCAGCAGAAATTGAACTTACGAACATAAAAAACCAATATGTAAGAACGTGAAAGGAAATATAAGTAGCGAGTTGAGATTGCTGTGACTGCATGAGCCCTCAAGAATTTCACACAGGAATGAAATCACCACCAATGCGAAAAAGGCAATAGTTTTCGTCTTTCTCGATGTTGCTTCATCTTACCCAGATTTTCCAAAAGTTAAGCACACAAGTTAGAGTTGTTACTTGCACCAAGTTAAATGACATCCATATAAAGTTTCTTTTCAATCTAACATATATTGCAATTTGGAAGGTCAGTAAGTTGTTATTAGATAGCATTTTTTTTTGTTAGATGGGTGTATTAGAACAAGACTACCAATGCAATCATCCACCAAATTTTATTCTGGTGGTCTTTATGGGAAAATAATAAAAAGGCAAGTTTATTTCCCATCTTATTTTATAAAGCTTGGAAAGACATTTAACTAAAGTCATCACACGCGGATTTTAGAATAATATGGCGATGACAAATCCAACTCTATGTTGCACATTTTTGTATTGGGAATAAAGAATAATTTTCCAAAAAAGAAGCAGCGGAGTTCAGAACAAAATTTTAGTGTTCATTCAAATGAGCTACTTTTTCGAATAGCTTCAAACTATTTGATACTTAGTTGTGCCAAATTAATATAAATAAAAAAGAAAACACTAAACAATCTTGATCTATCGAGGCGCGAGAATATATCAAAAAATCCAGGCGCTTTTTGCTAGGGCCTTCTCAAAGAATTTCAATTTGGAGGGCTAGTGGAGGGAAGCATGGTATAATTTAACTTTTAACTATCTTATGGGTGTGTTAGATTCCGTTGAGCAATGAGAAATACAAATAGAATTAAAACTTAGCATGGGATACACCGTATCTCATCATGTAAACGAGAAATGATTCCTCAATTTTTCTGAGAAACTATAGACTATAAAATCAGGTATACTTTAATAATAGTAAACGTGAATAAAATTATTTTCGAGACTAAATAGTAATTCATGTCAAATGGAGGCAGAACAAGAAAAGTTAGTTGCATCCTAGGCTCTGGATCTTACCAATTCCATATTAGTTTAGTGATTAAAAAGTTAGAGTTAGTACATATTTTATTTGGTGGCCTAGAATCTAGAAGACATTTAAAGTACAGTAAATAATGTTCTTATGTCAATTCTTAACCACGAAAACTAGAAGTACTAGGATTTCTCATAGGGTAATCTATAGAAACAATAATACATACACAAACGGCACCGACTGCCTTGGAGGCCTAAAATAACATCGTTTAAAACTTTATAATTTAGCAGAAACACGTACAGCGTCATACGATCACCAGACTCCTTCAGATGGGGTGCAATACTCGGAACAGGAGACACGAAGAGCGAGAAAATATACGAGGACAGATTTTTGACAAACCAGCGATGCTTGAGAAAGCTTTTCAGTGTCATCTCGTTCACAAGAAAATTCACTGAATTCTTCTTCCTTTGTATAAAGTCAATATAATATAGGTTTGTATCGAGTCAATATTAATGTAATAAAAACAGTTTAAGGGCTGCGCTGTAACCTGGCTGTATGAGACTGGACTGTAATGCGCATGCGTAAATGAGGACAGCTTACTAGTCGACCCAGTTGGGATTTAGTCGCTGGTGAGTAGACACATGTAGCGAATATACATCAAATAGTGTGTAACGCTAGAATATTTGTCGGCAAAAACTATTTGGATGATTTAAGATGTTTTCAGGGACGATGCAATTAATTCAGCACAAATAAAGGCATAACACAACTGATTTAGAGATAGCCGGGAATGTGCTACAGTCGAGAACTAAATGAGTTTGGAATATTAGACGACATTGACATGAATCGTCGTGGCTACTGTTACCAAAGCTGCAGTTACCAAAGTGGTACTAATAGATGAAACCTGGATTTATGGTTACAATCTAGGAACAAAGGCACAGTCAAAAAGATGTGGGATCTTAAAGTGAGTGAAGCTACGTATAATGTTTCTTGTACCACTTTTTGTTGGTGTAATTGGAATTTTATGTCTTATATCGATACTTTCGGAACAGTACCAAGTAACGTAGTAATCAACTTCTTCCCAGAAATCAAAAGATACTTTTAGAAGTAAAATAGGCTGCAGTCGAAGATGTAGAAGTAAGGGTAAGGTAAGGCTTCTGCTGTAGCCTAGTGGCCACGGACATTTCTCCTCTGTCCTGGAACCCAGCGCGCGGGCGAGTTCGAGCCTCGCTAGAAACTGATACAAGTGGTATAAGTTGCATGTTAGTCAGTCCTAGAAGCTGCAGCGCCAGGAAGGACGCCTCAACGACAAAAAGGGTAACTCAATCTAACTGCTGCTGTAAATATTTTTGGGTTTAATTAGATAAATTTTGAACTTTGACGCGCGTAATTAACGTGTCCAAATGGTTTCGGAGCAGAGCAGCGCCGCTCGGCAAAAAGCGCAGAGGCCGCGCGGGGCTGGGGGCGCCGGGCGCGCGACCCGGTGCCGGCCCTGATTTATCGGGCCGACGTGATATACCGCGTGATATATGAACCTGGCAGCGCTAAGAATCCGGCATACGCGATATCTTCGGCCGATCTACGGACCGCTCGTAAATACATCCAGATTTATGCCACGTCTCACCTCGCGATATGCGGGATCCGATTGACTCGAAGTTTTCTAATTACACGGATGTCATTCAAAATCGCGATGTGATTTGTGGGCCGCGCCGCGCGCCCCGCCAGGTTCTTATTACCAGCATTTTTGGCGGCGGCGGCGGGCATTTACATTTCAATCTGGGATGTTTGCTCTGGAAGGTGGTCGGGCTGGAACTTCGCCGATAAGTATCGGCCCTCCGGATCGGATATGTGATTTCCTATTTGTGCAGACGGGGAAGGCGCCTCGCCGGTTTTTCGGGAAAATTGTGGAAAGCGGCGTTACCCAAGTTGAAAGCGGGGAGGTCGTTATGCAACCTCTGGCGAAGCGTCTCTGCTGCTTTGGTTGCATATTTTCTTCAGGATCAGTTTTTATATGTTATTGATTGGAGCGAGCAATATGTTGAAGCAACTAAAAATTTACAGAAAAAAGGTTTAACATCAAAACAAATACAGGAAGATATGTTTGAAGTGCTTCGGGATGATGTTCTACCATACCAAATAAAAAATTGATCGCCTAAGTTCAGACGGGATAGAACGATATGTGAACATGAAAAGAGCTGGTCGTCTCAATTTCAAAGTCGCTAGTGTAGCTGAATGGTTGAGGTGCACGGATTCACTACGAATGGATCCGGGTTCAATTCTAAAATCATATGCTTGGTGGGTGGCGTACTTATGTTCAGTTCGAACAAAGAGTAATAATACGGTCGTTTGAGGCGCCTCGTATCAGAAATAGAAGCAATCACACAGTGAATGCGAAAATATAAGAGCCTTAATCTCCCTAATTCGGGACGTTAAAGTGGCCTCACTTTTATTATTTATTACTGATCATATAAACAATATGGTGCCAGCCTGGTCCCGTGGTTAAAGGATGGCCTGCAATGCTGACGGACCCGGTTTCAATTCCCGGTGCTCTCCGATGTCTGGGGGGGTGGCCTACTCAGTCACTAAAAATAATTTAGTACCTGCGCTCGCTCGAGTAAGGGGTAATAATAGCGGACGTCTTAGGCGCGGCGCTTGCCACATCGCCCCGCATCAGAGATGGTGCGCGACTACCGGGCAGAGAGAACGAACGTATGAGAGCCTTAACCCCTCAGTTCGCAGGCCCTGCTCCCACGCGGGACGTAGAGCCTTACCATTATTATTATTATATAAACAATATGGCAAGAGAAAATTGTCGGTAAACTATAACGCTGTATATAAGATAGCAAATATTTCTAGTGGTACAAGTAGAACAATTTTACATGTCTAGTTAAAATTGCACAAAAGATTAACAAGATGAACGCCTTGAACGACTATGTCTAAACAAAAATGTGTATGAGTTTCTTCTTTTAGAGTTTATTTAGCCCTACGTGGAAGTATGGTTTGAAAACTAAGAGGTTAAGGCTCTCATATGTTCGCTTTCTTTACCTAGTCGTCGCGCACCATCTCTGATGCGGGGCGATGTAGCAAGCACCGCGTCTTAGACGACTGCCATCATTCCCCTTATTCTAGTAAACGCAGGTACTCAATTATTTTCAGTGACTGGGTAGGCCACCCGCCAGGCATCAGAGAGCTCCGGAATTAAACCCGGATCCGTCCGCATTGCAGCCCACGCCTCGACCGTTTGGATAACTTTGGCGTCTATTTAGCCTCTCACTTGAGCGAAATTTCAGTAGATTATAGTCACTACTTAGTCAGACTCCAATAAATTTTAAATATTGACTATCTAGAATACAGTGTCACGATTAATATTAAACTATAAATTTTGAGATAAAGATGAATTTGACGTAGTGGATTATCCACTATATTTTCCTTATTCAGCCGCCAGTGACTTTAATTTCCCCGAAAACCTAAAGATAAGTCTTCAGAAAGTAAATTTGATAATGATGTAGTTATGATAATAGTGTAGAAATTATTCCACATTAGGGTCTTCATGACCAAGATCTCTCAAAAGAGGGGTAGAATAAACATTTTAAATTGCAAAGGAAGCATATAAAAATAATTCTACCGCCTTCCTTTACCCAATTTTTAGTTTTGTTTTACCTAGTGTTGAGTATAAGTCTCTTTTAGGTTTCTTTCCTGCAATATGCTTAATGTTGTATTACCCTTTATTTAACCAAGGTGTGTCCACTGTCTATTAACATTCTCTATTTGTATTGATCTTACAATCATTTCTGGGTTTTTCAAACGTGTTAGTTTTGTTCTGAATCGTTCAATTGGATGGTAATTTTTAGAGTTCCCAATCTCTCCAATAGCGTTTTCCTTCTTAAGGTTGTTAATTAAAAAATACCGTTGCGCTTCAAAAAATTGACATCTTTTTAAGGTGTGGTACATTTTACTTTCTTTTTCGTTCATTGTTTCGGCAGTAAATTCGACTTCTACCCCCAGTTACAAAACACCAAAAGATTACATAGGATTGTTTTTAAACATCTAGAAACAGTCGGCTAATGTCCGTATGCAAATTTCCATTGGAGTGAGCAGTTCAGGGTGTTCACGAGTTTCATATGTAATTCATTATGCAGAATAAAGCGAACTTGCTTGGTTGGGATGCCCGTGCCTTCTAATAACTTGCGCGTTTCCACTCGTCTGTTAGCCAAAACCATATCATGAACTTTATCGATGGTTATTCTGGCGTGATGGTTGTTTCGGATCTCCAGGACATGGTGCGTCTTCGATGCTTGTTCTGGCGAGTTTGATTTTGTTTGTCCATAGATGGATAATATATGATAATAAAAGGTCCAGCAAACGCTTGCTTTGTGAAAAATCGAGACATTTGTATAAACGTAATCACCAGTTAAGTCAAAGAAGGTGCTCAAAGAAGAAGAAATAGATAAGAACAGTTAAGTACCTTCAATTGGTTGGTCTATGTGGATGGTATCTTTTATTTTTTTAAACGACAAGTAAATTGATAACATACGTTTTCTTTAAGAAATTTAAAATATTGGAAACCGTCTGACGATAATCGAAAGTTGCATTTATTTACTATCGTCAACTTGAGCCAAACTTGAATAGTAGCTGAATAGGTGGACGAACCAACAAATGAACACTCTTTAGTATTTAGGTACAAAATAGAAAATTTCAATCAACAAGCATTAAGAAAAATATTTTACAAGATTACTTTCTAGATGGTGTTTCTCGATTATTTAGTACTTTGACTTTGTAGGTTGTTCACAACCCCTGGACTACTTACTATAACTTTGTTTTTGTACGTTTGCGAGTAAATTTGTGCAATGCACCTTAATTTGCTTGTAATACCCGTCTAAGACTCCTTTAACTTCTTTTACAACTCTTTAGTGTAGCACTAGATGGTTGTATAGAGGGCTAGAAGAGTTATAGACAGGCAGATCGGTCATTAGAGTAAGTAGGAGAAGCTCACCCTAAAAGCATTCCTATAATCCTCGAGTTTGCTGAGTGGTAATGAACATTTTCATACTACAACTATTTCTACAAAATAACCGCTGCAAAAGCAAGGTGATCAAACCTTTTAAGTTTGCAACCAAGTAATTTAGAAGGTTAATTATGAGCTTTAAAATGTTTCTAACTCTCTTTTTAATTTTTTTATTCTAGTAAGGGACAAGGTTTTCGGCTTATCTGACGCAGAAATTTTTAAAAATGGTTTAAACGTTCTACATGTTATTAAAATAATGTACTCTAACAATTAGGAAAATGTCCTAGAAGGGACACGAAATTGAGAGGGACATATGTAAGGCTAGCAATCGGTGACGTAGAGAATATAATTGGAATCCATGTAGTCTCATTGCAGCAGTTGGTTTTAAATTTTTATTTTGCTAAATAAAAACTATAACAATATTACGTATTGCGTATTTCAGTGTTTGCGATTTTCTGTTAATCCATTCAATTGAAAAATTGATGAAATACCCTATAAGCTGAGTAGTCATAGAGTTTTAAAAATATCGCAGACATGTTTAAATGGCACTTTTAATTTAATCAGGATAATTAATAACAAAATCTGAATATTTTTCTTAAATAAAAATACACACATCAATAGTAAACTTACGATTATAATTGAAAAAGTTGAGGTAGTCGTACAGAAAATATTGGTCATATTTTAAAGGTTTAGTTTGAATGTTTATATTAATTGTTGTTCATTACAAGAGCAACAGTTACACCGACTAATTCTTTATATATCTTTATAAGAAATCGTGGTAAGTTAGAAAATGACACTTTAGAATAAAATCAGATTTAACCAGATTTAAACATCATTTTGCTAGGCTTAAAAGTTTATTAAGTTACGTTTATTTAAACAAGTAGTTATTTCTTTGTATAAATATTCATCTGCTATAAAGCTTCTAATCTTGTATATTATTAGGGTAACTTTTTCCTTGGATTTCTCAATTTTTTCCTTATTTACTTTTCGGTGTTTATAGAGTTGGCTATTCCGAATAATTTTATGAAACATCAAACTTAAGACCAACAAAAAATCGCCCAAGTTCAAGATTTTTCAAATTAGTTTTGTAAAAATACAGTTTAAGAGTAAGATATTACATTCAGGACGACGATGTGAGGATCTAAAGGACATAAGATAGCTTATATGGGCTAGAGTTAGTTAAGCGGCGATAGGAAAGTAGATTGAGCTTCTAGATGTGCTAGTTACCTCAGGACTTTATGTTTATGATTAGGTTGGGTTAAAATATTTTACTCTATGAGTATTCGCGAGTTCTAAAAACATTGCTTTCTGAATTTACCAATGTCTATCGTTAACGATCAAGGGAAGAATGTAGCTGCAGTATTGTTTTTAATAATACTGCAAGACATTAAAGTTTACGTTTTGAAGTTACATTTAAAGCTGTTAAAAATAAGTAGAAATCAAAGTTTACTAACTCATGATTATAGTTTAAGAGTTTTGAGCTTTTCGAAAGCAAAGAAGACTAGGTATGATTTTAAAAGTTTGAAAATGTAGCTGCCGTTGTCACAAAAGTTTAAAAAATGTGAATGTTAAACATATTATGAAATGTGAGTTCATTAACAGTAGACAGAACTTTGTGTTTCTTGCAACGGTAAAACTGTAACGCCCTATTTTTTACTAATGAGTTAGATTTTAACTACAGTGCAGTTTGGGCATTCGTAGCACAAAGCAGACTTTATTATAAGTTTTCGAAACGTATAGCTACACTGTAGAAAATAAAAGTTTGCAAGACATATCATAGATGCATATGTACCACAAACATATTGTGAAGTATAACATTTGGAGCCTAAAATCAAAGATGAGACATTAGATTTTGTTGTAGTAACCAACCAGGTAGTTCGAATCCAAATGATCATGTGAATTCTTTTCATAAGCTCATGCGTTGGAAAGATCGGACTATTACAGGAGACGATAGATTTTCCAACGTTAAGCAGGCCTCTTGCACAAATATTCTTTTTCACACTGATCTGCCAGTATCTACCGGATTTTGGAAGAAAAATGTTAGCAAAGTTGTAAGAGATGTAAAAGTTTGTAAGAGGACGCATCTCATTGTAGAAAGAAATTAAAAACATGGGAAGAGCTATGGGCAGTTTTTAAAATAAGCCTCCTATACTCATACGGATGTTAAAAAAAAGTTTGATGTATTATATATTATTTATATTATCTAAAGCAGGGGTTCAAAACTTTTTTATTTTGCAGACTGCTTAGATCAGTTAGGCGAGGACGGAAGAGAAAAAACGATTATATTAAAACGCAATTATTTAAATAAAAAGACAGTGCAAAGCGCAAGTTATGAAATCATCCAAAAACCCCTAGAAGTTTATTTTGAGGATTAATAATTAATAATAATCCATGGATACGTAATAGTATGTTATTAAAGTATTTTTATTTCCTATTGTTGGTGACATGGTGGTATACGAAAAGAATTTCAATTAAAGCAAAAAATAAGCTCGAGAGTAATTTACATATAATCTAAAGGAACTTTTATGTTTCCCTAAATCAGTGGTTGGCTACACCGAGTGTTGTATCATAAATCATAAGTTATAATTGTTACTGTATGTTTAGTGTAATTTTCTTGCTTTTAATATCGGTTCACAATCAAATTAAACGCCTACGTTGCGTAATGTTCTGAATCGCGATTCTAGACTGCAAAAAGTTATATTATAACAATATTAACATAAAATATTAGAGTGGAAGATTTGTGGGGCTGCTAAATTCAAAATTTAAGAGGACAATCTACAAAAAATGCTTTAGGACGCAAATGTGAAGTTTTCACTTGGAATTTAACATTCTTTTTTCGAAATGCTTGCTATATATTCAATGTAGCGAACGAAAGCCGACTATTTACACTAATTTTAAATTCTCTTAGAGAGCATTCCTTGTTGGCTTTAAATGCTTCGGTATATGAAGGTTGTGGATCAGCATTCTGTTCTTTTGCACCTTGAAGAGGAGTTGCTGGTAGTTTTTTATTTTTGTTAGTTCTAGAGGAGGTACTGATGAAAATTATGTTACTTCAGCTATGAATTCCTTTTTTGACATACAGCTGTTAGAAAGCTTATAAACGAACGAATCTTCTAAGTTGCGTTTCTGTTGGTATTCAGAAAAAGCGGGTCGTCATTCTAATTTCACCAAGAAAAAATGCTGGCAGTAATGCGTTCTATTTAGAGAGAGTGAAGCATACAGAAGTAATTTGCAGATTGCAGCAGTTAGGTTACGTTTCAGAAACGGCCAGGAACAAAGAGTGGTTAGTCCTTGCACCGCGAAGGGTTAAACAAATAAAAACAATCTGAATTAAATATTATTCAGCATTTCCACTTGAACCGCCAGAGTGGTCCAGTACTTGAGGCGTGGATTGCGATGCGGACGGAACCGGGTTTCATTTTCCGGAGCTCTCATGCCTGGTGGTTGGCCTACTCAGTCACTAAAAATAATTGAGCACCTGCGTTCGCTCGAACAAGGGAAACAATGGCGTCGCTAAGGCGCGGTTTGCCACATCGCCCCGTATCAGAGATGGTACGCGACGGCCGGGCAAAAGAAAGCAAACATATGAGAGCCTTAACCTAGCAGCTTGCAGGCTATGCTCTGACGAGGGGCCTAAAGCCTTACCATTACCATTTCCAGTCGTCCATTATTATTAAAATTTGAAAAGTTTGCTAAGTTATGGCCGTTTGGAAGTTGTTCAGAAGCATTTGAAGCACCATGATAATGAAGAAAGTTTATTTTTGTTGTTTGTGATACTTAGATCTAGTACTATGAAAGTTTAATGTTGAAACACCGATCATTAACCTCAACAGAAAAGAAAAATTAATAACGACCATATATTGAGATATAAGAGGTTTAATTTTGGTTGATTTAAAACGTAACCAATTACAGCTACTGTGGGTTACTGCAACAACTGAATTTTCAGATCAAATTAAGAAAACTTGTAAAAATTTCTCAAGTGGAATTTTGTTCCAAAATAACGTTAAGCCACGTATAGACAACAAGATAAATCAAGGTACAAAAATTTTGATTTTGAGCTGCTGAATCATCTATGATATAATCCTAACTTGTCGCCAAACAAAGTTTGTTGGAGTGCCACACGTAACCAAAAAGTTTATTGAATGCCGAAGCAGTTTTAATTAAGCAGTAATTTAAATTAAAGAAAGCAGTGTTATAGTTAGGTTTTGGTAAGCAAATGGATTTTTCAGAGCTGAAAGTTATATAGAGGTGTGTTGAAAAGAGTTTTTACAACTTAATGCAGCAATAAGAAGTGTGAATAGAACTGGGCCCAATCTCAAGATTCGCATGCTTGACGGTTGGGCTACTTAGCTAACTAAAAATAACTGAACAAGGCTTGTAGCAGAATGGTGCGCAACAATCGAGCAGTGGGGATAAACATTGGAAGCCTTGATCTTCCATTTAGCAGACATACTAACTCGTGGAGTGAAAGTCCTCAGCGTTATAATGAAGTTTTTATCATAGAAACGTCTTTCATTTAATGCAGCAAATATAAGATTTTGAAATTTAGAATAAAAAAAAATATAAACCACAATGCCAACACAAATACCACATAATACCACAACCCAAAAATTGTTTTGCAATAGTTGGCAAATTATAGCCAAGATTGAACGAACTGTTGCCTGCTTAATGGCAACCGTTTGGCTTCTAAAGGCAGTGTTTTTGTTATTTTTAAGATCTTGCAATTGACGAAAACTAATTTATATCTTGTTTGGTCGCAGAAAAGTTCACTAAGAACAAATTGGAAACTTTGGATTCGAACATACAAACTGGCTAGGTAAAATAATAAAGCAACGCATTATTTATTATTAGGAAGTTTTTTCCATACGGCAGAAGCGCGGCCGCCTGAAAACGGCGAGCTTTTCGGCGATAAAGCTCGGCGCACGCCATTGAATCCTGGTGGCAATAACGAGTGCAGTCAGCATTTAGCGGAGCCGAGAGGCGACGCGACCTCATCCTTTATCCGCCAAAGCGGCTGCGAGCAATCCGGAAAATCACGTAAAAGGGTTGGTTTACAGCTGCATTACCGCGACCGCGATTTTGTTTTGCTTTCAGCAGTCAGGTATGGCCGTAATGGCGCTCATTCGCTATCTGCCGCGCGCTACGTGACATATTGCCGGCGCGCAATAAAAACGGGCGCCGTTGCGGGCAAATGCATAAATACGCCGCCGCATTTGCCTGCGACGCGATAAAGAAAGACGAAGGAAAGGAAACCGGCAAAACTGATGACTAATTTGTCGAAAGTCTCGTTGGGGGCGATAAGAAGTATGCGGAACCGTGCCATGTGCACGCTGCGCCAAAGTCGCCATGTTGCGCTGATTTATGAGCTGCGGTGGGATGCTCACCTGCCACCTTCCTGCTACCCCGGGATTATTCTTCGGATGCCCTTTTAAATGAAGACGCTCTGGGAGCATTGCTCAAGCGGCGCTGGCGTCGCTCCTGTTTAATGCAGACGCGTCCGTAAAAACGGCGGTTTTGCTGATGTTCCCGTGTTTCCTTTTGTGAACTTGACAAGATTTTTGGGTTGTGCTTCAGCTAAAAATTTGATCTAAAGGTAGAGTACTGGATTATATGCAGCACATGTTAGACACGAGCAAGTAAAATAAACGATTCCGACTAATTGGTGGCATAATCAATAGGGGTTTAGCTTTTACGGATAGAAAGTCACCGTTATACTTTTTATAATAATATGGAAAAGATATTTGTTTATTTTTTTATTACAACTTTAAATATAAATTTAGCGATTATTATGTCAGTAATCTCAACTTCCTCAAAAAGCTCTTTTACCTTCTTATTGGTTATTGATGATTCGCATGATGTAGTACACATTACAAAATCTTTTAATAAAAGTTTGCAAATAAGATTCATATAGCTCAAAAAATTTTTTTGTACTACTTGAAGTAGTGGGAAAAAACAGAGTGCGCCATGTATAATCAATCTCAACAATCCTGGGCTTTGGGTTTCCAAAAATTTAGTAGCTTTTTTAAATTTTTCTCCTATACTTGATGCATGAAAAGATGTAAAACATTTCCTCAAAGATAAGCAATTGCATTAGCTTCCATTACCAGCAGACAAAAAATGAGCGCCTTTTTTGGTGATGGTAGTTATCTCCATCTATTAATTTAAATGTAAAATATTAAAAATATATATAATACGTAAGCCTACAAAGTTTCAATTTAAATTTGTCTCGGATTAGGGGTATTATATTCGTTAACCAACAATAGATATATGGGACAACCTGTATAAATTAAAAAATAAAGATAAAACCATTTGTTTGAATGGATTTTTTATTTTAAGCATTTTATAAAGATGTTTTAAATCTGCTTGCAGTATGTCTTGCTTACATTAACCACATATATAGGGACGAGTCAAAATTTTCTTAGTCTTCCGGTTACTAGACAAAAATTTTGAGGCAATTTAGAATAAAGTAAGCTGAACAGCTTTGTTGTCATTTAGTGCAAGTTTCAAATCAACCTCAAATCTAAAAAAGCAAGTGCATGTTATAAATGCTTCTATGTTGTTGTAAAACTATGGAAAAGGTTAAAAATTGTTAAAAACCAAATAGTCAAGTTTTTTTTAATACTAGACTCAGTGTTCGTTAGAGCTTACAGGTTACTATAGTTCTTTCTATTGAAATTAGAATTGGGCATGACTTGCCAGTCTACTAATAAATAAAATAAACTCGACCACAACGAATCAGTTCCTAGAAAACTGGCGCTAGCTGACTAGGTCCTGTGCACCTATGGGAAGGGAGGATGAATATAAAATCATTTCAGACTCTTTTGTTTCGAAGACCAGAAACTATCACTACCAGCTAACACTCGCATTTCAATCTTGGCATGTAAGTAGCTCGCGACGCAGTAATAAAGTATCTGACGTTTTGATATATTTTTTTGAAGTTGTTGACTACCTTTTCTAACCACAACAATCTATACTCTGGATAAAGAATTTTAACTGACTTAAATAAATGGAAGACTGCAGTATTGAAAAACTTAGATCGACAAAAATTCATTAAAGTAACAGCCGCTTCAATTATTTTGCGTTGTTTGTAAGATTTTACCAAGTCAACTTTATGATTAAATTGTCATAAAAAAGTTTCATGTTAGTGAAGCTAACGTACATCGATCATAATCGAGGCGCTCATGATGTGGACCAATCGGGTAAGATAGCGGAGTTGACTCTCTCTTGTATTAAAACAAGAACTATGAATAAAGGACTGTGACATCACAACTCGACATTGCCGACCTCGTAAAAATTATAAGCACAACTCAGATGTAGCCAACTTCCACGGCGCTTCCAATAATAAGCCGCCAGTTTTTATCTCCAAGTCGACTATTTTGCTTCCTGCCCCGTGAGCTGGAAAATAGGCAGTTGTCAAAGTTTTTAACGAACGATACTTTATTTTTTTATGCTAATGAAAGCACAACACTTTAAAATGCGAAGACAATATACGGCCGACGTTTGACTTTCATTAACAACCGTTCATTATAACGGAGCCGAACTTCGCGAAAACATAAATTAAATTACCTAATGCAAATTATTCATAACAAGTTGCGCCGGCCGTTTTTCGCTTTTTGGCCTTGAACATTTGCTTTCTTTAAGTTTTAATTGAGGTTCAAGAAAACTACCACAACTCATGTTGGGGTATGAAAAAGATAAAAATAACGGTTCGGTGAGAATATAAACGGTCTTTTGGCGTGAGACTGAATAGTTAACCTTAAAGGTGTAACTAGTGACTTAGTCAGTATCATATGAGTGCAGAAGACTTAGAGATGCTACTTCATTGAAGATAACCATTAAATAGTTATTGCTCCGACCATAATACTTTGAAGTTTTCAATACTGCGATTTACAAACAAGGAGGGGTTAATTTAGTTAGTGATAAAAAAACATATAAGTGTTTGGAACGTAAAACATCATCCTAATTAAGAAATGGAAATATTGGAAGTCACCAAAGCTTTTGTTTTGACAGAATGCAACTTTAGAAAATGGTAGAGTGGGATGATAATAATCTAAGAATTAATTAAACTTATCTCAAAACCAGAAAAAATAGAAAAGAATATTCCAGTTCTAAAATTAGGTTATTCAAAATAATTATTTGGAGAAGACAAAGTTTTTTTAAATAAAAGTATATTAATTTTTTTAGATATGTAAATGACATGATTTAGAAACCTAACAATTATCCTTAAAGAATAGAAAATAAAACGCAAACAAGGATAAGATTTTTATATTAATATCAATAAAACAGCTGTTGTTGACAAAGATAATATAAAATTCAGCACTCATGCACATATATGTATTTTGGTTACTACCATCAGTAACTAAAAGGATTTGTTTCGAAAAGACTAGAACTACATTCAGCAAAATAAAAAGCCATACCATGTTTTACTGTATTATAATGTAGAAAAATTGATCTTCAAGTGAGGGTGTTGTAGAATGTTGCTGAAGCATCGAAAGTATTACAAGAAAGAATAGTTGATAAAGAAGAATCTTATAGCTCAAAAATTATTTAGCAACTATGCAGATATTCCTAGAAGCATCCAGCAAAGTAGTAATAGTTCGGATGGTTATGTTATTTGGAAACATATAGGAATGACAAGAAGAAGTAAAATTTAGGTTGCAGATACAAGTGAAGAAAAAGAGAACACAGCACTAAGAAACCTTCTAATAGATAAAGAGAAAGTAAGCAAACTTTAACCTTCCTGCATTATTAAATAAATTTAACTCAACTGCCGTTCACGATCCTGTGTGTTATTAGTCCTTCTTCAAACGCTTTTCTAAGTGGTGGATAGGAAAATTTACACCAGATATGAGAGTTATAGGGGCGGATCAAAACTAATTGGTATTGAGCAGTAGCAGTGTCAATGCCACACTAAGGTGGAGAAAATGAGTTTTGGTACAGCTTAATGCAGATAATCATAGACGACTTTAGCGTGCAGATTTGAGCGGCTCTGATACTACGATGAGAAAGATAATTATTTGAATTATCTTATATTATTAGTGCCCTTTAGTTCTTTAGTTTGTTCATCATGATTATACAAACACAGTCAAAAACTTTGAGTATCTAGCGTTCTTTAGTTGAGGCAGGAGTGTTAAGAATCCCCAAGTGGAAAACCAAAATAATTATAAAATTGCGCCCTGGAATGTAAAAACCTTATATGAAAGAGAAAGGCTTTAGAACTTACTGTAAGAAGTAGATAGGCTCAATATTCTGACTTTAGGAATGTGTGAAACCAGATGGCTAGTCAACGAAGGCTTTAAATCAAATGGTTACACTAAAGATTAATCCTACCAAAAACGTCAGTAAAATCGCAAAAAATGTTGTCCCTATATCACAGTTAGCAGCACAACCAGTAGGTCTAAATATTGTCTAAGTGTATGCACCCACGGTGGTAAATAAAATAAAATTTAAGAATTTTACCAGAATATTAAAGATGTCCTAAGAGTATATTAAGATTATGGGCGACTTCAATGTCAAAGTAGTGAGCGGTATGGATTTGTTAGTAGAAAACCTAAAGATGAGCATCTAATTCAACTTTTTTAGAAGTAACAACTTGCAACAACGAATATTTGGTTCAAGGCAACTTACTTGAAAATCGGCTTTCATAGACATCGAAATAAAATTACGAGGAATCAATCTGATTAACTATCGTTTCCAGAATAGTGTAAAGGTAGTTAAGATCCTGTAGAGTAGACATTAAATCCCACTATTACTTGCTATCTTCTGCAATAAACACAAAATAACAACAGACATAAGATACACCTGAAACTCTTAACAGAAACGAAATTAGAACAAAGGTTTCTGAATAATTGGTAAATTTTAGGTATATCAACATTTCCACCAACTCTGTTGACAACAATTTAACTATTTATTTTAAAGAAATTTTAAGATGCTGATAAGAAGAAACATAGTATTAAAGGAACAATAGATTTAATGAAACAGTGAAGATAATTTAAAAATATGGACAAGAATAAATACGTAGCATTTTATACTATACTAAAGCGTGCTTTGAAGAATCATGTCATGGATAGAATTTAGAAATTACAGAAAAACACGATAATATCAACATAAAACGACACTAAGAATGGGAACAGTATATTTCAACAATTTTCGGCAATGTTGATAACTCTGTTTTTAGAATATTTTCCAGACTATGAAATTTGAAATCAGAAGTTGAGAAAGTCATAAGATAAGCTAAACTCGGAAGGGCTCCCGAAATAGACAACATTCTAGCTGAACTGCTTAAACTCCCAAAAGAAAAAAAAAATTTATTAACATCATTCTCTAATAAAATATGCCGGACTAAAATCCTAAAAAATGGTTTGTTAGTCCAATGGGCCATTTACTTAAAACGTCCTCAGAATACTACGAAATCATATATACTCGTTATGTGAAGAGAGATTAGAAAACGAGCAATTTGGTTGCTGTGATGGCTTGGACACGCGAGAGGCATTATTTTGTATTCTACAAAACATGCGAATATTGAAAAATGCCTTTGAAAAGCATTTGACCGAGTACAACACAAATTACTGTTTGAATGCCTAGAAGCAATAGATCTAGATAACTATGGCATTAACTTATTGAAAAATGTGCCATGCTTAAAGTAAAGAGTAGCGCCACAAGAAAAATTCCTATTAAAAGAGGTATAAGGCAGAGATATGTCCTGTTTTAAGCATCAGAAAGGAAGGAGTACCACATTACGTATGCAAACGACATTGCAATACTGGCTGAAAACCTTGGAGCTTTTAAAACTTTAATAAATAAATCATGTCGTCATAAAGGTCTTACAATAAACATCTCGAAAACGAAATAGACGGCCGCTGGAATAATAAATGATACGCAACTAAGGCTAATTAACTTATTCTTAGAGAAAACATCACATTTTTAATACTTTGATAGCAGACTATATTAGGTATAGCTCTAAGATGAGCTATACATGATATTATTGTTGAGAGAGTTAAACATTAACAATAACAACTTAAATAAATTAGATCTTATAGACATCTCATACTTCAAATGAGCAAGTGGTAAGCCTTATGAACAAAAAGATATACTTGACACCATGAAAAATACATTTTAGTACTATTACCAAAGGACTAAAACGCAAACTTCTTTGTCTTATCTTTTAGTTCTTATTATTCAAGAGAAAGTCAAAGAGAAAGGTGGACTGGAAGAAAAATGCCATAGTTACGTAACATCAAACAATGAACAGGCCTCAGAGTAGAAGAACTATTCCAGACAGTCGCAGATCGAGAAGAATTCCATCGTATTGCTACTGTAATGATCGCTAATGCTCAAAAGGCACACAAAAAAGATGATTCACGTAGGTTTTGCTATCCGAGTACAATCCATATTACGTTGCCCAGTAACATTAAATTGCCTAGTTAATTTTGAGCTTTTTTCTTTTAATATTGCAAACAGCAAGCAGCAATAAATAACGAACGATAAATGCGTACTAAAAACAAAAGCAGATGTAGAGACGAAGAAGATGTTATAGTGATATATAGTGATCCTTTATAAGGTATGTTTTAAATAGAGTACATAAATGTGACAGCAACAGCAACAATGGCCAGTGCTGGTTATAGCATCTAAGTGACGATGTGATCTCTTTATAGAGCAACATTCTGGTGTGAACATTGGTCATAATGTAAAATTAACAAAGAAGAGTGGCAGATAAGGTCCTTAATATTGTTATTTTTATTTTTTTTTGTTTCTAATTACTTATTTTTTGATTATAATTAAAGGTAAGGACAAAAAGCTTAATAATTAAGTGTATCGAGTATTTTTTGAAGTAGCAAAGGCGGTAATAGCATATAATTGATGGACATGCTAAACTTAAAGAGTAATAGAGCAAACTGAAAATGCCAAAAGCTGAAAGCATAACGAAGGACATAAGATAGCCAAGAAAAAAAGCGGTCAGGCCAAAAACGATCAAAAAATTACCATTTACGAGACGATAATTCAGATAGAAGGCGCTACCAAGATAAGAAGAGACTGGATATAGCAAAAATTGTAGGCATGAAACCAAGTGAGCGGAAGAAAAATGCTGAACTATATGTAAGAGAAGAAGAACAAAAATAAGTCAAGAGATGTATTAGAAAAAAATAAAAGAAATTACTTTTAAAGCAAGTTGTGTTATATTTTCCAACATAATCTCTCAGTATAGCGTTTCTTGGAAGATCGTTCTACGACATGTTTTAATCTTTATGTTTAAAACACGACAATAACTTTTTCTTGTCGCATTAGTTTAACACACCAGTGATATTGAGATCCGTTCAGCTTTCCCATAAAGCATGGCGACTCCAGGATTAACCGCTAGAAAATAGCAATCGACCACAAGAAGATATCTGAGACTATTTTGCGCAAACCGAGAACGGAAAGTTTGATGTTTGAGACACTTACCTCAAGGTAGGTCTGGAGAGTTGTGCTACAACTCAAAACACTTTATTCTAGAAGGAAAATGAAATTTACCTCAGAGGGAGCAAAACAAGAGTCTTGTTGGAAAACGCCACCAAAGAAAAAGTCAATAATCTTCACTATGACTGATTATTAGTTAAATGGCTTTAATATAATGTTGAGTTGCAAGAACATGAATAAAAGGTTTTTTGGAATTTTATAATTTGTAAGAAACTACGCTTTAAATTATGATACCCAGTTAGTACCTCGACTAGTTACTCTCCTCTTTCCTTTTAATAAAATAAATGTTAATCTCTCTCAATATTGTGAGCAAACAGGAATGATGTAGCAACAAATTTGCATTACTTTATGGTACTTATATTTTTACCTATCTAAACTAACATCGCCCCTTCTGCTTGCTGCTGAAAGTGGTACATCTTTCGGGTGGAACTGCTGAAAAGTACTGACTTAATTGTTAAAGTGATTGGTTGGAGGTTGCAGTATCTTAGAATGACACATGCAAAATTAATGAAGAATATTAGTACTCAACTTTGAACATTATAGTTCTGTTATATGGTGGCACAAGGAAGCACCAACTTGCTAGACTAATTTGTGGAAAGAGACATTTTTTAGAAGGTAAATGGAATCTAAGAGCATGTGATATTATTTTACGAATTTTTTACTGGGATACATGGAGAAAGAAACTTATACCGGATACGAATATGTTCAGTAGACGTATATGACAATAAGTGCAGGTTTTGTCACTTTAAATTTCCAGCTATTTTTTACCTACGAATATTAGCTTGCACAAGTAATAAAATTGTAAAAATATATTATAAAAATAGTGAAAACTTCACAAAGATAATCGTACACTTTTTGGATGAAATAAAGCGATTTGTCGCTAATGCAACAATTCGAGCTCTTTCGCCTAGTTTCGGGTGTAAAAAGCCCAAAGAGTTTTCGACCAGTCAGATTTGTTGAAAATATCACCGATATAGCTGAAAGTGCCGGAGAAACTCCATATTTATCGATTTCAAGACGTTCGCTATAATTGAGCATCTCATAATCTAGTTTCCACTGTATATTGCATTAAGTTGTAAAAAGTCCAGTTGATACAAGCATTTATGCCAGCAGATCATGAACAATGCCGTACACGTATTAATGTGTGTTTAAAATGCAAGAAACTGATCTCCACTTCTGCAAGAAAATTATCCTGACCGATAAACTCCATTTGTATCTCACTAGGTACGTAAATAAGCAAAAATGTCGCATCTGGAGATTTAAAAATACAAAAGGGATGGCCCAGAGACCTCCCTATCTTTAACGGTTACAGTCTGGTTTGATTTTTGGATTAATGGAGTCATTGGTCCATATTTATTTGAAACTGAGGCTGATGAGACCGTTTTAGTAAATGGTGTGCGTTATCATGACTTGCCGTAGACGAACATGACCTTTATTTTCAACAAGATAGCGCTATATCTTCCACAGGTTTTGAAACAATTGCGTTATTGTTACTTGGATGAGGACATTTTTTTTAAATATAGACTTCAATTGGCATTTTAGATCATGCCATCTGACACTATCATACATTTTTCTTTGAAGAGACATCAAATACAAGACCTAAGTTAACGATTCAAGCATCCAAAGATAGTATTAGGGCTGTAATTCGCGAAATCGAGCCGTATTTGTACGAAAATACTACGAAAAGCTCAGGTGGCTACTTGAGAGATATTGTATTCTATGATTAATGGCAAAGTTGTACTCGCCATTTAAATAAAAATATCTCGACAACTCCCAAAAATAATGTTTTTTTTTTATAAATGATACTTCCTAATGGAAGATCCTTTATATGGTATGAGATTACATACTACTGAGATGTTATGAGATTACATACTACTGAGATGTTATGAGGATTTTTAAGTATACCTATATAGAGTATATTTAATATTTACTTATTAGAAAGTTCATATTGGAGTATATAAATATTTTAAACATTAAAACCTGACTAAAAAAAGATTCCATCAAAATGTTAGTAAGAAGGGACTAAATAAAATTACTAAAGAATCGAATAAGCCAATTTTAAAATAACAAAGTCGGGGCAACCAAAATCATCTAGAAGGTCTCACATCAATTGAAGCAACAAATCACTTACTCTAAAAAGCAGGAGGTTGTAGGGGTTAACAATAGCATTTAAATTTAACCTGAGATCCGAAAAAACTATCGGATAAATGTTACAAAGTTATAACTTTTATCTTCAATGTAAGACTGCGGACAATCTACTTTCTTAGCACCTGGAAGGTTTCTCAAATTGTTATGAACCTCAAATCCGGGAAAAAACAGAAAATGTCTCCATCTTTGGAAGGTCTTTGAGAAGTTATACGTCAAGAGGTTAAAAGAAAATCGATAAAAACTAAACAATCTGCCAGCATCTTATCTGCAATAAGAACGGAACTGTAAAACAAGTACAAAGACTTGTAACGGAGCAAATACTAACGGTCATATTTTTAATAGCTTTAGGGTGGACCGGCGCAAGTCAAAATTATGCCGTGCCCAATTATTTTGGGCATTTGGTTTCTTCTACCTGCCAAAATTATAGGAAAAGATGATCAAGTTTTGACCCTTACCTTCTACCGATTTACGAACGACAAAAATACCAATTACATCTGCCTACTTCAGGGTAGATCGCGGCGAGCCGCAGCCAGGTGCTCGTCTGCTTACTTAAGTTTGTCGTCAGCTATTTTTGGCTTGTCTGACATGATATCGCGTACATTAAAATATACGTTTCGCACATCGATTGTGTTTATATTTACAATTTACCACCTCAATGTCCATAGACTAGTTAACCAAATTAACAAGCATCTGAATGTCAAAAAATATTGTACTGCAGCCTTCCTTGGCATACCTTGGATTTTTGATAAAGTGTGGCACAACAGTTTGCCAATTCAAACTAAAGAAGTTCCTTCCGCATCATCAAATTGTTTCTAACAAATAAACATTTCTTAGTGAATATACCAATCATTATTATACCTCCTGTATGACACTGTTGTCTTGGCATCGTACAGAGAACCTGCACTGGCCTCGAAAACTTGCAAATCAACATAAACTGGTTAAAACGTGGCAAATTAAGCCACCCAAAGTGATATTTATATTATGCAGAGGAACAAGAGGACGATGGTAAATATTCCATGATGCATTTAGATTGGCGTCTTACATGGAAAAAACACATGTTCACCAAAAGAAAACATTTAGGTCTTAAACTAAGTCAAATGTCCTGAGTCAATGGCAAAAGATCAAAACTATCTCCAGATTGACCTATAGTATTTAACTATATGGGAAGCCACTAGTAACTCCAACATTGCTATCCTGCAGATGTTCTAAAAGAAAGTGCTACGATGCACCTTATTACATTTTTAGCAGTTTTCCAATATGACATCCCATATAAATAAATTTTTAAAAAGACCACTCACTAGAGTGACATATCATTTATTCTTTTTTTTTTTAATAAAAACCTTTATTGCTCGTTGGGCACATTGTAGAACTCAGTAGGAGTTAAAACATAGTTAGTTGTTTAAATGAGATATTGCTTAATAAAACATTTTTGTGCTATTGTTATTGGGATTGTATTTTATTTTGAAAATTTTATCAACTCGTTGTTGTGTTTTGCAATACAATTTGCCTTCGATTGATTTCTTGCATACTAATTAAGCGGCAAGAGTTTTTGAAACAACAAATTTAGCGTTGTAGTAGCATTTTTCCGCCCAAACAGCAGAATAACGTTGGTTCGACATGCTAGGCTGTATTGGGGCCCACCTCAAGTTTTTCTTTTGATAGCGCAAATTTGCAGGCCGATCGCCATTGTGCGCATTGTTTCAGCAAAAACTCCTTCGCGTAATTAATAAGTTCGGGGTTTATTAACCTTGCGAACAATGGCCAATTCGGACAGCGCCGCGTAACCAGCGGCCGATTTTTTGCCGAACTTCCCGGGCATTGTGCTATCGAAACAGCGCGCTTTATTCCGCCGATAAACAGGGCCAATAAGCAGCCGCAAATTCGAATTCATCCCGAAACCCAAACAGCCGCCCTCAGCCAAATTAAATATCGCACAATAAGCGCGCAATAAAAGGTCGCTGTTTACTCACTTTTGTTCAGCATTAGCTCTTCTGATCCCGGGCCTACGTTCGTCCACCTGAAATCAAAGAGACCACATCAAGGGCGGAATGATTTAAATGCCCGACATTTTATAATCATCGGAATTGTGGAGGTCGTAAAGCAACCGCAAGTTGCCGGCCGCCCGTAAAACAGCAATAATCAGCCCGGATTGCTCCGTGCGCTCCGGTAATGGCCGGCCACTTACTGTCGGTGCCCATCATCGGGCAAATTGCCGCATTACGTAAAGGGTTTTAAATTGCAGGTAATATAAAAATCGCTTGCCGCCCCCGCGCCTGTTATTCAAATCAAAACTTTCAGCAGACGGGAAGCCGCCGTGGTCGGCAAAGGCCTGTGTGGCTTGTCACGAAAGCAGGGACACAAGTTGCTCATTGGAAAGTATTTTGCATAATTAATATAAAAATTTTTAAAAAAATTATTTTATACGTTTATAAGACGAAATTGCAGTTTTTACCGTTTCACCGCAAATTTGCAATCAGATCTCTTTAATAATAAATAAAGTGACCGTTGAAATCTTAGAAAAATAAAAATGTTGATAATTTTCTTCTTTCATTAAAGTATACATTATGAATATTGCGCAGTTACCTAACATCTGGTTCAGTCACCCCCATGGTTAATTATAGCTTTACACTTCTTTTCCATGCTTTCGATGAGGTTTTCTATATAATAATTTGTCAAAGATCTTCATATTTCCTTAATTTGAAAAATTTTTTGATTAACAGCACAGTTTGTCAACTTGTTCTGTCAAACGCAAAAACCTTTTAGCAAACTTTAGAAAGCATCTGTAGTATTTACAAAAGCATCCTCAAACAGGGTGTTTTACTGTACGTTGAAGAATCGTATTATTCTTCGCTAAGCACCCTTTCATTAAGGCAGACCCAGAAAGAAGACTCGTCTGCGAAAGTAACATTGTCCCACTCTTGATCCAAATTTTCCTTTGCCCGTTGTTTATCTATGCGATTTCCTGATAATAAATATTTCTTTAAAGTTGACAAAAAAGAAACGTTTTTTCATGCAGGTGACTTCAAATCGTATTTAGAGAGGCCTGAATTTCTTTCTTGCTGAGTTTCATGTGGTCACAGAGCAGCAAAGGGTCCAGCTAGTCTTCAATGATGCACAAGGTCACTTTACCCTTCTTTTTGTTCTTGTTGTGATGCTGGCTATTTTCCTCTCCGACAAATTGTCTCCAAATATAATTTTACTTACTTCTTAATGAATACCTTCGACTTCCTCAAATATTTTACATCCCTTTCGTTCTTCCGCACGATTCACTAAAAACACTGTCTCGTATTGCTTCAGGAATTTTGCGCCCATTCTAAAGATAACTAATTTATTGACATCAACAACTATATATGGCAAATTATACTGCGCAAAAGAGCATGAAATAAAGATTCAAACAACATAACAGAGATGGTGCTATAGAGCTCTTTGTAAAACAAAACTTAAATAAACTTATACACAACGGTATTTGGAACATAAAAATATTTCGTTTAAAAATTGGTTTTCTCACATAAACGTATATTATAACGAAGCATGATCGTGACATTTAGTGGGAGCGCGTTGAAAATAAAATAGTAAATTCTTAAGCTAAAATTGTTATTATTCAAGGTACATTAAACATGTTAAACTAATTATAACTATTTTTATTATAAGATGCAACAAACATCCAACCAAACAACGAATAAAGTTGGTGATGTGCAGTCTGGAGTCAAAATTTTGATAGCACATAAACAAATTATTTTTATTATTATTATTTTACATAATTACAAGTGGCTCAAATTATTCTGAAATAGCATTGCTGAATTAAAACAGTCTATGAGACCAACCATTAATTTTGTTCTGAATAAATCTTAAACTAGGTACTTATCTACTAGAGTCCATCCAATGATGTCTTGGAATCTTTTTCTGATTTATACATCTTTACTTAAATTAGTCTGTTACACAACAAAATAAAGCCACTGATCGTGGTCCTCCGTGGTCTACGGAGCATGATGTTGGTTGTCCAGTTGTAATGCTTCTTGAACTGAAGATGGAGTTCCAATCTTCATGCTCGCAAACTCATGGGTGTATGTGACCTAGTTTATATGTAGTATAGAAGGCTGCACGTTAGTATATAAATAAGCCCATTTGTGTCACTGGTACAGTCCCAGAGCTGAAATAATTACAAGTGGCTCAAATTTTCGAAGATTAACGTCTTTGGCAATGCGAAATCAAACAGTGCAACTCAACAGTAAAATCTCGGAATATAAATTTTACTTTTATTACGATTGTGATAAAGTAATAGCCTTCTTTATCCAGATACGTAACGTATTTACGACATTTCTTTATCCTGCTAGGCAATGAGTTCGATGCTGCTGCAAACTCATGGGTGTATGTGACCTTCTAGTTTATATGTAGTATATAACGCTGCACGTTAGTGTATACAATAAGCCCTCATTGTAGTGTCGGTAGGAGCTTCGCAACGAGAAGAAAAACTCGAAATAATTTTTACTTTTATTACGATTTATAAAAGGTACCTTCTTTATCCAGATACGTAACTATTTACAATATGCTGCAGAGCAATAAGTGAATGTGAGGTAAATGGAAATTCATTAACATCAGTTCTGTTGTGACTTATATATAAGTCTAATTATGCAGCATAAAGAACTACTCTAAAACTAAACCAAAAGGGTAAATCGAGGGTGTATTGTCTTTTTAATCTGCGCTTGTGTTCACTGTTGTCTAGTAAAATTAATGCTAAATTATTGGGGTGTAGTTCCAGTTTTTCACTACTTTTCACGATTCCACTCTTTAACGAACCTTTTTTTTAATCATTGTATATCTTCGTATTATTTATGTACTGTGGTGCGTTGGTAGTAAAAAATATTGGTTACTAAAGTACAAGATGTTGTTTTTTGTCTGAAAAGCTATTGTAGTTTTAGAGTTTAGATGGTCCCTATTTTGTTATAGGATAGAAGCTTTTTTCTTTTAGCGCACTTACCGGCACTGCAGCCTCAACGGCTTATTGTGCCTACTAACATGCACTTATTCTAAGACAACACACACCCGTGAGTTGAGCGAGACTCGAACTCGCCTGCGCCGGCTCGAGGACAGTGGAACGATGATCTTGACTGCTGAGCCAACGCGGCCCCAGAATAAGAGCTTAGATCAGAAACAAATTTTTGAAAGTTTTACGATCTAAATTATATATTTTTTAAATAATGTGCAAATAGGGGGAAAATGGCAAATCATGTAAAATCATAAATTCACCTATGTAAATTTAAAAATCTTTTATTCTACATCATCAAGAATTATTAGGTTCAGTTTTTTATAATATACAAAATGATGCCTAGAAATACATTTAGCTAAACAATATAAGCGTATACGCAGGCAAAACAAATATAAACAGTAATTCTCTTTCTACTCGACGTGCCTATCACAATATCAGAGCAAAAGATATCCTTGTGTGTGACAGTATATTCTTTGTTCGCCTCGTCGCAAATGACTAGCAACTAAAGGTGCCTGAAATTGCAAAATAAACTACGACAGTGCTTAGATAATCCGAGACAATATCCTATTCGGCCCCATACGGCTGTCCAAACTCGACCAAAAATTGAGGGTTTACTTGGATTGTACTGAATACCGCCTACAATCTAGAAGATAAGTAAAGTTTTAAATTTCCATACTGTTGGTAATATATAGTAAGTTTAGAAAATTATGCAATGTTATATGTATAACACCCAGTTACACTGTTATTATTATTTTTATACTAAAAATACAAGTGTATTGGATAAGGCCAACAGCAGCAGAACAATGTGGTACTGATGCGGTTATTATAAAATTAGAAACTATACTTGGGAAAATACGAGTCATTTTTGAACATTGATAAAAACCAACTACTACATTATGTACAAATCACACTTTTCAAGTAAAAAATAATTTTTGATACGGAAGCTGTTTCTTCGGTTACTTAGAGATATTTACCATTAAATGTTAAAAACTAATAGGTGGTGGTCAAGATAATATTTTTTGGAGCATGACTTTTTTAACTGTTACTGGGCGTCTTCAAAAAAGCTTGTATATATGTTTCTCCAGGTTAGACACATAATGTAAGCTACTGCAATGACATCAATCACGATTACTTCCAAGTATTCCAAAACAGAGTGTTGCAAAATATTTTAAATGATTCTGGTACGTCTGGTACAAAGATTTATAAAGCAAACTCCAGCTGAGGACAGTCAACGAAGAAATTAAAGAGATTGCCAAGAGTCATGATAAAAGGCTAAATAACATACAATCGGTAAAATGCTTCAGTTACTAAACAATCAACATCTAGTGCAACGGTTCAAAGAGACCAAACTTTTGAGCTCGATCGGAAAATCTAGAAAAAATCCGTGTAGTATTGGAAATGTAGTAGTTTTTCTCTATTCATACTGCTTTTAGAAAAAACGAAAAATTCCGCTTAAGATATAGTGTGTATAGGTCAGTATACAAGTACAACAATTGGCAAACACAACATCCTTGTTTGTGTTTCGATTAGATACTCGCGCAGAGTTGAAGATGCAGATAGGGAAAGCTTATTAGATGTGGCACCGAAAAAAATAAAGTATCCACTATTACAACTAACATCTGATTCATAACAGACAACTAAACTGGAAAGTTCACCATAAGAGAGTTGTGATGTTAGGCTATAGCAACCTACTACATTTTTTTTTATTAACATTATTGCCGATTTACAACTAGCCTAGGAGCTAACAAGCAAATGTGATCTAAGATTATGTATGACATGTAGGGGGAAACTGCCCAGCGGCGGGCCTCGCATGCTGCTTAATGCTAGTTATCTTAGTCTAAAATCTTACATCTATTTAATCTTCTAATTACATTTGTGTTATCTAATAGGTTGTGTGCTAGCACATTTGGGTGAGAATGAATTCTGGTAACGTAGTTAGTTTTATATCTATCGATTTCATCTCTAATCCATGCTATCTTTAGGTCATTGTGCAGAGTAAGGTTTGAGATGAACCATTCCGCATTGGCTATAGTGCGTAGAGTTTTATTTTGAAATCTGTAAAATTGCAATATTTGAGGGTTTTGAGCATCTCGACAGTTGAATCCCGTAAGCCCACACTGGAATTATCACTGTTTCATATACTAACACTTTGTTTATTGATAATTTAGATATTCGTCCTAGAAGCCAGTTCATTTTTTTAATTTTGAGATCTAATGCTTTTCTCTTCTTAGTGATGTGAACTTTCCATGTGAGCCGCTTATCCAAATGTTTGCCAAGATATCTCACTTTGTCCTTGGTTGGTATTTGAGAGCCTTTCAGGTAGAGCGGAGGCGTGATACCGTGTTTGGTCGTAAATGTTATGGCTGTCGATTTTGTTGCATTTATTTTTATGCGCCATTTGTTTAGCTATTCTTGCAAATTGTTGAGGTAGCTTTGAAGTATAGACGATGTTTGCACAGGATCGGTGTCAGATACTAATAGAGCAGTATCATCCGGCAGTAACAACTTGTTCTTTTTGAGGAAGGTCAGCTGTGAAGATTAGATATAGCACAGGTTCTATGACGCTGCCCTGGGGGACACCAGCTTCAATAATGTGGAGGTTAGACAGGGTTTCTGCGTGTTTGACCTTATAGTATCTTTCACTTAAGTAGGATTTAATGAGATGGTAATATTGGTGAGGCAGAGATTGTTTAATTTTGTAGAGTAGACCGGGATGCCAAACTATCAAATGCTTGATTGACATCTAAAAAAACGCCTACACAGTACCTTTTTTCTTCGAAATCCTGTTCTATATCGTCAACCACCCTATGTACCTGTTCTATGGTGGGATGTTGTTGTCGGAACCCGAACTGATGTTGGGTAATTAGTCCTTGTTTTTCAATTATAGGTAGCATTTTTTCAGTATTAGTTTCTCTATTACTTTAGATAGAATAGGTAATAGAGTTATTGGTCTGCATGATGTGGTTTCATGTGCAGGTTTGCCCGGTTTAGGAAAAAGGATTATTTGACCAAACTTCCATTGTATAGAAAAATATTGAAGCCTTATGACTGCATTACATATTTGAGTGAGAGCCATTATAGCCTTGTGGGGGTAGTTCCTTCACGACTTTAGCGGTAATGAGATCATATCTGGGTGCTTTGCCATTTTTTAGATTTTTGATCTCATTTATTATTTCTGAGGGCGAGAATGGTTTAATAGGTGGGCTTAGTTGATAAGGAGTCTGTAGATAATTTAGTATTTCACTTTCTTCTGCAGCTGTAGTAGCCATAGGATGAGGTTGAAATATGATTGATAAATGATGTGCAAATAATTCGGCCTTTTCATTGTCTGATCTTGCCCGCGAGCCGTTGTTTTTACGCAATGGAGGAATAGGATTGTTTGGGCGTTTGAAGGCCACTAGCAGGCCTTCCACAAAGTGTACTCACCATGTGCGTAGGGAGTAAGGTTTCTGACATAATCATCGAATGTTTCATTTCTCCAATCCTGTAGTGCTTGTTTTAGTTCTCGTGTTAACCTATTTAATCTGTTTTTGTCTGCTGGATGTTTAGTTCGTTGCCAAGTATTTATGGCTCTTCTTTTTTCCGCAAGCTTATTTTTGATGTGTAGTGGATAGTTTTCGATGATGACGGAGTTATCACCACTAGATGGTGTAGAATAATAGGCTGCGTGGTGTATGATGTTCGTTAATCTTTGAACCGCCGTGTCTATTTCGTCTTCTGTCTTTAGAGATACCTGAATAACTAAATTACTGGTTAGATACTCTTTGAATGATTTCCAGTTTGTGTGTTTATTGTAAAGTGAAGGCATCTTTTGCTTAGTAATGATCGACGCACTCATTGTGGCGATTATAGATGAATGGTCAGAGAAGAGATCAAAACAGGTTTCTACTTTACAGTACCTAGGACATGTGGCCTTGGTGACGAAGAACTCCATAGCATCTGGAATTTTGTTTAAATCAGATGACCAATATGTGGGCTCACCTGTTGCTAAGTGGCCATAGTTGTTTGCCTGTATCGTTTTGATTAGTTCTCGGCCTTTAGTAGTAGTAATTCTAGATCCCCATATTGGATGTTTTGCATTGTAATCCCCACCAGCAATAAATTTATTTCCTAGCTTTTGAAAGAACATTTCATATTGATGTTGCCGTATTGTATGTCTGAGTGGGCTGTATATGGCTGCTATCACTAGGAAGCCATTGAGGCCTTTGACATTTACGATGGTGCCTTGTATAAATTCAGTAGAAAACTCTTCCATTACGTGATGTGATATCTGATTACTAATGATGACAGCTGAATCGGCATGGACTGTACCATCCGGGTGGTTGGTACAGTAAGCCGAATAGTGAGGTATTTTAAAGTAACTGTATTCGGTGAAATGGGTTTCAGAAATTAACAGGATATCAATTTTTTGCTGTTTAAGAAATAGCTCGACTAGTACACGATGCTGGGTTAGCCCGTTTGCATTCCATAAACCAATGCGTAGGGTATCCATTATTTTAATTTGTTTACTAGCGTGGTTAGCAGAGTTAGCATCGTGCTGTTCTGATTCATTAATTGACTAAAGATTGTTTCGAATTTGGATAAGAATTGTGATAATGATATGTCATTGGTGTTTGTATTCTGGGTTTGGTTGTTTATGAAGGGGGGTGATGTAACCTGAGCATAAGATAAATTGTTTAAGTTGGAAGTATATGCTTTTTGTTCAAATATTGGTTTATTCATATTCTTTATGGCTTGCGCAGGTGGAGGAGGTACTGTTTTGCTTCTGTTAAGTTGTATTTGTTGATAAATCCGGCAACCTTTATAGTTTGCAAGGTGCGGGCCTCGGTACAACGCGCAAGTGGTGGGACTGTCTTTACATTTTGTGCAGATGGCAGTTTGGTGTTCATCTCCACATTAATTTTTAACGGGATAAAAACTTTAAAATAAATAATTGTTCTAGTGTGCAAATCCATACCTCATAAAGAGAGAGACTCATCGTGTACTAGGAAAGGGAGGGGATTATGTGCGAAATTTTTGAAACAAAGCTTTATATCTCAATCAGTACTAAACACAAAATTGAAAGATCAAATAGACAATAACAAAGGGGAATGAAAAACCTAAAAGTAGAAAATAGAAATATACAAAGACTGGCAACAAAAAACTAGAATATGGAAAATAAAACGGATAAATGTTATATTATTCCAAACAATCACAAAAAACAAAGAAGTATATGGGAAATGCATTTATTTGTGAAGTGGTATAGAGAAAAGTGAACGAGTGAAAAGTGAAGTGTCAATATTAATGAAAAAGAATGTATCGAGAGGACACAAACGTAGATATAAATTAACAACCATTTAATAATGATTTAATGACTGTATAAGCAGATTCTCAATATCCAAGATAAAAAGAAATAAAAAAAAACACAAGCAAAGTCAACTTATTATAAAGGATGTATATAATCTTAAATAGTAGAGTGAGGTACAAAGAGAAATAAACCGGTGGAAAGATATGAAGAAGAAATGACGCATAATATGAAGAAGACTATGCGCTCAATAAGAGGAACAGAAACTAATGGTAGCCAATACCTTTTTCAAACATAAAGATACAAGACAAGAGCTCATATCACTTATCAATTTAATAATTACCCACCACTTAATTATAAGAACAATTATCTGTAACTAGAGAAAGAAGATTTAAAAAGAAAACCTGAAGAGCAAGAAGAAGAACGAATGGAAGAACTAACAGCATATTCATTTGTATTAGAAAATTATACCAAATTAGGCTAGATGAGGATATAACGAAAAAACGCCAAATAAAATATACGAATATCTGAAAGCTACTATACATAAAGTAGAGAAGAAAGCCCTGCGTATAGGGGAAAAAAGAAACTACAAGAATGAAATGATCAATTAGAAGAAAAATAGAACTTAAAAAAGAAAAGTATAGATGTGGTTTAGAAATAAAACATCAGGTTTAAGAAAACAATGTAGAAGGCAGATAAAAGTACAAGTAAAACAAAAAAAGACAAACATTCAGTCAACACGTATAGAAATTCCTACATCATCTCATAAAAATTTAATCAAAAACGTATCACTTTCAACACTGGCAGCAACCACAGAGTATTAACTATAAAAAATAATCAAAGAAATGTTTAAACTACACTAATATTAATAAAACCACATATAATTATATTAAAGAAGATAAAAGAAAACAATCAGCGTATAAATAATAGAAGAAACATGGAAAGTGTGAGGTCGTTAGAAAAAGAACAAATAAGTGTAATTAAAGTTAACAATAATACCAAAATTAATCATAGAGAGAAGATTCTAAAGACAGCAAAAATTGTATACAGATATGTGTAAACAAAACCAAATAGGCTAAAGGAAATTAAAGAAAAATAATAGTATATACCGGAAACAGATAAAGAAAAATTATCGGCAGCCTTAAAAAGTATGAAGAAAAATAAGGCATCAGAAGAAAGTCATTGAAGAATACTTTTAAATAAATGTTCTCACTAGCAGTACAGCGCTACTACACAAAATTAATTACTTATTGGTATGGGTTGCGTTTAAACCCAGTAAGAAGAAGAGTTCGACAAGAAGACCCAATGAGCCCAAAGTTATTGAATGACTCTGGAGAACGTATTTAAAAACTTAAGGGACTGAGGTTTGCGGATGACATTGTGTTGATTTCCCAGAGTTTTGAAAAACTACAAAAGATGAGTTATAATCTAAAATAACAGCCACAACAAATAAGCTTCATAATAAATGTGCAAAAACCAAAATAATGACTGATCAAGAAGAAGAAAAGGATATAGAAGTACACAATCACAAAATAGAATATGTAGATGAATGTATATAATTGGGATAAATTGTAAAATGTACCAAAGCAAAACCAAACAGCAGAAATTAAAAAAGTATACGACTGGCACGATTTGAATTTGGTAAACTAAACAAGATATTGAAGAATACAAAAATACATTTGAGGAAAAATATTTGTAACCGATGCGTTGTTCTAGCGCAGACATATAGAGCTCAAACATGTATCTCGACAAGAAATATTATGGACAAGCTAACTAAAATGCAAAGGGATATGGAAAGGCAAATGTTAAACGTGGAACTAAAAGAATAAGAATTGAAGATATCAGACGAAGAACTAAAGTACTAAAGTAATAGATGTAGTAGAACACACAGCACCTCTAAAATGGAGATGTGCTTGCTACATTATGCGACAGAAGAATGACAGGTGAAACAAAAAAATGCAGCAATAAAGACTATGGACTGCAAAGAGGAGAAGAGGACGTCTACAAATAAAATGGTAGGATGATTTGAGGAGGATTGATGGATCTGACTGGATGAGAAAAACCGTGATGGAAGTAAATGGAGAAACTTGGGAACTTTTAATTTTTGCTGTAAAAAGTCCTTTCGATTACTAATTAATGTTGTTGTGTAAGCCTTGGTTATTTTTATGGCATGTTGTGTCATATTCGTTTTTGACCTTCACGTTTAGCTCATAGTTTTTTTTGCGGTTGGTTTAGAATTTAACTTAGAATTATAAAAAATGTTTTAATCGTGTGGAGCTTCAACTGGTCCAATAACGATGCGTAGTACGACTCTGTCATTGTTTTTCCTTTTTCTAAGTAGTCGATGAACAAAATTATCTGACTATGCCCAAAAACAATTGCTATCACTTTCTCGGCCGACACAACCGTCTGTTTTGTCTGCTTTGGAACAGGTTCACCCTTCGCAGTCCACTGTTTTGACTGTTCCTTCGTCTTAAAAATGTAATAGTGAATCTAAGTTTTATCGATAGTGATAAATTGACTCAAAAGTTTGACTCGTTTTGCTGTAACTGGTTAAGCAGGGCTTCGAAAATGTTCATTCGAATGAATTTTTGGTTCAAAGAATGCAAGCGGGGACCAACGCGCGCACAGCTTTTTCATGTCTAATTCTTCAGTCAGTATACTTTGATATGTCTATAGCCTCTGATATCTGTCTAACCTTGATTTGCTATCGTACAGTAGCATTCGCTGAAGTTTTTCGATGTTATCGGTGGGGATCGCAGTTGCTGGCTATCCCGAACGCTCATCATCAGACAAGCTGGTACGACCACGTTTAAATTTAGCTGCCCATCTTTTCACGTTGGCAAATGATGGAGCAGAGTCCCCGTAAACGGCGTCTAACTTGGCTTTAATTTGCGTACTTAATTACGGCACGATATTCGATTTTTTCCATCTTTACAAACATGTCGAACAACAACTAAGCATCCAAAATGGCTGAAATTTTTACACGAATCTTTCAAAGCATGTATGATTGTACGAGTGGAATGGTTTTGACGAGTAGGGCCATCTTCATGTTGAGGCTCAAAACATTTCAGATTGTCCACGTATATGTATATTGCAATTATCGGCTCATTATTTCTAAAGAAGGCTTATGGATCTTTAATAAAAAATATTTTCGTTTCATTACTGTTGTGAATAGTTTTAGGATTTTCATTTATACTTTTAAGTATTACAACAAAGCTTTTTAAAGTAGAAGAGAAGGGGTGCAATCAGATTAGTGATTTCAACTTCAGAACAGTTTATATGTGTTCAAAAATGCATAAATAGTTCACTATGTTATCAGATATTAAAATGGCACGCCTACGGCGCAAACCCAATCATTAAATGCTGTGTCCTTGCGCCAGGCCCCAACGGCCAGCCGGTATCGATAAGCCCCGCTAATACGCGGCATTTAAGCCCACGACGAAAAACTGGCCGTTAAAATTTAATTCGCCTAAGCGTCTGCATGAGATACCGGCGCGGAAGCTCATTAATATTTCAGCAGATTTGTTTTTATTGAGGAGAATCGCAGGGACGTCTCGAGAGGAGCGCGGATTTATGAAATGGCAATAAAATTTATATGATCGTGTAAGGTTACGATAAATAGCTCGGCGGAACGAGCTTTATTCCTGTCTTCTGGGACACGTGTTTATGATTCGGGAACGGTAGAGGCAGGACGCCAATGAAATTCGGTTACGGAGGGAATGGAAAAACAGCTCCCGAATGCCAAGCGCCATAAAGGCCGCGCAAAAAGCGGCGCGGCTGCTCCGCCCGGGCGGCGAGCCCAAAAAGCGGCGGCGGCGAAAAAATGGGCTCGAGGAGATGAAAAAGCAATATTGCCGTGTATGAGCATTTGCATTTTTTCTGCAAATAAAAATGAGTAGAATTTGAATTGTCAAAACTTCGCTAACAAAAATTGTGGTAAAATACTTGTAATAAGCATTTTTGGTATAATCATTTCCGAACCAGAGTAAAAAATCTAGGTTTATTATTATTACACATTTAACTAAGTTACACAAAACAACTATAAGTAGTTAAGTAGTTATATTAGCGACCATTTTAAGATTTTTAGATTTTTTATGTATTCCTTCAGTGTGACCGTGGGATTGAAGCACTTGGTTCCGGTAGAAACGAACCAGGATTCAAACCTGGGTTCAAATGGGTGGCCTACTCAAGTCACTAAAAATAATTTAGTATCTGCCTTCACTTCAAACTAGGGATAAAAAGGCGGTTGCCTAAGGCACGGTGCTTGTCACATTACATCGTATTAGTGATGGCAGTGAGGTCGAATATATTAGAGGTTTAACTTCTCAGTTTTGACGTGAAAACAACTTAAGTTCGGTACGAATACTGAGCGTCATTCCAAAATTATGAGCCACACCAAAACGGTCCAGCTTAACCCTTAGTAGTCACACTTTCCCAGAATTACGTAATAGTCAGACTGAGTCAATTGGACCCAGTCGTCTTTAAATTGCTATAAATAATTGAATAACGCTTATAAATATTTTAAAAAATTTCGGGGTATAATTTGAACCTATTTTAATGGAAGAAAGTCGGTTGCAAATGAAAAATAAATTTTTAATAATAAATTTTAACAAAAAACTTTCGAAAAATGACCTTTTTCACAAAAATTGCAATAACTTTTATAATTTTTAACTGAAAAAAAACAAAAAATCGTTTTACAATCTTGAAACTATATACTTTCAGGCAATTTAATGGTTTTTGTGGCCGTTTCAAAAAGTATATTTATTTAGCAGGATGAAGGAGCGATTTTGAAGAAAAAAATGGGACGCTAACGCATATCAAGAAATGTCTATTTTATTAGGATAAATCGGTGTATATATTTTGAAAAAACCTTGAAAACAATTAGAAATGCTAGGTAGCATGTACGAACATATTGAGCAACCAATTAGCTTATTCTATTCCCATAGCGCATTCTGTGCATAAATACGCTCGACGGTCATCGCACGTCGGGCGCTTGCAGCTGGGGCACTGCTGCCACGTTTTTCGGTCGGCCTTCGCTGGACATACCAGGCATCTCTTTTTCAGGCCCAAAATATTTTTAATGCCAGTTCGTATATCCAATCGAATCGTGGCGATTTTTCCAACACTTAAGTCACATTGGGTCCACTAGACCCAATACTCGAGACGTCCACTTCGAACAACTTCCAGACTCCTACTAAAGAACCAATTCTAATTTTACCCCCCTGTACTTAAAGTTTAAGACTCAAACTACTGTAAGATGGCGCCACAAGTCCCATTTTTTCTATTTTACTGGGCATTATTCGAGGTCAAAAAAGGGCTTGGGTCCCCTGGACCCATAGTAACTGCTAAGGGTTAAAACGATTAATGCTCGAACACTACTAAACGGAGGACAACGGGGAGCGTTCGACAGAGGAAAGTTAAAAAAGTCGAAATTTCCCCCGTCCCCCGTATGACCCAAGGGGTTTTCACGGAAACCTCACTTAGTAGCCCCGATTACTACCCACCTGTGTAACAATCGACATTTTCAGATGTAACCAAAACTTTATAAATCAATTAACGTAGATCTGGCAGGTTAGGTAACTGGTTTATGTAAAATTAGAAAAGTGAAGTGTAAATTTGCAGCAACCAGGCAATAGAAATACACAATTTATTTCTAAAGTATCAAGGCAATATTAATACAATGAAAACAATTTGCGCGGCTGCGATGTAACCTGACAGCCAATAAGAAGCTAAACAAGAGGACGAGTTTACTGGTCGAGCTAATTGGGAGCTAGACACAGGCGAGTAAGCACATGTAGTATTTTATTGTCGCATTTGCAATGATTGGGCAAGGCTATGAATATAATCAAATTCTTGCGATTCTAACACAGAACTTTTAGCAACTGAGGCTACATACGACGTTTCTTGTATTTTAGTTGTTAGCCTTGAATTAAATTTGGAATTAAAATAAAATTAGATGGCCATAGAATTACGAACCAACAATTAGATATTGCTACCACTGTGTTTTTATAATTCTTCTTTAAAGTTTTGTTTCTTGTATTTTTATGTATTTGAAATTAAAGTTCAACAGAGATGGCGTGCCTCTTAGTGTTATTGATTTGTTTAATTAAACACGAATTATTATAATTTTTGATTTGTGTGATACATAAACTGAGAGTCTCACAGCGGGCTATGAAAAGATCCATGGTAGGTGTCACACGCAGGGATAGACTAAGAAATAAATATAGTAGGCAATAATCTCACTGTTCGAATTTAAAGATTAAACTAGATGGAAGTGGCAACATTCTAGAATGGCGACGCAGGACGAAGAAAAAGTGTAAGCTTGTTGGGAAAACATAATTGAAAGAAATAGGTAAAAACATGAAACGGAGACTTTTGTTCAAAATTGGAAAATGAAAAGAAGAAGGTAACACACATATCGAGATGTTAATCTCCGATTTCTGAACTAATGTTTAGAAATACCTGTGGCCTGACCAAAAGATATCAAAGAAGCACGGGGCTATGATTTGTTCAGTACTAAGCAGTACAAGTAGAATGGGCAAGCCAAATGAGCTTAGCAGTGTTAAGTTAGCTACCGATTGCTATATGAGCAGGCCATCGATTCAAATCATTGCGATTCTTCTGAATTCGCCCAAATCAACTCTTTACAATAATATTACAATTCTAAAGTGAAAAATATACAACCAATCACAATAAAAAGGTCATGTGTAACGACAGAAAGGGATAACTGTGCCTTGAAGAACGTGGTTTTCAAAAATCGTCAGTGATAGTTGGAAAAATTCACTTAGACGTTTTGAGGTGCTATTTATTATTCAGCCGTTACCATATCTAAGTGTCCAGATTAAGACCAAAATTTCTGATGTAAATATTAAGCGTCGGTTGTAGAGGCGTAAAAAAGGTCCCTATGGTGGGAGGGTTTAAAGTTGGTAAAAATTTGGAGAACAATACCTGCTAGAACCTAGTGTCAACAGTAAATTTGTAAGAGACGGTGTCACTTGTTTGGGGCGCAAAATCAAATAAAAGTCTAAATTTGGAGTGATAATATAGAGCCGATGGCCCATATCTGCATGACCACGCTTGCTTACATAAAGCAGGACTTTTGAGGGAATGGATCACGCACAATAACATTATTGGTTTGCGCATATCCCTAACTTAAAACCCATTTTCCTGACCTTTGTCATGAAATAGAACAACGTATTCCCTTCGGACCTTAACGATCTACATCGTAAAACACTAACTACATTTCTTTAGAAAGAATTGGTTGTCATCTCCTCGGAAACCTTTCGAATCCCGATTGAAAATGTTTCGTCTGAGTTAGGGCACATTATTGCCGATTAATGGAACTCGTGATGACAGTTTCGAAGTGTCCAAATACTTGGATAGTGTAGGTATTCATTTATGAGACATACAGTGTGTGGTACAAATTGAAGCAGTAATATTTTCTACGAAACAGAAAAATGAAAGAATGTTGATTTATCCAGCAGTGTTATATTCTAAATATTTGCGCACTGAAGCTTCCTGAAGTATTGCAGCATCAAAACTTGCAAAAGAAGTCATGACTTCATATCAATTTACATGCACGATTCAGACAAACGATCCTCTTCGTTTGCATGGTGTTAGTTTGTATCACAAACTTAATATTCTTGCTTAATAAAGCTCAATAAAATTAAAATTTACAGAGTAATTGAGGTGGGAGCAATTTTTTTACTGGATGTCGTGGACAAGGTATAGTGGTATGTTTATCTATAGGCCCGACATGCAGTGTGGGTTTTATTTTTTGGAGGTTGCCATAAATCATATAGTCCATACTTCCATCTATTAACATATCCTATAATTCAACAACATAGTGATCAATAATATTCAGTAATATTGTGACAAAGCCTTAAACTCCCGGCGTGAGAGTACCGCTTGCGAACTCGCCAGGCAAATGAGCCCAGGATTAAGATTAGATTCATCTGCACTGCAGATAAAAATTTTAGGAATGCCCCACACAAAATATTAAAAGTACTTTCAGGAGATTATTTTCAGAAAAAATATCATATGCAGCTACTACACCCATATAAATTTGGACATTGTCATTTAGACAATAAATCATAGATACCAAGCGTACTTAGGTCGTGCTTCATTTTTTATATACTTGCATATTAACATTACAATCTGCACAAGTTAACTTGAATTTATCTTGCTTCAAGTTGTGTAACAAGTGGCTAATAGGAAAACGCCGTACAATTACAATGAAAATCATCTGCTAATTCGGTGCTTAACTTCATATGTTATTTAAGTGTTCTTACAGTCTTCTGAAAAGCATTTTACTTGTCAACTGGATCCTTAACAAATAACGAAAACCGTAATTAAATAACGTAAATTATTCAAGGAGGTGTTTCTAGGACATAATCCACCTCAAACTGGTTACAAGCAACCGATCTGTCAGCATCGACAAATTTCAGCTAAAAAGGCCACATTTTAATCACCAGAAGCAAAACAACGGTTCTTCGAACATCGTGAAGCTGCAAAAAGTAAACTTTGATCATTCTGATTTTTAGCTGCTATTCTTCCATTGAAGAATAATTTTTCTGAAAAAAATGATGCAAACTTAGAGTTTACCTTTTTTATTTTTCATTAAAGTGCAGCTTCTGTAAACTTAGGATCCTGCATTAATCAAGGAAGAGCTTAACTAATTAACTATTGATTTAGAAACTGAAAATTGCATGAATTCTGGCAACCTTCTTTTTTTCTACGATTCTGAAATAACCTGCACATATTCTTAACGCTTGCTAGCAAAATTATCATCAATCATCTAGTACATGTTTCAAATAAAAAATTGCTGGCTCTATATCAACATGCAATATGTAAAATGTTAAACATACAAATTAAGAGTGCAACGCTGTTGCACTTCAAAATGAGCAAAAATAATACCTTCATGCGTTGTTCAGCAGAGCCGTATGGTTGACGCCTTGTCAGCGTCTAGACAGGGCGGGATAAAACGTCTATGTAATGCCGAAAGGAATTCTGTACCAATAGTAGAGATTGAAACGTGTAGTAAGATGATGAAGGTCAACAGTACCTTACTTGCAACATGTATTTATCGTGCCAAAATAATCTTCCGTTTACTTTTAATGTATAATGATTTAGTGCAGGTTTGTACGTTAATTCTGAAAACGGGTAATTTTGTGCAAACTGCAATTTATGTGAAATTGACTATAAGGTGATATTCGAATAAATTACTTGCCCTGGAGTATAATTAAATGAGCAACAATAAGATATATAATAATAAAATAATATCTGTAATCAATTATAATTTATATAAAAAAGTATGAGGCAATTCAGTTTATCGAGTTTTTTATTCTTGGATTTTGTATATTTTTCTTTTTTCAACAAGTTAAGATATGATAATTAACTTTTCTGTATTTTTTAATATAAATTTGTACAATTTCTAAAAGGAAACGTTTTTTATTACTTTATTTGAAATGGTAAACTTTTTCATTTACACCAAATTAATCTTTAAAAATCAGCGATTAAGAAGGTGATTGGAAAGTGTCATGAACATTGACGAATAATTCAGAAGAATCAGATTCCAACTACATCTTCAAAGATTAAGAATTTTTCTACAATTTTTTGAATAATAGAGTACCACTTTTTACAATAGTGAAGCTCTTTTTTGTTTGCCTATGGCATAATTAAATAAAAAAATCGTAAATATATATGTTAAGGGAAAGTTAGTTAGACTTAATAGTATTCACTGTTGGTGTAGATTTACAACAAGGAAGAAACAGATTATAGACACGACTGAGTTGACTTAAATGTTACAATCCAGGACAGAAAAAAAATTCTTTAGACAAAAGATAATGGAGTTAGCAGATAAGATCTAAGTTATCTAAAGAAAAGTCAAAGAGTAACTATGTTTTGGGCAGCCAACGTTGCATTTCCGGTATATTTAGTTTGACATTAATCTGTTATACATTTTGTTGTTTCAAACAGTTGTCTTAGTTGTTTTACTCATTGCCCTGACTTCTTTAAGAAATTGCCTTTTGGACCTTTAACTTTTTTCTTTTCTTTCAGCAATTAAAATAACAGATTTTAACAATATGGCGATCTTTCTGTAATTTCCGATGTTTTGTCTATTGGACCAATTACATGAAATACATCGTGTCTAGTAATGTAAATGTGGTAAACTTTTATAATTCTTATTTTGCCCTTCACAATTAAGATTCAAATTTTTAATATAGCAACTTCGAATCGATCCAAGGTGGAAATTGTGGAACTCTTTAACTTATATGTTCCTATATCGTTTGTAATACGGAACGTTTGAAAGATTTTCTTAACTCGTAATACTCTATATCGACTTTAACATCTGGAATAATAAATTGCAGTTAAAATTTAGAATACATACACCCGTTTTCCAAAACTATACTACTAATATTCGGAAAGTGAAAAGCATATTTGTTTGAGTAGCAGTGTTCTGAAGCTTACGATGCAACCACAAGATTTGTTGGGAAACAAATAGCTTTCTTATCCAAAAAGATAAATCCACTCTCTGAGTGTTCTAGAAGAATACATTCAGCTCTTACCTTTCTTGTCTGGATTATTTTTAGGTTAGCTGTTAGCTTATAGATTTTACTTCTCTTGTAAGGCTGGATTTTAGTTTTTTTCCAAGCAACAATTGTTTTTGCTCATACCCACTTCATACGGTAATTTATTCTTGAAATCCCGAGGATTTCTGTGTTTGAATAATTTTTATCAACCGAGGATTTTTTACAAAATGAAACTAACTTAATTTTTGTAGTATTTCTTTAAACCAGTTTCCTGACAGCGTTTTACAGACTTATAAAGAGCATGGCTGATCTTGGATTTTAATACTTTGAAGAAAACTCAAACTTTTTGTTGCTTGCAAATCTTGCAATGCTGCTGTTAGAACCTAAAATCTTCAAAGAACATAAGAATGGTCCTAGCAAATAATTTGCTTACAATGTTTATCGCTTTATTGGATTTATATATCTATCAACCATTCTCAAATATTGTAAATTGTTATTAGCTTTATTATCAAATAAATACTTTTTCTCTGTTTGCGCCAATCTCCAATTACTTTTATTTGGATTTTAAATAAGGGCCGACCGTCTTTTGACCCTCTACGTTTAGCGCTTTAGTTTTTATTTGAGATAGCTGCAGCGAATTTGTCCGCTTGCGCGGTGCGCCGATATATAAAGCGGAACGGCTTCGGCCGCGGCCTGCTTCTTGGCCCTTTCGCTCGCTTCGTTTTGAATTTTAGTTGTTTAGAAAGCGGGCGACCGGCTTTAAGTTTTTTGTGTCCGAGGCCGTTTTGACCGAGAATTCACTGGCGTGTTTAATTGGCGGCAAGAGTTTCCACATCTCGGTGGTCCTTTGTTGAAGGCCGATTGCTGTATCGGAATTCGTTGTTTGGTTACCAGATTTTCCTCTTCCCGGGGGTCGTTTTGGTGGCCGATTGCATTTCGGGAGTTGAAAATTTGCCAAAGGAAAGACTCGGTTCGGTTTCCTTGTATCTGACCCGGTGGAAACCAAGGAAAGTATAGTCGCAAACTTTTAACACCATCCAGTTGAAGGATCCGCATCAGGAAAGGCGCTTCTGATCGGCCCCGCAGCGAAGATTAGGGTAACTTTATTTTCCTTTTCCTTGATCTCCCAGGAGTTCAGCACGGGGAGGCGATTTCTGCCGCAGAGTGTCCAAAGATGAATCTTCCAGCTTTGCTTTTGATTGAAGTTTCTTTGTTTTAAATTTAAAATTACGATGCAGTCCACTTCAGGCCAAAACATTCTCAATTTGGTGATTTCTTAGTTATTGAAATTGATGCATCCCCCTATATCGTACGATAATAATGAGATGCTTTATTTTCTATTTGAATTAATGGTTTTTAACTTGTACATTTTATTTAAATTAAAAAATTGCTATTGACGCAGTATAGTGATGTAAATATTTTTCTGTCGACAGTTTCTAAGTAAAAGTATCTTTTAAAATTAATTCAGTTTAGATAAGATTTTTTGATTACCAAATAAGACACAAATTTTAATTAATTTATCAGTTCAATAAAATATTTTTTCCAGCGAGATGGAACACCTCAACGTATCAAAATTTTGAAACCAAGTTGGCGCCAGGACATGAAATTTCTATGGCAAGTTAGTGTAAGTGTGTCTCTTGCAATAAGTTTTAGATTTCTACTCTTATCCTGGTTTTTTATCACCAAAGGGGTTGGATTGGTTCTCTTCAAAATGTTTTAAAAGTTTGGCATTATCAGCTATATTTTCTGTTGTTCTTTTTATATTTGACCTCTTTTACAGTTAAAGATCAGTTCAAAGTGTTGAATATAACGAAGCTTTTTATATTATTTGTTAATTGTTGATTTAGCTTATTTCTATTTTTGGAAGCATATAGGAAATTAATGGTTGTAGGTTTGTAGATTTTTGACAGTTAGTTATACTCAACAACACATTTAGATGCAAAAGCCTTTTTTATAAATTTTCTTCAACATAGTACTGAGTTCACAGAATTCATCTTCTACTTGCGGTTAAAACTTTGATGAAGGTATAAAAAAATGTTCTTTTTGTTGACCTGTTTTTATCTGCTTTCCCACTGATGGCAAAACGTTAAACTTGAAAGATACCTTCCTTTGAAATCAAGACAACCTGCTTTTAAGATCTCTAACATTTATGTGACACTCTTTTCTGAAAGAGGATGTTACTTTATTTAAGAGGAAGTAAGCCCGTTACATTAATTATTATTTTATTAGAAAGTGCTTGGATATAGATGTCTATTTTTGTGTTTCTCTACTATAAGTTGTATTGAAATAAAGGCCTTAATGTTACACCTAGAGATATCATTGGAAGGTATAAAACTATTATAAAAATCTGAATCATTGTAGATGGTCGTGCATTTCAGTGTAAATTGAATAAAAAAATTAATAGCAATAAAAACTGTAATTTTTAAAATTTTTTATAAACATAAAAAATGCTTAAAAGTAATGTCTCTTTTAAACTACTTTAAGATGAAAGTTTAATTAGAAGATTTTCGGTCATCTTAAAGACACTGTTAAACCGATAGGAAATTAGGTTATCGGAAAAGGCATTAAAATGTAAAGTCCATACAAATCTATAAAGTTTTAATATAGGGGACATCAATCGTTAAACAAGCTTTGCTCCCTATTAGAGAGCTAAGTGAAGAGAGGTAGGAGGCATAGAATAAGGAACTAGGAGTATAATAATATTAATGGTAAGGCTCTACGCCCCTAGTGGGAGCACGGCCTGCGAACTGAGAGGTTAAGGCCATCATTCGTTCGCTCTCTCTGCCCGGTCGTCGCGCACCATCTCTGATGCGGGGCGATGTGGCAAGCACCGCGCCTAACACGACCGTCATTATTACCCCTTGTTCGAATGAACGCAGGTACTCAATTATTTTTAGCGACTGAGTAGGCCACCCGCCAGGCATCAGAGAGCACCGGGAATTGAACCCGGGTCCGTCAGCATCGCAGCCCGTCCCTCAACCACGGGACCACGCTGCCTCTACTAAGAGTATACGAAAAGAAAATTAAACAAAGGAGGATTTGTTTTGTCGCGATCCTTATTGATCAGATATGGACATGAGCCATTCTCAATCAATAGTTGCGCAAAGTTAGGCAATGAAGTGAAGGATTTACTGGTTACGGAAGATGAAGAAAGAGAATTTTTTTATTCTACTGAAGCAATATTATAGTTAAATATAATTTACAATTTAGATAAGGTTATATTAGTAAATTTAAATCAGAATTCCAAAAATATGAAGATCAAGTATTATAATAAACATTTTAGTCTTTTGCTGCAAAAATATCGCTAAATTAAAATTTCACAATCTAAAATATGTCGAAATTTAATGTCCTGTTATAAGGCCTCAGAAGTAGGCCTTGCATACAAAAGATTGTCAAATTTGAATTTAGCAAAAGTGCGGAAATCGAATCACATCAGTGCTTATGGTCAGGGAAGGTCCATAAATTTAAAATAATGCCAAATTTGGACCCAACGCTCTAAAAAACCTAACGGGTATTTTTTCAAGCGTCCAAATGTTAAAATAAAGGCGCCAAGGCTTTTGTTAGGGCATTTTTTAAATTCGAATACTCAGTTAAGTTGAAAGCATATAGAGGTTCGCCACATTTGTTTTAAAGCTGAGCGTCAGAATAACACACAATTTTCAAATTTTTATCACAATTATCGGCACCAGAAAAGCATAGAATCAGAGGTCAAATATTAAAAAACAACAAGAGGACAAGGCCAAATTTAAAGAAAAATTGAAAGAAATTTTAATTATTTAAACTTTTTATAGCCCCATTATCTTCTGAAAAGGTAGAAGTAAGGAGCTTGAATTTGGTTTAAATTGGACTTCGGGATATTTTTCCTGAGTAAAGTACAAAATATTGGAAGAGATTCGTAGAAGCTGTCTGGAACAATGTTCTTCCATACTAAATAGTTGCGAATTGGGTAGCAGAGTCTCAGCGAGGACTCTCCGTAGCATTCTTTGGAATTTTTGCTACGGAGAACGGCTATTTAACTATACGAACGCTGTTTTACTCATCCTGCACGCAATTACAGGACATCACAGAGGTGTGTGGTGTTGGGAATGCACGGCTTTCTTGAAATATATGATATTTTGTGATATCATCCCTTAGCTTTGAAAAAAATAGTTGCCATGATGTATAATCCTATAATATGACCCAAAAATTTGGTTTGAACTGAGTGTTTCACGTGCTGTGCAACATGTCGCTCCATCTTGTTGAAACCTCATGTTGTTTTAAGTACAAATTGTTAATTTAATTGAAAAAATGTACAGGCCAAAGATTTCTACACCCCACAGTGCACACCAAATAGTGCATTTTTGTAGATGCATTGGTTTTAGTAAACAGCACTTGGATTGTCACTAGTCCAACAACAATTTAAACATTTAAAGGAAATGAGCTTCATCGCTTAATGTGAGGTTTGTTTTGCAAAAATCAGCATCAACTGCTATGTTTCTGGTGATACTTGGTGAATTTTGTCATGTTTTTAAATAAAAACTGTACAAATGCAAAATTCAACGTTCATAGAAATTAAACGGTGCGCAATTCAAATCTTAAAATTCAATTTAGATTACCCCTTCACCTTTCATACTTCTTGGGCAATCTTATTTCCCAAATTTTGATTCTTCGAAGCAACATTATGACATCCTGAAATAAATTTCTATTAACTTGTTCTTTATGACTATACTTGGCTGAACTGGTTTGGACTACGACACTTTTGTCATTTTCAAAATTTGTCCAGACTGTTTTTGAATTTTGTTTCAATTGTATTGAATTTAAGGGAGAGCTTAATAAATATCTTTGACTGGTGTGGTAAAATTTGCGGTTAGTAATTTTTTTTATTTTTTTTGAAAAATTCTAGGTCAACAGAATATAAATTTAAGGAGTAAAAGATGTACAGAAAGCGTGGCGGTGTTTCCATCTGGGAAACAGGATTTGCCAGCTCGTCGCGTTGTTGCACGCGGGAAATGAACACATCGAACGAGAAAACAACCATCGAGAGGCGATGACGAATGTAGCGGCAAATAGTGACCATCAATCAGGCGGTTAATGGCACGTGCAGGTGAATCGACTGCTTTATGTGGACGTAACTGCATTAGATCCGGTGCAGGAATTTGGACAAGAACCAACCGTGAACCGCGAATAACGTACGCGCGTTCTTTCAGAAATTATTGCCCCATCGACCGTGCGAGCAGCTGCTGCGCGTCTTGGGGCCGCGACGCCGCCGTCGGCGCCGCCGCCGGCGCACCCGCGGTGCCGCTCGCGTCCGAAAAATCGGGGGCACAGCCAATTAAGGTGAGGCGCCGCGTGGGCGTAATTGGCGCGCGATCGAGCCGAGGTGCGACAACGCGACGTGTCGAGTTATTACAAGTCGTTATGGGGGCGCATTTCGGCCGGAGATCGAGCGAGCTGGAGCAGTACAATGCTTTAAATTTCATAAAGGCTGTCAGTGACGCGGGAGATCACGCTAACCCGCCAAAGAAGCGGGCTTCCGGCAGAACAATGGACTCGTTAATTAAGATTTCTTTTATCCCGAGCCGGCGGCCCGAGATTCCAGAACTTAATCATGAATGTGGCGCACGTACAACGGTCTGACTTAACGCAATGACTTATCCGAATTAACGCAATATTTAGGGAGCTCTGAAACATTCATGAAAGGTGTTCGAGCCGGCTTTCGTCCCGGCGCGCCGGATTGAAAGGGCAATAATGGCACGCCATCTTTTGCGAGGGCTCAATCGATAGCCGTGAAGCACAAAAACGGATTATTATTTTCCACAATTGGCGATAAATTTGGCCGCGCCCGTTTTGTCGCGCGGCATTCGTTTTTTCAAGGGCAAAGCTGCTTAAGTGCTGTTTGATCATTTCCAATATTTCAATATTTCAGGTACACTTTCGGCTCCTTTATGAAAGTCACACCATTATGTAAAGAAATTCGGCAACAAACTGAAAGGCCTTAGGAATATTTCGAAAGAATATGTCCAGACAAATAACATGAGCACAAAATTGCAAATTAAAATAGGAACAACCTTTGAGCTTTTAAAATGCTGGAGAACTTGTACCTGTCGTTATACCAAAAGAAAAACTTGTAATTTCAAGTCCTAAAACCGTACAAACCAGGAGGTCCTACTACTGGTTTTGGTATTCTACATTTCTTTTAAGTCAAAACGACGGATTTATTATTCTTAGATTTTGTTCTTGGCAATAATTACAAAAAGGTTATTTGCCAATTTGGATTTTTGCTATTACTTAAGGAATATTTTACAGAGTCAAAAGTTTGTAAGACACAATATACAGAAAATTAACTTACAACTCTATAACTTCCATAGCTAACTACCATAGATTTGGTTTAAGAATTTTTAAAAAGCTTAAAAAAACTTTAATTTGAAGATTTGTAAATATAGAAAAAGTCACGACACACAGAAGAAACACAGATACTATACACATAAATAAAGCAATGGGAAAAATACTATCGAAACTTACTAACTGAAGAAAGACCAGAATTTATAGAGAAAATTGCGGAACGAGAAGAAATAAAAATAACTCAAGAAGAGGTAGTCAGAGCAATAAAAAAATAAAGAATAACAAATTGGAAAGCCTTGGAGATTTGTTCCGGAACTAGTAAAATATGGGTTGCAAAAATGCAAAAGATATAAAAAAGCAGGGAGAAAATACCAGAAGAGTGGTTTAAAAAGGGTAATCGGGGAACGAGCAAATATATAGAGCCATAAGTGTGATAGCGACAATAAGAAGGTACGCAAAAATAATGAATTATAAAATGGAAACGGAAATGCAAGGAAAAATAGGAGAAAACCAAGTAGAGTTTATAGTGAGAAGGTCCTGTACAGATAACGTACATATTATACGACAATTAATCGAAAGAAACATGTGAAGAATAGAGACGTACATCTTTATAGATCCCAAAAAAGCATACAACTCAGTACCGAGAAGAAAACTATGAAAAACTGTTTTAGAACATAAAAAGAACTTTTACAAGGGTGCTTACCATTACCAACCCTATTCAATATTTACTTAGAAAATACACTCAAAACATGTAAAAGAAAGTCTGAAGGTATGGCCAGAAATTCGCCAGAAAAATCTACACACACTAAGTTTCGCCGACGTAAATAGCATAAAACGACGAAGATCTGAGTTCTATGATTAAAAAGCTACAAGAGGAATATATTAAAGCAGCCGTAGAAATTAATTAAAAAAAATGAGTATATAGCAATTACAAACTGTAACAAATTATAAATTTAAGTACTAGAGATTTACCATATCGAAAAAGATGACAACTGAAGAAGCAAAAACACGTATTAAACAACTGCATCAAATTCTATGGAATACTCATATCATAAGAAACACAAAAAAATAACGCAATAGTATGAAGTATAATGATTTATGAAGTAGAGAACCAGATAATATATAAGAAAAACGGCAATAAAATAAGAACGACGGAAATGGAATACTGGCAAAAGTGCTACATGGAAACAAGGAAAGATCGAATTAGGAATGAAGCAATTATAAGACGAATGGGGTAGATAAAAATGCACTGAGTGTCCCAGAGGAAAAAATATTAATTTGGCACGGCTACGTGGATCGATGGATAAAGAAAATAACAAATTGTAGTCCAATAGGAAGAGGAAAGAAAATAGACTACAAAGATTATTTAGAGATAAAGTAAACAAAGCAATGGAAAAAGAGGATTGGCAGAAGAAGATTGTGAAAACAAACAACCACAGAGAAAATGGCCGAGAGAAGGAGACAGCGGAAGTCACACCTTGTTAATAGAAGACAACAAAAATGTCTTAGAAAAACACCAAAAAATGCACCTTTATTTGATTAAGTTACAACTTATAAAATATTTATTAACAAATAAGAATAGATTATTGCTAATATTGCAGTCTTACAACAAAGAAGAAAATTTAAATTAATGATAGTTAAAAAAATAATTTAAGGTCGCAACGCATTCAACCCAATAAGTATATATATATAATTTAAGAGAAATTAGAAAAATACTTTAAAGATACCCCAATACACTAAAATCCGCATCTAAATTATTTTGAATGTACATTTGGGTACATAACTGTTAATTAGAAGTAACGTAATTTATCTTCCTAAATTTATGCTCCAGAAGCAAGCTTTCTTATTCTTGTAATTTGATATATGAAGATTTCGGACGTATTGGATTGCACCTAACTGGCATATTTAGACTTCGAGAGGCGTTCCTGCAGTTTTATTTTTTATTTAATTTAAATATATAGCTGAGTAAGTGTAGAAAATAAATGAATCGCTTACCCTTGCTCATTCAGACTTTTGTAAAAAATAAGAAATCCAAAATATAATTCAGAATAAAATTGGCCAATAAGGGGAAAGTAAATACACAGATAGTTACTCAAACAAAAGTTATAGCCCAATAAGAATAGAATAATATAATGTAAATACATGCACATACAACGGTTGAAACTTTAGTGTCGTTTATACCTTATAGTTGCATACAGTTAGTCCCACAAGAACGTCCTGTTGATATTTCAGACGGATGGGATGGTGTATACATGTGGCGTAAACAAACAAAACAACAATAGAAAACTAGAACAAAGTTGCCTTGGTGCAGGTAAAACATGACGCGTTGTTTCACAATGGGTACTGCTTTTGCAAGAGATTTGAAATGGTGCTCCTGTGTCACCATCTCATAGACCTGCAAATTAGTATTGCAGCGGTAGCAAGTTATTTGCGCAAGTTTCCTGATTTTGTTGAAAGTAGGTAAAATTATACCAGACAATAAAAGTTGGGGAGAAATGGCTCACTCGACGAAATAAATAGACTATTTTTCGACTGCAACGGAGAGAAGAACAAAGGTTGGTATTAGTTTGTGATTGAATGTAGTATTGTCACGATGCTTTTGGAATAACAACAGAGTCATTAAATATAGAACGTGACAGAGGAGGTATAGTCTAGTGCGTTCACGAGAAGTTGGGTTTGCCTGAAGACTGATGCAGCACGTGGAGAATAGAAGCCAATGCCGAGCACAGCACAACCATCCTATTCTCCACAAAAACCCGACTCAGAATCTTTAACCTTGAATAGGAGAGACATGTTACCTGGAGCGATCTTCGACGAGAAGCTTCATGTGGAACGAGCAGTTGTGAAAGCAAAACAATCCTTTCTCAACAAGATGACATTTTACAAGCTCGGGTGGTCCAGAACCGGGTCCTTAAGTGGTTGGTTAGGAGTTTATCTTTCAGACTTCTCAACAACTGCTTCCAGCGTCGAAGACTACAGGAACCCCATCATTCGCCTCTACAACTACGAGGTAAATAGAGGTGCACGTTGCAAGCACCCACGAATTTTGATTCCTCCGTAAGAAGGCAGTAGGGCTAAACATAGAAGAAAGGGTGTTGAAAACATAAACCCTGAAAGTCGCCAACGAAGTCAACGTCGCCGGAGGCACATCACGATAGGATCATTAAAGTCTTCGCGAGGCTTGTGGAGAATTCGCAATGACTTACAGAACATTTCAGGCGGGTAAAAGTAGGAATGTTTACTAATTTAAATCTACGACTTAATTCTAAGCTGCTGCAAATGAGTTTAGCTAGCGGTACTCGAACCCGCTCAGAGAGTTCACCCTATACTATGTCGCTTTGCTTGAGGTTCGAATTTTCTTACCACGTGGTAACGCCTAATGCATACATACCAACGACACAATTCCTATACAGATTTTATGTGAAAATCTAGCCAAAAAATATTAAATAATTTTTTTTCGAATTCTCAACGGTTTCAAAGTTGCTAACCCGCATCTACCTCTATCCTTTACAAGTTACTTTAAAAGTAAATTTGTAATCAATAAGGATTATTAAAATGCTGTTGTTGGCATTTAATGAAAACATTGTACTTCTGGTCGTTGGTTTAATTAACTGAAACCTTGGTAGTCATTCGATTGTTGTTAGACAATTTTCATTTGTAGGAAGTATAATGTGTTGCATGTGTAGAATATTGTATGAATTATATAAATTAGTGCAAAGTCTTTTAGGAAGCAAAAATAAGGTTAATTGTTAAAGAATAAAGTTTGGAGATTTACAATTGGTTAAGCTTCAATACTGACAAGCTAAATAAGGTTGCCATAAAATTTTAGACTCTTAATATGGCGCAAATATCAATAAAAAAACAACTACAGAGTGAACACATTTCTTTGATTATAAACAATTGTAACGTAGAAAATATCTTAAACAGAAAAATGAAAGATGTGGTACTGCGTGATTCGATTCGATTTATTTTAGCTCAGCGAAACTTCTGGAGAGAAATCCGTTAGACTATCTAAAGGTGATATGTGAAGTTTAGAGAGAGTTGTAGTGTTTGAAAGTAACCAAGAACTAGGAGACTTAGAGTGATGAAAGATATCGTTGTATCTGTGCAAACAGTTCTTCTACGAAAGCCAATAAAATCCACGCGTCGTAATTCAGTTGAACTTATACTGAAAATTTTGCACAAACAGCTGCTCTGCATTCAAAGCATTCAAGCTTTTGAACTAGACAACTGTTTTGTAAGAAATTGACCATTATAATGATTACCTGAAGTGTGAGGTAACTTTTAGACCACCGGAAAAGTAAAGAGACAATTTTTGCAAGCTGAATAAACTCAAAAAGGTTGATGTTGGTGTTATTTAATAGTAAGGCATTTTAACTATTTCTCTTTTGCAGAGTTTATCATTACAGCATCAACTAACGGGGGCTTAGAGGAGTTCTAGCCGAAGATATTATTTTAAGGAGATAACAAATCACCATAGTAGAGTGTGATTGTTCTTAAACGTAAATTTTTAAGCAGATCGATTAGAAACATTGGTGTAAAACTATAGTTATTACGTTTATATATATTTTTCTTGATTTTCTTTCTGAGGTACAAAAGATTTCTGATGTTGAAATTCTGGAAGTTCGAAAAGAAATTATGTAGACATGATAAAAAAGACCCTGGCAAATACATTGACTTCGGGAGATAATGATCCAAATTGCAAAGAAAAATAAAAACAGCATTACGCTTACTATGTAAATGTTCAGTCCTTGGGCGCAAAGATTCAAGTACTTCGGAGCTCAATATGTAGAACTCAATGAAATGATGGTTACCCAACAACTGTACCCTAAACTTTTTTAGTGATACTGACTTGATACAGATTCAATTACTTTGATGCTCAATATGTGTTAGAACTCAAGTTGAAATGATGAACAGATGTACGCATCGATTTCAAATCTGTACCCAATAAAGCTTTTAGTATAAAGTTTACTGACTTGATACAATAAATTATTTTATGGGTGCAATAACTAGTGTTTTAGCTACATGTGGAGTAAACGTACAGTACCGGCCAAAATGATATTATATCTTCGGGTTTTCTTAAATATTTTTGTTATTTCACCTAAATCTTTCGGAATTTCGACACATATTTGCTAAAGGAGCAAGGCATCGGATTCTCAAACCGGATTGATCAGCACTACAATGATTTTTTAAAAGAAATATTTTATAAAAATCAAGAAAATCATCATAATCAACACTCAACTTTGTGTGAGCAAAATTATTTTCCACAAACGTAGAAACATCATTTCGAGTGACTTCTCAGCAAAAATATCCTAATACTTTGTAACGCAGCTCTTTGCATCGATGACAGTCTGGCATCTCCTGGGCATGGAGTTGATGAGAGTGTCCATGGAGGACTGGGGATCTTCTGCCGCTGCTCCTCCACCTGAGAAATCCTCTCCGCTGCATTTCTCGCCCGATGGCTTGTCACACGTCCCGTCAGTTCTCTCACAGCGGCTCGATGATGTTGAGGTCCGGAGATTTGCTTGGCCAGTTGAGAAAAGTCACGTGACGGCGAGCAAACCAGTCCAAGGGGTGACGACTGCGATGCTTCGGGTTGTCGTCTTGTTGAGAGATAACGGCTCGACCGATGGAACATAGAGCATGGGGTTGCATCGTGTTCTTCAGAATGTCCTCGTATCCGAATCGATCTAGAATTTCGCGAATAAGACAAAGAGGGTCGACTCCATCCCACACTATACACGATCTACCACCATGCTTCATCGTAGTCAGTTGGTACTTGGGATCGACAGGACGTTGAATCTATGCTGTTCCGTCACTGCAGAAGAGGTTGAACTTGGATTAGTCACTCCAGACGATTTGACTCTAGTCTCTCCGTCCCTAATGCAGTTGGTCTTTCGCCCATTGAAGTCGTAGCTTCCGATTCTTTTTGTTGATCATTGGTTTCTTCACAGGTTTCCGTCTATGCAACCCTGCTGTAGACGCCGTCTGACCGTTCGCACGGAGGAGCTTGGGCCCGTGGGGAGTATTGATGAGAGCGGAAACCTCAGTTATTCTATGCGGCGCGGACGATGTTCCGATCAGTTATGCGAGTGGTCACATGGGATTTTCCTGTCACATTTTTCTTCCTCAGTACTCCTTGCACTCTCCAACGCTTCAGGAAGATACTCACTGCTGCTTGGATCATTCTCAATTGATGTGTTAGTTCAACTCGTTCGTCCTTGCTGCCGGCTGATCAAGACTGCGTCCTAGAAAAGGATTGACAAGTTTCCGGAACCTCGGCGTTTTTCCATCACTCACAACAACATAGAGTATATAGGAGAAGTATGGAAAAACAACGAAAATTCTAAGAAATATGAACCAAAACCAAAAATTTCTATAAATCCAGAACTTGTTTGTGATTTTTCAAATCAGACCATAATTGACTCGCATTTTCGAGCACATCACCTGGTTCAAGCCGCCAAATTTCTTAAAAGAAGTTACAGCAGAAAAAACAAAATATAATATTATTTTGGACGATAGTGTACCAGTTTTTCTCTAATGTTTAAACAGGATTCCCAAAGTGTGCGGTATCAACAGCCATATCAACTGACCCATCGTATTTAATCTTCGTATTATTCTTGAAAACTCATTGTATCTTTATTGGAAAGAGTTGACTTAGTTTTAGCATCTACAGTTGTTGTAAGGACAAATACAGAAATTGTCTAAAAGGAGTCCTTTCCCGCAATTGAACCGTAAAATACTTGACAATGGTGTAAATGAGCTTGGGATACACCAAACAAAGGGACGCTAAGCCGCCCAGAGGGCCAAAATAAGCCGCGGGCGCGGAATAAAAAACGAATAAATCAAGCGGAAGACAGGCAGCGCGAGGCCGCAAGCCTTTAATGCAATTTTGCAAACATCAATCACGCTTGGTGGCCAAAGATGAATGAAGGCGGCGGGCGCGCGCTCGCCTGATCGGCGCCGCAGCAGCGTTCCGGACGCCGCTGCAGGCGCACCTGTGCGTTCCGGCGGCTAAGTACCAAAGTCGGCGTATCTGGGCGCCGCGCGAAAAACGTGGAAGTGCCGGTGTGAAAAGAGTGACTACAATGCCCGAGTTTAAACAACACATAATCCTCTTTGCGATTCAGCGATACAATGCCGGACAAGATAGTATTCAGGCGCTTTCAGCGCGAAAAAAGGAGCGGCACCGCAACTTTTTAAGCTCACAAATAGCGCGCTCGCTGCTTTAAATACATTATATTCCATGGTTAATTGAAAATCCACTTTAAAGTTGTGCGCGGCTCCAGAATTGCAATCAACGATACAATTTCCACATTTTTAAATCTAATTTTAATGTAATGAGCGGACGCGGATATAAGGGAGGGCGGCTGAAAAAGGAGCACGTAAAATATAGGAAAGAATGCTAATTAATTATTCCGAGGAGCCCGGCTGCCGCGGGTGATTAGCATTCTGCACTAAGCTGAGGTTTTCGGACGCCGTGAACTTTTAAAATTCGAAATTCTTCGGGCTCGCCCGCACGGGAGAATAATCCGGCGGCGCCGACGGCCTCGCAGCGACGCGGGCCAGATCGGAATACGTATCGTGTAAACCAAATTGGAAAAAGTTAGCAATCATCGTTCACTAAATAGTTACCTTTGCGGGATTCTGCTTAATAAGGCAACCGAATTTTGTAATTTTAACGTTGAAGGATCGGCTTGTCCTTTTTTATCAAAATGACTAAAAGACTGAAGACTAACGACAAAAGGGATGGTTCTGAAATCCCAGTCATGCAATCAACATTAATTTTCATAATTATGTTTAGTTACTCAACTTCCTAGTTAGTAGTCATTCTCCAAGAACTCTACCCATTATCGGTTGTCAGTCATTCGTTTGTATTTTGGTACCACAATTTTCAAACACAATTTGATCAGAAGTGGACCACGTTTTCTGTTTTTTAGTTTAGTATCACATTTTAAAATCTTCCTATAGAATTTATTATTGCCATTTTCACTGGAGATGCAAAGTAGATTCTTAAGAATAATCCAGCTTAAAGATAAGTTTTAAAATCGTCAGTGCAAGTTTCAGTCTAGATACCAAGTGCAAAATATTGCAACTTTGTCTGATAAGATAATTTGGAGATTTTAGACTCAAATAAAACCGACTTTTATCTATAGATCATCAGTTGGGGACCCCCAACTTCTTGCACCACATTAATCCTTGCGATAGATGCTTTATAGGGTAACTACCCTATATTATCTAAATGATCAAGCTGAAGACGGTTCTGAGACCTGATGGTATATGAAACGCATAATATAAACTATACCAAAGAAATTATCATTTGCTAACACTTTTAGAGACTATGTTACAACATTTTAATACTTCTAAAGATTAAAAAGTTTATTAAATTATTTAAAACTTAAGCTTGTAGTTCAGAAAGTTTACAAACACTCACAGATATTTGTTCAGGATTTCAAAGCATTTACATACAGCCATGTCGTCTTGGTTTCTCCAATTACTATCGGCTAGAAACTTTGCTTTCCCAAATTCTATGATCGGTTGCAAAGTCTGCCTCTTTCATCTTATAAATAATTCTTCTTTATTTTCTACAAGAATGTGATCAATTTGATTTTGGGTTACTCCATCAGGTGCTGCTCAGGTTACTTTGTAGATATGTTTGTGCTGAAAGAGGTTTCCTCCCACCATAAAATCGTCATTTTCATCACCAATCCCATGTTTTCTTATAACAATCTCTTTCGCATTAGAGCCGCTTCCTATTTCAAGTCATCCATCGTGATTTTTACGTCTCGTTTGTATTTTACTTGCAATATTTTTATAAGAGCGTACACTTAGCCATAGAACTATTTTTAATCTCATCAGATCAAAAAAATGGCAGAAATATATGATAAAAAAAAAAACTAAAAAAAACTGCCAGGCAAGACAAAAGGAGATTCATAGATCGAATGATAGACATGGCAGAAGAAGCGGCTGGAATATATGAATCAAGAACTTTATATACGATAATAAAAAATTGATAGGATCACACCATGTTTGTCGTACAAATCTAAGAAGAAAATTGACGAAACACTCTAATGGTAGAATATTTCTTCAAAATAAAACAGAATACAAAATCAAATGGTGAACCCAGAGGAACACTAAATCATTACTAAGGAGGAAATATCTACAGAAGAAATAAGATGAGATGTTTGAAATAGATTAAAACGGCAGAAATAGATAGTATACAAGCAGAAATGATAAAAACTCACACAATTTATTCAATATGAATTCTCTAGATACGAATTAATAAGATTTGCATACAAGAACAATAATTAAAATACCAACAAAAGAAAACCGAGCTATATGCGAACTAATGACCAGGATTATATTAGAAAGACTAAAAAACTATCAATAAAAAACTGGGAGAAAATAGGCAAGATTTTGAGAATTGTTAACTTGTGGACTTTCAATGGACCTTCGATTCATGAAACACAACAATAATATAAAAGGTACTAAAACAATATGGTATACTCAACAAATACATAGAAATAATAAGATTATTTTATGATAACTCTACTGCACATATAGATTATAAAATACAATTCATTCAAAAAAATTGTAATATAAAAAGGAGCAAGACAAAGGTGTAGCTGTTCTCCACGATTATTTCTAATATTAATAGACTGGGTAATGAGGAAAGCAGAGAACAGTAAAACAGCCATCAACTGAAATATGTTGGATAAATTAGAAGACTTGGAATTTGCTGACGATATCTGTTTAGTAACAATTAACAAAAAACATATGCAAGAGGATTAAGTAACAATGTAAAAAGAGTAGATCTACAAATAAAGTTGAAAAATACCAAAGACAAAACAAAAAGAGGATAAGTTCAATAAAGAGAAAAGACATAGAGAAATTTGAAGAAGTCAGCTATCTATGTGGTATAGTTAATGTGAAAGAGATAAAAATAGACGTATAGGATTAGCACAGAATATCTTTAAATCAACACATAAAATTGAGACGTCAACAAATATTAGTAAGAAAACAAATCTGAAAGTATTTTAAGGTAGTAAAAAATAATTCTAAAAAGTAAATGCCTTAGAATTATATAAAGAGTATTTTTATTCTAAAACTATTAAAAACGAAGACTAATGGAAGATGGTGGAAAAACGTAACGGGAGATGCATAGGCAACACCCTCGGTAAATCAAAAAATAATATAAGAAGATCAGCTTTGGATTATAATAAAACAGAAAAGAGACAAACAACACATAGAAAGAAAACTAACTTGAGAAGAATGGAAGATACTAACTAACAAAATCGGACGGATTCAGGACTAGCAACCTCACCACAGGCATGTCTACATGTTATTGCTCTTTGCTCCTGCATGGAGCTGTATGATGTATGATGAACATGTCAACCTGATTACTTCACTTTACAACCGTATTAAATGTTGTAAAAAATTGTGCTTTTGTAAAGAAAGCCAAAATAACAAAATATAATGGAGGAAAATCACTTTTAAATGACAATTTTTCCAAAAGCGATGGTTTAGTTAACTTTAATTAAAATCCATTTTTTGTAGAGTTAGATAATACCAAAAACTAGCTTTACTGGCGAAGAATGGAAATCAACACGATTTAAAATAAGAACTCATCGCTACCATAATATAATCATCCACTATCTTGGTATGTGAACCTTAAAAGCCTACGTAGGTAAATTGCGGATGGTTAAAAATTAGAGGTGGTTTCTAGAATCTTTATGTCACTATATATCAGAGTATTACAACAGATTCGTATTCAAAAACTTTTAATCGCTTGTATTGTGTCGAGGTTAATCAAAAGCGCCCGGAGAGGCAACTCAGCGTATGAGAGAAAACAAAACGCCAGGCACATATGATATATCACTAGAATTGCGGAAAACTGACAATAAGAGAAAACGAAATCACCTGAAATCAGCTGCAAAGTAAGAAATTAGTGAACATTTGATATGCTGACGATATACGTCTCGTACCACACACAATTGCAGACAAAAATTTTCTAGAAAAGTTGGGAAAAGAGGTCAATCCTGTGATTTAAATTAAATTCGAAAAGAAAACAGCAGAAATGAGGGTAAAAATAGAAGAACAGGAAAAACTTTAGAGAGAGAAGAGATAAAACAAGTGCAAGAGTTTTTCTACCTGAGGAGTATAATCAACAGCATTGAAGAAAAATTAAAGAAAATACAGAATGGATTTGGAATGCTAAATAATATATGGCAATTAACGCGAATAAGACGAAAGCCGAAAATAAGAAAAGAACCTTCAACAACAGCCTACAAAAAATTTTGAAAATATTCTAGCCCAATATCATCACTAATAAAGAACTGTGGATAGAAACTAAGCAAGAAAAAATTAGGAAAGTAATTAAAAACAGAAATAGAATTGGACAGATACTAAAGAAAGAAAACGACCATATAACAAAACAAGCGTTAAAATGGTACACTGTAAGAGTAAGGAACAGAGTCAGGCTAGTAAACACATGGAGGAGAATTACAGAGGTCGAGTGTAACGAAGTAGCCAAGTTAGGGTAAACTAGCTGCTATGGCTAAAGATAGGAAAACATGGAAACGCTTCGTGAACATAATCAACAGCGCAAGCTTAACCGCGTGGTTGAAGCACGGGCTGCGATGCGGACAGATCCGGGTTCCATTCCCGGAGCTCTCTGATGCCTGGCGGGTAGTCTACTCAGCCATTAAAAATAAATGAGTACTTCAAGCAGGGGGTAATAATGCGTTAATAATAACGCGCTGCTTGCCGCAACGACCGGGCAATGAGTACGAGCGTAAGAGAGTCTTAAGTTCTCTGATTTAATTACCATTTAATCAATAAACAGTTTCTAAAAGCAAAAAAAACATTATCAAATTGCAAATTATTTTACTAATTCAAAATTGGCCCAAAAATGTCTGTTGTAAGATTTTTCAAAATTCTTACTTCTTTAAACTATCAAATTTTTTTAATGTTGCTTTGTTTAAAACAAATTGAAAAAATCTGTAGATAGTTTATAGCACCTTTTTTGATTCTAATACTCTTTTAATAATTTTCTTATAAATTTATTTGTTATACTTATTTATTTTGAAAAACAAAACTGTTCCTTTTGTCCATATACGCGATTATTTGTTTGTTTGGCACTTTCTGTATAATGTGTTGCCTATATGGCTTAATCTATAATCAACAAATTCTTAAAATGTTATTGGGATCACACTACAAAGCATTGTTAATATCAGTTTGAGATTGTTTCTCAATTTTTGATTAAATGGTTAAAAATAAATATTTCGCTTATGTTATATTTGCAGTGTCAATGGGATGGTTATGATGACAAAATAACATTTATATAGTCAATGAAACATAGTCAGATTTAAAGTTATGCTTGTCTTAAATACGAAATGACCTCCATTCAGGGTCTAAAGGTCGTAGCGGGGCGGGAGTGGTCTCATTCGAGAGGCGTGGTTCTAAAGTTTTGTTCCCTACCCCCGTCAATTGCCATCATGCGTTAGAAAAGTGAGGAACGTGCGTTTGCCATCAAGGCCACTTTTCGAACGTATGTTTTGAGATCGCAACCCAGTGCGCCTTTCAAAATCGCTTTAATGTAGCCCTGTTAGGTCCGCCCGGACCAGAAATCAATTGTTACATGAGTCACTATGTTTAGATAAACCGGGAGTGCAACAAGACGAAGAACTGGAGAACCTCGGCCTATTAGATGACCTCAGAACATTGAGGCAGTGAGAGTTTCAATCATGCGCCTGTCCTTGGACTTTCCGATCGTTCAGTGAAGCGAATTCTTCACTATGACCATTATAATCCCTACAAGTTGGCGTTGTGCAAAAACTTTTAGACCGGGACTTCAATTCTCGGAGAAACGCACGTGAGGCACTTCTCGAAAGCGTTCCTGAGAACGCAACTGTTTTTTTCAGTGATGAAGGCCATTTTGAGTGGAAGCGTCAAAAAGCAGAACATGCGCTACTGGACTGACACTAATGCCCGAAAATTGTATCAAAAGCCTTTAGATTCACCTAAAGTCACAGTGTGATGGGCAATTTCCTCAGCTGGGATTGTTGGTCCCTGCTTTTTAAGAAAGCGAGGTCACAGTGACAGTGAAATCGGACCGGTATATGAATATGTTGGAGAAATTTTTTTCCACGACTTGATGAATTAGACTTAGGGAACATTTCCTTCCAACAGGACGGAACAACTGCTAACACTTCAAGGACATCAATGTTTGTTTTGAAGGAGCACTTCCTGGAGCGCCTCATCTCAATAAGGGCCAATTTGGAGTGGCCAGCCCGCTCCCCCGATTTGGCCCCTTGCGATTTTTTTGGGGGTTGTTTTGATATCCCGCGTTTATGTCAACCATCCAAGGAAATTTTTTTTTTGGCGCACTTACAGTCACTGCAGCCTCAAGGGCTTATTGTGTCCACTAACATGCACTTCATACTAAGACACCACGAACACCCATGGGTTGAGCGAGACTCGAACTCGCGCGGGCTAAAGGACAGAGCCAACTGATTGAACCATCTGAACCACCGTGTCCCCGTCCAAAGACATTACAACAGCTGAAGGATAGCATCCGGTCAGGAATTGCCAACAGACCCGGTGCTATGCTGGTAAGGGTTATGGCTCACGCTAGAAATCGGCTTATTCAGTGTATCGTCACCTACCTGGCATGATTTTCAAAACTGTGTAAAACAAAAACTTTAGATATGTACCTACATTACAGAAAAAAAATATAAAAAGATTTCTGATTTATAAAATGATTTTCATTGTTTTGCAAAAAGCCCAGTAAAGTACTAATTCTCAAAATGTTGTTGGGTTGATATTTAATGAACAATTTGTACCTCTGACTGTTGGGTTATTTAATTGAAATCTTGATTGTCATTCATTCATTGTTAGGCATTTCTTTATCGCAGGAAGTGTGTGTTGCACAATTCTGTACAAAAATGTATTAATTACATAAATACATAATTATTGGATAGCGAACAGTCAAAAAGTTCAGGATGATAAAGAGCTTTATAGGAACAAAATGATTGAGCTTGAAGCTGTTGGAATAGAGGACTATAGAGCGTGCCGCGAAATATTTATTTAATAAAAGTAATTTTATTGCCGCAGATGAAAAGGTGGAGATAGCAAAAAACGAACGACCGAGAAGTGCAAGCCATTTGGCACCATCGGGGGCGGCGGATCTCCTGCCGCTCGCGCAAACGATTATGTTACGTACAAGAACCGGAAGGTCATAAAAATCGAACGGCGAAATCACGAAGGCGGCCAAAATGAATGACAATAACGGGTAATGTTTTATTCGGCCGGAGGCGGCGATGCAACAGCTCCTTCCCGGCGCCGCCTCCGGCCCGATCTCTGGGATGACAGACGTGCTCGTTCGGCGCATTTAAATCGGTTATAAACCGGGATCTGCATTTCGCCATTCTTTCGCCCCGCGGCGGATTGATTTGTACGTGGCCTCCGCAAATATTGAAATATGCACCCCTTGTTTATTATTTTGATTGACGTGTTTGAAAGGCCAATTCGGATATTAAAAATGTTAGGAGCGCCGCCGCCCGCTTATTAATCTTTCAGGGCGGCGGTGCAGCGCGAGCCGACCGGCGGGATCGGCTTGGAAGACTAATGCGGCCGATTGACCGGCCGTTAATAAATGATGACGAAATCCGTGCCGCCTCAAATGCTGCGGCGTGTGTGTTTGTTTCCTTTGTAAGCAGGAGCTCGCACGTGCATTACCTGTATACACTGCTAATTCAAATTTAATCTGCCTGCATGCACAATGGTACAAAGCTCTCGGCTGCATAGACCAATAAGGAAGATTCAACCTTCAACTGAAATTGTGGCTATGCTGGTGTTCATAACAAATTTTTATTCATGCTACGCCTTTGTCCTACTAAGATGACTATAAAGCAATATTAATAGATTCATTTGTTGAAAAAGAACAATTTAGATTTGCTTTTTTAAATTTAATAGTTTTTTTTTATTTAATTGTACTTGGGTTGTTTCAAAGTAGCCGTTTTTCATGGAAGAAATATCAGATAATACTACAGAGCCTTAGTAGAATAATACTACTCTTTCATACAAGGTGGTTCAACGAAGACGCGAAGCAACCAGCGACCGGCAATGGGCAGGATGATTTTGTAATACGAAACCTGTAAGTTGGGGGTAAAGATTAATAAAGGGACCCAAGGGATGTATAGGCCTGCATAGTTCTAAAACCTTGAGAAATGCCCACTGAATTGTCAGCTCCCCTAACAAATCCTGGTTTTACGTCATCGTCGTGTCCCTGGGCGATGCGTGGCGTACAATGGGTGTACGTTATGTAACAGACGGAAGAGGGCGAAAGGCAAGTTTCTGGAGCATCAAAGCTAAAACATATCGGTTAAGGGAATAAACATCTACAAAAAATTCCGGCCCTCCAGGTTGGTGATTGGTGGGTCAGGTTAGTAGCCTAACTACCGTAAAAAATAAGCAAGTTCAAAGTACCGGTGGAAGGTCTTGGAAATGGACAGCTAAAGAATTGGAAGGACAACGAAATACTAAGATTAGCGACATGGAATATTAAGTCATTGAACAACAGAGACTAAGAAATAGAAAAAGAGCTGAGAGAACATGATGTATATATGCGTTTTACAGGGAACGAAGAAGAAAGGAAAAGTATAGTTACTAATAGGTTATTATATTTTGGTTTGCAGTGGGGTACTTAAAGATACAAGAGAAAAAGAAGAGTAGCATTGGTGATAAAAAAGATTATAAGAACTGCATAGAGGGGTTGTATAAGTCACAAAGAATAATAATGGTTACAAAGAAAATCTATTTGATTGGAATACATGCACCAGAAAACTCTAATCCGAAAAAAGCAAATGTTTTAAGGAGAATTGCAGGATTTAATTGATGGAATATCAAATAACAAAATAATAATCGTCATGGGTGACTTCAATGCTAGAATAGCAAACGCAGATACACAATGATTTAATGAAAATATAAAAAATAAAAACGGTTACCTGATGATAGAATTTTGCACTAAAACTGAGATAAAAATTAATAACAAATTTTTTAAACATAAAGAACATTGTAAATATACATTTAAAACGCGAGATTACTGATTCATGATAAATTACTAACAAATAAAGAAATACATCCAGACTAAATACTGGATGTAAGAACTTTGACATCACCTAATGTGGAGAGCGATCACTATTTATTACCCTGTAAATTACTAATAAAGATAAAATATTCCAATAAACAATTAATGAAACAGCTGGAAACAAAACTTTAAAAAACGAATTAATCAAAGGAGCTTTCAAAAGAGTAGAAAAAATAATAGCTAATCAAATAAACAACGAAGATAATGTGGAAAACAGCTAGATAAAGGAAAGCATTTTAACTACCGCTCACAAAGTACTTGGAACTAAAACTATCAATATAAATAAAAGATGGACAACCAACATGCCATAGTTTACAAAGGAAATTAAGCAAAAAAGCTAACAGAAGAAAAATTGTCACTCAAAAAGAATGAGAACTACATAGACTATAAAAGAATAAGAAAGGAGACCCATGAGTTTGCAAGGAACACAAAAACGGAGTGTTGGGAGGGAGTTACGAAACGACTTTAGTCAGATTTCTATGGACGACAAAGACAAATGTGAAGGTTCTTAATGTAACACTGGAGTGAAATGAACGAGTCAAATAATATTTTACAAGAAACACCAAACATAACAACAAACGAAGAAACAATAAACCTGCAAATCTTACAACGCATAGCGAAGTGGCGAAGCATTCTCCCAAACTAACGATGACCTTTGACCAATCAGTTTCCAAATCACTAGCACACAAGTCTTTTTGGTCACCTGTCGATTGGTGAAAACAGAATTTGGAAATTACCAGCCGTTCTCGAGTTATTGCTCGGACGGACGGACAGACGGACAGACAGACAGTCGGACAACATGAAGTTAGTAAGTGACTCCACTTCGCTTCGTCACTTAATAATAACAAAAGGATAAGTGAGTTATTAAAAAAACTAAGAAACAGAAAATCCCCAGATAAAGACCAAATAGTAAATGAAATACTCAAACATGGAGGCAACAGGCTGGTTAAACAACTCCAAATATTTATCCAAAAAATTGTAAGATTTAAAAAATTCCAAATGAATGGCCCAAAGCAATAATTATACAGATGCTTAAGAGAGGTGATCCCAAAGAACCCGATGACTATAAAAGAATAAACCTGCTAAAACAACGGTAAAACTAACGAGAACTATAGCAAAGAAAATAAATGAGGAAATACAATTGCAAAAAGAACAGCAGGGATTCAGAACAAGTCGATCATGTAATGATGTCGTGTTTACAGTAAGATAGCTAAAAGAAAAGTCACTGGAATATAACCTTTACCAGAATATCTATGGCTAATAGACCTTAAGAAGGCATCTGATATGGTTCAAATAAAGGGCGTAATACATCTGTTATATGATATTCCGTTATATCTAATAAAAACTGTTGAAAATATTTAGAAAGATAACAAAGTAACTGTTAGATAGGGAAACTCCTTGAGTCCTCTGCTGATCAATCTGGCAATGGACGAGATCATCAAGAAAGTCAAAACAAAAGAGGATACAGAAAGCAAAACGAGTAATATATATATATATATATATATATATATATATATATATATATATATAACAAGATCAGTCATAACGTGCACATGTAAAACAAGACCTGACTCTACCAAAGACTATTAGAGATGACAAAGTTGAGAGTACTTAGAAGAATCATAAGTAAAGATTAAGGGATAGAGTAAGAAGTGAAGATATCAGGCATATATGTAAGATGTAAGACAGTTTTAATAATTGGATAAAAGAAAGAAAAACAGAATGGAACAAATATATAGAAAAATGACAAATGACAGAGTGATGAGAGTAGCAAGAAACAAGTCGCTAGTTGGTACTGAAGAAGGAAGAGACACTTCTGCCTATTTATGAGATGGACGAAGAAGAACATTTAGTGTTATGTTAACTACCTTAATAAACATGAGCGGCACAATGTAGGCGTATTGTTAAATATTTGTACATGTGACCAATCCCGCTAAAGTCTTCCTGCAACTAATGATTGGATTGACAGGTGCTTTACAAGGTTGTTTCTATGTTCTGCTAACTTGCAAGTCTCTGGATTTCACTGGTTACACATGGGAATTTCAGATCTGTTTGAAGAGTATCATTTTTGATGTACCATGGGAACAGCGCAGTATTTTGGGGTGAGATTCCTTTGTGCAACTACATGGTTAAGGCTTCAATGTTACTTTGTGTAGGGGTAGCTTGTTTGACAGGGTAAGTTAATATTGATGTCCAAGTAATCTCTACATTTGATTGACTTTATGCTAGCTGTTTTATCTTGGTTTTGATATTTGCGCTCCATGTGAGTTTCTTATCGAGATGCATCCTGAGCTATTTAGTTTCTGTTTTCATGGCTGCGGTTGGAACAGATTATCTGTGTACATTTTTTAATGTTAATTATTGCTGTTGGTTTAGCCTTGCAATAAGTCAAGCTGGTGTTGCAGGTGTCCTACTGTTATTTGTGTTGTTTCTATAACTGTAAATATAGCGATGTCAATATTATCTGTGGTTGGTAAGTCGGAGGAGTAGATCAGGTAGAAAGAGAGTTTGATTTGCCGAGGACCTTCACCTGGAGAGAATAATGTGATTGGTAAATGTAGCTGAACATCTGGAAGTGATTAGATTTCGTTGTCATTGTAAATTACTTGAGGAGTGGAGGTCTAAAGAGTCATAAAAATAGTGGGAGATTGTTTATCTTTATTTGTTTTAATCCAGCTATTGTAGGACCTTCTAATTGCCCTTTTAAATTTCTTCAATTTTTAAAATCTTATTGAAAGCTATACAATATTTTCAACATCAATACTCCGATGTCTTAGTATCCTCACGTATGCTGTTACTGTTAGTATTGATCTTGACAAATCCGGAGCAGTTAATTAAGCGTTAAGGCCTATATGGTATGTACTGACAACTGTGTGATATTTTCCAGATGCTGGTTTGTCTGTTTGAGAACGCGTAGCAGTGTCTAGCCTTTACGTAGCGCCAAACCGCAGATGAGCTTAACCAGATTTGATGTGTGTGGGTGTTGCACAGTCCAATTGATGTCCACGCCATATTGTGTTCAATGAGAGGATATTGTAATTTCTTTGTTATGAAAGTTGATTATCGCAACTACTTTGGATACTCCCTGAAGTTGCTTGTATTTTTGTTAGAATCGTTATCCATTTTAGCCAATTTTGCCAATCAATAATTTTAACGTTGATAGAAGGAAACTGTTCGGACTTTGCTAATTCAGCAATAACGCCCTTGAGGTCCTCAGTAATCAAGGCTTCTCTTGATTCATCTCGCAAGCTATGTGGAGGTTACTGGTAAAGATATAGTTGCGCAACGCACCGAGGTCAGCCTCTTTAAGCACTATTTTGTATTCTCGGTAGCTGTTTTCCTTGCCAGAAAATGGGACAAACTCAAGTAGTCTGTGATGTCTTCGTCTGGAGCGGCGTTGCAGACTGCAAGTAATCTGGCACGTACAAAGAGGCTGATGTTGCTATGTCATTTTCAGTTAATTGAGATGCTAGATAAGGAGACGTTATATATACAAATAACGGAAGAGTGTATAAAATTAAAACATTTAAAAGTATATACAAATGCGATAAAAACAGTTGTAAAGCAGACTTGTAGTAGGATTACTGTAAGAAAATACCGTAAAGTAATAATATGAAAAGGTAGTTACTTCGTTTAAACATGTTTAAGTAATCGAGAAGTAAAATAGACTTAGAATGGTCAGAAAAATCATAGTTTTTGGTAATGTAGTCGAATGCATCACAAAAAAACTACTGTTAGTTTAGGAAAACAATATTTTATAAGGTAATGCAATTTCTTGTTTACCGTTAGTTGTAGTCTAATATTAATGAAAAAACTTGATATGAATGTAGATGGTAAGGCTTTAACGCCCTGCGCGTGAACACGGCCAGCGAACTGAAAGGTTAAGGCTCTCATATATTTGCTTCGTCTGCCCGGTCGTCGCGCCCCATCTCTGATGTGGGGCGATGTAGCAAGCACCGCGCCTTAGACGACCGCCATTATTACTCCTTGTTTGAGTGAACGCAGGTACTCAATTATTTTTAGTGACTGAGTAGGCCATCCCCAGGCATCAAAGAGCACCGAGAATGGAACCCGGGTCCGACCGCACCACAGCCCGCGTCTCAACCACTGGACCACTTTGACGGTTAATATAAATATAGATCTTGAACAGAAATAATACTGCCAGTGTACATTAAAAGAACGTTTTTATTATTTATATACCTACAAATAAAAACAAAATAAAAATTCTAGTTGCCTACAAAAATATTTAGAGTACCTTTTGGTCTTATACTGGATCTTAAAAATTAGGACAAATATTTAATTACAACAAAGAAAAAGATCATGAACATAACAATTATTGCAAGAAGACAGAAGAGAGCACTTGGAATGAACATCTAGAGGTCAGGATAGTGCAAGAAAGAAGAAATATAATACTGGGGAAGGAAGGACAATAATATCTTGCAAAAGTCAAAAATTAAGTCTGTTTATTGCCAGATCAAAACTTACGTACATCATAAAGTGAACGATGCACTTAACACTACTGAGTAAGAAAATTGAACAAGAAAAAAATTAATATTTTCAGAAATATTGAAAAATTTTCTAAGCTGTAGAAGGTACAGAAATGAACGAATCGAGTTGAAAATTATCACATTTCTTCTCTACTTCTTAGGCTGCTCAAATATCATTTATACCAGCAGGATAAAAGTGAATGTTGTTACACAACATTCTTTACTATTAGATTTTTATCACCATTATTTAAATATGGAATTATAGAAAAATTATGATTGATATTTTGGGAATATGATAAGAACCGTGGTTGTAAGATTACAATGTTGATGACTAGTTGTGGGTGAGATTATTCTTTTGGTTCTACATAATTCTAGATGACGATAGTTGATATATTAAACTAGAAAGTGTTTTGACCCTCACAATGTAATCATAGTATGTACTTTACTTAAACTTCATGATAATGGTAAATCTCTAAAAAATGAGAGGTCAAGGGTCTCATATGTGCGTCCTCACTGTGGCAAATATAACGCCTAGACAACCGATTATTTTTAGTGACTGAATAGGCCACCCGACAGGCATCTGAGCTCAGAATTGAACTCGGGAGTGTCTGCCCGCAACCAAGCGCCTCATCGGCTACACTGGAGTATTGTATTTAAACTTAGTTTTGATAATACTCTCGGTCAGCGTGTTTTTACAGTTTTATTTTTAGAGAGTTGTTCTTTTGCTGAAAATTGGTTTCGACCTAATCCAATATTGCTGGACCCTTCAAAGGCGGTTTATTTCCAAAAAATCCCGTTTTTCATTTGAAAGAGCGCGAAAGATAAAGTATTGCAAGCATCTGCGAAGAAATAATTATTATCTATAATAAAACTGTATTTAGTTTCTTCTTACACAGCTTCTTTAGTATAACTGATGTAACATGTCAGAGAGGTAATTTATGAAATTATATTTTCCGTTCTCTATTATTCTTTTTAATATACAAGAATTATTAGACTGTCAAAGCTTTGCTAACCGAGAGATTACAGAACTTAATCTTCTTCACTTCTAAGGTCATTACTTTTTTAAGAATGGTATTAATTATTTTTTTAGCAGCTAATGAAACGGATTTGTGCTTGGTTAAGGTGCAGAACTGATTTTTTATCTTCGGAAAAAAAGATACAAAAAGTTGGATGAAAGTCATATCGGAAAACGTTAACTGAAATTTCTTCAAACAAGCAGCATGTGGCATAGCTCGGCCTTTAAGTAAAATTCCGAAATATATTTTCTCTATGTTTTAGCGCTTACATAGAGTGACATTTTTTGTTAACAGAAGCCATCATTCCCCTCTTTAACAGTGATCAAAACCGCTGGATTGGTTGGCAGCGCGGCATGCCAATTAATTTTTCCACATTTGTAACGTTCCGAATCTTGCAAACTTGTTTCATCCTGTGCGATCACCTGACAGACTATCATCTTGAAAAGGCTAATAGGCGGTTTCCTATACCCGGACATGTGGCTTCTCGGGATTGTAAGTTAAGGGTTGATCTTCACTAATTAGGACACGCCGAACACAATGGCACCAACCATTTTGACCTACGAGGTCGGGAATAGGTTAAAAAGTCTTCTGGTGACATTTACATAGAGATATGCTGTAAAACGTCGTAAAGCTTGCTTTAACGCAATTTTACGTAATTACAATGTGCATTGACGCGTATTAAATGTGCAATTTTTGCTCGTCACGCGCTAATGAGTATCAACATGTAATTATGAAAATGATGCAATGAAATAATATGCACAAACAAAGTCACTTTTTGACCTGTTCCCGACCCAGTAGGTCAAAATGCTTGGTGCCATTGTGTTCGGCGTGTTCTAATTAGTAAAGATCAACTCTTATCTTACAATCTTGAGAAGTGACATATCCGGATATAGGAAACCACTTATTAGCCTTTTATTTAAACCGTACCAGAGCTTTTATAGCCTACATACTCATTGGCATTTACCTCTGAAGCGTCTTATTCTACCATTCTTATTTTATCTATTGTTTATGTAGCTTATTCTTCCCTTTGGACAGGTTCTCATTTCTAGTTCTTGTCGTCCTCTCTCTTTTTTCCTGGTTTCCGATCAATTTATTAGTGGCCTGTCGACTTTATCTTTTGACTAGTCCCGTCCGTACACGTTGTGTTGCAATATTTGTTGTTGATGCTAGAAAAAATCTATAATACAAATGTTTTTGTATTTTGCATTGCTTTGCTCTGTCTCATTTAATTCTATGGGAGGAATAAATGTGGTTCGCGCTTGAATGTACAATAATATATGCGTATTAACAAGGTTTAGGGATTTTCCTTTCAATTAAGGGAAAAACAAATTCAGGGGAACATTAAAAACATATAAATAAAGAAATATGTAAAATAAAATCTACAGAAATAACCCAAAAAATGTTTTTCTTATGTTGTGCCAGCTGATTATATGTAGTCCATATATGAATCTTTTGTCTGTTGGCTATAATGCAAAGAGAAAATTTTCCCCTTACAAATGATGTCATATAACTGCTATATAATTGCATCTAAAGTTTTTCCTGGCATAATGCACGTGCAGGAAATTAAATAAACTTTAATTCCCAACAATAATTGAAAGCAAACACGTACCACGTTAGGAAATAATTTATTACTCATTATAATAAAGAATGTCACCTGGAATTAGCAAATTTCATTTTTTCATTATAACTCAACTTATGTAAAGTAATAACAGAAACTTTGTACTAATTATTATTTTACTATTTCAAAGTTCTTGAACAATTCCTACAAACACATTAAATGCAGACTCGGATTGGCTTGGATGTTTAATGGTTGATATTACGACTTATTTATAACAAAGACGGAAAACTTATAGCACTCGTGCTACAGATGGAACGTAAGAAAATAGCTCGTAAACGATTTTAAAGACAGAAAAAAAAACATTGGAAATTATTAAAAGTAGATATAAAATTTTCTGATCTCCCAGAAAATTATTGTTGAGGAATAAACTTGCGGCACAAATTGTAAATTACAGTGATTTATAACAACTAAAAGCTTTAGGTAGAGGATTTGAAAGATGCACGAAGAAGGTGACCCTTAGAATTTTTTAAGGGCGCAAAAGAACATTGGGGGTTAACTTCAAGACGTACTAAAGCTTCTGCCAACCGAAGTTTCTAGTGTTCTTTGTAAGCTTGTGAAACATCTAAGAAAATTGTTCTGAAATATGGGCTCGATTTGAAAAGATAGATAAAATTACAAAGCAAATCAAAATCGTGGAATCCGTAGCAGCTATCACATAAATTCGTAACACATCAAGGTGCTTTTCGATAATAGTGTTAATAGATGAGGTATACATTTCTTATAAGTTTTGAATGTCCTCTATCAAACTTTTCTACTAAATCACTACCCAGTTCTTCAGCCCTATGTAGAAGAGATCAGGCGTCTGTCACCGACACTAGTAACGATGAATATCAACCGTTAAAAACGCAATAACAGCGTCTCGTCCCAATCTTCATGTCATTTATTAGCTTGGTCATGTAGGACCACCTAATATTATAAAGAAACTGGGCATCTTGATACTCACTGAGTTGGAAAATATTCTGATTTGTGTTCTTATGCTCTAAAGCAATATTACCAGATCTAGCGGCTAGGAAGCAAAAGTTTTCAAAAGGGTTTTCAAGTCATTAATTATAGAGAAAGTAATATTTAAAGTACTGATAATCAATACTATAATTTTTGTTTACTTAGAATAGCTACAGACTTTATGAATTCTGCAAAAAGAAAGAAAAATAAGAAAACCAACGCAAAAATATGATAGAAAATTAGAGAACTTGGAGCAATCCAAAATTAAATTGAGATACTAAAGTGATCATTTAACAAATAATTTTTGTAAGAACAACATATGGGAGAACATTCAAATCCGTTCGTCATCGCGTTATGGCTGTGGAAACGATGCAGCTGGCGCTGCGAGGAAAACCCGCAGCGGCGGCTCGCCGGCGCGAAAACGGCGCCCTCAATTTTTCTTCCGGCGGTAAATTGCGGGGTGCTCCTGAGCGGCATTGACAGGGTGACGGATCGCTAACCCATTCGCCCCGTGATGGATGGCGTCACGTGACTTCCGGTCCGCGATGACCACCTGTTGGATGACACATTCATATGATGCACACGCACGGCTTTACTGACACAAATTTAGGGCTGTCATCGAGGTACTTTGTAGCATGTTTACTGCGTCACGTTCGCCGGTCGCGGATGTCAGCCCGCATTGAGTTCGGCCCGTAGATATGAACCGCTGAAAAACTGCCGGATCGAGCCCCCGGCACAGGTGGACAGCGCCCTAATTGCAATAGAGTCGCTTTCATTCGATGGCGATTCATAGGCGCGCAGAAAATGAACACGGCCGGGATAAAAACTTTGGGACCTACTAAGCAAATACTATATTTTAATTCATGACTAATATTCTATTTTTCATGTGTGGGCCATTCCTAGACTATTTCTAACTTCAACAGTAAACGTTTTGTTTAGGAGGCACTATAATGAAACTCGCTAAGAAATTTTGGACTCTAAAGTAATAACAGTAGAATAAATCAGATTATAAATTAAAGGTGAAACGGACGGACCAACAAGATCAAATAGTGAAAGCTGAAAAATAAAAGTTCATCAGATTTGTTTAAAAATGAAAATAAAAATGGAAAACATAAGAAAAAGTTGTAGCAAATACCTAGAAAAATTCCTAAAAAGTGAAGGTAAATTAAAAGAAAAGAAAGTTAAAAACGAGTAGTAAATATTAAGTTCACCAGCAAAATTCTATATGTTAAACATGGAAGAAGAAGAAGAAACTTGAATAGAGTTATATAAAAGAATTTTTTATTACTATGTTCAAGCTTTTCAGCTAATTTTATGTTTGATGTTAGTTATAGCTAGGTTAATGTTTGGAGTTGTGTTTACTCTAGGTCAACACTGAATACGGCGTAGCTAAGACCAGCTATTTAACCGAAGAAAGAGTCTTTACGAGAGAAGCTAAAGTGTTAGTGGAGTGCTAACTGCCTTCAAGGCTAAGTTTGCACACTACCTTGACTGTCTCTATAATAGCAAGGTAAAAAATACCATAATAAAATATGCTATATAATTAAATTGTCTATTTACTGTTATAATAGGCGAATTGAACAGTTTGAGAAGACAGAAAGTGTACTGGATGACAATCTGTCTAAAACGGCAGACCAGTCACCGAGACCGTAGAACAAGCTCGAAAGCTTTGTGAACAAGAACCTACAACTTCGGTCGTTAAAGATGCAGCTCAACTCGGTGTTAGTGTAGGCTCTATACACATCATCCTCACCAAGAAATTTAATCTATTTCCGTATAAGATTCAATTGAAACGCCTCTCACCGAGGTCAGTATTGGCAAAAGGTTTACTTTTGTAAAAGTAATCATGGATATGCTTAGGACCAAACAGTTGGACACAAAGCACGCTGAGGCCCATTTTCAACTAGATGGCTATGTCAATAAACAACATTACCGACATTGGGGTACCGAAAACCCACATTTTACTGAAGTTTGTCGATTGCACCCAGAAAAAGTTAGGGCATGGTGAGCAATTTTCCACTATAAAATTGCAGACTCACTGTTCTTCACAAAATATGCAAATAAAGAAATTTATCGTGCAGAACATTTTGAGAAATTTATTCCAATTGCAAGAGACAAAAGATAAATCAAATAATATTTGTTTCAGCAAGATAGAGCCACCGTCCATCGGACTCCGAGTATCTTTAACATCCTCACAGAAGTCTTTGGAAAGAAGATTTTAAGTCTGATAGAAGTAAGATAGAAAGTGGCATCGAGTGGCCCCCAAATTTCTATGTAAACTCATGTGATTTTTTCTTAAGGGGTTATCTTAAAGATAAGATTTATCGAAACCAACTCCTGTCTGTTGACGAAGTCAAGAATCGCATCACAGAAGAGGTTTTTGCCATTTTTGCGGACTACTATTGAGAGTTTTGGTAAAAAGGTTGAAATGATCATCTCTAGTGAAGCGGCTATTTAGAAATATAATGCATTGAACTCCATTTATTCATCATCATAATAAAAAAATTGATTTTTTTTTATAATAAACTTTTCATCGTTTATGTCACATAGTGAAGACCCTGCAGAAGAAATGTGTATCGCTGAAGCAACGTGCAAAGAGCAAAGTAACATTCCGCAGGATACAGACTACAACCAAGATAAATTCCGATCTTAAGACAAGGTTTAAGAAAATTATAGAAAAGGAAGTCATTAATAACAGAGAAATATTTGTTTTTATTTTAGAAGGAAGAAAAATTTTATATCAAAGTAGCTACCATTGTAATTTTAAGGAATAATAGAAAAGATAAAATAGAAGGCTTTGAAGTTAGTTTTTCTTCTAGAAAACAACAAATACTGACTAAAAATAAAAACAAAGCTACAAACATAGGAAGAAATAAAATTAATAAGGTAAACACCAAACGTGTGGGTTTGTCAAAGAATAGATAGAGAGTTATCAAAAAAATATTCATTAAAAATGAAACTAAGCTTGGTGTGGTACAAATAACATAATGAAGAAATGGAGATCATAATAAAATAATAAAAACTTCCAAGACTGTTTTAAAGAAGGAAAACAAAGGTTACTTTAAAAACACCTCTTACACAAAAACGAAAAGTATAAGACTATTAAAAGAATGTGAGAGTTTTTAATAGAAGAAAAGAACAGAACGACAGTTGTTTTCAGGATAATTTTATAGAAATCATTTTAAACTGAATGGAGTGGTCATCTCAAAATACCAAAAGCCAAGTAATTTTGATTTAGGGCTAATTTGATCAAATCAAAATGTATGTTTGTCAGTAGCGTTTTTACAATTTGAGCTAATATAATCAAAAACGATTAGCAAATGCAACAATGTAATGATTTATTAACCATTTTGTACATCTTATATGAGAGATATCAAACAACCTAATAGGAATATTGGTGACAAAATTGTGATTCATATCTTAGATACCCAAGGTAAGACATAACGGAAGAAGAAACAAAATAATAATAATAATAAAATTGAGACAACAATGTAACTGTTTTGAGTGTGGATTTTTAAACCTTACAAAAGCTTGAAATAAGTGAATGTTTATTGTACCAATAGTTGTTTCAAGAAAACATTGTGCATGAATAACAGGCTAGAGTCTGATTGGCCACGCACTGTCTGAACTTCAGCGGCTATAAAAAAGTACGTAAATCCACTTCAAAAAATAAAGAAAAATATGTCAAGAGAAATGAACCTACCGTCGCGATTTATGTCTTGGTTGATCGCGAGTGACTTAAGTTTAGGGGGTATAATGTGGAACAACAAAACATTTACTGACAGAAATTCTTCAAGAAAAAAACAGGCTAGAACAATTAAAAAGCCTGCTCCAGTGGTACGCTTACTAAAAACATCGCCACATTATTTTTACAGGTGGAAACATTTTCACCGTGGAGCATCATGAATGAGCAGAATAATAGAGTATATGCCAAGAGCTTCCGAAAAGCGTCATGGGTGGTTAAAAAGGTTTCATTGGATCGGCTTTTTCCCTGGATCGGGAACGTGGAACAATTTAACTTACAATCGAAGCCCTGCTCGGCGGAACCAAACCAAATTGCGTACCTTATCTAATAGACAACAATCGAAAGCAGCGGCCCGATGACTCAGTCGCGCTCTCCCGGACCTAGATGCACCGCGGATTGACGGTCCATTCAGCAAGAAGAGAGAGCGGCACTGATGTGTGTGCACGAACCTCCTCAAGAGCTCAGGCCACGCCACATTTCTTTGTTCAAATGTATAGATAGATTGTTTTAACTTTTAAACTAAATTTTTCCCAAGACATTTCTATAAATGGATTGTATCAAGGTTAAGTTTTGTGCTGGCCAAATTTAGTCGTTGGTTTCTAAAACATAAGCAGTTTATATGATGAAAAAACTTCTAGAGTGCCATTTTAGGTTTGACCCTTCCTACTATTGTAGACATAGATTCGGCCTGGATTTCCAAATAATCAGACTAAATCCACCTTTGTAGTTCTAACGACTTAACATGTAGTATTGTGTCAAAATCAGAATTAGTAAATTATAGCATTTTTGGTTCTCATATATTGAGATACCTACTGAGCGCGTTTCTAGGTAGCGGATAAAAGAATGGCTGAGGTAAACTAAACGCTTATACCCAGGATCCATGATCCTCTCTACTGGATTGTAATCAACCGGTATATTTTACAGGAATAAATCACCCTCGTGTTAGTATTGTGCGAGGTGATCCGTTTTGGTGGATAAAAGAAACCTGATGAGTGCGCCATTTCTAGGACGATTGAGTTTCCTAGAGTGTAGCCACATCACTTCGGCCTGGATTTCACCTAGATGGAGGTCGAGACTAATCCACCTTGACCAATCCTGTGAAGAGCAGTAGCAAATCATTACTGCAGCCAATCTAATTACAGGAGCTAAAGCATTCTTTAGAGCCTTCAAGTAGTCTTTGTGTTGAAGATACGATATTCTTTGTTGGTCTAAGGGCGATCAAACTACCCAAATGCAGCTCTTCAGCAACATAAGTTTCTTACAAGAAACCACTCTACAGAAAGCGCTACTCCAACCCCAAAAGAAGCCAATGACAGCAGCCTTAACAGACATTCAGTTAACAAAGACATTTCTGAGGTTCAAAAAGACCTTTGGAAGCCATTTAGAGTTAGTCAACTCAACCAAACCAATAAAATACTAGTTACCTCCAAGCAGTGCTGGCTCCGAGAACTAGCCCTGTGAAAGAGTAAAAGCGAAAATACTGTCACCTATCTATTTACCAGGAGCTGGTTACTAAACTACCCAAAACGAAGTGTTGTAGAGGCAAACACGAGCTTTTGGCAACTTCAACTTCCGTCATGACTAGCCTCCAAAGACGACTGCAGATGACCTAGGTTGAGGAAGGCGGCTCTGTGAACTTTAAGATATAAAGGGTAAGAGGAGTCGTTCGGAGGGAGACTCACCAGCTACTTCCAACCCCAAAAAGAAGCCAAGACAGCAATTAGGTCAACAACAATCTCATACACGAGACTATAGAAAGTCTCTGAAAAGTCACCTTTGGTAGCTATTGTAGAGTTAGTCAACTCATACAAAAAAATAACTAGTAGTCAAACACACTACAGGCAGAGATACTGGAGGTTTTGAATACTCATATGTTCACCCTAGCGGAAAACTAACTTGCAGCCACTTTTCCGAAGAGGTGTGTAGAATCATCTGTAAAAACGATCGTGCTTTATAGTAGCTAAAACAAGCAGTTGCCAACCTTTCCCTTCCCGTCGGATGAAGCCTGTCTAGACGACGTGAGGATGGATCGGCTACCTAGGTTGAGGAAGGCGGCTCTGTGAATTTTAAGAAAACCTGATACCACAGAAACCGCCATCCGTAGGGTGGCGAAGGCTGAGATTGGTGCATCTTTCACAATGCTGAAAAGCAGGAACCTATGGGTAGATTCGTAGTGTTTGGTATAAGCGGAAAGACAGTGGTTGCCATTAATAACGAAGAAAGGAAACTGTTTTATCAGTTTTGGGGAGAAAAACAATAGCCAAAGAAAAAGGATGCGTCCTTGGATACCCCTCAAATCTAAGAACAACATTACCGGCAGGGCATGGCTGCGACAAGAAATACCCTCTATGATGGAAGTAACTCCTGCCATTATGACTTGCACTTGCTTCAATTAGAGGATTAGTTCTGGCCCAATATGGCCAGCATCAGCGCTATCTCTCTTACGGACATCTTCAAGTTCATCCAAAGGATTGGTTGGCTTGAGTGATGGGCTTGAGAGGCAATTATTGCAGTATGGGGGTGGATGTGACACCAAAAAATCTCACAGCAACATTCAATTAACTTTTTTGCAGTCCAAACAAATAATAGCAGGCGCTACGTCTGGGTTTTACGGGGGGTGTTCTAGTGTAGCCCACAACAAATCAGCAGCTGCATGGGATTGGGACAAAGTCTTGGATTATCTGAGCACTACAGGAGTTTATCCTAACGGAAGAAATTTCAGTAACCGTTAATTGGCAGTCTCGAGAACGTGGCGAACAATCCAATATTTTTCACTATCACTTTGGTTCTAGGCCGATCTTAGCAAACTTTTTTTCCCAAAAATCGTTTATGTTATACGTATGCTTGAGTCTTCTTAAGGGTGTTACTACTAAACTGTAACTTAAAATTTCGGATGGTTTTACGGCGTTTGTTATGAGAAATTTTATAAAATTTGTTGGACGAGGGCATCTCTTTCTTTGATATCATGAGGTACTCTACAAAGAGAATCTTTTTTAGACACCTCTACTTACAACACTCAGAAGGCGCCCTCCTCACCCCAGCTGTCGTAGAAAAGAAATTCGGTTTACATTTTATTTATGCATTTAAATTTATATATTTATCTAATCAACAGGATAACAATACAAAGGTAGTTTCAGATATAAATTAAAATTTAGTATAATTTTGTTTATTTTTTGGGGTAAGGAGCAGTTGGAGAACAGGATGTTCTTAAAAATAGAGTATTAGCTGCATAAATACGTTAAAGATGTAAAAGTTGAATTTTAATTACGTTTAACTCAACTTGAAATGTGATTCCCCTGAATCTCAATACATCTCCCGCTTTTAAGGTTGTTCTATGTATCTTCTTCTTCTTAAAGTGCCTTATTCATTATTGAATGTTGGCAACAATCGAGGCAAAATTTTGTCTCTTATCAACTCATGTGTACTCATGTGGGTCCAATCTCTAATGTTCTTAAGCCAGGAGCATCTCCTGCGACCTCGCCCTCTTTTGCCTTCAACTTTTCCTTCCATAATGAGCTGCAATGTATTGTATTTGTCATTCCGATATAAATGACCAAGATAAGCTGTTTTTCTTTTTTTAATAGTTAATAGGAGTTCATTTCTTCTATTCATTCGTCTCAGGACCTCTTCGTTTGTGATATGCTCTGTCCAAGATATACGTAGTATTCTTCTAAACACCCAGTACTTAAAAGCTTGTATTCTCTTTTCTGTATTAGCCTTGAGGGTCCACGCTTCAGCACCATACAATAGTATTGAGTATATGTAGCACTTCACAAATTTGTATCTGGTTGTAAGACGAAGACTGCGGTTGGTAAGTAGTTTTTTGAGTTTTTGGAATGCTGATCTTGCTGTTTCTATTCTTATTTTTATTTCCGTTTCTGGGTCTCCATTTTCTGTCAGCCAGCTTCCCAGGTATTTGAATTTTTGTACTTTCTCTATTTGTCGATTATATATTATGAGTTGTGTTTGTGCTATTGGTGTTTTGCTGAAAATCATGTATTTTGTCTTTTTAGTATTTATCTTTAACCCTATTGCGTCTCCTTCACGGCTTACTGCATCCATCAGCCGTTGTAGTCCTTCTAGGCTATCCGAGATTATCGCGGTGTCGTCAGCGTACCTTATATTATTAAAAGTTTACCGTTTATTTTTATTCCGTCTTCGGAGTTTTCTAGGGCTTTGACAAAACTGTTTCTGAATAAATATTAAATAATAGTGGTGAGAGGAAGCAACCTTGCCTCACTCCTCTTTTAATTGAGATAGCTTCCGTATTTTCATTATCTGTTCTCACTGTGGCGTTTTGGTTCCAGTATAGGTTTCTAATAGCTATTATGTCTTCTTGATCAAGTCCTTTCTCAGTCAATACTGTCAATAGTTCGTCGTGCTTTACACGGTCGAAGGCTTTTCATAGTCGATGAAGCACACGTAGATATCTTTTGTTGGTCACGGCATTTTTGTAGCAGAACTGACAGGCTAAATAATGCTTCTCTGGTACCAAACCCTTTTCTAAATCCAAATTGGGAGTCGCTCAGATCTATTTCACATTTCTGATATATCCTACGGTGTTATGAGTCGAAAATCATCGCATTTATTTGCGTTGGGTTTTTTGGGTATAGTGATAAACTCCGATGTCATCCAATCAGAAGGCATTTTCCCAGTTTGATAGATTGCATTAAAAAGATTAGTAAGTAATATTATGTTTTCTTCATTTAGAAGTTTCAAAAATTCGTTATGAATCTGGTCTGGTCCAGCTGCTTTGCCGTTTTTAGAATTTCGTACTACGCTTGTTGTTTCACTTTGTAATATACTTGGTGCATGCTCCGTTGTTGTTATATGTTGTTCAGTTCTCACATCTTCAAAGGTCTGTTTTATATATTCTTCCCATACTTGTTTTAGATCTTCTTGGTTTGTGATTAGTTGGTTGTCGTTATTTAACATTTTGTTGTAGTTATATTTCTTAGTCCCTCCTATAGTTTCTTTGATCTTTTTGTGTAGGTTAAAAGTATCGTGTCTTTTTTCTAATTCTTCTATTTCATTGCATTTCTCATTTAGCCATAGTTCCTTCGCTTGCCTTATCTTCTTTTGTATTAGTTTATTTAGTTGTTTGTATTGTTGTTGATTTTTGTTTTTGTATGTTCTTCTGTTGTCCATTAACGTTAATATTTCTGATGTCATCCATGGGTTTTTATTTTTGTTACGATTTTGTCCGGTTATGGTATTTTGTGTGTTTGTGATGGCTAGTTTTATTTTGTTCCAGATAGATTCGATAATCTCTGTGCGGTCTGTATCGTCTACATCAGTAATTACATTATTTATTAACTCGTGTATTCCACTTTCTTTTATATTTTCGTTTAGAGTCTGAGCCAACTGCATGCAGTGGACTGGTTCTTTCAGTTTCTGTAAATCTATTTTCTTGTTATATCGCTTTCGTAGTTTTTTGAGACGTATGTTAATATTTCCTACAACAGGATTATGGTCTGAGCCCACATCACTTCCGGGATATGTTTTAACGCCTGTTAGTCCATTTCTATATCTCTTGTTAATTAGAAGATAATCTATTTGATTTCGTATAATGTGTTCCGGGGTGTGTTGTGGAGACGTCCATGTATAGAGGCGCCTAGGTGGTAACTTGAACCACGTGTTCATGATGACCATGTTTTCTTCTTGGCAAAATTGTATTAGTCGTTCTCCTCTATCGTTCTATGTATAAGTAATTGTAATTTTGAAATTTTTATAAATTCTGGAAGTATACTTTAGCCTACAAAACTTGGTATGCTAAAAACTGACTGGCGTGTGGTGAACTTCGGGTACTTTATTTAAGTTTATTTACAAATAAACTATCGGCGTACTGTTGCAGAGAGCAAACTTTGGGTTTATAACAAAATTAAACGCTAAACAAATAGTTGCTTGGCGTTTAAAATTCAGCCCAAAACATCATTTTTAAAAAATCAATTCTTTTTCCTGTTATTTCAAGATTTGACTTGTTCGAAAATCAACAGCTACCAGTTAGATGTTGAAGTTCAGTAAAAGTTTTTGGGCGCGTTCTAAAAGTTTGGAATTGTTTGGTTGCATTGAAATACTGGCTTTTAACATGAAACATGAAAGTTGCTTTCTGAAATATTTTTTCACACTTGATTCACAATTTTTTCCAGTCGTTTATATTAGCGAATTTTATATTTACCTACAAGTGTTTTTGTTTGCTGTTTTGACTATAAATTAAGTTTGTCTATTAGAGAGGTTTTAAAACAAATATTTTCTTTTACAATCGTTCTTTGGTTTTAACTTCTATGACATTTGTATTATATAATATCATTTATCTCAACTGTTACAGCCCGTAGAGCTTTTTGTTTAAAACCTATATATCAAACATCAAATGATTAGACCAGTTTTAGTTTTGTCATCCATTTCTATCTTCGTGTTATTTTATATCAGAACTAGTAGTCTAAAGCTGCTGCCTCGTCGTCCATTGTAATAGAGAAGCCATAGAAGGTTAAAGCGAACCGCAAAATTCGCTTAGATATGATTTGATATTATTCAAATTTGGTCACTTCTGATGTATCTTGGTTTGGGAAATATCTTTATCTTGGTGACTATCATTTTTCGAAAAAGACATTTTTTGAAAAAAGCGCTTACTTGTGCCTCCGTTCTCGAAATATAGCGTGATTTCTTTGACTTTGTTGTACATTGAGTAAACATTAACATTCTTCGTCCTTGGTTTACGCAAAGTTCAGTTACAGTTGCATAATTGTTATGTTTTTCTTGAGGTTTATTGCCGTTTTTATTGATGTACTAGTGTTTCATTACTGGAGAGAACCGTAACAAGTTAGAAAAATAAAAATTGTTGGTAGGTCTTGGATGTAAATATTGTAAAATTATATCTTAAATACACTCCTTTCATAACCTTATAAGAAGATGGAGGAATCGCGTATTAAGAATTGTAAGGTGGTTATGTTAAATAATAAAACAACTTGCATATAAATGTAATTTTATTTTGAAAACTGAAGATTATTTTTTATATTTTATTTTCCATCTATCTTTTTGTTTTTTTTTGTTTTCCATTATAACCCGTTCCTTCATTTCTTCTTTTAAATCAGTTAAGAAGGTAATGTTTCTTTAGTTGTATGCTTTGTTCAAATTTTTGTCTGGTCTTATTTTTAGGTCCTTACTTATTACCATGCTTTCTAACTCTTTGATAATATTAGCTTTCTTGGTTTCCTATTCTTCGTTTTTAATCTTTTCAGTTTTTAATTGTATTGTTATTGTTAGTGTTAAATTTTATAGTTATGTTAGTACTTCTTGCTCTTCGTGTAGAGCGAGGTCATCATTATCTTAACATAAAAATTAATTTTATAACTCAGAATTGCAGTAACTTTCATTATGTTTAGTAAATCTTTTTCTAATGACTGATTTAACAATGTTTTCTGCTTTTCATTGGGGGACGATTTGTATTAAAATGTACATTAAATATTGGTCTGTATAGTTCACGTAATTATTCTTCTAATTTTGGTGTTTTAAAATTTCCTAATGCTAATTGTGTGTAAATAGCAAGCTCCATGTCTTATTCGGAGTCTTGAGAATGTTATTAAAGAAAACTTCAATTTTTGGTATATAGACATTTGTTTTGGTGGTACTAGGTAAAAGACGTACAGTTAACCCCCAAAATAAAAATCACTGTTCTTTTAGGCTTCGGTGTATTTTGTTCCAAGTTTCGCCTTACTGCTGTATGAACTAGATACAGAAAATAAAGAACAAAAATTTTTGGTACCATATATTTTTTAAATATAATTAACAATGCACTTAATCTTTGAGGTTAACTAATATTTTATTTGTGTTTTAAATTACTAAAATACTTATTAGTCCGGATGTTTACATCGATTTGTCCTGGCTTCTGAAAGATCTTGCACGCATCTCTGGCATGGCTGCGCTTGCACTATACTCTGATTTTCACTATTGTAATACATTTCGCAGTGCGCTAGTTCAAAAGGTTTCGTTCTTTTAAGCCTGTAGAGAAGATCTTCATTGACTAGAAGTTGTAGAGCTTCTTGGTTTGGATGCCTATGAAAGCTCTCCTTATGGCTTTTGGCAAGCTTCCTGATTACGTCCTCGACCATCTCTACTTGCGAATTTCCAATGGAGTTCCTTGTATCGCCAGTACTATATTTTGTAAAACTTGATTTTGGATTTTCTGGATGCAAGAATAACTGTTCAGATGAATGCCATAGATCCATACCGGTCGTATATTATATCACTTGTATACAAAAGAATGCTTTCCTGGGGGACACCTGCTTTTATTATTTTAAGTCCGGTAAACTCACTTTCTTGTTTAATTTTGAAGGTTTGGTCCGTTAATTGTGAGTCCAAGAGCTAAACATATTGAGTAAGTATCTTTTTAATTTCATTCGCAGATCCTCATGCCAAACTTGATCAAATGCTTTGAAAACGCCTAAAAAAATCGTTGAGTATATTTTCTTTTCATCGAGAGATCTTTTGATCATATCTATAATACGGTGCACTTGATCAACCTTAGAAATCCAAATCGATGTGGAAGAATGAGTTTCTGATCTTTTATTTTTTACATTTTTTTTAAAAAAGCTTTTCGAACAGCTTTGATATTATAGGTATCAATGATATTGGTCTACATGAGCTTAAATCGTCAATAGGTTTTCCGGTTTAGGTACCTTGATCAATTCAGCTGCTTTCCACAAGACTGGAACACGTAGTCCAAATGCTGCATTGGTCAAATATGTAAATTTTACTATACCTTCCCTCGGTAGCTGTTTTATAATATCTTTCCAGTGATCAAGTCAAATCCCAAAGCTTTTTTTGGGTTGATATTTATTTTATTTCTTTGGATTTGAGGGTAGTTAACGGTATATTTATCCGTTCTTGCTATTGTTTCTGTTTAAACTTGTATTTGGATCTGTTCTGCATGCGATCGGAATAAGCTTCTGAATACACTGCAAATACATCTGCTTTTGTTTGTTAGTTTTTGCCCAAGAAGGTGTTTTATTGATCTGTTAATTCTCTTTGTAGTTTTCCAGAGTAAGTGTTTTGCACTTTGATCTTCGGTTGGTTCTTTAAGATAGGTATTCAGTGCTTCACTCCTAATTTTTTGGATTTCTCTTTTGAGATGTAATCTAAGAGCATCCAGTCTATTCTTGTTTCCTCTTGTTCTGGATCTCTACCACGCATTTCTAGCTCTCCTTTTCTTTTCTATTAACTTTGTGATTTTTATTTTGGGTACTTATTCCTTGTGGGTTTTCTTTTTACTTCTGGTGTATTATTCCAGTCTTTTAATATGATAAATTTCTCACCTAAAGTTTGAAAGACGATTATATAATCTTCTACAGTAATCAAATATTTTTGTGTTTCGATGTATATACTGGCAGCATGTATTGCCTTTGGTACTTTTCTTTCTTATAATGATTTATACTGTTTTTAATTATAATAGCTGCTCTTCCTCTGGCTGCATTCTATAGCCTTTCATTTTAATATATATTTCGCTCGTGAAGTGTGTCTCTGAAATTAGGCATACGTCAATGCTTCGAGTTTCTAATATTACAAACAATTCTTGCTGATGTTGCAAAATTGTGTTGGTGTCCTATAGTGATGATTAATATTTAGTTTTGATGTTGATGATGTTTTCTAATATAGTAATTTTTCTAAGATTGTTTTGTCAAATATTTCTTGTTTTCTTTCCTGTTCTTTTATCCAGTTCTTAATCTGCTGTTTGGAACAACAAAATATTATTTTGGAATCAAGTGTTCCATAATTATGATTGTGTCATGTATGGACCACTAAGTAACATTCTGTTTACTAAGAAGAATTAATGTTAAACTCTTCTTTTTTTGATTAAGTTATAATACTATAATACTGTTGATAGGTATTTACACAATAATCGTATAATGTTACTACATTTAGTTTTATCAATCTACTGAAGTGGTCTTCGCAGATATTTCCGAAACTTTTTTTGACAATGAAGATTGATTTTCATCAATTGTATCAGAATCTATTTGGCAAGTGCATTCCATTCGAATATTGTGCGGTAACGGTAGTATTTTGCAGCCGAAAAACCCAAAGCCGTTGTAAATGGAAATGGAAGCAAACGATAGAATTAACATCTTAAACTGTTTATCTCATGTGTTTCCGTCAGCTGGGGCTTGTTCGGAGAAAGGGCTGATTACGGATGCAAAACTTCCCATTCATATTCAAAATTTTATATCGCGCTTTGCCACTAATTTATTCGGCTTCGCCGTTTATCCCGCTTTGTCTCCTTCGCGCCGCGCGCCCTGCTGCGCGCGCCGCGCCGATTTTTGTGGATCGCAATCAATTATTGAAACATTAGCCGGCATTGTCGCGGAAAAGCCGCGCGGGCATTAGACGGCCCGCGTTTTTGTGGCCGCGCTCACGAAAGCCATTTTCTTAATGCGCAACAAGCTGCAATCAAAAGGGATTTATTTAGAAAGCCCCGCCGAGCCACGGAATAATTTACCACATCCGTCCTAGGTGCGGAGAGCATATTAGTGGGTGCCATATCGATTGCTGATCGGCGGCGGACGGCTTAATTCTTTTGTTGGGCCGCATGGGCGCCGCCGACGCGACCGCCCACTTGGGCGCTTCCGCGTCCATGCGGAAGTTAGTGCAGCGTAAAGCTCTGGAAATGTGGCAGATTGCAGCCGCTCCCAGGCGGGCAGATCGCGAACGCATAAAAATAGTAATAGATGTGCAGCTGGGATTCCGCCCGATGGAAATATTCGAATCTGAGTGACCAAGCACACCCCAGAGCCCGCTCCATTTTCCGCTCAAGATGTATGACGTGTAAACAGCAGATCTCGCAACGAATTTCGCGGCCTTCTTAGCCAAGAGATCGATTATATCGGAAGAATGAACGTATTTAGATAATGCGGAATGGCAAGAGAATGCGATTTTTACCCCAAAGAAAAAGGCGGATCTTTAACAATTTCTTTCTGGAATGAAGCAGCAAACGGTTGCAATTGTTGAAGGAATAGATCGAAAGGCGGAGTTATAAAGCATGCAGTTATACTGATAGCATATTCGTGATTAGTGGATTCTACTACACAAGAAATAAATTCTTTAAAATGAAGAGATTTAAAGTAGATTTCTATGTTACCACCCCAAAAGCCCAAAAATGAATATTTCAGTTGATGAGTTGTAATGTGAGATTTCGTACAAAAGTGGATAAAGCGATACTAAGAAACAAAAGTTTTGGATTTATATGGCTCAGTTTATAAAAGAGTTAAACAATTTTTCCAACACTTGCCGAAAAGAGTGTTGAAGTAACGCCCATGGAAATTAAATGACGCTTAGAAGCGCACAATACAAACATTGCATTACCAACAAACATTTGGCACAATGATGTTTGGAGACAGAAAAATTTTGAAAAGACAGGAGCAATTTCATATTTACTGATAAAGCCTTGTTTGGATTTGATTTTCTTCAAGAAGTTTTGGTTTGCACGTAGGAAGAAATTACTTCAGAGTTATATTTAACAACTCATTAAGCTACATTTTTAGGGTTATTCTAATGAATGGGGTTTTAGAATATAACAAAACGAAAAAAAAAGTTAGATGATATAAGAAGCATTTTGAATGATATGGACTTGATAATAAAGAAGAAAAATGGGATGGCGTTGCCATCTGCTGAAGCCAATCCAGTAAGGAGTATTTTTCTACGTGAAGCATAGACTAAGGAGTAAAGATATGAGAGCTACCAAAAGATTATCTCAACAGATTTGGCGAATATGGCGTTCACTTCCTTATTTTTTATGCTCTAAACCTAGCCGCCAATATGCGAAATCATTACTGTGCAATATAGGATATGTTGTTTTATTTTTAAAATCAAAATTTTCTCAAAATCATTAAGACGCTCTTGTGGGTCTAATTGTATATGAATTTAACTTTTTAACTTCAATTTTTAATTTTGTGTGTAGTTGAGGGGTCGGTTGGCAAAGGTAAATTTATTTGGTTATTAAAATCGTTTAGTTGTTAGTCCACTGTTACTATAAAATATTTGCTTACAAGAAGTGTAGTTGGTCGCCTGCCTAAATATAAGTCAAAAAAAAATAAATCAAAATAAACTAACAACTGGATCAAAATCATTTTAAAAGCACTGGAAGAAAAAATGATCGGAATGAGACTTCACTTGATCTTAGTTCTTGTAACTATTTTTTATTAGACTACTTTAAAATCTTTGAAGCAAAATAAAACCTTGATGACTTCAAAGAAGTCTCTTGAAGATTAGCACAAATATGTAATTTATAACAACAAAATGAGTTTAAAAAGTGCTGTACGTAATATAACTGAAAATGTATGTTCAATAGAATGAAATTCTCATGTATAATTGCAATAATAATAATGGTAAGGCTCTACGCCCCGGGTGGGAGCACGGACTGCAAACTGAGAGGTTAAGGCTCTCATACGTTCGCTTTCTCTGCCCGGTCGTCGCGCACCATCTCTGATGCGGGGCGATGTGGCAAGCACCGCGCCTAAGACGACCGCCATTATTACCCCTTGTTCGAATGAACGCAGGTACTCAATTATTTTTAGTGACTGAGTAGGCCACCCGCCAGGCATCAGAGAGCACCGGGAATTGAACCCGGGTCCGTCTGCATCGCAGCCCGTCGCTCAACCACTGGCACTTGAAGACTGATGGTTAGGATTAATGCATTGTGGGTTGGGCGGGTTTGAACTCCATTAGTCATCTTGTGTTATGACTTTTTTAAATAAGTATAATAGAAAAATAAGGCTAAATGCAAAAGAATTAAAGATAACGGACAAGATATATGTAGATAGCGTTTCTGTATCCGGTAGGATTCAACTTTAGACAAAAATGTAATAAAAAAAGAGTTTAAATTGCAGTTAAATTACAGACTAATAAATTTCACAAGTCAATTTTCTCAGAATCAGCTGCCGTTATTCAGCACAAGGTATACAAATTGACAAAATGTTGTTTACCAACATTTAAGCAAATTCGGCACGTGTAGAACTTTCGTAAATTGTAAATGGCACGGCCATTCTAATCAGTTAAATTACAAAATTATCGACGCTTACCAAATCTGCAATTAAGTTTAATGAGATGTCATAAAATTATTTTAAAATATGAGGCGAGTCCGAAAAGTAAAATTATTGGGTGGCAATAATAGTCTTGTTGAGTTTTCTTTATTTGGATTTTAAGCCCAATGAAAAAGCTTTTTATGATTATTTGACTGGGATACCTTTTCTACTTGAGCGAATCAAATAAAAACATGTAATGTTTTTTTTATAAGCAATTTTCTCAATGTATAGGCATTTATTAGATCTCCTTAACATACATAAAATAAAGGTGTTTTTGACATCAGCCAATCATGGACAAACACTTCCACAACAACATCGTCGCCAAGTTTTTGCCTTCCTAATAGTCGTAACAGTTAAAAAATAATAGTTGCAGGGCGATAGGAACGGACTGTAGGAAAGGTGTTCCAGGAGTTTTGTCAAGTTTGGGCAGATGTGTATGTTTGAGCGTTGTTGTGAAGCAGAACAACGTCTCCGATTGGATATTAGCATCTTTTTCGTTGATGTCAATATTTTTTCGTCCAAACCATTTCAGCGACCTAGAGAACAATGCAAATATTCTTCCCTGTTATGTCGGTTTTTGGGAAATATCAGTGACCATCATATACAACTGTTTTTGTCCTCTTAAAAATCGTTTATGGTATGGGTACGTTTTGGTTCTCTTAAGAAAATTGTCCCCGAACTGTGCCTTAAACTTTCTCAAAGTTTTGAATAATCTTATGTGCTCTATCTTGAGAAACTTGAAAAAAATCCATTGTTCAACGGACGTTGAATACGAGAGTACCTCTTGTTGTCATTGTTATTGACTAAAAGAGTGGTAGTGCGAGGTATCCTACGCAGGAAATTCCCTTTAACCATTTTTACCTATAACGTTAAGATTTTGGGTGCCTATTTGTTCACTTTAGGGTACATAAAAAGCGATTTCGGTTTTATTCACTCATGTATTGTACATTCTTTTCTTGAATGTAACAGTGATATAGTATATATAGGACCTGTTTTAGTTAAAGTAGAATTTTTATTCAGTAACATTTGTATTTACATTAATAAAGCTTTATATTAATATCAACCAGTTGGTGGTTACCTGGGTGGTTATCTTGGGCTCTAGATGTCTAGTTACTAAAAATATTTGAGTAATTGCGCCTGTTTCGAACAAGAGGCAATAATAACGGTCGTCTAAGGTGCGGTGTTTGTCACATCACCCCCCACTAGAGCAGTGGGGACGAAGACCTAAGAAACTAACATTCTAGTTCATACGTGATGTTCTTACATTAATATAATTTTAACTAAAAAATCGCTATAGAAATACTTACATTTGGTTAGTATCTAACTAAATCGGACTACTATCTTCAAATAGTTTGCCTAAAAGTACGATTGGAATGCTTGATAGATTAACTCCCAATTCGATAATCGCTTTCTTCTAAATCTCGAAAACTGCTAGAAGCAAAGAGAACTGCTTTCGTCATTAGTTATCCTGAGACGGGTTTAGCTGAACGGTGTTACCTGCTCGACTAGCAAAAAATACGGAGTGCGTCAGAAATGAATAGGATTTTGCATTTTTTTTTATTCGGTTAGGTAGATGTAGAAGGTCTTACCTGAAGTTGTGATATATTGTAGAATCCTAGACCTGTGAAGATCAAATTGATTTTTAATTGAAATTGGTTTGCAAAAACCATTATTTCTTATTTTTAATTATTAAGTTGTCCATTATATGCATTAATTTGTATATAAAAGTTAGACAGCCCCCTAGATGTATCATGTTGTAGTCAATCATAGGCGAAAGAGAAAGTTTTTGCAACACAAAACTAAAATTTTATGAAAACATGCTAGTACTAATGCAAACAAATCTGAAATATACATGAGCAAAATTAATGTTGTAGTAACAAAAAAAGCAGAGTAATTAACACTTAGAGGACAAATTATTTTATTTATATCAAGAAAAAATGTGTAACAATTATTGTTCGCGCCAATCTCCTAATTATATTTATTTTTTGAAATTTTAAATTAGGGCCGGCTATAATTTGATTCCCTCTCATATCTGTGAAATTTGTTTTATCGGCCCAATTGACTGCAAGCACGCGTGGCGATTAAGGTCGCGATGTAGGCCGCGAGCCGCGCTCGTGCAATTGGCTTTTAGAATTGGCTTTTAGCACTGGCCATTTTAATTACGTTAAGTTCACGCGACTTTATACTTTTGCTTTATTAAAACCGGCATTTCGCATTTTTGTTCGCGGCATTACGCATTTGCCTTTGTTCGCGCTTTTGCAATTGGTATTTTTTCGATGTGCTCTCGCCGACAAATTATCAGCTCGACGAGGGAACCTTTACACCAGGAAGACGCTCCCGTTTCGTCTGCTGTGAAGATTAGGGTAACTTGTCCTAATTTTTATCCATATCCTTCTCCTTTTCTTCTGGAAGCCCCAGGACCAGCAGCAGGGAATCGAAATCTGAGAGAAGCGTCGTCTCCACAGGTTAGTGTTTTTTAATTTTAGAGTTGTTTGAAGTTCTCTATTCAAAATTCAAAATTACCTATACAGTCCACTTATTCTGGCTGAACCAATTGTAATAAACTATTGAGGCAATTTACAATTATCGCGTAGTTTGATAGATTCTGGAAAGGAACCTGAAGTTAAATTTGTTTTTGAAACAGAATCTCGGTTCTACCAATTGAAAAGCAGTTGTGCTACATTGTGCGACTGATAATAATTATAATTATTATTTTAATTCTTTCTAACGATCTTCTTGTGTTTGTAATACTAAGAGAAAATCAGCTCCAATTACAACAAGTGTCGAGGTTTAAAGTAGCCAAAAATTTACATGTGAGTTCCAGAAGGATAATCAAAAGTAATTTTGTGTAGTATCTAAGCATGCGAATCCTTTAAAATTGTTTGAGTGGCACAACATACATAATTATAAAGTAAAAAACAAAAAAATAGTACATTTATTAACAATTTAATATTATAATTATACTACTTAAATACATAAATAGATAAAGGACTGAACTTTTATTTGTTCTCTTCATACAACGACAAAGCTTAAAGCTCTTAAAAATCTATAAATCAAATTATTCTAATAATAATTTATGTTATGAGTGGTTTTATCTAAAATCAAATGTTAATTTCTTCAAAAATATGTTAATTAATTTTATATTAGAGCTCATGCTGCCTCATAATATTGCACCGAGAGGCAACTGCTTCATTGTTTAAGCGCTGTTTAGCGAAGGTCTCAGGTTAACGGCAGGTATGGACCATGTCACGTTTTCTGGGAATAAGTGAGATCTATGAGAAAATGTTTATTAATACATTAATAAACTTTGATTTTCTTGCTGGGCGAAAGAATCTTGCTTTCTTTTATCTTGTGAGGAAAAATGTCTCTTTCTTTTCCAATGTGGACCAGACTTCCTTTACCAAGTTATTTAAATTAATGCTAGGGATAAATCATACGAATTTCCTTGAGTAACCGCTAAAAATAGGTTCCTTTGTTACTCAAGTTGCAAACCCGCGCAGGTAATGGCATGGCTACAAAATCGAGCACGATAGAAGCTCTGTCATAAGTGACAACGTCCAATAATCTTCATACAGCAGCTTTATAAGAACAAGGATTATTCTGAGCATTTACGTTATAAAATTTTTGAGTTTTTGTGAAAGAGGTTATTGCGGAAAATCTTCATTACACCTCACATCACTGTTAAAGGTCTCCTTTAAAGACAGTGGATATTCTGCCAAGAAATATCAGCTAATTCTTCAAAAATCAGCAACTGTGCAGAGGTATAACCGTATGTCTTTTCTTAAACGTCACTAAGAGGTAGTGGAAATAAGGGAAAGAACCTCGAAGAAGTTGCTCTTCTCCTGCTCTTTAAGTTCTTCTTCATATTAGAGAAAGCATTGCCGAACAATTTTTAGGATTACTGACACTCCCAATACGTTAAAATTTACTGTGGAAATGAGAAAAATGCAAAGCATAATACTACCTCTCTATTTTCCTGTATCTATGCAAAATTGTAGTATTAATTGTAAAACCTGTTGAGTTTCTGTATTTGTCGTAGAATTACTAGATTATCAGTGTTCTGTTGGTACTAGAAAAGAATCGCCTATGGTGATGTTTAGGGAATTGATAGAAAGTATGACACTATTTAAAATAAGAAATTTTACAGAATCTGTGAGTTATGAGGACTGTTACTAAGAGTTTTAACAGAAAAGAGTTGAAAGAGCATAAATTCATTTGCACTAACCTAATTAGTAACATCTTTTTTGAGGGAAAAAGCTTTTATGGAAACCAAATAAAACAATTAATTTCTCTTAATAATTTGTCTAGATTATGTTTAAAGATGAAGATTTGAAATTAGTCCAAGTAACTCGTACTGACAAAGAGTTATTGTCGGCTAAACAAAGATGTGACTGACTGATATCATAAACTATGAAAGTGAATTATTTTGGGATCATTGAGTACTTTCAGCAATTCTAAATTAAAGCTGATAGCGCCTCAAATCCCTGAAGTAACCCTTTTGTTTTTTTAAGCGCTAGGATTTAAACGAAAATTAAGTTCATTTCATTATTATTACGACTTTCGGAACAAACTGTTTGTAATCAGTTGAAAGATGTTTATTTACTATTATAATAGTAGTGATAAAGAAGCAAATTTTGTGAAATACAGGCTGTTCATCCTAGTTTTTCAACGTTTGGGATGAGATGTGTTCACTGATGACAAGTATGGAATGTGATGACTGAATAACGTGCTTTTCGGGGGCCGGAAATGTTTTCTCATTTTTGGAAGACTATATGATTGCAGCTAGGATCAGATTATACCTTAAATTTAAATGTAAAAATAAAAAAAAAATTTCTCACTATAGTCTCCATGTAGTTCACTACATTTAGTACATCTCTGAAATTGGATTTTCGATAGCCATAGAAAATGATTTCAAGTTTTATAAGCAAAATATTCCAAAATAGACTCTTGGAACTCCTTATCGTTATTAATTTTTTTAACTTGAAGGTCTTTATTCATGTTTAAAAATAGAAAGTAGTCACTGATAGCTACGTCTGGATTGTAGAGTGGAGAGAGAAGCCCTTCAAAGTTACAGTCTTTTGCAGTAACATCAGCAATTTCGACCTTTTATGTGTAGAGGTGTTACCATGCAGAAGGTAGGCAGTTCGACTCACCATTACCTTGATGACGTAGTGCAATTTACGCAGTAAACTGGCGTAAATAGGCCACCGCTATAGCCCAGTTGGCACGAGCGTTGCTCCTCTGCACGCGAGCTGGTGCAGACGAGTTCGAGTCTCGCAGGAAACTCATGAGTGTACGTGACGTGGTTCTTAAGTATATATTACTAAGCATAATAAGCCTTTGAGGCTGCGAAGTCGGTAAGTGCGCCCCAACTAAAAAAAAACTGGCGTAATATTTTTGTCTATCGCTGTGCTTCTTCATTAAAATTAGTCTCCCTTAAATCAAAAAATATCGTTGTAACTTTTTTGACGTTTTTTGTCCGTTCTGTGCCATTCCATTGATTTTCGTTTTTCTAAGGAATAATAGTACAGGACCATGACTATTTCTAATTTCTTCGTTATTGCGACAGAGATTTAAAAATTGTCTACAACAGGACACACATTGCTATTTCTAAAGGGCTGGCAAAAATTGGGGTACCCATTTGACGCTAACTTCATTCATATGAACGTGGTCGTGGAGAATGGGTCGCATGGGTAAATAGGAAAGCATTAACCTTGCTGATAATTCATTTGCTTTTGACCGTCTATTTTGTAGCACTTCATGTTTGACAAGGCTGAAGTTTTCTTCAGCAAGCACAACTGTCCGATATGTTCACGGCTCGTCTTTGATTAGCTTAAACGAAATTGTTTTCTCCATTACTTTGCAATGGAATATGAAGGCTAAGATTCACTGTACATCTCAGTGACAAATCTTCGTATTTTGAATGTTATAGTAAAAATGCATTTTTAGAATAATTAAGAAAGGGCAAAGATAAAAGTACAAGGTGTGGTCCAAAAATTTCTGGTCTGATTTTATTTTAGTAATAATAAAAAAAGCAGTGCCAGATAGCGCCACCTTTGGTTGAATGTTCGTAAAAATTTCAGCAGTCGATTTGGCTCAGATGAGTAGCAATAGTCACTTAAGCTGGTAGCGCCGTGACTTTTGCCAAATGTCGAAATTCAAGCAGCTAGAAGCGAATAATTTTTCACTAAAGGAGGTCTTAGTCCCTATGATATTAAACAATCTTTCGATAATTTTTAAATTTTATTGTTGCTGAAGTTGATAATTTAAAGTTCAAGGTTCCATTGGATATGGTTAATTGGATGTTTGTGCCGTTATAAGAACGTGGCGTCACAGTCAGCCAACTTGCCAAGAACCTATAAGGCGGCCGTCTCCGCCGCCGCCCCAGCCACATAAACAATTACAATGGCGCAAATGGAAAGCGCGCGGGGCGATTCTTCAAAGTCGCGCGTTTCCGCAGCGCTATCTGAGGGATCGTCATCTGGCCTAAGCCGCTGATCCGCCGCGACATCCTTCTCTCATCAGTCTTAGCACACATCACATTACCGCGAGGATTTTTGCATCGATCACCATCGGCTCCGCCGCCGAGCCCCATCCCGCAGATTACGCGCCGCACCTGCCGCCTCCTGGAGCGGCCGCGTCTCCGGCGCCGGAGAGCCGATTCAATTAGAAAATAGTGGGAAACTTCTTAATAAGCGATGGCTCGTTTGCCGGCGTGCTATAAATGAGTTCTTGATAACTTCCGGAAGAGCAAACTGTTAATTAATTTGATTTCTTGCAGACAAAAGGCAAATACGGTGGCTTAGTTTGTTAATTAGGGGCGTTGCATCTGCAGATGCAGTCGGCCGCGTGCTTTTTACCTTCTTTGCTGTATTGTGCAGCGAGCTGATGTTTAGACTGAAGTTTTATAAGCTATTAAAGCGTCAAATGTTATCATTCTTTTTCCTTCGACAAACAGATAGCCAAGAAGTGATCTCTAGGATGTTTCTCATATTTTTGCTTACTCTCTACTGTAAGAAGTCTATCATAGAGTATGAAATTGTACGTTTATTCTTCGGACTTAAGCTAAAGGGTTGCTTCTAGAACCAATGTTATCTTTTAAGTTAACTAGCCTCAAGTAACGGACTGGTCCTTCAAATCTGTAGCTTTTAGTCAAATTGAAAGACGACACCAATATCTTAATGTTATTTATTAATCCAAAAACCATATTGAAATGAAGAATAAAACAAATAACTTTATTCAATTTTGAGCCAAAAGTTAAATAAGGTGGTTCAGTAGATCTCTTCTTTATTTCGTTGTCTTTGTAGGTCTTGCAGTAGATTATTTCTTTAAATGGAACTTAAATTAATGGAAATCTATAAATAGGAGATAAATACTTTGCTGTCACAGCTTCATCGTATACGTGGTATGTCTAACAAGTTTGGTAAATGGTTCAATATATCAAACTGTAACATGGGAAAAGTACGCGTGCATGTATATAACTACCCAAAGACACATCGAGAAGCGCCATCTAGCGTGGATCGCAGGAGACCGTTAGGATTCAAATTAAACATACTTAGTGTGATAGACGGGCTTAGAGTGTAATGGAACAACGAGTAAACGTATAATTCTGCTATTAATTGGTGAAAATGGCGAGGAAGACGCATGGCATGTCGGTGCATGTATATGGACGAAATTTCGTGGACAGAAAATGTGTTTGTGACTAATTCAAAGTGAGGATGATATATGTTTCGGTCAGCCATCAACAAGCTGAACCACATAAATGAAATAGCAACTGAAACAAGTTCTGGACCGAGATCGGTGACGGATTCTACGATTGATCATGGAGGAAATGGGCGTTAATAATGACACAGTGCGCATCAACGTCCATAAAAATTTGGGTAAGAGAATAAAAGGCAAAAGATATAGAGACTTGTAGAGATTTTATTACATGTGTGGCCAGGATCTACTTTGTTTGAGAACCATCGTCGCAGGGGATGAGATCTGGTGCTGTCAGTTCAATTTGAAATCCAAGCGACAATTGATGGAGTGATGCTCATCGGCTGCAAAAGTCCAACGGTCAAGACATTTTTTATAGTCTTCTTCAATAATGCTGTATTCTACAAGATAGTGTTGAAAAAGTTGCTATAACGCATCTGCTGGGTTTGGAGGGATGTTGCTGTACGACTTAGCGCGGCGTACAGCTGATGGTCCTCCAATTTGGGGTTTCCGAACTTCTTTTTATTTTTCCGTTGAAGAGGCTTATGAGAGGCGCCGCATTTTGCGGGCATACATAAGCTTTATGAAGGTTGTCAAAAGTGTATTGTGAAGGATGGCGACAATTTGAAAGCAAACGAAGGTAATTCGTTTGTATCTTCTGTTTTGTTTGCTTTCTAACACCTTTCGTTGAACTTTTAGATATACGAAGTATCTGTCGTCAATCATTTGCCTTTTTTCTTCGAACCCACATTAATGTTCTCCTAGTAAGAGATCTGCGTTGTATTCTAATTTTTTTTTAATAGGCTAGATTGTTGTAGCCGTATCTAAATGGGCTAGGCTTCTGTCATTACTATAGAATGTTTTATTCTTTGTTAAATTAATTGGTATCCGTACGTTGCCTTTGTATTCTCTCCTTCAAGCTTTATAAGGTTTGGGTGAATTTTATTTTTGGCGGACAGTTTTTTTCTTGTGGTACTTTTTTCCTTCCTAATGATAGCTTGTATTATATATGGGAAGGTTTTTATTTTCTATAGAATGGTCCAATTGACTAATGTTGTCTTAAATATAGACACAATGCATAGTGCAACAGATACTTGATCACAAAAATACTATATTTGTGAGACTTCTAATAAGTTAAAGGGAATTTGATTTGTGGCTTGCATGTACCTGCCGGTAAGCAAATTCCTGTATATTTTAACCGGCGGTTTGGATTTTTATAACGTATAAAGAACAGGCTGAGAGGCTGCCGGTTTTCGACGACGAGAATGGAAATGCTAAATAATTGCTAGAATTAAATTTTTATGCTTGCACTACATGAAAGTATCAATCACAAGAACAGCTTTATTTTATTGTGGCACAACTAGATAAAATTAACTGAGGTTTTTTTTTATTTAAAGCCGACTGTTTTTTTTATTTATATAAAGGTTTCTATATTTTTTAAATTTGGGATAGATAATTACCTTGTCTCGAATTTGTATTGATAACATTTGGAAATGTTTATTGCTCTAAATATTTTACTGTTTACTGACAAATCCTTTGATGTAAGCTGCAAATTAATTTAAATTTCGGCCGGACGTTCTTGGCGCCCGAAACCACACCCATCCGGCCAGACAAATCCAATTTGTTCCTCCAGCAGCTCGCCGGCGAGGACATCCGAGCGAGGTCAGGCAGACTCCCAGAGCCTCCGGTCCCAGGCGGGTGAGTTGTCTTCATCAGCTTGTCTGCTGCATTAGCGGCGCCGAGGATGCCGCGCTCCTCTGCTCCGCGTACAGCATCCCTCTTCCCCATGCCGTTCCATCTCCATTTACGGAGACACTCGCGCAGAGGGACAAATCGAACATTACGAGAATGATAGGGCGCGGACACGCAAATGTGTAGTTACAGCCGTAGACAGCAGCAGTCCCCGTCGCCGTCGGCGCTAACGCATCTCCTGACGCTGATACAGGTAGACTTGGCACGGGGGGCCCTTATATCCGCGCCGTCTGGGCGATGGGGTTCGGATAAAGGGACGCCGCGCGATAGAATAACTAACGATAGGGGTATGTAAGTGATAGAAAGAGAAATACATAGATTAGATAAAAGACAGACACAAGATGTCACAATGATAAAAAAGAAAAAATTTGTACATTGGTGACCCTAAGAAGAAAAAAGGAATCTTAAAACTAAGGTGGATTGATACATAAAGATAATATGCTAAAGTGGATTCAGTTTGCTCAGAATAAACAGGAACAAAGGGTGTTAATAGACATCTATGTCCAAAGGGCTATATGAAGAAAAAGAAGTAGAAGAAGAATGTAAATATTCTTGCAGATAGTAAGAGAAGGTAATCTAGCACCTAATACTACGTTTATCAAACAATAAGGTATTTAAAAAATGTGTACTGCTGTTGCATGAAGAAAAAGGTAAAACAATGCAAATTAAGACAGAAACGTGTGGTACTTGTATGTAGGCTGACAGAATGAATTTCGTTTAAGAATATGTGCCTTACAAATATATGCTTTTATTAAAATAAACAATGATAGAATTCAGAACATATTTGATGTATAAAGAAGATAAGGACTGTGTCACCGTAATGGGCTATGACAATGTAATGAATGCTTTCGAACCGCTAATGCTTCTATTAGAGTGTTAATTAAGTAGCTAGTCCACAGTGCTTGTATAGTGGCAAATCATTGTTAAATGGAAATAAATACTTAGCTTCTCACAGTATTATAACATTTAAATACTGTTCTTAAATTTTTGGTGTTTAATTTTAATTTTGACTATTATAATGAAATGCTAATATCAAATCAAAATTACAAATCTTTCAAAAGACATTCATCATAAAAGCAACTCCTTTATCTTTTTAAAAAGGATTTTCTTTAATTTCGTTCTGTTTTTATATGTAATGGTAAAAATAGAACTTAGATTTTCCTTTTACTATTATTTTTAGAATATTACTGTATAAAATAATGTTTGTGACCCTTCTCCCTAAAGTTACTCAAGAAACTTTTGTTCAAAATTCAGTTTTTTTTTATTTCTACTGTTTTAAGCTTATTAAAATACAAATAGGGGAAAATTATAGCGTAGCTAATGGTTAAATTATGGCATTAAATTTAACATTCTAATGGCATAATCATAGCAATTATTAGAAACATATTTGGGATTGTGAGTTGTGTTTGGAGAAGTTTAAAATAAATTGATATCGTTTTTCTTCGTACAAAATGTTTGGCTTTTTCTGTCAATCCATTTACTAATGAATGAGGACAATGAGGCAACTTCTTATAAGATTCCTCTACAATTATTCTTTTTGGAAGAAGCAAAATCTGTTTTTGGTACTTTTTTGGATTGTTTTCTTTATTTGGGTGCTTTAATATTATCCTTTGTAGAAACTAGTAAAAACCCACTAGTACTATTACTATTTATAATTCTAGGCCGGCGTACTCAGATCGCATTGTGAGCTGTTCTTGTATATGTCTGCTTGAGCTTTCTGTATACACTTCGATTCTAGAAGTCTCACAGCTCCTTTACCTTGGCCCACTAAACGAATTATTCAAATCTTTTTTGCGACCGCGTCGAGCTCTTGAGAATCGTAGCAAAGCTCCCTTTCGCAACGTTTACTTGCAGCTCTCTTTTAAAGCTGCTCTGTTTCGGACCTGTGCCACTTGCGAAACGGGCTGTGGAAGAATCCTTGAGTTGTGCGTATCTCAATGGTAGGGGTAGCAATCTGGCTTAGATGATTCTTCTTTTGGTATCGCATATGCTTCAGGCCAATTGGTAAAACAACCTACAATAACGAGATTATCGTTGTTGGTATCATCCATCTTTAGAAATGAATCAGAAACGCCGACGGTCTCTCTTTTTCTTGGTCTTTTTACATTAGTATGCCTTATATGTTTTTTAAGAGGGTACTTTCCGACGCACACAATCTTCAGTTCCGGCATGATTCCTTCACGTTTTCTTTACAGTTCACCTAATAGAACAGTTTTCAAATGTTCTGCAGTCTTCTTAATCCTGAAATGTCTTCATGTAGGCGACTTCCAGTATTTGGCTTTTCGGTACTAATAACCGCGACCTGGTTTCAGCGTCATCGAGGTCATGCAAGGTTTTTTCTAAAAGACTATCTTCTAAATTCAAAAAATCCCATTGTGCTCAACAAAGCTTTACCACTTGGTGTAACGGATCAGTTCTTTACAGTACTACTCTTTATGTCGATTCGAGCTTTCATTACAATCATTGCGGCAGACACTCATCATTAAATATAACACCTTTGTGTAACTTATACATCTTTTTCGCTGATTGCTATCTTCTTTAAATTTTCTGATTTCTCTTCAAACTTCCTAAATTCTTTTCGGTGTTCTCGTCCAACTATTTTCTAAAGTTTTCCGAATATTAATTTAAGCTTAATTTTGTTTTGTCTCTTAAACTTTGGAAATGTTCTTCCGTATTAACCTTTATTTCCGGAAATTTCCTTTAGAAGGTTTTGCTGAAACGTGTAAATTGTTTTTTTGGATCTATGTATCTTTGATTCTTCTAACTACTCTTTTATTTTCCCGATTAAAAATCTCAAGAGAGCACGACAACCGCTAGGCCTCGGCCTGGCACACAGGCGCGCGGCGAGCCTGGGTTCAACTCCCAGGTCAAAAGCAATAGCAAACATCAAGTGCTCTTCGGCCATCATACAAACACCTTTGGCGGTCGTCAAGTATGTTTTTCTTTTTCTAACGGGCCAGGCTAGCCACTTGCCCGGCGTACGCCCAACATGGCTCATAGTACTATACGAAATGTGTAATTAGGAACGGGCTAATAGCCTATATAAGAGTAGTAGTAAAAGAAGAAGAAGAAGAAGATTAAAAGTTTAGAATATTTTATATATCTATTATCCATTCAGCGAATACGTACAGTAATAAAACTGTCAAAAACTCCCGTTCATTTTAAGCAATTCTCTGTAATTGGCCGGTTTGAAAATGTGCGGGTATTTCAGTAGTCAGGTACACACTGACTTATTTTTGGGCACTCGTATTTAGTGCTGCGGCTAACTTGCTGTCGTTAGGAGTGGTGATTTCGTTTGCATTCCACTATTAATGATATTGTGTATTGTAAAAGCGAGTTTTTAAATTTTGATTCATCTGTTTAATCCAAAGGGGTAAATATAAAATATTATAAATGCTTCATGGTAAACCTGGCTTCAGCGCACATCTTTCTGCGTTTCAGGTGCGATTTAAGGGTGTGCCATGATGATTTATACTATATGTATTCGCTGAATGGATTATAGTTTCATTTCTTACAGTTCCCTTTCTAATATTCTAATCTAACTTTTGGATTGTTGTTATGTGTGTACGTTTGTTTTTGTAACTTGGTTTTAAATTTTGCGGTCAAATTTGTGCTATATTCTTCATGTAATTATTTGCTTGAGTTTCTGAATATTTTTATTTCTGTAGTCTTCTCTTTAATTCTCCTTGTAAAGACTAAGAGAATTTGTCCTGTTTGTCTTTAATTTTTGCCTAAAAGTCTAGGACGTCCTTCAAACTCTTCCACTAAGTTTCGGATCTGCTCTTCCGAGAATACCCCTCAATTCTTATAATTCTTCTTTCAAAATTTTTCAATCTTTGTTCCTACTTATTTTAAGGTTTTGTATTAATGTGCATAGATCCGTGGTATTAAACGATCCTAATATTCGTCGATCATGACTCGTTGCGATATGTTTTCTGGCACAGTTGTTTCCGTGTCGTTTTTAAATGTCGCTCTTCTAAATCACTCTTTATTACCCCGACTTTTAGTTTGTGTTTAGTTCATTTGAAATGTTCTTTGAGTTGCATCGTCTTGCAACAGCCTTCTTGACCATTTTTTATACATTTATGCGGCTAAAGGAGTCATGTTGGACCATCTCAAAAAGTTCGCTGAAATTGTTTTTGGAAAAACTAACGAAAAGAAGTAGATATAGACAGAAATCTTACGGATGAATAATCAAAAAAACTAATGTTTAATGAAAAACGATTAAAGATACCCAGTTAAATACTAGAGCAAGTCTTATTATGGTTAGACGATTAATGTAGCGTTATTCTGTGTTTTCTTTTGGCCACTTTAGCTTAGATAATTTGCCGCTCAAAGATTGGGTCAGTCTGAACCAGATTTCAGCCTAACTTAACGCTTTCTCTTTCATAAAATAAATTATCAGTGCTATTAAGATAACACACAAAAAATGGTTGAAAAAGGGCCAAGCAATTGTTAGCAATCGGGAATCAAATTTACAACTTTAAAAGAGTCTCTTGAAGTATCAGAAGAGCAATCTTGGCAACAAAACTTAATTAACGAGCTGCAAAAAGTAGAAAAAGGTTGAGTTACAAGTAATTTACTGATAAAAAGATTAATAAATCAACAATATAAATATTTTTGAGTTATACTGCATACAAAGTAGAGAGAAATAGAAAAATATAGAAAGAAGCACAAAAATTGATAGAAACAACAAAACTATTATCAACCTCCAATGGGTATCAAACACATAAAAAGTAAAAACACAAGGAATTTTAAAAACTATAAGTTAAAAAAAATTATTTTGAATGCTAGTTTAAAGACATAATCAAAAACGTACTGCACTGTTAACTGATTTTGTATGAAGATCATAAATCTCTTTTTTAAGTAAAATATGATTGTTTTAACCAACAATAGTTAGAAATAGCTGGTTGAAATTATATCATGTACTATGTTTGATATAGTTTACACTGTAATTTTTCCTAAAATATAAGTCTATAGTACTTTCTCATTGCTTTTTACGAAATGTGGACAAAAAAGTCGGACAAAAATCAGCAAAGGTACAGATCGCTTGTGGTGCGTTTTGGTAATTGAGTGTAGCAGTCAATAGCTTGTATTAAAAAACGATACAGAAACGTTGCCTGTACAGCATGCGATGATACCAAGGTTTTTCTCCATTTACATTAGCTGACAATGACTTTATAAATCATTCGTGGAAATATTGAAAATATTATATTACCTTCGTATATAAAAGAACTAACCGTCTGCATATATATTAAAAAACTATTAAATATATTTGCAAGTAAAGTTACCTTTGAACTATTCGAGTGATAATTAAGACATTAAGACAGTTATTGCTATTAGCAAAAATGTTCTTACCCCGAATAGGGGATGGACATTCCTGCGAGAGTGAAATAAAAAATTATCATTATTATAGAACTGAGGTACACAGATAAACTAACAGCTCAAAAGTGACTTCTGTGATGATACTCTTTATTATTCTTCGAGGTACGTGATATTAACCAAAGTTTTGGTCTAGAGCGAAACATCCGAATTCTGCAACAGCAAATCATATTAGAAATAACATGAGCACCTACTGCTGAAACGGGTAGTATTTTCTACCATATTTACCCATTAGCCCATTTGACATAACGAGTACTAGGGATGGTTTAGTTGAAAAAACCTTCTGAACCCAACAGTACTAATTATTTTTGCTTCTAGAGGCAAACTGGGTTGTAAAGAAATGTCCCACCTGCTACATCTATTACTCTTATCTCATTACCGAGCAACTTCGAAACAAAAAGACTATAAATAGTGTTGTTGTTAGTTTTCGATATGCCCAATCCTATAGTTGCGTTGCCTACAGGATTCAATAGGGGGTGATTACCACTCAGAAGACCCTCTACGTAAGAAAATCTATGACAACGATATCCATCATCCATTTTAATCTAATAAAAGAGATTTTCTTTTTTGCTAGTCCCATTATTTTGACCACCTTCGAGGTCATGGAAATCCTCGAGCTAGGGTCATTTTAAGTAGAATAGTATTAAGCTTAATTTAAAAAATTGGTGGGGGTGGTAGGCAGCAAGCAAGTCCAAGGCTAGTATACTTAAAATTTTTTTAAAACTTGAGCTCTAATGAAGTGTTATATCGTGTTCTTTTTTGTGTAGCTTATGGCAATGATTGTCAAACCCAGATGTCTTAATTTGCAAAAGGTGATGAAAGATCAGTTTTATTTGCAGAGTCTTAACTTGCCTCCCTAAAAATAATGATTTTGATTTAACCTAACCGGTCATTTGAAAGGGGTAGAATCAGTTTGTCTTTACGTTCGGCAAGATAGCTCCTGCAGCGATAAAGCGAAGTCGCGCCGTAAAAACGATCACACAAATTGGTTAATATCACGGCAAATATCCGTGAAATCATCGACGGCGTTTAACAGATAACGGCAGCTTCCAGTCGAAAGCGCAAATTGCAGTCTCGCTGCGACTTCTTATTATTGCGCCTCCGCCGCTTTGTGAAGAAAAATCCGGCGGAATCGCGAGCCCGGAGATTTGCTTGTTAAGCCATATTTAGTGCTGCATTCGCTGCGAGCCGAAACTTTTTAATGGCCCTCCGATATTAGCGTTTAAAAATAATGATTGGAATACACGCGTTTTTTGCTAATCCTCGAACTTCGCGAGCGAATCGGCGCCCGCTTAATTGTCGCGGGCGCGGCCCGCGAATTCGCTCGTAGCAGCGCACGTGTTGACTAAAATAATCGAAAGCTATTAATTCTGACAGTCAATAGCTATCTGCTTTCAGAAATAATGAGGAAGTCGCGTGCTACAGGTGTTGGGCGTAATGACGCCGTCAAACATTCGACTTTTTTGACGTCGCAATCGATAGGTGCATTATGGCGCGAGCACTGAAATTACCCGAATGGCGATTACTCACGACGAGCTTTAAGAGTGGCGAGCTTTTCTGCCATCAACGGAACAATTGATTTGTAGGAATTTAAAATTTTTACCAGTCAGTAGTTTTGATCTAAATAATGTTTTTCTCCCAGAAGAAGGAGATTATTGAAAAAAGAAGACAAAAAACGGTCAAAATTTGTCTAAACTATCACCAGTAGCATTTAAGAAATTGTAATTACAATCAATGTATTTGGATTTAAAATTTGTAGCTTAGAAATTGTCGATTGCATTTTATGTTTTTTTTTTAAATAAAATTTTACCTATAAGAGTGTAGAAGTAGAAACATTTTGTATTTTTACTTAATGATCCAAACTAAACAATTTATTATTGAAAAAATAATTGATTAATTTAATTTTAGACATAAAATACGATGCTTTTCCTTGCTGTGATTAGTACGTAGCTTAAAGTAGCGAATACTATCATCTCTATAGTAGGTTGTACGTAGCGATGTAATTGGCTAGATATGCCATAACATAACAAATTAATACACAATATTATAATTGCTATTTAGAACTTGTACACAGTCAAATAGGTTCGGCTCGAAAAGATTGATTATGAAATAATTGACCGCAATTAAAATCGTAACCTAAGAGAGAAAGGTGGCGTTCTTTACAACGACTGCACTATTTCTTAAATTTGAACTTTTAAGTCCACGTGTATATTTTAACAGAAATATGAAATAGATAAGTATTTCATTAAAAAGTTCTGGTGAACTTTGGGCCCAATAATGGCAAAGTCAATATTCTGATAAACGTTCGATTGTTTTTATAACAATTTTTTAGCTAACGGGACAAACTCTGCGCATATGTACACTATACATGCACTGTGCAATATGGTACCATAGTGCAGGATTTGCATATGCATTAGTCAATGTGTTGTTTGTAGTCATTGAGCGCGATTGTATCTAGTAAAATTCAGTCTATGCTTGGACAACAAGGATATAAGTTCTACAAAGACGATTGTAAACTGGAAAAATTGTTATTAGTTAAGCATTTCCGGAAATAAGAAGCATCGATATTGGATTCGCACAAAATGTTTAAGGATTGAAATTGTCGCCCGAATTGATCATTGAAAATTCTCACAACAAAGAAGTTGAAGCAAATGAGTTATCCGTTCTAGCTGAGGTATTAAAATTTGGAAAATCTGAAAGTTTGCTCAAATTGTTGATCAAACTGACGTGGAACACTTGAAGTGGGCTCAACTGATTTAAGTTCTCCAGTAGATAACGCAACGGAAGTCCCTATAGCTCGCGACATTTTGTTTACAAATTGGGCGTTTCTGAATAATGTCAAATCAAATTTGAAACCTTGCAGTTAATAAAAACTGCGAATTATATTCGAAAGAAGTTTTGGCCAGGTGAATATGTTATCCACCCGAGTTCGCATTGTGCGAAAGATTCGACGAAAGTATCGAAAGCGAAAAAGACTGATTTTGTGGGTCTATCATCAAAAAACTGTTGGTGTTATCAGACTATTGCCTTAATCAAAAATCGATGGGAATATTGATTATCAACGCGCAATGTTCACCAAGACCAAAATCGACCATGTTCGCCGACGAAGAATGATTGAGGGCAAGTAAAGTTTTATTCTTTCGGTTGAAACATTGTGCAATTCTAGTTTTTTTAGTTGATGAATAAATGAAGAAGAAGATCGTCAATCGCCATGCCATTTTTTCCTAATACTCATTACATTGCTGCGATTCTATTCATTGCGTGGTAGGTTGGTATTTAAATTCTTTATTTCTAAACTTGAATGATGCTTCAGTTCTAGGTTGGTTTGAGTTTTAATATTTTGCATTCAAAAGTAGTAATACAATACGAAAATTATGAATAATAAAAACAGCAGTTTACTGCTGAGTAATTTAGTACATTGTTTATGAAGTTTTTCTTTTAGTTATTTATATACAAATGTTTTTCAGGTGCACGATAAATACAAAATAATAAAAGTTACAAACAAAAGGTTTCCGCGTTGAAAATACAGTTCTGCCAATTTTTATTTAGGACACAGAAAAAGAGTGGACAACTTTATATCTGAAATACTCCCACCTTCACCATAATGATAAAAAATGACAACAATAACGTAAAATTGTATATTGTAAAATGTAAATTCAATAATTATAGTGAAGTTGTGATAGTACTTTAAGCAGTACTGGCTTAGGAACACAAATATTAATAAAAAGGGATTTTATTACAGAGAGAATGTCAAATGTAGAATTTTAGTGATCATATAAAATAAAAATCTAGGGTTTTAAAAAGAAAATGTGTTATACACAAAAAGGATGCAATTTAACGATTAATCAAGTAAATGGGAGAGGAGCTATTAGAAAAGTTTTGTAGAATCTTTTAAAGAAGCCACAGAATTTTGGCTAACAATTGAAAATACTAATTACCAGTGCTATCTTATAAGATTATTGCAGCTGCGAATAATGTAATAGTGTTCAGTAAAATATCGCATTCAAAAAAGGTTATTAACTATCACATAAACACATATAAAAATAAAATTTTGAAAGTCTACTTTATTGATTATATAAAATTTTAAATCATTTTTATAAAACAAGAGAAAACTGAGATGTAATACATATCACCTGTTCAAAAAATAAATAAAAGAGAAATAAAAAAGAAACACTATTTTCAATGTAGTGCTAGTGCGATGCGGCGATTAAAGCAGTTGTAAAATAAGAAAAAACAAGATTAAAAATTTTTGCCGCAATGATTGGGCAAAGTGAAAAATAGCTGTTTATAACTTTAAAGTATTATATAAATTGAGTAGGAAAGAAAAAGGCAGCTAGATGATCAATATAAGTTACTCTCGAAAAGCTGTGAGACCAATTTTCTTGGTCCGAGCAGGAGATTTGGAGGCGAAGTCTTCGGGCTTGACGGTTGGTGGGAGAGGTCAGGTCGACAATACGATCCAGCCTATTTGTCTCTGCGCCTTTGCAAATTAAGGATTGCTTGCAGCACTTGCTGTGATACAGAAAGACTGCAGGAAAAAAGGTTTATCAAAAGTACAAGTGTCAAAAAGGCACAAAGCGTTCAGAAAAGGAAGAAAGGACGCCGAGGCTGAGTAACTAACAAAACATTAGATTGGCAGTAGATGAAATGGGGCTTACCATTTACCATTACATATGAAATCGTCACGATGGAATTGCAGATGCAGAAAGTTTGTGCTAAATCGGTTTCCAAGCTCGTGACTGATAAACAGAAGAAAAACAGCTTAAAGAAACACGATTCTGGGACTTAAAAATGTGCAGGCTACTGTGACGACTGCCCTGGAAGAGATTTCAGTTTAAGAGCACTAGACGAGCCACGAGGCGTGGCAGAACCGCTAGCATAGATAGAATAGTAATATATAAACATATATCCCATTAGGCAATTTTTTTAAAAAAATGCAAGAGAGTTACAGAATTAAAACAATAAATGAGCAATTCTGCCTTTACATATTAAAGCAGAGTTATGTGTCTTTTATTACGTTTTATATTGGTTAAACGATGTAACTGATTTAAAAATGCAAAACTCCATTTTGTTGCTTTGCTTGTAGAAACCACGAAAAAATTACTCCTAATTTCGACTGCTATCATAAAACTAAATGGCAGTTATATTATCAAAAGATAAAAGAAACTAATAAAAAATAGCACATTTTTCTTTAAATAAAAGTCTTTCTGAAGATACTTTTTCATCTTCGACCTCTTTAAAGAAAATTTTAACACTAGAACAGTGGGGTTTCTAATTAAGGTGAAATATTTATGTGTAGCAAATTGTACACAGTAAGATGTAAATTTAACAACTAAGAACAATGAGCTTACATGTAAAAATGTTAAGCAGCAACCAAAGGTGGTAAGACAGACGGGGATAAATGAATAGTTTGAGGGTTTGATATTATGGATGTCGGTGGTTTTGTAGATTTAGATTCACACTTTTTAAGACTCATTGCGGCTACAGTTCTAGTAGTAAAGAACAAAAAGAACTTATAAATGATTCCAAGCCACTTGTTAGCACTTATTTGCCCCATATACAAAAAGAAAAATTATAGCATCTGCACCATCGTCATTTTATAATAGTAGTTTAATTCCTAAAGTGCATTCTACGAAAACGTTAAAAATCAATAGTAAGTACTCTATCTTTTTGTAAAATCATCATCTCTTATAGCTTGAATATTAAGCAAAAGTTTTATATTATAAAATACCAACTTTATGTGGCATGCAAAATTGCACAATACTTTTTTGTGTCAAAATTTAGCTCACTTTTTACTAAAATGTTCAGAACACTGATTAAACCTTTTCTCGATGTATTCCATTGAAATAATTGATTAAGGACTTCTTTTTGTATTCAAGTGACTTTTGATTATTTTTTTTATTTAGTTTATTACTATTTACAATCTGTATAACATACAATAAGTAAATACAGGGTCACTTGAATAATAACAATAGGGCGTGACTAATGGCATGTGAGAGTATTCCAACGAATACCTCTCTGTTTTGACTTGCTAAGGCACAGGGGTTTTAAGTTGCAACAAGACAAAGTCATTAAAATCTATGAGGCAAATCTAAAGGTTTAAACCGTTTTAACCTATGTGTTTGTTCACTATTGTCAAGCAGATTGACTGCATAGGCGTTTGGATGGTTGGATAGTCTAATTATATATTTAGCACTACACATACTTATTTCTTCGCGCACTGTGTTTACTTTTAAGTCACTTAGGATGTCGATGTTTCTGACAAAATAGGGCGCATCACATATAACACGAAGCACTTTGTTTTGAAATCTTTCTATAGATTGTAACGAGGAAGAGGCGGCAGTTCCCCAGAGCTGAAGTCCGTAAGACCATATAGGTTTAAGAACAGTTTTATAAACTAGCAGTTTGTTTGTTGTTGATAGTTTGGACTGGCGGCCTAGCAGCCAGTAGTGCTTACGGAATTTGAGGCCCAGTCGTTTCTGTTTTATCCATATATGACTTTTCCACGTTATCCTCTGTCCAGATGTAGTCCTAGGTATTTAACTTCTTGAACCTGCTGGAGTGGAGCGTTATTTATGAAAACTGGTGGGATGATCCCTCTACGTGTTGTGAATGTGATATGTACGGATTTTTCGTTGTTGATTTGGACTCTCCATTTTTGCGCCCATTTTTCTATTTCGTATAAGTCCCGCTGGAGGAGCGTAGCTGCGATTGTTGGGTCCTCATGTTTAACTAAGATAGCTTTGTCGTCGGCAAAAGTAGCGGTGATTCCTCGGAAAATCCGCTGTAAATAGCAGGTAGAGCATGGGACTTAATATACTTCCTTGGGGAACGCCTGATTTTATTGGATGCCGGTCTGTAATTTCTTGACCATGTTTGACTTGGAAGAACCTGTCTGATAAAAAGGATTTGAGAATGACAAAGTAGCTGTGTAGAAGTGATTTCTTTAATTTGAATAGGAGCCCGTCATGCCATACTCTATCGAAGGCTTGGCTGTCGTCTAAAAATGCGGCAGTGCAATACTGCTTGTCTTCGAAAGCTTGATTTATGACGTCAACAATCCTGTGGACTTGTTCTATCGTAGAGTGGCCCTTACGAAAACCAAATTGGTGATCCGGAATATGTCCCATGTCTTCAATAATCGTCTCTAGCCTCTTAGCAAGTAATTTCTCAAATAGTTTCCCTAACTGTGACAATAAACTTATTGGTCTATAAGAGGAACTAACATTTTCTAGCTTTCCGGGTTTAGGTATTAATATCACTTGTGCTACTTTCCATTGAGTCGGTACGTGGCCTAACCTTATTATTGCGTTGTAGATCCTAGTTAACATAACTACGCCCTTGCGAGGAAATTGCTTGATAAGGTATCCGGTTATAAGGTCAATGCCTGGTGATTTTTTTGGGTTTAAGTTATAATTAATTACTTCCTTTATTTCAGAGACTGTAGCTAGTTTTGGTAGGGGTGACATCTGGTATGGTGCATCGAGTGTTGTCTTTATCTCTGCTTCCTCTTCAGTGGTTTCAGTTGAAGGTAAAGGTTGAAAGACTGATTCAAGGTACGCAGCAAATACTCCTTCCTTTTGTTTATCAGATCTTGCTCAAGTTCCGTCTTCTTTTTGAATGGGCGGAATGGGCTGGTGTTGACGCTTGATATTTTTGGTTGCTGTCCATAGTGAGTAATCTGAAACAGGTGTGGCGTCCAGGTTAGCAAGGTAATCTTGAAATGAATTGTTCTTAAGGCTTTTGATTTGTTCTTTTAGCTCATTGGACGCTTGGTTGTAACGACTTTTATCTGAAGGTAATTGTGAAGACTGCCATATTCTTCTCAACCTTCTCTTTTCGGCTATTTTTTTCTTTATTGCTATGGGGAATTGTTCCTTGACTCTTTTGATGGGAATTTCTGGAGTGGCTTCTCTTGCAGATTTCTGTACTAGTGTGGTGAAATTTGCTACAGCTGGTTTTTAGTGGTATCTTTAGATCTATTTGGTTTTTCATTAATGCCCTGAAGTAACCCCAATCAGTGTTTCTATTATGGAGCTTTGGCGAGGGAGTTTTGCTGGTTATGAAACTATTTACTGTAGCAATAACAGGTGAGTGACCTGAGGATATATCCCAGCAGGATGCAATTGTGAGGTACCCTGGCGCTATGTCTTTCGTTACGAAGAAGTCGAGTAGGTCCGGTTTTTTCTTCGGATCAGTGGGCTCTTTTGATTATAGGAAAACTAAACAGAGAGCTTTTTTTTGGCAATATAGCAAATAAAATTGAATGTTCGTTTTTCTTACCGACGACACTCCAAATAGAAGAAAGAGATGAGTTCAAATATTATAATTTCTATAAAAATTTACAGATTATATTGACAAAACTTGAAGGATATTTGCTGGAATGCTTTACCATGGAAACTAAAACAAGCTTGCCTGTTAGTTAGATATCGTTAGTACAAATGACTCTAACATATAGACGAGAAGCTACGCAAATATAAATTCAGAGTTAGGCTTAAGGCCATGAGAAAGAACTAGTGTGTAACGAACAATTTCCAACGCATATGTACATGTTAAAGAGTTTAATTAGTACTTTACAGAAACCAGGAAGGGTTCTAACCAAAAAAAAAAAGAAAAAAGCGGTCAAAGCCACAAGAAATAAGTATATACCATGGGTTATCAAGAATGACTAACCTTACCTTATCAAAGCAGGCTTTTTTAACTATTCTAATTTGACCTACCCATCACTGATTTACTTCTACATTGTGTGAAGTGACCGATATTTGTCGCGTTTAGAGATTCATAAATTTAGGAAAGATTATTAAGTCAACTTTAAACAAGCCAAACATTTAGTAATCTCCGCTTTGATGGTTTTGCAAGAAGTTTGATTTTTCCAAACGTAGGCGATAGGAATGAACAGCATCAGGCAAATATAAAAAGAATATTTTACCATTTTAGGCAGCTTCTTCTATAGGTCATGTGTTAGAAATGTACGAAACACGGAAAAGAACAGTCTTCTTATGTTTAGGAATGTTTTATAACTCTAGATTTTATACTAATAGTTTGTCCATTTTGGTATTATCTAAATTTTATTTTAGGCAATTTCTACCTTTTTACTCCCTTCCTACACGTAGCGAAATCTTCTCACTTCTTTACCAAAATAGAGATTTGTTTATATGAGTTTATGTAAAATATACTGAAGCTACTAATCAGTGACTAAGAATATTGCCTCGCTTTCTGTGTTGAGTGGCAATAACTATTATTATCCCTGTAATAATAATTGTTTAAAACAAAACAACAAATATTTTAAGTATCTGAAAACTACCCAGAAAAATTGTACGCAGATACTATAAAATAGATACCTCAAAAGTATGTTACCTAGGATGCTTTGTATCTAGATACTATACAATACTGGCTAGTACAATAACCATTTTTTTGTGTAAATTAACGTGCGACTTTTCAGAAGGTTTATAAAAGCCTATATTTTTTTATTGTCAATTAGCTATTATCTCTCACTGAAAAATCTCCCGGGACCTGGGCCATATTTAGAATTATACTTGATCTCGATTAATTTCTAGACGGACAGTTTATCAAATTAGTGTAAGTTAGTGTAAAAAATATTTGTGTTATTTTAATATTAAAAGAGTTTTGAGAACACCTTTCAAATATTTATCAAAAAATAAATCATTATAAATATCTTGTTATCTGCCCACGATCTATATCTATGTAGAAGAAAAATGAGCGAACTTTAAAAACATAAACTAACCCAACTAAATATTGCAAATCGGAGATCTTTGGAAGAAATAGAAAATGTCTAGAACTAATGAAAAAATTCCTGAAATGATCAACGTAAATTGAAAATTGACAGACAAATATTCTATGTAGACTTTTGGTCGATTTTATCCGTTAGGTATGGCGTTCAAAAATAAACAGGATCTACTTGAACTAACTTCTCTTCAAACCTCATGGGATTAAAAAACAACTTATGGATGCCTTTCGAAGGAATTTCTTTTAATTTCTATGATCAAATTTCAGCATGGCTTTGTGAGTCTTTCAGTAGATTGATTGAGTGTGACATGCGAAGGCTTTATGTTAGTGTTAAAGAGACTGCAGCTGGTGTTGGATAGATTGCGAGGCTCTGCCTAATTTTAACAAAATTTGGTCGCCTTGCAACAAAAGAATTGATAAGGTCAGTAAAAGTGCAATTGATATAAAGGTCAGAAATACGGTATATTATAAAAAAAGTGTAAAACCCCAGAAAAGAAATTGGAGGTTGTTCGATGAGCCGTTTTAGCAAGAATAAAAGTTTGATCTATCAATCAAATAAACATCAAAATGTCATAAATATATCTTAGCCACAAGATTGCAATGTATAAATGCATACTTGTGCATGTATTGCCGCTTCTAAAGAAAAGAGAAACGATTAAATAACTTTGATACATACAAATGAATCTTATCAGTGAGTATACAGACGAGAATCGAAACCACTACAATTATCAGAGTTATTGCAAGTCGCTACTTTGTTAAGTAATATCGTTGAGGTGACGAAAGTAATAGAGCACACTGAAAAACAAGCTGCTGATTGATGTTAAACTTAATTGTAAGACATCTAGCTTTGTAGCCTTAGATTTAACTCACATTTGGCTCCCGTCGATTAAAATACATCGAATTCTTACCAACTGAGACTTGCAATGTCGCATTATTACTAAGTCGTCAATAAGTGTATGAACATCTCCTGAGTTAGTAAGGATTCTGTCAACTGTAGCTGCAACGCTTATGAAATTAAAATAGAAAAGCAACTGTTCCTTAAGCTTAAAAGAAAACTAAGGTATAGTAATTCCTCGCAGTCGATAATTCAGAAACGAATTGTACATAACCCAAAGCTGCATTTAGATACTCTCCTTGATCTGGTACCATAGAAGTTTCTCAGAGACCACTTTCTTGTGTAATTCTTATAGCATATGAAACAAATGACAAAGATGTGGTCGGAGATAACTCATAAGAGTAGCATAAATAAGTCGGGTTGGTCATTGATAGTAAATTAAAACCTTTTTCAGTTTGAAAGCAAGTCCACGTCATTAGCAGCAAATTACCTTTTTGTTTAAAACGTTACTACAGCCGTCTAATTAGATATAAAACATCCTTTTGTGATTTTATTCAAGTCTAATTTTGACCTCAAAATGACCTTGATTGATGGACATTTATATGTTGTTAAATATGGTATACAGTTTACATCCATACGATAAATCATTCGGGTGGAAGTGAATCAGAATCAAGTATAGTTTTGATTATGAGTAGCTTTAATGGCATAAGTCCAGGAGAATTTTTCGGTGCAAGATGGCTACAGATCTTTAAGCAAATTTTTTGCAATTATCTCGTTACAGTTATATGCATACAAAAGTATGACGAACTTGTGCTATTTTATTGTTGTAAAAAACTTCAGATACTTTTTAGATAATGAAATATTTTATGTAACAAATATCATCGTTCGGAATAATAGTGGGTTGTCCAAAAATTTTCAAGCGTTTTACTTATTTTCTTATTTTTTGCATTGTTATTGCATGATTTTGATATCATTTGAAAGCTTGGAGTCTCCTGCGCATTTTGATATATTTGTTTCAGTATGGAGCTTATGCGCGAGCAAAAAAGATTGTTAATGCTGCACGACTAATGCTAACTAAATGCTGCTGAAACCGCCCGCCGAATCAATAAAGCTTGGGGCGAAGGTATGGTTGGAGAGTCGACGGTCCGAACGCATTTTGTAGAGTTAAAAGCCGGTAATGAAGTCATGGCGCACAAGCAAGGATCTGGGCGTCCAAGAGAGGTTGATCTTCTTCTTCTTAAAGTCCTTCTCCTATCGGAGGCTGGAAATCATCATTGATATGCGAACCTTATTTGCAGCTGCTCGGAACAGTTCGATACTGCTGCAGCCAAACCAATCCCTCAAGTTTTTCAACCAAGGTATTCGTCTACGTCCGACACTCCGGTTTCCTTTAATTTTTCCCTGCATTATTATTTGCAGCATGGCGTATTTAGTTCCTCTTGTTATGTGGCCTAGATATTCAAGTTTTCTCCTTTTTATTCAATTTATTACTTCACATTCTTTATTCATTTTTCCAAGGACTTCTCTGTTGGTGATCCTATCAGTCCAAGATATGCACCACATTCTTCGGTAGCACCACACTTCGAAAGCTTGTAGTTTGTCTAAGTGTTTCTTTTTTACTGTCCACGCCTCTACTCCGTACAACAATACAGGGAACACATAACAGCGGAGCATCCGCATCCTGAGCTCTGTGCTTATATTTCGGCTGCATAGTAATTTCTTTAGTGATACAAACGATGCTCTGGCAATTTCAATTCTTGTTCTGATTTCTGGTGTCTGATCCCCTGTTTGATCTATCCAGGCTCCCAGATATCTATATGCCTGTACTCTTTCTATTGCCGAATTTGTAATGTTTCAATTTATTTGGTTTGGTGGGGATTTTGTGATTTGCATCCATTTAGTTTTGTTAAGATTTATTCTTAATCCATATTCATTACAGCTGTTATTTACCTTTTCTAACAGATATTGTAGATCATTTAAATTACTTGCCAGTAGTATCGTGTCGTCTGCATATCTAATATTATTGATTACCTCGCTATTTACTATCATAACTTTTTCCTCATCTTTAAGGCCTTCGTTAAATATAGCTTCACTATATATGTTAAAGAGCAGTGGGGACAGGATACAGCCCTGTCTCACTCCTCGACGTATCATAATGTCTTCAGTTAGCGCATTTTCTACCCTTATATTGGCTCTCTGTCCCCAGTATAAGTTGTTAATAATTCTTATGTCCCTCATGCCCATTTTTTTCTTTAAGAGTATTTCCAGGAGTTTATCGTGTCTAACCTTGTCAAATGCCTTTTCAAAATCAATGAAACAGACATACATGTCTTGGTTTATGTCTAGGCATCGTTGACTGAGGACATTAACTGCGAAAAGGGCTTCTCGTGTTCCGAGGCCTGCTCTGAAACCAAATTGTGCATCACTTATATCGTCCTCTAATTTTGCATATATTCTTTGGTGGATTATCTTTAAGAATAATTTCAGAACATGGTTCATAAGTGCAATGGTTCTATAATCAGTACACTCTTTTGCACTAGTTTTCTTCGGTATTAATACGAATATGGATGTTAGCCATTGCTCAGGAATTATACCTGTTTCATAGATTTTGTTAAAGAGATTGAATATGATATCAATTACGTCGTTATTGAAAAGTTTGAAGAGTTCAATAGGTATTTGATCTGGACCGGTAGTTTTTCCAGATTTCATGTTATTAAGAGCATGTATTAATTCCGATTTCAATATTTTTATGTTTTCCTCATTTACTGTCAGTTCAGTTTTATCTGCTCTTTCATCATTGAATAGTTCCTCAATGTAGGTCGTCCATATATGCAGTTTATCTTTTAATTCTACCAGTACCTGTCCATTTTGATCTTTTAAGACATTGTTGCCCTGTTTGTTCATTTTGTGACCTGTTACTTCTCTTATTTTCTTGTGCATGTGAAAATTGTCATGTTTCTTATTTAGCTGTTCTATTTCTTCACATTGTTCTTCAAGATGTGCTTCTTTTGCTATCTTTATTTTTCTTTGTGTTACTTTATGCAGTTCTTTATATTTGTTGGTATTTTTCTTGTTTATTCGTCTTTCGTCCATAAGATCTAATATCTCTTCAGTCATCCAAGGTTTTTTCTTTGTCCGCTTTTTCTTTAGTTGCGTTTCAGCTGTTTTTAACAGCACTTCTTGAATTTGTTTCCATATTTCATCTGCACTGCTTTCTGCTTGAATATCTGTATTTTTAATTTGTTGATTTATTATTTGTTGTGTTTTATCTTGTATTTTCGAATCTTTTAAGAGTTTTATGTCTGTGTTATTGTCTTGTCGTTTTACAATCTTTTCAATCTTACATTTATTCTAGCTACTACTGGGACATGATCAGATATATATATATATATATATATATATATATATATATATATATATATATATATATATATATATATATATATATATATATATATATATATATATATATCAGCACCAGGGTATGTTTTTGTTGATTTAATGGCGTTTTATATCTGTTGTTAACTAGTAAGTAGTCTATCTGGTTGCGTACTATTTTTCCGGTTTGTCTGCTGGAGACTTCCATGTGTATAGTCGTCTTTCTGGGAGTTTAAAAGCGTGTTTGCAATCACCAACCCTTTATCTTGGCAAAACTGTATTAAGCGATCTCCTCTGTCATTTCGTTGTCCCAGGCCAAAGCTACCCGTACATCCCTTGACTTTAATGTTGCCAACTTTGGCATTGAAGTCTCCGATCACTATTGTCATATCTTTGTGTTTGATGCTTTGGTATACTTCTTCTAACTGCGAGTAAAATTCTTCTATTTCTTCGTTGTCTTTGTCTGCAGTTGGTGCATATATCTGTATAATGTTCATTGTACCTATATTTGTCTTCATCTGCAGCATCATAATCCTGTCCGAGTATGGTGTAGAGCTTATAATTGTCGGTGCTATTGTTTTATTTACTATAATTCCAACTCCGTATCCATGTTCTCGGCCATTGTTGCCCGAGTAGTACATGGTACTGTTGTATGTTATGCACTTCCCATTTCCTGGCCATCTTGTATCGCTAACACCTAAAATGCTTATCTTTACCCTTTTCATTTCCAATTCTATATTGTTCAGTTTGCCCGCCCTGTACAAACTATTTGCATTCCAGGTTCCAATTTTTAATTCATTTATTGATATTCTTTTGGCTTGGTTCACAACTGTTCCCCCCGGGGATCCGATCGGGGAACTTACCCCGGACTTTATTTTGGTTCTGAACTTTGCCATATTGATGATGATTTATTATTACTAAGGATATCCATGTGGATCTTTAATGCAGTGGTTTCCCGTTGCCTTCTGCATCTTCGTGCCGTTGACCTATTTGGTTCATCCGCCTTTTGGATCAATTTCTTGTTCCAAGGACAAGAAGGTGCCCTACCTCCTATCAGCTCATCCACCCGAAGCTGTTGGCCGATAAGAAGGGGGATTGCTTATACCGGCAATCACTTGGTTTGCTGCTTTGTCGGGGACTACTTATTCGTCTAAGAACTGGCTGTTCTTAGCTTATCTCGTAGCTAACCTTTATATCTAAATGCCGTTCACTATCCGCCACCTGTGACCCCGCTAGTAGCCTGCAGCTAGCCCTAGCAAAGGTTGATCGTCAAGCTGTTTTTGAAGCCACTGAAGAGTCTCCATCAGTGTCATGCCGAAGGTTGGATGATTTCGATTGCAGGTCTCAGACTATTGACAATATGCTCCATGAGTTCGCGAAGGTCTGGAAGAAGACGCTGTGGGTTCCACATGAGTTGGCTGTTGCTCAAAAGACAAAACGTGCAAACGCCAGTCAAATTTTGTTAGATCGTCAAAATGAAACTTGGCCAATCGATTGATTACAAGAGATGAGAAATAGATCAGCTTCAAAAACCCGGATTATCAACACGAATGGCGTTTACCAGGCGAAAAAACAACTGCGACACCGAAGAAGGACTTTCGGCACAAAAAGGCGATATGTGTTTTGGTAGGCTCAACTCGGAAGTCTATTGCCGTCAGTTGGATGCGTTGAATCGAAGTTTGGATCAGCGTCGTCGAGGTCGGGTCGTTTTTCTGGCCGGCAATGCAAAGCCGCACCGCTCGCGCTTGACAAATTAGGACCGCGTTAATCATCCGGCTTACTCCCCTGATTTGGCACCGTCAGACTTTTATTTGTTCCGTTCGTGACAGCACTTTTTGAAAGGCAAACGTTTTTAAAACATTAATGAAATGAGAGAATCGCTTGAAGAATTCTGTGACTCGAAAGATGCCGAATTCTGCCGGAAAAGTGGGAGAAAGTGATCAGTGTTGACGGAGAATACTTCGATTAGTTGTTGCAAGTTGTTTTTGTTCAAAATTATTACATAAATTGATGAAAAAAAGTGAAACGCTTGAAAATTTTTGGACAACCCATTATTTCTTAAATTACACAAAGACTATTAAATTTATCATTTGAAAATGCTACAAAAATTATCAGCAACAACTTACCTTGCTCATTGCCCTTAAGGGCCTGCCAATAGCCGTCAAATCTGAAACAAAATTGCTAGTGTTACTTTTATAGAGTACAAGTACGAGTAAGCAATTGTAATAAAAAAGGTTTTAAACTTTTTTTATTTGACTCCATAGCAAATTATACAATCAGTCCAGAGAGGACTATAAGTATAACATATGTAGGCCTTAAACTAGATAATTAAAGCTAATATAAAACATGAGGTTTTAAACTTATACTCATTGCAATTCAAAGTTACTGAAATTTAAAAAAAGACATTGGTTTATCTATGCTTTAAGTTGTAACGTGTGGTACTAAAGCATATGTTTAGCGCATTTTTATTTTTACACAAAAATTAAAACATCTTTGATAGATTAAAATAATAAATAAGAAAAGCGAAAAATATACTTAGAGATTTATTTTGAAATATCTTTACTAATAGAACTTGTGTTCAGAAAATTGCTTAAGTATATAGAATCTGAAAAAAAGAAGCAAAAAATTATTTAAGATAAAGAGATAAAAATCCTTCTGCGATTCCGGTGGGAAACAAATCTACTTTACCACGCGAACTTTGAGTCTCCAAATTTCAATTCTAGAGAGAGATCACGTCCCAATCACAATCTTCCCTCTACTTTTCATACTTCTTCCCCATATTCTAAAACCATCTTTTAATTTGGGTAAACCGTGTAGAATACTAAGGGCTATAAGCCCTCAACATAGCGAATTTTATACACGCGAGAATGTATCTCAGGCAAATAGAATATCAAACATCAAATCTCACACTTCGACCGAGATTTGCCACAGGAAGGCAAATTCGAGTAAATAATTTAAAATTAAAAACCACAGAAAAGTTAAACTTGAGCCAATAAAATATGAGAATGATGGATTTAATAGCACACAAAATTGAGCTAAAAGAAGAATGCAATTGAACTAAACAGGATGTTCTTGGTCTTAGGACGACAAGATTAGTAGAAGGAAAGTGTACAACGTGGGAGAGGATGATATAACTACCGAGATGTTAAATTTGAGTTATGCTGTTGTATTTGAAAAAATAAGATACCTAAAAGCTTAACAATTATAGAGCCATAAATATTTTCTGTCATTCATGCAAATTATGATAATTATTACTAACATATTAACAAATAAATTCTAGACAAACTTCCTTCAGGGTTACAGTACGGTGGAGCACATTCATATGAGTACGTTAATATAGAAGTGTGATGAATACAACATCTACTCTATCTGGCGTGTGTAGATTGTAACAAAGCGATGGATTCGGTAGGATTTTGAGCAATTGTAACGGTTATGGCTAAGGTAAAAATAGGTTTTAGGTATGGAAGCATGCTGAATTAATTATATGTAACATAAAGTTACAATTCAAGTTAAACTTACGGAAGACATCGTACCAAATAAAATTAGTATGAAACATTGAGTACAAAACGGAGAAACAATCTTCCCAAGATTGTTTATTCTAGCCCTCGAAGATGTTTTTGAAGTACTGAATTGGAATAATTCGTTACGTAGCCTAAAAGGCCCCAAAAGTTACAAGAGACGTTAAGCGAACTTATAAAGGTATCCCAAAAAATAGGTCATTTACATGTGCGAATTTTCGGTGTCGAGCTATGGCGTCCAAACCACTATAAAATCAGCGAAAAAACTAAGAACAACCCAATGGGAGAAATTAGAAAACGAACTAGTGTAGAAGATGCCATTAAAAGAAATGCGAGAGCAAAGTGGAAATGGGCAGGACAGAAAGGAATAAAATGGTCAAAATACATTCTTAAATGGAAACCAATATTGTACAAATATAGCGTGTGAAGACCTTCTTGGGAATGGATAGACGACTTTTAGGAGAAATATGGACAGAATTAGCTACAGGCAGCACAAAAGAAATCTTGTTACTCATTTCAGCCAAATATTACCTTTCATGAACCTACTATCGCTTTTGCCCAGTTTTGATTTGGCTTATTAGAACTTAAAATTAAAAAAGTCAATAATTGGTTTAAAGGGAAAAAGAACATATAAAAGGGATTGCGGATAATCAAAAGAACTATTTTGGGAAAAATTCAAATGGAAGACTTACTTTAAGTAAAGAACATATTTGTTACGAGAGGATTAAATTTATTAGTTGATTATTTAATCAATGCTAGGATAAAATCAATTAAATACAAAGATATTGGATACAATTTTAAAGAATCTAAACATCATCATAATTTTGTTGGAAATGCAGCAAATTTTCAATCATAAAAAATTTGATTATTTCGTTTTCGTAAAATGTTTTGCATGAGTTGTATTGAAGAGAAGTGTCGAAATACGTTAGAAGCAAATGAAAGTATTATATCGTAATAATTAGGCAACCAATTATACTCGCAACGTTAACAAAATGCATACCAACAGTGGAGTTACAATTAAGACTAATCTTTTTTAAACAAAACAAAAAAAAGAGTCATGCCAGAATTGTAATTGGGAAAATCATACAAATCCTTGTTTGTAGGCACGGCTATCCGAATTTACATCGGGCGAGATGGTTGATTTGGGTCACATTTATTTAATTAGAAAATTTCAAGGCAGCGGACGCGGCTGATTACATACAGCGCGCATTTGTTCCCCTACCTGTGCAGATGTGTTTCGCAATTTGGGGCCGTCATGTAAACGCTGGCAGTTTAGCGGCGTGAAGTTCTTTCCCGTTAAATCCCAGTTGGGCCGCTGTTTTATTCAGAGGAATTTAAACAAATGTCATAAGCTGCCGGGAATAAGGATTAACCCGGCCGCCGGCCTGTATATCATTTCGCGTTAATAAATTATAAATCGCGCGCACGCCCCTAATGTGTTTTTAATCAAATATCTCATTATGGGCGTACCTCCATTTTTCACGGGCGGTCGGCGGGCATCTGGCGGCGACCGCGGCGCGGCCGCCGCGCCCCGGGCCGCGGGTCGCTTTTTGAAAAGCGGCGCTAATTTCCTCCCGAGAAAGTCGCGCGCATGCAAATACGGAGCGCGCGGTTGCCCAAATAATAACTGCACGCTCCTTGTCGGCGGCGGCCGTCTCCCTCGCACTCGCCCCCGACTTGATCAATATCCCTCCTTGGGTCCCCTCCCCCCAGTCTTAATTAGGAGTCGGAATCTGTGGCGGACACACATAAGGGGACGCTAGACCAATATGCGCCCCAGCTCGCCCGTTCCCTCGCTCGCCGTACTTGCTCATTTATAACCGATTCATTTTGATTCGGGCCTTTATATTGCAGATAACGCGCGGCCTGTCAATTAAGCTCGGCCCTTTAGGAACTCGCCAAATTTTTTAATCACGGCGCGCGCCACGAGAATCCTAATAAGCGGCCGGGCCTTAGATCTGCGGGCCTCCCGCGCCGCCGCCGCATCACGGCTTTTCTGCCGAGTTCGGCGGCTCGTGACGGATCAACACAAGGCGATCTGGAAATCACGAGGGCATCGATTAGCCAGCACGAGCTGAAAGATAGCGATCTGGAGGTACTTCAGTGTCTTTACGTTTCCTTTAGATTTATCTAGGCTCTGCTCTACCATATTTCTCCAGTTCCAGTGACAGCTTGGCGATGAGAGGTAGATATGGCTTGCCGGCCCTCTTCTCGAAATACCGATTGTTCATATTTTCCGCACTTAATTAGCGAAATATACATCACTGCGTTTCAAATGCAATTAATAAATTCCACGTTTGGAAAAGTGCGCTATTAAGCTATAGAAATTGCAATCTTACAAGTAAGGTGACTGAATAAAACTCATACTATTTATTTATTCACCCCCTCCAGTTGCGATACACATATTTGATCCAATCTTGGAGACACTTTTCCTATCCACTTTTGGAATTTCCATCAGTAGCCCCTTCGGTTTTTGTATTATCAATTTAATTGAGTCAAAAAGTCGCATGGTGGCATACTCTGAAGAGTACAATGCTTGTGAAGCAATATTTGTTGAAGTTTTGGCGAAAAACTCACAAATAATAATTATAGAGTTTGCTGACAAAGGTTTCAAAGCCAAAACGTTACTTAAAATTGCGTCTACTAAATCTATTGATATGCCAACATCATTGACAAGCTCCTTTGCTTATAACTTTTTCTATATTATTTTCGGTCATTGATGTTGATGGATGACCAGAACGATGTTTGTTATTTACGGATTTACGACCTTCTTCGGACAATTCATACCAATGATTGGTTACCGAACTTCAAAGGTTTTAGTAGAGCATTAATTTCATTTTTAGCACAAAATTTAATCCAACCTCTTCAACAATAACAGACATTTTAAAAGTCTAAAAAGGCAAGAAGTGGATGTAAATAAACTGCTGTAACTTACATACTATTTGATACATCAAACTGAAATTAGGAGCGAATGCTACTGAAGGTTGTGCCAACATAACAAAAAAGATGTTTGAATTACAACTTTCGGGCAAGTTTAAAATTAAAAAGTCGTTGGTGGACCAAAGCTTTTTGCAGGCTCAAAAAGGGCTTCGAAAATGGGTAGTAATGAGTCAACAGACAGTTCGAAGGGTAAAATGCTTTCCACATTTGCTCAGTAAAGACAACGTAATTAGATGATATATAATTACTATTTCCTTATTGAGCGCTTCTAGCAACAAACCGCTTAAAAATTCATAAATATGTTAATGAGATATGAATGGAAAAATAAGATGGAGGTCAAGATTTTGGTCGCCTAACCAAGTTCACCGACCCTGTCCTGGTTTCGTAAGCAAGCAATGGTCGAAAGTGATGCGAAATATTTACTATACTACGAAGTAGCTTTGGTAAAAATTTGATTTGGAAATGGGTCACAATAAAACATAAAGGGGCGTTTATTTTGGGCTCTTACCTCTTTACGTTTTATTGTGACCTATTTTTTGCAAACAAACATACTGGATGATTTGTCCTAATCAAGTTTTATTACCTACATGCAATATGTAAACTAAATGCTTGATTAGCGCTGTCTAGTGAAGATGTCTTAAATTGCCCCTTCATAAATTTTTCTTGGGCGACAAAAGTTGAAGATCCGTACTTCCACAAGACTTATCGGATTAGTACGATTAAAACTTTAAACAAATGCTAGTACTCATAAAAATTGTACTCTCTCAGATTTTCGGAATGTGGTGTACAGTAAAAGTTATTTCATTTTTCTAAATCCTGGCAATTTTTTATCTATGAGTAGCCTTAATTTTTACAGGTTTAACTAAATTAAGTCCAAATTTTATCGAAGGTACTTCATAGTACAGTACATATTTCACAAATACAGTTCCGGCCATCACTTGCTTATGAAATCAGGACAGGGACGGTGAACTCAGTTACGCGACCAAAATTTCAACCTTCGTTCCCATTGATATCTTATGAACATATTCATAAATTTTAAGCGGTTTGTTGCTATTAGTGAACAAACTAGTCATGCCGATGAATATTATCATATGCTTGCTCTATACAGAAAAATTGAGAATGGACGCTTGATTTGTTATGTAAATTTGGGAGAAAATCAGGACTTAACAGAACATATTTTAATTTCTAGTTCTTAACAGGTAAATCCAAGAAAGTTTTAGCACATACTTCCCAAACATCTCTTAAACTGCCTTAAAAAACTCAAATTCCTAATTTATTTCGTTTTTGATAAATTCAAAGTTCTTACGCCAACCCAGTAGCAATCAATCATACGTATGAAGGATGCATAGACCACTACTGTCAGAGATAAAGCTAAACTTTAAAACTTTGATGATATTGTTCTCTTCAAAAGTACTATCAAGAAATGCAAAAACCTTAAAATTATGAGACCACAAAATTTTGAGGAGTCCCAAATGCAAATAGTTGCTTTGTATTTACTTACAACCGTTCTACGTGATGAAAGGCGACACCCGACCCAAAGTGTTTGGTGTTTAGCAAAATATAACGCATATAGATCACAAAAGGTCTATAAAAAATTCTGCTAGTTGGTCAATCAGAAATTTACTCGAAAACTGAAACACAGCCTTAGACCACTTGATAGGTCAACAGATGCCGACAAGCACACGAAAAAGGTAAGACGCTTGAAAGGATCAGATATACTTACGGTAGTTTAATGAAACATCGAAGGTTGTCAGAAACACAACTTGAAAGGAGACTAAGATCTAAAGATTTACAAAACTTTACTTTAAAATACAGTGGTTTAGATCAATATGTAAGATCACAAGCATGTAAGCATCATGATAATCTTAATATGGAAAAACAAACTAAAAAGCTACACTTACATTTACTGTAGCCTCAAGGGTTTATTGTGCCCACTAACATGCACTTATTCTAGGACATTCACACAGCGAGACTCGAACTCGCGCGCGTCAGCTAGAGGACGTCCCCGAAAGCTACAGTTATATCAACGGAAGGTTATTTTACAATCATAGATTCCTATGCACCACTCGAAGGACTGGCAGAAGATTCAGAGTCGTTTTATGGCACATTGCAGCAAAAGATAAACAATAAAAAAATTGATGTTACCTCGCGACCACTTAATTGCCAGTGTCGGTAACAACTCTTTAGATAATATGATTAGAACACAAGGACAACCTCACACAAACAAAAGTAACAGGCGATTAAAACAATTTTGCTTAAAAACAAAAATAACTAGCACTTTTTTATGAAAAAAATATCAATAAATTCATTCAACAAGCCAGTGCATATAGATTACTAATAGACTACACTATAGCAAGCCAAAGAATTTCTTTATTTCTCCAAAGAAACCAGGACACTTAGTAGTTTCCAATATATCACTTATAAGTAAATTAAAAAAATTAAAACTATAATAAACGCGCCAGTAGAGAAAAGTTTAAGACATATCTATTCCAAATAAGACGATTGCTTTTCTACTAACGAAACCAATAGATAACAATGTTAAAGAGAAATGGGAAATATTAAATATATATTTCAAAATAGCTTTAGAAGTATTAGGGGAATAAAAACAATACACAGGAAAAAAGAGTCTAGAATATAAAATAAAAAAATAAAAAAATAAGTTAAAGAAAGACAAGTAGATTATCTACGATATCTTCTAAACAGAACAGAATTGAACTAAAAAATTAGAGTCCGTAAAACACAAAAAGATAATGAACACGAAAGTAGATAAATTAGTAGAAACTCTGAAGAGTAAAGAAAAGAAACAAGCACACTTAAATATTGTAACAGAAGAAGACTGGGTCGAATATTATAAACAATTATGAACAAACAATAAACCAAAAATAAAAGAACAAGCATAAATAGACAAAGCTTCTTATACGGGCGACTCAATGAGTCTAGAAGAAACCAAAACCAAGAAATCACTAGGGTTACAAAACATCAACGTGGACTTGGTCTATTTTTGAAGAATGGTTAATAGCCTGTTATACCAATATTTAAGAAAGGAGACCAAAATCAAACAAAAAGCCATCGAAAGATCACCATATTAAACTCTGGTTACAACATATATGGGAAATCTTAAACAAATGTCTGAAATCAATAAGTGAGGCTTTAATTTTAGAACTAGTGGAAAACTAAAAGCTCCAAAATACAATACATAAATTGTCTATTATTTGGAGATGACTTAAACATTCTGTAAAAGATCAATGACCTACGACGTGTATGCCACTATGGGTTGGTAACATTAATAGATAAAGACTATAATCTAATTATCTTCTACGTGAAAACAAAAACCCTATCAGGTCGCAGTTCACTTTGCGGGCATAGGTTTAAATCCCACTTCTGATAAGCTATTTTTTAATTTAAAAAAGCTGAAAAAAGCAACGCACAGACGGGTGGATATGCGGACGGACAGACCGTACGCAAGAGGCTTTTATTTATATGTATGTATAAAAACCTAAAAGTGTGGCATTTTAAGATGCAGTCTAGGATATAACGATTACATCAATATAAAAATGCACAGAGGTCAGTTTATGGAGAAGCTATCAGAAAAACGCTCCGAAATAGACCTTCAAAAACGCCCAGCTGAAGTTTTAAAAGACGATGGTATTCCCTGTGTCGACATAATGGCAGTGAAGCAAGGATTTTACGAAAAAACAATCCTCTTGTAGCTTTTAAGCTAAAGAGATAAAATTTAGGGACACTCAAAGGTTACAGTAAAGTAGGTAGAATTAAAAATAATACCATTAGAGGTAAACTCTAAATAACCCTTATCTTAGCAACAATAGCAAAGATAACTAAAAAGCCCACCCAAAAGTGGCATTGAAGAATCTAATTTGCGATGAGCAAAACCCTGGCAGACTTAAAAGGTGGTGACAATGAGTGAGGTGGAACAGATAAACATTTACTCAAATATTCAACTAAAACCTACAATTAACACTTGGTTGAACCTCTCTTACTGGCGTACAATACTTTTAACAATTGGGGCATGGCATCGATGAAACAGTCTATCGTTTTCTGGGATACTTTCTGCCATTCTTCTGTCACCGCTATCATTAACTTAATGAGTTAGGTGCCAAGTTTTTGTAGTCTTTTGGATAAGGTGCCACAACTTTTGAATAAGTTTATGTCTAGGGACTGGTCTAGCTATAATAAAAGTCGAATTTGTTGCTTCTCTTTATACATAATAGTTGTAAGCGGTTGCTTACAACAAATGCTATTCTCATTGAAAAAACTTTTTCTTTAACGAGAATTTTATTATGAAAAATAGAAGTCTATTCATCAGGAAAAACGTTTTACTTGTAATGTTCAAAGATGATTGGCAATAAAATTGTTTTTTTCTCGATAATATTTTATTAGAAAGAAGTGGGTATACATCTCATTAGAGGTATTTTCCCGCATTGTCTATTTATTTTAATGATTGCCCCACCAGATTCAGTAGAGCAAATGAAAACTATTCTTTGGGTATAGTACAGTAGCACTTGTGTACAGCCGACTGACTCTAGTTCTTGGACAAGAACTTATATATACACTGTTGCGCCAAACAGAGCGTAGCCGCACGGCCTAAAATACGGAGGATAAGGGACGTAAGACATGACGGTATAGTCGACAGCCTGCAAGGTTTAGGAAATATGTTGTGTGTCCATTTCGCCTCATTAACCCGCAGTATCGTTCATTGGTAATGCTCTAATAAAAAGCAGCTTATTTAGCAGTAAAATTTTTCTTGGACAATGGGTATTTATTTTGATATACACAATCTCTGCTATGACTTTTTAGGACTAAGGCTTTCAATTATTTAAATTGGCGTTTATTTTCTATTTTCTCGTGTCAAAGCCATGTCCTGTTTGCTGTGACTAGACACTCAAGGAACGTCTTTCGATCCATGCTGTATTATCTACAACAGTTATTGCCATAGCTCCACAAGTTTCTACTTCTGCTGAGTGGTAAGGGTACAGCAAACATACTATGGACAAGCTTTTGTCATCTCTTCGTGAATAGTCGTATCCGGACACACGCTGGTTAATGTGCTGCTTTTGTATTTCTTTTCAGAATGTTTGTCGCCTTTGAATTCCTGTATTCAGCAAAACGCAGTTTCGAGTTCCCACATACGCCCGCTAACCTTGTACATATGTCCAAAACAGTCTCTTTCTCTCGGTCTCTTTCTCCCTTCTTTCAGAAAAATTGGACTGGCAATCGTTGCTACAATTAATCCAGATTTTTTGCTGGCTCACTACTTTTTACAGTGTGCATATTTTGCTTCTACGTAAATGTAAGATGTAATTGTGCAACTGTGTATTATACCAGCTCTTTGAATTTGCCTGGGGTGTTCTTAGAAAGTATTAAAATTAAGAGCAATATATTGGAGCCTTCTACCCCCCTCTCTTCCCTTTCAACGGACTCGATGACAGCACATACAAAATTAAACGTGAGAAGGGACCACATCACTCTATTCTGGCAACTTCCCCGTTACAGTATGGTAAAGAAATTTATTATCTACTTGATTGGATAAATATCCCCATATTCCGAATTTGACAAATACGGACCCCCAAAAGTTATCTGATCGAGAACGCATCTCTGTTGTTCACTTTTGTTGACGCTTTTCTGGAAGGGTTTCAGCAAGCATTTCTTCTCGGCGGTATGTTTGTAGAGCCTAACACTATGCAAATAGCGCCAAACGGTGATGTTTTTTCCGAAGCTTGCGTCAGTTCGGTCACTGTTTTTCGGGAATTCTCAGTTTCTCTTACTACTGCATAGTTTAAGCAACACTAAACAGTCCTTAGATTTTTAAGAATAAAATTTATCACTATCAATTACCAACCTTTTTTTACTACTTTACTTTGATACTATAGCATCTCCATGTATCTTGAGAAAAATTTGTTAAATTTGATTGAATATTAAATAAATCTACTGCTATGTAGTTGTTAAAATAATAATTTCCCGTAATAGGGCACGAAGGCCTATGGGGTCGTAATAGGATATGTCTGTCTGCTACAATCTAGAGCCTACGGTACACAAGGGTTGTAACGTGGCTAGCGCTACGTACCGACCGCCTACTATTACCCCAGAGTTTGACCTCCAGGTACTCATTTATTGCAGCCTGAGTCGAGCTGGGCGGTAAAAATGCCAGCAATCGAATTGGCGAGAGCGGGATTCGAACCCGCAACTCTTGGTTACGTAGTCTAGCGATCTATCCACTAAACCACCACGGCTCTTATGGAGTTGTTAAATCCTAATTAAAATTATTATGTTAGAGAGATGTCAAGCTCGATTAATTAGACGGTTTTCCTCTTTGATTACGCATATTTAAAAAAATTATTAACAATTTGGACCGGAAGTTTTTGCTCTTAAGTGGATTATTTACAAGATCTGTCACACTATTATTACACGCAAAGACTATTAGCCAGAAATGTTGAAAATGTTTAAAATTTAATTTGTTTATCGTGAATCCATCAAGTTTTTCCAATAATGACATGTTTACAACATCCAATAAACGGTAAGTAAAGATCTGGTTTTGCTTATCTAAATATAAACTCTTACCTCCTGTTTCAAACAATATATACGTATGCATGTTTTAGTGACCTTTAATATTTTAAATTAATTTGTTCTGCATTTTGCAAGATTTTGAAAGTAGAATTGTTTAAAATCGACAATAATGCAGTAAAAGACCGATTATAGTCAAAATTTAAATTATGGTATGAGGTATTTCTTTGATGAAGATACCTAGTTCACAGTTGTAATTTTTTATTTTTTAAATAAAGTGGAGTCGTTACAATAAAAGGTTGTTTTTGAAAAAAAACAACAGAAAAGACTAAAACAATCAACAAAAAAAAAGAGCGTTGCTAGTAATACAGCAGTCTTTGAACTAAATTTGTACCGATTATAAACTTCACTGAATATTAAGCAAATTTTCAGAGCTTTGGAATACCTACAAAATATTAAATTAAGAACTGCATTAAAAGTAAAAGTACATATAACATGCAAATTGACTGAGCTAAAGCAGGAACGATAGCAAGTGTAGAGAATTATTATTTATTTGAATAGTCCTTCATTACTAGAGAGATGTTTGCAAAGAAGTGAAGCACTTTTCTAAATGTGGTTTTGTAAACTACTGGTTGAGGAAGGAGAAAGAAAGATTCTCAAACCAGGTCATCTCTCTACTTGAAGATGTTAATCACATAGAGCTCAAACAACCAAAGATAAGCCTCCGAAATTTTCATGACCATGGCAAGAATTTTTTTTTTATTTATTATGTAATTATTTAGCAATCAGAACAAGGTTACATTCTATAAGCTAAATGGTTAACAATCATTATAGATACTAACGATAAGAATAACATGATGAGGCTTGCATCCTACGATACAACCTACGTAATTACAGTTTTGTACTTCGAGAGTATTAGAGTCTAATAGATATTAGGAATACACTACACACACACACGAGTTTGTTGGTCATACCACGACACTCACACTAGGTTTATTGGCCATAGTTTCTTTAGTCTTTGGTTGACCCTGGGTTCCAGCATCTGCTCCAGTAAGGGGTTTGAGTGAGTTTCTAGGGTTGCATGGTACTTGATAGCTCTCTCCTGGATTACTTCCTGGACCGTTGGGAGATGTAAGTCCATATGCAGCGTGTTGTTGGATACATACCACGGCGCATTTGTAATCTGACGTAATATTTTTGATTGAGTACGTTGGATTAATGCGATGTTTGATTTGGATGCACAGCCCCATAATTCTACCCCATACATCCAGATTGGTTTTATAACAGTCTTATAGATTAGGGTTTTGTTTGCAAGCGATAATTTTGAATGTCTTCCAATTAGCCAATTGAGTTCCTTTACTTTTAGATCTATTTGTTTTTTTTTCTTCTTGAGGTGTTCCTTCCAATTTAGCTTATGATCTAGGTGTAAGCCTAGATATGTTGCCGTTTCCAGTTGTGGTATTTGTGCATTATTTATTACGACTGGTGGGCATATCTGTTTTTTGAGCGTAAATGTTGTGTGTACCGACTTGTTTTCGTTAACTTTGATTTTCCATCTGTGTAACCATTGTTGAAGGAGTACTAAGTGGTTTTGAAGGTTGGCCGATGGAGTTGCAGGATTTTCATGTCTGAACAGTATAGCAGTGTCGTCTGCGAATGTTCCTATTGTTGTATATTGTATCGTTGGTAGATCCGATGTATATAGGACATAGAGCAAAGGCCCCAGAACACTGCCTTGTGGAACGCCTGAGTTGATAGGGTGGTAATCTGATGTTACTTCATTAATTTTTATCTGAAATGTTCTATCGCTTAGATATGATTTTAGTAAATTATAGTATGCCAAAGGGAACGTTTGCTTAATTTTGAAGAGTAATCCGGGGTGCAACACTTTGTCAAATGCTTGACTAATGCCGAGAAAGACAGCTGAACAGTACTCTTTGTTTTCTAGTGCTTTATTTATGGTTTGTGTAATGCGGTGTACTTGTTGCACGGTAGAATGAGCCTGTCGAAACCCAAACTGATGAGAAGGTATCCAGTGTTGGGGCAGTAAGTCTTCATTAATTCGACGAAGTATGAGTTTTTCTAACAGCTTTGAGGTCACCGGGAGGAGGCTGATAGGTCGATAGGATGTAACGTCGGTTGGTTCTTTTCCGGGTTTTCCGACCATTATGATTTGTGCAGCCTTAAAGCATTTTGGCCAATATCCTAGCCTCAGGATTGCATTGTAGATATAAGTTAAGAGCACTAGGCCCTTTTTTGGGAGTTCACGCAGCATTTTGGCAGTTACCAGATCAGTTCCTGGGGTCTTCTTGAGGTTTAGCAGATTTATTTCAGATTTTATTTCGTTTGGGGTAAAGGTTTTAATTTCATGACGTATGTCATGAGGGATGGAAAAACTTCGCTCTATTTCTTGGTCTGGTGCGCTATCAAGTGGTTGAAAGACTGAGGATAGATGTTCAGCGAAGAGTCTGACTTTGTCTCTATCGCTTTTTGGTCAAGGTTCGGTGTTGCTTTTTCTAATTGGTGGTATTTTGAATTTTGGTTTCCTAGTTTGTTTGATGGGTTTCCAGATAGAATCATCAGTTCGATTTAATTGAGATACATAGAGCTCAAATTTCTCATTTCTGATTTCTTTGAGTTTTGTTTTTAATTTATTGGTCATATGATTGTAGGCGTTTTTAGCAGCAGGTGTATATTTTCGTTGCCAGTTAGCTCTAGCACGACGTTTTTCTGCGACCATTCGTTTAATTTCTAGTGGTATGTCAATGTTTAGTTGCTTTTGTGAAATGGTTGGTGTAGCTTGTTGCGCAGCTTGCTGGGGTTTTGTTATGAGTTCTTCAGTAGCTGTTTCAATTTCTTCGCATTCCTTGAGTCGAATGTTTAATTTTATGGTTATGGCAAGAATGAGAAAGAAATTATTTTAGACAAAAATAGAATGAGACAAACATGAGTCTAGAATAGAAAATTATAGAATAGTCCGAATAGTACAAGAGAAATCATCTAGAACTAAACGTCTTGGAGAACTTCAGAAACAATAGAAAGATTTAAAATAAATTTTATTCATTCAAGGGACGTGTTTAGGATAATTAAAATAATGAGGGTAAAAATAAAATTTTTTTTATTATTAAAACCTACAATTTTTCAAAATAGAAAAAATAAACACAAAAATACCAGAAGTGAGTATTGTGCAAATAGAAAAAAGGGAAAATTGTTAATAAATAACACCTTTATATGTTTATTTTTATTTTGTATGTACGTCCACCCTAAAAACTGCCATCCCGCCGCCTACAAGCTACCCAAAATAATGTATTATAAATATATAGGCTATTGTCTGCGGCTAACAAAGTGAACTCCCACGCGTGAACTCAAAATTGTATGTTTATTAACTTCTCACATTTGCACTGTCGACTCATACAACTTTTGTTTTGCCTAGATGTTTATTCTTTTATACTTTTTTTTTTGAACTTTTCGTTTTTATGAGGATAACCATATATAGTATAACTGAGAATTGGGTGTATTTATTTTCATTCTTCGTGTAGCATCCTAGTAATATGAAAAAATCTACACTACAAGTTTACATAAAAGAATTTTAATAGTATGGTATATAAAAATAGTAAATAAAGAAACATATAATAAACATACTTATGCTGATTTTAGTAAATTTATGTATTAGGAAGTTCTTCCACTGAAATGTTGATTGTCATTCTACATTGTCAGGCATTTTTTTATTTGAAAGCACAATGGTTGCTTAATGTACACACATACCATAAAAGCTAAGCTCAATTTAATTACTTATTTTTATTTGTAACTATTCCACTTGCACAAAATAATTTTTAATTTAACCGATTTGTTTGTCAATAACAATGTTTATATCATTAGCCGTCATGGTATAAAATAAACAATTTCTGCTACATTATTGTTTTAAACTGCATACAAAATTTATTTTCAAAAAGGCTATTTAAAATAATTAGTCAAAGTAAACACGTACACTACATGGGAAATGCAACAAAGATTATGACTATTTATTAAATTAAATAAAATTAGGTAGTGACCTAATAAAAAAGGTATAAAACATTTTTTTAATATTAGTTCTATAAATAACTAAACAAAAAGTATAGAAAAATTATAGACAGTAACATTGACTAGTTATTGCTATACAGTTTAAACAACGTTTCTCTTCCTAATATAGAATGTTCTGTATCCAATTTTATCACAGTGCAGGTTCCAAATAGTAGTTAAGTATTTGTTAAAATCTTTTATATAAAGTATTCTGTAGGCTAGTAATTTTTTTATTTTTAAAGTAGCATCGGTTTTTTCTCTATTGAACGCCATTTTGATCCCAAGGAAAATCATGTTAAGAGTACGCCGTATTGTTTAAGGGTATTAAACTTGTCAACACTTTTTGTATATATAGCAAAACGTTATTTGGTGTTACGTTCCTAATTGCTTAGCTTATGGAGAGAGAATTTAATCAATCAGACATTAAGATTTCTACAAATGATATGACAAAGGCTCTCGACCTGCTAAAGTCAAAATGTTTTCTCGTGATAAAGTCCCAACAATTTCTGAGCTATAGCATTTTGACTATAAATAAGTAAAAATGGAGCAGAAGATCAATTTTTATGTTTCTGTACAGGAAGGAAAACCAAATTACCACCAAAGTTTTTTTAGTAGACTTCGCATTTTTATCATTGGAAGACTCGTCTTAGATAGGTAACAGACAAGACTTATAGTTTTAGAAAAATTTCAATTTTTGGAAGTCATCGTGACCTTCAAGAAGTTGTACTATTCTAGAGCTGCTCTAGCAAAATCATGTGTATAGCTTAATGTACAAATTCTGGCAAATTATTGACAACTTTATTAAAAAAAATCAAAATTCTATGTTTTTATTTATTTCTCTGGAGGTTGCTACAGACAATTCGTAAAATCTTGAATTGGGCCAAATAGTATTTGCCTGGTGTGAAAACCTTTGTATGCGCTATTTGACTCAACACTTGATTTTAAGTGCAGTTCCTTATCTTTATTTAATCGTGGTATTCCAAGCCACCTTGTGCTTCCATAAATTTTGGTTGATTTGATTGTAACGTTGCTAACGTTAAAGTGTTTTATTTATGTTTCTTTTTAATTATTAATTGAAAGCGACTGCTTGGTCTCGCTTTACATCAATATTGACTTTACTGGCGAAATTGGAGGTGTCAAGTCTAGCCCCTATTTTAGTCTTTTTAATATGACCTGGTATGGGTGGGAAATGGTCGTATAGAACCTACCATATATGGTCTTCCTGTCGTCTCACTGATAAATCAGAATCTTAGTTGGCTCATGAGGTTTGGTCAAGTTTGTTTTTGTAGATGCTACGAATAGTTAAGTTGCTGTGACATTGAACGCTTTTGTGCAGGGGGGGGAGGTCTTAAAGAAGCTATGCTCCTGAATTGTATGAATATTCGCGTCGCAATGAAGATTGCAGTTTCTCACAAACTATGGGACGCCAAAAAGAACCTGTGAGTCTGATTCTGAAAGAACTGGAGTTTATTAATGTTTGTTTTGGTACTCAGCTCCAAACTGGAATCGCGTATATATGTTAGGACAAATAATGGTTTTATACAAGAACAGTTTGTTTTTGGTGGATAATCGACTCCTGTAGTGAATGCCTATCTTGCTGCCTTATTTGTTTATCTCCTATCGATACATAATCTCCAAGTTAGTTTTTCTCGGTGGCTTTAATATCAAATTATAGATATTTAAATCTGCCCTTGTATAACAAGTCTCAGTAATTGCAACTCAAGTCAAAGTCTGAAAAAGATGTGGCCGTTTGGTCGAGGTCAAATTATTTATCTTTCCTTGTTTTCAGAAATCTACAATTTCAGGCTAGTAAGTCTAGTAAATCCGTCATCCCCAAGCGTTTGGAGTGTATTTTATGACCTCAAAGCATAAAGAGACGTGTGTCCCAGTTGCTACCTGTTTTGTATTCGCTTAACTTTTAACATTTTATATGCAAGAATTAGTAGTCTGCTTTTATCCCCAATCAGTCCAACTCGAGTTACTATAAGTATAAAATGCGTTAAAAATTTTGTAGCGCGCCTCCATCAAACTATTTAATTTATATTCCTATATAAATTAAAAAGTTTGATGGAGGCGTTGTGAAAATTTGCCTTATTTAATGGAATAAATCATCACAGCTAACATGTCAATCCTTTAATATTGATAATTAAGGTTGTATGGAATTACAGTTAAGACATTTACCTAATCATCAATTTAGGAGTTATTTTTAAGTGTTTTAAAATGTGCAAATCAGTAATTTTAGTACACATTTTCGTTTTATCTGACACAACTTAAATGTCTTATTTGTTAAGATACAAAAGGGTTTGTTCTGGGCAACACTTCTATACTGGTAGGTGTCGTATATAAAACTAACGTCGTGGGATAATACATACTACAGCTCTAAGCTGTGGTATAGTGAAGTATAGTGCAAGATATTTTATAAAAATGTTGAAATTATGTAAGACAACCTTTCTCAAAATAAAAAGTTAGATGATGGAAAATATACGTGTATTTTTATTTGGAGTCTAAAGAAAGACCATCTAAAAGCTAAAATTACCTTAAGAAAGACCTTGATTAGAAGTGCAAACTTTTTTATTTGATTATATTTTCACAATACCATATATAACGTCATATGATAATCATTAACAGAGCTCATGTAAGTGACAGAAATAGAATTAATTCTTGGCCGATTTATTCATTGCTTTAACAACAATAACTATCTTTAAACATTGCAAAATGTCGTAGAGTCTGCAAATAATTAAAAAGCCACTAAAAATATTTAAAGTTTGATTCATTTTATTATGTTGCAGTAAGTGAAGAAACTTCTATCGATGAACAGTGTAGTAATAGAGATGATAGATGATAGATTCTTGATGAAATTGGCTGAAAATAATTTATGTTTTTGATGTTGTAGAATGGGAACAAGTAAAACATCAATGTCTGAAAACTAGAAAATGAACTGGGGGAAATTTTGAAGGAAGATCCTGGCACGAAACGTCGTGGCAACTACTAACTTGCTTCACATTACTACCATTAAATCAGATTTCCTCAAAAAACTCAAAACCAGAAATGTAACACTTAGGATCTAAGGCTACAATTCGGAAACAACAGCTTAATCGTCCCAATAAGTTTACTGACTCTTAACTTCCAAAGAACTGTGTCAGATCGCAAGAGGACGGAAGGTAAGTGCAATGTTTTTTGTATCTCATATTATAATCGGCGGAAATTTGACCTATCCAGTTTTTCGCATTTCTGGACGAATTATAGCCTCAGGACACCAAAAAAGTTGGTTTGAGCCATTGGTTCGTGTGTGTCTGCCTGTCGGTCTGTCGTATGCAAGTTACTTGTAGGTAGGGGACGCAGTGCAAAAACAAATCGGCTGAGCCGTTTGGTCGCAAGGTCGCAAAGTCGGTCGCAAAGTGGTCGCGATCTAAACGGTTGAAGATACAAAAAATTCATGAGAATAAAAATGATTTGTTATCACGAGATAAACATGAATTTAAAGTAAAAGTTGGTAAAATAGGAACTCGAAAAAAAGATTGAAGCCCAGGATTTTTGCCAGAATTGCCCAAATAATAGGATAAGGAAGTCGTGTGATGTTCACACCAGATTTTTTGTATTATACAGCTCACATCGAGCGCCATTTCAAATTATTTTTTCTTCCCAAAAAAGCGAAAAAATATGCAACTGTGTATCGATACCAATCAAATTATAAACTTTTGAGACTCTAAAAAATTGTGCTCGGGTGCTTAAAACTTATGGGCCTAGGGAATTTTATCATTGTCCTCCTTCATCTATGTAGATATTCCTTTTATTGTTTTTTAATACAATTGAAGAAAGTGTGGTCATGGCGGACAGGTTACCAAAATGATGGTATATGTACGTATGTGAAAAAAATCGGAACAATCAACAATTATTATGTCTAAATCCCAGGGGTTGACGTTTTGGACATTTTTAATTACTTGCTCGAACAAAGGGATGTTTGGAAGACACATTTTGTTGGTTGCAGCTGCAAGTTCAAATGATCCAAATGGTCCAAGTAATCCGGCAAACTTTTGGTTTTGACAGCAGTTGGCCACACGTGAGCAACGAACTGTCTGGGCTTGGGAATAGTTTTAACGGTGCTCCAAGGTACCGAGGCGTTATTTGGATCAGGGGGCACTCCTATCTCTAAAGCTCCTAGCTTCATTTGACTCCATCTTTACATTATTGTGAGTTAAATTACAGAAAAGGGAGGGTGTTTTGATAAACTATGTTATGGAACAGGAAGATGAGAAAAATCGTGTGTAGAAAAATTATTTAAAACTGTTTTCATAAGAAAATGTCAACATCTACGTTGATAGTAATGCGAATTAAAGGCTTACTGCTAAGTACAAGTTGTCTTCTCATTTCGTAGCAAAGATCTATAAGATGTTAAGGTTGAAATATTTTCAGCATTACTTAAGCAGTGGGCACAAGAGGTTTTTTCTTAAATCAATCATTTTTGCAAATGAAAAAATACGTGCCCCCAAAGTGGCCGTATATATGATTCATCCTTAACTATATTCAAATCCTGAATGATGATGATGTTCTAAACTGAGTGCCTGTTATTAGGGAAAACAACTATTTAAGTTGAAAAGTGAGTTATAAAGAGATCAAATGGAAAAAGTCTCTTTCAAATCATTCTAATTTATGTTAGCTTTTCCTAGCCGTATGTGGATCTGAAATGAATAAACGTTTCTCCGTTTAATTAAAGCGATGGTCCCGATTGAATAGGGGCGGATGAAGAATATGTTTTTGAAAGTAGGGTTACATGGCAAGCGGCGCCAGTTAAGAACATCTGACCCCCAGGGGCGAAATAAAGGAATACGACATTAGGAGCGCGAGGCCGGCTGAAATTATCGTCGCCCATATTAGAACAAATGGGCGGCGTCGCGGCGCAAAGTTGCAGAAGGGCTGCACCCACGGGTCGCGCGATCCTAGCCGATCTTAACATTTATTAAGGCCGCGAAGGACGAGCAAGAAGCCTCTCGGCCGGGCCATTACTAGCAAGCCGGAGGAGCGGGTAGGCACCAGGAGCCCGCATGTTCGGCTCGTTATGCATGCACGAGCGGCCGTAATCACGGCCGGTGCAATCTGAGGCGGCGGCGTTTTATTGCTCGTTCGCGGCTCATGAATTAGCGAAAGAACCGGGCGGCGCTCGATAATGCCGAAAATAATTAATTACCTTCGATCGGCGGATGCCGGCCGATTTTTCAATAAGGGGCTGTCAGTCGCGCCGAAAGACTAATAAACTTAAGGCAATATACTTCAGAAGAGCGGCCTGCCCCCATACTTTCTCATTTCACTGACGTTCAAGGTAAATACCCCTATATGTGCCGTAAATAACCCGAAATGCATAACTTTTGATTAATGCTCGACTGTCTTGTTTGCGCGCCGTTTCGGCACGTCAGCCTGCAGATCGCCTTTGAGGTCTGCTTGAGCGCATCGCATTAAAAAGTTTATTACGCCATTACCGGCGGCTGTTGGAATGAACTGTCAGTGGTGCAGCTCCATCAATGCGCCAAGACTTAAAAATATCGTAGAGCTTTCACTTACAACGTATTTAACTCAACATTTCGAAAAAGGTAACATTATCTCACAATTACACAACAAACTACAATAAAAAATTAAACACATCTAGCAATAATTTTTGTAACAATATGAGAGATAATCCCTACGTCTGTTATTCTTTAGGAAGCTTTTTTCATGCTAGTTAACATATCTGTCTATACATTTGAACAGAAAGTAAACAAAGAAAGCTGGCATGATTTACACGAGGAGGTCCGTGCGTTCGTGCACGCATGACGGGGCCGCTCTCACTCCTTGCCGAATGGTCGGGCAGTGATTATCATTATCGAACACAAAAAGCGCGTCTGTCGCAGAGCAGAGCTTCGATTGTAATGGACATAAGCATATGCAGCACATAAAAAATACGTGCAATACATGTAAGCCTTATATAAACATTTGAAAGTTGCGCATGCCCAAACACAGTAGCGGCAGCAATGTCCTTCCAGGCATTTTGCATATTTATGTTGCCTTTGTACTTGTTGTTCCTTTTTGGTGTAGAAACAGATGCATATTTACTAACTTAATTAATAGTTTCCTATCCGTAGTAAAAATAAAGCCAAAATGTTGACAATGCAATTTCAGAATCAAAACAATAATTCTGTTACTGCTGTCAACATCAATCTGGGGAAAAATTAAAAGTTACTGAAAATGAACGTAAAGTTGAACCGAATTCCACTTTAGGTATTTCGTACGTATGAACGTAAAACGTAAAAATTACGGGAGTGCGTTATGAACGAGCGCATAAACTTTGCACTGATTGAAATTTACTTATTACAAATTATGTCTATTATAAATAAGTGCTAAATCAAATTGTTCCAAAGGAAAAGCCGATTCAATTAAAAATTTATACGTTCCCACCTTGTAAAAATTTGAGGGAAGGCGGGTGAAAAATTGTCAGCCTAGGACATCAAAAATACTTTTTGACGGACACTCCCTATTTTAAAAATTATCCACATTTCTCTTATCAAGTGATTTTTCAAAGGCCACAAAATCGTTTTTTGCTGCAACTCGTTTACTTGTTTTGAACAAGAAAAATGTAAGGAAATAGATATCGATTTTATTATATTGAAGCTAATGTTGGTAATGTTTATGTTAAATAAAATTCTTATACAGTCAAAACGGAAAAGACAGAGGAGACACAAACAAGATACTGACAAAGATAAAATATTTGAAGAAAGTGTTTATAGTTCTTAAATCTTCTTCTACTCTTATATATATAGGCTATTAGCCGGTTTCCAACCACACATTTCGTATGGTACTATGATCTATGTTGGGCATACCCCGGGCGAGTGGCTAGTCTAACCCGTTAGAAGGAGAAAAATGTTCGTTACGACCGCCAAAAGTGTTTTTATGATGGCTGGAGAACATTTGATGTTTGTCGTTGCTTTTGTCCATGGAATAAACAGAGTTAAGAATAACCGTGTCGAGCTTTAAGGTAGAAAGAAGTTTTCTAGAATTCAACATCATTGACCCAACGAGAAGTAAAGGTTTGGTGAGTAAACATTAAAGTGAAAGTAAGTAAATTTCCCAACAAAGAGAAAGTTCTAGATAAATCTTTTAATGTTTTGTACAGCATTTTGAGATTAAAAATTGTGATTTGTTTTTGATAATCACCAAGCCTAATATTACATTCCAAAAATGAAGTTTTTAGATTAGTGTGAAAAAACAGCAATAGAAAAATGTAATGCAACCTGTTATTGGAACTTTACTAAAAAGAGTATTTTTTCTTGTAGCCTTCATAGAAACAAATGGAAATAACTAGACTTAAGATTTTGCTCTTCAAGTTGTACCATACTACAGGAATCCAATGTTTATAGACTGGAGCACCATATCACAAGATACATCGAAAGGCACAAACCGATTACTAATAGCAAGTTAGCGTTGCTTGCTCTCACCAACGAATGCAAAAGTCGAAGAAAGAAGCCCCATGAAAAGGACGGAGATGACTACAAACATATGAAGAGATCGAGAAACTTTTCAAAGTATGCGGGCGATGGACTTTGTGTTTTTGCAAGATACCAATTTAAAACTAAACAGAGACTAGGGTGGTAGATGAATGTGATTTGGAAACTTAGAACTATCAGTATTTTAAAGGCGCTTGTCTTGAGTTGGATTCTGTATTAAAGAGAATATCGAATACAAAAATTGTAGTTACTGTACATTTTAAAATGTATCGTCAAATATAAGTACAGAGTAAGGGCGATATTGTAGTTCAATATTGTTGTAGTGTTGAACGATGAAGCAGCAGCTCCTTGTAAAACATAGCTTGCAGTGTTTCGTGTTTATTATAATAAGTTTCCGAACGCCTCTATGGAGGCGCCGTCATCTTGCAAACTCTGCGGTTAATACCAGAATTTTTGTTTTTGTTGCCGCCATGCCGTCACGGTCGAGCGGCAAACACAAATTCTTTAATGTGCGAGCAGCTGTCGTTGAGCCCCCGCGGCGCATAGGCATGTGAGAGGCCTAAAATAGAATGGAATATTGTCAAAGGATCTGGTTCTACAAGAGGACTCTAGAGTAGACCCTAAAGCTGTACGAGAAAGTTAAGTTATCGGAAACTAAGGGCAAAATAAATTGTGTTGCAGATAAATAGTTATGGTGCGATTTTATTTCAGTAAATATTTGTGTAATGTATGTAAATATTAAATAATTAAATTTTTTGTAAGCAAAGTAAATAAGTAGTTTAAATACGTTACAGCATGTCATTCACCACTGTTAAAAGCAGAAACGTTACAATATTTTATTTGAATAAATTATTCTTCTGAACCAGCGCAGTCATTGATTAGATTAGTTTTTGGTACCCTATGTATGGTACTGAATTCAACTCTTGGATCTTTGTTATAAAATACTACAAAATTCTTTGAATTTTTTATTAAATATTCACATATAGCCGGTTAATGTTGACATACGAATTTCCATCTTGCAAAGTGGTTTTTTATATGTAGTTAAGATGGCTGCCATATCTGCTAACTTGTGCCAAACCAAATCATAAACTCTATTTGTGATTTCTGATGTAACAGCTCTTTTCGATGCTTGTTGTGTAGCTGGTAAAAATTTGTTTTAGGAGATCTAGAAATAAGGAGCAGGTGGGGGGGTCATCGACACCATTTTCAATGCCGAGTTCGAAAGCTTCGATAAGCCTATTCACAACGATGTTAAGTTTATGACTATTGACTAGTCTAATAAAACTTAGCGTAACCTAACCAATCTAAACTAATGAGTCGAGCAGATGACTAAACGATCAGCGAATTATGATACAGAGTGAGGTATTTTCAAATCCCTTTATTTCTTTCCCAAATCAGTGTTCGACCTCACGCATTTTGGGTTAGATTGGATTCTGTTGAATTTAATTTGAATTGGTTAATCATTGCTAACGTTTTGTTAATGTCTATGGCCTTAGAAACACAATTAGTAATGGTTTTCATTGGAAACTTCAAACTGCCGTAACTTGAGAACAAGGTGTGAAAATGAGGTCAATTGATACCTTCTTTACGTCTTATTTTAAATTCCACTAAACCAAAGTTTGGTCAACTCTTTCATAAATTTTTGCTGGTCTCTTTTCATTAAAAAATAAAATTACACTGTAAGTTGCGGACGAACCCGAATTTATTCCTGGGGCTCAGATGTCTGACGGGTGGCCTACTCAGTTATTAAAAATAATTGAGTACCTGCGTTTTCTTCCAATCAAGGATAATAATGCGATAATCTAAGGTGTGGGGTTTGCCATATCACCCCACACGTAACGATCGAGCAGCGAGGACAAACATATAAGAGCCTCAACCTCTCAGTTCGCAAGCCGTACTCTTATGCGGAACGTTAGAGTCTCTCCGTTATTATTATTATAAGTTGCACTTCTACTCATAAGACTTGTGTTTGGGCAACTGTCGTACAACTAATCTGAGTGAGAACGATCTGTAAGTATAGAACATTCCATCTATAAAGAGGAGACTACATATTGTCAATGTGTACAGTTACTACTGTTGCAAGTTACTCATTAAACTACTCTCATAGTAGTGCATATGTAATAATTACTCTTTCAGATCTTAAAAATTATATTTTGGTTTGTATTTTCTGTAGCAGTAATTCATTTTACATAATTTGTTGGATCTCAACTGCATATATAATTTTTTTTTATTATAGTAAAGTTAAATTTGCTCTTTCTATATGTATTATAGCTCAAGCTTTAATGTCTTTTGTATTCTGCCAAAAAAAAATTTAATAACAAAAAAGACTTCTACTAGGATACTTTTCGTCATATAAATACAAAACCGGTACTAAATGTCTGTCAGATGATTCATAAAGCTCTTTTATCCATTAAATAATTGGAACTAGGGCAGAAGTTACCGATGCACAAATTTTAAAGCGATCTATCTAAATGGCGTTATTACATGAAGTGCATAAAAATTAATCCAACAATTTTGGGAAAATATTTGGACTCGGCTAAAAGATAACAGCATATACAGAATAACCGTTATATGGTAATGCATGACGATTTGGATTTCAAAATGATTCACAATGAAAAAACCAAATGTTAACTATAATTTTTTTTGAAATTTCCTATTTTCAAGTTCCAACATCAAGACAAAGTTGGATAAAGATAAAAGTTATTGGTCCACTGTAACATACGCTTTCGGAAATAAATAAATCGGTTAAGGGCCGCGCAGCAAAGGGAAAAATTCATTAAACCCGCACAGAAGTCGAGCAAACAAGGTCATGATGTAATATTAAGGCACAATCAGAATGGGATCCCGCTATCATGCTCGTTCGCCGCGCAGTATCCTGAATTATAACTCGTAACCCTTTTATAGCCTATCAGAGACCAATAAAAGTGCGTTTAAGTGCCCTTGACAAGTAATTCTCGTATGCCCGCGATCTCCTTTAAACGCCCCAGAAACGGAGAGAATATAAAAAAGGGCCGGCGCCCGATTCGGGGAGATCAATTTACTTTCTTTCGATCATCTTTAGAACAGCCTGGGGGCCCATTACGCTGCCTTTCTGTAATTGGGGCCGATGGATGGATAGATTTCGCTGCCGATTTTGGCATATTAGAGCGGGCCGTCCGAGGCGGGCCCGCTGCGCTCCGGATTGTCATTTGTCGGGCCCTAATGGCAGCAGCCTCTTGGCGACTAAAAATGCTGCCGCGGCAATCGGTAGCCGATCTGCAGAGCTAAAATGGACTTGAGATGCTTTTACAATCACAAGAATATGATTTTGTTTGCACTTTTGAGTGAGTTAAGGTGACCACCATAGTAAATTTTATGCTCTCTAAGTCATTCCAAGTTACTTGGAAATGCAATTAAGATGGTGTGATATGTGCTACCTTCTCGATGAAGAACAAAGAAACTTAAAAACGTGTATCTACCGTCATAGGATGGGAACTCAACCTTACTTTCCTCATTATATGCAAGTACACAATAAAAATTCATATTGTCATCTATTGAAATTAAGATTGACTAGTACTTTTGTTAAGGAAATTTAATATCGACTCCAGATAATATTGAAAATGATTCTGAACAATATCACAAGTTGAAGATGCATTGAGATGTTGAGAAACATCACCCAAAGATTTTATGATATCTCTACGTGATATCTTACTATCTGAAGTCAGTGAAGCCAATCAGCTAATGTTCAATCAATACAAAGTCAGCTAATGGAGTAACATTTTACAAGTAATTTTTTTATCATATCCTTCGAGGTGGACTGCAGATCCAATGTAAACCATGGCAGTTGGCTTTTTAAGACTTAACCGCCCAAAGACACGAACGTGCAAGGCATTTAGAGGCTTCAAAGCTCAAGAGCGAAGCCGCTCGACGGCGGCGGCAACGCCGCCCTGTCAATTATCGACGCCGACAAAAGACCTGTCGGAATATCGCAGCTGTGCGCCGCCCAACAATTTAATACATCTAGAAATTCATAGCGGCAAGAAATTAGCTTGCATTGAACCGGCCAACACTTGCAAGGCTGGCGAGAGCTACAAGTGACTGCTTTGAGGGAAATGACGGCTGCAGACGGCGGTTTCCAATATGCATTGAGCAACACCTGCAAACTTTGACCGCTGAATGCAACTTGTGCACAATGGGAGCGCTGCATACATCCAGTGGACTCATCAATAACCGCGCGAATTCAATATGTCGCGGCGTTACAAGGTATTGGCGGCGCCGCGTCGGAAGCGCCGGGTCTGCTGGAAGAAGCGCTGAAAGTGCGGTTCCAATAAGATGTACCACATGTTCAAAAATAAACGAAGACCGAAGACGAAACGAGGGGCGAAAAGAGAAACAAAAACTTTGGATTTTTGTACTGTCTCCATTGAAGTTGCAACCCTGGGTTACAAGGTGTTTTAGTCAGTAATATGAATACCAAACAATCAGCACGCAACAATTTTGTTGAGTAATTTGCAATGAAATAATTTTTCAAAAACATTCATCATCATTAATTAAAAAAAAAAAAATAATGAAAAACAAGGTAAGAAGGTATTATTTGTCGAACAAGCTCTTGGTGCTCAATACAACAGGTTATTTACTGGAAAAAATGTTTTACACACTTTACACAACTTGATATAGATGAGAAAGCTTCCTTGATGTAATTGTCATGTTTAAGAAGTTTATCTAAAAAACTAAGATAAGTAGACTCTGAAAGATTAAGAGTGAAGATGAATCCGACCTTTTAGAAAATCGCTCATAAAATATTCCTCGTCCTTTTTAAATAATTTGCACCAAATTCTTGTTTGTGCTGCACTCATTGCATTATTCCCAAAAGCCTTCTGAATTACCTGAATAATTTTTGCAGATCAACGCTCAAGCTTTGCACAAAATTTAATGACGATGCAGTGGTTTACTCGCTCAGTCATTATAAATGCAACGATCAGACACTACATGTCCTTACTGACGTCTAACTGCCAACTGACCTAACCAGTAAAGTCGTCCTTGACCACGCATGCGCATTAGCTCATAAGTTACAACGCGGTTACGTAAAATAGTTTGAATTACATTAAGAGCTGCGTATTTTTGGGACTTCGCTGCATAGTGTAAGAGAATAACAATTGATTTATTATAAATTGTAGAGCTTCTAAAAGGTAATTTTGATTTCTATTATAATTTTATTTAACAATTATGTTGATACAAATGACACATAGATATTTCAGAGGCCCAGTAAGAGACTTGCATGGTAAGCAATTTTGGAATCTTACTACATTAGTTCTATTTTTTATTACTAAAGATCTTCTAACCTACAGCAGTTAAGTAGACGTCCAAACATTGTCCACTGGCTTAGAAGTATCTTTAAATTAATTTGGAATTTAGTAGTTTGATTTTGGTTCATGTTTTTAAAGTCTGCAGTTATAGCTGATCAAACAGTAAATCACATATGTCCACATGGAAATTACCACGACACATTTAGGGTTGATAAAATTAAGACTTATAAAATCCTTGGACTGTCTTCTATGTTTAAGAGCAACAGCATGCTCGTCAAAAATATCACACTGTTTAATTCGATGCCCGAAAGTTCAACTAGAGATTAAAATAAAGTAGTACTTTTATCATCAATTAGGCTTTAAAAATTAAAAGGAATTCAAACATTGAAGCGAAAAACAGGGGTTAAGACACTGGTACTGTTGTTAAAAACGAAAAATTAGAGAAAATATGTAACAAGAAAATTACAGTCTAAGAAACAAATGTTATCAATATCTGCAACTGTATATTAAAAAATTTTGAAAGAAAAAAGCTTATTAAATCATAAATTCTTAATATAACAACATTAAAAGAGGTACTGGGATAGTTAAAAAATATGAAAGGAAGTCATGGAAATAATACAAAAGTTATGATTTAACACAAAATAGAAAAAATAGTAAAGAAGTAAAAAAGCAGTAAAGAAGTAAAAATATAGAAAGCAGCAGCTTGCAATGCAACATTTTTAAATAAAAATAATGAACAGAAAAATCAAAAATAAAAAAATAAAAAGTAGAAGTAGATAAAGAGCAAGATAATAAAGTGTAGAAGATGATAGACAAAATAAAACAATTTTTTTCTCGCAACTGTAGTCATTCTTATTACAAATAGATATTTGTAATTACTTAATTTGTTATTATAACAGTAGTTGTTAGTTAGAAAATATCTATCTCTTACACTAAGGAGGCTACCCTAGAAAATGGTTTTAGAAATCCGTACTTACATATCTGACTGCTAGAGAAGAACCAACCAATTTTATGTCTTAATTTAATAATTTGGTGAAAAATAACAACATATGACCGTGACGTAGTCAAGAATAATGTTAATTATTGTTATGACAGTATAAAAAATATTTAAACGAAGTATTTAGCTTGAGGAGAGACTCATGCCAGGTTTACTTAAAAAGATTAGTATAAAATATTTAAAAAAAAAACTGAATTTCACTTGGGAATTAACAAGCGCATTGATTTCGGGTGGGGTAGCAATTTTTCTTCTATATAGTAATTCTAAATTGGCCTTTTCCTTACAAAGATTTCCTTTGGCTGATTTTAATAACTCTTTTGTTTTGTTACTTTTTGTTAGGACCTTATATTGAACAAGTTTATGTTATGGAGTGATTTACAGTTTGTAGGAGACTAATGAGAATGTGGTTCATCCCAAGTCATTTTTCAGATTCTGGTTCTGTTTTTGGACTTCGTATTTTGTAGCACAATTAGAATTAGTAGATATCTTAATGGCTCAGTTTTTAGAGGATCCTGAAAAAATTTTAAATTACAAAATTATACTTTTCCCAATTTTTGAAGTTTATTATCACTCAAAAAATTAAAAGTCGTCAGTCTGAGAGTGATGTAAACCATACTAAACAAATTAACTGAGTTGATTCGCCACTAAATTGTCATTTAGTAGTTATTTATGATGCCGCAAGCATCAGACAAAAATTAAATTTAGGGTAGACGAATCGAGTAGGTAGTTCTTTGATCCCGTTATCATAAAGTGACGATGATTGTAGCAGCAATCAATCGCGCACGAACATATTGATGGCAAAATCGTTATCAAGTCTGCCTTTTAAATGGTTTAAATGGTTGTTTTAGTGGTTCAAATAGATGATTATCTCAAGGTGATAAGTGAAAACTGTAGAGGTGGTGTTCCAGTAGATGCTAGAAAAAGATTTTTATTTTTTTGGAAAGTTTAAGTAACTGCGTGAAATTGTGAAGCACGATAACACCTTGGATTGGAAATTCACTGATTTTAACAACATGTGCGAGTTTTGTTTTGTTTGAAAGTCGACAAAAGTCATTTCAACAACCCTTAATTGTTATTTATTTCAAAAATTCGGCGAACAATGCGAATATTTTTCTTCAGTCGTAGTCCTCAGGTGACCTTTACTTTCAAACTCTTCTTATTCTCTCAATACCTGAGCTTTCTCAGGAGTGTGCCTTCAAACTGTATCTGGTCTCTTCAAAATTATTGAGACCTTTTACACCCTCTGTCGTAAGAAACTTGATAATGATCCGCTGCGAACCAGACGTAGGTACCTCTTACTCTGACAAGCGGTGGTGCAAAATAAGATACGGGTAGAATCTTCTTCAGCCATCCCTACCTACAACGCGTAGTTGCAATCCTCTCTATTAACTTCGCATTTAAGAAAATAATTTCGGTTTGTATTTGATTCACCAACATAGAGTAAAGGCTCAGCGAAAAGAAGAAGAAAATTAAATTAAAACTTACCAGAAACATCCAGGTAGATTTTTCACAAAATTATTCCGGTTTGGGGACTACAAAAACGTTAATAGAATCTAACTTTGTAATTAAAAAGCAAAAGAAGACGTCCACAATTATCAACCATTGATCGTTTTAAGGCACCTTATTTCTAGATTTATTGTTCTCTTCTATATCAAACCAAAGTTCTTTAGCTAAAATTTAGGACGAAAAAGGTTTTAACCAGGACTTCTTCAACTGTCTATCCACTCTATTGGATGTTGGCGACCACATTTCTAAATTTTTCTTTATCTCTTGCTATGTTGACTAGTTTTCCTATTGTTCTGACTCCAGTCTATTGACTTTTATATTTTTTGCCCGTAACAGTTGCTTCCCTCTCTTTCCCTTTATTTTTCCTTCTAAGATTAATTGCAATATTTCATACTTTTCATTTCTAACGATATGTTCCAGGTAAGCAGTTTTCCTTTGTTTAATTGTGGTGAACAGTTCTCGGTCTTTATGAATTCTTGTTAGCACTTTCTCATTGGTTATTTTTTAAGCCCAGGACACTCTCAGCAAGCATCTGTAAGTTCACATCTCCAAAGCTTTGATTTTATTGATTGTGCTCGTTTTCATGGTCGACGACCCCGTTTCATATATCAGTACAGACCATACGTGGCATTTTGTATAACGCATGCATAGTAACAGACGGATATCTCTGTTTCTTAAAACTTTTTCATACTTTATAAACGTTGCGTGTGTTATCACAATTCTGTTTTTAATTCTTTTTGGGGGTTTCAGTCTGCTGGCATTCCAGATACTTGTATTGCGTTACTCTTTCAATGTGTTGATTTTTTATTTCGATAGCCACGTTAGTGTATGATTCCTTTTTCTTGCTGACAATCATGAAGCTGGTCTTTTTTACATTTATGTCTAGTTTGTATCTTTTATTGTTCTTATTTAATTCTGTACATATCTGCTGTAATTCTTCGATATTGTTGGCAATAAGTACTGTATCGTCTGCATATCTAAGGTTTGATATTGGCACTCCGTTCACTTTTATACTCATTTGTTGTTCCTCAAGGGCTTCGTAAAATATGGCTTTCAAGTACAGATTAAATAGTAATAGAGACAGCATATATCCCTATCATAAGTCTCTCTAAATATAGATGTCATTTGTGCTAATATTTTGTGTTGTTACATATGCTGTTTGGTGTCAGTATAAATTTTCTTTACATCGAATTTCTTTTTCGTCTACATCCGTGTTGAACACGATCAAACGCTTTTTCGTAGTCTATAAAACAAAGAAACGCGTCTTTGTTTATGTCTCGACAATTTTGTATCAAAACCTGTATCCCGAAGAGTGCTTCTCGAGTTCCCATCCCTGACCTAAAGCCAAATTGATTGGGGCTTATATTACGCTCGCATTTAGAATAAATCCTGTTATGTAATATCTTTAAAAATATTTTGAAGGTGTGGTTCACTAAGCTTATTAGTTAATAGTAATTGCATTTCCGTGCATTTTTTTTTTTGGACAAAGGATCAAATGTGGACATTAACCAGTCTTTAGGAAAGTATCCTGTGTCGTATATGTTAACATTATAATTAGAATACCGATATTATCTTCATTAATTAGTTTGATCATTTCTGCTGGCAAACCGTTCAGTCCTACTGCCTTATTAGTTTTGGCTTCTTTTACCGCCTTTCTAATTTCATGTACCGTTATTGGTGAATCTCGTCGCGAGTCGTCAGCAAACAACTTCTTTACATAGTTTTTCCAAAGTTTATTTTTTATCTTTATCTTCTATTATTATAACATTCCTGTCGTTCAATAATATTAGCGATTGCTGTGTTTTATATGCATCAGCTACTTCTCTTAGCTTCTTGCGTTCTCCTAGGGTGTTGTGCATATATTGTAATTTTTCAATCTCTTCACATTTTTTCTGTATCTATTTCCGATTAGTTTTCCTAATACCTTCCACTATTTCTTCTTTATCTACTTTAGCATTGAAATCATCTTGATTGACGTTTAATTCATGTGGTTTGGTATATTTTAGTAGTTGTTTAATGTCTCACTTTTTCTATCTTTTCCGTCTGGTTTGTCCGTAATACTTCCGACTTATATTTTATATTTAATTGGATATTTGTTGGATTTTTAGTAGCATTGCTCTATTAGAGCAAGGTATAAATTATGTGATACCGTTATTTCTATGATGTTCATCGTTTCCAGAATAATACAGGGTTGCATCGTTAATAGTGTTACATTTTCCCGCGCCGGACCAGCGTGTTTTACTCTTAGAATTGATATTTTGAACTACCGCATTTCTTTAACAGTATTGGTCAGTTTCGCAGGTTCAAATAGCACATTCTATGTTACACAATTTTTGCGAATATTTATCCTTGTGTCCTTGACTTCATTCCGTTTCTCCCAGAGATCCGATCGGAAACTTATTTTTACCTCTGGAACATCTTGAATTGAATTTAGTCATCATGTGGTTCGCTTGGGAAAATAATGGATGATTTTCCGTTGCCTTCCTTCATGTTGTAGGATGGGAAAAGGATATAGGAAAAGAGATATATGGAGATGAAAGGAAGAAGCCAGTTGGACCATATTTCTCCTGGAAAATGGGGGATAGGAACAAAACCAGTAGCTGGCGCAAGGGCAGGATTTGCCAAATCCTGTAGTAGCCTATCCTCTGCCGGGATCGCAGAAGAGTGCTAGCCGCTACCCTATCAGGAAAGAGTTAGCAAAAGAGGTGTCTTCTACTGCCGTATTTGTTGCACAAATTTTTAATTACACTTCATAGCAATAAGTTTCTATTTAAGCTTTTGAAGTTGCCCTATCAGGTAGTTTAATTTCGGAAAGGGCAAAATATCTGCCAGTAAAGGGCCCTACAAAATATTTTATAGTATTTTTTCTTATTGTTTTTAATGTTAGATGGTAGATAATAGATTATTAAAACATTGTTAAAAAATTTGAATTCAATGACATATAGAAGGAAGTTATGCCTGCACTTGCTATACGCTACACCAGCAGCTTCTTGGAAAAATAAAAAAGTTTGATGTACATGCAGTAAAGAGTACACTAAGAGATTTTATGAGATAGATTATGATCAATTTTGAGTATTATGTTTTAAGTTGAATAGCTTAAGCTTTATTATTTATTTTGACTTTTTCACTTGTGGGTCAATTCTCGACGTTGTTTTCTGCCTACAGTGTACACAATTATTCAGTAAATTTTATGAACTGGATGATGCTTTGAGGTTATAGCTCAATCGGCAATTTTTATTTAAACTATTATGGAACAGACTTTTAGATTATTGAATAACATAATAAAAGAGATAACCTAAACTAATGTATTTTGAAAGTCTAAGGATTATTCTTTCTAAACATTTCGAGGACGTTTCGATGTATACCAAGTTGGACACGATAATTGCCACTGATCTTTGTAATAATTTCACTACCTAAACATATTTCAAGATTGCATCTTCTATCGTTTGGCAAGTACTATGAACTATCCAAAACTTATCATTGCACTTTACAAATCTTCGAATTACATCTCTACTGGAGTTAGTTGCTAAACTCTATAAAGTTAATGTATATAAAAGTATTATATTGGCTACTGATAATTGTGAACTTTTACCTAACAACCAACATTTTTCTATTTTTATAGCCTAATTGCACCCGTTTGGGCTACACATGCTATTTTTAGGCGTAAAAGACTTCTAAGTATTCAAATGTATTTTAATGAGAAAATTTTTGGCCACTGAGAGGCACTGGAAGGCAAGTTTGTCGACTTAATGTAAATGTCATGCGTGTAGATTTTGTGTCCTTTCCTTTAACGCTCTATTTTAATACAACAGTGGTCGAAGAACGTCTTTTTGTGACCCTCCAGATGAAGTAAGAATTTCATCATGTGTTTGAACTAGAAAGTGTTGGTTAGGTTAATACGACTTGACTACTTGATAAAGATCTAGTGGTAGGTCACTTGTTTAGTTGCCTGGCCAGGTTTCAGAATGAGTATTCCAGTAACAACCTTCTACTGATAAGAAAAGTACTCCAGACATTGTCTTTAAGCACTTTACTGGTGATTATGTTGTAGCCTAGCGGCTTGAAGATTGCACCGCTGTTCTTCGAAACTTTTATTGTTGAAGGAAACTATTTTAGCCAGATAAGTAGGTATGAGTTTCTGTAGAAGTTAGATGTTTTGGAAAAAATTGAAATAATGTTTTTAGAAAAATTGTTGGAAAATGAATATTTGTTTGCAATGCTGCTTCTAGTGATATAAAAAATGCGCCTAAAGATCTTCTTCTGTCCCCGTATAATTCGATCCAATAAGATTTCATGAGAAGCATAACACTGCTCTATAAGATGTTGGGCTCATGCATTTTTTTAAGCAATGAAGTTACATAGCTGTTACTCCAATGATTTCCCTCTTGTTTATATACAAGCCCGCAGTCCGTTGCGTTGCTTCTCTGCAATTTTCATTAGGAAATTACGCCATTATTTCTCAAAGGACTTGATCAAAACATCATTGCACCAAGAGTTGTACATTCCTTCATTTCAATGCTGTATGGCATAATATAAGGGGTTTAGACATCCATTCCTCCGATGAAATGAAATGGGACACGTTTTTCTTTAACCACTTTTCATTGTCCTACTGGAAGGTCTCTGATATAAGAAGAGGCGAGGCCTAACATCAATTTTTAAGATATCACTGGTGTAGTTTCTGGTTCAAACTTTGACTCACATAATATATACATAATATGCTCGGGTATGCCCGACGCCTGACTTAAATGTTCTAAGCATTTCTTTACGCATTGCGCATGCACTTTATCATTCTGAGGGTTAATTTAAAGAGGTCCCTTGAGAAAAATTAGCATCATTCTGGATAAAGGAGTGGTCCAACGGACTGCAGACTTGTATACGAGCAGAAGGAGACAATTTTGAGTAGCAGCTGTGTTATAAGGTACAAAAGAATGTATTTGCATAGTTTATTAAGTTTTGTTCACTAAAAAATATTAGCATATACTTTCTTTGTGTGGAAACCTATAAGAGAACTAGAGAAAACTTTAAGAATAAAATAAGCTATTAATAAAATTGGAAAATTGCGTTTTGCGCGATTAAATCAAAAGACTAACACAGTAAGTTTTTGCATAAAAATGAGTATATAGACATTTTTTGAAAGTAAACAAAAACCTTGAAAGGAGGTTAGAATAAAGTCAAAGAAAGAAAGAAAGAAGCAATTCTTCCTTGATCAACTTTTACTGGTGAATATTAAATGGTGGTACTCTTTGTAATAAGCAATTTGACTCGCTACTTGAATTCTATATAGAAAAACGCAAGCTCCATTCCCAGAGTAGAGCAATACTAAACCAGTGGGTATATTTGCCCGCTACAACTTTCTCATTTTCCACTTCACAAAACTTGTGCAACCATCCAAAGCAGAACATGTGATATACACAAAATATTATCAATGCTCTAATAAGAATAAGATAACTTTCTTAACTAATTAAGATATCGGAAGAAAAATATATTAAACACTTGCTGAATGATTTCTAATCCGGCTATTAAGAAGCTTGAGCAACCTTTAACTTGTAATAGCGATCTTGTCTAGGCAAATGTGATAAAATAAAGGTTTGGGAAAGAAAAATACCGAGTGCGATACACTGGTTAAAGAAATCATGAGACGTTGATGTTCTGAACGATATTTGAACCTGTCTACACCATTTGGAGAGATTCTTAGGTCACTATGAGAGTTTTTTAGCATAATATTTATTATGCTAGTATTAGACTTCTGTAAGATAGTACAGTATAACTATTTTTTAATAATAAACATTCAAGAAAAGTAAAAGTTAGAAATACACGTTCTTTTTCAAAAAATATGTAAATATAAATGCTAAAAGTATTTTCCTGTATAGGTCACAAATCGAAAAATAAAAAACCAATATTTTGATCTAGTGTGTGCAAAACAAGTTGAAAAATCTGCGGTTTAGAAGTCTAAGGCAGGGCCAAAAATCTGGAGGAGCGTCACGTCGCTGCGAAGCAGCCGCCGCGGCATCGCGCTAATTTTGAATAAATAATTTATCTCGCGCATCATTAGGATTCCGCCGAATTGAATCCGCCACATTCTGGAGCAACCGACAAGTAGCTTAAAATGAAATAAATAATCTCGAATGGAGCGAGCTTTCCAGGGGGCAATTTGCACTTTGGAAACCGCATCACGTAGAAATCTCTCCGTTTGGCGCGGTGACAACAGCGCGGTGGATGTCAGAAAGGGATTTAATTAAGGTGCTGTAAAAAGCTACAGTCTGGAGACTTCTGGCAGGTGGGCGGGGAATGACTTACAGCGCGACTTTCCCAGCGCTTCCTCAAAGGCGACGCGGGGCGCGCCGCCGCCGGAATTTTTATTTGCGGCGGCGGGGCCGGCGAATGGCGGAAGAGACCTGTTGATGATGAGCGCGGAATGGAAAAAACGGGATAAAAACGGCCCCGCGCGGGGGCAGCGCGAGCTCGCTTTCCGCCCCGAGATCTTAATACCCTGCGGCTTCCACCGAGCTGCTTATAAAAAGGAGCCGGGAAATCTGATTGCAAAGGGTGTCAACTACACAAGCACTTGATTCGCTCCAATTTTGCCGTTATTTGTCAGTTTTTCCCGCTAATGGAGTCGACGCTCGAGTGTTTGATCTCTCGCGGGAAAGTCTGCCTTGATAAATTGGAATTAGGCGCAGACTTGGTCAAGATGAAAATTAAGCTCCGACGGGGGCCGTGGAAAAAACTGAGGCGGAATTTAACTTCGCAGATCAGCATAGAGAACTGTTTTTAGTATTTTCAGTCGTTTTCAGGATTGCAAAAAATTGAAAATAGACAAAGCCAATTCATTAATTTATGTTTTTCATTCTCTTTACAATTTATTTTGTTTAATCGTTTTTGCGTTATTAGAGAAACTTTACTTTAATATCATTAATTCTTCTTTAATATTAGCATTCAGATTTTACATAACAAATATGTCTACAGTTTACACAATTTTATTGATTTTTTCCGAGTAATTTTTTTAGTTTTTCTTCATTTCCAGCTTATTTTTTCCATTCTCTTTTTTAACATAGAAGAATGTATACTTTTTCCTTAAAGATTTGATAATTCATACATTAATCAAGCAATTAATAAAAATAAAGACACACAAACACAACATCAACATCAACATCATAAACCTCGGGGTTGAGTTGCGCGCTGATTTTTCCTATATTTTCCCCCAGAGCCTACCCACTACGGTCTTACCGGTCGCCCAGACGTCCTTGACATTTCCATTCTCAAGGACGTCCCCATGTTGCACACAATAGAAGCTTTTTTGAACTGGATAACGACCATAATCGGATTCTTTTAACACTAAAGATATCCGAGGGTGCGGACGATATCTCCTTCTGCACCTTGCTCTCATGGGCGGGCTTCACCATCCATTTGGGGGACACCATGAGGTTCGATCTGCTCCATTGAGGACTTGGAAAAATCGTTCTTCACTTCACGTCTTCTCCAATCCCGTTCGAGCCGGAGATGAAAGGGATATTTTCCCGAGAGAACCCAAGGAGCAGACCTAAGAGAAGAACCCCGAAGATTAGCAAAAATACCACCACAATGGTTGGAAAAGCAAGCTAGATGCCCTTGATGTGGTCAAGAATTTCCTTTGGAAACTGGATAAGGTTTTAGAAAACCACCCCTCCTCAGTTCTACCTATCTACGGGAAGAACGGCCTCGCCTACAACGCAGCAAACAAAGCCAAGGCCTTCGCCGACAACTTGGGATATTAGTGTGACCTTAATAATACCGATAACGACCTTGACCATATGGATCTTGTCGACTGAGCTGTGGGATGTCTACCGGGCCAGGAGCCTCATAAACCTCTAGAGCATGTGTCCTACGCTGAAGTGGTCTAGCGGATCTAAGAGTTAAAGCCGCGCAAAGCCCCGGGACCCGATTGCATCCCAAACTGCGAAATTACAGCTCTCCTAAGAAAATCTGTCGTTTGCATCCTCACCATCGTCAACGCTGTCTTCCACTTTTGCACTTTCCGAGTTCTTGGAAGATAGCGGATGTGGTCATGTTCCCCAAACCTGGGAAGTCCGGCACATTTACCCAGGACTACCTGCTAATCAGTCTTCTGTTAACCACTGGAAAGCTTGAGAAGCAGATAATCCACCAATGCCTCAGGATAGGTATCGAAGGTCTGGAGTTAATCCCGGAGAGTCAGTTCGGCTTCTATTTTGGCCACTCCATCGTTGACCAACGACTTCGAGTGGTGGAGAAGATCTCGGAAAGCTGTCAAAAGAAGAAGCTCACAGGAGCAGCTTTCCTAGACGTGCTCAAGGCCTTCGACAAGGTGTAGCACATAGCGCTAATCTACAAAATGGCTTTAGCGAGCATCCTCTTGCAGATGGCGTAATTCATCGTAAGTTCCTGATCAAGTTCGAAATGGTGAAGTCATCAGAGCGGCGTCTCTCAAAATTCGGTTCTGTCCTTGTCGATTTTTAAATCTACGTCCGGTACATGCCAATGACGCTCTCAACGTTGATAGCCCAATATGCAGACGACGTGGCGATGCTCGCCAGTTCCATGCAGCCGTAAGTAGCAGCAAGAAGACGGCAGCAACACCTAGGAGCTCTATAACAGTGGTTCCACAGGTAAAAGATAGGCATCAATGCCGAAAAGAGCCACCGAGATGCGACTTCAATGGCGTGATGACCTCACAACACTAAGGATTTTCGACTGAGAGGCTAAGTACCTTGGAGTGACCCTTAGCTCCAAGTTTCTTGAAAGTTATACATAGAGAAAGTCGCAAATAAAGCGAAAGCAGTCTGATAAGCTCTGGATTTCAGGTATAATTCGCGGAGCCGGTTGTTCTTCTAAAACAAGAAGACGATATACAACTCGTTTGGAAGTATGCTGCAAAATCCCACGTAGACAAGCTCCAGATAATTCAGAACCAGGCACTTCGGACGATGTTTGGAGCTTCTTGGTACGTGAGAAATACGGCCCCACATGGTGACGCAGACCTTCAGACTTTTAAGGCTGTGAAAATCTATCCATTTGTGGTCCATACAACTATAAGGTTGACAGAGACGCCTGTCGCAAGCGCCCGAAGATCCTGATTCTTTCGTAAGGTAGTATAAGGGTAGCGAAATATCGGCTAACCAAACTTCCATGTGACGTCACAGGAGGATGCCATAAGTCAAAGTCAGGTGCTATCTTTGTGAGCTTTTTTGAATAGGTATCCTGTTGATAAGATGAGGATAAATGGGGCTGAGTTATTTTCTGGTTGTCTACAACAAAATCAACCTGGTCGCCAAATCTTTCATATGCCGAAAATGTTTTCTTCGTTGGGAAAACGTATCCTACTGAGCTTTGGTTATTGGTTGCATTTACTTTTCCTATATTTTAGATCTCAATTGCTGCTATTTTTCAGTTTTGTTGCTGTGTAGCTTAAGTAGGCGATAGCACTTGAATATTTTTGTCTATTTCTTTAGACTTCAATTCATTTTTGAGGAATCCGAACGTGAAGAAAACCAAAATACTTCTTCTGTCCCGTTATGTTCAAGTTTTTGTTGGCTGAATCCAGTAGCATACAACAATTCTGTTGATCCAAAGCTTGGTAGTACTTTCTCCTTGAAAATTAAATCAACGAATTTTATAATTTCACTTTCTTTGGGGTGTTTTTTATAAAATGATTTTTGTTTTTATTTAGGTATCTTTCTTATTCTTTTCTACAAGGTAGTTTTTTAGCACCAATGCTTTTCCTATTCTTAGATAACCTAATTCGCTTTAATCCCGTTTTCTTTTAAGTCTTAGATCTGATGATTCTTTTTCTTTTCCATTTTATGTTTTTTTGTTCATCTTCTTTTAAAAATTGAATTAAAAAAAATAAGGATATAGCCATATACTTTAGAGAAAAATTAAAGTAAGTAATTTAATTATCACAATTACGTGATGCTTACCTAAAAAATTAAAAAACGAATTAAAAAAGCGAGGCGCTAGAGAAACTTGTAGTTTGTAGATCGATTGTAGATCGAGTGAGCCGTTCAGCTGAGAGATCCTGAAAAACGGGCTCCCATATTATAGGGCGAACACGTTTATGAAATCCTCAATTATGAAGTCGTCTGCGAACCGTTGTGTCTGATGCAGCCGCGAATTTCTCTATCCCATTAAACAGCTCTGACTGGAAACAATCAGACGCTGAATTGATTCACGTTGGGGGTCCATTATCCTTACTCCACTTCCTGTTTCGCCGCGTGCAGCGCGCCACACATAAACACTGCAATATCTTGTTAACATTCATCCGCCCCCGTAATGCCTGTAGACTCGGCGGCACGCACTTTTTGTGGCCGGCGGCGGGCGCGCCGCCGCCGGAGCTAGCCGGAGTGGAAACGAACCTATGCCGTTCTGATTGCCATTAGCGTGAGAGATGCCGATCTGAATTCCTCGAGTTCTTCGCCGTCGCAGAAATAACCCACTTGTGAGGCGCTCGAATCATGTCATACACGGTCTGCTTCTCAGTGTATGGCATGTAGGCTGGAGGCGCGACCGCCCCGCACGTACGTGTTTTAGGTTTCCGGTGGTTCTGTCTGCTCCGCTTCGTTCCGCTCCGGCCCGTTAATGAATATCGGTTTATCCCATTTCATCTTGGGAATCTTCCCGGCGTAACTTCCACGGATCGCAGCAGACCACATATTGGGGTCTTCGCAGTGTTGCACGGCTGAATCTTGGCGGATTAATGCCGCCGCCGGTGATTAAATTTTGAGGTGGGCTTTTTCCCACCCCACGCTGCCTGCTTGCAGGAAACCGCAAAATCGATTGGAGTATTGAAAAACTATCAGTCAGCTTTTTAAATTATTGGTCTTTTTAAGAGTTGCATGAAGTTTTCATCCAAAACCACGAAGACGGTGTATTGAGAAGGTTTAAGTCGCATTGTGCTCTATAAGGGGTGCAAGCTCTTGATATCCCAAGGGTTCTTTATCATCTCAATACTTTATTTTAAGATTTTTTTTACTATAGTTAGCCTTGTCCTATATTCTTGTTCCATTAAATTCGAATTTGTTTAAAAATTTTTAATTCTAACTATAAATCTATAATAGTGCTTTATACATCATAGTCATGTCGTACTTTCCTTTACATAAAATTGTTTTAGTTTCCATGTATATGCAAATTTTTAATTCTAAATCTAGAATGATCATACAAAACAACTCCAAGACATTTCTTTCATCACTAGCCATGGATTGGAAGTGTCCTTTTCAAATTAGAAGGGGCAGTGCGAAAGGCCCATAACTTGTGCAGCACTCACGGCCACATTTAATCCGCGCATTCGGGGTGTCAACGAATCCGCAATATTTATTTGGTGGCCGCGCTGCTAACGAAGCTGCCCCGCTTTGTCTCGAAATTGTCTGCAATTTACTAGATGTTTATTACAGCCGGCTATTGTGCGACTCAATTTCACAGAATGGCATTTCTTACAATAAATGCTGGCTTATATCCAGACTTGTCAATCTTATTCAGTTATTAAGCGGGGGTTCGCCATTGTGGCAGCCCGGCCCGGAAAAACGAGCGCCATGATCGATAGTTCGAAATAGCAACAAATTCGCGCGGGGGCAAACGGCGGCCGCGCACGCTTTCCCTAATAGCTGGGGCCGTAATCAATTTACCGCCATTTATCCGCATCTACATTTCCTTCAATTTCCTGGCCACGTATCACCTTCCTCGTTATCTGCAATATTTACATTTCCCCATTTGCTTCCACTACTTATTTTGCCCCCGCGCGGCCGCGCGGCGCCCGTTTCAGTCGGACCCGCGCGGAGGGGGCACCGGGCGAGAGCGAAAGTCGGATGACGGGATGCACAAACGGAGCAGCACGCAAGTCTTACCGGAAATATTCAAATGAATTTCTAATCTTCTATCGTTCTAGTTGCCACTGGCGCAGCTCGTCCTCTTTTTGCGCCCAGCCGGCACGGAGCGCCGTCTCCTTCTGCTCCCAACGCCCCCAGGTCGTTGCCGCCATTCGCCGCAACCCTTGCAGTCGCTGCTCGCTGCCTTCTCGGGGGAGGAAAACTTGGAGGACTCGACCGCAGCGCAGCTGTCAATACTGGCACTTCTTTAAAATTCCGCTAATTGGAGGTAGCAAGCGAAAGGTGGAGAGGTGCCGACTACCATTTTGCTCTCACTTTCATGCGCATGTAAAGTGTATTTCGAGGTTTAAAAGTGTTAGTTTGTAACATTTTTGTGTGTCACCCCTTCATTTAAATTTGAGGTACACTTCTGAACTTAAAAACCATTAATGGGATGTTTGTGTTTCCTGGTAAACTCCTTATGAGCAGATTCTCAAAGATGATTAAGTTTTAAAAAAATTATATCCGGTTTTATTTTCCTTCATATGATGCAGTTAGTCAAGTAAGTTTGGGTTAATGCAAAGAAAAAAAGTATTAAAAAATATTTTCAAATACAATAGGTACGTTGTACTCCATCAGAACAAAGATGCTATTGTATCAATAATGTGTTCAGTCACCACCGACGTCGATAATTGCCTGGAATCTTCGAGGCATACTTGCGACCAAAGTGATGGCGATTTATCCGTCAAGGACCTACAAATCTGTCGAATTTTTCATATTAACTTCTCCAAACTGAACACTTTTCTTCCACAAAGTTTGTGCTTGATGTACGTCAGACTGCTCTTTCCACTCAATGCAAAGTTGGCTGCGGTGTTTGGGGTCGTTGTTCTCCTGGAGGATCCAGTTCTCGTTTTTCTTAATGCGGTCAGTAACAAATAAGTCTCGAGCATTTTTGGAGCATTTAGGTTGTACGTAAACAGGTGCAACGTTCCCAAACCCAGTTTTGAGAAGCATCCCCAAAACTGCACTTTTATTGGGTGTTTAACGGTCTGCTATACCCATCTGTTAGTTGAGCTCGTGGGGCGATAACATATCCCCAAACAGAAGCTTCAATCGTAAAAATTACTTTGCTCCAATCTTGATCGATATTGTTCTTTACCCAAGCGAGTCACTTCGTCCCATTATTTTCACCTGATAAAGGTTTCTCCACTGAACTACGGCATTTGATATCATGCGCTCGGAGATGGGTTTGGTTAGTACGTACAACATATCTACACCTTTTTGGTAAACAAGTTCATAATCTGTTTTTCAACTTTAAAGGACACTTTTCCCACTGAGCCACGTTATGGCAAGTCATCGAGCGTTTTTTCCTTCTTATATCGCTGCACCTACTTGCTCACAAGTGTTTTCGATTTGTTTATGAATTTAGCAGCCGTTGCACGAGATATTTTTGAACCTTTCGGGTGGGTACAGATGAACATAGGCTCGTAGCGCAACGCGTACGCGGCACTTATGGTGCTCTACGCGATTCTCTAGCAAGAATCCAATGTCAACTGAATCTTTTGTGATAAAGCATCAAGGACAAAGGTTCCCTCTATCGACTTACAAAAAAAATTAGGGCAATCTTTTTCACCAACTGCTAATTATACCGAACTTGCTCTCACTTAACTGACTGTATGATGATTGATATAAGATTCCTGTACTACCTTAAAATTTTGAAAATGATGTACTTCTCTGGAACCAACTGTATTTCCTTACACCAACTACATGACAATCTATTGGGAATTATTTTTCAACAAGAACTTTACTGTTGGGAGAAACTGGTCCAAAAATATCCCCAAAACGTATGATCAACACTTAAAATACATCACGTAATTAATGCTTTGTCGAATTTTACAGTTACGCGAATTATTAATTATGATTAAGATCTGTTAAAATGTTTGGTTTAGCACTCAATGAAACGCCATATGCATTAAAGGCCAAGAATATCATCAACTCAAGGCTTAAATCTTTAAGAATGGACATGGATAATTTTTAATTAGTATAAGAAGTACCGCCATAAAAAACTTTACTTACATATATTGTATTTGATTTGATAGTCGTGCACTATATTGAACCCATAAAATTGAATAAGTGACTAGCTATAATCACATTGCAACTAGAAAAATGAATCAATAAATGCATCAAAGTAATATGTGAAAGAGCTGTGCTACCTAATAATATTTAGAAAACCTCTAGTTTGCGTACTAGTGTACTCTTATTATTCCACACTTACATACTCAATCCTGTAAGATTAAGACCTTCAATCTTTTAATTTATGGAAAAGTTTTGATTATCCATAAAACTAAGTTTTTTTACATTTTAATATTGTGGGGATAAGTGCAACCGACGTACTACACGTTTGGTTGCATTACGGTGTACCATTGTAGTACTAATTGGGTTTAAACTTTAGTACTCTCAGATGTAGTAAGCTTTTTTTAATCATGAAGGCTTTCAAGAAATATCTATTGGTTGAGAAACATTTCTCCAAAATTGGTAAATTTTAGTTAGTTCCTATGCTGCATCGTGTGGTTGGTTCTCAGATTATAAGGCCGTGGTCGGAGTTCGGAAACTCTTGACGTTTCGTCCACAATTGCGGCAGACATCTTCAGAAGAAAATCTTCTAAACGATACATTGTGAACGCCTTTGCATCTATAGTTCCTATACCTACATGTGTTTATAATTAAAATATGAATCACCTTAGTTTCAAGTTGATAATTTTCATGAGCAGGATCTTTCAGACTTCACCAATAAATGTATTTATACAAAAATTTATAAACATATATGTAGTAAAACCAATTTCTTACTTAATGATCAGTAACACGCATCACAATATTTCTCGTAGATTTAGTTAAAAATTGTTCATTCACCTTTTATGTTGAGGTTTAAAGACACTAGAAAACTTCTAAATGTTTACAATAATAGCCTTTTAGGCTTCCTTCTTGTACATAGAAATTTACTTTTTGAATAATAAGAATTGTGTCACGTGGGGGAGGGGGCATAATTTTTGAGATTTTTAGGTGAATATTAAACTATGGGATGCCTAAGTGAAAAAATTTTGACTTTTGGTCAAGTAGATAACCACGCCATATTGTTTTGGTTATTAGACAAGTTATCAAAATGGGTAATTTTATAGAAGTAACATTTAATATCTAGAATTTGCAAGAGCTGAAATAAAAAAAATATGAGTGAAAATGAAAAATGTTCTTACAATTTTAGATTGAAGTCTTTTCTAAATTAACGCAAATGTACTCGAGCAGAGTCCACAAGTTGTAGTCAAGGGAACTGTAGTTGGGGTTGAAGGGTGACCACAAAGTGGGAAAACTAGCGGTAATGCAAATTATTGACTAGTCTTGCCTAGTAGATTGGAGCGGAGTTTTACAGGGTTTGACAACTGTCTCCGGTACGTTGATATAGCTAGCAGTAGTCATCTTCAGGCCGTTCTCATAACACTTTTTTGCTGATTACAAGTCTCAGCAACATTATAAAGACTAAAAACTTTGTAAACATGACAATAGGCACTTCACAAGTTACTTTCGTCCGAAAAGAATCTCAAGAAGACAACGCTGTCCTCGATCGATCTTTGTTTTTCCCAGTCAACAATTGGGGATTGTTCAGAATGGAAGACTAGTAGTGAGGTCTAGACTAACTATCGACCTCACCATGCCCAATTTTTTCCCAAGTCAGTTATCCGCCGAAAATCCTGATCGATCTTCTCTATCAATTCGTGGATGAATTCGTCATTTCTCTTGCAATGGATCGCTTGTTGTAAGTTGCTTTCTTATGGTGGTCAGATTCTTTCTAGTTATTGGCTACGTAGTGAACTTGGATCTCTTTGTAGGCAAGCCACGCAGTAATTTCTGTTGGCGATTTTCCGGTGCGAAAGGATTTGAGTGTAGCAGTTGTGTGGTCGTATTCTCGGTTTATTTTGGCGACAACCTTAGGTTGATGATTATGTGAAGCTAAAGTGTTGTGTTACCTAATAGAGGATTACACATGGACAAAAGACTGTCTTTCTTTATCAGTACAAATTCTTCAGTAATTTTTTAAATTTTCAAGTCTTAAACTTTAAGTTAATTTATTTTTATTCATTAATATTTGAAACTAAATTAACATAGTAAAGACAATTTGAGATTCCATTTTATTGAACCATAATTTTTGTTTTACTGGCGCAACTCTAAATAATGTTGCTTAATATCACTTTGAGTACTGCAAAAAACAAAAAAATATCAAATTTTACATACAAATATAAAAATTTTGTCATTGTAGTGGAAGGGAGGGGGCATTGAATGTTTTTGAGATTTATGGACAAGAATACAAAAGATCTAACTTACACATATGATATCAAATTTAGATAAAATACAGCAAATATATTGTAACGTTTCTGCTCTTTGCAGTGGTGCATAAAACGTGGAAATTTACTAAAGATATTTATTTATTCTATTACCAGAGCGGTCTAAGCGGTTGAAGTGCGGACTGCGATGCGGACGGACCCGGGTTCCATTCTAGGAGGCCTTTGATGCCTGGCGGGTGGCCTACTCAGTCACTGAAAATAATTGAGTACCAGTGCTCGCGCGAGCAAGGGGTAATAAGGCGCTATGATTGCTACAACGCCCCGCATCAAAGATGGTGCGCGATAACCGGGCAGTAGTCGGACATATGAGAGCCTAACCTCTCAGTTCGTTGGCCGTGGGACGTTAAAGCATTACCATGATTATTTATTTATTCTACTTACAGGTTAGACAGATTAACAACGCTATTTAAATACACAATACGTAAACAGCACACTATTTATGTCAACACAGCTCCCTCGGTTGGATTCGCTCGTTAGCGTTACTTAAATTCGGCGTACCCCGGTCGTCCCGCCGTGCGATATTTATTTTTTATTCTGCGACATTTCAGAACAGTCGCGAACAGTACCTTTTAGAATATTCTGACGACGACCACGTGCGCACCATTTGGATTTTTAGAAGCGGAGGGGTCGCCGAGCTTTTAGAATGCGAATGTCTAGCGGCTGTGTTACGGGGGGCGTTTAGAAATTTGTTATAATATATTTTACGTCAATATAAAGGACTATTAAGAGTGCTGAAAGTACCAACATAAATGTTTTTGTTTTCCATGCTGAAATTGTGGATTTAATTATAATCTAGTTTAGATTACACAAGACAGGAGTCATACATAAAAAAGATGAAATGGAATACCTGAGATGCCTATTTGGACATCTGCTTACTTTTACTTTTTGAGTTTTAAGTAATTTTGGAAAAATGCCCTCAAAAGTTATTTTTTGAACGATCGGATTACCTTAATTTTTAAAACAAAAGTCTTGATGTTTGCTAATGTAAAATTTCAAAATTGGAAACTTGTTGCTCTGTTCAAAAATAATATGCTATTAAACTACCGTCTTACCGCCTCACAGATATCAGATCCAGCACTTCTCAGTAAAGATTTTATGATAATGTGGACGACCCTCTTCTTTTCTTAGATGAGTAGTCTCGGAAAGTTGCTTTTGTATGTTTTGAATTGACGGTCACGTCAAAGACTTCCAAACTGCTTTCTTAGATTCCTTTTAGACTATTGTGATGGTGCTTTTGGATCTGGCAGTTGGTCTTTTGTACTCTTACCGGTCACTGCGCACATTATTGCATCTGACGGATCTTTTAAATTTTCCCTTCTAACTTCAAATTTAGAAAATTTCTGCATTTTTAAATACCAGTGGAGCTGATGATAAAATGGATGATAGAGGCGGGTCACATAAATTCCCTCAGATAGACAAAAAAGTTTGATCTTTAGCAATGATAATATAATTGAGCATGGTCAAATTATGACAAGCGTAAATCTACCTTATTTTTGCCTATAAGATTTCTTTGTTCATTTCTTCACTAGCTCAATTTATGTCCAGGAACAGGGATGAGTCATCAATACAACCCCACTAGCAAAATTTACAGAACAACTAGCCCATCTAGTTGTCATCTCCCCTAACCTGATGATCCCCTGAACCGGTCAAGATTAATTTCCTCCACTGATTAGTCAACCTGCATCATTTGTTCCAAGCAGAGCCGCTTCTCCACAAAGAGCATTCCTCCTCAAGTCAGCTCCCGAGTTGCAGTCACCCAGACAGTTGGTTTGAGGTCTTGTCTGATTGTACGCTTATAGTTCCTCTTGACGTGCTCTCTCAGATTAAACTGCGGGACGCTTGTGGTTAAATTCTGTTCTGATGCGGGTGGACATAAAAGCTCCAAACGGTATCCGCTTGGCCTCTCACAACTGAGTTTGTTACCTTTTAAAACAAATGCAAGTAAAGATAAAAACTTACTACACTACTCAAGCTCATTAAAAGATAATATTCTGTACTAGTCGTCACGACTACCACACTTACTGTGCTACACTACGGCTCCAGTTAAAGAGAAGGTAAGTCGGGGAAGAATGTGGTGCCTCAATTTGTAAATCTGGCTCTTCCTAACATAAGCGCCGGCTCAGCACTGTGTGACACTAAGAAACTGCTCTGTGTTGTACACCAACTATCCTCCAAGTCACGTTTATTACCACCTTTCAACTATTAACCTAACATCTAGTCATGCTCATACACTTTGTACTTTCTAGTATACTATCAGAGATGCCTCCCCGAAAACCCAATTCAAGCGGACAGGCAATAGAAGATATTACACAGAAGCGTACATATTAGAATACAATTAATTAGAATACAACTCTGACCCTTAGCAAACATTTTGAAGGATAATAAGAGTTGCTTATGAATAGTGGTCTATTGGCATAACACAGCCCTTTATTTTCATGTGTGTTTTATGCGGATGTGCCCTGAAGAACGATACTCTGGTTTTTGTAAAGTTTTCTTTCGAACTAGAAGTTTTACCATACTTTCTGCCATTTGAATCCAAAAATCTGTCTAAACATTTTTGTTTTTTCTAGAAAATCTTTTAAACTTTGCTAATAGCAGTGACATTCTTTGAGTGCAAAGTACAATTAGGTGTTTTCTGTGCCATTTGCAGACTGCAATGACAACTTTAACTGTTTATGTAGCCATACGTTCCTTGCTCTTATTTTTTAAGTTTTATTTGCTTGAAATAGACGCAACTGTCTCATTTAATCATACATAGTGCGCTTGAGTTTTATGATAACGCAAGCAATCAGAGCTAAGAGCAAAATTATGAAATGCAATACAACTAACGGTTGCAACGTTTTTGGTATACTACCAAGTAAATCAGCGTTACATTAATATTTTACCTAATTTTTACTAATAACGAAAAAAATCAGCAAAATGCGAATGGACTTTAGAAAGGTGGTAGAAAGTATAACGTTTTCCAAACCGAGCAGTTGCGATTACTTTTAGGTTTTATGGCTAACAGAGATCATTACTGAGAACCTTAACGAAACAGTTGACAATGAATATTGTATTTTCGGTATGTCCAAAAACATTATCTCATTTACAATAGTGTATTTGGTCGCATTCTTTCTCAAGGCAAAGCTTTTGTATCAGTCAGAGATGGATCAAATCTAAACAGAGACTACTGACAGTAGTATTTTCTAGTTCTTTTTTGTACCTTTATAACTGATCTATTTATAATGACGATCAAAAAAGTTAAAGTCCAAGGACTGTTAAGGACATCGTGCACAACAGCGCTGCTTTCTTGAGATTCTTTTCAAACAAAAAGAACTTCATCCAAGGCAGAAAGCTGAATCACCAAAATGACCTTTAGATCTGTCAAGATGATTCCGAAGTGCCTAACGTCATGTTTATAAAGTTTTTAGTTTCTATAATGGTGCTGGGACTTGGGACCAGTGCAAGGGTTGTTATGGCGTCCCACTTTTTTGAGAACGGCCTGAAGGTGACAACTGCCAGCTATATCAACGTGTTAGAGATAGTTGCCAAGCCATACAAAACTCTGCTCCAATCCACAAGGCAAGACTGAACAACTTGTGGCCACCCTTCAGTACTGACTACAAGCCCCTTGACTACTACTTGTGGGTGTGGTCGAGGCGAAGGTCAGTGAGAGGTATCATAGCAGCAAAGACAGTTTAAGTTTCGCTTCAATAAAATCAACAAAACTTTAATTGTGATGTTTCACGTAAATGAATTTATTTCTTCTTGTATTTTAACGTAATTTTCATTGTTTATTTATTTTCCGGATTTACCTCGATGATCCTAAAGATATTTTTTAATAAAATTATATTAAAAATATCATAATGAAATCATTACTTACTGAATCAGCACAGGCACTACTATTCTCAACCACCTATAAATTGAGGCTGATGCCCTTTAAAGCGTTCAGTGTTAAGGCGACCGCCTTGTCGCCCAGACGTTAGCGCCGACACTCTATGTAGTAATTGAAATAATTTAAATTAACCAATAAAACTGAAATGTCAAGATTGGAATGAGACAAGTAAAGTACAATATGGTTTCAGACAAAATTTGGAAAAACCTACAAAGGGTGTTTTCAGGTGTCTTTCAGGAACAAAGTATGCGAAGCTGCTGAAAGCCGGCGATAAGCACGCACACTTTAAAGATGTGATTAGGCATTATTAATACCGCCAACAGCCATTTCTCAGCACGTTTATCGACCACCCCGCGCTCCGTCATCAGAGCCGCGACGAAGGGCACCCGCAGCTGCAGGTCGCGGAGCCGGCGTCGCGCCTGAAAGCCGTAAGAGCATTAAAAGGACGCTCCCGCTTTCCTTTTCCTGTGCGCCACTTTACCGATTCAGCCCTTAAAAGCACGGCTCACGGTCGCAATTCATAATTTATCGTAATTTAACAATGCACGAGCGCGGAGCGCCGCGCGCCTCGGCCGGCGCCCGCCGCGGGGCGGCGAGCGAAGCCGCGAATCATTTTTAAAGAGGATTTGCGTGATTAAGTGGCGTGTTTGCTCAAAAAGCGGCGCGAATTCGAATATAATGGGATGTGTTTTATTTAATGCGCGGCCAGATTAGCCCTGACCCGCGGCCGCTCCCGGCCGGCAGATTTCAACAAGTCCGGAACACATAAAAATCAGTCACGAATTTGATTCCTTTTTATTTCTTTCGTACGAAGCAAAATTTTGATTTGAAAAATCACTGTCGTTTATTTTCCTCCCACATATTAGTTTGAATGGAAAATAATAGAATAGAATTAGAAGATTCTGCTGATAGACTGTTGGTGAAAGCAATATCAGGGACTAGTATTGCAAGTCGGATTTTGACAACGTTTTCAACAACGCCATCATAGGAAAAGGAAACGGCGTTACTGTGGCTGTGTTATTCTTGCTTGCTGGGAAGAAATTAACATACTGATTTCTTCATAGTTCTTCCCACAAGTAACACACCTTAGGCGAAAAGCAGTCTAACGATCGGTTTCAAGAAATATAAATTTTATATAAAATGCGACGGATTTCTTTGGCTAAATACGGTTCGCGTGGTACTTTAAGAGTGGAAATAGTTATCGATAATATTTGTGCATTAGTGTGTTAGTCACTAATTTACTGTAAAGAGGAATAGGGCCTATACATTGTTAAACAATTGTGAAGTAAAAACAAATAGTTAAATTTATACATCGAGTTCCTTGCAATGTTATTGTGATATTAAATTATTGACATGACAATGCGCGGAAGCAAGTCCGTTGTCACACTTCTGCCATCTACAGGATGTCGGATATCAGAAATATTCTTTGTGTGCACGGTTAAAAGTCTTCTTCCAAAAATAAGTTTCAGTCGGCACTAGTGTAGGGCAATAAAAAAAGTGCATATCCATCAAAGAGGAACATTTTTCATACAATTTATACTCACTTCTTCCTCTTTTTGATATTTAGTTGCTAGATTAACATGTTATACATGATATTGTTAATGTATATAATTGACCATGCTAACTATTAGGTGTCTCCCAATGATGACCCTCCTGCGATTACTTAATTAATTTGATTGTTACACTACATGTAAGTTAATTAAGACACTTAATGTAACTTAAATAGCACTAAAATCTATGCGGTAGATCGAGCGGGTTAAGTCTTTTGAGTCTTTGCGTTTGAGCACTGTTGTCTAGTAGATTAACTGCCAAAGGATTAGGATGCACTTCTAACTTATTTAGGTACTTTACACTAGAATTTTTAATTTCTTCCTTGACGGTGGCCACTTCTAAATCGTTTCGAGTTTCAATGTTTGGGATGTAGTATGGGGCATTAGTTATTAGACGTAAGACTTTGGATTGGTACCTTCCAATATGTCAATGTTAGATCTAGAGGCAGTGCCCCTAACTGGATCCCGTAGGTCCAAACTGGTTTCAATGCTACCTTGTATATAAGAAGTTTATTTTTAAGCGATAATTGGGAGTTTCTACCTAACAACCAGTAGTATTTCTTTAGTTTCAGTCCAAGCTGCACCCTCTTCTTCCATAATGAGTACGCCATGTAAGCCCTTTATCCAAGTGTATCCTAAATATTTAACGCTATCTGCCTGTGGTCAGTGGTTGACCGTTCATATTTACTTCTGGGGAGTGCCTCTACATTTTGTAAAGTCACATGGACTGATTTATTCTCGTTCACCTTGATACGCCATCTTTGGAGCCACTGCTGTATTTTATCTAAATGCGTCTGTAGTTGTTGGGCAGCAACTGTTGGATTTGGGTGCATTGATAGGATGGCCGTGTCGTCTGCATACGTCGCTGTTATAGCGCTATTATCAGTGGGTAAATCGGCTGTGAAGATGAGGTATAAGACAGGCCCCAATACGCTGCCTTGCGGAACACCGGCTTTTATTTGCATCAATTCTGTTAGTTCATCCTGGTATTTAACCTGGAAGTATCTTTCCTGTAAGTACGATTTCAGGATAGTAAAGATTGGATGGGATAACTTCAGCTTAAGCTTGAATAGTAGACCTTCGTGCCAGACCTTGTCGAAGGCCTGGCTTACATCCAAGAAAACCGCAGCACAGTAAGCTTTTTCCTCAAATGTATTATTGATGACTTCAACGATTCTATGGACTTGTTCGATGGTTGCATGGTTTTCCTAAAGCCGAACTGGTGATCGGGAAGAGATCTTCTTCGGTGTGTGTCATCAAGATTCTTTTAGTAGGAGTTTCTCCATTAGCTTAGATAAGACTGGTAATAAACTGATAGGCCTATAGGACTCGACATTGTGCGGGGTTTGTCGGGTTTTGAATTACTATTACTTGAGCGATCTTCCACGGGGCGGGAAAAAATCCTGTTCTGAGGATAGCGTTGAAGATGGCGGTTAACATTGTAATCCCTATTTTAGGAAGCTCCTTAAGTACCCTGCCCGTGATCAAATCCCAGCCTGGTGCCTTGTTAGGTTTTAGTAAGTTGATCATTTCTGTGACTTCACCTGCTTTGAACAGCTTTATTGGAGGTGAAAGTTGGTAAGGGGCTTCCAGGTATTTTTTTATGTCGTCATCTTCATCCGGATTTCTAGTTGGTATTTTTACAGGTTGGAAAACGTTTGACAGGTGTTCCGCGAAGATTTGTGCCTTTTCTTTGTTATTGCGCGCCCAGGAGCCATCCGCTTTACGAATAGGAGGTGTTGATTCGGTTGGTTCAGGGCCTTCGTTGCATTCCATAACGAGTAGTTTGTGCTAGCTGTAGCTGATAGCCCTTCTACGTAGGTGGCAAAATTGTCATTTTTGAGGGTCCGTATTAGCTCCTTAAGTTCTCTAGTGGCATCGTTTAATCTTCTTTTGTCGTCAGGATACCTACTACGTTGCCATTTTTTCCTTAGCCGTCGTTTTGGGCTATTTTTCTTTCAGGATAGTAGGATACCTATGTTCTACTTTGTTGGGTGGGAAATTTGGTGTTGCTTCCCAGGCAGCACTTTGTATTGTTTTGACAAAACTTAAGACTGCATTATCAATTTCTTTGTTTGCTTTGAGATATACAACTAGATTTATGCTATCCTCAATTAGTACTTTAAAGTATTCCCATTTTGTTTTTGAGTTGTAAAGTTGGGGTGGTTTACTTTTCTGTGTTATAATTGCATTGACAGTAGCTATCACTGGAGAGTGGTCAGACGTCAGATCAAAACTGGATTTTATATTTAAGAGTCTTCGAGAAATACCTTTGATCACAAAGAAGTCCAATAAATCTGAAACATTTGCAGGGTCCGTTGGCCAGTATGTTGGTTCATAGGTGGATAGATGACCTAACTGTTCTTCTTGTAATACCTGATATAGGATTCTGCCTCTGCCTGGTGGGGACAGGCGCGATCCCCAGTGGGTATGCTTGGCGTTGTAGTCTCCGCCCGCCATGAAGCGATTTCCAAGAGATGTGAAGTATTCTTTTAAACTGTCTTTGTCAGGACGATAGTACGGTGGGCAGTATGCCGCCGAGATTACCAGCGGACCATACCAGTCCTCTATTTCTATACTAGTTGCTTGGAAGGAATCCCTTTTGTATTCTGGCAATACACAGTGCTTTATTTGCTTTCTAATTATTACTACTGATCCTCCTCTCGCTCTACGATCTGCATCTGGATGTTGGGTATCGTATATAATGTAATCCGGAATTTTGAAGTGCGTTTGGGAATTCTCTATAGGTTAAATATTTTAGCTTCTCTTTTGACTGAATTGATTTGGATATCCAGTTGCTGAACCACTAACACATTTTGTCAATTGCATTGTGTAGCAGGAGAATTGCTCATGTTGAGTAGCGTCTTGTGAGACTCCCGCTCGTATACCTTTGTTTTCCGAGGCTTTAGCATTTATTTCAAGAACGTTTCCGTTTTTGGTTCAGTTGCGGTCAGCGGATTAGTTTATGCTTAATAAACAAAAGCATTATGAATCAGAAAACACGTTTTGAGCTAAGAAAGTCAAATGCTAACTAAAGACGCGTAGAAATGTAAACATTCGAAAACTTTCTCAGATTTGTCAAGAAAACACAGTGGTGTGGAAAAATCCCTGCATTCCTCTGGCATAATATTTTTATTTATACTAAATATTTTTTAATTAGCTATAAGTATTTTGTACTTGTTATTATTATATTAGTAATGTCTATGTTTAACATTAAAAAAAAATACTGATACAACGCATAGAAAAAAATCAAGTAAAATTTTAATTTTGGTTAATACCACCTTAAAAAGGACAAGTCAATTGACTAAAATATACTGCGAAGCTGCTAATAATAGTGTGGGTATATCTGCGTATAGACCTATAGACTATAGAAAAAGCCATTTGTTTCTGAAAAGCAAATGCACTTTCGTCTACTAAAGAATATTTCGTTTGGCTAAAGAATATAGAAACTAGAACACAGAGTAATTGCAAAAAATGTTATTTAATAATAAATAGTATATTAAAAGGTTTTATATTAAAAAATATTAACCAAAATGAGTGCTCCCTATAATTAAACTTTTAACTATTGTCATTATATGGTAATGCATGTCTAGCCACAAAGTTTCTCAACTATATATAGTATTTTAAATAATATATTCCACAAGGAACCTTAAGTATTCACATGGCACGATGATCCTAGATGACCATCATCAAAATTAATAGAATGAATTAGCTGGCACAATCACCGGATCTCAATCCCATAAAAAATATGAAAATAAATAGTAAACATTATGGGTATCTAAAGAGAAACTTGTAATACAAATAGAACTAAATGCTTGGTTCAAGCTTGGTATCATTGTATTTCGAAAAAGGAGTTACCGAATTTAAATATCAATTTAGGTTTAAGTAATATATTGGGTGTCCCAAAAGAAACGCAGAATTTAAATGGTGCGGCAAGTTCTACTTAGTCACATTCTGTATATGGAGCGCTATGCGGCCGAGGAACCAGTGACGATTGTTAAAATTTATTACAAGGATGGAAAATGTTGCCGAGACTACGCAAATTCCGCAAAGAAAAATGCGCAAAATAAAGCAATTGAAAACAGTCTAATTAAATAATTTGAATAAACGGACAACAAAAAAGACAAACCGACTTTGCACCTGTCGTGCAGATGAAAAATTTGTCGCTGTGAACAATAGCGTGACGGATCATCCAGAAACCTCAGTGCGCATTTGGCCACTGTAAATGACCATTTCGGAAAAGCGCCATGCAGCAAATTTTAACATCTATATTTACACCCATGCAAGACGACCATTTGAAACACCGTGTAGAGGAAGAACTCGACAGCAATTTTATTAGGAAAATTATCTTCAGAGACAAGGTCCATTTGCACCCTAATGGGTACCTTAATAAGTTGAATTTGTGGAACTTGGGGCATAGCAAATTCTTGGGTTATTCATTATCCATACGAGCAACAGTTTAGTGTGGATTTTATGCTGGTGGAGTGATTACGCCATTTTTTTGAAAATAAAATGACCATCAATGGTAAACATGATTGTAAAATTGTAGTGAATATATTATAGCCTTATTTTGACGGCATAGATTTGGATAACTTGTGGTTCCAACAGGACGACGCCATTTGTCATACGACGCGTAAAAGCGATCCAATTGTTAGAACAAAAATTCAATGGGCGGTTTATCGTCGAAAACATCGAAGTGATCCGGCCACCACAATCCTGCAACTTCATATCGCGCAATATGTTTCTCTGGGAATTTGTAAACATTAAAGTTTGTTACAAAAATTGGAACTAAAAGCAAAAACTCGAAGAGTTATCGGCGATTAAGCTACGGTTACGCGAAAAAATAATTGAGAATTTTGCCTGAAGCGTTCAAGAGTCAAATGAGCCCTGGAGACCATTGTCAAATATTCTATTCCACTTTTGTTTGTTTATTGTTTAAAATAATATCATAACTTTCAAACTAATAAATAAAATGTTTATTCTAAAATTAATTCTTGTTTTTTGGGACAAACTTTATTAAGCAATTTTACAATTTATTTTCTATTCTATTATAATTATAAATAATATTGCAATTGTGATAAATTTGCCTTGCAATTATAATTTTTTTAAATCACAATTGCTGTTGCGCTTTCTTTCTAAGATTATTGTTACTAACTGCCTATGCAATATAGAGAATAAGTAGCCAAAATGTATCTTAATTTTTAATGTGATGCCAGACTTTTTCATGCCACTGTAAGCAAAAGTAGAGTTAAAGGTTTATATATTTAGTTTTACTAGCTTAAGTTAATTATAATTTTATCATGTAACTAATTTATTAGAACTAAAAGAACAGCTCTTTGAAAGAGTGAAAGTAAAAGGCGAAATAAAAACTTTAGCAGTTGCACATTTTAAGACAAGAAAAAAACATTTCAAAAATCATAGTTAAAAAAAAGTTCAATTACAATGTATGGTACCTAAGTAACATGACATTATTTTTGATTGTTGTTCTTTTATGGTTTCAATGTTAGTTCAGTTTAATAAAGTTATGTTTCAACAAAACGATGTTCCTTTGCTTTCTATTAAAATTATTCGTTTGATCCCATCACAAAAATTGCTAAAAACTTTAGTCTAGATTTACACTTTTCATAGTTCTTTTCTTTCCTGAAATACGTATTCACGTGTTAAAAGCAGTATTTGCAAGCCAAATATTATTAAGAAAAGTGTTAACTAAATCCCAAAGTGTTACTTGGAAAATTTGCTCCTAAAATCTGCTACAAACGACAATTAAATAAGTTAAAAACCTACCCCTAAAATACTGGTTTAAGCTCTACTTGGCAGGTTTGTTGGCATTCAGAACTAAATTTCTTAGTGTTGCTTGTAAATACTGTTAATTATTACAGGTGCCAAGTTTTTTCCTTTAGATGTTAAGACTTCTTCCATTTAGATTTATTCAACGTTTTTCATAGTGTCAGGGTTTGTGGATTTATCCTCATTACGACTGTTTCTAAAATTCATTAAAATGTTATAAGTTAAACAAAAAACCGTACCACAAAAATATTGATCTTGAAATAAAAGAAAAAAACATTACCGACTTATATCCCCTTTATTGCTCTATCTATGTCATTCTGAAAGTTCATAGTTGTATAATATAACAAAATTTTGGGTTATTTATTTAAAGAGTTTTGTTTATGCTTATTTTCATATAACGCGAGATCATTACTTTCAATTCAGTTGAGCTTATGTTGTTCTAAGGAAAAGGAAATTTGCAACCATTCATTGTTTTATTGTTTATCTAAACTTTTCGTTGCTATAAAATAACTGCTTTTAGGTATACCGTACTCTTCTCTCAAAGTTTTTCGCAAAAGAAACTCTTCTTATTGTTTTTTGTAAAACTTATTTCTATTGCTTATTAAGAGATACCAAGAATTTTGCCAATATAAAATAATAATATTTATATCCCCCAAAAGGCAGGCAAAAAATAAAAAAATAGATTTACATCTTTTTTATCCACAAACGGGTTGGCAATTTTAAAGTATGTGTATGTAGAACCTCCCTCAGTTTTTCACCTATAAATTTAAAATATGATAATACATTAAATTTCAATACGTAGTCAATTAGTTTGGTTATACAGAATGTTTCTAAATTAAATCACCTTTGCAACATTAAGTTTTAAAACAACTCGCTCTAAAAATGTATTTTCAAAAAGGTTGCAGCTTTCTAAAGTTAACAACAAAATCGAGTGCTTAGCTATCCTATGTAGCAAGTGAGAGATTATTTGTTACGATAGTATATAATATCAAAACTATGTTGCTATACAGCATTTTTGCTATAAAAAATAACCCAACCCAAGCAGATGCAGTTGCAAATCTCTAAAACTATGCTGCTGATGAAAAGCGATAGTAGATTTTGTGTGCAGAAACTTCATATTGAACCTGTTGGTGATTTTTAATGCTGAACTTATTTAAAATTTCTACATTTATTACTTCGAGAAGTGACTCGGAATAGAAAACTTATAAAGAATAGGAAAGTCACGTATCAGGATACAAATACATTTATTGTAAAAAATCTTTCAACTCTGAAAACGAGAAAATCTACAAAAGCTGCAAGTGTTAAAAATGTATAGAAAAAGATTAGTGATAAAGCCATCACTAAGTAAAATTTTAAAAGAAAGAAATTAGTTGGAGTGTACTAGAAGGTAATCCTAAAGACAGTAGTCAAAGATGTTAATAATACCCTAAAGTTTTCAGTGAGCACCATCTTGTAAAACTCAAACAACTTAGTGGATTATAAATTTCAGCATCAATTGTCGCTAGTTTAAATGTTTTATTTTGTAATAGAATTGGCGAATAAACATAACCGTGTAATACAGCTAGTAACGGTTAACCCAGAAAGCTTGGCCTTTCAGTTCGTAAGATACAAACAACCCAATTGATTATGGTTTTCAGTACTGCAGTCCTGCTATACACATATTATAATAGCTGAGATTTCTTGGAAGAGCTACTGGAAGCTTGGCGCGGTTTTGGATGAAGGTTCTAGTCGAAAAGCTTCGAAGATTCCAGAATTAGGTCTGTAGTTATTTATGTGTGTACGAAGAACGGCCAAGAGACAGTGTCTAAGCGCCGACGAACAGATCCACCTATGAAAATAAATTGGCTTCAATATTAGTGCATTAGTAAATTAGCTGCTAACTAATTGCAGAAATAGATACAATATTTGAAGAAATGCCTACATAGGACTAAAATCCAGACAAGCATCTTTTCAAAACAACGGATCTAAATGTGTGCATGCAGCACTTAAAAGAAGAAACGAGGACATGCAAGAGAAGTATTAGGGAAACAGTTTATCTGAAGAATAATTTGGGGGAACACTTTAGAACCTTTCAAGAGGAATTAAAAGAGGATTTGAAAATTTAAAATGAAAGCGGAAAAATGTCTTGAAAATTTGAAGAAAGAACTAAGAAGAGAATAAACATTAGAAGAGTAATTGCAAGAAATAAAGGTAAAGCACTTAGAAATTTAGAAGAAAAAATAAACTCAAGTGAAGAGGGGCATTTTAGAAGTTTGTGGTAAGAGTTATAGTCAAACGCTGATGAATATTCAGTAAATAGTTAGAGAAAAAATTAAAAATACACAAAGTATACTTTGTAGGTTTTAGAAAAGAGCCGAAGAAGAACACGGAAAGCCGTAACAAAAGCTTGAAAATGAAATTAGAAAAACAAGAGACGTTTGTAGAATCTGATAAAATCTTGCTTAAAGGCCCGCAGTAATGATTTGCTATTAGAAGAAAAGTTCTGCGAGTTCCATAAGACTGCAGCACTTGACGATTGAATGCCACGGCAGTCACAGTGGGAGTAGAAACGTGATTTGAAATTTAGAGTAATTCTGGAATATAAGCATAAAGGGGTGAGATTGCAGGATAAATAAAAGCACCTTACCAACTCTTAAGGGTGCTTGGCTTTAATGGGGTTCTTTGAAGGTAGGGAAGTTGGAGAACGTCGATGGGATTTATTAGTGCCAAAAAACTCAATATATATAATATATATTTTAAAATCAAGAAGACTCTTAAGAAGATTTGAATGAGGCTGGTTCTGTTGGAAGATCTGTAAAGAGGACACAAAGAAATAATGTAAAAATGCAAGTTTTGTGCGCCAGGAATTAACTTTATTGGAAACAGAAAAGACAATGGATAAGGGGATAGTTGACATTTTTTATTCATCTCTAGACAGAAAATGACAATAAAATGTCTTTGCTGTTATTGCCTATTTTACTAATTAGTGTAAAGTACACGCGATGCATAATCAAGAATTATTCACGGATCACCGCTACTTTTACCATCAGAACATATGAAACTCCAACTGACAGCTTTACAGTTTTTTTACAACTGCCGTAAGTCATTGAAGTTCTGGTTCAGAATGGCCTTAAGAAAAGTAGTTTAACAGTTGACCTCAGAATTTTCTGCAAGACTTTAATTTGTCCGGCGCGCCAACGCGGACTGTAACAATTCCAAAATCAAGTGTATAGGTATTTCAGCACGCAACAAACAATTTTTAGCAAAGTACAATTCGCGTAGTGTCGTGAAGTGAAAATGAGTAATCGAATCCATAAACCAAATGCGCTATAATCTTTTTTGCTTTCAACGATGTTGGATAACAGGCTTAAATTTATTTATCTCATTAACTGCCATAATCCGCATTTGGAGATTTCTATTTTACGTTGAAAGATCTGATTTCTTCTTTGGATTGTTGTCCAGATCTTGTACAAACCCGTACGTAAAGGAATTGTTAAATTATTTAAAACAGATCGGTTGCAGTGAGAGATCTGGTGTGACAAGACCAAGATTTTTAAGGTTTCACCACTTCGGTGTCTTCACAAAGCAGTAAGTTATATTTCTATAAAATAATTTCTAATTAAAGGATATTATTATATTTTCTAATGCCTATAGCATATGTTTCTCTTTTTGTAAGGGTTACTTGAAGTCTAGTTCCTATTTGGGGCTTATAATAGATGTTATTTTTAATTTTTTTCTTATTTTTTTCGGATTACAATAATGCCCTATTGTAGAGTACCAGTATTTGGTTATCAAGAATTAGAGGATATCATTAATGATCCTAATTTAATGATAATAAAGATGAAGATAATGTGAATGGAACAAGTGACATCGTCAAGTTCCCGCCGGATCCTGTAGATGAGGTATAAAACTTCGAAGATATTGATGAAAACACATTGGATGATGTACTTAGTAGTTTGGGGTGCATTGTAATTGCAGATTGAAGGGTTCCAAATCATTTACAGTGGAAAATAATTATGGGCCTACTAGAAGCTACTTGTAGAAGTACCTACCCCTGATCCACAAAAAATTGAACAAAGAAAGTAAATTTGAAGCGCACCTAGCGAACAAGACAGTAATTTAAGTTATCGAGGAGTTACTCGATGATCGTCACAATTTCAACTTTCTATTAAATGCGTTAAGAAAGTCCTAGGAATATTGCTTTTCAGTAGATATCATGCACTTCCCCAAGAAACATTATATTGATGTGAATATGAATATATAATTTGCATAAAAAATGTATGAATCGCAACAATAATCTAGAGATTAAGCATGATCTATATATCAATAACAATGCACTACTCGGCGGCATCTCAGTGAAAAATGAAAACAAAATTTTTAAAATTCACCTGTTGATAGACCACTCCAATAAGAATTTCTTGAAATTTGGAGGTTCCTCTTAAAATCTGATCATCGATGAACAAATGGTTAGGTACTATGGGCATCATTATCTCTGGGAAAAGTCTGTGAGTTTCGAGTTTAAGCAGTGGGCCTATGTTGTTGCCAAAGTGGCTGCTGTCTATAAAGGAAAGAGTATGGATTCAAATGATGTTTCAATTATGGGTTTTGGTTCTTCAGTAGTACTGAATATGGTTTCCTTTATAGATACTCCACAGCTTCAGAAAATCTACTTTGACAAGTTTTCACGTGGTAAAAATGCTGGAGAAAATGAGAGTGAGGGCGATAGGTACTGTCAAAATGATCAGAATGAACAACTGTCTCATAGAAAGTGAGCAGAAAGATAAAAGTGTTTATGATTATAAATTCGACAACAAGAATGCAACCTTGGCAGTTATATAGAAAGATAAGATTTATATCAAACTGCTAACAAATCATGACACAACAAAACTAGTAACCCACGTTAAGAGATGGAACAGATGTAGAAAAAGGAGTAGCCGGTACTAGTGGTAGAGAGCAATAAGCAAGTGGGTGTTGACAATGATGTTGACAATCTGTACTGTGGAAAGAAATACTACTTTTCACTGATAACCAATGCATTGGGTGTGGGGTTGGTCAATTCAGGAGAATCGTACTCAGAACCACCAACATTGTGTTCTTGTAGAGATCAAGACTTCCGGCATAGGGCACATGATCGAACGTACGGGTGTGGCAAAACAAAGAAACCCAAAGAAACAGTGCTGTGTCGGCAATGTAGGATTACATGTTAGTTGCTTTGTGGTTTAGCATATAAACCAAAAAGTAACTTTAAAAAATAAAGGTAGCATTTGCTATGATTCTCAATTCTCAGAGTACCGGAGGTGTTACGGTTCCGCCCGCCAGACCGACATTGGGCCGGTATGATTGACGGGCGGTGGGGGCATGCTCACACAAAGGTCAACAAGTCCCACCTGTTCCTAAAACGGTGTCACTACCCCTAAGAGTCCAACACCATCGAGGGGGAACCGGGAAGCCGTCCCTCGTGTCAGTAAGATTCCCCTTACCACGTTTGACGAGTACTCGTCGAGGTCACTCTCGTGATACCTCTAACCCTCTGTTACTGACTAACGGCATCCGTTGCCCACAATAGTGGGATTGGGTAGCTCCACTAGCAGTTTTACGGGTATCACGCGCCACGGGGCAAGACGCACTACCCACTCGTGTCGGTAAAGTTTCCTTTACCACGTTGGACGAGCGGCCGTCGAGGTCACTTGCGTGAGCCCCTACTCTACATCTGTTGATACTTGTTGCGCTCGTTACCCATACTATTGTGGGATAGGGTGGCTCGAAGCACCTTTACGAGTCTGCGTCGTAGAGTGAAACGCAGCCCCACTCGTGTCGGTAGAGTTTCCTCTACCACGTTGGACGAGCAATCGTCGAGGTCGTTTGGGCGAACCTCTACCACATATCGCTACTGCTACCGGCGTCTTTTGCCCACAAGTGTGGGATCGGATGGCCTGCATAACAGTTTTAACGGGATAACGTCATGTGGTCTAACGTCTCCGTAGGCCTTGGGCCTAATCGATGCAGCAAATACTCCAGTCGATAGTACTCGTGTTGGCAGGATTTCTCCTGCCTCGTTTGACGAGTTGCCGGCGAGGTCATTTGCGTGAACCTCTACCCCACGTCATTACTACAGGCGGCATCTGTTACCCACGGATGTGGGATAGGGTAGCTCCACCCGTAGTTTTATGGGTAAACGGTGTGGGGTCTCCCGTTTACCCGCCGGATTGGCAAAGTTACGCCCGTTATTTTAAAAATATTCAATTCTGTACTTTTTGTTGTCCTTTACTCTCTTTATTTGCTTTAAGGAAATCATTTTATAGTATTTATTACAAAGAGAATTAGCAGTTAATTGATTAATTTATTTACAAGAAATATGATTATTTAATAATATTTATGTACACTACACTACAACACAATTTATTTCGAACGGTTCACTTCGGTTCTGGTAACTTAATTTCCCTTGCTGTCCCGTTGTGCGCTATTAATACCTCCTTCTAGTACAATCTGGAAATGTATACATTCTTCTAGTTTACGTGTACAAGCACAGCGGGGGTCTCAACGGCAGCTATTTGCTCATTGAAGGCATTAATTTCATCTCTCGTTGATGGCTCGACAACGACCTCGGTGTTGGCCGCAACCGTCAGAAAGTGACGGTGCTTTATATATTTATTATCTGTTATTTATATAAAAAAAAACTGAACCAATTTGGTACTATAGATCTAAAGTGCTGTCTTATGCCTTGTAAAGATGATGGCAAAATTCTGCTTAGCTATATTACGTACTAAGATTGAGGATTAACTACAGAAACTTAGATAAGGCAAGTGATCAAAAATGGTCATGCTTAACAGTAACTTAAGTTAGTATCTGCAACGATGCAAACACTAAAAGTATAGAACTTTCTGTACGTGTGCTTCAAATGTATGTTTAAATGTAAGAGAAAGCTATTTTTAAGGCTTGCGATAAGTTGAAAAGTTGCAAATTCTCGATCGACTGCCACAAGTACGACGAGAAAGTAGATCTCAACAAACTTGGCATCGCAAGTGAAAGGGCGGCTTGATTTAGCGACACACACGAGCACGTAGCTTAATCTATCGAAATTTAATTTTGGGCACTCCGAATAATTTCAAAACACAATCTCCGCGGCTTCATGGCTCGGCCGCATTAAGGCCCTTTGTCGAAGCCTCACTTGTTTGTTAATTAGATTCCGCTAATTAGCTCCCGCACGTAAGTGCGCAAAATAGGCGGCCGAGCCGCCAAAAAGTCGGCGGGGTGGCAGAAAGGGCCGGCCGGCGGCGGCGGGCTAAATAAAGCGTGAAACTCGGTTAAAAACGATGCGGAGCGGGAGCGGCCCGGCCGCAAAACAGCAGTTAAAGAATGACATTCGCGGCGGCTCCGGGGGCGGCTGGCGCGGTATGCAGATGAACCGATGAACGCATAGTAGGGGAGCAGGCGGTAAATGGCAGTGGATGATTGATCGGCGGGCTAATTGGATGATCGATGGGTTTTAGTTCATCAAGCACCGCGCCTCGGGCCCGCGCCCCGCGCCCCGAATTAGGCCGGCACACATCATTTCGCCGCCAAAAATCGGCCGCCTGCGAGCCGCGCGCCGTAATGCGATGCTGATACGTGGAATCTGGAGAGCTTACGGGCGCCGGAGGAGCGCGGAGATAAGGGCCGCTGATCCGGCGGGGCCGCATGCGGAATGGCGAAAAAATGAAACAAAGAATTTATTTTCCGGCGTTTATGGCATTTAACTTGCAAATGTTATGGTTTTATTCAGTGTGTGGCTAAAGTGGGAGTCATCACCTTTGAATATTTTTATTGCGCCGCGCCGCCCCGAAGGCGAGGGGGCGCCGCCCGGATTTTTCTTGTTTTCCTACAGCGAGCTTAAATTCTTCATTGGGCCGCCGTGATTTATTCCGCGCAGATAGCCGGAGGACTTAATCCGCCCGTGGATCGTATGGAAATTGCGCAGTCCTCGTGTTAAGCACTGGTTAAACGCCTCATTTTAAATTAATTTGGAGAATATTGATCTTCCTTTTGTTGCGGTCGTTTTTGCCCACTCAGTTAGGGATATTAAAAACTAAAAATATGCAAAAGCAGCACCAATCTATTAAATATGTCAGCTTAAAAGCATATGAAGAATTTAAGTTCATTTAAGCTCCTAAAATTACACTTGTGCTCTTAAGTTGTTTATAATGAATGAAATAAATTATTTATTGATTTTATTATGGCATAGAATTTACGTTTGTTAATCATTATGTATTTTTACGTAATGTAGGAAAATCCAAATTAAATTTTAGGATTTGAATTGCTTTTTCTGAACGTTGGAAATTTGCATTTGTAAAATTTTTATTTAAACACCAAAAACGCAGTAGATTTGTGAACTGGGCTTTAGAGAACACAACAGTCGATGCTGATTTTATAAAATAGCTCATTTTTCTTTAAATGGCTAAGAAGATCGTCAAAATTGTTGCATCTGGGGTAGTGAAAATCCACGTGCTACCCAGAAAAAATCATTATTCTTTGCTATGCATTGTGAACTGCAGGAATCATTGGTCCGTACTTTTTTGAGAATAAAGCTAGCAGCGCTTTACTATAAATGGTGTAAGCTATTGGAAGATGTTAAACACCTTTTTTTAATTAAAATTAAAGATTTGAATTTGAATAACATGTAGTTTCAACAAGATGGAGGCACATGTCACACAGCGCGTGAAATACTCGCTTTACTTCAAACCAAATTTCCTGGTCCTGTTATCTTGCAGAGAGATGATGTTAGCCATCGCGTTTGCGGTCTAACCCCTCTGGTGCTATTGGAAAGAAAGAATTATGTCAACAAACTTGATATGATTCCAGGGCTAAAAGAGAACATCAGATGTGTAGTTGCTAAAACAGAGGTCATTTATTGTGATAGCAGTAAAATTTGGATTGTTCCAATATTTTGTTTTGTAATAAAAATTCTAAAGCCCAATTTGGGTCACCACATATTAAATTTACATTAAAACGAATACTGGATGTTGTTTCTAAAAATTCAGTGATGCACTAGGCTTAGAACGACAAAAGCTGGTACATTATCAGTAAACATTTTGTTAATTGGCGAATAAAGGTATTTTATATTAAGTAGATCGTAATTGTCTCATTAACTAGCAGTCGTTATTTTACAATGCGATTTTAATGAACTAAAATAAGAAAACTCTTTTGCAATCTTGAAATCACCAACATACAATAGAATGAAAAAAAAACATAATCAAAGAAGATCTATAACTAGAACAAAAACTGCAATAACTTGTTCGTTAGGGTACAAATAAACGCGATGTTTAATAATGTAGAAACGATTTTGTAAATGATTCTGAGCAGCATTTTCACGGACCATAAAGCTCAATTAATATCAACACAGCTATACCTTCTGGGCTCTTCAAAATTCACATGTTGCTATAGAGCAAGCTTATCCGAAGTTAGTTTTGTGTGAGATATCAACATTGTAGGGCCATTATTTTTGTACCAAACTGTTATTGGTGATGTTCACTAAAACATTTTTCAGAAAAAGTTATTTGGTGATAAAGAAATTTACTTTCAGCAAGATGGAGCGCCTTCTAACTATCATCTCTCTGCTACTTTTTTCTACAGTTGGAGTTGATGAAAAGGTGGCGTTTCTCAGACTTTACTCGATGGATTTCTTTTCATGGGAATATGTCAAAAATAAGATTAATTGTATAAAATTGATGAGCTAAAATAGGAAATTAAAGCAGTTCTAAACAAAATGGTAGTGCTGTCAAATCTATTGATTCACGTTAGCAACTGAGTTTAGAGGAGATGGTATTTAATTTAAGCATTAAACATAAATTTACTTTTAGGGTCGCATTGAGGAATCGTGTGGAGGATGAAGATCAACTTCGAGAAGAGCGTGATAGTCCTGTTTTTTACTAAAAATTTAAATAGCACGGTGCCTTGGACAATATTAGAATATTCGGCAGAGATGTACTCTGGAGAGAAGAGGTCTGGCACTCTGGGGCAATCTTAAATAAGAAGTTCACATAAAAAGTCTTGGACAACTTACTAAATCTCAAAGGCAAGATGTCGCAGAAAAACAAGCTGGTCATCTATAAAACAATCATCAGCTCCATGATAAAGAAAAGCCACGCGAATAAACTCTAGATAGTCTAAAACTGGTCTCTTGGGGCTATTTTTGATGCTCCAACCCTCACAATGACGCCAGAGTGAAAACCATCCAGGATTAGATATCTTAGTGCATTTAGTATTTTTACTATTTATTTCGCGAAATTTGACCATTTGATATTTTTTTTAAATTAAAATGTCCACAAGGAAAATTATAACTTGTAAAAGCATCGTTGAGGAATTTGAGAAGAATTAAAGTAAAGAATTAAAAGTAAATTTCAAGAAATATTACAGAACTTTGAAGGAATTATTCAAGGCAACATGTTAGAGAAAAAATACAGAATTGTAAAATGTAAGAGAAAACTGTAAAAGAGCATCTCGGAAGTTTCTAAGATAATTTTAGTTTCTAGAATATTCTAATAGTATAAGTTAAACAAAGAAGAAAACTTCAGGAATTTTGAAGGAAAATTAAAACCACACCAAAGCCAAAACTTATATGTCCAAACGTGTAATTCGTGACCAACAGATTACAATTGCAGACATTTAATGGCTGTCACATCAGAAGCAGCAACTAAAGAAAATGGTAAATTAGAAGCATAGAGGATGAAAGAGAGCGTCATGGGAAGAAATCAACGCGTAAAGTCTGATAATAAGAACTTATTGGGTACAACGGCATCTGTTGAGATGCAAGATTGTCTTCTAAAAACAATCTTTAAGAACGTCAAAGTAGTGTATGAAGGTCTCAATTATTAATGTTAAGTAACAATATTAGAAATCTCATGTTACCTGTATGATATGGTATAAATGCTTAAGGCTGAATTAAAAGAGAGGTAGCTGATATGGTTGGCCTTCATTATTATACAATGTTTAAAGTCGAAGACCATATAGTACGTAATTATAAATCAAAAAGTGTCCGCGGTCGCTTAACGTACAAAAAAAGGGTTTTTTAATTGAAATGGGGTACGTTTAAAGATCTACTCAGATAAATATTTTGGAATGTATAACGATTGTTAGGAAGAACATCTGAAATTAATGCACATTACCAAGCTTCAACCTTACGTTGAAACACACAATAAACTTTTAAAAGAATAAAGAATACGATTGGTCGTTGGAAGACCCAATGCGCCAAAAATTCCGCTAAGCTTCAAAAAACTAAGGAACTGACAAGCTGGTGATAAGGTTTAATTTTAGATTTCGATCGATGTACAGCAAGACATGTTTTATATCCCGTATCCCGTATTGTTGACTCATTGTTTGGTTAAGGAGATAAGATCTGTTTGGCTGTGAGTTGCAGTATTTCGACATCTAGAGAAACAAGTTACCAAGATATTAAAAAACTGGCAATACCAATAATTAGATGATGAACAAGAGTTACTCTTTCAGCGACCAAAAGAACAAATGCATTGCTACTTCAAGTTTCTCCACGAGCTAATCTACAGGCGCCAAGAATGATTTTAGATTTTAGACAGAACCGTTCTAAAAACGTCACGCCTCCTGGGAATATTGCGGTGAAATTTTTTAGAGCTGACCAGCAAGATGCAAGATGCTTTGGTTGCAAGGGTTAAGAGAAACAAGAGGTACCTTAAAGGTCGCAATCGAATGAGAGTGGTCGCGTTTGGAATTAACACGTCTAGTTTTTTCTGTATGCTATTCGCCTTTAATACAAAATACTTTTTAGTGTAGCTTGGAGGCTATAGCTAAGGATGAGTAAGGATTATATGGAGCTCTACAAAAATATGTGTTGCAGCACCAAAAATAAAACATCAAGATTTCTAATTCTTTCTAAACTGAATGGAAGACACATCAAAGGTAGAATATAAACAACCTAAAATTGACGACTACTTTTTAAAGTATCACAAATACTTCCAAAGAGCATAAATAAAAAATTTTCTTCTAATTTTGGATAAGTTACAAAGATTAATGTTAATTTTGTTATCCGTCTCTTTTTATCTGCGAATATACGTATAATCTATAGCTATAGATGAACATTAAGTTTCTTCTTCCTCTTCTTCTTATTCTAATTTTTCTGTTAAGTGTACAAATTTATATAGTTTTTGCTGCACCAAATAGTAGAGAACAGAACCGGTGCTAAAAAGTTTTCTCATTATGTAAACTTGGGTTTTGCTACCTACCATTCTTCTTCAACTTTATCTTAAGAATTATGACACTCCAACACATCACCGCCAGCATTGTTCGGTAAAGAACTTGGGTTTGTCTATAATTCTGTAGATGATGCTGTTTTTGGATACGCAGGATCGGGAGGGATATTCGGCAGGTTTGTACTCTTGTTGGCGACCAGAGTGGAAACATCTCTGCCATCCTAATAAATGCTTCTTCCGGATACTCTCTTTTAAAACCGGAGGCAGAAAGTTTTCGTTTTTTGATGTATAGCCAATAGTTTTTCCTCATAAGCTTATGACATATTTGAGAAGCATTTCTTTACCATCTCAGTTATCTCCAGAAATATGAGGACTAAGACTAAGAGTGAATTACTACATATTGCAGGCTTCCACTACTAGGACTTTCATGGGTGTAAAACGGTTCTGAAAAAAGATTATTGAGGCTCACTTATGCTCCTCAACGGTGGTAAACGTTTTTTTCAAAACTAGAAAAGCAGTGCTTAGGGTCCAATAAACATGATATGCACACGTTGATTAAACGAGGTTTTCTTGAAGTTATATGTAAAAACACAAAATAATCTCTCTTTGTTCCTAAATAACATTCGCAAAGAGGTGTTCAAAGTTGAAACACAATATTTTGCTATGGTATTCAATGAAATTTAATTAAAATTCAAAAGCTGGGACAGAGTCATCAATATTAAATTTTTTAACTTTCTAGACTCTATCAGATACACCCCTTGATAGAATCATATACAATTTTGTATAATAATGTTCTGTTTTAAATGTAATGGAACACTATTGTTTGGTTAGATGACTGGAAAGCTTAGTTTTTGTTTTGAGACGATTCAACGTAGAACTTGTTGCACAAATTACAAGTACAAAATGGCAAGGTTGAGTTCCAGTAAGGCCAAAACATTAAAATACTGCGTAGCATTGCTTCACTGTACTCAATCGGTATCTTGTCCATAGAATTACCGTCTCATCACTTCTTGCTGGCATTAGAAAAATCAACAAATTTGTAGAAGAGGCTTAGAAACTGTATTAACTTTTCTCAAGTTTAGTAGTCCTCTTAAATTGACATAATTGACCTTATTTTCCTCAAAGGAAAAAACTTTTGTATTAAGCAGAGTGATTAACAAGAAGTGAAGATTGGAAACTATTTCGAATAATTTATATCGATAAAGAACTGTTGTCGGTTACACAAGGATGCTAAAATCTTTGGCTAATGTAAAATATCTTCAAATAATTATATGATACATTGAAAAAATCTATCGTCTACCCTTTACCAATTTTAAATTCAGGCTAATGCCTCCTCAGAATATTGCACCATCAAACGGTTGAAAGGTGGTAGTACCGACGCACGTTACTTTTTATTATTCATTATCTATTATATTATCACAGCTACAGCTTTTTAAAGATCTCCGTCTTTAAATGGAATATTCTATTATTACATAATATACGTACAACCTCTTTCAGGAAAATGGCAGGACTATTTTTGGTTCTATACCTGTGATATTCAATCACAAGAAATAAGCGTTATTGAGACTTAAAGGATCTAATTTTAAAAGTTTTTTCATGTAAACTCATTAAGCGGTAGGGCTGCGCTTAGCAGCCCACTTAGCAGCCATGTCACTCATGTAACATGGAAGTATTTTGACCAGACTTATCATTAAATGTATTAAATTTAGGAAATTTAATGAAAGAGGAACAGAAAAAACAAGCGAAAAATTGCTGTTGAATTTTTAGGAAGGGCCAGAATTGATCCCATGTTTGTGTTAAACATTACTGCCAATGCAACTCTCAAACAAAGTGGCGAATTAGCAAAAGGCGAGAATTGGTACTCCAATTTCCAAAAAAGTGAAGCGGCTACCTTCTAAACAAAACTTTTACATTAACGTGCTGAAACGTTTGCGTCGTAGGTCATGGTGATTCTAGACGGATACAAAAGTACGGAGCACTGCTGTATCCGTCTAGAAATCTGGCTAAATACGACTTGTTGTCATATGACTGTTTTATTTCCCTGTGTGAAGATGTCGTTGGAAGGCATTCCGAAAGAAGCTTTCTCTACTAGCTTCTAGGATCCCAAAAAAGATAACAACTATCCATAGATAGTCATGGAGACTATTTTGGCAGAACCTAGGACTAGTTGGCAAGTTAAATAAATCATTTCTGACAAAAGTTTTAGTATTAGTCACCCCATATTTTGCGCTGGCCGTAGATCTTCTGGTTATGAATTGATTATAATAAAAAATATGACTTGGAAGATTACAAGTTACCAAAAAGCAACAACAAAAATAATATGTATATTTGAATATTATAGAAAAGAGAACCCGACACCCGTCTAGGTTAAAAGGGTTAAAAAAGAAGAAGAAGAAGAAAAGAGAGTTAAGATGTAAGAACTTCACTAAAGTCAAATTCGCAAAAAGAAAGAAAGAAGGATTAAAAGCGTGCACCAGAAGGCAGATTTGAAGATAATAGTGATAAATCTCAACGATATCTTCATTAATAGTCAGAACTAACACTTTCAGGAGCTTAAGTGAGGATTATCAGAAAGCTATCTGGAATTCTTAACTATGGGTTACACATAGTGATAAGGTTAGATCTTTTCTTATTTTGTTGCGTTTAGTCTTGTTTCAGCTTGTATTTTTTTATTATCGATTTTAGTGCTTATTATTAACAATTTAAATTTTCCATCGTGGACTAGATAGAAGCTATGGAAGGTATGTTGAAATGGTGTCTATCCAATATTCATCATGTAGACTCACTTAGAGTGAGTTAAAGTTTGTTGAGGATCGGAGGTCTTTGTGCTCGCTTAAAATTGATCCCGATCATGATTTCGTGACGTAAAGCCTCCACCTTGACGGAGCCGAGCGGGCGGCTGCTGCTAGATGATGCGGCTGTGTAAATACCGGCGAGGTAATTAATTTTGGCAAAAGATCAATTTATATCCATCTAGGAAGCGCATTCTCCGATTTCCGCCGATATTTCCTCTTATTGGTTTCCGAGGCGGGTTATAGCTCGGGGAGGCCCCGAGCCAGTTAGCACGGTCTTGCACTCCAGAGACAGGACGACAATTCTCCGTGATATCGGCCAGATAAACGCGCCGCATTTTCTCCCGGCGCCGCGCCGCGCCGCCGCCGGAGGCTCTGTTCTTTTCGCACGCCGCGGCGAAGACGCCGCCGAGGAGGACGGCGATGCCCGACGAATGCAGGTCAATCCGGTGCGGGATTAGTCTGGTTAGAGCACCACTGTGTACTCTTAATGGAGTCAGATTAGCGCATACGGATGTGTTCTGCATGTAAGTGGAGAATGATGTTTGGTTTAACGGGCAAACGAGTTGCCCTGTTTTTGTCAGGCGCTATTACGTGTTTTTGTGCAAGTTTTCAATTTAATCGCATAAAATTATCCCCTTTCGCGCCGCCGTATAAATTTCGCTCAAACCTGACGCCCCGCTTTTTGATGCGTGGACCTTTGTCTGGCCCGTCGCGGAGAGCCTTCCACTTGAGCCAGCTTACTCCTAGGGTTTATTTCGGCGCCTGGAAATATGTTTTAGGATGAATACGCTCTGCCGACTCTAACTGTATACAGTCAACAACTTCAACATCAGAAGTAGACTGCCCTTTTTGCAGTTATTAATGTCAAGGTACAGTAGCAGGATCTAATTAATTCATAGACTGAGTCAACTTTGAAATCGTACATCAACAAATAATACATTTTTAGGAACATTTATATTGTAACAGAAATAATGTATCAAAAATTATTCAGGATCACTGTTCGCGCTCTTGAGTACAAATTCAACAACTTTCTGATTCGTTCTAGAACCGCACGTTTGAATATGAGGAAGAGCAGATGGGCATTCGCGGCATTCGAATAGAAGTCATACAGCAAACAACAGTGGTGCAAATAAACTTGGAGTGTTTGCCATCACGTTAATAGTATTATAATTTATAACTATTGTATAGCACTGCAGTTCTCGTGAATAAATTTTAGTTTTGAATTAAATTGTCGTTTAATTTTTCATAGAGGCTGAGCAATGAGAGTCAAAGATGATCGAGATTTGCTAAAAAAGCAAGTGGAGCAGAATTTAGAAAACTTTCTAAAAAGCACCCTGCACGGCAGGATGCTGTGGCCAAGAAAATACTAAAACTAGACACTTTTTCCTGATGTAGTGTGCAGCATCACAATTGTGACCATAGACTTCAGCGACTTCTAGCCTAAATTATAGTGCATCAAATGTATAACTGCAAGAAACATAGAGTCCTGAAAATACTTTCAAAGAGGTAGAACAATTATATGACGTGATGATACGGCACTGTAAGGCGTAAGCGATAAACTTTGTGAATTCGTGGTTTACAAAGGCATTAAGCTAAATTGGGTGGATTATTCAAAATCAACTAAATGAGTATTTAGTACGCAAGACCAAACTTTATGGAGAAACGCCGTTTCTAGCAGTTAAAAGGTTTGATGCATGGAAAAATAACCATATATTAGTATAAATCGAATTTCACAAATACTGGATTGTAAAACAGCAGAACAGTACAAGGAAAAAGCTTTGTATTGACAAAATGTTGTCTTAAAAGTTGTTGACGTGGTAAAGTTTTAGTGTTCTGTGTATGGACTGCCAGTTTATGGGGATAATAAAATATTAGGCTTTGTAAGGAACTTTCTTGGCTGTGTAGAATTGATTTTAAAATTCAGTCCTTTTATGGCCGAGCTTGTGGCAGAATTTAAAAATAAAGAAAGAGGTATGTTTTCCATACTATTTAAGTAAATCAATTTATTACACAGTTAACGGATCAAGTTGAGAGTAAAGGTGGCCCAAGAGATTGTCGTCCACAAACCAATTACCTTTAATGGTACGTTATGTGCTACCTATAGAAATTTCTGTTGAATTATTTTTGAGAACTGTGGTCATAAAGGTGCAGATATGACGGATGCTGTAATTTTGGACGTAGATTTTGTGGTGTTAATGTTTGGGTGGTACAAATCCTTTAGCCACATACGTCTCTTGCGCGGACCAGCTGCGGAGAGCAGCAAGTACTCTGTTGAATTTCTTCTTTAGAACAATAAATTATAATTTTTTTTAGTCCTTCAATCAAAAGATGGGATATCTTCAATCTCATAGTAAACCTTTAAAACCTAAAAATCGTACTAGGAGGTTCTTGACTCACATTACCCATGATGTTATCAGACTAAGGACGCACAGTATAAAGCAAAAAAAAACTTGGAGACTTGAAATGTCTGTTTCGAGAAGTAAGTGAAACGCTTTAAGAGAAAAAGCAGGCACAACAAAAATCATCATTCTATACAATACTTTGAAAGCTTTTATAAACACTTTTTGAAACGAAGATGAGCTTTTAAGGCTAGAAAGCAAAGTAAAATTAATATGTGAAACTGATGTCTACAAAACAGACATTGCAGAAAATAGAAAACCAAAAGGCCCTTTTGGTAAAAACAAAGATGGAAATTACGAGTTTTCTGGACGAGTTTTTAATGATAGAACCATATTGTGCTGCAATTGATTCTCTGAAGCTCCACTGAGTACAAAAAACCCAATATATACAAATGTACATAAGTACAAATTTTTATGAAAAATTACTCAAATAAAAAATTACAGAATATGCCAGAATGCAAATCAGTTATTGAAAAATCATGTTTTTGATTTGGAATGTGTGCATTTAGTAGCATTTTTAAAAATTAATAAAAGTATTCACAAAGAAGATGAGAATACCAAATAACAAACACAATTAGAACTACAACGACTCCTAGCATTATGGAATTTTTCCAATACTGCCATTGTTTTAAAAATTTCTCTAAGTAAGGAAGTTACTGCACTTTAAAACGATTTTTTTAGGTCTTAAGAGAGTAAAAACCGTTTTGAGATCGACATTAAGACAAGAAGAAATGATAGGTTTTTTATTTATTGAGAGTGAATTTCCAAAGAGTTTTGTTGACGACATAGTCCAGATATTTGCCAATTTTAAAGCTGGGAAAGCAAAGAATTTTTTTTAACACGCACTAAGCGTATACATTGCAACTAGTAAATACTATCTAGCAATTTGTTCTTAATAAATTCTCACTTAAATTCAAGTTTAAAGTCTTAAATCTAGGTAAGTCTTAGCAGTTGGTGGATATACTCCCATTGGCGCACTCCACATATGTTAAAAACACTTCGTTCACATGTTTTAATTGCTCATAATTCACTTAACTTAACTTACACTAGTTCAAAAGGTTTTTGCCTTTTTAGCCTACGTATAAGTCCACTGTTGTCGAGTAATTGTAGCACTTCGACATTCACATGTTCATGTAGTCTTGTTTCGTGTTTTTTCGCAAACCGTTTAATTTCCTCACTGACCATAGGCACTTTTAGGTCCCTGTGGATGTCTTCATTTCTAATGTACCATGGAGCGTTGACGATGCTGCGCAGTACTTTGTTTTGAAAGGTTTGAATAATTTTTACATTAGATTTCTTTGTGCATCCCCACAGCTGCACACCGTAAGTCCAAATTGGTTTTAGAATTTGTTTATACAACAATAGTTTGTTATGCAGAGACAGCTCGGAATGTCGTCCAAGCAACCACCACATTTTTCTGAATCTAATGCAAAGTTCTTCGCGTTTTTTCTTTATATGTGCTTTCCACCTGAGCTTGGCATCTAGTGTCATACCCAGGTGTTTAGCTGTGTTAGCGTAAGGAATTGTTTGCTGATTGATCACTACAGGCAAGTAATCAATTCTTTTATTGGTGAAGTTTATATGGGTAGACTTCGCCTCGTTTAGTTTAATTCGCCACTTCTTGGTCCACCTGGTGACGTTGTTGACGGCTAATTGTAGTTTATTAGTAGCTACTTCTATTTCGTTGCTTGTGGCCAGTAATGCAGTGACGTCAGCAAATGCGGCTGTCGTCACTCCATCACTCATGGGGATGTCACTAGTATAAAGCAAGTATAGAACTGGCCCAAGGGCGCTTCCTTGCGGTACACCTGCAGCAATAGCTTTTAGTTCGGAGTATTCTTCGCCATATCTCACTTTGAACTGTCGGCCAGAGATGTATGATATCAGAATGTGGCTCATCTGCCTAGGCAGATTTTTAGTTATTTTGTATTCGAGGCCCTCGTGCCATACTTTGTCAAAAGCTTGGGCCACGTCAAGAAATATCCTGCGCATATTTCTTTTTCTTCTAGGGTTCTTTCAATTACATCAGTGATTCAGTGCACTTGATCAATGGTCGAATGTTTGTTCCGAAATCCAAACTGGTGAGTTGGAATGAGCTGCTTTTCTTCAATAATTGGCTTGAGGCGTTTCAGAAGCAGTTTTTCGAACAGTTTGGATATGTTTGGTAGTAGTGAAATCGGGCGGTAAGATGCTTTCTCATTGGGTGGCTTCCCTGGTTTGGGGATCATAATAACTTCCGCAACTTTCCACTGCAGCGGTACGTACTGTAGTCGTAGCGCAGCATTGAATAGATGCGTAAGCTTCATTATACCCTTTTCTGGTAGTTCCTTCAGCAGTTGTCCACTTATTAAGTCATAGCCGGGGGCTTTTTTGGCACTGAGATTCTTTTGTATCTCATTGTAAATTTCTTTTGGAGTTACTGGCAATATGGCCCTGTCCTCCCTGTTGTTTATCTCTGGTAGGTTCTCATTGTCATCAGCTGGATGTGGTTGGAATGTATTCGCTAAGTGTTCAGCAAATATTTCTGCTTTTTCCTCGTCTTTTCTAGCCCATCCGCCATCATTTTTACGAATGGGTGGATTATGATTATGAGGCCGCTTTAATCTCCTTGTGGCTTTCAGAGAGAGTATTCGGTATCTTTATCGTCTGTTAGTCCCTTTAGGAATTCAGTGAACGTTTCATTCTTAACAGAACGGATCTCTTCTTTGAGTTGTTGGCTTAGCCGGTTTAGCAGTTGTTTGTCTGCCGGAGCTCTGGTTTGTTGCCATTTCTTCCGTGCTTTTCGTTTCGCTGAGACAAGTTCTCTGATCTCCTAGGGTAGTTCACGCCAATTGTTTTTCTTTTGGCTCAGGGTATTGCTCCATGCGGCTTGCTGCAGGTCGATTACAAACCGCTCTGCTTGTTCATCTAGCTGCTCAATTGATCTTAGTGGAACATTTAGTTTGATACGCTGTTCTACTTCTGCTCTAAATCCATCCCAGTCAGTCCATTTGTTTGTTAGTGATGGTGAAGATGATTTATTGATTATTGTTTCGCTTAGTGTCAGGATAATGGGGGAGTGGTCTGATGACATGTTGTAGTTATCTTCAATACCAATGTAGTTAGAAGATACGCTTTTCAGTATGAAGAAGTCTATCAGATCTGGTATTTTGTTGCTATCTGACGGCCAGTATGTTGGTTTGCCAGTTGAATGACATACGCATTTAGCTTGCTTGATCGCTTCATATAGCTGTTTTCCTTTAGTAGTGACAAGTCTGGATCCCCAGTGGGTATGTTTGGCGTTGAAGTCACCTCCTAATAGGAAGTGATCTCCTAGCTCTTGGAACAGCCTTATAAAGTCATCTTTTTCTAGTGCGTACCTTGGTGGACAGTATATTGCAGCAACTGTATAATCCTTGGACTTTGTGAGGATTTTTACCGCTGTTGCTTGTATTTCGCGAGTGTTGTAGTTTACTTCTTCATAATGTTTTACGTTATCTTTTAATAATAGCGCCGATCCACCCCTTGCTGTATTATCTGGATGGGGGGTGTGGTATAGTTTGTACCCTTTTATATTTAGGTAGTTTTCCTTAGTAAAATGGGTTTCAGAAATTAGGCAGATGTCTATTTTTTGATCCCAGAGGAATAGTTCTAATTCATGGGCGTGCTGGAGAAGCCCATTTGCATTCCATGCTGCTATTCTAATTGACATAGCCATTTTTATTTCCTAGTTATGGGCGCGACCCTATTGCTATTTTCTAGTTTCGTCACTCTAGTTAAGATAGACTTTATGGAATCTTCTTGCTTTTCGAGTTTTCCAAGAATTACTTGCAATGTTTTGTTGATTACATCCATATTAGCTTCTTCGATCTTGCCTTGTTGAGTTTTACCTTTTGCCATTCGTGCGTATCTGGTACCTGCTGAGCTATTTTGCACAGCCGTACTAGCCTTAGGTAAGGTTGGAAAATTTTGCAGCGTTTTCTTTATTGGTGCCGTTTCTTGGGCATTAGTTGTAGGGTTTTTTCCCTACGTTTTTGAAGTTCCTTTGCGACTACGCACCCGCGATAGTTTGCCGGGTGAGCTTCTCCACAATTGACGCATTTAGCTTTTGCAGGTTTATTTAACTTGCAGTACTTAGTAGCGTGAGGTCCTGCACACTTTACGCACCTTGCCTCTTTGTGGCAGAAGGATTGGGTGTGTCCATACGCCTGGCACTTTTTGCATTGCGGGATAAGGGTTGTTTTCTTACGTAGAGGTTCAATTTTACCCTCAATCCTGCAATCATACTAATTTTGTGAATATCTTTAATATCTTCTGATTTGTCAAAATCTAACATGTATAGAGGCAGTGGCTTAGTGATGATGCCATTCTCTGTTTTCGTTTTTTTCATAATGTTAGTAACATTTACGATTTTAAATCCTCTTTTTTTAAGTCTTCTGTGATCATTTTTATTGAACACGTCGGGTGTATACCTCTGGCCATAACTTTTATGGATCGGTTTTGTTTGTCTTCATAGGTGTAATATTCGACATCGTAATTGGGTAGAGTTGAGATCAGACTACGGTATTGTGTTTCATCTGAGACGTTGATCTTAAATACATCATTATTCATAGCGGTTACTCTATAACTAACCTTTGCTGCTTGCAATATGTCATGTACAGTTTCGTATTCTTTTATATTCACCAGATTTATTGGTGGAGGTAGGGGTGTTTTCTTCTCTTTCGACTTATTGTCTGATTGTTTAGCGGTTGTTGATTGCTGCTGTGGACAGGTCTCCGGGGACGCAATTGCTTTCCGTTTTTTATGTCTTGATTTCTGAACTATCCAGTTTGTTTCTCTGGCTAATTCTTCTTCGTCGGTGTGATATTCGACTTTTTCATCAGTTACTTGCTCTGCTTTGGGTGCCGCCACTGGGTTCTCGAGGCTTTTACCCTTTGCATTAGCTGGTTGATATTATCCTGTAGAGTTTCGATGGTTGCGAGGGATTGTTGCCAAGCGTTCCATAAATTAAGCTCATTTTGAGTTTTTAATTGATTCTCTTATACAAGAATCTGGTTTTGCTGAGATAATAAAGCCTCAGCTGGTGTTAGAGGTCGTTGTATTAGCGGGAGATTATTCATTCTGTTGCTGTGTGCATATTTGCACTGCTGCAAAATGATTAGCTTGTTATCTTACCGAGCAGAGTACAATCACATTTTCAGGCAGTTGCACTTTCTCGGCAGGATCCTTATCACACTTTACTTCGCGTTTTACACGTACTCGCAATCTCGTATTAGATATCACTGCTAAAGCGGCATCCAACATGTCTTCACTCGTCAAAAGTAAAACGAGTACTAAGCAAAGAATAATAAATATTTTTTAATGAAATGGTTATCTGTTCATATTTTTCCTCATTGATATGTAAGATTGCATTAAAGTGTACGTATGTAACAAAAATTGAAAAAATTAAATAAAAATTTTGCCTAAGCAATTAAGTTTTTTGTAATTTTTGATAACATTTCAAAACCTTTCAATGTTGTTGATAAATTGCCAGTTTAAGATACCAAAAATTTTAAACAGGTCTTGTGTAGCAGAAAGAAAAAATACAAAATTAGCAGAGTCAAAAATTAGAAAAGTATTACTTATTTGTATCATTGATAGTAAATGGTAATTATAAATAAAATTGTTTGGGTTAAAAGCATGTCCATTGTATTTTTATATGCAAAACTATTTTTTTAGTTCTTAAATAAAGTATAGTATTTAGAACTTGGGCAATAACAAAATTGTATACGTGATACACCAATAGCTTTTATCTTTGTCTACATAAATTAAAAGACTATAGGCTACTTAATTTACCCTAAAATATCAAATGGGGCTTTTTGTCTTCTTTTTTCTTCTCATAAATCCAAATATACTATGTGTATATCTTTGCTTTTAGCTTTTTGTCTCCGCTTTTATTTATTTCTTTTTTGTCAATTGTTCTTAACATTTTTGTACATTTAAGGACCAACATTTTATTAGTTTGCTATTTAGTGATACTTTTAGGTATCTAATTCTCCCACAACTCTATGATGGGGTCGTAACTACGTTATATACAAAAGTTTTATTAATCTACACGTCAGAGAATGTCATCAAGAAATTTTCATCGTTTATAAAGCTTAACAAGCTAAGGCAACCTGCCTTATCCATAAAAAGAATTAAAGTAGGACTTGTCGCAAAGCTACAACTTTTGGAAAAATAATGCCTGTGTAGGAAACAGAAGACAACCAAACCTTAAAGTACAAATACTTTATGTAGATCCATTTTATCGGCTAGCTTTGTGGTGTGAGGTGCTCTGAGTATTTTCGAATGACAACATTAGCACGTCATTCCTGCTTAACCATAATCTGTAAAGATGAAGGTTAAAGTCAGGTAGCCAATCATCTCTGGCCAACGCTACATTGTTTGAGTCTGTATTGGTGAAAGTTTTGACTACTGTTGTTAGGACCGCTGATCTTCTGTGGTTGATGATTGCATTGTTTTGAAAAATTAAAATTAAGAATACCCTAGCACGTTACCCTTCAAATACACCTCAATTCAAGTAAGGTAATAGCTTTTTTGTACCCTATCATCAAATTATCATAAGTTTTTGATAGTAGATGAGACTATTATACATTTGTTTTGATAAGATATTGTATTGCGCTTTAACCAAAATTTGTTTGAAAGATCTGATGATTTTAATGAGTTGTGCTTATTTGGGTAATTGACATGGCAGGATAAAGCAAATATCTTGTAGGTGAAGTTCAGAAACAAAAGTTAATCAAGAAAGATGCTTATCTAGGATAGTGTTTTAAGAGCAACCTAATTTCTTTCTTGTAACGGAAGTTGTTAACAATTTTACTTTATCTCTTTGTGTATTTGTTTTCCTTTATATACCATTTATTATAAATATCCAGGCCATTTTCAACAAAATAGACTAAGATAGGGTTTCAACAAGAGTGTGGTGAAGTTTATTATCTTATTTTTAGCTCACAAATGTAAAACCCATCGGAAGCAAACACAAGTCTCTTGAAAATAATCATACAAAATGTTCAATACTGTATCGAGTTCATTTTTGTAGCACCGGGTGTCTTTTGGAGAGTGCTGGGGGACCAGTTGTCTTCCACGAAGAGTTAAGAAAAAAATTTGACACGCAATTGGAGAATTAAAGGCATAAAATACGGTAGAGATCTGCAGTTACACTTTTGCATTATTTCGCTTGGATTCAATTCTGACACCAGCAAATACACAATCTGACCTCTTTCAAAAGTTGTATACACTTTCGGAATTACAAGAGTAAAATAAATGACGGACATTTTTTGCGTATAATAAGGCTATGGATGAGCAAGTAACATTTTGATTATACTTCTGCGAAGTGGACGTGGAGCGCGAAGACAATAAAAGTGCTACGGAAAAGAGCAGAAGGGGTGCGCGTAACAGATATTAAGCGACTTCCCATCCAAATTAACTGCGAGCACCCTGTCGGAAGATTGAACGATCGGAGGCAGAATGCAAAGGTGCTTCGGGAGCTCATAACGATCAAATTAAATCTATGGCGCCGCGACGTATCGCGACTTATGATCTTTACGAGGAAAAAACATAATTTCCTGTTTTCTTTCTTATTGCAGGCAATCCCATTGTTGTAAATAGATCTTAAGGAGAGAATAAGTAAATTAGAAGACGTGATAACAATCTCCCCTTTTTTAAGAGGGAATCCAGACATCCGGCGATCCTCTTAAGCAGGCTATACGTATTACGGGGCCTTTTAAAAGGATCGCGCTGTTTTCTTTCGCGTTTTTTAAGCGCGCCCCCGAGATGTGAGCCATCCATTGGCGTGGACGAGGGCGGCGATCCGCGCCGAGCAGCAAGTGTTTGGCTGGCTGATTGCTGTTTAATCAGCATGTCTTGCGGAGTAATTTTTATCCTTATTAAGGCGCCGCCTTTATGAACCTCCGTTTTCGCAGATTACATTTTGTGTGCGCAGCAGACTTTCCAGTTTTTAGGCCAATTTTATTACGAGCCGGCGAGGCTGCCTTTCAAAAATTACCGGGACGCGGGCTGCTCATCTGCAGCGCCCAGCCTTTCACCGATTATCGCCCCTTTGATTTATGCGCCGAACTCCGTCGCCTCTTTCAGGGCCCATCGGCTTCGCGTGCACGCGGCAATGACAGCTTGCGTTGCACAAACGCAACACTCAAACGCTGAAAGTCACGGTTTCAGTTTCCATAACTCCTACGCCTAGCAAGTATTTAACTTGAAGTAGAATTAATAGTCGTTGGTTTATGTAGTCTTTCAGTAATTAAAAGAAATTCTATCATACACATTTTCTTATCTTGCAAAAATAAGAGAATTCAATTGTTCAGCCTAGTACAATATTTTGGACTCGTTGAGGGTGAATAACAAACTCAAAAAAGGAGATACCGTTTGTGTATCATAGGTCAAAAGAAGTGAAGTATAAACATTTTTACTGTTTGCTCGAAGGAGGAGACTTTTAGAAAACATTTTGTTGATTGCAGCTGCGACCTCCTTGTTCAAGCAATGGAAATGGTCCAGGTAGTCCAAGTGGTGCAGCGGTCAGACAGAATTATGCGAGTCTTTAGACCATCTAGACGTAAGAGCCCTTTGATGTGGGTGTTTGCTTAAAACTCGATATGGTCTAGATAATCTAGGTGATCCGGCGGCTAGACAGAATCATGGGCTAAGCTTTCGGTCCTGACAGCTGTTGGTCACACGCGGGTGACAGACCGTCTGGACTTGGAATCGTTCTAATATTGTTCAGAACAGAAAGGCTCTTAGCATTGATGGACTAGTATTCGCGTCCATGTAGTAAGTAATAAAAGTACTACAAGCTCCCTTCAAATCTTTCTTTTTATTCGGCTCCATCCTTACAAAAAGACTGATGATCGTTAATTTCTATATATCATAACTAGTACGGTATTAATATCTTTTTAATTATTGTCTTAATATAGTAAACTTAAAACAATCTGTAAGTGAAATATATTTAAAATAAAAATATGTATTTAAGTGTGAGATAGTAAATCATATCCAACATTATTTAATAGACGCTTACATGATACTGGACCATTGAATCTTGTACTTACAATTATATACGACCACAAATTGTAAGGGAAAAATATTATCACCTGCATTATGTATTGGATTGTAGGAAGTAATACATTTTTTATCAATTAATGGTCCATTTATTTGCAAGATTAAAAAGTGTAAAGTTGGGAGAGATACCACCTAGAGAAGAGACGTTATAGGTCACCTGAGACTATGTAGTACCAAATCGAGAGAACAACTAATCAGTATTTACGCAATTAAATGGTGATAATCTTATAAATTCGTTTTGTATTGTATAAATTCAAAAATTATAATATATAACAATCTTAACGGTGCTTTAGGTAAATTAATAGGAGATATAGTTTTAAAGGCAGTTAATATGTCATAACGTACAATTTTTCATTTTTTACCAAAATATAAAAGCCCGGAAAGCATCTTTTCTTCATCCTTTCATGCCATGTAAACTATAGTAGACTTCTGCGAACATTATCAAATATTTGGTTCATTAGTTTATATAATGATTTTTTATTCACAACTACAATTCCTGGAATATATTTAGGAAACCTACAATCAAACAAAGCGAGTAGTGGAGCTAAAGTGCGTTTTTTATTGACAGTTGAAAAGGCAAAAGTAGAAAAAATTTCTAAACATAAGGTAGTATGGTGTACCAGTAAGAATGATTGTGTATTGAATTTTATTGCATAATATTAAGAGGTAATCCTAATGGTAAGTTTTTCTTATAATGTTTAAGCATAGATCTGTAAACAAGCCTGTAGTCACTCGTAAAAATGTATCAAAAATTACCAATCAATGGGTCTATCTTTAGCAAAATCTGGGAGTTTCGTTCAAGTTGAAATGAAAAACTTCTTGAACTATCAGAGTGTACACTTAAAATGGCAAATAAGTCCGGTGAAGTGATTACTCAAAAAAGTTTAAAATTACCGTGTTGGGACCTCTAAAAAATAAGGTTAAAATATTATATCTAATCACATTTTATTTAATTTTTTTAATACTTGAAGTAGATTGGTGAAGCGTACCAAGGTTTAGCACTCAGTCGAGATGTGTTAAAACAAATTGCATGGCAATTTATAGAGAATTTGTCAACCAGGGCGTCTATTCTTAGCAAGAGCTGTGAGTTTCAAATTGGGGTGAGATAGGAAAGAAGTAGAGTGTAAACCTAAAATGAAAAATAAGCTCGGCAAACTTAAAGAATGTTTAAACTTGCCAAAGTTGGGACTTTTAAAGAACAAAGTGTTGGGGGAAAATAATTTTGTTTTCAGTCTTAATTATGAAATTTATCAATAAGAATAATCAGTTTTTAACGGGTTACCATCAGATTTGGCTGTGTATATGAATAAGAAACTATAATTTATCATTTGTAGATTCTAATTTTGGTCGGGCATACATCAAACATAATTCTTCTTCTTCTTGCGTTGCCCTTTCTTATAAGAAGTTGATGATCCAAATGGCTATCGGCTCGAAAGCCCGAACTATCTACTCACATTTTTCAATCGCGATTTTGAGGTCTGCTGACTGATCGTCATTTTTGTGTTTTGTTCTATATGATAAGTTTTTCGCTTTACATCACGTTTATTTATTCGAATTACAACTTGATCGTTGGTTACTCTTTGCATCCATAAAGCACGCATTATTTGTCTGTATAAGCACATTTACAATTTAGTCTTTTCTCGTTGGTGGATCTCATGTTCAACTTTCGCATCCATAAAGTATCATCATCATATGAGTCTGAGTTTCAAATTGGGATTCGATTTAGCAAAAAGTAAAATTTTTGCTACTTGATAGTGCTTTTGTATTTGAGAAGATCAAGCATGAAGCTACTTATTCCAAGAAAAATATCCCTAGGTAAAGCTTGGGTATGTGTTACTGCATCACCAAGAAAAACCGAGATTTATTTTCTAATGCGACCATTTAGGAGATTTTGCTAGCAAATACAAAATTATTTTCTAAACTTAAAAGTAAGTCCATATGGAGCTGCCTAAATAAATATCGTCAGCAAGTGCGTTAAGTTTACATAAAAATGTGTTAAAAGAAAGTTTTAGGTGGGCAGAAAATATAAGGATATTGAAATATTCAAGAAAACGGCAATTGGAAATAAATATTCGATAACATAACTTTAAATAATATTTTCTAAACATTTTTTTAAATTTTTGCTTTGATGTTTTATAATATAACGTTTTCATTATGTTATTTGATACTCCACGAGATTTAGTAGCCGATAATTAACAAATAGGCGATGAGTGTTTCTGTATTTTAAAATTACAACTAATTTTTATTATAAAACTTTGTTGTTGTAACTAGAGAGTTGCGATTTGGCCATTTAGGTATCTGTTATTAGATCAAAATTGGTATGTATAATTGTGAAACCAATAAACGAAAAAACTTGTTGCGTCTATCATCGACCAACATCTATGTATTTTCATACAGTTGAGCAAGTTTATTGGACAGATAACCATCCATAATTTATGTCTCAAAAGTAATAGAAAAAAAATAAATTATGATGGTGTTTAGCCTCTTCAGACTAGGAACAGGCGGTGGCAAGGTTTCAAGAGCTTGCGTTCCCAAATGAGTAGCTACAGAGGGTGTCCATAATCAACTAAAGTCATTATTTGAATTTTGATTGCTTGTCAATTATAAAACTCAAATTAGAAGGTTCTTATAGTCATACCAGAATTTTACTAAATTCTTCTCAAAAACTTATTTTCAAGCAGCTTAGTAGCTTATAAAGTGAATGGTCTACAGTCATACATAAATGACCTAATTTACAAACAATTAATCCAACATTCAGCTTCCAAAATGCTGAGATGACAACAAAGGGTTATATTTAATTTCCGTAGGTGTAAATTCATTCAATCGATTTTGCCTTTGAAATGGATAATGTCCTGGACAAAATTCGGTTAGATCGGATCAATCTGTGTCTGTGAGGTCGGTGACAATAATAATTTTGTTCATGAATTATGACATACTTCTATTGCCAAGATATTTAATTCCAATATACAACAAATGCAAAAAAGTAGTAATTTGAAAAATAAAACAACCATAGATAATGACGGTGCAAGACTTTCAAAAGGCTCCTTCAGGATGTACTAGAGTTTTGGGGTTTTGAAAACGAAAATTTAATGAATTGGATGGCTCTTCTATTGAACTTATTAAACCCACTTAAAGCACATGTATAACCAATGGAAAACGTTTTTTGTTGAATATGTTCTTAGTTGGTATAATCAAAATAAAAGGAATAGTGATCATAGAATTAGTGTTAGTTAACCATCAAATAGCAAAGTAGACACTTTCACATGCAATGGATTTTTTTAATATTGCTTATATTGACTGAGTCACCGATTGCTCGAGCGGTTGAGGCGTTTGACTGTAGTGCACATAGACTTAAAATGCCTAACAGATGAGTATTTTAAGCAAAATATTAATAATTTAACGTTGTAACCTGTTAGTGTTGTTATTTTCGATATAATGATCAGTTGGTAGCAATTTTATGTTTCTGGGCTTGTATCAACCGTATAAAAAATATTTTCCTACACAACCCTTCAAAAATGTAGTATTTTTCGAGTTATTTATTTTTAATTTATTGAAGAAATACAAATAAAAACGTACAAAGTTGTTTCTCTGCATAATATTCTGACTTAGGACAAATGGGTAGTTTTTCGGTCCCATTATCCTAAATTGAAAGTGATTGTGACAGCATCTACTAGCCACAACCTCGTCGTCAGATTTTCATCCTCCAAGTGCTCCTTGGAAGTCTAAACAAATGGTAGAATTGGATTGTAGACAGGACGTTTTACTGTAGTACAGAGCAAATACTCTATTATCTGTATGAGACCACATGTTGTCATAAAGTAGGATAATATTTTATCATCTAAGCATTGCTGTAGGTTACTTCAAAAAGGAGGATGGGCAGATTGGGCCCCAAATCGAAAATTCGGGTACCTAGACGAAACCTATGTCAATCGAAAGTCCTAGGTGTCCTGAGCAATATTGTCTTAGGAACTAACCCGGTACGACCTCTCTGAACAAATATATAGGCCTTAGAACTTAGAAAAAAAGGCCATAGCGCCGATACAAAGAGTCGTACAAAAATGATCTCGATGTCTAATGATAGGGGACAGTCTGCTTAATAGGATTTATCGCGATCACAACCTAAAACTAAATCTGGCTTTAGCTACATGGTGAGACTACGAAGTGTAGCACGATGACAAATGAGGATTTAAACAAGAACCTAGACGAAGGACGACACAAGAGCGACACCAAATTCGGTGAGTTTCAGAAAGTACTAAGAAAGCGATCTGAGACATAGACTTTAGAACTTTTAGAAAAAAAGGTTATAGCGCCGGCTAGAAACAAATCATATTAGAACTTTTCAGTTTAATAATGTTCTAAGTGACGCCGAGTCAGGCCGCAGTGGTTGTAGACCCTCAATGTGATTTGAACAATTGGTCATTGTCGCCAGGGATTTTTATTCCACTTGGTTCTAACCTTTAGTCTCGTCATATAGCCCAGTTAGAACTTTTACAATTTTTTTACGTCGGTGGCCCAGCGTCCATAGGGTTTTGCCCATCCTCTTTTTAGCAATCGTTAATCGGCGGTCATCCTCAAGGAAATGGCGAATGTTCTCCTCAGTTACACTGGTCCTCAGACGACGTCGGTGATATTTATTTTCAACTGCTTTTCATCCTCCAAAAATTATTTATGTCACGTGTGCACTTGAGACTTTTAACGGTGATGTCCCCAAACTGTGACGTAAGTCTTCAAAATTCCGGGCGGTTTTACGCTCTGTGTAGTGAAAAACTGTTGCGTAACAAACGAAGGTATCTCTAACATCGTGATACTAAGAAGCGGTAGTGAGTGGTACTCTAGCGAGCAAATTTATTTCTAATACCCCATTTACTTTACGATGTGCCAAAAATTTGGTTTATGTTTGACTTATCCACGTATAAATTTATCAAAATTTATTTCTGGGCGTTATCTGGTATATCATAATGATACTTGTACGTTTTGGAACAATACTTATTTGTTGATTTCTAAATAAAATCTAACAAAGTTATTTTATAAAAATAAATACTCGTTTTATAGTCTTTCATGTTTTTGCGTAACTAGAAATCTGGTTTTATACCGTTTTTTGGGTTTTATGATCTCGATTGCCAACTCTCTATATTGGGATAACCAAAAAGTGCCCAATTTTCGTCGCATACAATAATTCGCTTGATGAAAGGGTCGTTTAATGTATGTTATACCAACTTTTGGCGAATATTCAACTATTCTTGCGCTTGGGTAGGTGTTAGCAGATTAGGTATTCCGCGCCAGCTTTTTTAAATTGCCGAAATACACTGTGATTGTGGTATACCGCGAGCATTATTGTTGTAGTGGCATCGGTAGCTTGAGCCACCGCTTTAGAATCCACAGCAGAAGGTCTAACAAAACTTTAATTTAAAGGCCAATTTCTTCATTGTTAAACAAACAAACAAAAAGTAACACTCAAAATTCATACGAACTTCTGACTCACTCTTCGAATGCTTAGAATGGTAAACAATTTTCATTCTTAAGAAATATTTCTTCTCATTATTTTTTCTCGTCAAGAAATGACCAATAGTTCACAAATAGGTGATAAAATTTTATTTAAGGGTTGTTGTATACTAAGGAAGGCTGGACATGTTGAATATTTTATTTAATAAATTGTAACGAGGCTTTATTTTTGTTTCTGGATTTTTTTATCCTGAACTTCAAGAGTTTTTATAATATCTTGTTAAACATTACTGAAATGTTTAAGAAGTTTAATAATATGATTTATATTTCCCTTTATCTTAATAATGCAATACAAACAGGGTATTAGAGCAGTGCGTTACGAATTCGACGTTAAATTGATTCTTTTCTTTGTTTTTAGCAGGACTGGGTACATTTATAAGATATTCTTGGTGATTGTTTTGATTTTATAATAATCTACTTTGTTTCTGTGTAGTCCAACTAAGTTCCATGCACAATTCAAAAACTGACTAGAAATGATAAGGGCGCATTTAGTAGTGATTATCTTTAATATAATAAAATTAAAGGTGGTATCCTCAAAATTACAGTTATACTCAAAAGGTGGGTTTAATTGTAACCGTCGCTTCAAATATTTCTTATTACTTGACAAGGGTACGAAAAAATTAGCTTATTATTTGGGTGGAGTTTCTTGGTTGGTCGGACAGTGCAGAAACAGTGCTTTTTGACCCCACCATTATACAAAATTAAACTTTGTCTTCCTATCCTTCAACTAAAATTGTTGTCGGACTTTAGGGTATTAGTACCGACCACCTATGAGTATTATACCACCCCATAGCATCATAACCTTCACTAAAACTTTGTTGTAAAACTATGCTTCACTGAGCACATCTCTTTGTCTCCTAACGTTTATTTAATTTTAGTTAAGCGCCTGCGCATTTGAATCTCTTTGAGATAACTTAATAATTTTGAAGCTGTAGTAGTATAGTCTTTTGTATGGACCTGCCTTACAGTAAAGTTGGACTATCCGCCTTATAGTCAATTGATTAACATCTGCCTAACCATATAACGTCGACTTTCTTCATCTTTTGCTTTATCTTCATTGTTATAATTTGTGAGCAGTGTGTTGATCTTTATAATTTTTTTTTAAAGCTTACAGTTGTAGTTAATTATATATGTAACTACAAGTACATATCAATAATGGGGGTTTTGAACGGACTAAAGTAAAATTTTCTGAGGTGGCCATTTTCTGCACACTCATTTGTAGAAACGCGTTTGAAAGCAAGGCGTCCCGAATCTTGCTATTGTGTGTCAATTTTGAGGCAGGAAACGCCAAAAGCCGGTGGCCTGTGAACGCCGGCAGCCCGCGGCGGCCGCCGCCGGGGAGCGGGATTTTTACTGGGGCGGTTTTTCCGGCAGGAAAAAGAGAAACGCTGGCGCGCTAAGACGTCCTGATCCCGTTTAAGAGGGATGAACGTGATCCCATTATGCTCTTCAAGAAAGCCGATCCCTTGTGAAGTCGACACCCTTGCCGTAACGACTCTTGTACGCGGATATTAAGATCCGCCTTTGTCATCAAAGCGCGCATTGACGCCATCAGCAGCGTATCGACACCACTTGACATGTGTAAACTTTACAAACTTGAAATTATCCGCTCCGGGGCGGAGATAAAACGGCTGAAATATGCGACTCCAATAACCATTCATCCATCATACGTCACGGCGCGCGGAATAGGTAAGAAATAACAGCAGTGCCATACGCAATCTGCCGCCGCTGCCGCCACGCCACCGCCGCCGCTCCGCCTGCTATCTGATTGCCGAAGTTTCAGACGAATGATATACTTAATAGAAAATTTTCGCGTTACTGCATGGAACTTTTATCGTCACATAACAACGTCCCTGCAAAAGTTGCGAAAAGATGAGAAACGCCCGGGCGCACGTTACGCGGCCGCCCGGCAAAGTTTCCAAAATGAGTCTCATAATCAATATCGCGAAACTGTAAACCCATCAAAATTTCATTTCAATCCTTCTGATGTACCGGATGCAGCCAGAAAGACCTTTTTTGCCGGGCGCCTCGCGAGCATCAGGCGCTGACGTCACGCGCCCGCATTCATTACAAACTACAACTCGGTCGGCCGGGACGCCAACTTTATCGCCGCAACTTTTGATGGACACGCGCTTTTTATGGCCTGCAAAATGTATGCACAGACGTTCCGGGCCAAAAACAAATTGTTGAGCCTTCCTACCGCTGATAGAACAAATGATAGCAAGAACGGGGCGGCGAATTTGTCAGGAGAAGGAAAACGCGCCGGGAAGCGACATAAAAAAGTCGTCGTTATGCTGCAATACGTCTGGCTGAAAAATGCCACGTAATTAGTCTCGCGGCGCCCCGGCCGCGAACACAATTTCGCAAAGCGCCGTCATATCCGAACACATCGGCACCTAGCGACCCGTCTGCTGGGAAATATGCAAACTTGAGGGAAAGATCGAACTTTTTTCTTCTTGAGGTGACAAATATGGAATTTGCATTTAAATAGGGTATTTCCATCTGTGATACGCGCGTTCGGCCCCTTCCCTCTCGAGCAAACACTTGGCGCTGTTTACGAAATTAAACACACTGCAGATTATAAAAATCGGGGGCAGACAAGGGCCTAATCAGAAATCAGGGCTTCGCGAGCGCGGCCCTTGTTTTCCTCGGTGCCCTCCGGCCGGATTTCACCTGCCATTTTTCAGGCCTGCGAACGAGCAATCGGCGTCTGCTTTAAAAACGGCTAATTTATTTTCAGGCTGAATTCCCCAGTTAGATTTCGTGCTTGGACAACCCAAGAGTTTGTTAATGAGATTTTTCTAGAAAAACATGAACTAATAGCTGAAAATAACTTAACTACTCATTTGGTAGTAAGGTCATAACTTTTTATATCATTTAATCTGCAAATAACTGCATTGTACTTAGATGAACGAATTACTAGGTTAGGCTGTGGCACCAAAGGAGCTAAAATAATGCTTAGTAGTCTTAGGATAATGGAATGGAATGCTACCCGACTGCTGCAGCACCAATAGGAGTTGCAAGTAGTCCTAGACATAGAAAAAACAGACAAATGTCATATTTCAGAGACTCACTTCACCAATGAGTCGTTTATCAGATTTAAAGTATATAAGGTACACCACACAGTTCATCCCCAATTATACAACACCAAGCGTTGAGATTTTAGGCAACTTTTGCAATGATCAAAATAAAAACTTATGGTATCATGGTCACATCTGTATATTGTCTTCCATCGTATTAGAGATCAAGGCTGACAACAACCAAAGAAAATATTGATGGAAGCAATGATTCAGCTAAAATGCGAGCTGCACTCAATTGGAAAACCAACTTATTGGCCCAAAGAAATACCCGACTTAATAGATTTCTATGTAGTACGAAATATTTAAGCAAACTATATTCAAGTTGAAAAAGCATCTAAGATGAGCCCAAATTGCTCTCCCATTCATCTCACCCTCAGCGACACCATTATCTAAAAGGGAAATGTCCTGGGATCAGTAAATAAGCAAATATATTGCCAAAGTTTTATATTAAATCTTGAAATGCTATTGATCTATCAGTTCCATTAAGGATAGCAAAAAAATTGGATAAAGAAGTAGAATTATACTGTTCTAAGGAAATAAGAAATCTAATCTCTAAAAAAAGAAAACAGCATTAATTTAGAGTTCCAGAAGATAAAACTAGACTCAATAATGCTACTCAATAGTTAAAAAATATATAAAAAGAATCAGAAACAAATCTATCAGTGATTATCTAAGTAAGCTGACAGATTATAAAAGTACAGACAGTTGAGCCAGAAATAACACGTTAAAAGCCAACAGATTTGCAGAACACTTTGAAAATTCTTTTCCAACCAAACCAAGGAGAAGAAGTACCAAATTTAAATTTTTGCAACATTAATATTAGACCAATCTTCCCAAAAAAGTAACACATAAAATTAAAATAAATATTGACCCAAAGAAAGTTCCTGGGTTTGATTAGACTAGAGAAGCATTAAAAAAACTCCTAAGGAAAGCCATAATAAACTTATTTTTTAACGCCTCATTCAGATTAGGGTGTGTTTTGAGGATGTGGAAAGTAGGTTTATAGAATCACTGATATAATTGAAAAAGCACTACGAGTCTGCTTAGTGATCTTCCTTGATGTTGCGCAGGCTTTAGATAAAATATGGCATAATGGGCTAAAATGTAAATTTAATGTGCTGCTTCCACAGAAATATGCAAAATTATTTAAATCATACATTTCGAACAAATTCTTTAGAATAAAACAAGATGAATCATACACAGCACTCAAACAAATCAGAGCAGGGGTGCCACAAGAAAGCGTCCTAGGACCTATCTTGTACCTGTGACACAGCACAATTAGAGCAAGATACAACAGCTACATCTGCAAATGATACTGCTATCCTAACGGTAAGCAAAAATTACGAAGAGGCTGCAATAAACTGGAAACATCAATCAACCAAATCAGTAATTGGACCAAAAGAAGGCGAATCAAATTAAACAAAACCAAATTTGTACATATCAACTTTACGAACAAGTTCCAGTTAACATAAATAATGCCCAGATTCTTTAAGCCAATTTAGTAAAATATTTAGGCATCACATTAGAGCCACTTGGAAAGTCCATGTCAAAAAGGAAAGAGAGGGGCGCGATATAAGATGCAAGAACATGTACTGGTTATTTGATAGACACTTCTATCTATCAATACATAACAAAATATATACTACTGTATAAACAAATTCTTAAATCAGTGTGGACATATGGCCTTCGGTTATAGGGCTGTTCTAGCAAGAGTAACATCTTAAGCATCCAGAGATTTCAAAATAGAGTACTGAGGAACATTGGCATCAGAAACAGTGGCCTCCATTGAGATCTTCAGATGTACCGTGGCCCACAAACAACAACTCTACTAACACATGAAGGTCGAGCTTATCTAGCTCCTTAATAACAACAACTAAGCGAGTGAAATTTTGTACGTTGGAACTCAGTTGTGTTACTTTTATTGTAAAGAGAGTTGAAGCGCCACCATCTCAAAAACCTGTAAATAAATATTGCAATATTGCAGTACGAGGTAATAAAAGCTCCGGATGAATTTCCTCATCAGCAACCTCAATAAATGATAATTAAGAAATAGTACACCTCGTAAAGCTCATCTAAAAATTGTCAAGAAGATAACAACCTCAAACATTGCTGCCGAAGGAAAGAAAAAAATAGATTGGATTTTTCTTCTTTTATACTCAACTTTTGCTAACTCAACAATCTTGTTCCATTTCGATCAACTTTTTCGTTTCTTCCGCAATGTTGTACATTGAGCTTTTGAAAGCCTTAGTACATGTCAACACTTCTCCTTTTTGGTCCCGTTGTTGTGGGTGGACTATTAAGCATACGGTATGTTGTGTCATTTAGTATCATCCGCGCTATATGTGCTATCCACTGATAACAATAATTGTGTCTGGATCCTCGTAGAATGCCCTTTGCCTCAATTTTACACCATGTTCTACTGGTCCGAAAATCCTGGGAAAAATTTCCTTTCAAATATTTCTAGTCTTTGTTCTTCCCATTTTACTAGGGTTTGCACCCATAGTTTAATATAGGTTTTATTATAGTCTTATATAGCCTAGGTTTGGTATTGGTATTAGTTTTGTGTCAAAAATGCTTTGGTAAAATAGGCTGTTAGCAGTGAATATTCTGATTGTGATATCTTCGGCTATACCTCCATTCCTATTGATCGCTAGACTTCAGATTTCTTATAGTTCCTCTTGTTCTATCTTTTTTGATATTCTTAAATACTTTGTTTTATGGGTATTTATTCTTACTTCTTCCTTATCACAGCTTCACGTTGTTGATATTGGGCGTTTTTCTAATATAAGTTTTATCTTATTATATTATACGTTTGTGGTGGTTATCAGGATTGACTGTTTAATTTTTTGCGTTGTTCCGAAATTGTTTAAGGCTCGTCTCACTGAATTATATGATATACCATAGTAGGCTTCTTTATAATCTACAAATGTATTATGATCCATACATAATCATGTCTGATCTATAGTGTCTTTAATCTTTTTTGAAACTCAATTGACTTTTAAGTTTGTTATTTTATTTTTAAGTTTTTCTAACAGACTTTTGGCGAACTTTATATATTGTGTTGATAGAATTGATCCTTCTGTAACCAGAGTATAATGCTTTATTCCCCTTTTTACGTATAAGACATATGACTCCTACATTCTAGACTCCTGGCATCTCTTCATTCTTTTATATCATTACGATTAAATTATGTATTTTTCCCATTGGTCTGGTCTTCCAGCTAGTAATAGTTCGGTTGGGATCTTCTTCACCTAGTGTCTCATTCTTTTTTATTTTATTTACACTAGTTCTGGTTTTCTTATATGTTGGTTCTTTTTCTAATTTGTCTTTTTCTTCATCTTTATTGCTTTCGAAGCTTTGGCGTTTTAGTTCTATAGTTTCTTATGGATCTAAACTGAATAGTTCGGCAAGAAATTCTCTTCGCCGGTTAATGATGTTTTATTAATTTGCTATTGTCTCTTCTTTTTTGCCCATACTTGTCCTAGATTTAAAGTCTAATATTCTCTTCTATATCTGTCAGTTTCCGTTCTATTTATTTCAACTTTTTCCATTTCAGAGTAGATTTGGTTTGTATTCAGGATTATTCAAAGTTTGTTTTGGCTTGCTTATATTTGATTGCAGCGTATTCACTTGTTATTAGCCCATTGCTTTCTTTGTAGTTTAGTGGTTCCTATGATTCTTTAGCTGTTTTACAGATCGCTTCAGCGTTAACATTGGATGTTGATGTGTTAAAACAAATTTAAGTTCACTGAAAAGAGTTATCTGCCTACAAACTGCGTTTAAAGTTGTAAGCAGGAAGAGGGAGGACATCATCCCCTCGGAGCCCGCTCTAGAGTTAAAATTGCATCTTTTATATTTGGTTAATCTGTTCAAAAATTGTCAAGTCAATGTCAATATGACGAAAACAGTTTACACAACCGCGATGTAACCTGGCCACCGATGAGACTAGATTATAATGCGTATGCGCGAATGAGGACAACTTTACTGGTCGGGTTAGGAACAAGCGAGTAAGCACAATCTAGTGTTATCATTACATTTACAATCAATGAGCAAAGACTTTACAACAAAACTGGCGTTAATTATAAAGCTCCTTGTATATTGCAGTATTTTTATAAAATGTAATTTTTTTTATATTATATGGCTAGACACTATTAAGAGGGACCATCTATATCAAATAGTTGATGGTTTCTGTTTTCTTCCGCTTTCTTAAACCAACAAAATTTGAGTTATCATAAATATGACACTCATTTAGAATTGTATAATGAATGCATATATTTTTACGTGATAACTCCTTTTTATTGTTTTTTTAATTCTTTTGAGCTTTTTCAATTTAGCATACTATACCACTTTCAGCTTTTACTAAATCCAAATCTTATTGGCCATTTTCTTGTTAAAAATGTGCCCACTCTTAGAGACATTTGCATCGTTTTGTTCTTGTTGCAATTATTTCATTTTTATTTAATGTTCTCTCGATCCTTACTATAAAATATATTTTCTTGTTTTGATCGGTGCGTTAATAAAAAATCAGGAATTTTTAAAACAGTAAGTAAATTTTGGTTCATATTTATGTGTAATTCTTTAAAAAAAATTCAAGGTTTTTCTTAGTTTAGAGCCAGCGTGGTCACATGGTTAAGGGGAGGGCTGCGATGCTACAGGTGCTCTCTTATGCCTGGCGGGTGGCCTACTCAGTCACTAAAAATAACTGAGTACCTGTGTTTGTCTAAGGCGCGGTACTTGCCATATCGCCACGCATCAGAGATGGTGCGCGACGACCGGGCAGATAGAGCAAACACATGAGAGCCTCAATCTTCTCAGTTCGTAGACATGCTCCCGCGCGGGGCGTCAGATCCTTGCCATTATTATTATTTTACTTGGTGTGGCCTGTCTCAAGGGGGCGAAGGAGCGCAATGAAATTAATTCTCTTTATGATGTTTGTGTGATGTTTTTGATTTATTTTTATTTGTTTGAGCATTAACAAAATTTAGTTACACCATCTCTTAAGCATTCCTTGCCATTTTGACTAACAAATTTATTTTAAAATAAAACTGTTCGCTCTTTGAAAAATTGTTTCTGGTGTAACATTTTTACTTTTTTGATTTTTCGATTGTATAATATCACTATCAGCATTCTAATTTGGTTGCTGGCGCAACAACAAATTATTTTGCATACAAGTCGTGCTTACTTTAATATATTTTTATGAGCTTATGTTTATTCTAGCTTTTTTCTATTTTTTATAATAAAAACTGTTTTATTTTTTGGGAAAACTAAAGATTGCTTTTAGCGGTGACTATTTAATAGTTTGTTGTTCACTGTGCTATAAGTTATTGTTTAAAATTACAGGTGTAATAACTGTTTTGCTTTGACTTCTCAGTAATTGTTTCTGAAAGTCCCTTCTGATTTTTTTGATGTGGTGTTCTAAATAATTTTGTAAAAACGTTAATGTACGGCATACAACTTTACATTCTTCTAAAAATTTTTATCTGTTCTTATTATTTGCTTAATGTAAAGTAGAAATATTTAAACAAAATATATTTTGCTTTTTCTTTATCAGAATTTTCGCTCAGTGCTCATCTATATTCTTATATTTATTTTGTATCATATATGGTACAGAACATATATATTCATATATTTTATAAAGAATCGCTTCTCTCTCTCTCTCTGTACTCCTCCTCCCTACTTCTCTCTCTTTCATGGTGATAGGAGCCACTAAATGGCATAGTTGATCAATTACACAACAGAACCAGATTCTCTCTTTCTTTCTTTCTATCTTTGTCTCGCATGGTGTAACTTAGCAGTCACTAGATGACATAATTGCTCAAGTGCAGATTACATAGAAAAAAGTCGATTGTTCCCACAACAGAAGCAGTAGATATATTTGAGTGAACGTCAGTGAATGTTTATGGAATATAAGGAAATGGCTGTCTCACTCTCTCTTTCTCTCTCTCTTGCATGGGGTAATATAGCAGCCACTAGATGGCATAGTTGATCAGTTGCAGATTACATCTAAGGAAGTCGGTTGTTCTCACAACAGAACGAGGCGATATATTTGAATACTTGTCAGGAAATGTTTATGGAATATAAGAAAATGGTTCTTCCTCTCCCCCCTCTCTTACTCTCTCGCCTGGTGTAATATAGGAAGCATAGTTGATCAATTGCAGATTATGCAGAAAAAAGTCGGTTGTTCCCACAACAGAACCAGTAGATATATCTGAGTAAATGTCAGTAAATGTTTATGGAATATAAGCTAAGAAAAAATATATGGTTATTCTAAAAGACTCAAATGATGATATAATTTGTTTATAAAAGCAGTAGCGCTTCATAAAATATTTATATAATGCATGATACAAACATGAGATGGCATACGTGTAACATATTTTGTATGAGAAAATTGAGTTTTTATTGAGAAATGCCTATTAGTTGATGAGCAAATGTACCCAACTAAGGTAAGAAGCTATTTGACACAATATCTTCCATCAAAACCACAATTATGGAGCTTCAAATTCGTTCTGCTATGTGGAGGTAGGAAAACGATCTAACACAGGGGCTGTGGGATGAAACAGACCTGGAAGCTTCTGGTAACGTTGTTCTTTGTCTAAGCAGCGAGATCCCTAAAAACTGTAATGATAAGGTATATTGTGGCAGTTATTACACATCTGTTGAGTTATTCGTGCACCTAGCCAAGGAACTGCTAAAAATATAATTCCTAGCAGTAAATTTCCTTCAGAGAATAAGATAAACAAAAAAAAAGAGGTGGATTTATTGGAATGGTTGTAACTGCTAAAGAATTCCCATCTGATTCGATGAGAAAGTGAATAACAATTTGTTAATAGAATGACTTAATATTGTTAATCACTATAAGAAACACAAGGGTGGTGATGAGTGCTGGAGAGCTTGCTAGGCGAACACAATAACAGAAGCAAGGAAGTGGTATATCCAAATCTTTTACCATCTGTTGGATGCGACCGCTGTATAGAAGAGTCCGTGGAGACAAAATGAAACTGGAAGATTTTAGAGAAGAACTGGATAAAAGCCTGTGTAAAACGGAGCACAAAAATGTTGCTAAGGAAGGAAGGCTTCTTTACAATACTGAATAGCAAACACAAATGGAGAAGAAAAGAGGATTTGCTTTACATGCACTAGTCAAAAATGATAATATTAGCCATTGTCCAAATTGGATAATGCTTCAATGTAAAAATTTATGTGAATTGTACAAAATGTAGACTGTGCTGTGTCTCAACAAAGACAAAAACTGTTTTGTTGGATTCTACACAACATAGAGGTTGCGTGGATGCCCATAGACGGGTGGGGAGAGGTTATAGAGGGCTTGAGCCCTTCTTAACCGTTGGTTACCATACATATGCAAAATTTCAGTAAAATTTAAAAATTGTCAAATATTTAGTGTAATATTTCTAATGTTTCTGGATGTATTTTACCAGGTAAAATTTTTTGTCGTGTTTTTGAAAATTCATGCAGTAAGGGGTTAATGTTTCCATTAATATCCTGCCAAACTCACGTGAATTCAGTAACCATGCAAAATAAATCTTAAAAGACAGGGCCCGCGAATACAATTACAATCAGAGGCATGCGTTTCCACTTCGGGCTTTCAGCTATCGCGGATTTTTACGCCGCTTTCAGCCCCCGCCCGCTGCCGGTGCTTTGCATAAGCAGCCGGGCTCCTTGGGGCGGCGAGGGAGCCGAAGGAGCGGCGGGGCCGATAGCCGGATCGAGTGTTTGCACGAAACCGAGAGCTGTTTAAAATATCAGCGCTGATAATTTAATTAAGCGATCCCTTTAAACGTTTCTTTGTGCGGCGCGGCAAAGAAGCCGGAAGAATCTGATCCGCGCGCCCGCCCATTGTATTTTTATTGCGTTCTTTGAGGGACGCCGCTGCACCGCGCGGCGCCTGCCGCCGACGTCTGTTTACCGCGCGCTTTTTCAGGTGCACACGCTCGGCTGCCGGCGGCCGCGCTTTTTATTAATTTTGGAATACTTGGCCGAGTTCGGCGCCGCGCGCCCATGCGTTATTCATGGGGCGAAGCCCTCGCCGGCGTGTATGGCAAATAGAGCTATCTGCTCGTGATATATTGACATTAAGAGGGTCGGCACAAAGGCCGAATAAAGTGACCGGAAGCTACATGGAACCCGTTCGACCTGCAAATAAGATGTTCCGGTACGACGCTCGCTTTACTGCTATGTTAACACTTGTTTATTGTTTGTTTAGACTGTTTGCCTCTAGGTTTCTTTATCGGCCGGCCGCCCGCCCGCCCCCGGTTCTATCAACGGATTGACTTCTTTCGCTCTTTGTGTTTCGATTTTATCAAAGGAAAAGTTCATTAAGATTACATATGTGTTATAAGTCTTATAGATCATAAGTTTTTCATCGATAGCTCATTAAGTTCTTTTTTCTTTATTTAACTCCTAGATTATTTTATATTTTGCACGAAAGGACACTAACTAAAGAATATAATTATAAAGACAACAAATTCTACGTATATTTAAGATATGAAAATTTGGAAATGAAATTGTAGCTTATTGTAGAATCAGTGGGTTGTGAGATTCTTTTTTGGTTTCTTAAATTTTATCTACTTGGAGGTCTGCTCGAATTACCTGTTTCGGTACAAACCATGGGCTATTGATTATTATTCGTAGTACTTTAGATTGCTAGATTGGAGTTACTAGCTGCACTTTGTATTTGAATGCTATAGCACTAAATGGATTTTTTTACAACGTTGTACATGAGTGGCTTGTTCTCAAGAAAAATTTGTGAATTACGTCCCATAAACCAACAGCATTTTCTAGTGAAATTTCTTATGTGGATTCTAAGTTCGTCATTAGTTCAGATGTATACCGAAGTATTCGATCTCCCGCTTTGTGAAAGCGGGGCAGAGGGTCATGTTGTTCTTCGAGTTGTAAAAGTCACCTAAATAGATTTTTGGACATTAACCTAATGCCCCATCTTTTGATCTATTCTTCTATTTTGCTAAGATAATTCTGTAGGTATCTCCAAGCAACAAATAAATCGTGGTATGAACTCACTAATACCCTGTACGGCAAAGGTGGCAAGTATTATATAAGGCAGAATCTATATGGTAGGTTACGTTTGTGACTTAAGTTGTTAAATTCTAACTTTACGATTCCCTTGTATACTTCAATAAATTACTAAAGTTATGTATTTCTAATGCCAAATGACTCAAACATTTTCGCCTAGACTTCAAATTGGTATTCTTTGTAATAATATATGTTGAATCCTAATTCATAATAATAATCGTCCTTGACCATGGCCCTTTCGCCAGATTTCCCCGCAGACCTGCTCATTATTCACAAATTTTAGAATATTCTTGATCTAAACTTCCAATAGATGATACCTTTACCAAACGCGCTTTTTTACACCTCCGCGATATTGTCCTAAATTTTGTTATAGACCTTTATATCACATTTTTCATGCTAACGAAATCTTTATGATATGAGAGTATCAATTAGGACTTGTTAACTCCTCCAATACTTTCCAACAACTTCAATGTTGGCACGAGTTGTTTGCGAATTTGAGAAACTAACTGGCAAACTCTTTGCTGTAAACTTCAAACTGGCGTCCGTCGGACCTAACCTCCAGACACATTTTTTTACAGCTCTCTATGTATGTCAAGCTTTGATTTTTAAACCAATTTGAGATATAAATCTTCTTCTGCTGACTTTGAACAAATCTCTTCTTGTGTAAAAATATGTATGTATATACACCTTTCAATTTATGATTCAGTTCATATAAGCCACAGATCAATCATATACGTCTCAAACGGTTTGATTATTTTACAACACCAATTAAGTTTGGTTTGTTTTCAAGTGTTTCTTAAACAACTTTTAATGGTACACATTTCCCAATTATTTAAGTGGGCTTTTGAGCATCAACACTATTACTGAACGAGTCTCTTTGGTTTAAACTTCAGATCCGCTCGTAAGTTTATTACAGACCTCCATGGTAGACTTCAATTCTACCATTTTAACATTTGATCCCAAAATCTTTTTATTTGGTTAAATGCAAAAGCTTCACGGCCGGTGTTTTGATTTTGAAAATTGTTAGATTTCGTTCTGAAGATATCCGCTGCAGTTGTGGACGTCAAGAGTTTGCAAGCTCCGACCGCGGCTTAACAATTCGAAAACCGAAAACACAATGCACCTTTACAATACCTAGCAACTCCTCTTGGTCTTCTTGGTTTATTTTCCGTAATCTTTCATGTGATGAGTCCGTATTCCTCTTTGTTGGGAGCTGTCCACGGAAACTATTAGATAGCTAACCACTACGTCTCCGTTAACTTCGTAGGGTTAATTTTGGAAATGGTTTTCGAAAAAGTCGCAACCTCGAAAAACAGTGAAAGACTTAGTTAGGCTCCTGCACTCTTCATATGGAAATATGATCCTTACCCTTCTTAGGTTTTTTGGTTTTAGATCTTGATAACTTCAGAGTACAAATCTCGCTTCAGTATTAAACCAATTAATTTTAGAATTTCCTTGACCTAAATTACTATGTCAACCCTGTTTTCATAGTTTTTAAGTTTTTTTTTAAGATCCTGTTAGCGTCCAGGTTGAAAATTTGCTATTTTTTTAACTGAAGTGTAGAATGTTGGTATTTAATTATAAAAGAAAAAAGTAAAGAACTTTGTTTCTTCTTTGTAGGTTCGTCTGCATCTTTATTGCATCTATTAGTTTACGTTTACTTTCGATATGGATTTGAAAAGGCTAAAAATATAAATGGCTCACAAAACTATGTTTCGTCTAGTCTTTTTACACAACATACATACATATAGAAGAATATATGGTATTTTATCTTAATAAGCTAGCTAAGCACGTCATCATAAAGAAGATGAAGCACGATCTGTTTTTGGTGAGAAAAAGTGCAAAAACCTTATTATGACCGTAAAGCTGTTAATAATTCCTACGAGTCTTTTAAGCAAAAATATTTAAGTTAATACACAAACACCAGAACCTTGTTTATTTAAAAAAATATTAAAAATAAATTTTGATTTTAATCAAAACAGCTAATTTCTGCAGCAAAGATGATGCCAATGTAAAAAGCAATTTTTTAGATAATTGTCTGAAGATTTGTTGAACATCGTTACGTTTGCTTTTACTAAGTTAAAACCAGTTACTTCAAACACCAACCTGATCTTTGAAAAGGGGCAGAAGCCATAGGGAACCAATTATAGTAATTATTTTGTCTTTCATCTTTCATTCTAGGTTCTTAAGTGAGTTTTGCTACATTTTGTGAGACAAATTTCTTTTGTGAGAGATGCCGTCTGTGATTTTGGATACTATCACATAACTATTTTCATATGTTTGAAAATAAAATGAGAGTTTATAGTTAGGTTAAAGATACTTAATATCTCTATATACAAGGGTAATTTATAAAGAAACCTTAGTTTATGTATGCGCGAGAGGTAGGCGAAATGAGCTGTACTCTGCCACAGAAAATCCCGACAAATGTGAAATACGTGCAGTAAGACGATGTGTGAAAAAACTGGCGGCAGCTGCGATTTATCGAAAATTTCCTAATATTTATAGACCAAACGTGATGAGTAAAGGTGTCGTACGTCAGTAGTGCGCATGTTTAAAGGTGGACGCACCAACGTGCGCGATGAGGCAAGAAGTGCATAAAATTGTGCAGGAAACTGACAAAAAGGTCCGTTATGCACCTGAAATAATAGTGTTGTCCTATTATAAGATGGATTCATACCCAAGGGAAAGAGCTTTTTGCAGAAAAAAATCCAAACCGTGTAAGACGCCATGACAAGTGTCTCAATTTGTATGGCGATTATGTCAAAAAGTAATGTACTGTTGTAGGTTTCTAATGTGTATAACAAAAATTCTGTAACCACGCTTGTCCGTTATTGATAACCAAGTAAAGTTTTTTCCAAATTGCGCCGTAAAAATTACCTGTTTTTGTAATCATAACGTTGGCAAAGTCACTCAGACTATCAAACTTTAATTTTTAAATGCCATTCTGTATCCTAATTGAACTATTGCACACTACACCATTTTTTGTTTCTATTAAATACTACTTACTATCTTACAGTAGCCTCAACAAGAAAACCCACCTTAGCACCTCCTGCCATTGCCATCAAAATCGGCGTAAGTAGAGTACATCAAGAAGTCGAACATATATGACTCTCATCGTTCACTCAAGTTTGGTTCTCAAATTACTTAACGTAATGGAAGTATTGGACTCAATGGTCTAGGACCTCAATTCGTTTATAATGCAGGTGCAATTATTCAGACTCATTTAATGTGTGCTATTGAATGAATATTTCAAATTAAACGAAAAACTCTCAATAAAGTCTAGATCCTTTAAAAATATCAGTTCCATACTTATATTTTGTTTGATAAATTGAGAATTAGTCCTGCACAGACAATGAAAGCCATATATGTTAGACATCTTAGCAGTTTTGGTGACAATTGTAGGAGACGACAAGGCGGGTTTTTCTGTTCTGTGTATTATTCAAGTCTTCTTCATGCTAGGGATAGCCGACTGAAAGAAGCCTTACTAATTATCATTTGTCTAAACTTATATTTTGAGAATTGTTCGTTATCATGATCCGCTTTTTCAGACTTAGAAACTAGCCCAATTTACTCACATGGAAAGTTTCGATGTCAAAATTGCTTTCTCATTTTTATTTTTTATTTTTGGGAATCTGTATATTAGACCCATATTTAAACTTATTACGTCGAATAGGATACTTATAGTTTGCTTCATGTTGTCTCTTAAAAGTAGCCTGCACAAAATTTATTTAAAATTTTGTATCGCTGTGACCACATAAATTAATAAATAAAAATCTACTAATAACGTAGAAACAGTAAAATAGTAGAAACAGCTCTGTGTAATTGTTAGCTACATGGCGCCTAAAGAGTTTGTGGCACTAGCTCTAGGTTTTGTTTACGTACTATTCCAAAAGTGCTGCAAATGTGGCAAGTATGCCATCGAAACCATCAAATGATGGAAGAATTTTACATTGGATCGCCAAGCATGACATTCGGCATGGCTCTAATTTAAGATGGAAACTACTAGATGTAGGGTTTGGAAAAACCGAAAGTTACTACAGTGACCTCCTCTCCTCTTACTCAAAGCTCATAACAGTTTGGTGTGCCATAAGCTATTATGCCATTATATCCATATCTCTTGACCGATATAATCACTAGTCAAATCTATAGAGAGAAAATTTTGAATCCTTTTTTCAATCATGTGAGTCAAACTTTACAAAAACCTCGATTCTGGTTTATGCATGATGGAGTTCATCAAACTTAAGATAATATAAATGCTATCTTAAAAACATTCGGTTTGAATATCATAGCTCTCGATGCAAAGTCAAAGGCAGGATGCGACATTGACTGGCCAGATCTTGTGACTATGTATTATGGGGTCTAACCAAGAATATTGTGTACCATCTCAGTAGAGGATCTCGAGAAAAGCTCGAGATTTTCAAAGTCGATTTCAGAAAGCTCAAGAGACGAAAAAAGAGGTTGAGAGGGGTTACCAAGAGTAGAGGGTGCCATTTCGAGAACATTTTTATTTAGCCCAATCTTCTTCTTCTTCATTATCCTTATGTCCTTTACAGAACGTCGGAAAAACCTGTTGTTTAACTAACCGTCTACTTCTTCTATCCTTTACGGTCGTGGGCCATTTGCTTGTATTTTTGTTTTCCTACTGATTTCTTTCTTTCCAAATATTGTTTTCATCAGTGCATAGTAGTTATATCTTATTTCTTTTTTTTTGTTTTATTGGCAATTTCCTCTTTTATCTTTCCATCATTTGTAATTCTAGTATCCAGCTAGTTAAAAGTCGTTACCTTTTCCAGATGTATTCCTCTTCATTTTACATAGAATCATATTTCCTACTTCTTCCCTTTGTTGCTTATCGATGATCAAGGTTTTCGTTGTCTCAAGATTCAGCCTCATTCTGTTCTCTTCTATCTTTTATTTTTCCATTAAGTTTATTTGGTCTTTCTGCCATTAAAATTATGTCATCGGCATATAAAAGATTATCTATTTGTATCGATCACAAGCTCTTATACCCTAGCAATGTCTTTTCGTTCTGTTTTTTTAATTCGTGTTTTTATTTATTTTTCATATGTGCGGTAACGTTACTGTATACACTCTCAATTTTTCTTTATTAGAATTTTTGATATCTGTAGTTCTCTTAGGGTTTCCCATATTATATTCCTATCTATAGAATCAAAGGCTGTTTTTATATCTATAAAGTATTACCAAAGTTCTCTGTTTGATTTAATAATTCTCTCGATAACCTTTTTCAGAACAAAGATAATGCCCGTTGCTTACCTGTCTTTTCTATATGCGGCTTGTTATTCTAATTTCGGTTCTATCAGTACTCTTAGGTTTGTTTTTAATATTCTAGTGTAAAGTTTAAATCATTCTCTTTTTTGTGAATAGGTAGGATATTACCCCTTTCCTAGTTTTCTTGGTATTCTCTCCTATCAAAACCGCCTGCTTTACCTATTTTCAATTTTCTAGAGCGCCTTTAGTTTTCCCATCAGTATGTTATGTTCTCTTTCCTCCTCATTTTTCTCTTGAGTACCCTCCTCTGAATTTTCATAATTCTCGTCATAAAATTTTTCCTTAAAGTAGTCCCTCCATACTTTAACAACATTTTCTTTCTCTGTTTTCACTTATTGACGCACTTAATAAATATAATACAACTATATGCATCAATAGAAGGAACGCAATATGAAATTATGGAAAAATATTGTGAAGAGCTATAAAACGTAGTAGATTTAATAACAGAGGATAATGATAACATTTTATTGATGGGCGATTGGGACTCGAGAGATGGTAATGATCACAACAAAGGAGGGGATTGTCTAGGAAGACATGGGGAAGTAACTATTAACAGAAACGGAAGCTAAATGATTATTTTTGTCAGATGAATGATCTAATAATTTGAAAAACCTTCAGAAAGCAAGAATAGAGCAGAAATATACGTTCAAAGCCAAGAGAATAGGAGCAAAAAGCATAGTTGGTTATTTGGTACATACCAAAGCAATGACACATTGGATAAGCAATGTTTACACCATAAATGAGGCAGAATTGAATGCTCAACACAGACTAGTAAAAGAAAAATTGGAAATTAAACCACTATAAATAGAAAACATAAGGAATATGCCAGAATAAATGTTTATAAATTGAAAAAAACCTGATATAAGAAAAAGATACCAAGAGGAAAGGACAAAATATTTGATGAGTTAAATAGTACAGTAGTAATTAGGGACCTAGAGGAGTTATGGAATACTTTCAAGGAAACAATCTTAGGGAAAGCAAAGGATATATGTGGTATTAATAAGAGAAGGCCTAAACAAAAGCGAACACGTTGGTGAATTACGGAAGTAAGAGATTTAGTAAAGAAGAAAAAAAATAGCCTAGCGCACCTACATATGAACGAGAAAGACAAAAAGAAATATAATAAAAGTAGAAAACAAGTGAAAAAAGCAAACGAGAGGTAAAAAGGAAAGTTGGGAGGAGTTTGGAGAGGATCTTAGTAGAGAATATAGTTTAAATAGAAGATGTTTTTGGAACAAATTGAGAAGAATGAGAAGAAAGAATAGGAAAATAATCAAGGACATAAGAGATAAGAAATTTAGTCCAATCATTTGCCAATACAATGAAATTTATCCGGTTTCGATAACATTTGTAGTTTTTTAAATAATTTTATCCGGCGGCATAAACTTATTGGATTAAATGAAAAAGTAAACTTGACATTGCAATTCAGTATAATAGAGGAAACAAACCGTAAAACTAAAAATTCCTTACGTTACGCAAAAGCTCATTTTTATCCCGAAAAATAAATGGCCACCCCCGTAGAGCAGGCCCCAGCGAGATCGATCCAATTTAATTTAGATTAGCCGGCGGATTAGCGGCGCAAGAAAAATTCCGAAAGGGTTGCGTCAGGAGCTCCTTTCAAAAGTGGCGCGCCAATCTGACAGCGCGATCTGCGATTCCATTCGGCACAGACGTACGCGCTGGATGTGTGGGGTTCCCTAAATGGCAATTGTTCATTTTAAAGAGTGCCATCTACATGTTGATAAGGCATCTGCCAGCTGCCGGGAGCGGCGCGGATAAGGTCCCAGAGCTCGTCACCTTCATATCATATTCTCAAGTGTTTACGTGCCAACTGGAGGCGCGGGGAGCGCCGCCACATTTTTATTTTTATCTGCCTTTCTGGCGCATGAATATTTAACAAGGAAGCAGACTTAATCTGTGTCAAGGGAGCAGAAAGTAGCCAATATGAGTTTCTTAGCGCGCCGCGCCCCGCCGCCCGCGGGCCCGCGCGGAATTAAGGCGCAAATGATTTTTGATTTATGGAAACGCGGGCGCACTCACTTTGCGGACCCGCGGCGGCGGTGGAGCGGCGCTGGGGCGGCGGTTAAGCGCCGCCGCCCCGCGTAATAGCCGACATGTTATACGGCTTCATAAAAATCAAGCGCGTTCCGTTAGGCCTGTATCGTAAAAACCAATAAGCGGGAGGTTAAAACAAAACCGCGCTAAAAGAAGGGGACGCGGTAAAACAGGAATTCACGGGAGAAAATATTTCAAGGTATGGGGGAGCGGGCGCGCTGAAATTCGGCCGGATGAAAAACACAGCGTTCGCGGGAAACATCTGCTTTCGGACGAGGGCCCTTTATCAGTTCCAATTTGCTCGTATGGATCCGACACACAATGCCGGCTTTAATGTGAAAGGATTACCAGTCTCTTAATTAAATGAATGTGCCGCAAGAACAAAGACGAACTTTATTTCGCATAAATGTCGCCTGAGCTAACAGTCGAATACTTTCTGACGAAAATCCCGTCTAATTAACTTTGCCGTAATAAAGGCGACGCATATTAAAATTTGTTTTTCGACATAACTTCATCTGCATGTTTCCTTAATTTTTCAGACATCTAACTGCCACGGCGAGCTTTGCAGATGTTGTTTTTAATTTAATAATAGGCGAAACTTTTTTAATAACGCGGATCTTCACTCCACACATCTCCTCCTGTCTCTCTCTTGCAGCCCTTCACTTCGATAACCTACATCATTCATCTTTGAGTGACGATTTGCTATATCGATCATCCAACTGAATGCATCTACAACATTTTGATCGCTTACACAATCCATAATTAACTATTAGCCCCATTATAAAAAAAACAGAGATATACATACATAATTCGGACTTCTTCTACCTGGAAGGTGTAGTAGAGGTAATGGAATTCTTCAATTTCTTCTTGTGGCTTGGCGTTTTTAAAATATTTTTCTTATTGTGTCATTTACTAGAAACACCGAGTAGGAAACGGTTTTTGTAATTGTCACAATCCCTGCTGTCTCCTTTTTATATAAGAGTGCGATGATAGCAGTCTTCCAGTCTTCAGTATTTTCTCATGTGTTTTAGCATTTCTGATGATATCTCTTTTAATCTTCTAACAGCTTTTTGTACCTTTTCTTCATCTTTCTACTATGTCATCTTCTGTTTAGCTGTGCTGGTTCTCTCTTCTTTGCACTGTTGATTTCCATTCAAAAGCTCTTTAAAACACTATTTCCACCTTGATCTAATATCTCTTTTTTCCGTTTTATCTTTAGTTTGCTTTAGAAGGGGTTGTTTTCTTTTTTAATATTTTTAGGGCCCTAAACAATAACTTCTGGTTGTTCTATTTAATTCCATTTAATTTCCAAATTTCTCTCATTCTATTGTTTTTGATTGCAATACTGTTTTTTGACTTTGCTTCTCTGTATCTTATACTTTTAGTAAGCCCCTGTTTTAACGTTTAGATAATATTCACATAATTTTTTGTTCTTTTATCTTATTTTAATGATCTTTTATCACATACTTCGGTTACTATTTTGAAAATTATTCCTTTAAAGGATGTATATAATTCTTGGTTTTCTAAAATCGTTCGGCCATTTCTGATTTACTTGGAAATTCTCATTTGATGTTTTGTATTGGTTTTCGGGTCTCTAAGTTTATATTTCCTCATAATCCTTTATATTTACATTATTTTTCTCTTCTCCGTTTAGTTTCTCTTTTGCTACTATTAGCTTTTTTCTTTTGTAATGGATATCTGGAAGAATATTGAAGAAGGAATTGAAAGCAGCTAAAGCAGCGCGGGAAATTTGCAGTGTGAAGGAGAAGATGCGGTCTCTGTGCGTGTTGCGTAAATGTGGTTCAAGTGTTTTAAGGAGGGCGATATTGACGTCAAGGATAAGCCTCAGTCCGGCCGGCCGGCCATCCGTGTTGGACAAAGAAGAGTTGCAAAAAAAAGTACTCGACATTGATCAATCAAAAACGTGCTTTGCTTCAGCAAAACAATGCCAAGCCTCACACAGCACAAAAGCCTAAAGAGAAGTGTGAAGAGTTGGACAGAGTTGAGAATCTGTCGCACCCAGCCTACAGCCCCGATTGCGCTCTGTCCGATTAGGGCTGGTTCCGCTCCATGCAGCACTTTCTGAAAGGTAGTCGTTTTGATTTGATGAAGTTGAGGATGATCAAGAATTTTTCGATTTGAAGCCGGCAAGTTGGCACCTCGAACAGATTCGAAAGCTTGCAGAAAAGTCATTGATTACGATGGGCTATACTTTAGAGAATAATTGCTGTTGTTTTTGTTATTAGTTTGCGTATAAACTTGACGAATTTAAAAAGCGAAAAACTTTTGATTCAAACTGACTGATAGAAGGTAGTAGTCACTTCCAATTTTTATGTCTCTGCTGACACTTATTTTTCTCGTATCTTTCTAAAATTATGTAGTCTATGATCAATCTTTCGCCTTTGCTAGATTTTTTTCTTGTATATTTGTGTATCCATTAAGGCTAAAGAAGGTATCCACTATTTTCAAAGCATTTATCATACAAGAAACAACCGTCCTTCGTCTAGTATAATTTTTCGTTTCTTCGCCATGAGACCCATTGCATTCTTTAGTTTTATTGGCCACGTTTGCATTAAAGTCCCCTATTAAGTAAGTGACCCCTTTATTTTTATTTATTGTGGCTTGTAGTTCATCACAAAAGTTATAATAAAAAATGCTTTTCTTATTTCCTGTCGTAAGTTCCTAGTTGGCCAATTATTTTATGTATTCTTCCTCAGCCATTGCTCTCTTATCTTCGGAGACTCCACTGTAAATTCATTCAATCTTTAGTTGACCTTTTTCTTAGTTTCAGTGAATGCAATAAATTTTAAATTTTAGAAAATAATATACAGGAAAACGAGAACCTTATAGAAGAAATGTTAAAAAGATAAAAACAGTTGAAGATACAAGAAACCAGCTAACAGGAAGAATGGAACAACTCGACTTTCAGTTAGCGATGACGAAAAAGAGAAGTGGAGAGAAAATGTGATAAATGAAGTCAAATTTGACGTCTCTCCGTTTCTCTTCTTCATCATCGCTGACTTAGATTCGAGTTGTTCAATTCTTTCTGTTACTGGTTTCTTAAATCTTAAATTGTTTTTTCTTTTTAACATACCGAACCGATGTTTGCAACAAATATTTTAGAAATTGGAGATTGGAAAAACCAAGAAATAAATGTAAAATGAAAGATTCCAAAATTTATATCAATAATGATCTGACACAAAAAGAACGCGCAAGTCAAGTAATAGTTGCAAAAATAAGAAATGAACGGTCGGTTATAAGAAGATCACAATAGACGGAGAGCAATGTTTTTGGGATGACAAAAAGGGGGGAGTGGTAAAACAAACAATAACAGAAATATGATAACGGCCAGACCGAAACGAAGACGGGCACCGCAAACGACGCAGATAGAAATAAAGATACTATGATGATGAGTTGGGACTAGTGCAAGAATTCTATTAAACAAAATTGAAAACTATAAAAAAATTATTAAATTATTTGGTCTTCAACAACAATTGGGAATATACTTATGTATTTCTTGTATAACCGATGAGGATTTTTTAAGACCTGAGCTTATGAAGTGGAACTTAAATATTTTGTTGTCTCTTGTGTTAGTTGAAAATGGAGTTAAGAGAAAGTCAAAGATCCATGGAAAAATATACATTTAATTTGGCATGTATTGTAAAGTTCAAGTCGCCGTTTTAAAGAATTCTTTCTTTAAGGTTAACATTATTTTTTGTTCAATTTGATACAACAAGGTGCTAATTTCTAACTTAAAAAATTAAAATTTAAAAAACCTTTAGATGCCTTTTCAGTATTGTCTATTTAACAAGTTGCAGTTATTCACATTTTTTTCTTGTCAGGGGGTTGTGGTAATATGCAAATGTTAATTTCGTTGAAAAAACTAAAGTTTCCTTTAAATTATATTTTACATTAAAATTTTGTTGATAAGGGCCCAGGCCAGTATGACAATTTTGGAATATATGAACGTCTTGGGCGCTCTTCAACTGGTATTACTGTAGTTTTAAGGAAAAAATGTGGAACTCAAAACTAGTAAATAAGAACTACTTATTTATCCACTCAGTGAAAGTCAGTTTTTGATTTCTATAAATATGGAGCCAAACGAGATGACATCCTGTTCAGTGTAGAAGGAGCAATTACAAACGGATAACGGAAGAGCGGGGGGTGCGTTCGTGCTCGCAGGCTAAACTACTAATTTCCAGTGCCTGAAGTACATCGAAACCCACAGAACAACTATTCCGAGTTGTGCTGTTATAAGTAACATTTTCACAGTAATATAAAGGCGCCAAAAGATTTGCAAGTTGAAGTCCGAAGTCTTACATCTGAAATTCCACTTCTTTATAGTGGAACACTAGAGAATGAGCATGTAGACTAGCTGATCAAAAGTTGGATCAAAGTAGGGGAGAAACTGCCGATTTTTGAGACGGTTCCAACGGCATTCGTCAAGAACGTTCAACTCATTACTAGACACAGTAACTACTTGGTCATGATTTGTAACCAGTCAAAAACATAGAATAGATGCGCATGTGGAGAGGCTGATGACACGATGTTAAGTTACACGCGAAAAGAAAGGCCGAGAGAATCCCCATCAGGAATAAATATAGGTGGTCACGAACGCTAGAAGAGGTTAAGACAATTTCAGGAGTGTGCGATTCGCACAATTTTCGGGCTGGTGTGACGTACACGTAGACACGAATGCAAATACGAACATGCGAAGGGCGCGCTGCGCAAGGGTTGGGAAAAAGTATGCTTGTGCAAGATGGCAATTCCAGATGCTTAAATTCTAAATGTATAAAGATTGTAGTGTTAGCTTAAGGCACATTAATCTGCTTTTTTCAGTAGGAATGTAACCGCCAGAAAAACTCGAGGCCATCAACGATTTTGAGTTTCCTGCCTTGATTTTGGTTGAGAGAAAATTCGACCATGACAAATATCAACATGAACATTGCGAAAAAATTCTGTTAGATTAACACTGATACAGTTTTGGTGGTGTTGATGTAGTGTCAAAAAACAGAGCACTAGTCCAACGTTGCAAATATTATATATATACATAAAATCAGTAAACCCTGTATACCTTTCGGTGTAGGGTGTGCAAATATTAATAAATTACTTAATTCAAATGAAAACAAAACTAGACGAAAATTATAGAAAATATGTGAATTTGTTTTTGATAATATTTAATTAAGTAATGTTTCCGGTAGATATTTTTTTTAAATATAATATTAAATTAATTTCTCTGTTCACACAGTGCAGTTAAACAATTAAAACATATTAGATGTAGAAAATAGAAAAAATAGAGAGCATGACACCCGCCAGGCAAAAGCTTTGCCCTTAGTCTTAGCCTTAGCACGCGGTAGTACAGAAGGTTTTAGATACAATAAGTGGGCAAATTAAACTTTAATAACTTTTTAATTTTAATAAAAAAACTACTCTGTATAAAACCTCTTATTCTTGTGGTTTTTAGAGACACGCTTTCGCCAACTCTGAAGTGCTTTGTTAATGAGTTCTTGAGGCAATTCGTCCCAACCCTTCTGCAGAGCTCTTTTAAGGCCAGCAGTTTCTTGAGTTTTGACATTCCAAAGACGCCTTTTAAGATACCCCCAATCGAAGCAGCATCCGCACTCTTGGACATCCACTTATCAGGTGTGATAAACTTCATGCCGAGCCTTACCTATTCCATTGTCCACTTGGATGTGTGTCTCAAAGCCGAGTCCTGATGGAAGATGAAGTCACCATTTGGATAGTCGCCGAGCATCTTTGATCAAGAACTTATTGAAAAGGGAGTCACAATAGTATTTAATATTGACTTTAGAATTCGGTTGAACAAAATAAAGATCGACCTTGCATTGAAAACACTCCTGCGCAGACTATGAATTCTTTTTGGCAGAATTTCAAATTTTTGAACGTATTGAATTCCTCTTTGACCTTTGACTTTAGCCAACCAAAACCAAGCCTCATCCGTTGTCATGACTTTCTTAGACTTTTAGTTGTTCAGAATCTTGTAAAGACGCGCTTCTCAAATTTGGGATCAACTTTGTGGCATCTCATTGTTTTGATTTAAATAAATTTTAATTAATAATTATAGAGGGCATTGTTTTGGATAGTTTGATACTTTTTTTGGTAAAATATGATAATTTATACGTAAACAATTAAAGTTTAAATTCATCCACTTATCCTATCGACAACCCTCTGTATTACACAAAATGTGTGGTTAGAAACAAGCTAATAGCCTACATATGAGTAGACAAAGAAGAAGATGTAGAAAATAAAATTGATATTTTTTTAGAATACTCAGGTATTTGTCTATGTATCTTGTTACGTTGGAAAATTTGGTTATGCTTAATGCAAATGAGTAAATCAAATACAAACTAAATTTATTTGTTTTAAACTGTTTAACGAATCATACAAATATATAGTTATTCTTCTACATAATCTTCTGATTTAGAAACGCATTTTTTTTAAGTTTAAGTAAATACCATAGAATGAAGTAACTGCAACCATTTAACATCGTAGTCAATTTTTTGCCCTCCAAGTGCTTCTTTTAGTAGTTCAAACAAATGATAATTGCAGGGCAAAAAGTCTAGACTGTTTTAATGTAGTCTAAAAGAAATCCTCATTTTCCGAGTCTGGGCAGCTGTATGTGGTTTGGAGTTGTCCTGAAGCAGAATGATGTTTGGATTGCCCGAGCATTTCCGTAGATTGTTCCTACCCCACGAATACTTACAATTAGCAATATTCTCCTCAGTCACGTTGGTCAGTAACATTTATTTTCAACTGCTTTTAGTTCCCCCAAGAACGGTTTATACCACACATATACTTCGAATTGTGCCTTAAGTCATCTTAAAGTTTCTGACTATCTTAAAAATCTTGATAATAATTTGTGGCGCAACGGAGGAGGGTATTTTTTGCTGACATTGTAATACTAAAAAATTGGTAGTGTGAGAGGAAATCTCTTTCAGTCCTCCGTTTTGATTTATTTTTGTACTATACCAAATTTTAATTAAAACATTTAAAAAAGTTATACAAAGATAAATTGTCCTCAAGGTTTAAATTCTATGAAGAATCTAAATCTCATAAAATGAAAGTTAAACGTATGTAGTGCTTTGTTCCTTATGTTCTGTTATGATATTGTTAACAAACCCAAGCTAAGTTACGACATCATTGTGTGACTATTCTAAATAACTTTCAGTGCCAAAAATCAGTTTTGGTTTGTAAATAGGTTATTCAAAATGTTGTAGTGTTTTAGTTTCTTAATATTTGTAATTATTTAGAAAGTTTTTGTAATACAGTGATCTAGGAGATAAAATTCAAGTTTTTCCGAGTTCACAACTATTAGTTGCCATTCGAATTTCATTTTGCTAGAAATTAATTATTGGATGACCACTGCGGAGTCACTTATGTTCTCTATAAATTAATTAAATTGCCTTTACGTCAAGTTGATACTCAAAAATAATAAATCGTTGAATTTTACTTACTTATAAAAATTTTACGATTAATATTTACAACTTTTTTATTGGTTTGTATAAATGTATGTGATATAATTAAAATATGTTAGTCCAAGAGAACTTGCATTATCATAAAATAAAAAAAATAAAAAACAAGGGTAAGGTAATAGACTATTTTTGTGGTATGTAGTTAGAAGCAGATTTTATCAGCAGATACTGAATATGCGTTTGTTGCAAATATAAGTACAAAATTAAAAACAGTAAATACATTTGTGCCTTTTTAAAATAGTATACGAATCAGTTTGCAATGTTTAAATACTTTTCGGTCTCTCGGCTAAAAGTTAGCTATAAACGGGAATCTCCATACCACACAACTCGTGATTTATAGGCTTTAACAAAGATTGTAATAAGCAAAAAACGCTGGCTAAAGATTAGTGGAAAGGCATCTAAAAATTACGATCGTCAATAGAACATACATTAGATTTGATGGAATTTTATGTAGATTGCAAGACAGAACCATGCTGTTTCTGTCAAGCAACCGGATAAGGAGCACAACTTTCCAGACAAATCGTGTAATAGAAACTAGAGTCAGAAAGGCAAGCTTCTTGTTCTCAGATAAGCCTATGCTCAGCCTATTGACTAAATTCTGTCGCATAATAATTTGGGGATATTTTGGAACGAGACCGGTTAATGGTAAGGGTAGGCACCATTTCCATTAATTGTACGTCGTACCTCTAAAGTACAAAATGAGATGTTGAAGCCACATAAGTTTTTATATTCAAATATGATAATGTGTTTATCATGAAAACCAATACTAAGCAGATGGAGTGGGTTGATCGGCTGCAAAGCCAGGATGGCTTTGCAATGGCGCGATGCAGCGCCAGCGGAAGAACCACCGGAGAAGAAAATTCCCTTGGGTGGAACCGGTAAACCAATATTAGGCGATGCGCTCATAATTAAAGCATTAATTAAAAACGTGTCTATTAGTAAACTTTACGCGCGAACTCGCATCCGCGCCTCTTCCTGTTAAGCGCCCACTCGATTATGGAGACGCTCGGCTGGCAAATAAAACGCTGCACTTAATGAGAAATCCAGATAATCTCGGCGCTTCGACGGGCCGTCATTACACGGATGACAATAAAAACGGCGCCGCCGCCGCCGGTGTCCAAACACGGCCCGCCTTGTTCGCGGCATTGTGCTCGACATAATTGCGGCGCGGCTGTTCCCGTGCGTTAATTACCTAATGAGAGATGTGACGAGCCGCGCTCCCGGCCGGGCTGCTAGGTGCACAGCCGCTGCGTAGACGCCACGGGGCCGACGTCCCGACGCATCACGTTTTTGGGGAGACGTCAGCGCGCGGAGACGCGAGAGAGACGCCGGCCGACGTGATGCGGGGGAGCAGCCAGTCAGCCAGCAGGCTAATTAGTTGATTTGTAGTGGCTCAAGGGGTCTCCTTCCCTCTAATGCAATCTAAATTTTTCATTCCCGGCTCCTCCCGGGAAGCGAACGGAAGAATCAGCCGGACGGAATCGACTCCGGAGCTGCTCCAGATGATGTGCGGGTTAGCAGCGCCGCCAAGCCCCCGTCGAAAGGAAAGGCTTGTTTTCATGTGCCTCCTGCTCCGAAGGGTTGTTTAAATGGGTCGCCATACTGAAGTGTGCAATCGCAGCAACCGCCGGAATAATTGAAGAGAGAACATTAACGAAGTCAATAATCAGTCAGCTTATGCAGTCTGGCATGATGCAGTATCATCAGTAGTCCCTTGAAGTGCAGAGTCATTTAGATTGAAAACCAAACTCTGTATATCGTATTAAAAGTTTTAATTTTTGTAGTGGAACTCTATATCATCCACTGTACAGATTTGAGAGTTCTTATGGTGTTAAATACCATCAAGGTATGTTTACTCTGAAGTAAAGTGAAGTAAAGTGAATTTGAAACTTATTAAGGAAGACAAAATGGTAGCTTTAAGTATAGTCTACTTGTATGAGACGTTATCAGTCAATAAAAGTGCAACTATTGTATATTCTTGAGATGGATCATTAAGGAATTACCACAGAGATAACAAAAAATAATTTAAATCTTTTACTTTGTGCTTTAGATAATTTATATGAATCGTAACGTCATTTAGAAGCTATTAAAATATAGTTATGGCTCACTAAAGACAGACCTTTAGAATAAAGTGATGAAATTCCATAAATTTATCTTTGCTGGTGTCGAAACTACAATTTTACTTGCAAATGCTACAGCTGTGATGTTTCAGTATTAATTTGTTTCCAGACCATAGACGCTGCTTAGAGATCCAATGATATTTAATATACGAGACGAATGTAGTCCTTTATACTTTTTTTAATTCAACAGGTGCAAAAGGCAAAATGCAAAAGAAATTTTACACGAGTGACTCAACACTAAAAAATAAGTTGAATCTTAACATTTTGGAGGATGGCAGCAATTTTAGTACTTTTAATTAGAGTGACAAGTTCTGATCTGGTCCTGCTTTTGAAGAATTTTCATGATAATAATGCCACGAAAGCTAGAAGTGCATGCTATAAGGTAATAAGAAGCTTTTAACTTCCACACAGATCATAATTTTCTAGAATCACCAATTAAACCCTTGCGTTTTTTTAACAGAAAGGTTAACATTTAACACCATAATTAAAAGGATTACGACATACAGTGCAGAGAGTTAGATTATAAAAAAAGAAAACCTCAGTAGAATTGCGACATCGAAGCATCTGGTACGATCACGTTGGAAGAGCATCATTAAGTTGATGAATAACAAAAGTAAAGAAATAGTCTGGTAAGAAGAAAAAAGGGGGGAAGATACAGAAGATCCTTTAGAGATATGCTAAATAAGGTCATGAAGCAGAGATATCTTGGGAAAAGATATTGTAACAATAAAGAGGAAAAGATAAAACGGTTAAGAAAAATAGACAAGGTCAGCTATAAAAAAAACCTGTGTGTATTATATGTATATATGTGTGTATTATCGAAAATTATAGAGTAAAAATCTAATGATTTGTTGTCTAATTATTTAAATTCCGTTTAAGTTCAGTAAATAAACATTTAGTCAGGTTAGAATTACGGCAGTTAGTGGACTTTCTAACATTTTTTGTACATCTAGTAAGATTGCGTTCTAAATTGAAATTCGACTAAAATAGAAAAAGCGGAGAAGGTAAAAGTCGCGAAAGAGACGGCCTATGACGACATGAAGAAGAAACAACTTACTGTGTGAATTACTTGAATATGTGAATAATGATCTCATTTTAGTCTACCAGACATATTTGAATCAGATGTTGAAATCTAAGCACGTCACTGATAAAGAATAGACTGAACAAAAGGTTGCCAAGAAGCATCCAAATAAAAGAAGAAATCTGACACACAAACCGAGAGCTGCCCAAACTTTTTAGGGAAAATCCGCAATTAATTGCACTTCCAGAATTAATTCTTAAAGATCGACGAAAACAAAACAATCAAAGACGTTATCTTCCATATTCGCTGTAATGCACGGAAAAAGGATCAGAAGCGTATGAGATTGTGAAAAAATACTCCTATAGATCGGAGCACTACAAGGGTGTGGTAAGCGCTTTTGAAGGAAGACACAGAGACGGGAAGACCTTCAAGTACCTTTATTTTAAAAATCTTATCGGTTTGGTAAAAAACAAACTTTGTGATGTATCCCCTTTTGTATCTAATCTATGTTAACTTGATTGGAAAATTGCAAGCGTTAAAACCTTTGAAAATTACAAACAACAAATATATGCCTACCCCCTCACAGAATCGTCCTTCCTAATGATGTCATGACAGCTGGACATAAAAAAGTTGGCGAAGATGAGCTCAAAAAACAATTCAAACTTAGGCCAGAATATAACAAAGATAGTCAGTATGGGGTTCAAAAAAAGCACAAGAGTGAATAAAAAATGAATAAGAAAAAGAAAGTAAAGAATCGAGTGGTACCCGCAGCAGCAACGTTATTTACGAATCAAGTTTCTATCAGCAATAAGAAAACTCAAAAATGTGAAAACGCAAGTAAGCAGGAAAATATGAAATAATCAACAGCAAAGCGTGCTTTGTCTGACTGAAATTGGGGTGTGTAAAATACGATGTATGTGGGGAGAAACATAATCCAATTCTTTAACTGAATATTCATAATCTACGTAGCAAATCAAGGGCAGAGCTGGAAGTTAAGCAAGCTATGGTGATAGCGTGTTAAATAGAGAATCCTAAAGTTTTGCACCAAACGCTGGTAGTTAAACTGCAAGGACCACTTGAGACGAAACCAATCCGAGCAACCGTCGACACAGGATCTCAGAGTCGCACACTTTAAAGTACGTAGTTGAATCTATGAAATTACAGAAAATTGAGAAAATATCGTTTTAAATTCTTTGTGTCTAATCATCGCTAATAATATTCAACACGTGATCAGAGGTCCATGGATTCAGGAGTTAAAAAGGCATAATGTAACGCTGACTGACTGAGAACAGGAAGCCTGACGCTGTCGATGCATGATTTAGAGCTAACCTTATTAAAAAACTGTTATATGAAAGAAGAATTGACATGTAGACCTGTAATAGTACATACTAAGCTTGGATGGACCCTGACGGGAAAATTGCGTATTGAGAAGAAGAAAAAGAAAGACAACTCACTGACACTTACTATTCTTCAACTCAACAATGCCTCCATCCAAGAATTGTGGTCCTTATATATATTTGGCATATATGTTGTAGCATAAAATAATTCAAAAAAAGAAATAGAAGAAACTGGACCCAAACATTTTGAAGATACTGTTGCTCAACAAGAGAATGGTCGAAGTACATTTACCCTGGATAGACTGCCACCCACCACTAACGAGTAAGAAAGACATGGTTTGGAACAGATTGAAAACTAGCGCAGAAGCTAGAAGCTGATAAAACATTAGAACCATATCAACAAATTTTCATGGATTGGAAAGAACAAGGAATAATTGAGGCGGTAGCTAAAGAATCTATTGTTTCTACCTTCTTCATCGTTTTGACTAAAAAGTTATTAACATTAGGACCCCATCAACATCCGTTGAAAAAAAATCCCTATTTTAATATAAGTATAACTCAAAACGGCCGAAATTGTCAACGATTCTTATGGAACGATTCCCCCGCGATTCGACGAGTTTACGAGTCACGTCAAGTCCTTTCCTTTTGGCTGCGACCCTGAATCACCACCTTGACTCCACTGGAAAAGAAGAAAACATGCGGCGCAAATATTGAAAAAGTCGTTTTATGTGAATAATTACGCAAAGAAAAATATCTGGAAAGAAATCTATGGCTCTACTCTAAAAAAGAAGGTTTGCGTTACGAGGATGGGAACTTGAATTCAACATGTGCACAGACCCCATTCCAAACTTGAAATGCTCTAGATCTCCACTTCAGACGTAAAGAGTGTTTTGGCATCTGGCATGAAAATGTGCAGGAAGAGAAACATTGTTTTCATTGTTTACAAGATATTTGAACCCTTAGAACTCACATTACTATTTATTATTACAGCCAACATAATCTTGCAAAATAAAAAAATAAAATTGCAAAAGACACGAGCACTCAAGGTAAAATGCGGTGAAGAGCTAAACATGAAATCAAGACATTGACATTAGTGCCTCTGTAAGACTGCAGTGCTTACGCCGACTTACAAGGAGAAAATATTAATTTAGAGTTCTTTAGTATCCTTTAAATTTTTTATTACAATTTCAACCATAAGAACATTTTCAAATAAGCGTGGCCTGTTTTGAAGACATGGAGTTGATGTTAATGTAATGAAAACCTAGCGGTCGACGAGAATCGACTATAATGCGCATGCGTGAACGAGAAAGATTTTGTCAACTAAATCGATTAGAAGTGACCCATTTTCTAAAAGGTTAACAGCAAGTCAACTCGTACGGGCTACAGTCAACAAAAGTACGATGACTGACTGTCAGAGAAGTGGGAATTAACTAGAGATTTCAAAAACTGAGGTGTGCCAAATTTTGATGAAAAATGTTGGCACCAAATGACTTGTAAAATTTGTTTTGCAGCTATTATTACTGGAGCAGAAGCAATATTATGCTATATTTGTTGGTGATTTGCTTCAAATCTCCATCAATAAACCAAAGTTGTTTAAAAGGATCAATTAAAGTTAAAAAGTGGGCCTAGGATTACGACCCGGAAATAAATTTGTCTTAATAGAAGCCTCCTGGTTTGCCACGTCTAAAGGAGGTACATAAAAGTTGTAGCGACACCAATGTGTCATTAAATTAGATATGTTTGAGACAGACCACGTACGTGTACATATTTTAAAATTTTGTTCCTTTATTTTAGAAAGATGGAAGTGCATAAACGTCACTTGAGACACTGCATGTTATACAAATTTTAAAAGAGCAACATTTATGTTATGACAAAATGCTGTTGAGGTTTTGATTGTTCAGAGGTGGTCCCAAAAATTCCATAGTGGGGATTTAAATTTGAAAGGTGACTTGCATACGGAGTTATAATTTGAATGGTCCTTTTTAATGACTAAAAAACTGAGCAAAGCACAAAGCCATAGCATACGTTTAAAAGTTGGGAAGGTGGGTACCATATTAACTCACTGAAGTGAACTTGGCCAATCGAATATGGTCTTCCCCGTTGGAAACGTACAATTTTGAGCTATTTTTGGATTGTTTAATAACGGGCGGCGAAAAATGGATTTTCTATGACGAGGGAATCAAACTTTGGCCTTCTGAAAAGGCTTCAACAAAAGCATAATCTATGCGTCTGGCGGGATGGACATTATAAACTGCTACCATTTGGAATTACTATTACAACTAATGTGTATTGTGAGCAGAAATAAAAAAAGAGCCTACACTAGATAATCGAAAAAAGATCATCTTTTAACCTAACGATGCTCGGCCACATGCTATCGACATCGTGCCGTTAAATTATCATTGGTTTTTGTGTTTCTGTTCCTTCTAGAACAAAATATACATTCGGCTATGGTCGGTTTGTCGTTCTGGAACACCTGATCTTCGATCTGAGCTGGTTTTTTATTTGCATATGCAGCAAATGTGGGAGGTTGGGCCTATTTATTGGTTTTATTTGATAGGGTGCCCTAAATTTCAAAGCAATATCTCTAAAATTTCCGAGGACAAGCACTTTTGGATTAAAAAACATGTATCTTTAAAAAAGCTTCCTCTGGAAACCAAACATAAATTTTCAGCTTGTCAATTACATCAACACCAGAATTTCATTAATTATAAAAGGTAACAACGTTACAATTAGGGCCTGTAGTAAATAACACATATGTTATTGTTAAAAGTAGCAAAGCAGTTCTTTGGATCGTTAACTTTTTGGTAACGTGCTTCAGGTTACTTTCTGCTATAAATTTTCAATGATAATGTACACCAAAGTAAATTGCGCTGTATCTGACAGGCTTCCTTGTGATGCATTAGCAAAAACTGCATTTACCACCAAAAACTTCCAACATTTTATTTGCTATAGTAACATTTGTAATTATTTATATTTTTTTGAACGAACTTTTAAAAAACGTCTAAGTACAGTTAATTTGTTGATTTTTTCTATTTTTCCTATTTGAATATTATCAAAATAAAATGTCTTTCCAAGAAGCGAAAATTATTGTTGGGTGTTGTATATCGAAAAGTTACTAAATCATCTATATTCCCTAGATTGTCAGGGTGTATCTGAGTAACCCAGGTATTACCCACTATAAAAATACAAGAGAAACTGTTATTTTACCAAAATTAATGTTTAAAGTACTTTACAGCCGAGAAACACATTCTTGCAGCTTTAAAATGAATTTTTTAAAAACACAACTGTAAAACTTATGCGGAACAAAATGGTTCCCAGCATTCTAAACAAGATTTGGTGTTTATTACGCTACTTATTTTTATTACCATATACAAAAATAGTTTTTGGTACAAATGTAGGAATTTCTCTTATATAATCTACAGTATCTGCAAATGAATTGTGTGATTGGGATATTTAGATAAGATTATTCAAATCTTGTTCAACTAGTTTATCTCTTTGACTTCTTTCACCGTTGTCTAAGTGTTCTAAACAGGCATCACTGTCAACTTATTGAAACTACAATAACTAGCGCTTTTTTCATGGATTTATAATTAATAAGAAATTAATTCAAAAATATTCGCTAAACAAATTTACTAAAAGGTTTGACCTTGCAAAATACCTCATTAGTTATATTATATGTTCAATTCCACGATTGTTGTTTATTATTATTATTATTTATAATGCACTAGTGTAAAGTAGTTTCTATCTTCTTTTGTAATATATTTTTCTATTAATCTATTTTAATTGAAAATGTATAAAATCAGCAATGCAGGTGATCCACAATTGGCTCTTTATCAAAAGCACCTTTTATTTAAACTGTGTGAATAAAGTTATTAGGTGAATATAATTTTTTTTTAATTTGTAGTATATATATTTAATAAGTTAAAGTTTGATTTCTAGTAAGGCACTCTATATAAAATACTTGTACTTAAAAACTATAACATAGATCATACGTAACACTACCCTACGTTATTTAAAAATTGTATTTAGAAAAATTTTAGGACTAGAGAGTTAAGAGGTGCCGTTGTAAAAGACAAAAAGAGCTTCTTTCTAATATGTAAAATGCAAGTTTAATTACATATGTGAGTTTAATATCCTTTTCAGGTCTTTTAAGAACCTGGTAATAAATGTGAACGATGTAAATTGTATAAAATGCAACTAAGGGGTTAGCACAAAAAAATCTGTGTATTCAACATCCTTTGCAGCTCCAAAAAAAGCATTCCCATGTTGTATAACTTATTTTAAATTTTTGGCAAGTAGATTCTCTTCCCACATTTCAATGGGGTTAGTCCCGATGTAGAAAAGTGACCTTGCTAACACAAGCCATGATAATACTGAAGAAAGAACACTTAATATATATAGTATATACCCTTTTCTAAATTATATAAGTAATGTGGAGAATATAGCCAATCGCTCTTCCTCTTTCCTTACGAATCAGAACCACGGTGAAAATATGTAAAAAAGATCAAGAGTTCGTACAAATAGTTGAGTGCACAAGGAAAAGGAAAAATATAATACAGTAGAGAAGAAAATATAATTTATGTGTAAATAATAAATAGAAAATACGAGTTTGTCAGAGATGGCACACAATGCCTTAATATTACTTGAACGTGTGGCTAATGCATCAATATTAACTTTAATTTTAAGCACAGAAAAATAAGACTTGATTACTATAGTATGAGATGACTCAAAATATTCGGTTCCATCATCTAAAGCGTTGCCAGCACAAATTATCAAACCTTTAAAGTTAAATTCATCATAACTTTATAATTTATCAAGTAGTTAGTGCACAATCCTATATTTGCACTTCTTTCCATTATTTTTAATAGGTTACTCGTAAAGATACCAATAAGCGCTAAAGAACTGTTGTCAGCACTTCTGTTCGATACAAAAGTTTGCTTAAGAAAGCTATACGGTTGTGTAGTGCTATGTTTCACAATTTTTGTTCTTAGTAATAATATAATTTTATGTGTAGTTTGTATGAGCAGTCTTAAGTATTTTAGTTTTCATAAATCAAACAACAAAGGGGATAATCATATTCATAGTTCATACACAAAACTTTAAAAAAAGTTAATGGATTTATGCGAACTGTAGCAATAGAATAGTTGATATCGCCGGTACACTGTACATACGATGCTACTTAATGTTGTATAATTGTACTCAAAGTAAAAGCTGCACTCCACGAATTGTCAGGGGAGTATCAATTAAGAAAGCTGGATGTGTTTGGGCTGTATCGAGTGCAGCAAGGTAAGCTTTATCTTCGCTGAAGGAGAAGTCTGATGGCATCTCTACTCCCCAAAGTCATTTGCATAAGTATTTCTTAATACTATATAGTAATCTGAATTCAGAAATATCAGTAATTTTTGTACCTAAAACGCGTGAAAAAACCACCTATATGTTTTTAGAAATGAGTCGGCTTTAACAAAAAAATTTCACCTGCTACATATTATGTAGGTTTTTATTATTATGAAATATCTCAGTAGGAAGAAAAAATGTCATAGAGTGTTATCTCCATTAAAACCCCCTGGAGTTAAAAAATAAAATCCTAAAAAAGCATCAAATGCAACAATACGCCCATCAATGTTTCTATTACTCTCATAACCAGTAAGAGTACAAAATAATGGCTACCAAAAACCAAAGCACTGCCAGAAACGTTGAAAGAGGAACTTGTAATTTGACTAGTCATCTGCGAAGAAAACTGTAAAGCCCATACAGCTATAAATAAAAAATGTTAGCGCTAGTGTTTAAGTAACGAGAAAATTGTTTCGCGGTATTTTGGAGCAGCATCGCCCTTAATACACGTAAGTGAATAAAATCCAATCGAAATTAGTTTTTACAAGTTACGAGAGGTGCGGTTTCTGAGCATTGTACATTGGGGGTGTTTGAGTAGATTCCTACCGTAAAGTGCCTTGCATTACTGTTTCACTCAGTATCACGATATCAAAACAAAAGCTCCGTATTGTGATAGATCATTTTTTTATGACAAAGGGTGTAAAACCGACTGACATTTGAAGAAAACTTAAGGCACAGTTCGGGGATAACACCCTTAAGAAGGCTGGGGCGCAAAAGTTTTAGGAAAACGAGAAGTTGAAAATGAAGGTCATGACGTCGTCCAAGGACCAATTTGCATAGTTCGCCACCTTCTCGAGAATGACACCCGCTTAACAATTGCTGAAATTGAAGGCTGGACTATGCTATGCTAGAGCTCGGCTAATTCGAATTCAAGCTCGAAAAAAATTAATGATTTGTTTTGGACTAGACTGAAACATTCTCTGCACTCCAAACATTTTTTGGACCACTGCAAGAAGCAGTTAAAGGATAGAGATGTTGTATGCTTGTATTGTAATGTGTTTTAATAAATTAAAAAAATAATTTCGATTTATATTTGATTGGACGACGAATAACTGGCAGAAAATTTGGAGCTAGGCGGCAAGGCAAGTTTAGCGTTTACCCAATTAAAAAATTTTTAAGCGCTAGTTTAGAACGTTTCCATCAAATTAGTTAACTAACTAAAAATGCCACAGGAACTTAATGTGTATATTACTTATTCTTAAATCATACTTTCGTAAAATATACTTACTGATCAAATTAGATAGTCAGCACACAGAAGTTTATCATATGACTCTAGCAATAACTCTTCGTACCACTGTTGTGTCTATTTTACATTAGAGATGTTCCGACTGCACTACACCAACAGCAACTTTTGCCATTTTAGCTTCTAATAATGATCTAACTATTCAGATATTGAAAACATGGAGAATAAAAACAAATAAAGCAAAGTATCTAAGTAAAAATGTATTACACAAAGGGAACTCTGCCATTTTGTTTATATAAAAACCACTACCACAAGAAAAAGTCAAATATATTAAACTCTACATTAATAAGAAACTTATCTGGCAAAAACACATCTTTAATAAAATATAAAACATGTTGCAAAAACCAAAATACGAAATAGAGAACAGAAAGCAAAGAGCATAGAGCATAGAGCACAGAGCACATAGCGGAGAGCAAATATCAGATAGCAGATAGCAGATAACAAGGAGCAGATAGTAGATAGCAAAGAACATAAAACATCAAACATGGAATACCTATACGATGTTAGTAGCTATGTGTGAAAACGCAGCACAAAATTGCATGACTGTATTTTGCTAGATATCAAAGTTCAAAGGTGACAACAACTGTGCTGAGAGGCAAAGCTACACTAAAAGATGCAACAGCTCTACCTCCAAGAACTTTGCTTACCATTATTATGATGACTTGAAGATTACAAAGGTCTACGTACTATTGACTTCTCATACTCTCGCCACTTATAAGAAGCAGAATCACGTGAAAGAGAGCAGAGAACAGAGAAAAGAGAGCAGAGAGCAGAAAACATAAAATATTGAATATCCATGTAATGTCAATAACCGTGTATGAAAATGCAGCATAGTATCGCAGCACTGTATGTTACTAGATATCAAAGTTCAAAGACAACAACTGTGCTGGGAGCTAAAAGCACATTAGTTCCACTGGATAAAGCAATCGATTTATGTACTAGAACTCTGCTTACCATCATCATGAGGACTTCAAGTCTATGCTATCCACATTCGTCTAACACGAAAACTACATGCCATGTTAAGAGAGAGATAAAATATTAGTTTTGATGAATATATCACAAACCTTAAGCAAGATGACTACTCATTTCGGAAAGCCACAAAAAATTTAAGAGGTTCAAGTGACTCATTAGGAAAGCAAACTTCAGGCTAGACCTAGTCTAAATAAGGCAAACACTTAACAAACATTTAACGGAAATCTTCTTTCTCCTAGAAGTAACAATCTAAAGAGACAGTAGAATGCAAGAATTTCTAGATACTCCGTGTCGAACGACACTTTCCATAAACCCACTTTTGGCTGCTGAAGTTATGGTTGAGATAAAAAAGATAAACCAGTTGAAGGCGCCAAGTCATGACTTGATAACTGGTACAATCTTACAAATTTGCCTAGAAAAGCCATAGTATTACTACGATTTATAACCGTGTGCTAAGCCTCTCTTACTACCCAATCATATGGAAATATGGGTACATAGCAATGATATCTAAGCTCGGAAAGAAGTCAGAAAATGTGACTTTATAACGACCAATTAGCCTCTTGCCCATGCCGAGTAAATTTTTCGAGAAACTTTTTCTTAAAAGACTACGAGAAGATACATATACATTTACAGACTTGCCTCATTTCTAATTTGGGTTTCAAAAAAGCCATTTAGCTGCACATCAAATGCTAAGGATAGTAAATAAAATCTCATCTACTTCGGAAGAAAAAAACGTTGTACCGCTGTATTTTTGGACGCATTTCAAACATTTGATAAACTGTGTAAGCTACTACTATTTACTCCTTAAATACTGTCTGATTGACCGATATTTTTCCGTCAAATTTGATAATGAACTATCATCAGAGTAGTGTTTTTGGGCTCCCTTCTTTACCTTATCTATACAGCTGACTTGCTAAAGACTGATAATACTATGACCACCACTTTCGCGAATGACGCCGAAATATTGTTCATCCACGAAAACCCTGTAATTGAAACTGCTAACCTCCAACAACATCTCAACAAAATTAGCAGATAGTTCGACAAATAGCGGGTAGAAGTTGACTATTCAAAATCAACTCAAGTAACATTTACTACAAAAGCTAACGTTTGCTCATTGGTTAACTTTAATAATACCTTAGTACCGGTGAAAACGGAAGTTAAGTACTTAAGAGTATGTCTTGGCCAACAGCTCACGTAGAACAAACATGTATAAGCTAAACGCAAGCTATTAAATCTGAAATTACGTGAAATGTATTGCCTTCTTGGTAGAAAATCAAAACTATCAATCAAAAACAAAATATCACTTTACAAAACGATGCTAAAATCAATTTAGACATTCAGTATGCGATTTTGGGGATGTGCTAAACCAACTATAATTAAAACGGCCTCAAAACCTACTGTAATCAAACCGCCCTAAATGAATATCCTTAGAAATATCAAGTATTATATTTGACAAAAGATTTGAAGCTATTTAGCTGATTTCTTGTCACTAATATTATAATAAATTAAAATACAACGATTTAATACCTTAAACCATTTTCGGAACGTGTCTGATAAGCTTTTCTCATGAAGATGTGAATGATGAAGAAACAAAAAGTATCGTAGAGTAAGATGTATATTTCTAAGCCTGCAGAAAAGATTGAAATTGAAGAGTCTGTAGGCTTACATTTTGAGTTTTTGAAAAATTGTAATATAGCAGTTGGATATCAGTTATCAGTTATCATTAATAAACAACTCACTAGAAGGTCCTGTACGTTTCAATACGCCATTCAGGATATTCTGGTGGCACAACTTTAAGACGAGCGAGCCGGCAGAAGCGGCAGCGAAGGCGGCCATCGGCGATGACCACCTAAGGGCCTCGTTAATTCTTTACGCGTATACATGGACGCTGTCAAACAATCAGCGAACCTTCATCAAGCCCGAGAGGTCTGCAGAATCCCGATAAAGCGCTAATTCCCGCAATCAAATATTGATTCAAAACTCACCCTCGCCGCTTCTTACTTCGCCGCTTTACATACAGCGCCGTTATTGGACGCGATGATTTACTGTAATGACTTTTTTCAGTGAAAGGCAAAGCCGTGCTAATAATGTTAATTAATATTTGAGATGTGGACGGGGCGCCCGATCTTTCAATATTAGCTGCGAACTTTTATTTCGGGCCGCACCTGCGTTATTAGCTAAATTAAAACGGCGGCGATAATTTCGCGCGAAAGATCGCGCCCGGCCGCCGCGCAAGATGAATTAGCCGAAGTTTACGACGAATCCCGGGGAGGAAATTAAGTGTCACTCGTCGCCAGCGCAGCCGCCGCCAATCCTTTGAATACTTTTCCCTGTTTCGGATACAACGCGCGTTGTTCGCTATGATTGAATCGGGCGTACGTATGAAATGTTAATTCGGCGCGCGTTGCGCCCCCAGACAATGGAAAAAGGCCGCGCGCCCGGCCGCTCGCCCGGCATAAAAACTGCCTAAGTGTGTGGCTTGGGGTGTGTTAATTTGGTTAGCCGGCAGTCTAAATTCGGTCAGTGAAAACTCGATTTCCCAAATTAAGGGTGAATCAAGAACATTCCGGCGGATTTCACGCGTTTTCGCAGCATCGCGGTATTTGTTTAGTTATTGCCCTCTAGGACAAATTTGTAACACATGTTTTGAAAAGGTACGACAATATTAGACTATTATCAGCAATTACAACTAAAATTGTATCATAGAGGGTTTTTAGGCTTTTTAAATTGTACTATTTAAAGGGTCGCCTGAAAACTCCAGAAAGTGACTAAACAATAAAAATAACATTAAGAAAAATTAAATTTGTTTACATAAAACTTAGCACAATGAAAGTAAATAAAACCTTCTCGAGTCAGGACCTAAACCTGCTGTAGGCCAACACAACTTCCTTCTTGTCCATACGTGTCATTACCTCCATGGTGAAGGCTCTTAAGCTGTTCTTGGCGCTATGATGCCTCTCATTGATTTTCGCTTTGACAACGCCCTACACGCAGTAGTCAAGGTGATTGCAGTTGTGGTGGGAAGGTGGCCCCAAAAGTGGTAATAACATTTTTGTATAGCCATGTCTGGATCTTCCTTACCTTGCGGTCTGGAGCGAAATTTTGCTCTCGTCCATTGGCTACTTTTTATGTTCAGGGCTTGATATAACTGTCAGAGGTTACCGTCAGGACTTTTTCAAAAAGTGGAGCGCTATGTTATTCCCTTCGCTGCTCACAAGCCTCAGCATTTTCACAAAAGAGGGAAACTTTGAAACCATAATGGTGGGCACTTTAGAGGCGTCTTGGTAGATCCAATGATCATTTTGGCGATTCACCTTTCAGTCCCGGATAAAGTTCTTTTCGTCCAAAAAGAATCTAAGGAAGTCATCGCTGTGGTGCTTGAAACCTTTGAGCAGTGTTTGGACCTTTAACTTCCTGTCCATCTTGTTTTTCTCAGTCAGCAGTCGGTAGTAATGTAGGTCCTGATGCACTTCTAGACTAACCCAGGATCCTGATTGATCTTTTCTTTCAGTTCATTGCTTCTCTTGCTGTCAAATCAATCTATGAGTTGTCCTATCAACAGTTACTACTCCTCGGTTGTCATATTTCTGTACATTTTGACTACGTCGTACACTTGTAATGATTTCTGTTGGCTATTTTACGATTCCTACAGATTCGCATAGCAGTTCTGTGATCGTATTCTTAATCCTTTCTGTCGACTATTGTGAGTTGTTGATTGTGTGAAGCTAACTTCTTATGTTGCCTATAGGGAAGTGCGCATGCGCATGAAAGGCCCTTTCAGATTTACCTCGATGACCTTGTATCCCCTAGTGTGATGACTCAATCAAAAATCGTTGCTGTGATTGATTTCTATTAGGGTATGTGCACTACTATGCGACAGGAAAAGTTCTTAACTTTAAATTATTTTATATGTAGGGGGCACTAGACATAATAATAGGTAATTGTAAAGAAAATTAAGTATCTAGAAAATTCAGACCAAAATATGATAGCAATTATAAGCAGCATTATACATAAAAACAGAAAATGAGTACTAGGGGATTTTATTGCTAACAGGGTTACGTAATTACCCGTACCCCTGTTCTATAAAGTTTTTTAGGCGCAAATAATTGATTCCAAAGCATTGTAATGTCGGACTTGTGATACAAATATTAAATTAAATGTTGGGTTAGTATCTTCTTTTGAAATTTATCTTGAGGCCCTTTAAAGCAGCATTTTATCACTCAGAAAACGTAATGTAGCTAGGTTATAGCTGCTGCACCATTTGTTAAAACCCTTTAAAGCTCGCCATTTGTGGACGCGTTTGGTAAGCTTGCGAATTGCTTTATAGAGATGATCCTGGGTTAGATTGACCTACTTATTCTAATAACCTATGCACCTCTGCCATGCGTGTAAAACTTTTATGCACAATTTGAGCCAGATAACGCCCACACTCGCACCTTAGCCACCCGCGAGATTGTGATCTCGGAAAAGAAGTTGCAAAATGTGCAGCACCAAAAGGCTGTAAGAGGAGCTCGAAGGATCGTAGATGAGTTTTACAAGCAAATGTGAACGCATCACACAAATTTATATCAGGGCCATTGACAGCCTACAAAAACATCCAAGAAGTTGCTCTTTAAAAAATGTAATAAGAGGTGCCAGGGTTGTAGACAAGCTACGATAGGGAGGCGAACAATTTCGTACAACAACCGTCTGCGTCAATGTATTAAATAATCATCGCCTTTTATTATCAGGAACAGTGTTTTAAGTATAATTGCAACAAGACTCTAATTTATGCACATTTACAATTGATGATAAAAGGAAAATTAGTGTGCCAGTTAGCAACATACACCTTTATGATTCTGTTTCAGGTGGGCAGTTTTGATATTAATCTGCATATTATTAACCGACGGCTGATTGTTAATTTTAATTTTAATTTACCATGTACAACGTTTCTGAGAGACCTTCAATTTATCCAGGACCCACTTTTTTATAGTGCCACACTCTGGAAGTTTCTGTCACCACCAATAAACCTGGAGTGAAGAAGGCAGCAAGGAAGAATTGGCCATTATTTCTTAATCTAAGATAATCTAAACGTGCTTAATTTAGGCTTTAGTAAAAAAGGCAGGACTGCCAGATTTTAGCTTATAAAGGTACAACCTTTGCCACCAAACTACTAAGTTTATTAAATTTAAGCATAGAGAAAGACATTTTGATTACTTCTTTTGTAAAGGACAACATGCTGACTAAAATCTTCATTTCCAATAGATCAAAATGTCATTCTCCAACACCTTAAGATACCTTATGGCATTAACTATCCCAGATATAATATTAAGTTATGTAACCCCTTAGGTAGACATGCATCTCCTTATCATAACAGCAGTTGCCAGTAATTTTTCATATCTGGAAACTTTCTAACATACTACTGGTGACTACATAGCACCTTCTCTCTCTCATTGGTCTGTGATCTTGTTCTTATGTACTTTGGTCCACTAAAGACGAAATTCTCATTACTTTTCAGAGACATGTAATTTCTTCTGTGGTCTACATTCCCTTTACCTACAAGCAAGCAATAATTGCTTTACACTGAACATATACATACTAACATTGGTGGATTCACACTACAATCTAGTTGATGCAGTGGGATTAAGACTTCTATAGGACAGACTTGTTCTTCTTAGGGCAACATTATCACTAACAGGCAAAGATATAATATTAACTACAAAATAATCAAACATAATCAAGGAAAATTTAAAAAATGTATAACTACTTGCCACTATATAATAATTATAAATGGAAGATATGCTATAACTTAAAATTGTTGTAGGGGTATTGGGGACATAACTGTGTTATATAAAATAACTGTTTTCTCTGCGAACATTATGCTTTATAGACAACGTGAGTTCCGCTGCCTTTTTTACGTATAAAACTTTTAGAACCCTTCACTTAAGGTTAGTCTTCACAAGTTAGTAAAAAGGTGTATTTTTTATTATGAACATGAAAGGTGTTTTTGTGCGACCTCAGATTAGAAACGTCATTAAAGTTTAACAAATAAAAATAAATGACGCACATAAACGCGTGTAATGTCTTAGAAATTGTTTCGGGTGAAGCAGCGCTTCTAACAGCGAATATTGAATTTAGTCTACATAGATGCGGAAGCATTTGAACGCGAGGATTTTTCAACACATAGGCATTTGGGTGTGGGAAAAATTGACCTGCAATGCATCGCCTTTTTATTATTTTACAGTCTCCGAGATTCACTATGTAAAGAACAGAAATTAAGGATATTTGCTAGATTCTTTTATTATTTATTAATATTATTACGGATATAGCTCCGAACCAAATTTAAAACATTTTTTATGCTTAAGACCTTATAGGCTATTAGTTATTTGAGAAATCCTTGTTTGGTGCCAGGAAAATTATTTTGCGACGGGGCACTTCTTTTTATCTTCGCCCACAAGATAGAGTTAATGAAATGACATGTTGTTTTCCATAAACTTTAAGGGTCGATGTAGAGTTGCCCTCTTCAACGTGTTTGGAGCAGAATGATTTCATTTGGAAGAAGCGGTGTATGAAGTTAGCATGCTCTGGGTGGCTGTCCATTAGTCGACTTTGAGAGGTTGCAATGCTGTCCACTTCATAAACCATGTTAATTTGCCATATAATTGTTCTCTTATTCGTTTTCCATAATTATTTTGCTAATACCAAGAGCTCGTAATCAGCTAATATTGTAGAATTTCCGTGTCTTGCAGAATTCTTAAATTGCTTTTTAACGCCTGTATATTTGTCATGTCGTTTGTTTGCAATATACCCCAGCTCATACAACTCAAAGAGTAAGGTTCGACGAGGCTCTTATAGAGCTGATAGAGTAATCATGCTTAGCGCAAGCTTTGCTTCTGACATTATGACGTTTAGAACAAAGTGTTTTTTATCTGGAACACTGCTTTGAAATATGATCTTACTATTACCAGTTAAGGAAAATCCAAGTTCCAAGTTAAGAAAAATCAAATATGAAATAATCAGGGAGATAGCCAAAGGAAGAATCGTAAACGATTGCTTGCACAAAGGAATATAAATGTGAAAACAGGCAAAGCTTCCCCTTTGAAAGCATGAATTAAAATAAATTCTGTTTGATGTGTTATTTTTGCTCCGAGGCGCTGACGTGATTCTTATGCAGTTGCATGGTATACCATATGGCAAAAAGTGTCAAAACACCCTGAGAAAAAATGCATCTGGCTGTTACACATACTGAAACGTCATAAAAGTGCAGATAATAGCATTAGACAGTTAGAGAGACAATGCGCAAGTTGCTAGAGTTGAACGAAGTGGTAGGTCACATAAACTTAATGAACGTAATCATCGAACTCTAAAAATATTTCATTCAGAACATTTTCTGTTGCTACCATATTTTATTTTAGAACATGTAGTACAGATCTTCGCCTTGAAGTTTTTACTTTTTGTAATTTAGAAAATCGCAGTTTCAATTAAAGGTTAGTTAACCAATTTTGTGTAAGTTTTGTTTACCTACACAGTGATTAACACTAATCAACACATTCAATAACAGATGTATAATCAACTGTCAAACAAATAAACCATACACAATTCAGGGCTGTTTGCTTAACTTCAAGACTTTTAGATATATATCTTTTACTTTCAACATCTCAATAATAAATTAATTTGAAACATATCTTCACTTATATAAATTTCTTTGTTTATTTCGTGCTGGAGAACACATCCCTAAAATAGTTCAATTCCGAAGCACTCTGTAGACTATAAAGAGATAACCCAAAATAGCTTACACCTATACTTCGTCTCATTAGGATTAAATTGTCATTAAATTGCTAGTCAAAAATGTGTAACTGTGAATGAAACTGTAGGAAGTAGGTTACAGTGCAGTGTGAGTATTATCAAAATGCTGAAACAAAGTTTAACCATAACAGAAGTTTTAAACTTCCATCACCATAGAAAAACTGGGCATAAGAAAATGGAAATTATACAGAGAAATAAAAAAGAATCTATGATTTCAACAATAATAATGCCCTTCTATCTTGAAATCAAACCTTGCGCTTATCTCCTGTGATCTGTACTGCCGCATTTTCCTTTTACGTATCCATAATGTTTCACTCATCTTTTACATTCTTGTAATATACTTATTTTAGTGATATCCAGTATTTGTTTCCTTTTGCTAGTGTCTGTGTAAGTTTCCGCCCCATAGGTGATAATTGGCTCTAACCATAATCTTATAGATTTCTATCTTACTATCAATATTCAAATCTTGTTCTTCCAGTTTATATTGTTTAACTGACCAGAGACTTCTGCACCTTTCATTTTTTTGTATGTATTGTGGTCACCGGTTATATCTACTCCCAGATAATGGAGGTTTATAATTACTTCTATTGTTTTTCTCTCTATTTTAAGCTTGTACTAGTCGGTTCTTTAAATATTACCATCGATTTGGATCTTATTAGCCGAGATTTTTTTTTGTTATGTCTTCACCATCACCATTTTCTACCCGGGTACTTTTTTTATTCCATTGGTAATTCTACTCATAACAAGATTAAAAAATATAACTTGGGGAGTCTTCTTGTTGAATTTTCATATTGCAGCATACGCTTCCTATTAATCGATTTTTTACCAGAATTTTCGTCTACATATAAAGAGAGTACAAATAAGTCTCAGTCGTTTTTTATCAAAAATTGGGCATTTATTGTAAAAGAACGGAATCTTATGTTTTATTTAAAGTGTTGTCCATCACTAGCCAATACTTTTTCCCATCTTTCTGGCAGCTTACGGATACCGTGTCGGAAGACTTCATCTTTTGAGGCTATCCACAAATCAACCCAATTTTTGGTATCCTCATATCATGTGAAGTGCTGCTCAGACAGGCCATGTGTCATCGATCGGAACAAGTGATAATCGGAAGGGGCAATGTCTGGTGAATATGGCGGGTGGGGTAGGACTTCCCAAGTAGGTTTTGACCGGCGCCGCAACATGTGGACGTAGGCATTTATGGAGTGCTCGGCTCAATCTCATCAATTGTGTTTAGAGAGCCCCAGTAATGGTTTCGTTCGGTTTGAGCAACTCATAATACACGACACCAAGCTGATCCCACAAAATGCACAACATGAGTTTTTTAGCTTGGCTGTCGATGTTGAAACATGACCACGTGGTCCCCATCATTTCCTCTTCTTTTGGTTATCGTAGTAGATCAATTTTTCATTACCAGTAACTATATGATGCAAAAGACTCTTTTGTTTATGCTTGGAAAGCAGCATTTCACATGTGCAAAATTGGTGTTTCTTGGCTTCTAAAACCTAATTTCTTTGCTTTTGAATTATTTCCAACGATTTTAAACGACGTGAAGTTGCTTGTTGTGTTACTACTAATGTAAGTGTAAGTTCTTCTTGCGCTTGGCAGAAATCCTCCTCCAATAATGCTTCCAATTCCTCGTCTTCGTACACTTTCGGCCTTCCGCTACGTTTTTTGTCTTCGACGTCAAACTCACCGTTCTTAAACTTATGAAACCACTCACGACAACTTCTCTCACTTAAAGCAACCTTACCATATGCTTCTACAAGCAATCGATGCACCTCAGCTGCAGATTTTTTCAAATTAGAGAAGTAAATCAAAAGTTTCCGCAAATGACGCTTATTCGGCTCAAAACTCGACATCTTTGCACAAAAAATGATGTGATGTTGATACAAAATCGTTAATATTATAAGATTATGGTGTTGCCAGATGTCCAACCTTACGATATGACGTTTTACATCTGACAATTTCAACCATAACTTACTGGTGGGACCGTCTTTTGTCAAACGGCGGAGACTTATTTGTACTGCCTTTACATCGATGAATTCACCTTCATTTCTCCCATTTGGTGTTATACTAGTTTTTCCTTTTTTTCGTTATGCAAATTTATCTGTTGTTCTGCGTTTATAGCATTTATATTCAAGGTATCACTAACTTTTCTACTCAAAAAATTGATGTGTTAAAATTTAATATATCATAGATATGCAACAAAAGCATAGATTAGTATGGAAGTAATTGGAAGGACGTACAAAATGGCGGTAGGGAAAATTGAGTTCTGCAGTCTTGTATAGATTGCGATTGCGGTTAGTGTCTTATCGTCCGCGGAAAACACCAACATACGTTTCCATCAAACGAGAGCTTCCCGATGACGGCACGGGGCAGCGGTGCAGGTCAGGGGCGTCAAATTAATTAACCGGCGCGGCGCGGCCGTGTCGGTGTCAAAACAAAACATTTTTCCGGAGCCTCCGGAGCTCTCGCCAAATAAATCAAACCGAGCGGAACTCCGCCGGATTCTAATTCGCCGTTAATTACTGTGTCTTATTGTGCTGATGCCAAATAAAAGTCATTAGTAGCGGCGGAAGTGGTGCGTTAAGCAGCGGGCGCGCGATCCGCGCTCGTTCGCGGCCCTGTGAATATAAAGAGTTGCATTACGGCCCGTAAAAAGTGGCGCGTAATTACGCTGCAGAAGAAGGAGCACCTGCCAGTGACGGGTCCTGCACCTAAGATGCCCTATCGGTGTTTTAATTGCCCCCATTATGCTAATTATACGAGCGCTGTGTTCCGATGCTTCATTTTTTCGCGCGCGCCGGGCGCGGCGGCCGTAAAACTTCCGGGCAGCTCGAAATTTTAATCTAAGGAAGTCTCCCGCCGCCACGGCTGGGGGAAGAGGTGAGTTGTGGCATGGTCAGGTAACCTCAGCAGCTTCTCAAGGATGTAGCGCTTTACGGTCCAAAATCTCAGTTTTAAAGTTCACTATAATCGTGCCTTAAATTTGATGCTGGATTGTTGCTCTTCTTTGAATTAATTACGCAAAATAATATTTTTCTTGTTTCTACAAGGGATGAGTAATTTAAATTATTTTTACTTTTTTGTACGTTTTGCTTATGTATATGGATTATAGCAGGCCATAATACATGCATGTATATCGTCCGTCAATCATCATTAGATAATAAAAAACAAATTAAATTAAGTTCTAATAAATCTTATTACAATTTTGCAAAATTACAGATAAATCACAAAACTTATAATTTAAAATATTGATCAATGCAGAGACGTTTATCATATGGGTGTCAAATCGTACTTGATTTCAGTAGTTTGATATGGTTCATAAGGGTATGTAAATGACTGGATAAATATATAAACGGAAAATTTAACAGAACTATTTTAAATCTTGTACAAAATGTCCTCAACCTCGTAGAGCAATAGTGAAAAGTATTAGAAGCGTAGAGTAACATTAGAAAAGTTATCTACCGCACTATTTACTAACAAAGTCTGTCCTCTTTAGTGATTCTGTAGAATCATACGCTTAACCTTCACAACAGTAATTAAATGTAACCTCAAACTTAATCTTATATTACTTGACCATTTTGAAAATCTAACCTAGAAGTAAAAGCAAAGAAGTAATAGATCCAAATCAAAAATTTTCTGGAAATGTCTAACAATTATTGGGGTGTCTCAATAGTTACTTTAAAATATGTTCTAGGTCGCACAAGTAAATAAAGACACAAAACAACTTGCTAAAAAAACATCTATTCTTAGAGAGGTAATAAATACATTTTGCTTAAGTACATCATTCGTTACAATCCATTACAAAATCATTATTATTTTTACAAATTTTCTTGCAATTGCGTTCCACATCAAACGCTAAACAATAAGTTGTTTTGTCTTTATAACCATTCTTTTGCTTCTGGTAATACCCGTAGGTCCTGAATTTAGATCATTCGTATTTACATGCCATCCGTACCGTTATCACTGTCACTATTTTTGAAGTCTCAATTATTAACTCCCATGTCGTTAATGAGGGATTTGTAATAAATAGTGATTTGGTCGTAAAAGCCATTTTCGTATTATAAAAACGATAAATTTGAGCTATTTTGTGCTAATTATTGATGGTTTCTTACAAGTTTATAGCCTATTTTCATAAACTGCCTCATAGTGGAGTGTTCTGTATCTTCATAAAATAACAAGCTTCAAATATAGAATTCTGCTTAGTTCTGGTTCACCTAAATCTTTCAAAGGTGGTTTTGCAACGCATTCCCAGATAAGTGCCTCATAAGTAAACTGTTTAATATATTGTGCTGATTTGTTAAAAACCAAGCAAATTTTAGAAAGTTTGGATAATTATTTAATTTTGTTCGTTACTACTTTTAAGATAAAGACGTTGACGCTTTAGAGAAAGCTAAATCAAGCACAAATTTTAACACCCTCTTGATTATTTATATTTGTATATTTTACTGTGCAACGTTTTTTATTTGAGTGTTTTATAGGACTACGACAGATCTTAATATTGTGAATTTAGGGCGGTTAAGCACTCACTTAGCGTACAAAAAAAAAAATGGAAAACCGGAGGAGACGAGGCACCAGACTGAACAAAATGACATTCAATTCAGTGAGGAAGACTGAGGTGCAGCAACTGTGCTGCTACGCCTGAGGATGATGGGAGAGCGGAAGCTGTCTTCATCGTCATGCAAAATCCACCATGGACGAGCCAAGCTTACAGACTGGAGCACTATTTTCCAGTACGAGCTGATATCTATCCGAAAATAACCTAAGGTACATCCACAGATACAGAGTAGTCATCCCAATATGAGCTGTAGCATTTTAGAGCAAGTTAGCGTTACTTTATCTTGAAAACATGAGTCGACAGCATTGTAAGACGAGTTCTAGAGCCTTACAACAACGTTGTCGGCCGAGGTACAAATCCACTTCGATTCAACCAAGGCTCACGTCGGGACTTTAGACAACGAGCATGTCAAACAGCTGGGCAAAGAAGCAGCGAAAGAAGGAAAATCACTGATTTTCGGGACGGTTGCAATGGGCCTCACGAAAGATAGAGAAAAACTATGATGCGAACAAAAACATCAAGAAACGATACGACATGCGCGGCTTACCATCCTAACAGAATGGCGCGACAGGTTACGGAATGCTATAGCACAGTCCAGCTTAACACTGAACATGACAACTTCCGGCCCAATCTCATCAGAATTTGGAAGCTAAAGGGGCACCAAAACAGATGTCCACGTGGGAAAGTCGACTATACCATGTATGTAATGCTGACCTGCAAAGCAGAGGAGCAGACCTGAGATAGAGGAGAAGATCGAGGGACCTTTGAGAGTTTGTGAGTGGTAGACGGCTGTTGCGGTATTCGCGGAATGGTGCAAGAGATTACGCATCTACGCGAATTGGGCTAAACAGACATAGACTGACGTAGCTTAAGATAGGTTTGACTATTTCTTTGCCTAGAATTATAAATGTTGAAGATTATGAACCATCAGCGGTTTTGAGCCATCTGCCCTGATTCTGATTGTCGTGGTTTCTTCGAGTCTTGTATTAAAGCGAATGCTGAGGTAAATTAATTTGTGGCCACAACAGATTAAGGAACTGGGTATTATAAGTCATATTTAATTTTATTTGCAGCAGTGCTAAGACTTAAGAAAACTAATTTGTTGTTCTGTTAACAACAATTTTACGTACCAGTAGATGAAAATGATGGAGGTTTAAAACAAAAAACTAAAATAGCGGCAAAAGTTTTATTAAGTAGATAGATAGACTATAAATTTTACAGCTATTGTATCGAGACATACAAGCAATTGAAATAAAATAATAAATCAATTAGAATTTGTATCTAATTTGTGCAAAATTATAAGTATATTCCTATTAAGGCTAAAATAGTACTGCATATTTTTTAGTTATAATTGTAGCAAGCCAATTTTTTTTCAGATTGTAATGTTACTATGTAGAAAGCTACTTGCTCGGTCCTAGCTGAGATCTATAGTCTTTAAAGTTAGTTAAAATTCTCATTTGATGTTTGCAGCATAAGAAGGTGCTGCTTGATGTTCTAAGTGCACTAAAGTTAAATGTTATTCTGTGCTTGGCTGATCCCAGATAGCCTATCCACAGTGGGGCAGATAACAATTTTCCGTAAATTTAACTTTATAGTTCATCATGTCACACACAAGTCCAAGTTTGGATTTAATTATAACCACCCAAAAACCAATAACTACATCATAACAAATATTTATATCCAATTAGTGGTACCCAAGCGTAGGTTTCGTACGACCAAATTATTTAGCATGTAGTTAAAACAATCAATTTTCCCAGCCTATGCGAATAGGCGCAAACAATCAAGCCAATATATAATATATTACCCATGTAAAAGGCTTGGTTCACGTCTAAAAAGATTGCCGCACGGTAGCCCTTCTCTTCAAAAACTTGGCTTATAATTTTAGTAACTCTGTGGACCTCTTCGATAGTACCGTACTGTTTTCTGAATCCGAATTGGTGTTCAGGAATTAGATTATTTTTTTCACTACCCCTATTATCCTTTTTAGCAGTAATTAAGTAAAATAAACAGACTTATGGGTCTGTACGAGGTGCCATCATTTTCAGGTTTGCCTGGTTTGTGAGTAAGGATAGTGTCTGCTACCTTCCATTGTGCTGAAAAGTACCCAGTACGGAGCACTGCATTGAAATTTGTGTTCAGAGCACTATTCCATTCCTCTTTGTGGAAGCTCCTTGATATGCTGCACTGCAACAAAGTCATGGCTGGGAGCTTTTCGGGAAGAACTACTTACTGAGAAGAATTTTGGTAACAATGACATCTGATGTGGGGTCTCGAGTTTTAGTGGCTTTTCATAGAGAATAGTCAGCATCTGATGTTTGTCAGGTTCTCAAGGTATTCTTCAAGAGAGCGGTTTTTATAATCCTTAATGGCATTGTGTAGTTCTTGTGAAGTTTCCACGTACCTTAACTTGTCCGAGGGATACCTGGTGCGTTGCCAAATTCGTCTGAGACGCTTTTTGGGCATTTTTGGCTTACTTTCTTTATGAGAATCTCCAATGTAGCTTCCCAAGCAGAGGTGTGTATTAGAAGAGTAAATTCGTTTACCGCTTTTTCTATGTCTGTTTTTGATTTTAGTGGAATGGATAGATTTTGCTCAATAAGTTGTTTGTAGTAATTTCAGTCCGTTCTTTTGTTCGTCAAGGCGGGTGGTTTTTGTGTTTCTACTATGTTTGAGCTAACTGTAGCTAGTACCGGTGTATGATCCGAGCTCAGATCGAAGTCGGATTCAACACCAAGCTACCCTTGTGCAATGCCTTTTGTAATATAGAAGTCGAGAAGATCTGGTAACTTTCCTGGATCCGTGAGCCAATAGGTAGGTGAGAAGGTAGATAGATAACTGAGCTGTAGTTTTTGTATGACTTAATGTAGTAGTCTACCTCTACCAGGGCTGTGACCCGTGAACCCCAAACCATGCTTTTTGTGTTGAAGTCTCTTCAAGCTAAAAATCTGTTTCCAAGTGTGTTGAAGTAGGCAGTCATATTCTGTTTATTTGGACGGTAGTTTGGTGGGAAGTAGACTGAGAAGATTGTAAGAGGACCTAGCTAATCTTTAACCACCACACTTGTCGCCTGTAAGTTGTTTTCTTGGTGTTTTTGTACTTTGCAACGTTTGATGTGATATTTGATTAATATTGCTGTGCATCCCCTTGTCCTCTTGTCAGTATCTGGATGTGGGGTGTGGTATAAGGTAAATTTGGGTATGTTAATACTCGTATACCAATAAAATGTCATTTTTATTATAAGTGAGAAAAGTTTCAACTTCCTATCTACGCGAGGCTAAGCCATTTTCATTTCATGTAGCTGTTTTATGGCGTAGTATCATAATTGTTTTGTTATATTAAAATGCATTTAATATCTTTATTTCTGTTGTTAGTTGACTTATTTTGCCACTGTATATTTCAGAAATGATATTACATCATTATTTTGTTCTCTTAATGGCTCCGCACTGCACTGTTGGTGCTTGCATTCCAATTAATTGCCTGGCTGTATGATAAGTAATTTATTTTGTTTTGGGGCAGCTTCTAAGCTTGATTATAAGGGGATAAGTTTAGGTCTTGTTGATTTATCACAAACTGGTTTTTCTGATTGGAGTTTTTTACTCCATTTGATGTTTGTGATCTTCTGTTTATTATTTTTAGGTAAACCCTACAGACTATGGTATTTGCTGGATGAGAGCCACAGCAAAGAACATATTTGGGTTCTTTACTGTCTCTCTTTTTTTGGGACAGGTTTTGTAATGATGATTGCCGGTCTAGTCCATCTGGTGCACTGCGTAAGCTTAGTTTTTTATGGGCTGCTCAAACTGTACTGCCGCGTTTAATAAACGCTTCATATTAATATTAAATTTTTCTGAATTGTTTGATTTTTTCTAGACCAATGAAAAATAGACTTCTTGAAATTGGCTTACCTTTCCATGTATAAATGTTTATAATCGCTACTACCGAGTGTCCCAGTTATACCACCGCATCTCGGATTTCTTCGTGTTCAGTGGGGTAGTGTCTGTTTACTACTCTGAACTTCCTGTCTGCATCTAAGGTGTACGTGTGTCTGATGACCTTGTTATCATCCAATAGCTTTTTAATTACTTTGTAGTATTCAATTGTGTTCATTTGTACTTTTATTTTGTTTTCTTTCATTATCTGATAATTGTAGTCTATTTGGTGATGACCGAGTTTACCAAGGTGAGTAGCGGTTTAATTTTATCTACGAAGGATAAATGGTGGAACATTTACCTTATTTTTTGTATTTGAAGTGGTCATATTGTTACCATCTTCTCTTGTTGTGTAAAGGGTTGGTACTTATTTTGCAATTTAAGTTTTGAGATTTGTTTTGTTTGTCCTGTTTTGGACTGTTGTTGAGGCGTTTCCTTTTGTTACACGACATCACTACTTAAAAGTCATTCGGTCTATATATTTCATTATCTTCACTTGTGATCGACTGGATGTCATTTGTTTCTGCTAGGTTACTACTTTGTGAAGCGGTTGGGTTAACAATAAACGCTATTTATCATTATGTGGCTGCATTTGATAAGTTGCTTGTTATAAAGGTGCGTATGATTGCATGTATAGATAAACCGGTTGTGTTTGTGGTAGTCCCCATGTATACAGTGGTTGGTTTGGGTAAGCATATCGTAATTAGTACAATTTTGCATATGTTGGGAATGCAGGCGCTTGTAGATACTAATATTGAGGTGTGTTTGTTTGCAGTTGTTGATTTGTTTGTGGGTCTTGAATTAACCCGTAATCTTTATGGAACATTCTTTTTTAGTGCCCTCTTGTGTGCGGCGTACTCTAAGATAATGGATAATACTGACCTTACGCTTCAACTTTGTTATCACGACACTTATAAAGTTAAGACACTTATAAAGCCGGAATGAACGAACTCTACTGTAAGGAATCAAAACCACAACTCGTATAGGCACTTTTGTCACCTACAACAGCAGACACTTTTGCTGATGACACTGTTTTTTTCTCAAATCATACCAATCCTCACATGGCTTTAACAAATCTTTAAAATTACTTAAGTGGCGTATTTTCAGACACTTGAGATTGCAAGGTACGCCCGGCAGTGCATCTAAACAACATAGTAATTACTCATTCAAATGAAGTACACTATCTAAGTCTTGATTTGGACAAGAAACTCACATGGAAGTACCATATAGTAGTAAAAAGGAGGCCAACTTATGAATTAAAATGTATTAAGTGTTCGGTAGAAGCTCGTACTTATCTGAAGAAAGCAAGATTATTTTTTGCAAGGTGATGATTAATGTGGAACATTATACTCTGAAAGTGCTCTTGAAAATCTAGTGTTAAAATCATACAACGTTTTATAGACGTTATCTAAAGCACTAATTTCCCATGGTTTATTAATCATCTGATACTACAATTGGTTCAAAAATGTACCAAAAAAGTACTAGTCATTTCTTGCGTTTACAAGCTCATCCAGATATCCTCCTGCATACACTCCAACCTGATGTTCCCTCCATCAAGGAATTAAAAAAAGAAATGGTCGGTTGATCTAGAAGGAGGTTAGGTACAAGAAACGGGATAACATATCTGGATAGATTTTCTTCATGCCATTATCGTGATAAAATTAACTCATAGACATAAACTATTATAATTAGTTCTAACTGCTAATTCGCTAATAAAACAAAAAAATTAATAATTTGACTGTGATTATATCTGTGAACATTTCGTAAGATATTTCTATACAATGGTTTTCAGACATATTATTCCAACAGCACAGAAGAAGATATTAAGCGCTATCAAGTGGACTATATTATGGTCAGTCGGAGATTCAAAAACCAAATAACAGTTGCAAGAAGCTGCGCGGGACCAGATACTGACAGTGATTATAATAAATACATAATAAAATCTAGCGCCAATCTAAAGAAATTGAAAAGTAAAAATACGGCTTGAACTTAAAAGATGGAATAACACTGAAGACTTTCAAGAGTACACTAAAGAAGTAAATAAATTAAGCGATCCGAGTGATAACAGAGAGCGTGACAGCCGCGACGTAAAGGCTTCGGCCTGCCAGACTAACGCGCGGCGGGCCCTGGGTTCGACTCCCGGGTCAAAATAACGGCAAACATCGAGTGCTCTCCGGCCATCATACAAACACCTTGGCGGTCGTAAGTACATTCTCCTTCTTCTAACGGGTCAGACTAGCCACCTGCCCGGGGTACGCTCAACATGGCTCATAGTACTACACGAAATGTGTAGTTAGAAACAGACTAATAGCCTATATAAGAGTAGAAGAAGAAGAAGAAGAGTGATAACATAAAATGTAGCTGGAATAAAATAGAACGAAGCATAATAAGAACTACAAAAAGCGTTTTAGATATAAAAAAGCAACACAAGGAACAGTGGATGACAAATGACATAAAGAAAGTTTCACAACAACAAAGATAATTACTATCATACAGATAACATCATCACACAAATGCAAAGAACATAGAACAATAAGCTTACTAGCACAGGGGATCAAAAATACTAGCAAAATAATTCAAAAAAGAATAAAAAAACCGAAGACCAATTTGGCTTTAGAAGAAACACAGGCGCAAAAAATCCATATGGGCTCTAAGAGTATTAATAGAAAAAATGCTGAGCAAAGATAAAATAGCCTTTATGAATGAGGAAAAGGCCTTTGATAGAGTGAGCTGGCCTAAATTGTTCAACGTATTACAGGAAATTGGCATTAGTATGAACAATAGAAAGATAATTTACAATACAAAAATCAAACGACGGTAATACAGCACAATGGTGAAAAAGGAGAAAGAAGAATGAAACGAATAGTTAGACAATGTTGAGACCTATCACCTTTACTGTTTAATATATATATACAACAAGCCATTAATGAATTTAATGAGACGCAGACTTCAGGTGTATACATTCACGGAGAAAGAATTAACTCTATAAGATACGCCGGCGACATAGCGCTACTCGCTGAATCAAAAGAAGAGCTAAAACAAGCAATAGAAGACAAAGACAATGTTCTTAAAAACAGTAAACAACATTCTTCTACTCTTTATGTAGGCTGTTAGCCTGTTTCTGACCACACATTTCGTGTACTGATATGAGGCATGTTGGGCGTACCCCGGGCAGATGGCTAGTCTAACTCGTTAGAAAAAGAAGAATGAACTTTACGACCGCCAAAGTTGTTTGATCTGGGAGTCGAACCTAGACCTAGACCTTTACCTCGCGGTTTTCGTGCTCTGCTATAACATTAAGCTAAACAAAACTAAGACAAAGGTGATGAAATGCTCAAGAAGAAAACAAAAGATGGATAATATCTGCATCAATAGGGAGACAGTAAAGGCTGTGAGTTAATTCAAATACTTAGGAGACACAACTACACAAGATAGCAAATGTACGAAAAAATAAGTACTAGGAAAAACATGGCTAAAAAGGCATTTTACGAGAAAAAGCAACTACTTACAATGGTCTAACAATAGATATTAGAAAACAATTTACAAAAATGTACGTATAGAGCCTGACACTATATGGCTTCGAATCGTAGACTATAGGAAAACCAGATCAAAATAAACTAAAAACCTTCGAGAAGTGGTGCTTCAGGAGAATACTGAAGATCTCATGGGCGTAAAGACAAACAGGCAAAGAAGTTCTAAGAACAATTTAAGAAAAAAGAAAAATTTGGAGTCACATAAAGAAATGTTGCGTGCAAACGATATGTCACATAAAGAGAAGAGAAGGACTGCTAAAAATTTTAATTGAAGGAAAAATATCAGGAAAAACTCCAAGAGAAAGACCACGTCTACAATATATTAACTCATTAATAACAGACTTGGCAACGGAAGTTGTGTATAAATGAAAACCAAGGCTAGAACGACAAATATGGAAAGCTGCGACAAACCAGTCATTAGACTGACAGGCCTTGGAGGAGGGTGGTTTTATTTGTTTGTTATTAATTTATGTCCTGTGCAAAATCTGCTTAAAAAATCAAGCTCCGTAGATTTTTTGCTTCCGTTTTGATAATTTTTTTTTAAATTAAATCAGTTTTGTTGTGTTTATGCATCTGCTTATTAATAAATAATTATGGAAGGCAGAAACAATGCCAAAAGTATTAACATTCACTTAAATAGGCAAATGTATGCCGCGGCAGAATGTCAATATGCAGCAAATGTAAATTGGCGCCATCGACGGCGCAACTTCAAAAACGGAAAGAGGGCGGCCGAGATTTGCGAAAAGTGGGAACCGCGATATACACTTCCATTCGATTCGCTTCCATTTGCGCTGATATATTCATCCATACGAAATACAAGTGACACACGGCGCGGAATATGTAAGAGGTGTTTGAAATGCATCACATTTGGCCCGATAGTTTGTCTCCGAGTACCTTTTTAGCCCAACTTTATCCGAGGAAAAGTTGAGGTGGCGCAGCTGACGAGTATGCAAATGGCAGAAGGTGCGCTCTCTTATAGAAAGTAGAGCCCCTCGACAAAATGGAAATACGATGAGCAGTAACGTGCTTGTCTCCCGGCCTGATGCGTGGAATTATGAAAACGACTTGCGAAATATGGAATAGATGCATAAATTGGCTGGGAACCGCGGCGCCGCGCGCGGAGGCGCCGCCGCGCCACGGCGCTTTGCCGAGGCGAGCGGACGGCCGCCGCTCATGCTTTTTTCGGATTTTGACAATTAAAACGGGCCATAATTAGGCAAGAAGCGCGGCGCCCCTCGCTCCGGAGGAGCCCCGGAGTCACCGGAGTCGCCCGCGCCCGCTAAATCCGCGTCTCCGCAATGGCTGGAGGCTCCCACCGCGCTCGGTTTTGTTTTTCACCGCCGCCCTGAGATTTCCTTTATCTGGTGATTAAAACTTCATCCTGTCGCGGCGCGGCGGAGCGGCAGGCGGCGGGCGGCGCGGCGGCGGGCGCGCACTTTTAATAAAGGAACGCATACGCGGCTACATTGTTCCCGCTACATCCGAGTTTAATTTTTAATGCAATTTACAAAATGGGCGGCGACGCTCGCCGCGATAAATCTGCTTAAGTGGAGCGGCCACATTTCAGGCGCGTTCCGCGGCCGTTTTTCCACTTTCAACTAATTGTTTTAATCGAATAACATGTTTGCTGGCACGGCGGCGGCCCGGTGATTGATCGCCAAGGCTGCGCCCGGTGCCGATCGTCTCAACCCTTTCAGCCGATACCTACGGCGAAATTCAGACGCAAATTATTCATTACATTGGAAAATTAACTTTTTTCGCCCGGCCCAGCCGCTCGGCTTAAATTAACGCACACTGCTGGTCGCCATGGCGACCGGGAGGGGCATTCCTATCGGGCTCGGGCGGTTTTTGAGATGCTAAAAATTAAACTTCTGAAAAAGCCAAACGACGTTTGCGACAGAAGCTTAATTAGGAAACGTTTTCGGGGCGCTTTTGCAGCGCGAGCGGGAATTAGCAAGCTGAATGTATCAAAGCGGCGGCGGCGGCGGCGATTGCAAAAGCACATCGGTGCAGTTCCGCCAATGCACACCCCTTCGCTACTTTTCTGCTGCCTTAATCACCCCCGCATTCATGTATTTACCTTGCAAGATTGCGCGTAAGATATTTCTTCTCCACCCCTTCCAACTCTTCATCTTTTCTTGTTCACTCTCAAACTGCACAAACCGAACTTACAAATTTAATTTATAAAAATAAAGTTACAATCTCACACAAGAGCAATATTAATTTAAAATTTTCAGTTTTTGTTGCTTATTAGCTATAAGATTTTTTCTTCGATATTCTAGCAACTTTACATACGGTGCGGCTGGTTAAGAAATCTTACATCAATTTTGTTAGTATCTTTACGTTGTTTGCTGCTCTAACAGGGCAAATTATTCAATTTTCAAAGTTTCTGCAAAAAATGAAAAATTTAAAGAAGCTCACTACCTTTAATGGTAGCATCAAGTTTGAGCTAATTAGAAGTAGCATGTAGCTGTTGCTATCACATATAGGCATATACCCAATTTTTAATAATTTTTTATTAAAAATGTCTTCCTGCTGTAAAAAAGATTTGTTTTTGAGGAACTTTAATTGGTCAACCGAACTGATTCTGTTGCGTCAATATCAATTATGAACGAATCAAGCCATAAATACACTATAAAGTTAGGAATTTAAAAGAGTTAATTTGATGAGGAGGTCTTTCGTCCACAATTTTTTTAATCCTCCTCCCACTGGTGATTGATGGTTGGTTAGGGCTTCTGTTAGGAGGTTGTCGTAATTGAGCTTTCAATCTCTGTAATTTGTCGTTTGAGGTCCGATTACTTGACTAAAGACAAATACTTCCAGATCTTCATGGAGAGTTTCCTACCGATAAGTTTGAAGAATTTTATGTTCGTGGATTCAACATAACCCCAAAGCTCGATGCCATTGGTCCATGTGGGTTTGAGTTTGGTCTTTTATATGTCTAGTTTGTTTTTCAAAAATAGCTGCGACCTTCGATCGATGAGCCAGTTTGTTTCTCTTGTTTTTGTTGGTAAGTGTTGTTTTTTGGCTTTCATTTGACTTTTCCACGTCAGTTTTTGGCTACAATAGGAACCGCGATATTTGACTTTATCTTTTATTAGAACAGGTTGGTTCTTTGTTGTTACTTGAAGACAAGTGCATGGTTTTGTTGTAAATGCAATCTGAGCAGAGTTCCCATTGTCAACTTTCATTTTCCATTTGGCCAGCCGGTCCTGTAATAAACTGAAATGGCTTAAGAGTTTTTCGACGCTCTCTCCAGATTTTAATTAAATGATAGGGGTGTTGGGTCGTCTGCGAAAGTAGTTACGTAGGTGTCAGTTATAGTTCGCATGTCATCCGTATAAATCAGATATAAGTAAAATCCCAAAACACTTCATTGGGAAACTCCAGTTTGTATTAAGTGATAATTATTTATGTTTTTGGTTGTTTTGGCCGCATTCTGCCCCTCAACAGCGAGACCACGATGAAGATAGTTAAAACAATAAAAATCCGAGAGCTCGAATATTTCTTGCCATAAAAAGTGTTAAATTGAAAAAGAAGGCTAGGCTCAATATAAACATTTTGGCTACAGATCCCGCGAGGCTGGTGTCAAGATCTTTAGTACCACTGTTTCGCGCAGCTATCGATAAAATTATCATAGTCAATATGATAATCAACGTTCGGTAATGGACAAAGCGCAAGAAGAAGAAGAAAATGCCATACTTTTTTAACTTCCACTTTGGTTAAATTGACAGTTAGATCGATGTTGAAATATAAATTTTTCTTGAGGAACTACTTCTTATATTCTCTAAGAAAATTTTCAAAAATTTTCGACATAATGCGAAAGCTTATAGGTCGATATGATATAACTTCAGTTGATAGTTTTCTAACCTGCGCAATCTTAATAATTTGGGCATACTTTCACTGAATCAGATAATGGTATTAGCGTAGTACACTCTTGTTGTTAAAAGTACCAAGGCCTTTTAGGGAGATGTTTTAATATTCTAGCAACTATTAAATCATATCCGGGGACTTTGTGGGCAATAAGCAGTTTTACTTCTTTTGATGAAAAGAGAGCTTTTACGTGCTATGATAGTTGGTAGAGTATACCAAAATAACTATTTATTTCTTCATCCTCCAAATTACCTAGCGGATTGAAATTTTGCTAAGATACTAGAAAAATCATGCGTATTTTTTATTTGGCCCAGTTACAAAAGCATGTTTTATTGAAAGCTCCTATTACGTCAACTGCTTAAATTTTTTAGTGGCTTTCCATGGTATATAATTATCATTATGTAACATTTGATTGATTTCTTTGGTTTGTTGTATACCTACATGATGTGTTTGTTATATTGTCTGCAACTTGGTCTTTAATATTTAAAGGTACATTTTCGTAGTTTTTTTGTGGTTTTGAGAAAGTGTTGCCTTTTAGGTAGCATTGTAAAAATAGTTTAAATTTTGCTCTTGAATGGATTTAAGAAAACTTTTACCGTTAAGCGTGCTCTAGGTAGTGCGTTTTGTATGCCAGTCTCCTGTAATAAAAAAGTGAGGTTAAAGATGAACAATTCTTCTTATTTCTACGTAGAAATAACATGGTGAGGTGGACTGTGAACTACTGGTAGTGCCATTGGAGATTAAAATGATTGTAGTTTCAGTATGGTACATTGTATTTTATTTGTGACTAATGATTTTAGTACATGGTAGCTCAGATTGTTCTGATCCGGTATAAACTCTAACATTTGGATTATTAAGTTTTAAGAAAATGGGAGTACTTTACACGTTATTTTGCAACCCGTTTGGGTTTCAGTTGAACATCTCTTGTTGTGATTGTCTTTTATATCTTTTGTTTATTTGTAGTTTTTCAGATGGTTGACAAAGAGCACAAGCTGATGTGGTCGTTTTGGGTTTTCACATACTTTAGAGTTATGTTTCGTTCGCATTCAATCATATGATTTAATGCATTAGGTCTTCTTATTGTACATTGGATTATTTTCGTTCTTGAGGATTATATTGTGATTTTAGCATGACTTATTTATTTGCTTACCCTTTACTTTATATTCATTTTTAAATTGCTAGCTCTTCCTTGTAGTTCCTGTTTTATTTCTTCGGTTGATGTTGAGTAATAACTACATTTTCTTACAATTTGTTATGCTCTCTCTCCTTTAATTGGCAGTGTGGTGTAAGATATTCTCTTCTTATAGATGTCTAATTAGCATTCTGCAGGTATCAATGGCCTAAAATTCTTGTGGTGTTTTGGTAAATTTACTTTACGTAAATGTAGGTTGGGGTGGTTTAGTCGCTTTAATTTTATCATCATGTTTTAATTTTCTGTTATCATCAGAATGGCGTTTTAATAAATTTAGTGGTTGAAATAAATCTATTGTTTATGGATTTTCGACGTCTTCTTAGTTTCATTTATCGCTTTATTTAATTTTAATTTCTTGATTACTAATTACCAGAGGTTTGCTATTGCGTATATTTTTATAATGTGCTATTGTCCTTAGACTTTATAAAAATATTATTGCTGAGTCTGCTGTTAAGTAGAAGATTTGCGGAACTGGTATGTATACATACCCCTAATTTTGCAAGCTTTGATACATATTTATGCGGATTAAGAGTATTAATTGCATATAGTTTCTTCATATGCATTGTACGTTTGCACGTTTGAATAACCCCGAGTATATATATGAACCGATCAACAAATTTATACATTTTGTTATTTGTTTCTCTAACAGCGTGATCTCCATTTACGTTTATTATGGTTACTTCTATTCTGTGTAATAGGCGGCAAACCGTTTCAGATGTAACTCACTGCTGATTATGTTTAACGTCAGTCAACGGTCTGAGACCATAAAAGTCCACATAGGTGTCCGTTTTTGATGTTGGCAGTTTTCTTACACAAATTTCTACTTCCAATCAGCCTCCTAAAAAGCATTCTATGTAAAACTATTATTTAATGTTTGGCTCTCAAAGTAAAATCAGAAGATAACTAGGTCAGGCTTTTTTCAGAAAAATTAAGTGTACACAGTTGGCATTTACAATTTTTTTGGATTATTGTAGTATACAGACAATCAAACGAATTTGTCCCAATTTAAATCTTATACTTTAAAAGATACACAAAGAGTGTTAAATACATTTAAACTAATAGTCCGTCCAGCTAAAACAGAGAAATAAACAAGTTATAAGTACACATGAAGCAAAAATTATTCAAGTCAATTATTCATTAATTTGTACTACAAAATATCTCATTTTTTAGCTTACCTTCATGGTATTAATAATCAACAGTTTTTATTTATTTTATAAGTTTTAGTACCACTTACATATACATCGCACTAAATGTGTTGAAGAACCAAAATAATAAAAAGTTATTCCGTTGCAGAGGATGCAGTGAATAATCCAACATTTGACGTGGATTATTTTAACAACAGTGCGTAGATCAGCTTACTTGGGCTTTTGATAATAAAGCCCCACGCAGAGCCACTGTATATCGTTGGTTCCATTAATTTAATAGTGGTCGTAGTTCGCTGGCGGATGAATTTAAAGAAGGCCGTCCAAATTCGCCTATAGTCCCAGCCAACGCCAATGCCGTGCGCAAACTGATAAAGCAAGATAGTCATGTAACTTATCATAAAATTCAAGCATCGCTAGCCACTAGTGTAACTAGTGTATATTTAATATTGAACATTAATCGTGAAAAAGCTGTGTGCGCGTTGGATCTCGCGTAAGCTAACAACCACTCAAAAATAAGCTCGTGTCGCTTGGTCGAAAAAATGCTCAAAAATACAATTGCGGTGCTTAAAAAAACGTTTATAGCATAGTCATAGATGACAAATCTTAAATGTATGCGTATGAGCTCGAAAGTAAACAACAAGAAAAGCCAATGCGTGACGCTGGATCCCTGTCCCCCATGCCATTCTCAACACACATGGACACAAACAACTGGCTCTTTGAGCACTCAAAACGTCGAATTGATGGGTCATCCGCTATACAATCTTAAACGATTTTTTTGTTCCCGTACGTGAAGGTCAAACTGCGTGGACATCAATTTTTGACGCCGGAAAAGGCGGTTGATGCGTTAAAAGCCCATGTTTCAGAGATAGCTAATTTGCTATGGAAAAAATGTTATAAAAACTGGTTCCAGCGCATGCAATGATTGCCAGGGAAGATAATTTAAGAAAGAATAACAAAGTTTCGATCATTAAACATTTGTTTTTGTTAGATAGATATCGAGCAGCTCACGTATTCAATGCACATTCGAAGAACATCGAGATATCGCCGTTGCTGGTTATGATAGATTTGAACATTCAGAGCAAGAAATACGGACCAATGCTTAATAGAAATAAAACACAGGTAATGACAATTGACCGCGCTCCTAATAACATCAAAGAAGTAGTTGGATTCTAAGTGGTAAACGAATCTAAAACCACTAATAACAAATAAGGAAAGATGTAATACAGAAATTAAACGAAGAATAGACACAGCTCAAAATATAGACACGAAATTAAGAATCTGAAAGGACTCTCAAAACAACAAGCTTAAATCAATAAGCGTACTGTTGTTTCCCATAGTCACATACGTTGCTAAAACCTACACCATAAAAAAGTGTTAAGAATACCTTGGCATCAAGGTCAACTAGACATACTTTCGATACTTTGCTTACATTTTTAGAAGAAGTGAATTAGAAAAATTAGTGTTGGAAGGAAAAATAAACAGGAAGCTCCCAAGAGGAAAATCTTCAAGTCGGTGGATTGGTCAAGTTCATTTATAGGGCATACGCTGCACGAAGCAATCCAAGCGACAAGAAAAACCACAATTTATGCTATCGAAACATGTCATCAAAATCAAAAAGAAGAAAAAGAGTAGCATTCTTGGACTGACAATTTGTGATAACATTTCCGTACTTTACACGATTGTGTATGATCCTGTAAGCTTTTAGCGATCCCAATAATGATGTTTTTAATTCATGAAATTTCAGAGCCTTGCAGGTGCATTTTTGAAAAAGCGCCCTCGGGCACCACAGCCGAGGAAACCAGGGCTAAGGAATTGCAGCGGTTTGTCGAACATCGTAGTATAATCTCGTATGGTAATGCGGATAGTAAAAAGACACTTAAAACGGAAATTCCCATTTCGCGCACCCCGCGAGCGGGGCGCGCGGCTCAGCCCCAGAAGGAAGCGCACGTGTTCTTTCATAATCCGGCGCCGCAACCCCGAATAAAATCAGTTGAGTTGAACATTGCGCCGGGGAGTGCGCAATAATAACGCGAGGAGAGATTCTTATACACAAACGGCGCTAATCAAGACACATGATTATGGCCCCGGAGCCGGGCGCGGACATGCACTGCCGCGTACCGCCGCAACCCTGCCCCAGCGGTTCCGGCGCGGCTGTTCCGGCCCCGCTGATTTAGCGTTCTGTGCGCCGCGCAATAACTCGCGTATAGAATGCATTAATGTAATCTCCTGCGGGGCGGCACTCGGATTTCTTGTTCGATTAGCCGGCGCGTCTTCGGCCGCAGTTATTGCGCACCGGCGGCCACACTCGGCTTAACCCCCGGGATCAGCGGGAAATGCACGCCGGGCGCGCGGCCCCCGGCGGCCATGCTCGTCAGTGCAGTTGCGGGATTACTGCTAAACAACTATCGGCAAATTAATAGCGCAAGCTGCCGGGCGCGGGATCATCCCCGGAATCGCACTCGATGCACTTCTCCGTGACATCGAAGGAGTTGCCGTATTTGCCCATGCTATGTGCCGGGCTCTTAGACTGTTTGTGTTACCACCAAGGGCTAATGATATTAACGTTAGGTCAAAATTTTATTTCGTCGTATCATCAGTGCACCGTCCTCTTCGCCATATAATACAGTAAGATAAGTTTCAAGAATTTTTCAAAACCCTGTTTAACAGGTTTATTATAGGATTACAACTCTAAACGCTCGTCTTGGGTGTACAGATTCACCACCCCCAAAGGAACAGATTTAAGATGCACCATCTGCGAAAATTATAATTCAACAACAACTGATTCGAACAAGATGCCAGACGTCATAGATTTCTTCATAGTTAAGAACATCTAAGCCAACTATATTGACATTATCCATTTTCCTAAATATGTACACTTAGTAACTCAATAACCATAAAGCGTATATGATCCAAACTACACAACACTCATACAAACTGAAACACATGGACTATATATAACCTGGCAATAAAACGGCCATTAAACATGAAAATAGAAAACGAAGACCAATAAAAAGGCTAGTGAAAATCATACATAGTGCAACTTGGTGTGCCACTCCATCCAAAATACAAAATACATATGCTAGCAGATTTGAAAGAGACTGCTGAACTCAAGTATATAATCCAAGGGTGCAAAAATAAAACATCCAATGACTACCTATAATATATATTTATCGCCTGACCAACACGCCGAACACTCTCTACGGCACACAAGCAGACAAATGAAAAAACTCCAAGTTCATGTCTTACCAATTCGTAGAACTAATAGATTACAGGCGTGTGGTAATAAAGAAAAGTCAGAAGCATTTTCAGAACACTTAGCTAACGCCTTTTAACCACACGAGTCAACAAGAACTCTGCAAGTAGACGCAGAACTACCCGAATATCTTTAATCCCCACTTCAACTTGACCTACTACTAACACCCTGTATATAGGACGAAGTAGTAAATTCAATTAAGTGCTCCAAAGCCTCAAAGCCCCAGGTTATGATTAAAATACAACAGAATTACTTCGAGAGCTGTATCACTCATAACAAAAATATAATCCAAAAAATTTCTAATGCAAAGAAAATTTGCTTAAATAATTCTTATACAGAAACCAAATAAACCAGCACACCTACAAACCTCATATACTACTACTAATCTCTTCTCAATTTTGAGGTCCTTGGGTCCTGGCCCTTAACCTCCTCTTCGCTGTCTGGTGACCTCTCGTGGGGTAATGTGTGGGTCGTTTAGGCCGCTTCCGTTTCTCTTACGGAAGAATTACCTGTTTCGGGATCTTGTAGCGGCAGCGCATTTCCGGGTTGTAATTTCCTATGGTTCCGACCGCTGGGTTCGGATGTGCTCTGATGTTTTCATACAGTATTGTTGCCGTTTGTTGGATAAATTTCTTGATGGTGGGAAGTTCAGCATCTTTATGAAGGAGCGTGTTCCTGACGAACCACGTCAAAGATAGATCATAATATCCGGTTTTGCATTACTTGTAATTTGTGTATGTCATCGTGGGTCTTATAACAGTCTTGTAACTCCTTAGTTTGTTCTCTGGGGAGAGTTTGCTACCCGGGTAATACAGCGAGCTCAGTGCCGCTCTTGCTATTTTGGCTTTCCTGGTAACTTATTTTGTGTGCGCGCTCCAGGTTAGCTTAGCGTACATGGTTATGCTGAGATATTTAACTTCTTTTTTTCCAGGAAATGTCGCACCCGGAAATGGTGATTTCTTCTCGTAAAAAGTAGTGCGGTGCTTGATCTGGACTCTCCAGCGATCAAACCAGTCCTCGATAACGTCGACTTCTTCCTGTAGTCTTCTTATAGCCAGGTACAATCTGAGTGAGCTAGCTATTATCGCCGTGTCATCCCTATACTGGGCTAGTGTTGTCGTGGGTGTCGTAGGCATATCCCTGAGGTATATGTTAAACAGGGTTGGGGACAGCACGGATCCTTGGGGAACTCCTGCTCGTAGTTGCCTCTCGGTTGACCTCATGCTTCCAATTTTAATTCTAAACCGCCGGTCGGTCAGAAAGGATTGAATTAATTGTGTAATTGGTAGCGGGATGGATGCCGAGTTTATCTTGAATACTAGTTCGTTGTGCCACATCTTGTCAAGGTGACCTACTTCTTGTTTTATCCTTCGGTAATACGTTCCACCATTCGTAGAAGCTGGAGGGTGGTGGAGTGGCCTTGGCAGAAGGCTAACTGGCCTTCCGGAATTAATTCGAGGTTTTCGACCGCTCTCTTCAAACGGTGGTGAATGATTCTTTCCACTACCTTCCCCAGGAATGGAAGCAGGCTTATCGATCTGTAGTCTTGAGGAAAGGTGCCCGTTTTTCCTGGAAAGCATGATGATATTTGCCAACTTCCACTGGCCAGGAAAATGCCGTCGCTTGAAGACAGCGTTGATGATTGTGGCTACGCGAGTGACGACTCCTTTCGGAAGAGCTTTGACGGCTAGGTCGAGTATGCCATCTAAGCTTGGCGCTTTCCGTGGTTTTAATGATTTTATGACCTGGAGAACTTCATCGGTGCTGTCGGTTTTATGTTGTCTTCTGTTTGCTCTTATATTAGTCGCCGGACAGTTTGATCGACATGTACAAGATGGTCCAGGTCTGCGTTTTAATAATTAAGATCGCATTGACGTTCTAGGTTATTCGCGAATGTCTCCGCTTTCTCTAATACAATGTCAGCGATGCCGTCCTCTCTGAGTATGAGGGGCATAGGGGAGTGTTTGTTTCGCAGTTATTTAACCATCCTCCACAGTGAGTTGTCGGTGGCATCCAAGGCTTTTAATTTCTTTTCACATGCTGCGTGTCTTCGCAGCAATCCTCTTGTAGACTCGTTCGTCCTCTGGGTCTCTGGATTGCTGGTCGCGTCTTCGCGCCCCATTCTTTTCGTGGATCCGATCCTTGAGCTCTCGGAGCAGAAAATCTCCACCGCCTTGCGTATGTGTTTTATTTGTCGCAAAACGAATCGATTGCTGGATAGCAGCTTCAAGGCTTTGAACAGATTTCTCCAGATACTTTTTGGAGCGGATGGTAAGAGCTGATCTCACCGTCTGCGTCAGGTGGGCGGTGTAAGCAGGCCAGGAAATGTTTTCAATGAGACGTCGTCAGCTCCGTTCAGGGTCCCTAGTGTGGGCAAAACTGGGTTGTGCTTTGAGTCCAGTTCGCTCAAGTTATCGAGTGCGTGTTGCATCGGCACGTTCTTCATTATAGTCACGTTCAGTACATCGGGGCGGTTTGTCAGTCTGTAGTAGTTGGCTCTTGGGGTGCATCCACTAGTTTGGCATATCTGTGCAGGGTCAGACCGTTTGTGTTGGTCGTCTTGCTGTTCCATGCGAGGTGCTTTGCGTTGAGATGCCCTTGCCAGTATCGTCTCGTTGTTTTCAAAAATAATCTCCACGTTTTGGGGAGCAGGCGTTTGGTATGCATTGGTGAGTTGTACGCCGCTACAACTCAAAGCACCCGATAGCGTCTTGTTTGTATGCAGCTGGTAGAAGGGCTACCCCCTTTGGCAGCAAATGCCCTGTCATTTCGGTAACAGGTATAATTTGAAAGCCCGCACTCATCCACTGCCTTTAGGTAAGTTTTATTTATCAGGATAGCATCCAAATTATACAATTTGGATGCTATCCTGATAAAGAAACTGTGCAGAAACTCTTGCAACTCCGTTTTTTCCCTTTTAGGCCATCAGCATTCCAGAACGTAATTTTGAGGTAGGTTGTTATGATCAATCTTTATCAACGAAGAAAAGTTTTGGGCGTGTTGAAAGACCCCTTGTATGATTTTGCCTGTGCAGGTGGCTCCAGTGAGGGTCTTCAATACTCTGGACAGTTCCAGGAGCTTCTATATCAATATTTTGAAGCAGCTAGAATATTAACCCCATCCCTAGTGGCGGCTGACTGCTCTGTGTCGCTGCTTGTTGTTCCTCTGCAGCTGCTGGTGCTGTTGTCATATAGATCTATTTCGTTACTTTCGGTCCTGTCCAAATTACTTGAATGATTAATATTAAGGAGATGAACGACCATCATTAAAGAAAGATATTTAACTCTTGAGCACCAGGTTGGTTTTTGTCAAAATACTTGACAACAAAACAATTTTGCAGGGTGGCAGACACCATCGAAAGAAATTTTGAAGACGAAAGTTTGTACGGAAGTAATTTTAGATTTTTCCAAATTAAATTCAATCACGAGAGCACGACAGCCGCGACGTAAAGGCTTCGGCCTGCCAGACTAACGCGCGGCGGGCCCTGGGTTCGACTCCCAGGTCAAAATAACGGCAAACATCGAGCGCTCTCCGGCCATCATACGAACACCTTTTGGCGGTCGTAAAGTACATTCTCCTTCTTCTAACGGGTCAGACTAGCCACCTGCCCGGGGTACGCCCAACATGGCTCATAGTACTACACGAAATGTGTAGTTAGAAACAGGCTAATAGCCTATATAAGAGTAGAAGAAGAAGAAGAAGAAGAAATTCAATCACAGCTACTCTTCGATTCATCCTGCTTTAGCAAGTCTACCACAAAGCAGAGTATTAGGTCCCACGCTCACTACTACTGTTACATTCGCCGACGATACGACCATACTGTCTTCCCTCGAAAATCTAATCCAAGCCTTAGCTAACCTACAAAATAATCTGGAAGCTTGATGAATTAAAGTTAGTAAAAATAAATTAAAATCAATCACTTTTATAACTCCGAAAATAGATCCCCTCGAAGTAACGCTTTACAAAGCTGCTATATCCTCTAAAGAGAATGTATGTTAGCTTGGAAGAAACACATCCAATCTAAACGAAAGCAGCCCGATATAAAATTAAGAAAGATGCATTACTCATTAGGACAAAAATCAAGATTAATCCTTGACAGTAAGATATTGCTAGTTTGAGCAATTGCAATTTTGAGGTTGCGCCAAAGACGTTGCCAACAAATACCAGAATCAAATTTGTAATCATCCTAGTGCACTAGTGATAACTCTGTTAACTAATGGCAACACACAGACAACAGATAGTAGCAGTTACATTAGAGTGATATTGCTTACATGTCACAGACCAGTATTATCATTAAATTTACTTGTAAGCCATAGGCTAGTATACAGATGCAGATGTTAAATAAAAAAATAATCAAAAAGGAGTACAACAAAGCAGCCTTTCAGATTGGTTTCAACATTCAGGTTAGTCATCTATTACAGAATATGTGAATTCCATTTTATAATATGTAGCAAAAACTCTCCAACTATCCAAGGAAAATCAATATTTCAATATGTAAACTACTCCTGAGAGGTTATAATCCTGTAAGTCAATTCATGGACTTGTTGAAGCACCTACAATTTTTTATTAACTATTTTGGAACAAGAAAGCTTTACTAGTCTTTCACAATTGTTTTTTAATAAGTCTAATTATCGACAAAAGTGAGATCTAGCTAATAAGTATCGACAAGAATGGTATTCTGAACGTTTAACCTTTAATACTTGTTTCAAAGTAATTAATTGTTATTGGTGAAGCTCGTTAGTGATCACTTAATTCAGTTTTAACTGTTTAAAGTACAGCACGCCTTTCTGACCCTACCAAAGAAAAAGCATTGCCTTTTTTTCTTAAATATTCCGTTTTAGGGTCGATGCTGATGGTTGATTTGAGTCAAAAATTAATTTTTCTATCAAGCAGAATTTTGCAAATAGTTCTTCGCCTTTTGATTTCTTCTTACTTCAATTTGTATGGTATCCTTTTTTAAATTGTAAACCTTCTTCGGGTTTTTAAACGTTTGAAAATATCAGAATGAGTAATATTTTATCTTCAAAAGTTTGGTATAAATTGTTCAAACCTTTGTCCTCCAAATTTTTTGGGTGTCTGTTTGCATGTTGTCATCACTAGATAAGAATCAGCAGCAGTTTTGGCTGAAATTTCGACATTTTCAGCTCAAAAAAACTATATTGTTGTTACAAATGTAAATTTTAGGTATTGAGTATTGGCGGCAGATATCAAAGCTAAAAAAAATTATAACGGACACGGCCATGTTTAAGCTGTAATCAAATTATAACAAACGATGGAATTGATCTTACGAACTCTAATACTGTTGTATACTAGGATATATGCAAAGGTTATTGATGCACTGTACAAGAACCAACTGGTACGCTTTGCATTTATTTTTTTATAGGCAAAAAGCAATTAGATGTTTTATTCTTTTGTAATAATATATAATAAAGTTTTATGTCTTTATTAACACCCATTTATATACATTTTGTGGTAAATTTAGAAGCACTTGTTTCTGTTGTTATATTAGTTATGCGCTGTTATAAAGTTCAGTAGCAGAAATGAATAATCTTAAACTATACTCTGTTTTGCACTGTCTTACTTAAAATGTTGATTTTGAGTAATAAAAATATAAATATATATTTAAATTATCAAATCCACGAGTCGCTTTGTGATAGTAAAAACTAGAGGATGTGTAGAGGCAGATCCGTTCTTGATTCTGGCGTGATCGCGGCGAATTTTATAATATTAAAGCTCAGTTGTTAAAAATTTATATTTATATCTGCAATAAATCAATTGGAGATTAAAAAGTATTATGCTCCTTATATAGTCAATTAACCTTATTTTTACTTACGGATTTGTGCATGTATTCTGAGTAATTTGATTAATTAGCAACACCAGATACATCTCAAAATGTTAAATGCCATTCAATAATTCCAACAACAGAGTAAAACCGATCTATCTCCATCATAAATGCATTTTCGTGTCTTTATTCACTATAATATCTTCGTAGAATTAGAACGTGTAAACGGTAAACGGTAAAAAGGTATACGAACTTTAGTAAAAAAATAATTAAAAAGCACATTACGCCATACCATATAAAAAAGTGGTAAAGGTTACGACTTCAAAGAGTGTTAAATCCAAAAACACCTCAGTATATAGTGTCTTAGGTGGAGGAGCTCACTTAGCTAAATACAAAAGCTGCTCTACGTACAAAAATTAAATAAATTTTCGTTACAAATCAGCCGTTTCAAAACTAAAGTGAAGTCTGCACAGCAGTAAAACACCATGATAAAAGAAACCTAAGTATATTATCACAACAAATTAATGTCGAAATTGATATTAATCCACAAACAAACTTCTCAAATCAGAAAACCACAATTCTCTCTTAATTAAAAGTATGCTCGCTCAACCGATGAATCAGATTCAAATGATCCTAAACCGGCTGTTAAAAAAATAAGATTATAATTGCTAATACACTGCAGATTGCCAAATAAGTTACTAAACCACAAAACCATAATTTTTGAACATTAATAAAATGACCATTGTTTCCATTTCGGAAACACATTTTACAAAACGAACTGTACTTTGTACACCAAATTAAACTTTATACTATATAATCTGTCAAGATAACACAGCACACGATAAAATCAACTATTAGAAGTAAAAATAAAATTTCTCATCATGAACTCTTTAAAACGCCCACTTACTTCTAACTAGTACCATGCGATTTCCAATTCTTAGGGCTTAAATTTATAGCGGGAGGTGACTAAAACTCTAAACACATGCACTGAGGTTAATACCCACCACAACAAAGAGCAGAAATCTCTTAAAAATCATAGGTCTGATTATAATTACAATTTCCTTCCTACAGCGACGTATAAGTCAGAAAATCCAGATAAAAATCTTGTAAATTTATTTATAATGTGTAGTATATCCACCAACTAAATTGTATAATTTAATAAATATAATTGTAATGCAATCAAGGAAAAAGTGGTACACTCTTTAAAAAAGAAGAGAATAAATCGGAATACATTCTAAACTGTCAAAACTTCATTAAAGAAAGCACAAGTTTAAAGTTACGAACGAAACGAACAGCAGAGCTCGATATAGCGATTCAGTATCTGAAGAATCTTATCCAGGTACCTCCATAGCTGGTCTAGACAAAAATTCACCCGAAAGCTACAATAAGCTTACAATACATGCTAAACACGGCCTAGATAGAAAAGATAGCAAAATGTATCCAATAAAACAATTTACAATAGATTAACTCAACAACTCTCCAGATAAAAGCGATAAGCTCAAACACTACATCGCCCACATAAGTATAGAAGATCTTTTCATCTGGAGATTAAAACACAGAAAAGATCTCAAATGTACATTACGCCATAGTGTACAGATTAGACCAAATAAAGATGAGGCTGATACATTCGCAAAATGCTTATCAAATGTTTTTAAATATTTCACCAAACCGCGACAATCAAAAAGCTAAAGGCCTTTCTAGATGTGGCACGTCGTTTCCTCTATGAAATCTTCCTCTTCAACTGTAGCAAAACTGAACATCAACAAGTTGAAGCAGTCAAAGCTCTAGGGTATAATTTAATAACAAGCAAAATATTGAAAGTGCTGCTTATCGTACTAATCACTATACTATTTAAGAGCATGTTATTGTAAAAATGACACGGGTTGCACGACATCGCAACCCTGCGTGTGCCAGGTACAGGCTGATGTTTGCATCATACAGTGACATTTGTGACGGAATATAATAAATTTTTTTTAAGTCCTCATCGAATTTTTTCGAGCGTCTTGAACATTACCTGCCTTCCACGTCAAAGTATCATAATTAAATCATCAAAACCACAGTTTGGCATGTCAACCCAAGACATAAATTGTAGAAAAAGAGGATCAAAGTCAGAAACACTATAAACATTCGACATTGTGAAACTAAAAGCCGCCACCTCTTTTCTTCGTGGACTGAGAATCGAGTGTAAGCAATAAAAAATATATACGAACTTTAGAGAAATAAAATTAGAGACATTTTACAATATATCAGTATTCCAATTATAGGGAAATTTAAAAACACATTCTACCAGACGTAAAATGTGATAAAAGTCAGGATTTAAAACATGTCTTAAATTCAGAAACACATCAAGCACAATATTCCTTATGTAGATGCGCTCACCCAACCAATTACAAAGGCTTAACAGACGCTAGAAATTTATTGCGGGGAGTGACATATTCTAAACACATGGTTTTAAAGGTTCACTACGACAAAAGGTGGAAACCTCCTAAGAACTATGGCTAACAATAATTACAATTTACTCTCTACAGAAGAAGCAATGTATGTGTCATCTGACTATTGCCAATTATAATGACACTAAGCAGCTACATAATTAAAAAAGAAGTTCTATTATTTAATAAACAAGATAATAAATAGGGCTAAATCCTAAAACTTTATTCAAGGAAATAGGTCTAAAGTTCCAAATGTAACAATCATCAGACCTTAATATAACTGTTCAGTATTTAATCAGTTTTATTCAGAAAGCCACATAACCATTTGCATCTAGATTTATTTTAAATCAACAATATTTCGCTATACGCAAGAAAAATAGAGACTTAAAATGCAAAATTTGTTTGACATAGAAAATATTGCAAAATGTAGCTGACAAAAGAATTTACAACAATTTATTCGTTAACTCTCCGAGAACACAAAATAATATGTTCAAAAATTACGCCACCAATCTAAATATAGAAGATTATTTCAACTAGAGAGCAAGTAAAACCCAAAAGACCCCAAGTTCATAAGCCACCAATTAGAAGCGAATATAGGCCAGATCAAATAAAGAAAACCCCAATGCGATTCGCAACATACCTATCCAATGTTTTTAAACCCTTCGATCCATCACCAAACCCTTTCTATAAAATAGTTGTCGCCAATTAAAGTAAAGCTTAAAATTAAAGAAAGTGAAGCAGTTGAAAGCTTTTGCGCATGATTTAATAACAAGTAAAACACTGAACAGGATGTCTAAAAATGCCATCATACTACACGTCACTATTTAACCGCATTCTAAGCATTTGGATCTTAAACTAACATAGAGTTATTCAAACATAAATACTCAATAATTCTCAAAACAGACATTATTAAAAACAGTAAACAAATAAAGTTATAAAAGAATTACCAAGTATTGAAAATTAACACATTAAAAACTTTAACATCCACCAGAAGTTGCAAGTTTTAATAATTAACCACAACTTTATGTAAAAGCACTTTTTATATGCTTATTTTTAGCCCCTGCTCTATTCAACTAACCTGTTTTGAATATAGACGTTCTCTAATTATCGTTATTTATTCCTTTTTTGTGCAATACGTCACCGCATTAACGCCAACAACTTTTTCAAATCAAAACCCCATCTCATCTGGGACCTCCTTCTCACTCTTCTTTCTTTATAATGACGCCAGCTATAAATCTTTCTCTTTCATCTTCCGCCGTGTATCCGTTCGTTGAATCCAACCCAATCTTATTTAACTTTGCCACTATTAAAGAACGTCTTTATGCATAAAAAATTGTTTGTTTTTTTCTTTTAGCAGTTTAGAAATTATTTTATCTTTTTTTAATGTCTTTGATGACCTTTCTTTTAGAGCCTTTTAAAGTTTGTAGCAAGTTTGTTATTGGGTGTAGAACATTGCTGTTTCCTATACTTTGCTTCTGTCGTTGATGTTTTTAATTTTTGATTTTTAATATTGCGAGTTGCCCTTGTTTTGTATTGATTTAAAATTGTACTTTTCTTATATTTTGTTCTACAAGCAGTGAGAACGGATACGTCTCAAATATTTACAGCTGCAGTAGTGAATTGTTCAGGCTTTATAAAATTTAACTTTCTTGTAAGCGCGTAGTTTAAAATCAAATTATTGTGAGCAAGGACAATAATTATACTGTTAGACGCTGGCACCAGCAGCTAATCAAGTCGGACAGCTAAGAAATTACCGATGCAGTGACATGCTACGGCAGCAGCGTCTCAAAGGACATGCTCTCACTCAACCAACGTCAATAAATCGATTATCAATATCCGTTGAATATATACACTAATGGCAAGTAAAAAAAAACATAAACAAAATTCAATACCAATCTTCAAAACATCATCAATATAAGACATAAGAGTAATAAAAACACCTTGCAACTAAATATCTTCAAGATACTATAATTAACGTCAAAAGTCAAAAGAACTATAAGGTAAAAATGTTAAGCATAAGATCCAGATTGAGTACTACCAAGAGACCTAAGTTATTTAAGGCTATATTGGCAAATAATCATAATACTAGTGAGTTAATATACTGGATTTTCGATTTAAATAAAATACATGACGCTGTATTCTCATAAAATAAATACTCACTATAAAAACTTAAAAAATAAACAAATTAAACTACACAGACAAAAATAGAAAAAAAAAAATGCTTCTTTACAACCAAGGCCATCAATTTTTTGCACCTGCAAGAATTAAAAATCCAACTATAAAAAGCAGCTTATGACCTCCAAACCGCTAAAGAAATTTCCCCGTAAGGCAATTATTTTGTTTTTATTATATCAATATTACCTCTTCATTAAATCGCATCTAAACAAGAGAAACTATCAAGTTAAATTCAATCCAAACTACAGTTAATTAACGTAGGTGTGTCACATGCTAGTGTTCTGGGATCAAATTTACACCAAATGCAGATTTCCCCTACATTTTCAGATGACAGTCCACTTCTAACTTCATAAAAGCTTGGATACACTTATTAAGTTGCTTGGATGATACCCAAAAATGATTACAAAAGTAGTGTACAGAACGAAAATAAATCTGAATTTACCACAAAAAATATTATTAAAAAGAAGTTAAATTTTTCGGCATCTGGATAGATGACTAACATGGAAATCATACATTTTCAAAAAGGACAAGAAATTAGACATCAAAACAGAAGAATGTACTGGTTTCTGGGAGGAAAGCCTAAAATTATCATTCAACTCTAGGTTTATATCAAAATTTTAAACACTGAGATTCTGCAAAGATGTCAAAACAAAATCTTGCGTACAATGGTACGTCAGTAAAAACTATTACACAAAGACCTTGGTATTATACAGATCAGAGAAGACACATAATATGAACAACCATATGAATATATTGTTTGAACATTATAGTGTGTGAGTGCTCAACTTGTTAAACACTGAAAATATTCTTAGATCTTTAAATAGATTCCAAAGAATATTTGTAACTTTGTGTTTTATCAACAGTTCTTTTTTGCTGTTTAGTTGCGTAGCTGCATATTTTGGATTTCTGAATATGTTTATTTTTGTTTATACCATTCTATAGTCGCTTAAAAGAGAAATATTATTTAAAATTGTTAAATATTTAACAATTTTGTTTCTAAGTACGTATTTTATTTTAGATTTTGTGGCCATCAGATACCATCTACGTCTATTGTCTTTGCCGTGCATTTATTGTATAGAGCGTTTATATTTTAAATAATTAATCGGAATGTTGCTTTCGTTATATATTCATATTTTGTTTTTATTTGTTTATTTATTTACCCAGTTTGTTGTTAAATATTTTCATGACTATTGTCTAAGTTGTTTGTTTCTTTCCATGTGTAATTGTTAGTTACTTATAGAAGATTTCAACTTTATACCATTAATATATCTCATTGTTGCTGCCATTTTTTCTGAAAAATCTATTCAGTTTTAAAATTCAGTTAAAAACTCTTTTATTCATTAGAAACCAAACCCTACATATGCATTACGTATTTTCTGTTACTACCTAGAATATTTTTAAAAGATATTTTTTATACACATCACCTCTTGTTAGAGTTTTTATTGTATGATGCTAAATAACCAAAAAATAAAGAAACTCAAAAATTATTTATTTCTAAATTAGGTCTATTACAGCTGCTTACTTGTAAAGGCAACGGATACTGGTGATTCAAGAAATTGAAAAAGGGGAAGACATTAAAACAGAGATGTCTTAGTTGTTACAACAAAATTCACTTATACCAGGATAGGTTGCGCTTTAGAAAATTCCTAAATATCACAAAGGATTTTCTTTTCTGTGGAAAATATAACATCAAAAACTTATTAAAAATTACCAACAAGAATGAAGTGAATATAATCATTGGTGCCTTCAACGCAAAGACAGACAAGGGAAGAGTAGAAGATATTGTTGGAGATTATGGTCTTGGAGAGCGAAACGATAGAAGTGATATACTAGTACAGTTCCGTAATGAAAAAAACTTAATGGTAGCAAACACCTGGTTCCAACTCCCAGAAAGGCAATTGTACACTTGGAAAAGACAAGGAGACAACAAAGAAAATATCGTAAGATATCAAATAGATTACATATTGATAGGTAAACAATATAGAAACGGAATTAAATACGTACTAAACTTATCCTGGATCAAACATTGGATCTGACCATAATCCCGTAGTTGGAAAACTTGAGATTAATGTACTCTGTACAAAAGGAATCGATCAGAAGAACATCAACCTAATTAAGACTCTATACTGGAAGCAAACATCATCTATAAGAGTAGAAGATAAATTGACCGCCAGCATCCCCATCAGAAGAAGTGTAAGACAGGGCTGTATAGTCTCTTTAGTTCTCTTCAACATACACTAAAAAAAGTTTTTCAGATAGCACTAGAAAACATGGAAGAGGGTGTAAAAGTAAACAGAAGACTAATAAATAATATACGGCACTAGTCGACAGGGTTATTAGGCTTCAAAAACAAGGGAAGAAGATGCACTTGGATTTAAAATAAACACAGAAAAACAAAGACAATGCTCGTGCCTTTAAACAAAATGCAAACATCAACATAATTATATACAATAAACGAATAGGTGAACCAATTCAAATACTTAGGATGCTGGACAACAAGGGACGTAGAAATACGCTGCTGCATAGAAAACGCAAGAAGCTCATTCCTTAGAATGAAAAGCTTACTAACAAATCCCACACTATCACTAAATGTCAGATACAGATTTGTGAAAACCTATATATACATTATTCTATTATATGGAAGTGAATCCTGGACGCTGAAAGCCTATTTGATGCGAAGATTAGAGATGTGGGTAATGCGTAGAATGCTCAAAATATTATGGATGGAACATACTACTAATTTTTTTATACATTTATTTACTATTTGCATTCTGTAAAAACATTACAATAAGCAAATGTTATACTACTAATGAAACGGCCCTAAGAAGAACGAACGTAAACAAAGAAATTCTTGGATTTCTAAAAAACGAAATTTTTAAATTGTTACCAAATACCAGAAGGTAAAAAATATGAGTGCAAACAAATACTATGATGTATAAGCCATTGTTCTACCATCGTCGTGTATATCAGAAGCTGGGTTCAAGCTACGTCTGACAAAAAGCACCCAGGAAGATATTTGTCTATACAATTAACAATTAGTGTACGAGTAAATAAAAAAACTGCGTGAAAATGCAAACTCAAGTTTTAACAATTTTAACATTTATTTATTACATCAATTATTTCAATGTGTCGATAATGTCATTCTTGTCTGTTATGAGCATATTGAAACTACGTGTACCGGTTAAGCACTGCTGTTAGTATATAAATTAAATATTCAATTTTTTCTAATAAATATTTAAATATTGCACATTGTTATTACTGTATCGAAAAATAATCAAAAACAGGAAGCCATTATTCATATAGAACCTATTAGAAATTTAGAAAGATACAAAAGTAAAAGATAAACAATAGTAATCAACGTTACTGACGAAACCTATGATGACATAAAGATATAAAGGTAAAGAGTATAAATAAACTAAATGCTTGATGAACGAACAAAACAAAATTATTTGCGCGCTTAATTAAAAATGTAAAGTGGAAAAGGATCAGAAAGAAGCTGAGATAAAAATAATAATAGTTATACATGAAATGAAAGCGGAGAAGCAGAAAAAATAAAGATATAAAGCTAAAAAGTATAAATAAATTATATGCTGGATAAACAAGTAATACAAAAAATATGTATGTCAAATTATAAAAAAATACAAAATATGAGACGGTAAATAAATAAAAAAGAGTTGTAGGAATTAAATAAAAATGGCGAAAGGAATTATAGAGATTAAATTAGTAAATGCTTATATATAAGCTAAAAGCAGAAAAGCAGCAAAAAGTCGAAAATAAAATACCGTTTCAGTAAATTCAGAATACTAAGAGAACTAAAAAGTACATAACCAAGTCAAATGGAAAACTCAATTACATCGGTTTTAAACAAGTATGACACAATTTGATTCTAAGTCTTACATAGATAAGCAAAAAGTGTCCAACGATAACAAATAACGAAGGGCATACTCGTTAATTTAAAATATATGTTTGATAAGATACACGACAAAAATTAAATGCTAAGATAGTTCCGTAAAATACCTTGCCCAAAAATGATATGGCATAAAGCATCCCCTTGAAAATAACAATGTACTTCGGTAAATTAACAAACTACAATTTTGATATCGTTTGAATATCTGAAGTGGCTCATATCACAGTCAATAGCAGTTCACCAATCGCTCTAGAAGAGTGTCTAAAAAGTTATTTTTAGTTGAAAACATTTTAATGTGTCAGTGTTCTGTTGATATTACCTACTCTGTTCTAGTGCCTGATGGTAGCGAATAGGTACTTCTTTGCGATCCCGGTAAAGGACAGACCTATTTCAGGGGGTGGCGACCCTGCCTACGTGAGCTCTTGATTATCCTCCGCCTCCTGTAACAGGAGGAAATCAAGTCCCTACCCAAAGTCCTATCATACCTAACAAAATTTACCGTACCTTATCCTAAACCAACTCACCAACCCGCATGGCAAGCGTGGTGTTTTAATGCCAAAATACCTTTCATGATGATATTAAACCCTAAGGAAAGGCCCCGAGTCCCCGGCGGTCCGCTTATCCCCGACCATGGCGGCGGTCGGATAATGAGGCAGACCAGGGTGCTAAGAATCCCGGGTTAGGACAGGCTGCCAAAAATAACTGAACTAATGATTGGAACCATAAATACCAGAACACTACTACACGATCAACACATATATGAACTGGAGCATGAACTAACTAAAATAAAGTGGGATATTATTGGATTATCCGAGATAAGGTGCATAGGAGAAGAAAGTATAATACTCGAATCAGGTAACTTATTGTATTATCGAGGATCAGAAAACGAAAGCCAACGGGGATAGGTTTTATGATCAATAAAAACTAATACACAATATAACCAGGCTAGATAGCGAAACAGATAGAGTCGCATCAGTAACAATACAAATATCAAATAAACACAAATTAAAAATAATAGAATGTTATGCCCCAACAACTGCCTACGATGATGAAGAAATGGAAAGCTTCTACGAATGCATCAATGATAATCTATCCAAAGAAAATACTAATTATACCCTCATCATAGGCGATTTTAATTCAAAGCTAGGCAATAAAAAAGAAGAAAACGAAGAATATATAGGGCCCTACAGTTTTGATGAAAGGAACGAGCGCGGAACAATGATGCTTGAATTTTTAACACGCCACAAGATCTATGCAATGAATTCATTTTTTAAAAAGAAAAAACAACGTAAATGGACGTGGATATCTCCGGGCACCCGAACAAAGAACGAAATAGACTATATTCTCTCAAAGGATAAGAATATAGTAAAAGATGTAACAACGCTAAATTCTTTTAACATAGGCAGTGATCATAGAATGGTTAGAGCTAAAATAAATATTAATAGCAAAATAACAAAAAAGAAAAGAAAAGAAAAATATAATCTACCAGACACTCAACGATTATTGGAGAAAACGGACGAATATCAGCAAGATCTACAAAATGCACTGCAACAAATAGAAGAGACATGGAATAGTAAAAACTTAGATGATCAAAGTACCATACTGAACGAAATAATGAAAGATACCGCTGATAAAGTTGCACCAAGGACAAACAAAAGTAGAGAAACTAAAGCAAACAACTAAGATTAAAATAGAACAAAAGAGAAAGTTATTTAGAGAAGGTAAATATGACGAATTTAGAGAAATGTCTAAAGAAACGAGAAGATTAGTAAGAAAGGATCTCGAAAACTACTATGAAATAGAAGTAGAAAAAATAATAGAAAATAACAGGGGATTGAAAAGCTTAAGAAGTAATAGAAAACAACAAATAGTGGTATTAAAAGATGAGAGAGGACAAGAGGTACGACAACGAGAAACTATGCTAAAAATAACAGAAAAGTTTTATAAAAACTTGTACAGTTCAAAGAAACAAGAAGAACAGGGAGAGAATACAAAACAAAAAATAATCAACATAGGATCAGAGGAGATCCCCGAAACAATAGAAGAAGTATACCACTCACTCAGGCAGATGAAGAATAACAAGGCGCCAGGAGAAGATGGAATTTTGACAGAGATGATAAAAGCAGGAGGAAAACCCATAATATCAAAGCTATGTGATCTTTACAATAAATGTCTCATGGAAGGACGAGTACCCGAAAGTTTCAACAATGCGGTAATTGTAATATTATATAAGAAGGGAAACAAGGCGGATTTGGAGAATTATAGACCAATCAGTCTACTCTCACAGGTATATAAACTATTGACAAAAATTATTGCAAATAGACTTAATAACAAAATAGAACAGTATTTGACAGTAGAGCAGGCTGGATTTAGAACAAACTACAGTACACATGAACATCTATTAAATATGCGAATTCTCCTAGAAAAATCAGTAGAATATAATCTGAATGTACATATGGCCTTTGTTGATTTTAAGAAGGCCTTTGACAGCGTAGAGCACTGGGCAATCAAAAGGTCGCTAAATATGCAAGGGTAGATCATCGGTACTCAATGTTTTATCATATATATATGAACATGCAACGTCGACAATACAACTTCATGAACATACTAAACCTATCCCAATTAAATGCGGCATAAGACAAGGAGATACGTTATCTCCCAAATTATTTACGTTAGTTATCGAAGATATATTCAGACAACTTAACTGGGACAACAGAGGCATCTAATAAATGGAAAACGTCTAAACCATCTCATATATGCAGACGACGTAGTACTTATCACAGAAAACTCTGAGGAGCTACAGAATATGTTAACTGATTTAGAACAGCAAGCATCTAAAGTTGGTTTAAATATGAATTTACAAAAACAAAAGTAATGTGCCCAGAAAATCCAAGAATAAATGTAAGAAACATAGAAATCGAAATGTAGAAAGCTATATATATCTTGGAAATATGATAACGTTAGGAAGGCCTAATCAAAAATAGAAATAAACGCAGGAAAAGACTAGCATGGAGCGCGTTCGGAAAACTAAGTAAAACACTAAAAAATAAAAATATACCTATGCGTTTACGTAGTAGACTATTTGATCAGTGCATATTACCGGTGTTGATCTACGGAGCACAAACATGGACCCTCACCAAACAATCAATGAGCCAATTGAAAGTGACGCAAAGAGCAATGGAGCGTCAGATGTTAGGAATATCTCTAAAAGATCGTAGAAGGAATACATGGATTCGAACCATCACGAAAATTGAAGATGTTGTGGAGGCAGTGACAGAACTGAAGTGGAGTTACGCAGGACATGTTGCTAGATACCAAGATGGAAGATGGTCTAACACTTTATTAAAATGGAGACCATACCTAGGAAGAAGAAACAGAGGACGACCCCCAATGCGCTGGACCGACGACCTTAAGAAAACGGCCGGGTTAGCATGGATCAGAGAGGCTCAAAATCGTGAACACTGGAGAAACATGAAAGAGGCCTATGTTCAGAAATGGACCGAAGATGGCTAATGATGATGATGATGATGATGATGATGATGTTCTAGTGCCTATTTTGAAAAAAAAATCGTCCGATACTAAAGAGCGGTGTATTAAGTTTCTCTTTTATTATATATCACTTCCACAACAGTAGTTTGTACTCTAGTTTATTGAAATAGTTTTAGTAGTACCTATTCTCTAAAAATCTTAAATTAATCTTATTTATCATTTTTGTACTGATTTTCTGTCGCATTCTTCTAACTTTGAGTTGACAGGTATCTAATCTTGTCACTCCATCTGCAGGGGCAAAAAAATTAGAAAATAAAAATTGTGCGGCGAGATTCGACAAATTAGCATTGAAGAAACATCAAGCTTTTAGTATATACGTACGTTGTAAATTTCTATCAAAAAGTCCGTTATCTTAAAGAACAGATGTGTACATCAAATATTAAACAAAATAAAAATAGAATGAGGGAGATCCAGCGACGGAGCGATGTGGTGTATGGACCATGTAAATTATTTATGTTAACAAATTTAACTAAGGTTATTTTGACGATTTACTTCCATATTTAGGTCGAAATCCAAGAAATTAGCTTTGTAACTGATAATGGTATTCTGTGGTGAGGTGAACCACATGAAGGAATGCTTATTTTGAATTTTTTTAAAACCAATCATAACGCGTGCAGATGTGGGTTCATGCTGAAGGTGGAGGTGTTGCTTTATGGGCCAGAAAATAAGAAGAAGAAATGATTTGTTTCACTTCTTAGTTTTTCATTTATCGTCAATAGTGGATTTCGTAATGTACCGTCAACATTTTAGAATTACTGCCAAGTAATCCGCTCAATGTTGAATCTACACAGGGTGTACTGCTGGATCTAAATATTGTCCCATCTCTACATAAACAGTACAAGATAAACAATTTATAATAAACAGAATTTCAAAAACAATATATACCCACACTATAGCTGTATTTTAAATTAATTAAATTTGTAATCTACCCTCAATAATCAAAACTATAAAAAAATTTAAAATGTCTTTTTTGCGAAGCTGAAGATTAAAATAGATTTAACGTAAATTTTTTAGTTATGTTAAGATCAACGGAAAACTTAAAACACAATTCAGATTTTTTCAGAAAAAATAATAAAAATTAAATTTCACAGCAGTAAAAATACAAAATAAGGGGTGATCAGGTGAAACACCGGATTTAAATGTCTCATATTTTTTGATTTTGGCCTAAAATTTTATTAATTTGACCAATGTCTTCAAAAATTCTTTTGATTAAGGACTATAGAACGTTATACAGAAGAATAGCGATTTATTATAGTTAGAACGCGTAAACAACTGGACATTCGTAAGCTCCCTTCAGCGAATACTCACCAAAGACCTGCAGCTTCATGGGTACAAAATTCAGCTGATGCAAGATCTTAAATGTGTTGATCATTCCCACTCGACAATTCGTCACTTAGTTTTTAGAGCATCATTAGTTTAGTCAAAAATCTATCTTTAGCTTTGAGGCATTTTCACGTGTTTGTAAACAAACAAAATTGGCGCATTTGGGGTTCGGAAAAACTGCGTAATTCATGCAAGGCAACTGCACCACCTATGAATTACTGTTTGGTATGGAATTTGAGCGGGTGCCGCGATGCGTCGACCTTTTTTCGAAAATAATTTGAAAATAATGTAACCGAATACTAGTAGTTTCATGATAGCCCAATTTTTTGGCACCAAGTATCTGGAATAAATGTGGTTCTAGCAGGAACATACAGCTCAAGCAACAGTCAATTTACTGCACCAACAATTTCTTGGTGCGTAATGTCATGAAATGCCAGCGTCAAATAATCAAGATCTAGTAATTTAACACCGCACGACTTCTTTTTTTATCTAAAATTCATAGTCTACCCCACCCGTTTCTGACCCCAAGAACAAAATCTGAAGTGTTATCGATGAACTTGAATAAAACTTGTGGAAAAAATCAAGATATGTAGTCGAAGCCGAGGCGGCCATTTGTCAGTCATATTTTTCATATTGAATCGCAAATTATGTTTGTTAGTACTAAAAAATTCAATCATAAAATCAATTTAAAAGTTTAATTTCAGTCACTTTTTATAATCTTTATAGAAAATGCTGCCGTTTTAAACAACTACAGATTATTTTAAGCGAAAATAGTAGAGTAAATGACAAAAAAAGAGAGCTGCAAATAACAACTTTATGTTTTTACAACAACACAAAAGTATTAATTAAGTTTCAAGGTATACTAAGGCTGTAGACTATCATTGACAATGTGAAAAATATACGCAACATTTGTGCTTAATACAAGTACGTAGGTTCAATTATATCACGTACAGATAAAATAGATGTGGATATAAATAAAGTAATAAAAGGAAAAAAAAGCAACAAAAGCACTTCATGGGCTCATATGTGCTCAAAATCTAGGAAAACAGTGAAAATGGCATTTAACACTATTGTGAAGAGTATTCAAACATATGGAGGTAACTGTGGCCGAACAGTAGACACACGCAAGGAGACGAACAGAAGAGATATGGAAAAATATGGAGATGGAGATGTCAATTACAAGGCGATTACAAAACAATATAATTAAGTGACATGCCCACATCCAATGAATGAATTAAGAAAGATGACTAAAAGTAGTTATAAATTGGTCGTCTAAAGAAAGACGAAGAAGAGGTCGACCAGCAGTAAAATGGAAATGAAAGATAAATGATTAAATAAAGAAAATATGGAAGACAGATACTACTGAAGATTTAGAACGGAAAATATGTAATGGGAAAAAGTCAAAGAAGAAGAGAAAGCTGCAAATGACTTTTCTTTAGTTAAGGGTAAAAAAAAAAACTCTCCCCTTCCTTCCCAAATAAAATATATGTAAAATAGTGTTGGTGTCTAGATTATGTTCAAATAAACCGTAGTACTTAACAAATAAATAAATGACTTAATGAGATAGCTAAAAGAGCAAAAAGATGAAACAACAAACAAAAGATTAAACCATACACTAATATATGATGACAAAGATGGATACACATACAGCAATAAAAGAAATATGCAAAGCTTAATCAGCAAGATCAGTTTTAGAAAATTCTAGAGAAAAAATAAGAAAAAGAAAACACTAAACAAGCTCAGTATTGCGAGCAATAATTTAATACGAAACCATACCTGAAACCGCAGCAGCCGCCAAAAATAGATTTTTGACCCCTTTCAGTGCAGGCGCGGAGGGGCGAATCCTGCGAAGAGCCGCGGCGCGACCCGCAACCCTTTGCCGCGGCACCGCCGCAATTGATTCCAATAAATAAGCGACTTTGGCGACTCAAAGCAGCGACTTTGCAGAAAGCGGAAACAGCGCGCACGCAAAAATGAGGCGCCCTGCCCCGCGATGCGTGGAAATGGGGTAATAGAGAGAGGGTGCACCGGCGAGATTTGCAATCGCTGAAGGCGCTCGGTTTCCGCGTCTCGGCAGCGAGCGGCGGCGCTTGTAATGGAATTAAAAGTAACCGCGCATCTTAAGTTCTTTCTTCGGCTGGTATGCAGATTAGCAGGCTTGCCTCAAAGCAAAGTCTAATGAGTTGTGTCTTAATAAACTGGCGCGGCTAATGCACTGGCGGCTCGTCCCGCAAGAAATTCGCCGGATTTGTGCGGCCGGCGACGCGTTTTCAGCGTCTTGCTGAGTGCGCGGGCCCAAGTCAGCAGCCGGGGGATTTTTCTAGTGCAGGCGTGTGCGGCTGAAGATAGAAAGTTCTGAAAGTGCAATTAACTCGCAGGTTAGCCCGGAGCTATTCTGGAAACTTAAAGCACGGGAAATGAGCGCCATATATAATTTAAGATATTTGAGAAAAAAATTCAAATTAAAATAAACTACAGCAAGGATAAATGGGAAATGAGGCAAACAAAAACGGCTTCTTCCAAGTAGAGCTTGTAATCGTAAAAACTAAACCGAAATAAACTCTAAAATGATGTGTTACTGGAACGTAAAAAACATATAAACTCTACATACACAAATTCAAATAAAAATCTATCAAGAGTAAGGAGGCAAACAAAAATTAAAGTTGCAACAATAATAAAACACCAAACATGTAATTATCATATCAAAAACTTGAGAAATAAAGAATGAAAAGAAAACAACAAAAAAAGAATTGAAAAAACAAAGACCACATATATATATAACAAAATTAAGATAGAAAGCTATAATAAATTTAAAAATATAAGAATACAGAATAGCTTTGAGCAACATAATGCAAACGAGTAGTTCTTTTTTTTTGATGCTGTTTGGTGCTTATCTCTAAACCCCCTTGTCCCGAATCCCGTCTCTACCTGTAACCTTGATTCCGTCCACTACCCACCCTAGCCACAACTAAGCGAGATTTTTACCGTTGCCCGGCTTTCCGATTTGAACCCCCGTGAGCGACGGACCAGAGCCAGCCAACCAGGTGCTGTATTTGCGCTTTGCTTGCACGCTTGTCTTTTGTACGTTTCGCCCCGTTCGTAGTGCCCCAGCACAACTGGCCAAGGAATATCCATCCTCGGGTTGAAGCCTCCAAGGAAGAGCACGCCAACATCCGTCGTCCAGGCTACCAGAGACCGTTACGTGCGGTAAGTCTCGTTTTCGTTGTTCCGTCGTGCATTTGTTCCCAACAGCACTTTTTCCCGCAGTCTGGAGAGTGCACAACTGACCTGCCGCCCACCATATTTAAAGTTATTTATTAATGGTTGTATTGTTTTTTGTTTTTTCTCAATTTCTTTGTTTGCTTAATTGTTACTTTGTGATTAATTTCTTTGTGCCCAATATACAGTTTACACAACTCTGTTTTGTTTTATTTCCTGTTTTGTTTATCGAGTTACTTTAACTGTGCTTAATTATCAAACAGATGCCATCTTCTACTGAAGGTTGGCAACCGCTCTTTTAAACGATCCCTTATCTCTTGCCACGTAGAACGTCTGTTTGATCGTTAGATTAGTCCAGTCTCTGATGTTTCATAGCCACGACTTCCTGCTAACACCGTTGTCTTTTATTTTGTCTTTGCGTGATGTTTTGCAATAATAAGTATTTGTCATTTCGAAGAATGTGTCCAAAATGGGCGGTTTTTCTTATTTTAACGATGTTTATGAGTTTTCAGTCTTAGAATCTTTTATTTGGAATTCTAGCGGTCCAAGGAATCTTCAGCATTTCAAACGACTTCATTTTTTTATTGTCTGCACTTTTATCGTTCAGAATTCTACTTCATACAACAGCAGAAACTATACATAACATTCGAAGAATTGTAACCTCATTGGCAAACTTAAGTTCGCGTTGGACCGCTTCTTTCATCTCTTCATCGTCGCCGAACGCATTTCGGCCAAATGTTCTTTCAACTTAGGAAACAAGTGGTAGTCACTAGGTGCCAAGTCCGGAGTATAGGGCAGGTAGGTGATTATGTTCCATCTAAACTGTTGCAGGAAAAAGACGTGAAAGCGACCTTGCCCAACATTCCTCTTCTCCGGTTCTGAATCGCCTGTCTGAGTTTTTTGAGTGTCCTACAATACATGTTAGGATTTATTGTGGTACCACGAGCCATGAAGTCTTCCAACAATACCCCGTTTCGATTCCAAAACACAGTTGCCATGAATTTTCCGGTCGACTGTGTCTGTTTGGATTATCGCGGCTTGGGCGAAGAGGAATATCGCCACTCACGTGATTGCCGTTTGGTCTCAGGTGTGAAGTGGAACTCCCAGGTTCTGTCATTCGTGACAATCGACTCCAAAAAGTTTCCGATATTTCAACTTTTCAGTCAAAATTCTATGAACGGCGCTTCGAGAAATCTCAGGAACCAAAATATAGAGATCATCAAGAGTGATACTCCAATCTGTAAGCATGATTTGTTCAATCTTTGTGATGGTCTTCCGCTTCTTCTTCGTCGTGAATTTTTACTCAATTTTGAACTTCCTACACCACCTGCAAACAATATTCATGCACGACTTCCCATATACTTCCGTCAATTGACAATGATTTTCGATTAATTTGGCGCATTTTATGTTCAAAAACCAAAAAGCTGCGCGAACTTTGCGCCTGGCGGTAGCGGAAAGCAAAAGCTCCATTCCGAACGGCAAAAAGTCAAAACTGAGTATCTCCATAGGCTAAACGATGGTTTGTATGATAGTGGGAAAAGCAGCAAATACGACATCGCAAAAACTTCCCTTGCGTCCCAGCGCTTTGGAGACCTTACTTTTGAGATTATCCTCGTAACTGAGACATTCATATTTGTCAACTGCGAAATAAGTATTTATGTTTGTTTAGCTTTTAAACATGATCATGTTTTTTGGATGTTAATATTTAACCCCATTTCTCGACTTTCCCTGTTACTTTTTAAAAGCTTCGGTAGCTCTTCAATAGTTTTCGCCATAATTGTAGTTCATCCGCCAATCACACACATTACTGATTAGTACTCCACCGATGTTTTTCCCCGAGTCCTCTCTGGAATATTATTTGTGAATAAACGTTATACAGCTTAGGCGGCAGCACACAACCCTGCCTGACTCTTTGTATCTTAATTGTAGTTGTTTCAGTGTCATTTGCCGTTTGATTATAGTATATGTTTTTTTTACAAGTTCTAAATTAAAGTTTTTTAATGTATCAATAAGTTCACTGTGCTGTACTCATCGTTCTAAAGTATAGGTAACACACGCGTTCTCGATACTTTTGTAGTAGGACAGTTGTTGCAAATAATGCCTCTTTAGTGCTCATTTCTTCTCACAATATAAAGTAACTGTAATCTAGTTCTTCACAGTTTTTGTATATACGATTTTATGTAACTCCCAGAAGAATATTGGGCCATATTCATTATAGTTCTTATGGGTATTTGTTAGGCATAGGTACAAATACTGATTTAAGCGATTCTATTGAAAGTTGGGTAAAGCAAAAAATTAAAATTGAGAGCACCACCGGTTTTCTCAGAAGAAAAAACGTACCACATAAACAAAAAGTCATAACGCAATACAAATTGAAGGTAAAAATACATCAATTCTGGATCATAAAAATCGAAACCTTTAACCAAGGAGTATCTTTCAAATTTCATATTGCGGTCTATAGTCTAGAAGAGCGATAACGAACCACTGATACGTACATTATTTTAAAATCGCCAGACAGTATTAAATTACCCTTAAAAAATACATTAAAAACCTACTACAGTTCTGTGACATAGAAAAATAGAATAAAATATTTAATATTGCAGATTCTGCATGGGACTGGCAAGGGTCCTAGGCGGAGTGCATTCTAAATACATTTTATTTTTGAGTGCTTCAAAAAGACATTTTAATTTATTACTAACTCTTGGTTCTAATATTGACTGCAAGTGCGATGGCGTTACTGTTATAAAATTCTGCTTTAATAATGCACCCCACTAAATTATAGAAGCAATTTCTGTGCCAAAATTTGAGCTCTTTATAGTTTAGAATTTTTGGCATATTTTATATATCAGGTCTATTAGCAGTAACTTTTTAAACTTAAAGTTAGATTAGTTGTTTTTTATATATTTTTTAAAATAAACTTTCCGTAGTATTTTTTTAGTGTTTTTCTAGAATGTTGCATTAATAGCAATAATTGAGAGGTGGAAGATATGTAGAATCTTCTGGTAGAACCCACATAAGTGTGTAGAGCAAATTACTTGGTCGCTAGTCTAAAATGCTGACAGGACATTACGAAATTCATCACCGACAATAAATAAAAATATAAAACCCGGGGACGAAACAAATAATTTCTTGTTCCGTTGCTGCTCTGGACCATAAAACAACACCAAATTTAGCATATATGCACACATTACGGCGGATTTAAAAAAATTCACAGTATTTCGTTAGAAATTGATAATCTGCGTCTCAGAGCAGAATCCTCTTATCAATCACAATTTGCAATATCTCTGATGTTAAATAATGTATTACCGTTTTGGCAGAAATTATATATCCAAATTTAAAAAGCTTCTTCCTCGATCTCTCTATTCCAAGATTCCATATTATGATTTATATTTCAACTTAATCCAAGAGTAAATTGTCAAAACAATCTTTTTCAAATTGGCACAGTACAAACAATTTTTATCAGCCATGTCATCCTTTTAGATATCCTTTATTCTATCTTTTTTAATATCTAATATATGTATTTATCTTCAAAATGATAGACTCATTAATACAAGTAGTTAACATATACATTGAAGACTTAACGTTCTATTGAACTCCAAAGAAGCCGAATCTTGGGGCAAAATTTTTGTTTTCTCATCCTTTTGCCTCTTACAAACATAGCAACAGAATATAGGCATCCGCAGCTTTAATAACTGAACACTTTACATATATAGACCTAACACTATACTTCACTGTTTTTCATCATATAATAAATTTTCAAAATGACACTAGAACAGAATAAGTAACACGCTGAAATAACTAGCTGGTTTTGATTAAAAATAATTTTGCACATAACTTTACCAGGGCAATTTGTTGAAAAATTCAGAATATGTAAACAGAAAATTGTGATTATGATCAACGATATCAGAACTGTAGATTATTTTCCTACTGAGGTACACTGTTATCTCAAAAGGGATGCCTTACGTCATACAGTCTTTAAGTAAGGCATCTTAAGAAAATATTTTAATATTGATGTGTTTAAACGTTTATTTGGTTTCGTTGAACACTTTTTTCTTACCTGGTTAAGGGTAAGAATCAAATCTAAAGTACTAGACTTATTCCAGAATGGTTTGGCAAACTTTTTTTGCTTATTTTGGTCTGCTTATATACTTTTTATGTCTTTGGCGAAATTTTAGTTCTTTTTTATATTCTGTAATTACTAACATTTTATCTGCAACTCCTTGCCACTTCTCCGTTATCATTTCATGTATAACTAATACTAGTAATATCTCTGTAATTTGTTTAAATGTTTTTATTTTATTTTTACAGCTTTCTCTTGTTTATTTTCCACTTCATATTTAGTGTGTTTTCGTTCTTTTATTAAACATTTAGTTTATTTGTACTTTTTACCTTTGTGTCTTTATATCACTGTAGCTTTCTTTAGTAGTATCTATTATTATTCTTTAAATTTTAGATCTGTATCGTTCTCAATTTTCTATATTTTCTGTGTGTAGTAACCGCTTTCCGTTTTTGATTATTCTTTCATAGAGTAATAGGAATACACGACGTTTAGATCTGATAATTATTTTATTTATTAAGCCAAAGTATTTACTAGAAAAAATTAAATATTTAATTTGTATGCCTACAGAAGTAGCCTAACCGGTACATGTGGTTGCAAGATGCTCATAACAGACAGGAATACCACTATAGACCTTATTGGCATTTTACTAACTTATTAAAACTTAATTTGCATTGCGTACAGTTTCTAATTGGTACGTCCACTCTAGTGATGTTTAATAGTTTAAGGACTTCATTTATAAACTTTCTTATAACAGGCTCTGATACGTTTGGTGATAGTAGCATAAGTTTTTATACAATCTAAATGGAGTAGTACAAGGGAGTAGCTTAAAAACATTTGTTTGTGCTGGTGTTTGGTAATATTTAAGCTAATCTGGAATTTCAGATAACAAAATTGGATAACTCTTTGATCATTGGTCGGGCTGATCCCCCGCAAAGGATCTCGAAAGCTTCCTTAGAAGCGGCGAAACCCCTCCAAGGGCTGTTAAGCCATTCATTCATTCATTCTTTGATCATTGGTAAGTAGATAGAGATTTCTGGGCTAGCCCCACTCTTTACGATGTACATATGCACTCTATTTTTTACACAATATTTTTTCTCTAAAATTATAAAAGTTTCTTCAGCGTTGTAGGAAATCCAACAATAACGCCATTTAATTGTTACTCTCCAATAAATCAAGGCCGTTTTGTAAGTATGCCGCAGCAGTTTCTGCTGTATCAACAGACAATAACGGTGTTTTCAGAGGTTCGCATGACGAACGTGTAGAGTAAATAAAGAAATAGGCGAGCAAAGATCTGTTGAGAGCTTGAGCCTGAGTGACTTATTTTAACTTTAAATGTGCGCTCGATTAGTTAGGATTTGAATACAAGGTATGACCGGTTTGAAAAGTGTAATTTAATTTTGTAAAGTAAGCCCTTGTGCCCAATGTCCAAAAATACATCGGTACATACCTTGTTTTGAAGCTCTTCAATATTTCTGCAACGATACGATGTTTTTGGTAAACTGTAGTATGTTTTTCTCTAAATCTAAATGGCGCGGTAAAATTATAAAAGGTCTGTGGTTTCCCAGATTCTTTTGGGAAAAAGTTTTTCAAAAGTTTCTGACAGAAGATGGGTCTGTAGGAAATTGGGACAGTGGCTTCCTAGCTTTGATAATCAGTGCTTAAACATGCTTGCATTGTAACAGAAAATAACACAATCGCAAGATACTATTATGCAGGACGTAACCGTACTCAATTTATTCTTCGCAGGAAGTGACCACCGTCTGGTTAGAGTCGCAGTGAATATCAACATAGGGCAAGAAAGGTATAAAATGACACAACGCAAACCTGCACTAATACGGCAAAACCCGTTAAACATACTTGAATGCCCAAAGATAGTGGCAAATAACTTAAGAAAACTGAAACCCAAAACACAAACACATATATAGATAAGTTAAATGAAGCAATAACCAATGCCATAATTGAAGATACAAAGAGATGCTGTCTAAAACAGAAGAAATAAAGTAAACTTAGTGCACACACAAAAACATTACTAAAGAATAGAAGGTAATTAGTAAACCAAGAATCTGCCAGCATTTCAAATATAAGAGAAATTAACAAAATAATCTTAAAAAATATAAGAAACGATGTAATAATGAACAATAACATGAATAACAAGAGAAGAGTTACTCCAGATTGTTGGAAAGTTCCACAGCGAATTACAGTAATTGAGATATATTACCAAGAGTCAGAAAAGCTCCCAAAAATTACATGCCGTGTAAATTCCAAATACACAAAGATATATAAGAACTCTACAGCGTGCAGTGAGAAATTTCAATTGAAAAAGTGAATTAGACAGGGGGATACTCTGCCCCTAAACTTTTTAATGCCAAGTTTGAATGCGCTTTCAAACAGCTCAACTGAGATGATATTGGAATTAATATAGATGGAAAAAATCTTAACAACTTATGCTTCGCGGACATAATTCTTATAACAAATGACAGCAAAAAAGCCGGAAAGACGCTAGAATAACTAAAACAAGAAACGAAAAAAGTTGAATTGCGCATAAACAAACAAAAACAAAAATTATGACCAACTTGGTACATGGAAAAGCAATAGCGCTAGACAATAATATTATAGAAAAAGTAGCAGTATACAAATACTTAAGTCACGGGGACAATCAAACACACGAGTTGAAGAGAAAAATAAGCCGGGGATGGGCAGCCTTCGGGAAGCTTTGAGAGGTATTAAAGAATAATAAACTACCTAATAGTATGAAAAAAAGAATCTATAGCCAACGTGTTTTGCCTGTAATGACACAAGAATAGTATAAATAAAATGAGAATAGCCCAGAGAAATATGGAAGGGGCTATGCTAGATATTAAGTTACAAGAAAAAGAACAGAAGTTGAAGATATCATAAAACAAATTATAGTTCTCAATTAGTTACGTTGCGAGACTCACAGATGGATATCCAAAATAACAAGCTGGAGACCCCCTACCGACAAAGAGAGCAGAGGAAGACCCCCGACACGATAGGGCGACGACCTCAGAACGAAATAAAGACTTTCAAGGAAAGTCTAGATCCTGCAGTAGGCTCCACTAGCTGTGCGATGATGATGATGATGAAGATACTATTATAAATTATGATAAGTAGAGCTAAAGTTATCTTGGGCAGGTGTTGCAGTATTTTTCTTACTATTAAGCCGTACATGGGGGTTTTGCGGGTGCTGATAAATAGTACTATTTATCGAACTTTGGCAAATGAGAGTAGTTTTAGAGGAACTGGCATTTAACAAGGAGCATCAATGAAACTTTATATTTCCTTTGCTTAGTGTGGTGGTGTGGAAACATTCGCAAGGTGTACGACGAATGCGTCGGATTTTTCTTTATCTGGTATGTTACAATTCTCGTCGGATATCTTAATTGGCAAAGTTGCTATAGTGGACCAAATAAAATAGTCACCTGAGAAAAGTTGAGTAATGCACTATTTAAGTGCTTCTTTGCCATTTTTTTAGTCTTATGTAAGTCTGTTACATAGATTAGTAACTTTTGTGCTGCTAGTTGTTTCCATCTTTTTAAGAAATGATAATGAATAATGAACATTGATGCTCAATGATACCGACAATCTAATTAAATGTTTTTCAAAAGTAGCTTCCTTTCTCGACAAAAATTATGTAACTACCTCGTATATTAAGTTAAAAATTAGCTTAGTTGGCAACGCTTTAGCCAGAAGCGATGTGTTTCACTAGCCCTTTTCTGGGGAAAATTGCCTGTTAAACCAATTAATGAGCGGCAGGCGTTTTAAAACGCGGCCGCCGCTAGCCCCCGAGCGAGAGGAAGTGCAGGTGTAGAGAATCGAATAATACAGAGTGCAGCGGCAATTACTGACGAAATAATCGAACGGCATAGCCATTAATCTCTGATGTTGGTTAGGTACCCAGTTAATTACAAATAACTCGATTTAGGCGAATGGGTTAAATGTGCGCGGGTAATCTATTGAAATTAGTAAGCAGCGCACCTCAGCAAACGTTGACTTAGCTTCGGCAGCGTTAATAATGAGCCGCGCCGAAGCTAGTAAATGTAGTGAGTCGGTAAATGGCCTGTGAGGGTAAGACGCGGTAAGACCGGGTAAGTCGGGGTCAAGGCGCCCCTCGCGGCCCCGGGCTACAATTAGATATCTTTGTGCCATAATTCACATGTAATCTCTGCTAGCCTCCGAGCACTCATCTGCAAGTCTCTCGCCTGAGCCGCTGTTGAGCTTTCGGGAATTCCGCCGGGGAGAAACTTTTTTGAAGAACGGCGATTACGCCGGCATTACGATGCAAAGTGTCCGCGCAGATTCCGGAATTTATGAAAATTCCGGCCGGCCGCGCGGCTCCTCCCCGTCGCTGTGATAAGAGAAATGTGTACGAAATTGTCTGAAAAAAACTATTAAAGCGATATAAGAAAAACTGCAAAATTTTCTGACTTTATTTCTTCACTTATTTATCAAATTTATTTGTTTTTGCAAGGTATGTTATCTACTATAGGAAACGTTAGGATAAAAGTGTAATTAAGATAACTTTTCATTCATCCATAGCTCTCGGTTGCATTAGAGACTTAAGACGTAAAAAATGCATTTTTTGGTAATGTAGCCATTTCGAGGATAAATATTTATCCGAAGCACGCTATTTAAATTTTTTTAATGTAAATATTGTAGCCAATGCAGTCATGTATACTGTAGACATTGAAATTCATGTTACTAAGCTTACCATAATAATAAACTAAAGTCTTCTAAAATACAGATATTAGGAAGTTATATAATTTTTAAATTATTAGATGCAAAAAACTTCACCTTAGCATCTGTGCAATCGCACAGAAGACGTAATAGTCTTGCAGGGTCGCTGCTAAAAAGAGTGTGTGCGAAAATGTAGTGTTCCGTCCACATTTTTAACATTGATGACTTCCTTTGCAAATGAAAAGAGACTAGCCCCAAGGGTGTTTGTATAAACAAGGACAAACTCATAATCCAAGACAATGACGTTCAAAGGGTTTGTCACTCACTTCACGTGATGGGCAAAGAATGCGATTTGTTCATCTCATATCAGAAAACAAGCACTGTGACCTTCCACGGAAATAAAAAATTCGGTCAAGAATCTTTTTGTACAGCCAACCAGTGAAACAACTGAATTACTTCAACTATTTAAGATATGACGTAAGATACGATGTAAACTATGATATAAAATCTTAAGTGCATTAGAAAACCCCCCGCAACAACGCTAAGAAAGGAACACAAATAAAATTTTGTAAGACTACGGCAATTTATGTCTTGCCGTATGGTACCGAAATTTAGATTTTAAAACAAAAAAAAAATCACACCCAAGCTTTAAAGATGACATTCTTTAAAGCTGTTGAAGAATATACCAAAGTTGACAGAGTTAGAAACGACGATATAAGGAGTACAACCTGTCCTAGGAACACTTGAAACCAAGGAACAAGACTAGAAAATATACGTAGAATAAAAGATTTCTGATTACCACTCTGGTGGAAAAAAAGAAGTGGGCAAACCAAGAGAAAGATGGCAATATATGAGCCGGGGCAGATCCTATGGCTTTAACCTTAAGTGGAAGAAGAGGCTGAAGAAGAAGCAAACGGTATAGGAATGCTTAATTTGTTTTTGGTATAATTTTTTATTAATTGGTTTTTTTATTCAAGTACCGTACAAATTTTTTAGCTAAAATTTTTCTAGGTTAGAGTTACCTTTAGATCTCCAAATTTGGATACCGCACGTTCTTCGTGGTTTTGTCGTTGGCCCATACAGGAATTGCCTTTTTTCTTCTTATCAACCAAATTATTAACTTCTTTTTCATTACATGAGTTTGTCAAGTCAGATATTTTGAACGTTGTAGTATCTGAGTGTTACTTAACATAACTGCAAAGAAAGTTGTTTTCCTTCCAGTAAAAGTTACTTGAGCCTATTTCGTTTCGTTCCACTAAATGCGCCATAGTTTAAAACATTTTACATCTTTTAAAGTTCGTGGGTCACTAAATTATGCCAAAATTACAATATCGTCTTCATAGGCAACCCCTAATGTTTGGGGTATTCCTGAGAAATTCACTGTATACAGTAGATATAAGATGAACCCTACAATAGTTAAGCTTCTTTGCCCCAAATATGACTTTAGTAATTTGCAAAGTTCTATTGATTGGGTCTTTTTGATCATATATAACATCTTGTATGCTAAACCTTCTCAATAGACTGGCTAATTATTAGAAATCTGGATTGACTTTTTGTCTCTTCAAGTACCTTGTGTCATGGTCTTTCCAAAAACCAAATTTATGGTCTGGTATAATGTTGCTTTCATCAAAAGATGGTTTTAATTTCTGCAGAAAGATCTTTTCAAATACGTTAAATATAACAAGTAGCAAACTAATTGCTGGTATAAAGATTTTTCCAGGTGTTGCTGCCATAAGCATCTATGAAGTATTTCGTTGCTCTGGACATGTTAATAATCGTAGTGTTGCATGGGTTAAAGTTATCAGTTTTATTGTTTTATTGGTAGCTTTTCAAGAATTTTAGTGGCCATTAGGTCAGAACATTGTGTTTTTTAAATTAAAAGTAAGATACTATTAATTTTTAACTTTTACTGGCCTTCTAATTGAGCAGTTTCTTTGAAATATTTCAGTTTTGAGAGTTTAATAATCTGCAAAAGTATCTGTTATCCCTTAGTTAGTTCTCGTCCATGATCTATCGGATTTTCTAATCGGAGGCGATAAAAGTTTTGTTCTTTTAGTATTCTGACAGCTCCTTGATTTTAAATTTTTAATTCTTGAGCGATTTCGTTGAGTTTTACTTGCTTCTAAATTATCCAGTAGTTTATCAAGTTCTTCATGGTGTTTTTTTATATTTTTCATTTAATGATTTCAGGATGGTATGTTTTAAGTCGCTGACTTTCATGTCTGAAGTAGCTTTTCAAGCCGGTGGCCATATGGTCTGTTGTTTATTTATTAAATGTAAAAAGAACTAGCAAATAATCAGAGGGTAGATTCTAACAGGATTTAATTTTCAAGTGGTTTTTTAAAACCCCTTAGTGACATGAAAATTTGTTAAATGTGGAATTGACGTTATTCTTGATCATTTTATTTGATGTAAAGCTAGTCATGTTGTCTTTGATTTTGTTTCAATACAGTGGTAATAGCTGGAAGATGGCCTGACTTAAATTTTAAAGTTTGTAATGTTTAAATTCTTTGTTATTTTCGGCTTAAATAGTATCATATCAGATGAGGGTTTATGTATGTTATACGCCTTAATACTTTTAAAAAAGAGTTGACTATCGTGTATTGAAGCAAATGTTTATTTTTCCAAAATCGAGTTGGTCCGTTGGTGTTTCGCAGGGAAATTTTTGAGATACGAAGTATCCTAATTTATTTTGTTAATGATGGCTCTTAATAAGGTTGCGTGACAAACCTATCTCTTCCAGTAACTTTGTCACTAATGTTATCTATTTGCTATTGCGATACATTTGGTACGATTTGCTATTGACTCTTTGGTATATTTTGATCCGAGCTACCTCTAGTTGTTTGTTGAAAATATAAAACTCTTTTAGAATTCGTAGACGTAAAAATACATATTTTCACTAAATAATTGACAATTAATTTATTTGACATATTTGAGTTCGTTTGCACATTTAACATTGGTATTCTATAATAATATTTTTAATATTCTGACAATTTTGTTACTCAATTATTTTAATTTTAACCCGCAATTTAAATTTTGCTTTTGATTCAAGTAAATATGCCATGTTAAAGATTTCTTGGCTATTTTTCGATTGTTGTAGTTCTACAAAGAACATGAATAGTGCAGCTTTAGTGATTCTGCGCCTAACATTGTAAATATTCAAAATTATGTATGTGTGCCCGGCTATTTTATTGGTTAATTCTACAAGTTTAAGTATGGGATACATGTTTTGTAGTACTATTTTAAAGGTTTTGTTAAATTTCTATTGAAAAATGTGAAATTCAGTTGGTTTTATACAAGTAAGTGTTGTTAAATAGTATGACTGTGTAATAACTTTATTGCCAGAGTGGTCCCGTGGTTGAGGGACGGGCTGCGATGCGGACGGACCCGGGTTTTATTTCCGGAGATCTCTGATGCATGGCGGGTGGCCTATTCAGTCACTAAAAATAATTGAGTATCTGCGTTCACTCGAACAATGTGTAATAATGTCGACTAAGGGGCGGTGCTTGCACGTCGCCCCGCATCAGAGATGGTGCGCGACGATCGGGCAGAGAAAGCACACTTATGAGAATCTTAACCTTTCAGTTTGCAAACAGTGCTCCCACGCGGGACGTTAAAGATTTACCATTATTTATGTAATAACTCTTTTTCTCCAGCATATATTAGAAGTATTTAGACCATAAACAAAGAAGGGTAATAATTTTTTAAATCTCTTCTTCAATGTTAGAATGTGTAAGAGATTAGTAGTTATTCTATGTGCTTGGACTCGTCTTATATTTGATGTTTGCATTGTTCATCGTTAGAACTTATAAAACCTGCCTGCCTTGTTGATTTAATTGAGATGTTATATATGTTCTGATGTGCATAAGACTGTAAGTGCTAATGAATCATCACTGGTATGGTGGAAGAGTATTACTATCTGTATATAAAAGTACAATGTAACCTGAAGCCACTGGAGCAAAATTTTGGAAGCGCTAGGAACTAATATCTTAAAGCACAAATACGCGTCGGTTTCTACCAAAATATAATTGCGGAATCCAACAATAATTAAAATAATAATCTGTTATAGTATCATTCTGATAATTAAAAAAACGGAAAACAGCAGCAATAATACCTTATACAAAATAAAAATGAAAATTTGTAGGATAAAAATGATTAAAGTGCTTAAATCAATCCAAATTATTGGAACTATTTTTGGCAACAAAACATTTTTTGGAAAACCAAATACAATAATAATAAAACAGAAATCAATAAAGGTTAAAGAACTGTAGAACATAATAAAAATTAATTGAAAAAAATACGCCTGAATGTAACAGCAAGGTTTTAGTAAAGATCAGCTTTACCAGTTTTTTTAAAGATCGTATAGAGTACTACACTACCGCTAAATAAATATTTTGTGCCTAAAAAGCACAATAAATAAAATTAGGAGGATCACAATAAATGACCTAGGTATATTCTAAATGTTGTATACGAAATGTCATAAATAAAAACAGGAAAATATTGTGCTTTGTATTTTACTCCTTTAAAATAGCCATTCATCCAGTATAACATAAGAGTGACATAAAGCTTCGTATGGTTTCTCTGGTTAAATATAATTGATATTTTGGTAGTTCTTCAGAGCCAAAGTATGTGTATCAAACACTCATATTATGCGTATACTGAAGTGGATATAAAACAAATTTTTAGTTTTTATTTTTATTGGTTGGATTATCAACTAGGTAAATCCAATCCGGCGCTTTACTAGGATTGCTGAGAGCATTCTTCGCAACCCGACGAATTTCAGATAAACTGAACCTTTTACAAAAATGGCGTGGAAGGGGGAGAATGGAAATAAGTTAGGAGAAAAGCTTATCGTTATTGTTCTTTACCAGAAAACCAATTCATTAAAGAAATGACCTGACGAAGATCAAAACTTTTTGGGAAGAAGAAAGCTACCGCAAGATAATCCTGGAAAGAAAACGGACCTACAAATCGCATATTAATAGGACGACAACACAAATAGAAGCAGCAAGAGCAGCACTCGGTTATCTCTTTCTCTCTGAGAGCTAGCGATCCGATATCAACAAGCTGCTTGTATAAGAAAGCCTTATATTTTAGGACACATCAACAAGCTTTTGATCATTCAAAATTAGGCTTTTTTTTAATACGTCTTTAACGCCCCTAGTTTGTAAGTAGTACATCCCCCAGACTGCTCAAGATTTAGATAATAAAGTTCAAAACCATGGCAACTTCACTAATCGTGCTTATACAACTATGAGATTGACAGAAGTGGCCATCACAAGTCCCTCGTGAGGAGACACAAAAGCGGCCTGTATGACCATCTACTATCCACGTCAGGTCTTATCAAGAGGACAGAGGTTAGGGGCTGGACTCAGGGATATTTGATTTCGCTAGTAAAGTCAAAGTCAACACCAACGTTCTTTCATTGCATCAATATCAAAAAAACAAATAACGATTTGTTAAAAAGTAAGTATTTTAAGTAACGAGGTTACTAAAGAGAAGAAGCTGAAAACTAATATATTTAAAGTAATTTACAAAATTAGCAATAATAGTGTTATTAGTACTGAGCAGAAAAGTAACTAAAAAAGTTATTTAAAAATTTTAAAACAGTCTAAAATATTCTAAAACTATTCTTCGAAAATGCTACGATTTAAACACTGACGTAAAATAAATTGACATGTTAAAACGCACCAGGTAGTACCTAGTATCCTTTCGTTAAGATACTCAAACACAAACCAAATTATTCCGTCATCCAAGTATTTTGGTATGTGAATGAGTTCACAATATGTTCGTATATGGTTTGCATGGTCTTGGATTACAAATTTTAATTTCTTATATGTTAAACCCTCTAATGGATGATTCCCTCAAGAAATTAATAAAATTAACTTATTTATATAATTTGACCCGAGCAACATCGATAAGTATAAGTATCTACTTTTTTCTACTTTTATGGTGTAAGTTTATTCAGCCTTTTCATAAATAATGTCATGTCGAAAATCCTGGAGAAGGTTAAAGGTGACTATTTTCATTATATGTTTTAGTGAGGCCTTGTTTTACGATACAAGATAAGTGCACTTAACAGTTCTGTTGCTATAAGAAATTGAGGATATCTCAATGGAATTTATCATATAACTCTCTTCTAAATATTAGAAATGTATACTTTGTAATTCATCGTATACTTAAACATATGCATATTTTACCAATTCGCTTATGTCGAACTTTAATTGGTTTCTATAAAAATTTTCTTTGTTTGAGGATTATAGATATTGCAATTACTTGACGGTAATGTGTAGCCGTACTGTTTTTCTTTGAGGTGTAAATTTAAAAGTTTCCAAGAAGGTGGGCATTAAGTAGACGAATATAAGGCTGGAGTGAACTGACAGCTTTTTTATTTATAAATTTTTTGAAAACACAAGAGAAAAACCAAACAGAAAAGAAAATATAGATTATCTACTAACAGAAAGAAGAACAGACTTACAATATTTAATATACGCATCAGAAGAGATATTCTTTATATCAGTAAAAAAAAAACAGATAATGTCCACTATAAAAAGTATCCAAAAACGGAAAAGAAAATAAATTATCAGTCAATACGTTCTTATAAATCGAAAGATAAAAAGACAGCAAACTAATATGATAATATAATCAACTGATCCCCACAAAAATTAAATAAAATATAAAGAAATAAATACCAAGGAATTATAGAAATTGTTTAATAGCATTATCGTAGAATCGGCAAATATCACGTGTGGTACAAGTAGGATGAATAATTATAAAAAGCAAACTGTATGGTGGACAGGCGAAATTAAGAAACAAGTTAAAATAAAAAAAGACATGGCAGACATACTTAAAGAGTAAAATAGACGTAAATTACGAACTATACAAAGAACAACAGAAAAAGGTTAAAACTATAATAAAAGAAGCTATACAAACATCATGAAAGGATTTTAGACTAATACTAAAGAAGATACAACACAACATAAATATATGGAAACGAAACCTCGAGGAAAAGGGAATGGAAATAAACACACAAAAAAGTAAAATACTACATATCAAGAAAAACAACAGAGAAGAAATAGAAGAACCCATTTTCCTGGATGGAACACAGCTATGTTGAAAAATATGAATATTTAGGCGCATATATAAAAAATGATGGAAGAATAGATGACGAAATAAACAATAGAATAAACAAAGCAAATAACATTTATTATCAGATGAACAACACCATCATAGGAAAGGAAGAAATAAGCACCAATGCAAAAATGCACCTATTTAAAACAATATTCACCCCGACTCTGATATACGGAGCAGAAACATGGGAAATAACCGATAAACATAGGTCAAAAATAACTGCATCAAAGATGAAATACCTCAGAAGAGTTCTGGGAAAGACTAAAAGGGACAGGATAAGAAACAACAGCATAAGAGAGGAACTGAACCAATACCCAATTGTCCACAAAATTGAGAAAAAACAATTACAGTGGTATGGGCACGTGCACCGCATGGACATCGAAAGATACCCGAAACGGATAGCGGAGACAAGAATGGAGGGAAGAAGAACTAAAGGCAGACCCTGAATACAATGGAAAGACAATGTAAGGCTATCGGCTAGGAAAAGAGGAAAAAATATGGAGGAGATAAAAAGAATGGCAACAGAGAGGAAACCCTATAGGGAATGGATAAGGGGCCCAACGCCGTGGGGCATAAATGGGAAATGGGAAAGAAGAAGAAGACTAAAGAAGATAGTAAAGAAAACCAAAAATTATTTTTCAAAGTACTGGAATACATTAGAAGTGATAGAAATGTTGATACAGTAGAAATGAAAAGTAAAGAAAGTAAATACTAACAGATAAACTGTAGAAAAAATATTTTTAAAATATATTAAACACAGAAATTGAAATAAAAACCCAAAAAGTATATAAACAGTCATAAAGCGGACGACGCAAGTAGAGAAGAGGAGGAAACTATGGAAGAAAAGTGAAAGACATAATAATAATGTTGAAAAATGGAAAACTACTTGGCCACGTTAAAATTACAGCAGAGATGGTTAAAAATATGGAAGAAAATGTAATACAATTTTCGTTAAAAATTATAACAAAATTTAGGACGACGAAGAAACACCAAAGATTGGGATCTGACCCTTATAGTACCAATTCATAACATAGACATAGCGTCTTATTTGTTCTATACAATTCTTTGGGGTAAGCTATTATGATGTTGCACATAATTTTTAAGATATTTAAGCGTAGTAGTGGTATTTATTTGTTGAATTTATTTTCTTTTATTTTAAGATACCAAAAGTCGTTTTTCTTTTGTGTTCATATCTTGCATGTAAACAATTTATTGCCGTAATAAAATGAAAAAAAAACGATATGTCTCTATAAAACAATGTGGGGTGTTGACAGGGCTAATCAAGAACTTTATTATTACGAAAATAGCAAAGTATTACAGGAAAGTATTTCGGCATCTTATCGAAAAGTGCAATAATTATTTTTTAAAAAACATTTTTTAGGAATTTAGAATGAAGGTTACTGAACAGATTTTTGAAAAATATCTACAAATCGTACCTCGACATGAACAAGGGGATAGGAATACAACAAGATTGATAGAAAGGCACTTTATATCCCACACTCCTCCAAATCCAATCAAAAAGGAATTTCGCAGAACTGTACCGTTGCTGTTCCAAAAATGTGCCGACAGAAGAAAAATTTCAAAAAAAAAAACAAAGGACCTGGCGCGAGGATTGCAATGTTGGTTTGTAAATGTTGCATAATTTTATGTTTTTTTTCAGATTCGAAATTGCACAAATTAAATTTTTTAGCAATCTGTTGTATGCTATTCGATGGAGAGTTCTTTGCTCTACAAGACAGTGTTTTTTGTTTTTTCATGTCGTGTAATTATTTTTATTTTTGGGCTTTCAAAGTAGAATGTCAGGTTGACAATGGTGAGCATTTCCGAAGCTTTCTTCTATTCCTACCCGAGTAGAACAGCGTTTGTATATCAAAACAGCCGTATAAGAAAAATATATACACCTTGCGTTTTTAGTTATGGAAACGCGTCTGATAGGGTACCCAGGAACAAAATATGGGAATGTCTGTATAAACCAAAAGTAAGTAACAAACTAACGGGAGCAATCAAGAGTCTATATAAAGAAACATCTAATTGCGTAATCAGCAAGGAACACGACATCTGATGTAAAGCCTTATACATAGGTCACCACAACATAGAAAAGTGGAGATTACAGAATGCGTATTTGCAGATAATGTAACACTGAAAGCGAAAAGAACTTTACAGTGTAATCTTAATATATGGAACGACAAATTCTCCAAATACGGAATGTAGATCAATAAAAATAAAACTAAAATGATGGTTACATCAAAAGAAAGAAAATAAGTGCATATACAGCTCTAAAAGACAAAAATAGAAACAAGTTAGCGATTTCCATTATTTAGCGGTTGTATTATATAAGAAAAGGAAACAGCAATAAGAACTAAACAACATAATGCAGAAGGCTAACATAATATATTATGCTACAAGCACATGTTTAAAAGAAAGGAATAACAAAGCACACAAAGATATAGGCGAATCCTCACATTCAGATGCGAAACTTGGGTACTTAACCACCAAGAAGAAATTAAGACTCTTAAAAATGAAATACTTAAGAAAAGTTAAAAACGTTACTAAGAAAGATGGAGTAAGAAATAAACATATTAGAAAAGAATTATAAATAAAATAACTTAGAACTTATATTGAACAAAGATAATTGGCATGGTGAGGACACTTACGAAGGATAAGCAACACAATACCGCTTAAACAGATAAAAAGGCAAGAACGAAAAAAGGCCGAAAATAAGTTGGGACCAAGAAGTAGCAAGAAAAGGAAAAACCTAAGAGAAATTCGACAAAAATGGGATAAAGATTTTTGATTATATATAACTTCTCATTGCTGGTAACCATATTATTTATAGGCTTCTATTTCCCAACAAATCGTAACAATCCAATAAGTACTAAAGGCTCTTAATGTTACATAATACTTGAAATTGCAGTATCAAGAAGAAATGAAAATTAACTCAAATTTTTGTGATGTGTTTAATAGCACGAAACAAATAAATAATTAAGTTTACAAAACAATTGTCTGTGAACATTTACATTTATTTAATAAAAAAGCTCTTCTGACCATCTTCATTCTTATTAGCGTTAAGTCAAATAATAAAGAATGGCGTCTTGATGGACTAAATTCCATTCATTACCGATACGCTTTCATAACTCAGCAATATTTCTAGAAAACTATAGATAGCGCAGTACCTTTTGCACATTAATATTTCAAACATTTTTGCTAGATGAAAAGTCAGATGAGCAGGCCGGTCATGAGTTTTGTCGAAGGAGGTTTGAGTGTTATATGCCACAAGTGGTCGAGTGTTATCCCATCGAAAGATTTCTTGGGGCACTTTTGAAGAAAGGAAGTACCACGCACTGTAAAACCGCGTCAATGTGCGCCTGACTGGTGATGCTACTTCTAATTTTAACTGGAGGTGACCTCAACAATCGTACCCCTAACTGGCATTTTACACCTCAAGTAGGAAAGAGGTCTTCTTGCTCCATTTTTTTACATTTACAGCGTATCACCATATGACCATAGTTTCGGCTTGAACAAAATCTGGGTCATGTACCTAATCGACATTTTACACCTCGTACGAACGAGATCCTTTTGTTCCCTTTCTTCATGCTTCGATTTCAACAAAACCTGGATCATACCTCTAATTGGCATTTTACACCTCATACGAATGAGGTCTTCTTACTCGCTTTCTTCACGTCTATAGCGCATCACCATACGACCATAGCTTCGATTTCAACGAAACCTGGATCATACCTCTAATCGGCATTTTACACCTCATACGAATGATGTCTTATTGCTCCCTTTCTTCATGTCTACAGCGCATCACTATATGACCATAGTTTCGGCTTGAACAAAACCTGAATCATACCCCTAATCGGCATTATACACCTGGTACGAACGAGATCCTTTTGTTCCCTTTCTTCATGCTTCGATTTCAACAAAACCTGGATCATACCTCTAATCGGCATTTTACACCTCATACGAATGAGGTCTTCTTGCTCCCTTTCTTCATGTTTACAGCGTATCACCATGCGAGCATAGTTTCGGCTTGAACAAAACCTGAATCATACCCCTAATCGTCATTATACACCTGGTACGAATGAGGTCTTCTTACTCGCTTTCTTCGCGTCTATAGCGCATCACCATACGACCATAGCTTCGATTTCAACGAAACCTGGATCATACCTCTAATCGGCATTTTACACCTCATACGAATGGGGTCTTCTTGCTCCCTTTCTGCATGTCTACAGCGCATCACTATATGACCATAGTTTCGGCTTGAACAAAACCTGAATCATACCCCTAATCGTCATTATACACCTGGTACGAATGAGGTCTTCTTACTCGCTTTCTTCACGTCTATAGCGCATCACCATACGACCATAGCTTCGATTTCAACGAAACCTGGATCATACCTCTAATCGGCATTTTACACCTCATACGAATGAGGTCTTCTTGCTCCCTTTCTTCATGTCTACAGCGTATCATCATACGAGCATAGTTTCGGCTTGAACAAAACCTAAATTTATTTGAAAAGGCGGTTTTGTGCTGTGTCTTTTTGTTGCTGGTGCAGAGAAGTCACATTGACAGTAATCAACATCGAACAGAGAAGGTAGACAATTGATGTTGGGTAATTGTCCACCATTACTGCGTTAGGACACCTAAAGTCGCGCTGTTTGTAATTGCAAGTCTCTGAAGATGACATTCTCCCGGTTGGTTGTACTGCTCCAATCCCTGGTCTTTGCAAATGGATACCTTTTGGACCCACCAGTTTCATATTCGCACCATAGTATTGCCATAGCACCTATCTTTCGCCTCCCTTTATGTAGGCCAACAAAGCTAACTTGTTGACAATGTAAACTTTGTCGACGGCAAGGGATTCTTACGCCTTGCAAATTACACGTGCCAAATCTGAATAGCTGAGAACACTTTACGCCTTTTCTACATGTGCCATCCCTACTGCCCTCAGATTGCATAACTAGAAAAAACATAAACAAATCTTGGGCAGACGTAGACTTATGGTTCTCAAACCTTAATCGTTTCCTGATTCTATTATACTATAGAATTTGTTTGTGATGGTGCTGCAATTTCTATAAACAGTGGTGTACATAAAGTTAAGGAATTTTCTCTCATTATCAAGTATCCTAAAAAATTCTTGTTTGTGGTACAGTTTCTCTGCTATACAGTTTACGACCCACATTACAAAATTGTCCCTTTGCACATTAGTTAGAGTTGTGTATTAGAACTTTGTCGATATAGTAAGAAGTTTGGACGACCCTCAGTATTAATGAGAATACCATGGTGACATTTAGAGAACAGTGGCTGTTCTTATGCACTCTCAAGTATGGCAGAGTAAATGCAAGATCAATACAAGCGGTGTTTTGCTTTAAATGTTTTTAAAGTGAGAAAAGTGTAGGATGCGCGGCCGGGAAGCGGGCGTGGGAGCCCGGAAAATTCGCCGCCTACCTAATCAAGATGTATTCGGCAAGTTTTCGCGCTGCGGCGGTGCACAATCACCAAATGAGCCAAATGTAGCTAAAACGCCGTAGACATCTGAGTTATGGATCTGGATGGAGCAAGTCGATGCTCCGCCGGGCCGGCCGGGCCCGCGCGATAACACGTCGTTTTCCGACTTCCGGGCGCGGATGAGTAAAGTGGCGAGAGGAGAGATAATAACGGAAAATATCTGGCGACCGGAACCGCAGCCAGGTACGGCGCCCCACAATGCTATCGCCCATCGCTCCAGACGCATCTTCGGCTCCTCCGGCGGCCGCCCCGCACCACGTGCGGCGGGCGCCGCGGCAGCGCCGACGCCGGTTAGTGCAGAAGGAAACGCGAGGAAATTAATATCGTAAATATAAAGTTGCAACATAACTCACGCTACCATGAATTTTTTGAAATATTGGGGCCACAAATTATCGTGTACCACGTGGCCGCTGTTTAAAAACGGATTTATGCCGGGATAATTTAGTTTGTATTTATGTACAGGTGAGCACGGAACGGTAGATTTATAGAAATAGGCTTTTGCAGTGCTCACTTTTTCGGGAACGAATGGCCGCGGTTCCCGGGATTTATGGCGCCTTTAAATTACACTTTGGTCTCTTCTTCTTCCGACATTATCTTTCCCGTACAACCCATTCCTCCATTTTTTAGTTTTCTATATTCCATGCATTTCATAAGTAATTGCCATATAATAAATTCCTTAACTCCTCGTGGATAATGTTAGGGATTTTAAAGATTTAAAAAATGGGACAAAGGTCAAAAATCTTGCTTTTATTTTTTTTATGGAATGGGCGAGTCATGAAGGGTGCATATATAATTTCTTGGTTTCCTTTTTATCAAATACTTTTATGGCATAAACTTTAAATCTAAAGTACTTGAACATCTTGCTCTTCTTCTTCTTCTTTAATCAGCGTTCAACGTTCGCATGCGAACAAATGCCTCCTCCATTACTTTCCATAACTCTCGTTTCTGCTATTGTCATCCATATTTTTTCAGTTATCTTCCTTATGTTATCATATCGTCTGGTTAATACTTTGCTTTTCTCTTGTTACTCATGTCTGCCTATTTGTTTCATCCTTGTTTACCCAACATCTTCAATTTTTGTTTTTTGTCTAATACATTCTTTAGATTTGTGTGCCTTTTAGTTTTATATATAATATTGCTCTTTCCATATTTCGTTGGGTAGCTTGTCAATGATCTTTTTGTAAATGCTCGCGTTTCTGCGTCACATTTTGAAAATACTTGTTTTCACATTTATGGCAAATTTCTCTTTGTTTCTTAGCATATAGCTGAACCCTCCAAGTGGCATCCATTTGAGTCTTATTCAATATTGCAAATCTGCATGTTGCATGTTTTTGCCCAGAGTTATCATTTGGTCAAAGTATGCGTATACTTATTGACTGTTTTAACGATTTCATTTCCTAGTTATATGTCTTCTTCTTCTTCTTCTTGGCATGACGTTTTTTGTATTATTTTAATTCATATTTATTGTGAGCCCAATTTCTTCTTTAGTTCTTGTAGCGTTATTTTGAAGTCGTTTGCATTGTATATTATTAACACAACTTCTTCGGCGAGTCTTTTTTCACTGATCATAAAACCGCGGTTTTCTAAATTTAACTTCTTAAATATTCTTTTAATACTAACGTAAATTTAGACTACGGCATTTCCCTTTTGTAAACCTCTTCCTATTTCTATTGAGTTAGTTTTCTCATGGAGTTAGTTCTTTATATGTGCTTTTTAGGACTCGATGTATCTTGAGTCTATTCTGCAGTTCTACGGTAAATTTCTTATAACCCAGGTTTCTAATGTGTCGAATGCTTTGTTGCAATCGGCAAAAGCGAAATATAGATGAATATTGTACTCTTGTGTTTTCATTGGAACATTAGGTATGGCTTGCTATATTCCTTTCTAAAATCGGCGTGCCTCTTGGGTGTCAATCTGTTTGTTAATATTTTAGTAAGTATTTTATATGGTATGCCTAACATAATAAACTTACTGGTCTGTAGTTATAAAGTTCTTTTTTTCTTTTTTGTGAATTAGGGCCACCACTGAATTATTCCGCCCTGACGATATTTTTCTTTCTTTCAGGCACCTTACTAAGCAAGGCTTTAAGATGTTTCAATAAAGTTCTGTCTGCGTATTTTATCAGTTCTGAAGCTACCTTCACTTTTCCCGGTGCACGATTTTTTTAGTCTTTCATCGCTTTTTCTATTTTGATTATTTGTATCTCTAACATTTCTTTTTTTTCTACCTTTGTTATTGTTTTTCCTATTTCTGCCAGTTAGCCAGCAAAGATTTTTATAATAATTTTCGTTTATATCCATTACATCTTGTCGTTTCATCATTTTCTGTACGCAGTTTGCTTGTCTGGCCAATTCGCTTCTTTTCTCTAATAGGTTTTTTGTTTCTCTACGGAGTTTTTATGGTTTCGTATTTCCATTGCCAAGTTTTGTTATTGCCGTTCTAGAAAGGATGATCGCTTCTGTTATGTTTTTGTTTATGTTGTCTAGCGCGTTTTGCTTTCTGCGCTGTTTCCTAAATTTTTTCTTAAGTCTTCTTAGTATATTTCCGTGTGTTCTGCTTAGGTTTCTCTATCTATTTAGTTTTTTTAACTGTCATTATTTTTCTTCTCATACCTCGAGTTTATCTGTAATTTCGCTCCCACAAGCCCGCGTTTATTTTTTGTTGGAAATCTATTAATAACAGTCATGTTGGTGATTAGATGTTTCAGCGATGATATAACAGAATCTGTATCGTTTTTAATTTTGCCATTTGGACTGCTTTATTTCCATTTTTTTTCTTAAAAAAGGTATTTATATAAATAAACTTTGACTTTCCGTTTAATTTACTAATGTGTGTTTTCTTGCGTTTCCTTCATCTATGCAGAAATTACCAACTGACTTTTTGCTATTTCTTCTGTAAATAAGAAATAAAAAACTATAGGACTAAATAAAGTAAGAAGAACATTAACAAAGTTTATATTCAGGGAATAAAGAAAAATAACAATATCGCCGGTGTATAGTTTTTAATCCACAGAAAAATAGAAAAAGACATGCAGCCTCACTAAAAGTTGTTTATGTAATATTACAAATATCCACACAATACAAAGTCAAAATTACATAAATATACGCCCCTACTTCAAAATATGACGAAGAAGAAGTAGAGAGCTTCTGTGAAGATGCTTCAACTGCAATAGAGAAACACAAAACACACCACTACGCTATTGTCAGAGATCTGGTTATTAAAAAAACATTCAAAAGTACAAGTAGTGATTAAAATGCAATTTTAGGGAGAGGGGGTCAAATATAAATAATATATTAGAACATTCCTGATACAGTTTTATTGAAATACTTTTTATAAAGTATGTTCTTGGTGGGTGAATGAACGAATAAAAAATTAATAACTAGACAAGTTTTAGTTGAAATTTTAAATAATCAGTGTGCTTACGTTGTATAAAAAGCTTGAAATACTTCACATATCAGTTTAGAACGCGTAATTTCAACAAGTTCTATTCTTGTAAAATTCACGTACATTCTGAATGTCACAATTGTTTAGTTATCTATGTGTGCCAAAGATAATTAGATTATTTCGATTTTTCAGAGTTTGCGAAAGAGTAGAATTATAAAAAGTATATACTACACAAATAAAAGAGACTTCCATATTTTCTGTGTTAAAACACATAATTTACTTTGTATAAGATAAACTATTGTTGGTCTAAGATCGTACCCTAATTTAGTGGACTTTAATGTAAATCTCAACGAATGTGGCAACAAGTTGCGCTGTACAACTTTTTTAAAAATTTTCGAAATTTAAAAAAAGGTGATCGAAACTAGTTATCAATACCATGTAACGTAACACGATGATTTTGACTTCACTACCATAATTAGAGGTTTCTGAGGTTAAAGGTTGCTTAAAGGCTCTCCTATCAACTTTACAGCTCTGAAAGAAACGATGGTAAAATGCCCGCAGCTCTTATATTCTTATATAAATCCTAAGCGCTTAGAAAGATAACTTCCCGCTCATGTAATCTAAAAGACGATTCTCAAATCCCGATTTTGAATTACCTGAAGCTTGTTGATGTGTGACTTTGCGGTTCAGCTCAGAACAAGATAGAGCGGACCATCGCCTTCTACACGATGGGCTTCTAGTGGATATTTGACTGCCAGAGTATAAGAGGACACCGAGTGCCGATCTCGCCGTCTCTGCTCTGGTTACCACGCTACCGATATGTGCTCTCGATATCAGCTTTCTATCCATAATTATCCACAGATAAATTGTCTCCTTCTTCCATAATACATCTCTTCAGATTCCTTAGTTCATTTCACAAATGAAGTGGTCTTTAGGACCTCCAAACTTTTTTCCATTTATTGCACCTGTCCTATAAGAGATTCAGTCGGGTTTAGAAGGATGATCTCAGCGAATTGGACAATTCCGCTTGCATATTGGAGAGCGTCGTCGATCATAAAGGTTGTACAGTATCACCTGCAGAAGAATTGATGTCAAAGCTTTCTTGTGCACTAGGTCATAATGTCGCACTTTGTCAAAAGCGTTGGCCATGTAGAGGAAGACTACGTGGTTTGCTTCTACCATTCATGTTGACATTTCGTGAGTTTGTGGAGACATTAAAAAAACATATTGTCACTCCACGATAAATTTTTTATTATGTACGACTTAAATATAATTTTTTAAAGCTGTTGTGTAGTCCATTTGAAAATAATTGTACTTTTTACATATTTGGTCATACAAGAGCATGGTGATTTTATTATTATTTCTTAATTTTTACTTTAAGAATTCACCGCACATTTTTTTATAAACAAGTGTCACGCCTACTTCAGCAAGGATAGCATTAAGAAGATTATTTACAACTTCTTTTGGTCAAATTATGTCGTCCGTGCTCCCTACTTTACGGTATTTAGTGTTTGCCTAGCCAAGCTTTACTACTTAGTAAGCTGTCATCGCTTGGGGCCACACAAGCTTGGAGACTAACATGTGGCCCTCTGTATGTCTTGTCTTTTTTAATAGGATATGTGATGTTAGTTATTTTTCAACTTTTTTAAGAATTCTCGATTAGTTAATCGTGTGCTTTATTACTAAATAACTTGTAGACTATGATAAACTTTCTTTACTTTTGTTACTGTTAAGTATTCAAAAAGATTATACGGATTTATAGTGTAAATCAAGCAACTGCACAAAATTGGCATAAACAGTTTCTAAACAATTTTATTTCTTCGCTTCTTTCCTGCTGGTGATTGTATACAATTTTTTTCTTTATTTAAGGACCGATTAGGGGAGCGAGGTTTTGTTATAATGAAAGCGACCGGGGTAGCATTTAATTACAGAGTTTAAATAATATTTTAGTTGATGCATTAAAAAATACTCAAATCAGTTTTAAAAATTCTTTTTAAGAGTACAACAAACTCTGTTGCAAAAAATTTTATTTTTACAGGCGTAAATCCTTTACGATGCACAAGTTATATTAAATTCCTTTGCAAAAATCAAAAACATAATTAAATGATGTGCTTCGCTACCAAAGGTACCAGTAAGAACATAAAACGTAAAATAGTTTATGATCTTGCATATTGATAAAGCAGTAGATAGTTGGTTCTTTTCTTTTTTCTCAATCTGCAGATTGTTTGGCAGCTCCCTATCTGACGTTATTGCAAGCCATTCTTTTCATCACCTATCAGCTTTTATATGTCGTGCAACTTGTTTTGAATATTGCGGTCGCACCCTTTTTTGTGGGTTATGTCCGACCCCACAAATGTTGTCTACTTTTCAAATCTATAGCAGAGTTCTTTCTTCTTCTGTCGTTTCAAAAATTTGTTTTTCTTTTTGGTTCATTTTATTATCAAAATTCTTCTTCAATATCATAGTTCTCTCATTCATTATTTTCTATGGTTTAAGTTCCCAAGTTACATAAGACATTACTGTAAATATTTTTTTATCGGAATTATTTTTATTTTTAAATTGTAACTGGGTGAAAAATTAATTGCTGGTTATTGTTAACAGGGCCTTGGGTTCTCTTATTCTTTGTTTTATTCCTTTCTCTGTCCTTCAATCTTCTAGAAATATACTGGTTAGATATTTAAACTTTGGTATTTGGTTTGAAGTGTCGTCATTCACTTTAATATTAATGATTTTAGAATAATTAAAGCAGACCACAATATCTGCTTTCATTATTTATTTTTACATTAGTTACATCAAATTTATGAAAAGGAACTACGCCACTCAATTTTTAAAAAAGTTTGAATTCGTAAAGTAAATTTTGCCAAATCAAAAGGATCTATATAGTAGAAATCGTAGGAGATTGCCAATGTTATATTATTTTCTTCAGCAGAACTGCAGGCCTAGAGGTTGTTTCGAAAAATAAGTTAAGCAACTTTAAGTGTTTCTTTGTTCAGGGAGATTTCATGCACAACCAGGTATTATTTTATTTTATGATATAAAATTACAAAATTTTTGAGTATGCCAGCTAATTATTTGTAAACCAATATGGTTTTCGAGATGTTAGCAAAACGAAAGTAACCCACATGTTAAACAAATTATGTTTGTGCAAACGTCTCCTATTTGACAGAATTGCTAAGAACTTTTTTATTTTAAACATATTAAATAATAAATTAGTTACTAAATAAAATAAAAAACTTTGATTCGAATAGCAAAACTTCGATCAATTAAATTAGCAATAAAGTTATTTTCATACAGTTCTAAGGACAACATTGCGCATGGAGATTTTTGGTTTATGCAAAAATATTAACAAGAATTGGCCGAAATAAGAATACGGCCATTCTACACCTTTGCAGTTAAAGTATCGCCTGGAAAATCATCTATTTAAAAACAAATATTGAAACTTTAAAATATAGGATGCATATTCTTGACAATGCTGGAAAAGTGTTGTTGAATTAGACCATGGAAACTTTTGCTGATTCAAACAATTTATCTTAAATTGCAGAAAATGATGTACTTAATGATCTGACAAATTCAGTAAGATCGGTTAGAAAATTTGACGAGATATAAAGCTTTATACTAAGTAAAACAAAAGTTTAGGACATTTCAAACTTTCGAAAGACTCTTCGCTTGCGTAGACTTATAAAACCACACGACGAGTTTTCTTAAAATGTTATATTTTAAAAACAATTCTTACTATAAATAATCAACCATTTCATTAAACAGGCAGGCCTTAAACAATTATTTTTTATGTAAAGGATGTATTTTAGAATAACATTTGTCAATAAATATATTGTAACAGGTTGACCCCAGAAGAGTCTGAAAGTGCTATGCGTTGGTAAGGAACGGTTCCTAAAAGGTTTGTGACGATTCTCAAGAACTCGGCATGGTTACAAAGAAAGATTCCAATAATCTGTTCGGTGCGCCAACGTAAAGTCGTAAGTATTTCTAGGGTTAAATGTGTAGAAGAACACATCGGCCAATGATAATAAATAATCAGTGAGAGTATCAGTGCGGTAATCAATTAATTGCTAACCCGCTGTGGAAATAACTAGTGAGTGTCTATTATTTAATAATTGTTAAGTGGAAGAACGAATTTTTGACATGCCAATACAATTGAACGAACTAAAAGTGGATGGAGCAGAAAACGAATTAGAAAAGCGTAATTTAAGAACGACCCAGAAGGAACCGTGCTATAGAAAATATTGCGAAAGATTGTAATAAAAAAATATAAAAACTCAGACATGTAATTATTTAAAACCATGGATCTAGATGTGTTAATCAGAATTTTGAAAGAAAACGATCTAAATCATTTAGAGAAGGATGAGGGGAACAGTCTAGAACATTAAGAGGATTAACAATAAACATTAAAATTTTTATATCTTGGAGCAAATAATTAAAGACTAACCTGGAAAAATATTTCAGAAGTTTGATTAGATAATTAAAAAGAAAATTACAAAAAGCAAAATGAACCATCCAAAGGTTTGAATAGAATGTTGTAAGAGAACTGCACAGATGTAGAAAAACACTTTGGAAGAGACAAGAAATAAAAACTCTAGAAGTTTCAAAACGGAATTAAAAGTGGATGCAAAAGAACACCTAGAGTTTCAGAAAAGTGTTAGAGGAAACATAGAAGTACAAAGCAAAATTAAAAAATTGCAAGTAGAAAAGAGTTGTGAAGTTCAGGAAACTGCAGTGTTCGACGACCTCTCGTCGTGGAGCAGAAACTTGCCTCAGAATTAAGAGAAGTGAAAGAATAAAAACGCCAAAGGAAAAAGTATATGAAGGGATGGTCTTCAGAGCGAACTTTCTAGAACGTTGAATCTAAGTGGCTTTATTAATGCCAAGAAGTCAAGTTTTAGAATATCTGGATGACAGAAAACCTTTCTGGATTAAGAGAACTTTGTAGGAATTTCAAAAGATTTATTTGAGTACACTACTTAAACAAATATCAATATAAATGTAAATTGTGTGTGCTAAAAAATAAATCCCTTTAAAAAAGGAAAACATCCAATGCGATCCAATTACAAAAAGCGAGAAAAATTAGGGTAACTAATATTTCTGGTTTATTATGATATGTTACCAAAGATATATTTGTTATTTTACCATTGGTTCTGAAGGGTACGCAATACCAAACCAAGAATCATCAACAGTTCACTGCTAGTTTTACCGTTAGAACCTATTCAACTTTGAGATAGTATAACAATTTATCTACAAATCATTTCAGAGACACAGGTCATCGCGGTTCTGGTGCAGAACAGTCTTAAGGAGGGAGCAGTGCAACGGTCGACCCCAAGAAGGCGCGTCTCCTAGAAGGTCAGCGACGATTTTCACGCAATCGTAAAAAGATCCCAGTAATTTCGCAAGGATTCTAGAATTAAGTGTGTAAGTACTTAAGCGTGGACGGTCAATTCTGATGTAGTAAAATGAAGGTAAAATGAAAGCTTCATTAAATTTTTGACCTGCAAGTGCTTCTATAATTTGTCCAAACACATGATAAATATAGAGTAAGATTATAGAGAAAGTTTTCCACTGTAGTTTAAAAGAAGTCTTAAAATTTTTGTTGTATTTAGCCAACTATATGGGGCCCGCCGTTGTCATGAAGCAAGATAGCGTTTCGAATTGCCTGAGAATGCCATATCTTATTCCGACCGCAATTTCATCCTCAATGCGAATATTGTCCTCAGTCACGTTAGTCTAAGGGAGACATTGGTGGCCATTTAAACTGTTTCTCGCCTTCTTAAAAATTGTTTATGTTACGTGGACACTTAACATCTAAATGACAGTTTTAGTTTGTTTTACTCACCCTTATAATTGATTTGTACATTTCATCTTTTTTACTGATATCGTATATTTTTGCGTTCCGTTACTATTCATTCAAGTATTTGGTTTATGTTTTTCGACAATTCTTGCTACTTTCACATTTTTTAACAAAACTACTGTTGGATATGGAATACATTAATTGAATATCCATTTGGATTTTGTTGACCATTAAAAAATGTTCTTGTTGATGTAACTCGGTTTTATCGTTTTGTGGACCAACACAGAAATCGGCATGGAAAACACTAAATTCAACTAAAAACTTGATGTTTTCCTTTAAATATGATTTGACGCACTGAGTGCTTTTGCCTACAGAGTTTTATTATTAAATGTTAGCAGAAGTGATCACCATGATTTTGCAAACGACGCGTTTATCAGACGGAAAAACTGTCGGTTTGTCTGTTGCTATTAAACTTTTCCGAGCAAAATGTTTTTTTCAAACTGCTTTAATTATGTCATTGCGAATTAATATCGTAATATTTTATTTATATTGAACAAATGCAGAAATTGTCTTAAAACGACGACCTCCAAAAGTAGTCTTTTTCACACGATACATTACTGCCATATCCTTGATACATTTTTAGTGCCGTAATGAAACATTATAATAGAAAATGTGTAAAATGCGTCTATGAATATACAGGTAAAGTAGTACTTGCTAGTTTAAATCGGAATTATTTTTTATTTTTACAAAGATGCACTCTACTGACTAAGGAAAACATTTTTCTTAACGAATCGGTAGTTTTTTAATCCCGCTATCTATCCCAAGTGTTTCTTTTAGTGGTCCAAACAAAGGACTATAAAAAGACTGTTTTAGTATAGTTTAGAATTAAATCTTTAGTTTTTTCTACAATATGCAAATTTTGATTAATCCAAAAGTTAACAGAAAAAATGCAAATATTCTCCTCAATCACGCTGATCCTCGGGAAACGTCGGTGACCTTTGTATTTTACTATTTCTTGTCCTGTTTATTTATCCCACGCGTATAGTTGAACCTTTTCAAAAGTGTTGTCTTCAAACTGTACCTTGAGTCTTCTTAGAATTTCGATCAGTTTTACACCCTCTGTCTTGAAAAACTTTGTAATAATCCGTTGTACAACGGATGAGAGTACCTCTTGTTCTGACATCTAACTACTGACTAATAAGCAATGGTACGATGTGCTCTAACGCTCATATAAAAGAAAATGCATTGAATTGTGTAGTAGAAAAACAACCAGAAAGCAAATAGTACTTTCTAGGGTGTCCTAAAATTGTATTTGTTCTTTAAATGACAGCTTGGATGAAACAGTTTCATAATTGAAATTAAATACATACTTGTAAATACTCAAACTGGCAACTATCTTTTTCGAAACTGGGAAACATCGGTTTTTAATTATCTTTCTCAGTTCATGGCTGCTACCAGATTTGAGTAAAATCTTACCGTTGGTGTGTTTCTATATAAAAAGTCCGTTGGAGTGAGTTTTAAAGAACCTGCAGAGAATTCAATACTTTTTTTGTCCAATTTTTTTATTCAGAAGATTGCATAAGGATGAGCTTTTATATTAAGATGGTAACGGGAGGTGCCCCATCTTGTTGAAAATACATTTTTCGTCTTCAAACAACTATTAGACGCGTGGACTGAGCGATTCTTGCAGCAAGCGTAGATAAAAATTGCTAGTGACGGTTTGTTCAAAATAATAGCCTTGGTATGTCCAATTCTGATATTTTGCAATACATTGTAACATCAGGCAGGTTCAAATGGTGCTCCATAGCAACATAGCGGATTTTGACGAGCCGAATAAGTACAATTAAAGACAATTTTAGGTAATCACGCACTTGCCCAGATGCGATTTATTGTCATTAAAGGGTGAGTACATTTTCTAGAATACCCTATATTATTTTCTTTGCTTAGTAGGTTAAAATTTCAATTATTTAAATAGAGTACAATAATAACTAAAGTAACTTTAAAATTTATGATGAAAAGCTACATGAATTAAAAGAAAACTAGATAAGCCTGCCCGTGTGGGGTTGCTAGTCCCCCATCGGGCGCCTCCCCAGGTGGCGAATAGGGGAACACCTCCCAGATATGGGTGGTACCGGGGAAATTAAATACCCGGGGTGGACCAAAACTAGCATATCAACGGGCAGCAACGTGGATATTAGTTCGTATAGGCGGATGTCAGGAAGACAGGAACGACTATAAGAACAGATAACCTTAAGCACGGAATAAATGATATTGAAGTGGTTAAGATATTGCGATGAGGAAGGCAACGGAAAACCACATCATTACTTTTCCTAGTAAAATCATCATGGTAGTGAAGACTGACAATCTAAATCTAAATGTTACTGATCATGGGTATCGGACCCCAAGATCCGGCAGGGGAGGAGAATGTTGGGCCTCCCAGGTCGTCATCAAGCGAAATCCCGGCAGAACGAACACAAACACAAATAGAAATACATTCTTGAAGATAAATAAGTCACCGGTGAAAATAGCAACATGGAATGTCAAAAGCATGTATCAAGCAGGAAAGGTACAAAATGTTATTGCTGAAATGAAACGGATGGACATAGATATTCTTGGAAACAGCGATACTCAATGGCCAGGGAACGGAGAATGCACTATAAACAACAACTACAGCGTTTATTACTCTGGTGGAGATGAACCCAACCACAGATATGCAGTTGCTACAATACTGTCAGATAGACTGAAACCGCAAGTTAAAAGCGTGATAAATTATTCAAATAGAATAATGTTGATACAACTACACTCTCACACCAATAACATCAATATTATTCAGATCTATGCCCCAACAGCAGACAAAAGCGACAATGAAATAGAGGAATTTTATAATCACCTGGATATACTGATGAACTCCATCGCTAAAAATGACGTGACAATCGTGCTTGGTGATTTTAATGCAAAAATAGGAGAAGAAAGTGTACAGGATTATGTTGGCCCACATGGACTAGGTCAGAGGAACGAACGTGGAGAAAAACTCATTGAATTCTGCCAGAACAAACAGATGGTAATATCTAACACATGGTTTAAGCTCCCTAACAGACGGTTATATACTTGGACCTCACCAGCACACACCAACGACCACGTGGTACGAAACCAAATCGATTTCATTTTAATAAATAAAAGATATAGAAATGCGCTTCTGTCCGCCAAAACATACCCTGGTGCAGACGTGGGATCAGACCACAATCCAGTGGTGGCTACTTTTAAACTAAAATTGAAAATAATAAAAAGAAAACGTCTGGATCCAAAAGTCAATGCCCGAATTTTAGAAAATGCTATGGTAAAAACTGATATAACGAAAGATATTAATATAAAATTAGAAACACTAAAGAATTCAAAAGAAACAACTATCGAGAAGCAGTGGCTAAATATCAAAATAGCAATAATAGACGCAGCCAACCAAAATTCTTCAGAAAGAACCCAATACGCTAAACAGGAATGGATGACACCTGAAATCCTTAAATTAATGGAGACGAGAAGGAAATATAAAAACATAGATGACAACAAGTATAAAGAAATACATAAGATTATTAAAAAAGAAATTATAAAAGCCAAAGAAAAATATATGACCGACAGATGTAACGAAATAGAGGAGCTTCAGACGAAACATGATACATTCAATTTGCATAAAAAAGTTAAGGAGATGACGGGAGTAGCAAAGAAGAGACAGAGAAGTATTATGAAAGATAAGAATGGCAACATAATTATAGACATAACCAAGCAAATAGAAATATGGAAGGGATACATAAAAGAACTCTTTGACGACGACAGGACGTCAGAAATAGAAATGGAAGATAACCAAATCAGATCGGATAGTCCGGCTATAACGCTAGAAGAGGTTAAACATGCTATATACAACTCCAAAGACAATAAAGCCGTAGGCCCAGATAACGTACCTGTAGAATTTCTAAAGCTAATAGAGGACGAAAATCTACACTTACTTGTAGATCTATACAATAATATATATAAAAAGGGAGTATTCCAAACGATTGGTTACGATCGGTGTTTGTACCTCTACCCAAAAAGAACAACCCCAAAGACTGCTCAGAATTTAGAACAATAAGCATTATGAGCCATACTCTAAAGGTGTTTTTGAAAATCATACATAAAAGGATCTACAGAAAATTAGAGGCAGATATTAGCGACACACAATTCGGATTCCGAAACAACAAGGGGACAAGAGAAGCACTCTTTGGGATAAATGTTCTAATACAGCGATGTCTCGACATGAATGTGGATTTGTATATAGGATTCATAGATTATGAAAAAGCCTTTGATAAGGTAAAACACGATAGGTTAATAGCAATTTTGAGACAAAAAGGCTTGGATCCTTGTGATATCCGCGTCATTCGTAATCTTTATTGGAAACAACATGCGGCGATCAATGTTAATGGCCAGTTGTCCGAAAATATTGAGATCCTTAGGGGCGTTAGACAGGGATGTGTACTATCACCTGCCCTCTTTAACATGTACTCTGAGTGTATATTCCGGGAGGCTTTAGAGGACCAACAAGGAGGGATAAAAGTGAATGGGCTAGTGATCAATAATCTGCGATATGCGGATGACACTGTAATAATAGCTTGCAATCCCGACGACCTACAAAACATGCTAGAAAATATCAACAGAGTTAGCAAAGAGTATGGTCTCAAAATGAACTGTAATAAAACTAAATTCATGGTCATCAAGAAAATAGGAAATAATAACATCAACAATATAAAAATAAAAATCGAAAACACCGAAATCGAAAGAGTGCACAAATACCGATATTTAGGGACCATAATAAACAGTTGTAATGACCAAGCTACTGAAATCAATAGAAGAATCGAAATGGCGAGGGCAGCGTTTGTAAAAATGAGGCAATTCTTCTCTAATCACAATCTCTCGCTAGATCTGAGAATGCGCATGGTACGATGCTACGTCTTCTCGATTCTGTTGTACGGAATGGAGGCTTGGACCCTTAAACAACAGCAAATGAAAAAACTGGAAGCCTTTGAGCTCTGGATATACAAACGCATACTTAAAATATCATGGACAGAACACGTTTCCAATGAAGAAGTCCTCCATCGCGTGAACAAAGAACGAGAGTTACTACTGACATTGAAAAAACGCAAATTGGAATATTTCGGACATGTCATGCGAGGTGAAAGATACTGCTTGCTGCAATTGCTCATACAGGGCAAAATCTCAGGACAAAGATCGAGAGGCAGAACAAGGATGTCGTGGATGAGGAACCTCCGGGAATGGTTTGGATGTTCATCAATAGATCTATTCAGAGCAGCTACATCAAAAATTAGAATAGCTATGATGATTGCTAACCTCCGATAGGAGATAGCACTTTAAGAAGAAGAAGATAAGCCTGGTATATGTTATAATTTAGTTTAGTTTCAAATTTTGTTTTCAACGTTTAATATTGGCAATAAAAATTCCTTTCATAAAGTTACAATGGCGCAAAAAATAAGTTTCTACCATGGAAGAGCGCAAATTAATAAATGGGACTCACCCTTAAAAAAAGTAACTAATAACAAGAAAACATATTCAAGTATACATAGAGTAAAATTGCACAATTCTATTTTGAAAGAATTTACCGCATTTGCGTACTGAAAATCTAAAACATGCATGGCTTACGTTCGAGTTGCAGTTTACGTCAGTTCGTGCAATGGCGACAGAGCCGTTAATTATGGGGCGAATTAGCGACATTTTCGGCATTAATTAGCGCCATTATTAATCACCACTTCGAAGGTAGCCCCTCCCGGGCAGATTTAATTTTCGTGCCTGCAGGCGCGGAGAAAAACGCCGGCGGGGGCCTTTGTCTCCGCGAACTTTTCGCAATCGCAAGTAATAAAAAGCAACTGCTTTCTGCGGCGCGAACCTCGGGAAATATATCACCTTACTATATAACGTCTTGTTAAATAAAGCTCCTTTTAAGGAAGATTAAAGCTGATAAAGAAGACACACCGGCTCTAGGAGGAAGTGTGTAAAAGCTGCTCTTTTTGCCGCGCCGCGAGGGTCTTTTATCGCGTCGTAACCTCGTAGCGGGGAGCTCAACGGGTCAGTTCCGGGCCCTCCCGGAAGCGATACGTGATTTGGCCAATTTCTTGCTACATATAACTCTCGCTTTCTTTTCTTCCGATCTGACACGCATTCCATTGCTCATTAAACCAATCAACGCGGAACGGCTGCAGGAGGAAGGATTTAGTGCGGGCTTTTCGCTTTCGCCCCGGCGCGCTCGCATTCCATGAGGCTTGAGGGTTGAAGCAATGTCTTCACTGTATCATCACCAGATTAACGCCTTAAATTGATCAAATGTAAAATTTTCCAATTTTTGTTGCTTCACTTCATCATAATTTAAGTTTTTTTTAATTTTGTCTTCAGTCGGTAATCAACTCTACAATTCTATAGTTGCACGAAAAATCAAAAAGCAGTATAATGAACATGCAATTAAACTTCTCGAGGAAGTAGAAAAATGTAGTCTGGTGCCAGCCTGGTGGGAAAAACTGTAATGCATACCTTCCCCCTGATGGGGCCGCGGTTGCTGCTATTATTTAAAAAGCCAATGACAGACATTTCAGCAGGGCTGTAATTTCCTTGAATGTCCTGTAAAAGTTTGATCCGTATTTTTATTTGCAGATTCGGTCTAGGCTACGTAACAGCCGCTCGAGTGTGCCATTTCGCGTGAATCTTTTATTAGGCACACCCGCGTTCTCACGGAAATAAAACGCGGCGTGCAACATATCAATTTCGGAATTTTTAACGGCGCAATTGGACAATTTGCATTAGCGGATTGAGCCGCGCTCATTAGCTGTGCTGGCAGGCAGCATTGTTTCTGGAAAATTTGGGGAAGTTTGCTCAATGGCTCTAGAATAAAAATGATTCTGCGTTACAATAATTGGCAAGCGGACCTTCCTGATTTTTATTATTTTGTTGTTTTCACGGCATTGTCTGAAATAATAATTGTTAACAAAAATCACAATACAAAAATGATGCGTTAAAAAAATTTCAAAAAAGTTTATTTGCTACAACTAACGACTATTAATTTTTCCTCCAAATTCTAATTCAGACGCAATATAAGTTTTTAAAAATCACACTCTCAACTGCAAAAGTTTTATACAAATAAGTTTAACAAGTTTTTGTTTGAACTATATCTGTTATGATGACTAAAATAATCTTGTTAACAACAAAATGCTTGTGTCTTAAAGTATTGATAATTTCTTATTCTAATTTTTTGCGAAATATGATAAATGTTGTTGACAGGAATAGAATGATCTCAGACTGACTATTGAAAGGAAGCCTAGTAGTAGTAGTGGTATATCTTGTAGAATAAATCTTCGAGGATATTCGTAGAATCCAAAGGAGAGTAGTAAAACCAGGGTGAGCTCCCAATTCCTTCCTTGGATAAGACTATTTCGGATAGACTTAGTGAACATAAACTGCCTAAAATATTTCAACTTATCAAATAGATCAGAACTTAAAGGCATTGGAGAATAGTGGCCACATCTAAGCTAAAGTTGTAGCATAATATCGTCCAGAACAAGTTTTCAATTTTTTGTCGAGTTTGGGAATTTGTATTAGGGCTAGATATTGTGAAACAAAATAACGTCTCAGATTGCTTAAGTGCAAAAAATAACCGTTAATCGGCACTCATCTTCACTTACTACCAAATCATAAAATCATACCTCGAAGATAGAAATTTCCAAGTGAAATTCGGAGAATTAGTATCAATTCTCCATCCCATCACATCAGGCGTTCCGCAAGGTAGTGTCCTAGGTCCGGTCTTATACATTCTATACACTGCAGACCTCCCTACGAATGCTAACAATTTGATCGCAACCTACGCTGATGATACAGCGCTTCTCTCCTCTCACACCGACCCTATTACAGCCGCTAGTAATCTACAGCAAAACTTAGACGCAGTAACCGACTGGTTCCAAAATGGCGATTCAAAATCAACTCTCAAAAGTCACTACAAATCACGTTCACTAAACGTAGAGGAATCGTCCCTGATGTGATAATGGACGGCCGAGTTCTACCCGTACCGACAGTGTGAAATATCTTGGGATGCATTTAGACAAAGGCCTGACCTGGAAAACTCATATATGGACTAAGAGAAAACACCTGAATCTTAAACTCAAGAGTTACTACTGACTCTTAGGTCGCAACTCCAAACTCTCTGAGTAACAAATTATTAATCTACAAAAGTATACTGAAACCAATTTGGAGCTACGGTATCCAGTTGTGGGTACCGCCTCACATTCCAATGTCGAAATTCTGGAACGCTTTCAGTCGAAGACCTTACGCACCATCACTAACGCCCTACTACCTACCCAACACGGAAATACGGAAAGACCTAAAATGAAGTCAGTGAAAGAAGAAATTACCAAGTTTAGTGAAAAATACCTCTTGCGACTAGAATCTCATCCTAACCCACTAGTGACAGAACTAATTGATGAAAGTGAACAAGTGCGCAGACTCAAACATTTCAAGCCGTCAGATCTTCCTAATCGTTTTTAGACAGATATAATATCCCTACTACTTACTTATTATTAGTTATTAATTGTTGAAAGTAATTTCATTTGAGGAACGTCAAAGGGCGTTACCTACCATGTAATTTACACTGCTATGTATTTCCATTATAGTAATATGATTTGCTTATTGCTAATGTAGCAGATTGCAAATAAATACCTAAAAGAAAGAATCTTCAAGAAGGCGGAATACAATGCTAATATTCTTCTCTGTTGCGCTGGCTCTCGGGCGACGTCGGTGATCTTTATTTTTAACTGCGTCTTGTTCTCCCAACGAATATTTATGATACATCTACACCTGAGTCTTCTTAAGGATGTTGCCTACTAAATGTGTTTTAAGTTTGTCAAGATTTTGGAAAGTTTTACGCCATCTTATGAGAAATTCGACAATAATCCAATGCGCAACGGACGAAGTTACCCCTTTCATCATCATCTTCTTCTTCTTTTTAGAGTGCCATCTCCTTATTGGAAGTTGGCGACAATCTCAGCAAACATCTGGCGATTCTGGACAGCTTTGACTAGTTGGTGGGTGCAGTCCTTTATATTCTCCAGCCAGGAATATTTTCTTCGGCCTACGCCGCGTCGACCTTCAGTTTTACCTTCCATTATGAGTTTCAGTAATGTGTTGTTCTTGCGCATAAGATGTCCTAGGTATGCCGTCTTTCTTTGTTTTACCAGAACTCGCGCGGTCCAGGAAATCTTTAGCAATCTCCGTAAAATCCACGAGGCACTACTTGTATTAAAATTATAATACCTTAAAAGGAAATTCTGTCCAGATAACTCTAACTACAATACTCAAATGTCATGGCTCTTCTCCGTTCACCTCATAGGGTGTAAAAGAAATTTGATTTGTTCTCGATTCGCCCAAGTAAATTATAACCATTTCTGTTTTGGTTTGTTTAGCTTGTTTAAAATCGCGACCTTATGTTTTTATGTATGTTGAACTAAATAAAATACTTTGAGTTTTCAAGTGCAAAGATGTTTTGATGACAGTAGAGAAATCTTGGACGGAGACATCATTGCCAAAGAGTTTTATTAAACTTCGTACAGTTAAGTCTTCTAAGAAAACACATTTTACCGAGGAGGTCATGTTCGTTAGAGACGCTACTTTTTTAGTATTTAATTTGCCTTGCTTCGTGTACAAATTCGCTTTAGCTTCCGGTCACAAAATGGTATAAAATGCAAATCCGTTTATTTTGCTTAAGGATACCACAGCCCTAAAAATTTGGTTTTCTTATTTTATGATACCCTGAAAAGGATTATTCAACTCGAATCAACAGATTCGCCTAGTAGAATCCTCGTTTTTGTTAAGTAGCATTACTTCTGACCCTGGAATTTAGCAGGTGACCTTTTTTGTTGATTCGACAAGCCTTTGTTATATTTAATTTTCTTTTTATAATTACATTAATGATCTCCATTTATAATACAAATTTGCTCTTGGAGGAAGATTTAAAACGACCGTTGTAACGAAGAGCATTATTTGTCCTGTAAGAAGTCAATACATTTTTTCTGACCATCGCCACAAAAAAATCACTACTTGTGTGTATAATGTTGTTTTTTAATGAAATAATGCTTGTCTTTTAGTTGGGGGCAGAACTAAACAAGAACTTTATTCAGTCCTGCATTATTTGTTCACTAGAGAGACAAATTTGGATTATCGACGAGTAAGTCCAACATATCCCTCCCAACGCTAAACTTTTATATATTTTTTTATCTATTAAAGGGCGTAAGGTAAATATGGTAACATGTTTTGCGCAGTTAGTAAGCCTTCCTTAAGAGTTATCTTTCGGATTTTTAATTTTTCAGTTTATTTATATTATAGTATTTATGATTCATCGTACTCTAAAATGGAATACAATAAAATAATCCAGGCCGTCTGACATCAGTTAAACCTTTTCGTTTTAAGAGGTGGATTGAGCGCAATGCAAAAAGCAATAGGGGCAAATGACTAAGCAAGTCAAATTTTTAGATTTTTATTGTTGTTCACAATAAGCTGGGATATTTCAGACAAATGTTGCAGAAAAGAAGAAACGAGCCATAAAGCTTGCTGAAAAGAACCATAAATAGACAACATTAGAAAATAAGGAGCCCTTCTCTAGCGAAGAATCATTAAATTTGAAGAACGGAATTCTAATTAAAAATACCGAAAAGCTAACAGCGCCGAAAAGATCACCTCTTGCAAGTCCACCCAGATTTTGCGATGGTCTTTACTGAAGTGCAATGTTTCTAAACAAAAGAGTGAAATTGATACGAAAAGCTACATTATAACAACCTCGCAAGACATTAAACACTACAAGAACGAAGTGTGGACATTTCAAGAAAATAGTGTGCCGATCTGCGAGGTTAAGTATACGCAGAATTAATGCCACGAACTTAACCATCAGGAATAAGCAGTTAGCTTATTTTCCGTATTTAAATGTAATATACTTTTATGTGCAGTTAAGATTAGAGGCAAAGATCTGCGGTTAAGAAGATCAGAAGTGTGAGAAGAAGAAAAAATGGGACTATATTTTGTAAGACTTGTCGTGGGAGTTTTACCCTAAGTGTCTAAATAATGTCGTTAAAAAAACATATTTTTCTTCATGATGCTCCTGTGAAAGATAAAAATCTTGAAATTTAAATTTTTCATTGAGGTTAAGATGTTTTGGCCTTGCTAGCGTATATACCTCGCACACTTCAGTGTAGATCTGCTTAAGAAACGGTTTGTTCAGTTTTGTTTGTGTCCTGCTATGGAGCAACATTTTTTAGAATTTACTGTAGACGGGTTTGAAGAATTGTGGTTTCTCGTTAGTAATTTCGTTTCTCTAAACAACTTTAAGAAGTATCTTAACAAAAAGGTGATAAGGCCGCAATAATAATATATATTTGTTCAAAAATCTAAAAAATCATAGAAACTTGGTGGTCAAACCTTTTAACTAAACAGTGTTACCGCTTCAAATGATAAAAGTCTATTAAAAATTACAAAATCGATTTTTACTACTTCCCAAGGACAAGAAGTAAATGCAGAATGCAAAATAAAACGCGAAATCATGGGTTAAAATAACAAAAACAAATTCTGCTTTTTCTAGTTGGTTGAAAATTACCAACAAATGCAAAATTTTTGTTATTCAGCAACACGAAACAAAAATACATGACATAACAAATAAGACAATACCTAAAAGTCACGGCAGATGCATATTTACTTAAAAATATATTTTTTCTTCTTGATACTTTCTATCTGTAGAAGCATATTTCTAATTTACTCAACTACAATTTTTTTCTACCTCTAAAAAGTTAGTGAATATCTGATTAGTCTTAATTTTTTACTTTTTCTTTTAAATTCCTCTAATTTAAAACATCTAGCTTTATACATTCCTTCCAGAAGAGTTCACCTAACTCACTTTAGTCCAATGTTTTTATCTTTTTCATAAATAATTTGTTTTAATATTCTTTCTTGTTATTTAAACCTCATTTTCAATTAAAATTTGACAGTTTCGAAATAAATATTTAAAAAGCTGATCACCAGTATAGTATATCACCAGTGATATCCATAATGCGAGTAAAATGTGTCTAGGGCTTTCTGAAGTCTATTATATCCTAGAAACTAGACACAAACATTTTGAAGATTTTTAAAATGGATAGATGCCGAAATTTACATTTTACTGTGGATAGAAAACTTACATATATAGTGATACTTTAGAAACTTGTAAAATTATTACTCAGAATAAAAAAATGGCCTAAAAAAATTTAAATATTTCGAAGAGAATACGCAGGAAGCTTCATTCTGCAATTTTTATGTTCCCTGGTGTTCCTTTGAAATAGAATCTTAATACAGTTTATACCAGATTAACCTAGAAAAAGCGTAAGATAAAGAGGCCTTCCATTAGAATCACTGTTTACGAATGAATCTGCATAGTCAACGTTCACTATCACCATCTACTATAATCAACAAATTGAACAGAGCTAGCAAATATTGGATCATCCTTAACATAGTGATAGGAATGTAGTAGTAAACTTTAAAGCAATGCCAAAGAGAGCACTAAAAAGGAGATTTGATCACTCTGCTTATAGTGCTGAAGAAAGATTGTCTAAATATGTCTAAATAAATATCAAGAATATTTTTATTTGTAGATCTTTTCTATATTTACGTTTTTCAAAATCAAGTTTGTATTCATTCATTCCATTTCTCTCTGAAATCTTTCAGATCCTAAATTAAACTTTTGGCATTGCTTTTTCACTATCATTTCTTGCAGTTATTTCTCCCCTTGATTGTCGCTCTTATTTTAATCTATATACTGCACATTTCTTAATCTTTGATAGGGACGACATCTGTGAAGTAAGAAAAATGATTTAAGTACATTGTTTATCAGGAATGTTTGGGTGGAAAGCTTGGTTGGATCAGTTACACTTTTACGACGCCTCCATGGACCAATGTATCTGCAATTACTGGAGAACACTCTGCCTTTATTGTTAGAAGATGTCAGGTTATGTGGCTGTTGAATGGAAATCCAGCTCGTTGCAGTGTTGGCGTTCACCCCAGTATCTCAATAACAGCTTTCCTGGCAGATGGATAGCTAACCTTCACTCTATATTCGGTCCTTGTAAAAATCTTCCAGGAAAAATTTGCATAACTACGCCCTCTGAGAATCGAACTTGAATGTTCTACCCAGGAATCCGCGTACTTAACCACAAAGTCGGGTCGCGGTCAGCAAAGGTATGCTTGGTTACATATTTAATTAACAATCATTTCCTGTTGTGATGAAAAAAACATTTGCCTTGAAACTGTAACTTCATCAGCTTTCCAAGATTTTGCAAATTTTCCAGTGGAATAAAAATAGCACACCAAAAATGATTTATTTAAAAATTTCCTAATAGTTCATAATTTTATAAAAAGATCATTTAAAAATGTAAAAAGTGTGCTGTTATACGGTACGGAAACGGTCGATTAATAAACAAACGATAAATAAACTACTAAAGTTTTTATAAACAAATACCTTAGGCATATACATCGCATATTCTGGCCGGAAAGGACAACAAACCAACAACTATGGACAATTACAGAAGAGGCAAAGATTGAAACAACAATTAAAAAAGGAAGGTGAGAATGGATAGTCTGTATATTGGGAAAACCATACAGTAACATTGCAAAACAAGTCCTGGATTTTAATACGCAAGAAAAACGAAAGAGGGGTAGATCCAGGAACTCACGGAAAAACTGTTTTAAAGAACATGTCATAGGGGCAAGCTAAATATATAGCACAGGACAAAAATAAGAAATGGGGGAATCTGGTGCAAAAAATATCAATTTTGTTTTAGAAACACCTTGGGCGCTCTTCGCTCCTTAGGAGCTACAGGAAGAAGAAGAAAAAGAAAACAAAACTTAAAAAAAATTAAAAGTATGAGAAAAATATTATTTGCATTTTTAATACGTTAAACCACGAAAGTGTGTTGTAGTGAGCGATGCTTAAATGAAATGTGAAATTTGCAAGGGAGCTTCCAAACGCCAAAGCTTACATAGATCCGTTCATTAATCATCGTGCCTCTACAGCCTTTATTTTTATGTAATTGGCTTGCGTTGGACTAGTCGAGTTAGGTTTTATTTTCAACCCTAGTGATTACTACCCTCGTCTGAACCTTCGCTCCGGCAGAAATTGCAAATTCGCTTGCCTTAAGCTAATTAACCGCAAAACAAGCCGCTCCGCCAGAAGTCCCAAAAAATTAGATTTATTTAGCATTAATCTTGTAATCGAGACAGAGACATGACGTGGCCCGGCCGGGGTGCCCCAGGTGCGCCGCCCCACCTGCGGCTCCTTGGCTTTTTCGCGCGGCCGCCGGCCGCACGTTAGTGCAAACCTGATTGTCCCCAATTAAATCGGCGTGACAACGCGCCGACATTAACAAGGGATAATTCGGGCAACAAGTAAATCGTGTCGACGCCGCGCCGCTCCCGGGGACTCGGCACAGGTGACGGGGAGCAGGACAGGTAAACAGCGCGGGTTTGCGATGCGGTAAACCCGCGAATATTCACTGATTGAGGCGCTCGGCTGAGCGAGGGAGGCCGCACGGCGTCAAAGGAGCCGTGCAATACATCAAATTGCCTAGAAAACGCCAGGTGCGAGCTTTGATGCCGGCGCTTGCAGTAAAGCTCGCGGCGGGCTGCAGCCGCGGTTAGGCGTCGTTACCGCAAAATTGCGCGTTTTACGGCGCCGCCGATTAATCCGCCGCTTTTTTGCTGGCGCGAGGCTGCGCCGCCGCAGACGGGGAGCTTTAAGGAATCTAAAGTGCGAGTTTAAAAAATGTAACCGGAAAATTGTACAATTCAAATTTATATCCTTACTTTGTCAAAGTTAATTTATCCTTTAAAAAGTATGTTGTCCGGAAGACATTTTTAAAAATTTTGTTCTTAAGCTTTCATTACTTAGGTTAAGTGGTGTTCTTTTAAATATAATTTTAATTTTTATTTTTATTTGTTTCGGAAGAATGAAAGGCATGCGTTATGAGTAATCTGGTAGTACGACCATCCCCTCTCATTAGAGAAGTCTTTAAAGTAATTTAAGTGAAATTACGGTGATATATTTAGATAATTTTATTATTTTTTCTAAATTTGTTTTATAATATGTTTAGATTTTAAAAAGAGTTTCTATAGTTCACAAATTTGTTACTGCTATTTTTGTTTATTGTTTCTACTTTGTTTACTTTTCTAATGTCTATTCTTTATTTGTAAAATTAATATATTACGTATTTTACTTTCTCTTTTTCCGGCAATATTTTTTTCTTTTTCTTCTTTTTTCTTCTTCTTTTTGTTCGGTTTTTACACAAAAAGATTTTTTTTCATATTTGTCTATCCTTCTAGCCTACTTCATGTAAATGTTCCACAGTCATTTTTATACACATTCGCTTTGCGACCGTGCTAGTGAGTAGATGTGTACGCTAACCCTCCTGCTTCGAAGGAAAACGAACGGATCTACAAGCCAGCCCGTGCCTGCGTCATCAACGGCAGCGACTGCAGCCTTGCTTAAGGTCAGCCGTATTTTACCTGTTCCAATTTATATTTTCTTGGGTCGCTCTTGGAAATTTTTACTTTTCATTACAAATTTTAATTTTAATTTTGTTGAATGGTCGTGCGCGAACCTAGCCGCGGTGATATCACTTGTGCGGGAGTTTTATCGGCTAGCGGCTGTTGTGAACTATAACGTGACCGCGGGATCAGCTTAATATTTTCGTGCTCAATAAACTACGAGGAAATTAAGTAAAAGGTAACTGTGTTTACCTATTAAACTTCATTAAACAAATTCAAAATGTTACCAGCATATAATGGCCCAGGAGCTAATTATAACCAAAATGGCGTACCATATAATAATCCCATGGAAGTAATCCCACTGAACAACGTTATACCGGGTGTTACATTAGCTAACACACAAATGCCGCAGTACTATAACTGTCAACAACAAAGTCAATCAATACCCACTAGTAGCAACTTCTTCATACCGCAACAGAACATTAACCCACCAGCCCATTCCCATGCCACTCAGCAGCAGCAATCAAACAACGAACGCCAGTACTACAGACTGACCTCAACCAGCGATGATGAAACAGAAGAAAACCCAAATGAAAACTCCAAAGAAAACCCATGGCAAAAGTAAAACAAACCAAGCGAAGAAAAATAAATATACCCAACAGTCAAAACATTTTAATACAAAATAAATATAGCCATTTAACCGATGCCATGGAAGAAGAAACTAACACAACACAAGTAGAAAACAAGGTCCCACGACCCCGCCAATCTTTGTCTATGGCGTAATAAATTACCAACAAAATGATAAACAAATTAAATGAAATCATAGAAATAGAGCAGTACAGCACAAAATCTCTAGCTAACAATACAATAAAAATCAATTGCAATACCTCTGATACTTACCGAAAACTGATTCACTTCATTCAAGAAAACAAAATTGTGCACCATACATATCAACCGAAGGAGGAACGAGCCTATAGGGGAGTACTGAAGCACTTACATTTTTCTACTAGCACAGAAAGCATTAAAAAAGAACTTAGTAAAGACGGACATCAAGTCAGAAATATTATGAACGCAAGAAAAAGAATAACAAAAGAACCTTTAAACCTATTCTTTGTTGACCTAGAGCCAGCACAAAGCAATAAAAATATTTATAAAATACAAAAAATACAAAACCAACTAATAACTATTGAGCCACCCAAAAAAGTTAGCACGAATAATTGTACAAAAAACAAAGACACACCTGCACGATGTGCATTATGCAATGGTCCTCATCCGGCAAGCTATAAAAGCTGCGAATTCTCCCAAGGCTTACTAAAAAAATCCAACAATGCTAGCAATAGACTAAACATTCAACACAACCCGTTAACAGCCATCTATACAGAAAACCAACCTCAAACAAATAGTATCCAACAAAATTTAAGCTATGCAGGAGCAGTGAAAAATAACAGAACCAACGAACAAAATACATTACGCTCAACTGAGAGTAGAGAACACAACGAACATCACACAGGAACACCCTCCATCAGCCTGTGCAAATTCCTTGATGAGTTTAAGGTTATGTTTCAGAAACTCGTACAACAGAACAGCATGGTGATGAATCTGCTTACCACACTGATAAGTAAAATTCACTAAATTTCTAACAATAGCCCTGTGGAATGCCAATGGCCTTCTACAGCACAAAAATGAAGTTGAAATATTCCTTCATCATAATTCAGTGGACATGATGCTAGTCAACGAAACACATTTCACAGATAGATCATATTTTCGCATACCTAACTTCACAACCTACATAACCAATCATCCAGATAATACTGCACATACTGGGACCGCCATTTTAATAAAAAGTTCTATAAGCCACATCGAACTGCCAAAATATGTAACTAATCACTTACAAGCCACAGCCATTAAAGTAAAGACACCCCATACGAATTAATAGTAGCAGCAGTGTATTGTTCACCACAGCACAATATCAAAAAAGAAAATTTCAAGGAATTCTTCCAGACACTAGGGCATAAATTTGTTGCAGGTGGAGACTACAATAGTAAGCATACGCTATGGGGATCTCGACTAATCACAACAAAAGGCAGCCAGTTGGCTAATCTCATACAGGAAAATAATTACTCCTTCCTTTCAACGGGTACACCAACCTATTGGCCGACAGACCCCAATAAGATCCCAGATCTTTTGGACTTTTATGTAACCAATGGGATCTCGCAAGGGTATATGAATGTAACACCATGCTACGATCTCTCCTCTGATTACTCGCCGGTAATTGCAACAATCAGTCAATATGCTATTCATAAAAAACCAACGCCCAGACTTCATAACAAAAACACAAATTGGGAACATTACAGGAACAATATACAAGAAGACATAAATTTGAGGGTAAGTCTGAAAACTCCAGAGGAAATTGACACCGTCCTAACCATCCTAGTAAACATCCTCAAACAGGCCGCTCAACATGCCACTCCTCACACAGAATTCCAAAATCACAAGTATATAATACCTACGGTCATTAAGAGGCTTATAGCAGAAAAAAGAAGAGCCAGGGCAAAGTGGCACTGTAACCATGCACCAGCAGATAAAACTGTACTAAACAGATTAAATAACCAACTGCAACGTCAACTAAAAGAAATGAAAGAAAAGTCATTCCATGATTATGTTACCAATCTCAACAGATACGACAATTCCATATGGAAACATAAAAAAAAACCTAAGGCGCAAATACCTCCCCTCCGTAACCCTGCAATAGCATAACAACAGTGGGCTAGAAGTGATAAGGAAAAGGCCGTCCTATTTGCAGACTACTTTGCCGAAGTATTTACGCCTAATGATGACCTTACAGACAATGCTATAGGCAGACATTTATCCGAGATTCCTATCAACATACCAAAGATCAAATCCTTTACTCCGAAAGAGATTGAGAAGGAAATCAGCTTATTAAATCTTCGAAAAGTTCCAGGAATAGATAAAGTGACTACAAAAATGTTAAAGGAGATGCCAAGGAAAGGGTTTGTTACTTACCTACATTTTCAATGCTATCGCAAGACTAAACTACTGGTCAAAACAATTAAAATTTGCCAAATAATACTAATCCTTAAACCAGATAAAGAACTCAACGACGTATCATCGTACCGTCCTATAAGTCTGTTACCAATTATCTCAAAATTACTCGAACGACTCCTCCTGCAAAGAATAAACCCTGACCCAATGACAGAAGATTGGATACCTATGCATCAGTTTGGCTTCCGCAATAACCATTCCACTATACAGCAAGTGCATCGAATCAGTCACCAAATAAATCAAGCATTAGACCAAAAGAAATACTGTCTATCAGTTTTTCTAGATGTCAGTAAGGCCTTTGATAAGGTATGGCATACTGGATTACTATATAAGATCAAAGAACTTCTACCCATCACCTACTTCAAACTGATAAAATCTTACCTAAGTAGTAGAGAATTTTGCATCAAAGTCAATGACGAGGTGTCGGTCCAACGTCCAATTAAATCTGGAGTGCCCCAAGGCAGCGTCTTGGGACCCCTGCTCTACGTGCTCTATACAGCCGATCTTCCCACCAATGAAAACACAACAATGGGTACGTTTGCCGATGACACTGTCATTCTCTCAACTGCCATTGACCCACGCATAGCATCGACCACTCTACAAAACCACCTAGACCAAATACAAACATGGACTCGTAAATGAAAAATCAAAATTAATGAGCCAAAATCTGTGCAAGTAAATTTTACACTACGAAAAGGGTTATGCCCACCATTATATTTTAACAATATACCAATACCGCAATCTACAAGTGCAAGATATTTAGGAATACACCTGGACAACAGATTGACGTGGAAAGAACATGTAGATAAGAAACGTAAACAGATTGATTTGAGGATGAAAGAACTCTAATGGCTAATTGGACGAAAATCTAAGCTCACGCTTGAAAACAAACTGTTACTCTACAACACCGTAATTAAACCAATCTGGATGTATGGAGCAGAACTATGGGGATGTGCGAGTAAATCTAACTTAAACAAAATTCAAAGGTGCCAATCAAAAATACTTCGTATGATCATGAACGCACCATGGTACGTCTCCAATCTGACGATTCACAATGATCTAAAAATTCCTTACGTGAGGGACGCCATAAAAAAAAGTACAAGACATCACAACAAACTGGAAACCCACGTCAACCCCCTGTTGCACCCACTGATTGATGCGCAAAATGGTAGAAGACTGAAACGAAACTGGTCAGCAGATCTGAAACAGGATTAGCGAGGGCAACTCACTGGAGAAGTCCTCTTCACACCAACCACGACTACCCTAGTAATTAAAAAAAAACAGCATATTAGCTTATAGAATGACTTGTAATTCTGATTTTTAATTAAATGATATATTAAAAAAAAATTTATACAGGTTTTCCCAAAAAGATTTGATCTGTCTAGTTTCCTCTTTCCCCTTGGAGGTTATTGCGTCAATTTCTCCTACCTAGCATCTGTCTCACATATCCATATTATTGTAGAGATATATTTTTTAACGTTTTAATGATTGAGCAGTTGGAATTTACTTTTCTCCAAAATTTTTCGGTTCCGAGTCTGCCCCGTTTTGTAACTTATAGTAATCTTTTCATAAAATTTAATTCTATTGTTCTAATTTTATTTCTCATCTTTTTCATAAGTGGGTACATATTTTCTCCATACACTAAATACTATGTTTTACATCACACTACAAAATGTTCTCCATTAGATGTCTTGACTGGTGCTCTTATTTCAAATTACCCTGTGCAATGCGTTGGTTTCTTTCCCATGATCATTATTTTGTTGATGTTTCACTCGCATGTACCTGCTGATCTTAGAAGTGAGCTCAAATATTTGAATTTCATACAGATTTTGATCTTCTGTCCCTCTGCCTATACATTTTTTGGTATTTAAGTTTCCAACTCCATTTCTCAAATTTTTTATTCAGTTTTTTAGCATACATTCCATATTTTTCTCATAGTGATTTAACAAAAATCTAATCAGCCTTACATGGTGAAGAGTGCAAGATTGAGTTATCCATTTTCCCACTCTTGAGCATTTTTACACCACACGTTCAGTGCTTCTTTAACATATGTAACACTAACGGCGATAGGCTGCATACCTGTGAGTCTTTTTGTTATTTTTACAATCGAAATTATTTTATTGCCTATTGGTATATGTGCTTCCATCTTGTAATACATCTTTTAGATTATCTACATCCTCATCTACCCCCCCTCATAGCTTTCTATAATTTACATCTCGGTGCGCTATCACATGCCTTATTAATATCTATACAAGTCACATGTGTGTCTATTTTCCTATTTTTTTATTATTTTCTTAACACAATGTATGTTTTGTTAAACATGATTTTGCTTTTCTAAAACTACTTGGGTTTGCATGTTGCTCTACTTCATTTTTATCGCATTGTAAAATGGTTTCACACCTACAGTTTTATATATTAAACTTATATAAGTTTTATTTCATTACTGGGGATAGTTTCTCCTGCCTCTATTTTACTAAATACCTTCTGCATATATTTTGCAACTTTATATCCACCGTATTTAAGTAGTCTCATCCTTAACTTCCCTGGTCCAAGAGTCAAGTGTTTTTAAAATATCTTCTTCTGTTGTTTTACAATTAGTATTTACATTATGAATTAGTTGTACCAAAGGTTTGGTAGCTAACCTTGTACAGTATGTCGGCTACTTTTATTGTTTATTGCTCTTGTTGACCTATTGTAACTAATAAATTTTGTAGTTTCACGTATTGTTCTTTTACCTTCTGATTTTAATTTTATATGCGCCTTCTTTTTTTTCCTTATTCTTATCACATAGATCTTGCGAGAACTTCTCTATGCACTTAGCTTTTCTAGTTTCTCGTTTCAGCAAATAAGTTTATTTCAAATTTCTACATATTTCTTCTGGTGACTGTTGCTTATTTATATCTAATTTGTTTTGTATCTTATTTTATGGTTTTTAGTTCTATGCGTTCTTCTTCTGTTGTCTTTAATATTCTTCTTCGTGTATGTGAGATATTGTTCTGCCCTATGATTATTATTTTCACATTCTGGTTACTGACAGATCTTTACTACGTGTATCTATACATTCCGTGCTTTCTTTGTTATTATGCGAAAAAGAAAAAGAAAGCATACTAAATAAGAAAGCGCCGAGTTGATAGAAAAATGACGAAAATGGCTCAAATTCCTATAAAACATAGTAAGATTTACAGAACTTAATCAACAAATTAGATCAGTAATAAAAGAATTTGAAATTATGGCATACATTTAAATTAGAGAAAACTAAAGAATTGCAAAAGGTTTTTTAAATTAACAAGAGATGCTAATGGAAATTTAATTATCAACAAAATTTTAGAAAGAACTGCAGAATTCAATGATAGAAAAATTATAAATGTGAACTCAGAAGTAACCCCAGAAATAGGAAAAATCGTAAAAATATCAAAGTCGCGAAAGAAGGCGGAATAGCACGGGAAATGTTGAAAGAAGGTAGAAAATCGCTTTTGATGCCACTGAAAAAGCTTTTTAATAAAAGTCCAGGAGCCGAAAAGATTTTAGAATAATGCGCTTGTAGTGTTTAAAAAAAAGCGAGATAAAACCAAGCTCGAAAATTGTAGAATAATTACTCTCTTATCGCAAAACTATAAGTTATTCACAAAAATGTTCACAAACAAATTTGGCCAGTGCCAGCCACGGACATAGTCGGATTTAAAACAGAAACAAAAGATAAGAAGAATCAAACTGAGTTGGACAGGATTTAGTAACTGGAAGAAAGGTTTTCAAGAGTGAAATACAGCAAAAATTGAAAACCAAATAGTTCAATGAGGATATTCTACCTGCACTGACTTACGGGTCAGAAAATTGGATATTTACAAGGAAACACAAAGAAAAATTAAGTAAAGCTATGGGAAGGTTAAAGATATAAGCGGACAAGACCAGCAACAAATGTAGAAGACGCAGTAAAAAAAATAGTAATACAAAAATGACGATAGCTCGACCACGTGACGAGGTTAGAAGATAAGAGATAGATGAAAAAGGTAGTGCATTGAAAACCCTAGACAAGCAAAAAAGTTAAGAGGGAAAGTCTCTCTGAGATGGTCAGACGATATTAAAAGAGGGGCCAATTTTAACTGGATATGGAAGAATGGTATTCATTAGTAGAGGGCTACATCAAAATTGGATTGATGTAGGCGATGATGATGATGATAGGTTTCCTTATGTTGAAACAATGTACTTGTAACCATATATTCGTGTTTCCCACCATACATTCATTATTATTCATCGCATATATTTCTATAATTATTGTTGATCGTCCACAAACCTCACGGCCAGCTCTAATAATTCGTTTGTTGTTCGAATGTGGCAATATACTTTCATGTCCTTATTAGTATGTCATTTAGCATATTTCAGTAAAAACTCAGTGTTCTTATTACACAATAATAAGTGTTTTTCACAGAAATTAATGCAAAATAATAATTATAACTGAACTAAATTACATCTTTTCGTTTCAATAGTTGTGCTTTTAGTTTAAGTGTTTTTTACATTGATTTTTAAGCAAATCCTGCAATGCATACAAGTTATTTTTGTAAAGCATTTCCTTTACTAATTTTTTACCTATTTCCTCTAGTAAAATCATTAATGTTTTTCCTTACTTCTTTATTGCAGTAGTAACGTACCTGTGTCCCCAATTTCATGTTTTTAAAACCCTCGTGCCTGTTCTATATTTGCATTACTAGCTATTTTTTAATTTCCTTCTTTGGTGGTTTCTATTTTTATTGCTTTTTTGTCAAGTTTCCTATCACTTTTTATCTTTCGTTTTCAACTTTCTCTTTTTGGCAATTCTGTGGAGAGTTCCCGAACAAAGACTTTTAAAAGGATCTTAATTTCTATTGCTCATGTTACTTTTATGTTATTTTTATATTTATGATGCGTATAGCATATATTTTAGTATTTAAATATCCATATCTGTGTTTAAATTTTTTTCCAAATGCCAGTGTTTAAATACTTTTACAAAAATAAAAATTAGAAAAAAAGCTTTCATTATATAAGAATTTCCTCCTCTGATGCAACGAGACGAGTGATTGTTGCTTTTTGTATATTGCTAATAAGTATTTTCGGCATAATTAAATATTATTATTTAGTCTTGATGTCTTTAAAACTATATTTTAACTAGCAGCTAGTAGGTTTTAAAAGTAAATGCTCTTTGAGAGTCTATATGCCACAAAAACTAGTAAAATACGGGATTTAAAATTTGAATACTCTTCGATGGTTTCACTTTTTTCTGCTGCGCTTTCGAAATATGCGTGGGAAAAATTGTCAATATATTAGAAAATAATCAAGAATATCTCATACTGAAAATTACGAACTCAAAACCTAGTACTACAATCAATTTTTTCATAGACAACACTAACCGAACAGCTCTTAAAAGATAATTTGACTCTAGTGGGAACAATAAGGAAAACAAAAAACAGAATTAACAATGAAATTGACACGAATATTAACTTTGGTATCACATACAGCTGAGTCAAGAAAATTTGTTATTTTCCTCTTCTCAATGCACCATGCAGTAAGGAAAATGAGGGTAAACCTGAAATTGTTCTCTTTATAATAAATGCGGTGTAGATTATTTGGACATTAGCACAAAAATATAGATGTTATAAAGTTATTTAAAACGGTTATTTAAAATATTTATAAGCTTTATAAATATTCAGTGTTACAATTGCTTTATAACTTTTTTTAGTATTGACATAAGTAGAAATTTTTACTTCCTCTATAGGAGTATTAAATTAATGAAGTTATTCGAATCTAAGCCATTGAAGTAGATGTTGCTCTTATATAAAATTCTTAACATAATGTTTTTTGTTTATGGATTGAGTGCAATAATAATTAGTTGGCCATCTTCTCTTTCGTGTCCTTAGAATTTCTTCATTTTAGAGCTCTTTCTGGTAAGCAAAAGTTTTTGTATGATAGTTGGAAGCAAATCGGTGGATCTCATCTTCAGGTTTTCGTGAATGGTTTTGTTAGTAACATAACAGGGTGCATTAAATATTAAACACGAGATCTTATAAAACCACCGGAAAATGATAATATTAAATTTGTGGCACATTTCTATAGTTGAAGACCATATATCCATATTGGCTTTAACATGATTTTGTACAGCAGCATAATCTTCTACCCCGCATCTAGTATATGTGCTAGAATTTCATACTTAATTATGTGTTACGTTATTTTCTAATGCAAAGAAGTCTTAAGTACTTAATGATCAGTGGACAAATGGTGATTGTTGTGGTAAAAATAACTTGCATGCATTTAGTTTGATTAGCGTTAATTTACCATCGCTTTAACCATTTATTGACAAGATTTACAAGTATTAGAGACTTTGTCTGGTTGTGTTTCATAAATGATAAAACGAAAGCTGGAAATAAAGGTTCAAAATCTGAGTTAATAGAATACTGAGAAAGTGTGCCCATGTATTTGATGAATTGTAGAATTATTGTCGAGGTATTACGGTTGAACAGTTCGAATATTTCATTTAAAAGCAAGCTAATCGGGAACGATTTCTGTTGAGTTGGTTTACCAGATTTAATACCATAAGGAAGTGAGCATATTTCCAAAGGAGGGGGGGTACTAGACGATGGTCAGCATGCGATTAAATATTGCAGTGATTATTGGGACAGCTTTTTTATTTATCTTTATCGTTGATTCCAAATTTTACTTCAGTTAACAATTTTGTAGGGAAGACAACTCACATGCCAAAACTAGAAATGCTTCAGTTTCTTGGTTCTCATGGTTTGGTGCTCGACTGAAGAGTTTAAAAACGTTTGAAAGGTATTTATTCGAACTGGCTCATACATCATCTTCGCTTCTAACTGATAGAACATACACCTGAAGTCTGTTTAGTTTTTAAATTTCTTTTCAGATAGTCATCTTTAATTAGGTCGGTTATTCAGTTTTAAACATATCATTTTGTGTGATTATGGAATTATTCCGATACTTGAGTTACATTTTGCGATGTTTTCCATTTCGAGAAAGCCACTAGTTCTCGTATGCATCGGAGAGAATACCGTTATTTTTGGACAAACCTTCGTTTAGACTAGACATGAGCTCCCAGGCAACTTTCTGCATACGATTTGTTGGATACTGAACTATTGTACTGAGGTCTACTGGTTGTAGATTTATTTTTCTTAGATAAAGTTAAAAGGGGGGTAAGGGGTGGCGCCAACATCTAGACACCCAAATGCCAACCTCACCTACACGTGGTACCCCCTGTTAGATAACAGACGAGGCTCTGGCGACCCAGCATCGGGGGGTATAACCTGATACCAGTTGTCCCGAGGTAACGGGGCCCTTGTGGCTGGGCTAATCACCCGCACAAGGTAAATAGATTCAGAGAACAAACAATCGTCTCGGAAATGGACGGAAAACTGGGAAACAGACTCGGCGCAAATCACTGATAAGAATTGGAACATGGAATGTAAACGATATAAACGGAAAGGAAGTAGAAATAATAGAAGAAATGGCCAAATATAATATGGCGATGCTAGGTATAAGTGAAATAAAGAAGAAAGGAAACGGAAGACAACTATTAGATCAAGGTTACCAGCTTATATACTCAGGATCAGCAGGACGAGCTAAAGAGGGAGTAGGAATAATCCTAACTACACAGATGGCCCAACAAGTAAAACAATGGGAAGCGGTAAATGCAAGGATATTATATGTAGACCTAAAACTGCAAGAAGAAATAACCATAATACAGATCTACGCCCCCACAGAAAACTCCACAGAAGAAGAGAAAGAGACATTCTACGAAGAACTCCAAGTACAAATAGATAAAGGGAGAGAAAGAAGCAGACACATATTAATAAATGGAGACTGGAATGCCAGAATAGGAAATAGACAAGATATAGGATATGGCACGATAGGTAAATATGGAGGAGAATCTACCATAAATAATAACGGAAGAAGAATGATAAACTTTTGTGTTACCAATCAAATATTAATCGGAAACAGCCACTTTAACCATAAGATAATACACAAAATTACTTTTGAGGCAGCAGGAAGAGAAGCAAAAAGCATTAACGACTATATAACATACAACAGAGAAGCGAAATATGCCATAACAGATGTAAAAGTAATAAGGGGGCCGAACTGCATACAGACCACAGACTGCTAATAACAGACACCAGATTTTATAGCAGGGAACCCAGGAAACAAAGAGAATATCAGAAAATAAAAATATCAGTATTAAGAAAACCAGAAAAAGCAAAAGAATTCAAAAACAGATTAGAAGACACCTTAGAAGGATGGGAAGTGAAAGAAGCAGAAGAAGGAAACCAATGGCCCATGGAAAAGAAGTGGACAATACTAAAAACAGAAATAGTGGAACAGGCAGTAAAGACCTGCGGAAAGGTAACAGTAAAGGGAGATCAAAAAAGAACCCGGTGGTGGAACGAAGAAGTAAAAGATAAAGTAAAGATCAAAAAGAAAGCTTGGAAAAGGTATATACAAAGTAAGAAAGATTGCGATAAACAACACTATATAAATAAAAGAAATGAAGCCAAAGAAGCGGTACATAGAGCAAAACAAGAAACTTGGGAGGAATTCGGAAAAGAACTAGAGACGAAATTCAACGAAGATAACGGAAGACAGTTTTGGAAAGTAATCAGAGGGCTAAGAGGGAAATATGGAAAGCAAGTATGGAGTATAAGGAACAACAAAGGCATAGTAGAAACAGAAGAAGGAAGAATCTTGGAGGCATGGAGAGAGTATTACAACAACATATTTAAAAAAGATGATAATATCCGGGGCAGAGAGAGAAGAGGAACAGTTCAGGAAGAAGAAGAAGAAATAGACATAGAAATAGAAGAGGTGATAGAAGCCGTAAAACATATTAAACAAGGAAAAGCAGGAGGTAGAGATGGCATAACTCCAGAAATGATAAAGAATGGGGGAGATAGAATATTAAAGTGGATAAAAGAGATATGTCAACTAGCCTGGAAAGGGGAAAAAATACCAGATGACTGGGAAGAAAACATAGTGGTACCTATACACAAGAAGGGAGATACAAACGATTGCGGCAACTACAGGGCAATATGCCTTTCTTCAATAGTACAGAAGATATATTCAAGAATACTAGAAAGAAGATTACGAAAAGAAGTTGAAGAAAAACGATGTGAAGAACAAGCCGCTTACAGGCCACAGAAGCAAACACAAGCTCATATCTTTGTACTAAGAACAGTTACAGAAAAGAGATTAGAAAGAGGAAACCCTTTGTATCTACCATTCATAGATATAAAATCAGCATTTGACACAGTACCCAAACAAACAATATGGAATGCGCTAGCAGAACCAAATGTATCATACCCACTACAACAGGCCATAAAAAGAGTATTCGTTAATGCAAAAGGAAGAGTGCGAATTAAAGGGAAAGAATCTCAAAGCTTTGAAATGGAAAAGGATCAAACAAGGAGACTCACTGAGCCCCCTACTGTTCCTAATGGTAATGAATCAGATTATTCAGGAAGCAAAAGAACCAAGATTCAATGTGAAGATAGGAAATTGGAATTTAGAGCCCATATATATACAATGTCTCATATATGCAGACGAGATCGTGCTTCTAGCAGACTCAACTAGAAAACTACAACTAGCAATAAACAAATGGAATAGAGCGATAGAAAGAAGAGGTATGAAAATAAACACAAATAAGACTAAAATTATGAAAATCGAGAAAAATGATACAAACGAAAACACAAGAATAATATGCAATGGGAAAGAACTAGAATGGGTCAATAACTATGAATATTTAGGAACGATAATAAATAAAACTGGCACGATAGAACAGGAGATTCTGAATAGAAGAGATAAAGCAAGCAAAGTATATTATGCGATTAACAAATCAATAATAGCGAAAAAAGAAGTAAGCATGCAAACAAAGCTTAGGGTATTCAAAAGCATATACACACCAGTATTAACGTATGGGGTGGAGAGCTGGACAATACAAGATAAAACCAGAAGCAAAATTACGGCGAGTGAAATGAAATATCTAAGAAGACTAGTAGGTAGAACAAAAAGAGATCGCATAGGAAATACAATAACCAGAGAAGAAGTACGTCAGCAACCGCTAATACAAGAGGTAGAGAAGAGACAATTACAGTGGTATAGGCACATAGTGAGGATGTCAAGAAATAGAGACCCCAGAAGAATTCTAGAAGCAAAGCCAGAGGGAACAAGAAGCAGAGGAAGGCCACGAGAAACATGGGAACAGAGCTTAGAAAAGAGGGTAGAACAGAGAGGAAAACACCTAAGAGAAGTAAAAAGAATGGCAGCCAACCGGGACAGCTTCCGGAAGTAGTTAGAGGACCCGACGCTTTAGGGCATAAGGGAGAAGGAAAAGAAGAAGAGAAGATAAAGTTAAAACACATGTCACTTCTTTCTTAATTATACAATTGCTTAATATCGTTATAACTGGCGAATGGTCAGATGACATATCATAGTGTAACTCGACTCTAGTGTAGTTAGTAGATATGCCATGCGTTATGAAGAAATTCGATAGATTTTGAATTTTGTGGGCCGGTATTTTGCTTCGCTCATAAAGAGGAAGCCGTAATTATTATCGCTTATAGTTCTTAGGAAGTTTCTGACTTTTGAAACTTAGTGCTTCCAGTCATTTCCAAAATTAAATTCAAATTCTAGGACTGGAAAAGTATATGGTCCTGTTTAGAAGTAATTCTGTGTCTTGGTAGACTACATACTGTTGATATTATGGACCAAGACAGAGCGTTGCTTTTCAAATTTGCAGCTTGAAGCTATTAGGTTTGGAACTTGGGCAGTGCATGCTAAGTAATACGATTCTTAATGATAACAACATTATGATCTTATTCTTTACATAGTTTTAAATTCAGCGAGAAAAATAGTTGTCTGATTTGATATGTTTGTTTTAGGATTATTGTCAATCTTGATATGAGCTTGTATATACAATGAGTATGTTTTAGCAGGGTGACTTAGTGCTGAAATGACTTGGTTTTGGTTTTGAAATTGGTTAATTGTACCGAGAGCTTTTTCTGGCGTTTATTAAACCTTTATAGATAGAGTAGCTTTTGTAATTTGGTGGGCGAGCGTCCCCACGTAAGATAGATAATGGGGGTGTTTTTAAATTTAATACATGCTTTACCACATAGTTATAGTATGCTTTTGAATGTTTGTATAATTGGCACCTTGTAAATTCTAAAAATCCATTCTTTTATTTGAAGGCTCAACTTGTACTTCAGTGTGAAGTAACTATTGAAGCTCATATATCTATATTATTTATACCCGGTTCTAAATTTACGAAAAAAAGAGATAGAGGTTCTATAGTTTTATGATGTCGAATGTTATAACATTTTGATTTTGTAGCCTTCTTTTTCTAATTCACATTATGTTTCGAATTAGACTGTGTGAGGTAGGTTTCTTAAAACAACCCTATATTCTGGTTCATTTTTCGGCTGGTAAGTATAATAAATTACATTTTTTCGTCTTTCAGTTTTTTATATATATCTGGAATTAAATAATTAATTTTAACAGTATTGTTGATAAAAGTCTTACTATTTTGTTTTTAGATAAACTTAGATTATTGTTTATATCCTTCTTAGCTATTGGGCCATATTTATTTTGCATGTTTCTTGGCTGTGAGTTCACAGTTACTTGTGATTACTGTTGATGTTTCATTATCAAATGATTGATATTCCATGGCAGACGGTATGGTTTATACTACTATATTTTAAGTAAATATTAAAGTAGGTAAAGGGACAAAAAGATTTTGATATCATGGTGAGTAATAAATTAACATTGTTGAGGTTGATAGTGTATTTTGGTGTTGTTTATCGGACTATATACCACCGTAGGTAGCGTTAAAGTTGATCAACTGTATAGAAAGCATAATTTTCCTTGATCTCTAATTTTTTGTGGTATGTAGAAATATAATTTATTACTTTAAGCGTTTTTATATCGAACAGTTCGTTGGAGTCACGTTAGAATCGAAAGGAGGATAAGACAACTCACGGTTAGCGTACACATCTACCCGCTTTGTTATATAAAAATCTATTTTCCAAAAAGACAAAATACATTTTTACAGAACTTAGACAAAGCTTTAAATTGAAAGAAGAATAACGAAAGATATCTAAAGAGATATCCTTTGAGGGCTGAGTACAGCAATTAAGAGGAAAAGGGGAACAATTTGAAAGAAAACAGAAGTTCCTGGCCCAAGTGTAAAGAGAAAAATTTGTGTTATGGCCCTGAAAATGATATCAAGTATTCATAAAGGTATTGTGTATGTAATAAAATACACGATAGTCCAGAATGGGATATTTCCAGATTTTTATATTGACCAAACGACATTCATTGTATTTATTTCGTTTAGATTACATTTAATTATAACCATAGTTTAAGTTATATTTCCAACACATTTTTTTCTGCAAGCAAATATATCGAAACACTATGCTTCGTCCGTTACGTAAAAAATATTGTTATTTTAGGTGTTAGGAAAATTACTTTTTGTGCATATATTTACATTGATTGACTAACAATTTTTTCTAAGTTTTGTCTTTTAATAAGTTATGAACTTGAAACTTTCGGCATAAATGTGAAACTATTTTACCACCAACTTCGTAAATAAAACGTAGGTAAAGCTTTCTAAAACATTAAGCAATGCTATTCTGTTAAACGACCAACTATTAGTCTCAATAATAATATGCCTTTTTTTATTAATCGACTAGTTTTTGCCAGTACTTTAACCAGATTTGAGATCAGACACTTTCTATCACTCATTACTTACATAAGACTATCTTCATTTTGTTTCTTCTTCTGTAGTCGACTGAGTCCGTTATTGTTTTTATATTGCACATTCGTATCGTTTCCACTTTTTGCTCTGTCCTGTCTGGTTTTGTTAAGTATTTTTCTTAATACTTTCATTTCGTTGACTTTCAGTAGCTTTTCGTTCTTTCCGTATCTGCTCTCATTTCTACTGTATGTGTAAACGCTCTGATTTTAGTGTTCTTTGTATAAACTGGTTGATGCCATATTGTTCCATTATTCTATTTGCTTTTGATATTTGTTGTTGTACCTCGTTTGAAGTATTGCCTTAACTTGCCATTTCTGCATCCTAGTATTTGGTCTACACTGTCTGTTCTATTATGACATCATTTAAAATTGGTTTGTGTCTAATGTGACTTTTGTTACTACCACTGTTTTTTTTTTAGTAGAGATAACTATGTTATATTTTTCTGTATTATAATTCACTTTTAGTTTCTGTCATTAGTACAGCATATCATTTTCAACTGAGCATTTCTATTTTATATGATAATTTTAAAATTACAAGTAGAATAAATTGAATATTAAATAATAATACAAATATTTTTAACTTTATTTTTAATGTTATTTCTAGCGGAGTTATAAAAATCTGAGTTAGTTAAGGAGACATAGAGATTAAAGTTTTAAATATGTTAGATTTGTATTAGGAAAAATTTCCTAAAAAATCATGTATTATGTATGACATTGTTCAAGAAGTACAAAATGATTAATCGAAAAGAAAATTTCGACTGAAATACAATGAAGCAAAATAATAGTGAAGATTGTTGTACCAGCAGTTTAAAGATAATTATTTTGATTTATCAAGTTAAAAAAAATTACAAATTAGTATTGATGCCATATTTGAATTTTGACTGGGGTACTTTCTGTTACATTGTAGAGAGCAAACATCGGAGCTATCGCAACAGATGTTTGCCCGCCTGCTTCTGATTGCATTTTCCCGAAGCTATTAAACGTGAAAAAATAATCGGCGCTGCCGAGCCTTCAGCGGCAATCCGACGGAGCTTCGGCATTAATTGACGCGCAAGCGGCGCGCGTTATCCAAAGGGATAATACCGCGAACGCGCCCGGCCCATTGAAATCGCGCTCGGCTAAGGGCTGACAGGCATTTTTACAAATGATTCCACTCGCGCCCTCGACACACACATTGAATTTTCTATGGCACCGCCTCTTAACACACCGGGAGCTACAGGTGGCCCCGCATAGATAGCATTTTTCAGCGGCTTCTTTCAGCGACACCCTCAGCCACTTCAGATGCAGCGGAGGGTGAGCGTTCCCGGCGCTCTGCGCGCCGCCTCGCGCCTAACGAGCGGGCGCGCCCGCGAAAACGCGCCGGCCGCCGGGAAACCGGAGAGACGTGCCGCGCGGGCCCGATTTAATTACGGAAACTTCGGCCGCGGCAACAACTGTCAGAACTACACACGGCGAAATTGAACTAATTTATTTACTAATTCCGATACACAATCAATCATGTCCGTAGGTAATCAGGTGCGAGCGAGCATCCGTCAGTCGGACGCAAGGAGGGACGCCCGGGGCGCCGTAACGACCCGGCATTACCCCGTAATGACTGTATTAATGCCTCTGGCTCGCAGTAATTTCTTGCTGAAACTTTGGCTAATTTATGCGTGAGATATTTCATGCTTTTGGCGACCAGCGGCTTCCTCCGTCCGAGGGGACATATACAAACTACGCGCGTTACGCCTCGCAGCTTAACGACCACTACACGGAGAAATTAAGTATTAAGTCCCTGGCGCTTATTGAATTAATGACGGCCCGGGTGCAGGGCGGCGGCGGCGGTCGCGTCGCGTTTTTCGCGATTTCGCCGCCCCGCCGCCCGGCTGCGGATTGAACGCATGAAGATGTATCTGATGAGAGCTGCCGGTAATATTAGCGCCAACCGCAGGTATTTCTCATCGCTGCACGTAAAACTCTATAGGAAATTAAGCTTTTAACATGTGGAATTAATAAAATGCTTTGTTCTCTGGAATCGAGCCCTCGCCATGGCGGCTGAATTATTAACCGTTTTTGTATTCCATTCCCGCGAAGTGTGTTTTCAATTATACGGAGCGCATTCATTAAATAGCCGAACAGCTTTGGCCCTCTAGCAAACATTCAGCTGAAATGTCCAAACAAGTTTTTCAGACCCCTCTCAAAATGAAAAATAATATACATTCTTAGCTTTAATGAAGTTTTTAAAGCTCATTATGGAGATATTTCTCAACAAAAACAACTTTTTTTAATTTTTACCAAAGCATTCATACTGTCTTAAAGGATTTTTCCATTTATTACTGTCTTCATATTAATATTTGAAAAATTTGAAGTGTATGCATATTCGCAATTGACAATATAAAAGCCCTAAAGCTCAAATTTCAACATTTATTCGGCATATCTTTATTTTAGCCTAATTATCCTTATTTTAAATATTTCGAATTGCTACATAGCTTTTATTAAATAAGCTTTAGATCTGTTCTGTGGACTGCGTCTAAATTTTAATATCCAAGTTTGGAGAGATAGCTCAAGCAACCTTTTAGTGTCTCAAATTTCTAAATAGAAGGCTAAATTTACTTTGCAGCAATTTTTATACCAAAAGCTTTTCAAACTTTCAAAAAGCTCTGAAGATATTTTGTCGAAAGTAAAGCCTCGGTGTTAATATTAGTAGAATCTTACATATCATCTAACAATAAATTTTGACAGTCACAACTTTCTTCAATCCCCCCCAAAAACTCTTGCACTTGATTAAATCTTGATAAATTTTATTTCCCACTATCAATATGTACCGCAAATGACAAGAAGCTCTCATCAACATTTTGGTTTCTTTTCAAGTTCTTAATAAAATTCTTTAATGGCTTATTATTTGTTTCATACATCTAAATTTAAAAAAAGCAATTTGCTGTAATCTTTCTAAAATTGTAAAACATAAAGCTTTAATGTTATGTTCAAGTTAACAAAAAGCTTCCGAGTTCAAATATTGGCATCAAGTAGAACCATTAAATTGGTTTTGAAAATTCTTAATATTAAAAGCTTTCTAAATATAAAAAATGATAAGCAGTGCATCTGATCATCAAGATCTGATGTTCGGGTTTCCTTATTCCTTAGTAACATTCTCATTAAGCTTTAAAGCTGAGTTAGCCTCTTGGAAAAATATTTAAAAGTAATTATGTGGTGCATTATTAAGCTGTTAATATTACTCTTCGGGAGCTTTCTAAATAGAAACAAGTGATTCGCTTAGTGACTATCAATGTTGTCTTGTATTTATTTTTTAGGGATATTTCAATGTATAAAGAGATATCCGACTTCTTTAACACCTGACAAAAGCTCAAATTTGATGTTTTGAAAGCTTTTAGTTCTATAATTTTGATTTTTCAATAAACCTTCTGTCCTAAAAAGAACTAATAGCTTGTATTGGAATTGCTTCTGTAAATGATTTATTATTTAAATCAACTTTTGACATTAATCTTCAGTAATAACATTCTGTCTTATAATATTTAATCCAAATATTTGATATCTGATTTGTAATTTATTAATAAATCACAAACCACTTAAAAATGTTTAAAATTCATTATTTGCCACACCTTACTAGCTACAGCTTTAGCTAAAAATCATTTAGATTAAATCAAAATAATTAATATGATATTAAGCTCCATTTGTGCTATTTCAATAGAGTCAAAAATACAGAAAACTATAAAGAGCTTTTTGCAGAGTACAGGCGAACAATAATAAAAAAATAATTTAAAATAATTGCAGTATTTAATCTTTAGAACGAGATGGTCTCTACCTATAAAAGTGGATCTACCAAGGCAGGTAAAAATGCAATTTCACTCTTTAAACGAATGAAAGCGGTCGACGAGCTCGTTTAACAGTAATTTCGTCCACAGGCGGACGGCAGCCAAGTTATAGAGTAGAGAAAAATAGCAAGAAATAGAAACAAAAGCGGCAGGTTAACAAAAATCTTTGAAACTAATTCAATAAGAGATGATTACAAACTCACCCTTTCGGTGATGTATCGTATTCAATCTTTGGAAAAATATGCTCGTTTTGGACGCAGGAAATGGACCAAAGTTAATAGTATTGTATATTAAACAAAAATTGTGTGGTAAATTTTGCTACGACACATTTGTTCCCCGAATAGAGTTGCTCATAACTTAATTAAAAGTTAAACCTAGCATTAAAACCAAAATTTATTTAAATAAGTTTGATTGAACATGAAATATTTATAAAGTACAAATTTTGATATATTTTGATGGAGCTTATAATTATTTAACCCACCCCCCTAAAAAAGTTTGATTAATTTAGAAACTACTGTCCGATCACGTTAATTCATTAAGTAAATTATGTTGCGTTGAGAGGGGTTCAAACAGCGTATTTTATCTTTATTTCAATTTTTTTTGCATTTTATTTATTAAAATTTAAAAAATATTAAAATTACTAGATAGCAAAGTACAGTTAGCATAAGTAGAGGCAGATCCATGAAATTTTACATATTTAAAACAGTGTTTTAGATTCTAATAATCGCAATTTTATTTAATGTTATTTTACGGCTTTAAAGATGCTATTGGTCAAACAATGGAGTAATATAAACGCTTATTCTTGAAAATGCTACCTGTCGATATTGATTTAAACCTTTTGATTGTTTTTAATTTTTAGCCTTAAAATCGGAGTCGGGGTGTGACAACGGGCAAAAGTTCAATAAAAAATTGGCAATTACGCACGAACTATTTCTCCCAAATTGGCTGCAGTTGTAAGTTGCCGCTTTGTTTTCGGGGCCATAAAGAGCTTCGATTTCGAGAGGAAAAGCGCGCGAGCCGGTGCAGAGTGGCCGTTCAGAGCGCCCGGAAAACTTTTTCCCGAGCCATAAAAATTAATACGACAAAACGGAGAATTAGATCGCAATCATCGCGGGGCATGGGAATTACAAACAATACTGGGCCATAACGACCATAAAACATTAAAGCCATCAAGTTCATCGAGCACAAAAAACGCGCCATAAAGATAACTATAAAACGCAATAAAACCGAAATCCAAAAGCGAGAGAAATTCGGCTGAACTCAATTAATCAATAAAACAGTAAAACGCTCCCCCGTTGCTGTTAAGAGTGTACAGAGGGTGGATGGGGTTGCGGGGGGTTGAAATGTGCGGTTTCGAGACGCTAGCCTAGGAGAGGAGCAGCGCACGCGGGCTGCGGTCGCCGAGGAATCTCCCGCTATTATATTGAACACTGGCTTATGCTTGTACCCCGTTTCTGCCAGCTTTTCACGTATGCTTATTTGCAGAATAATGTATAATGCCGCCTGACAGCCTCAACGAAACCGCTTCTTACGGCGCACCTCGCGACGAACGTGCGGTTTGTCTCCTGTCGCCACTTTTTGTGCTCAGACAGTTTTCCGGGGCGCCCCACAGACGGGCAATGCGACATGGACGTCAAATTGTTAATTTTTTTTTAAACTCCTTCAATCGAAACGCAATGAGTCTGCAACAAAATGGTTTAAGGCAAGAGAAAAAGTAGAAAACTTAAATATTGATAAAAGTATACATTTAAATTAGACACCCCATGGATTATGGTACTAGGGTATCGGAACAAGATAGGTACTAAGTAAAAAATTGGTAAAATAAAGTCTACAAAAAGGGTGAATTATCCGAAGCTAAATAACACTTTTTAATCATCTTTGAACAATTTAGTGTAGTTTTATGCTACATTTACTAAGCACAAACGTTTAGATGCTTCCAATTGTAATATAAGGCAACAAAAAATAATTGATATAAATGACCAGCACGATCAAGACCTTGTCTTGAATACTCTTGCAACAAAGATAATAAGTCGTGTTAAAAAAAGATTTTAGAGGCTCCTAAAAACAGTGACCAAACGGGCATAGGTGTCAGAAAGAAAGGGAGCATAGTGTGGGTCACGAAAAAACCCTTGTTGACCTCTCCCAGAAAAGAGTCGACAGAATTGGTTAATAGAAAAGCGTTTTCGACTAGAGCACTTTTGGCAGTCTGTTAGGTTTGCTGACAAAAGCAGATACTGCCAATTTAAGAATAGTAGTCGTTTCTGAATATGGATGTGTTCGTCCAATCAATTGGATAATAAATTTTTGCACTAAATTATAAAATATGGGGGGCGTTAGTATAATGGCGTGGGATGTCAGATAGCATAATTTTGCTTTCTTGGTATGGTAAATGCCATGACGCACATTAAAATTTTGAGTTTTATTCGTTTTTACTATTAGGATGGAGCCTTTTATTATCGAAAGTAGATAAAAATTAGACTTACATCATGGATGATCAAAATGCTCAAAGAATTGCAAAATTGTATTAACAAAGTAGCTTAATAGTAGCACTGGCTGGAGAATGATAACATAAACTATAAAACGATAGACGATTTTATCGGCACGGTGTCTGAAAAGTTAAGAACATTATAAAATGGTCTTTGGTTAGATTATTTTAGTTAAATATACTCAGTGTTGTATCGATATAAATTGTTGTTTAAATTTTGTATCTGTCTATTTTATTCCGACACCCGAATGTATATTAGAGGAAATACACAGTAGCAAACAATAAACTAAAAGTTACATGGGTAAACTGCAAAGAACAAGTAAAATTTGATAGAATTATCAATAAAGAAAAATATTTTCTAAGAAAAAAAGTGATATGATAGAAAAAGACAATATAAAGCAGCATCTTATCGATAATATACGTAAAACAAAAAAAAACAGAACAGTAGCTTTAGAGCTCCCATACATAAATTTTGAGCGACACAAAATCTTTTTTTTTTTTGAAATACTACAGTCTTTTCTTTTAGATTAAATGAAACGATTGACTTACTGAAAGGACGGTATGCCATAAAAAACAAAGTGACTGCATACGATTTTAAAATTTATAATAGGAACCCAAACTGTTTGTGCTTTTTGATTTTCTGGATTACCTTGATATGCCTTAAAAAGAAAATTTAATTAATAATGTACTATAAGGGTTAATAATTAAGTATAAATTAGGATTTTTTTTTACGCATCGTGAGGTAAACTTGAGAAGAATGTGGCTTCTGAGCGTTGGAAGTAGAAGGACTGAAGTGGATTTCCTCCATAGGGTACCTCATACTCCTGCTTCTTTAATTAGTTTCAAAATATCATAGCAATATCATCACGATAATTTTGTATACAGACCAAGAGCATAAAATCCTCCAAAATTTAAAGAAGGCTTAAGGCGCCGTTCGGCGGCAACATCCTTTAAGAAGACTCATGTGCACACTCAGCGGAAATATTTTTTAAACGGACAAGAAGATTTTGAATCAGAGGGTATTCGCATTATTTTTCGCCTTCCCGAATAAACTATGGCAATACTCAGGCAATATAAGAGATTATCCGGCTTTGCGACGACATCTGACCTTGTACTGCTGCCCAAACTCGACAAAAAATTGGAATTTGTTCTACGCTACACTGTCCTCCCTCTAGTTCGGACTAATCGCCCTCCGATTTTCATTTGTCTGGATCACTAAAATTGGCTGCTGTAGCAACAAAAAAAATGCCCATTCGTTGCGAAGAAAGTCGTGGGACTATGAAGAAAAATAAATTTGTATGCTTATATTTCTGTGATACTTCAATTGAAAAAAAATCTTAATAAAGAAAGTAATTCACTTGGGAATTTCTTATACCCTTTACACTCTCCCTACAGTCTGGATTTTTCGCTCTGTGATTACAATTTGGTTAAACCACTAAAAGAAGCATCTGAAAAACAGAAATTCGACTTGCAAAGAATTGGCCGGATATCAAACGGCGACGAGAACAATATGTAATATTCCATTGGATAGTCTAATTTGAAACTAAAAGAATTTCTGGAAAATGCTTTTCAATAGTTTGGCTTTTGAAATTTTGACTATTTTGACTATTTTGCAGATGCTACACCTAATACCATAGAAAAATTCCAATAGGTTTAGTCTATGCAGCTGTTTTTTAATTAAATTTTGGAGCTCTGACTATCTCACTCTATAAACATAGGCTTGGTATTTATTTCACAAAGTGGACCGGGACTCACACTTATTTTGCCGTTATTCAAGTTCTCTAACTATAAATTAAATAACTAGGAAATTTTATTTGAACATTTCTAATTTGGAATGATGACAGAGTTTTGATTGGCAGTCGGACATTATGTTGTTTAGTTTATATATTTGTTTTCTCTTTCTGTAAATCCTCTGCTGACAAGCTGTCTTAGGTATAATCTTAGTTTCAGACAAAACTTAGCTGCTGGAAACAAACGCGCTTCGAATCTTCAAAATATTAAAAATTTGTTTCGGCCACCCACTTGCATGGAAGAGCCTTACATAGTTTTGCACAATTTGTTGTTCATTTGGTCTAAACCCATAAATATTTAAGGTCAAAGTTTAACATCATAATTAAGTTTGGTTAAGTTGCATAAAGGTTTTCTGGAACATTTTCAACTGTTATGTAGAGATATTAGTCAGATAGGAAGATCCAAATGTTGGAGTCCTTGAAACAAGCTTGTAATTTGTCTAGTTGTTTAGCGATAGTCATACTTATCTTCTGAAGACAAATCTGTTGCATATATAACCAAAATGTATGACAGTGAGGCATCTTGCTCAATCTTTTCACAGTAACAACAGTAAAGTTTTAGTTTCTTTTCTCAAGCCCAAGTTTAAAACTTTTAATAGAGAGATGTCCTTTAACTTAAATTAGTTTTATGACAAAGATTTTTTTATTACTGTTAAAGGCTTGACGTTGCTTGTCTGTGATGGACATAATCATTTGAGGGGAGGTTATACTAAGATATCTTTTAACATTTGTGGGAAATTTGTTAACGAATTGTTAACGTTATTGTTGATGTAACCCCTTATAATTTTACACTGGACTAATTGTAATTCTTTTTCAGATTCGCTTTTTTATTATTTGAATTTGATTCCAAGTATAAAAAAATTCCTTTCTTCAACAACTTCTATTGTTTTAAGGACAAAGGCAACTGAAGAGGAATGTAAAAATATTCTCATCGTATTTCTTGATTGTTGATGAAGATGAGAACTTTAAACTGTTTGACCCTGTTTTTATTGTAGACTTAAGAGCTTTTAATATGTTTTTCACAATTCATTTTCCATTAATCGTGGATTTGAATGGTTTGAAGGAACTAGAAAAAGAAAAAAATTAAGTTTTGCTGTACTTACGACAGATAATGTAACGTCCAGATTCAGAAGTACAATTAGCAAAAAGAGTTTTAACGATTTGATGACACTCTATGTCAGACCTTAGGTCTTTCAATATTTAATTAAAAAAGTTGTGATGTTGGAACAAAAACAATATGATTCTGCAGCTATTTTGCTATAATGATCTGGTACTTTGGGCACCCTCGTTAGAATTTCACCGTGATTTTCATAAAATGAATCTTAAAAACGCGTCATCAATTCTAACAACACTTCAAACTTTAATCTTGAGGGATTTAGAAAATAAACAAGTTAAAGAAAGTAGAGGAGAACTATCTTTATGGTTTAGTTGCTGTTGTTTGTACTACTTAAATTTGTTCGGATTTTTGTTGTTACTATTAGTGCTAGATCAAACATAGTCTTGAGCTAGTAATATATGAAAGAAAAATCAAAATTTTCTTTATAGAAGATACTAACACGTGTGTTCAGTAGTAAACAAAACAAAGTCCATGAGTATAATAACAATAAAAATAAAAATTTAAAATGGAAAAGAATTGCGTCAACTCTAGGTCCTTAATTAGCAACTGTAGCTATTCATATTATACTTGTATAGTTATAGTGAAGCGGGTCCATTCCCATGGTGCATATTATATGCTGATGACATAGTACTATCTGTTAGAAGTGCCGAAGATCTGCAAGTACCCTAAATACCTGAGTGCCTGCGCTTGGAAAATTTGGCTTACGGGTAAGCAGAAATAAAATCGAATATCTAGAGTGCTGCTATAACGGAATCACGTCCCCTATAATCACTGTATTATCTACAGACCAAATACTTGTGCCAAAAGTCTCTAAGTTCAAATATCCAGGCTCCATATTGACTTAAGACGCTAACGTAGATAGAAATGTGGCCCATAGAATAAATGTCGCCTGGTTGAAATGGAGAACCTTCACTGGTGTCTTGTGTGACCCACGGATGCCTATAAAACTAAAGGGTATATAAAACGGCAGTTAGACCTGCAATGCTGTATGGTAGCGAGTGCTAGGCAGTTAAGAAATCTCATGAACAGCAGTTACATACTAACGAAATAAAGATGCTAAGATGGGCGGGAGGCGTGACGAGAATGGATAAAATCCGTAATGACTATATCAGAGGCACTTTCAAAGTAGTTTGAGTTTCCCTAAACATACCCGAGAAGAATAAGAAAACAGGCCGCCCACCTATGACTTCGTGGTCAAAAATCACTAAAGACCTAGAGAAAGCCCAAGTGCTAAAGGAGACAACCCAGGATAGAGCGTCCTGCCGCAGACGTTTGAGGAGACCCGATCCCACTTGACATGGGATAAGGGAATGAAGAAGAAGAAGACTTATAGTAAAGCGTTATCTATCAATTTTACAATAAAAGAGGTGTCCGTCTTATTAATATAATGTACAAATTACTGGTGAAAGCAATGTTGGTCAACAAGCAACACGTGCGGCATTTGCTTCTTCCCTATTCCAACTGAGTAAAAGTGTCGATAAATCCCGGAAATGATGTAAGCCGTTTCACAGAAGGATGCTATTTTTTAGTCTCTGCAACAAGTAAGTTTCAATTGTGGCAAAAATAAAAATTTTCACCTGCTTTATGCTAAATATCCTTGAAATTGTTAAAAGGGTAGTGCTATCGCACACGTCAGAATTCACAAAGTCAAGCATCTGTAAAAGTTGAAGAGGAGTTACAAGAAAGACCGTTGGACTTCCCATAAACTTACAGGTGAGAACAAACTATGCTACTGCTAGGTCGTTGCTTTTCGAATTTACGATAAAGATTTCGTGTACCCGGTTCTGACTCACGTCAAAAATGGGTTATCCATGAGTTTCCAAAGAAGCGAAAATCGCGGGTTTATTCAAATGAACTATCGACTATCAGCTAAGCGGGTTGTACACTACGAGTTGCTTTCATCTGGTGAACCAGCAACCGTCGCACGTTTTCAGCAGCAATTAAGTGCATCGAAGAGCTAATGGGTTGAAAAGATCTTTACCGCGCTCCACAAATTGTTTTTTATATCTTTACGTCTTATTAATATCAAAATTATTGTTAAACAGTGATATACTAGATACTTTTTCAGCGCTCTGACAACTCATATAATAAACCTATTCAAATTGTGGTCGCCTTAAGCTATGCTGAATGCAAATGCACACATGATAAACATGAAAGGCCTGTTTCTAAAATAGATAGCCAATGTTAATGTGATGAAAACTGTGCAATTGTAATGTAATCTGTGGTAGTCGACAAGAGTAGACTATAATGCGCAAGCGTAAATGGGGACAACTTGGATCACTTGTTTGCAGAACGATGCAATCAACGAAAAGCGATGCAGAAATGGGCGTGAATCTGTTATAAGTGACCAACGTTTTGGAGGACCAGGAACAAGCATAACACCAGAAAATGTTCAACATGTATGATCTACAGTTAATAAGAATTAGCGACCGACAGTCCAAGAACTAGATAAGCTAGAAATTCTAAAAACTAAAGTGTGTGCAATTCTGAAGGAATATTTTGGGATAAAACTTGTGGCGACCAAATTAGCAGCAGCTACTGTTACCAAAGCAAAAGAAATATTGGACTGCAGTTATTAGTGACTTGCTCCAAATTGTTCAAATCAAGAAATCAGAACTCTACAAAAACTCATAATAGAAAATTAAGCATGGTTCTTTAGCTACGATTTGAAAACGAAGGCTCGATCGTCCATTGGAAGTGTTCCGATCCTACCCATCCGAAAAAAGACCTGAGATCACAATTATTTCGTATCTTGCTTACTGACTATATAGATTTTTTATTATTATAATTATACTTTATATATTAAATGGCTCTATACTTTTGGGACAGGACAAGCATTTGGAGGATGCAACTGTACATCTATACAAATCAGTTCTTTGAATTTTGACATACTTAAATTGCGGGCTCTGGTTATTTTTTTTAAATAAAGGGTGATCCAAATTGCACTTTAAGATTTGAATTACAATCTGTTTGCGTTTTGTGAACATTGAAAGTTTTCATTTGTGCAGTTTATATCTGCACGCATGGTAAAATCCACCAAAGATCACCAGAAACACCGTACATTTGTGAACTGGGTTTTAGCGAACATACTGGTTTTGCAAAAAAATCATATTGAGCGATGAAGTCTATTTTTCTTTAAATGAATTTTTAGATCGTAAAATTTTCACTTGTAGGCTACTCAAAATCCAAGTGTGTTCCCACCCTCTCAAAATTTACCGTTTTTTGTGCTTTGTGGGCTGCAGAAATCATTGACCCGTACTTTTTTAAGGCGAAACTGGCAACGCTGTTACTGTCAATGGTGTACACTATTGGAAGATGTTAAATAACTAATTTTTCAATAAAACCAATGATTTGAATTTGACTAACGTGTGTTTCAACAAGAAGGAGCCACATATCACGCAGCATGTGAAATGCTCACTATATTTCAAATCAAATTTCCTCGTCACGTTATCTCGATTGGGTATGACATTGGGTGACCACTGCGGTCTTGCGATCTAATCTCATTAGATTTTTTTTCTTTAGGATATGTGAAGAAAATAGTTTATGTTATGAAAAATTTTGATAATAGAATGGTAACACGATAATGGAGTCGTGGGGGGTATTTAGCTGACATCATATTTCATACGTAACTGCTTAGTCTGTACTTTAGATTAAAACCAATAAAATTCAGATTGTTTTAATAATTTGTGTTTGTTAACGCCTCAAAGTCTAATTTGGACTCCTATATAATGAAAAAAATATTGAAAATTGCCTGGGCACATAGTAAACACACACCAATAAAATTCTATTTCTTCTCAACGGATCTATCAGCAACAAAACGCACTAGTCGCAACAAAGACAGAAAGAAAATCATTTTGCTACAGGATAAAGTACTACTCCACATCGACAAAACAGCTGTGGAAAGGAGCACCGACCTATAAAGTCACCTGGCTGATATTTGCTGTGCTTTTCTCGAAGATGTCAAGGAAAGTCTGGGTAAGCGTGTCAACTCTTTCTTCTTATGAATTCAACAGCTTACTGATGACGAAATATATAGAGTGGGAAAAATTATTTCAAAGTAAGTAGCTAATTTTTATAAGCCAATATCATAGTTCAGTGAAGAAGGCTGAAAATTAAGTTGCGCTCCTAAAAGTGTATGGAAAAGTGCACAACTAGGAATATATCTGAAACTTACATTTTTAATAAAATCGCCTGAGAAAAATTTGCGGTTGTATTATGTGAAATTGGCCAACAGAATTACTAAATTAATGTTAATAAATGGAATATCAAATGTTAAACAAGAAAGAAGAACAAAGAAGAGATTATTTGGAACGGGTAATAAGAAAATGGAAGACAGACCAAAGACTGGGGCCAGAAAATTAACTTTTACGTTTGCTAACGACAGACACGTGACAAACAAGGATCTTGGGCGACAATAATCGTCTTGAGGTATTTTGTGGTGAAAAAATATTACGGTCTTTATTGTGTAGTGAAAAGTACGATATTTGGATAATACCAAAGAAAAGACAGAATTGCACTGACCAGTTAAGGCTAGAATAAAATTATAACGGGAATTTGCGACGTTGCCTGCTTTGGATATTTTTAGTATTTTTATTTACAAAATCTTTTGACTGCTGCCAATTTCCATTGGTTTTTAAGTAGGTGGATTACTGCAGCTTTAGATTTTTGTCGCAATTCCTTTCTCATCAAGCGGTTTGCGACCTGTTTGTTTCATAATAAGCAAACGATGGTATAATAAAAGATTAACTCAAAAATACCTCGAAGACATTGCAGCAATAATAGAGTTAGATTTTATTCAAGATGGTTCAGATCATTCGTCAAATCCCAAATAAATAAGAATTTTTTGGCTCGATGTTGTATATTGGTTCAGTAAAACTCGGTAAACGTTCTGATTATTGGAAAACACTTTTAGATCTAACGGACTTTATTTAGTACTTTGGAGAAAACGCTTTATATTTCAACAGTATATTCCAAACAGGACCCAAGGTTATGGTGTGAAACTCCTTAAGCTTTGCTCCACCAATACATGGGCGATAAAAGTGTATGTAGGAAAGTCAGCGATAGGTGAACGTGAGACCGGTTTGGCCAAAAATATGTGTCTTTTATTGAGCTAGGAGGTTATTTATGAAGGCAGAACATTGTTTGTTTGCAATTTTTAGACAACTTACGGATTAACCGAAAAACTACTAGACCTTGTTGGCACTTATAGAGCAAACAGAAAAGGTGTCCCACTAGAGGTGGCTTCAGCAACGGCATCGTAGTACTAAAATCGAGAACCATCCGTGATGTCATATCTATTAAACGTGCTTTAACTCTTACTGAAAAAAAGAACCTAAGCAGCAATCTGCCCAGAATTAACTTGATATCACTAATGTCGATCAGCCTTCGACAAGCATCGTCGCTGATCTAATACTTCGTTCTAATGATTACAATTAACGCATCATGTGGTCCGAGTTCGGAAATTCTTGATGTTTCGTCCACAACTGTGGCGGACATCTTCAGAACAAAATCTTCTAAAAATTAAGTAACTGTCCCATGGGAGCCGCGTTGGCTCGGTGGTCAAGATCATCGTTCCTTTGTCCTCGAGACAGTGCGGGCGAGTTCGAGTCTCGCTCAACCGATGAATGTGTGTGATGTCTTAGCAATGAAGGGCATGTTAGTAGCCACAATAAGTCCTTGAGGCTGCAGTGCTAGTAAGTGCGCTAAAAAAAACTGTCCTGTGCGTTTTTGCTTTTATACTCGTCCGAGTGTGATAAGGATAGTATTGGACGGCCCTTGTTGCCGTCACCTGGATGGTAGATAACGTAATCGAACTCTCTGCTGATCTCAATAGGGTCATTGTCAGTAATATTTTGGAATTTTCTGACGTTATTCGCTCTTTCGCCGTATCTCGGTCTGTTTTTTGGCTCTTAAGTGCGATAAACCAAGATTTAAGTAGACTGAATCCGTCGTCCCTGTTAAAATTACTTTTAAATTTATAAACCTCCACCACTTTTGTATATAATCTCGGCTAATAGTTGCTACAATTGAATAAAACTTAGGTTTGCCCGAATTCTATCTCATGGTCAGGGTTTTCCAAAGCATGTTCAGCAACTGCTGATTTATCTGGTTGATAAAGGCGTGTATGACGTTTGTGTTTCTTTGTTCTAGTGGTAATCGTTTGGCCCGTAGCCCCAACATAGATTTGCTCACATGGACAAAGTATAAAGTATACCCCTGGTGTTGCTTGTGGGTTTCTCAAATCCTTAGCTAGTCGAAGCAAATTCCGTATCTTGGTGGTAGTAGTATAAATGGTTCCCACCTTGTGTTTGTTGAGAATTTTTCCTGTTCGGTCCGTAACCCTGTTGATGTAAAGTAAAAAAGCTTTGATTACTGTGGCTGATTTCGGTTGTGTTTTTCATGCGCCCTCGAATAATTATTCCTTTGTAATTGTTTTAATTCCTCTTCCAAAGACGTCGTACTCGGTCTACCAATGCTTTCACAACCGTTCTTTTTGACTTGAGTGCTGATTCAACCGCTTATGAAGGTATCCGTCCGTATGCGTGGGTTTTCTGTGTTGTAAATGTCCATTAGTCTAAGAAAGCAATCCTGTCGTTCGATTTCAGTTCCATGGTAAACTGTATACTTGGGTGTATAGAACCCAAGTGTTTAAGAAATTGTGGTAGGGTCTCCATATCACAAAAAGTGTCTTTGACGTATCTTAGCCATATCGCGAGTTCTCATGGTGCTGCATTGATGGCGACCTCTTCAAATTTTTCCATGCAATAACTGGCGATTACAGAGCTAAGTGGGCTATCCATTGCTACTCCGTTTTTTGTTCTGAAGATGTCAGCCGCAGTTGTGGACGAATCGTCAAGGGTGTAGGAACTCCAGCCACAGCCTAACAATCACACAATGTACCATAACACCAGCCGTGAAAGCCTTCTCATCTATTTGATTTCAATTTACCTTTGGGGAGTCAGTTGGCACAGGTAAATAAAAGGGGTATAAAATGAGCTACATCGAGCTGCTAGCTTTCCTATCATAGAACAAGGAAAAATCTGGTATTGACGTCAGACCAAGACCAAAAGGTAGAATGGTTTAGTAAACTTGACATAGAAGAATATTAAGAATAGCGGTAGTTAACGCATGGGTTATATATAAAACTGTAAAGAATGTGTTCAAAAAGAGTTTGCAGCAGCACTTTGCAATGTTCAAAAATAAGTAGTTGGTTGACCACTCTACTGTACAAAATCGACCGATAACAAACACTGCTTGATTCAAAGGGTCGACGACGATGGTAAAAGTGTTATACAAAGCTATAATAAGAAAAAGTTAGGAAGCATGCTAAGGTGATATATACTTTATGCAGTTCTTTTTAATTAACAAAATATATTTTGCTTCAAATAGAAGAACAAAGGACCGATATCAGACATTTTCGAATGGGTTACGAGATTATTCCTTGGTGATTAATAAAAGTTTATTTATTTTTACATAGTGATGTGTTAAATAAAGAATAATTAAAGGAACTTACTGGCACTTTACGTTTAAGACACAATTTCGGGAATGATCCGAGGCAACTTAATGCAAAAAAGGCGGTCCGTCAATACCAACAATGTATCTGATTAGTTCCCCTTCATTAGCCGAGAAACCCCAACCTAAGCAGAGCAGGCAGCGTCTTGCGACCCTCGGCTGCGCTCGCAGCAGCTACTCTCTATGTATTTATTCATATCTACAAGCCAGATGATGATATAAATAGCGCCGAAAGTCGCGTTTTCTATCTAAATCACGCCAGCATATTGCTATGTGTGGCAGTTCCGAGCCAGCCATAAATTAAACCGGAATTACTTCATATAATTTTATTGCAAACACACGAGACCGCGCACTCGAACGCGAATAATAATAAAACGGCGCCGCGATGCAGTTCTGCAGCCGCGGCCCCGAAATTAAGAGTGCCCGGGTTTTACGAGGCCGGGGCCGGGCGCGGGGGCGCTTAATTTGTACCTAGGTGTTGCGCGGCGGCGGCTCAAAACGCACGCTTATTGAATCAGCCAACTATTCTGCTCGGCGGCAGCCGGGCCGGAAGCTACGCATCTCCTTAAAACTTCGGGAGCGCCATAATGACAAAATTCTTATATAAGTTAGTTTTTCATAAGAAACATCGAATGGGCGCGGAGGCGGCGCGAAACAATGGCCGAGTGTATCAGGCGGGCTTTTAAATAACGAGCCGGCATTCCTGGCATTAAGATTGTTTCGTTAACTTTCAGGAGTTTGAGATGAAATTTTTCAGCAAAGGTACATTCTTTCCTGATCCTCGCGTTCTTTCGGCGCGGGCGAGGCAGCACGCGTGCAAATGAAATAACGGTGTAGCGCCCCCGGTGCGGGGTTGTTTTCATATTCCCTAGCAAGACGCTTTAGATTAGGATGCGTTTTCGGCCCGTCTTCAAGGTCGCTGAAATGCACTTACCTTCGATTCTAGTAGCGGGCGGCGCTTCTAGCGGGGGATCATCGAAATGCGCCTTCGATCTGAAGTAGTTCTGCAACAAAAGGCGGCGTGAGTACCTCGGCCACTCATCGGCCCGGGACAAATCCAAGATTAAAGGTCCCGCCATAAACGCGCCCTCGCCCCAGCGTGCAGGTAACCGAATCTACGCCACGTGCGTGGAAAGCGAAAGGAACGGCCTTGTTAGCCACGCGGGTCACGCGTCGCAGGAGTAAGAACAATAAGAGCTACCTTTGACTTTTCACTTACTTTGGCTCCCTAAATATATCACGAGGATCACATAAATTTTGCGGCAGAGCAATTTGCCCTGCAAGAAGTTCTTAGCGCTCTATTTTTAAGGGCGCCCGCCGAGCGCGGGGACATTCGTCATGCGGTTCGGCTGCGCCGGAGGGCTTTGGTGCGAAGGCAGAACCGTACGGTCTTTCAGTACTAATATAGAAGAAAATAGGGAACGCATTAGGAGTATTAAGCTTAAAGTCGACAAATCTTGGGTTCAAATCTCCAGCAAGTCGAAAAATTTTCCTGTCACTTGTTGGTAGTGTAGCTTCCGTGTGTGATTAATGGTACAAGAGTTGTTACTATAATAATAATATTTTATCTTATTCTCTTAATTTGTGGAAATGTTTTATGTTTTGCTTAAATTCTTTGTGCGGTCATTTTGTTTTTGTCTTCCACTGCTTCTTTTAGACTCTTAATTTTTTTTCTATTATAGTAAGAGCAGATTTTTGCTATTATTTTTATAAAACTACAGTTTTTAACACTTCATCTAAGATAATATTGGATAACCTAGTTGATTAACCGTTATCTTATTTCTGCATTTATTTTGATCTTCCACAATTGTTGAGTTGTTCGAGTATTGACATTTTACTGAGTCTTCATAATTTGTACTGCATTTCTTTCTTCGTCATACATTTTAGTGTTAGTTTGAATTTTAAAGTCAACAAACAAAATTTCCATTTTAATATTATGTTTATAGAATTTTTCGACTATCTGACATATATGGCACATATCGTTGACTTCCCCAAGTCAACTCTTCTTCTGATAGGTTGTTGTAAAAATTCATGGGCATAAGTTAATAACTTAACATTTTGTTAACTATTTTTTATGTTTTTGGTATTATTTGATAGCTCACGATCTTACAAATATTTTGATATGTAACATTTATGGAGCTTGAAGATAAACAAATTCGCTTGCTGTCCAATTTTTAATATAAACTCGGATTGAATGCTTGTAAGGCTGCCAAAAAATTTGTGGGAGAATACGGTGTTTCAAAGAATAACAATCTGAAACCTGGATGTTCTGGATTGTCAAGCTGTTATCAAGTTACCGAGGTCAATGCAGAATACTTTGATTAGCAGTTATGTATTCTTCTAATGAGCTCTTTTCGTTAGAATTTTACGCTTGAGAAATGGCAAATATTTGCAGATTACCGCGATGACTAATGACTGTATTGCTTTTGTAGAGGGAAAATTGAGAAAAGTCGGTTAATATGCGATGTTTAAAGAGTTCCTCTGTCAAAATTTTGCAGGTCAGATTTGGTTTTTCGACTAGTATTTTAATTCTCATCAATTGTACAGTCAGTTAAGTAAGAACGTGTTCGGCATAACTAACATTTGTGTGTTGATAAAGGAAACCTTTGGCCTCAATGATTTGTCACAAAAGATTTAGTTGGTATTGAATTTTTGTTAGAGAAACGTGTAAGTGCCGCGTACGTGTCGCGCTTCGAGGCTGTGTTCCTCTGTACCCACCTGAAAGGCCCAAAAATGTTTCGTGCAACGACTTCTGAGTACATAAACAAGTCGAAAACCTTCGTCAGCAAGTGAATTCAATAATATAAGGAGGTTGATTTGCCGGAAGGTGGTTCAATAGGCAAAATGTCCCCTAAAATCGAAAAACAAATCGTGAACCCGTTTTCGCAGAACCCAGGCTTAACACGGCAACAAGAAACAGAAAGGTGTAGATATATCGTACGTAGCTATTCGAACCCATCTCCGTGTTATGGTTCCACTAGCCTGGTCAACCTTAACTAACAGGTCGGTACAGCAAACCGTTAAACACACAGTAAAAGTGCATTTTTGAGGCTGTTCCTCAAAACTGGATTTTGGAATGTTGGATTTGTGTTTAAGTACAACTTAAATACTCCGAAAATGCTCGAGATTTATAAAAACTATTTGTTACTGACTGTCAAAGTTCGTTCATCAAGAAAAGCGAGGACTGAATTCTGTAGGAAGAGAACGGCGATGTTTTTAAATCATTTTTTTCACATTAACGCGAACACGCTTTTACTTAACTGATTGTAGTAGCCGAATTCAAACTGACACATTTGAAATCACTCTCACTTGATTTTCAACTGTCCTCTGATCAACGGAATAAATCATAAACTTGCGAAGAGAAATAAAAATACTTTTATTATACTTATTTCACCACATGCTTTGTTTAGTTTAAGGCAGAGGTTTGTTATATTACTGTATTGCTGCACCACCAAGAAGTTGTTACGTTTCACACTACGCCATAATGTGTCATATACCGATTAAAAGAAAATTTCACCGGTTAATTATGTTAATTTGAGGTTCTAAATACAATTATCCATCACTTGTTGGTACTAGTGGTATCGTCTGCAGATCGAAAATACATAAAATGATAAGAAGAACAAGCACTGGTATCAATCACATTCTAGTAATAGTAAAAATAAACATGAGAGTATCAAAGAAAAAGAGGAAACAAATGAGGGAATAAAATAAAAAGTTAAGGATATTGAAGAAAGTAGAACCAGTGAGCGGAAATAGCATTAGTAACATAACATAAAATATAATAAGCAAAAAAAAATAATAAAAAAATAAAATTTCTTCATAGGGACTAAAGAAAGCAATGAGAAATCGTTTACAACAAATTATACAGGATGCAAGAATGTTGTATTTATTTATTTAGATAACATCGTTTGGCTTTATTTTAATTGTGCAGTGTTTATTAACTAATTTTTATTATCATTATCATGATCATGTCATATTTTATATGTAAATAAATAAAAAAATAAACAAGAAAACAATGTTGAAGAGCTTCGCTTATTTAAATATAGGAACTTATTTCAGTTAATTAAATTTTAACATTTTAGACTAATATTATCATTTACATATTTCATTTTATTTATTATTCCAACATTAGTGACTCGTTTGAAAGCAAAAAGTTTGAGCAAATTTAATCAAGACGTGACTGTGAACGATAAGAGCTGCAAACTAACCGAAATGAAATGGGTGAGCTGTAAAAACGAGATATCAAATATTTCAAAGTTAGTAACACATAAGTACGAGCGAACAATACGACTTAGGGGAGTCGACCGAAGAAATCGTGGACTCTCCGAACATGTCCGCAAATCCAGAAAATCCACAGAAACACCAATCAAAAGCAAAGGTCACGTCAAAAGGTGGAAAGAAGGAATAGACGTTAATGATAAATAATTAAAATTAATCAGACCAGATCACGAAAAGTCTTCGGGGCAAATAAAACACTAATAAAGAAAAATAAAGATCTGAAACAAAGGATAATACAGTTAGACGAAAGATTTGAAAAGGAGATCCTGAAAAAACGGAATAATATAGCGATAAAAAAACTCGACTTTGATGAACAGGACGTTAAAGTAGAAGTACAGCTACTCCCGAAGAAAGAAATTGAAATCAGGGCGAGGATAAAAATGCGAAGATAGCAAGAGATGAAGCATCGCATCAGCTGAACTTAAGCAGTGAATGAATCAAGTTTATGCAGATTTAAGAAACTTAAAAGTCATAGAATATATATTATTGACAACAACTTAACGACAAAAGAATGAAAAGAGCGAAGAAACATTAGGGAAAGAGGCGGTAGCGACGAAAGATCAAAAAAGAAATGAATGGTTCGGCAGTAAGTGCAATAATAAGTTAGAGAAGAAAAGTCTGACAAAAAAATGTTAAAAACCAGAAAGGAATGGGGCGCAGAATAGTACAGAATGCTAAAGAAACTCTGCAGGCTAGTAAGAAGACAACAAATAGAAAAGGAGGTTAAAAAATTAGAACAGAAACAAGGGATAGAGAAACTAACAGAGTTGTCTACATTAAAAATAAAGAAAAAAACTAACAGGGGCAGCAACACAATAATGGAAAAATAAAAGACTATTTTGAACGAGCATTAAATAATGAGAATGGTAAAGAAACGGAAGTATTGTACAACACACAGTAGTGGGGGTAATCAGAAAGATCTGAAAAACAAAAAAAGTGCCACAAGAAAGAAAGATGTTGTGCTGGTACCCATTCATAAGTAAGATGACAAGATAGAATATGCTGGACGCAGTATACAGAATGACAACCACAGAATTAAAAAATTAGTTGGAACAAGAGGACGACGTCCTTCTAGAGCATCAAAGTTTGTTCCACCAAAGTCGCAATTACAACCTAACAAAAATTATATTGGGATATACTCAAAGTAAAATTAGATGCAATATTGGAGTATTTCGAGGTGGAGTATTTAATGTGATGATAAAATAGACAATAAGAGATAGCGGCATTACAATAAAAGGAATGATAATCAACAAAACTTAACAGTGTCTAGCATATGGAACTGGAAAAGACAACAAGGGATACACAATATTAGGACAGGAAAAAAACTGTGCTTTAATGTCACCAAAACGAAATGAAGATAGAAAGAGTGAATACTTTCTTGTACTTATGTGCATACGTAACAGAACATGGTGAAGAATATGTTGAAATGTACTTCGACAAAACATTAAAATAAGTAATAAAGAAAGAACAAGGAGAATAGAATGATCTAAAAAAATGCCCGCTTATGGTTCTTATCCATTTGTATGTTAATGTGTTATGTGGGGCCTCATAAGCGAGTAGAACGAATAGTTTTATGGTGATTTTGTTTCAGTAAGTTTAAATATATAAGGGTTAAACTCTAAGGATTTATTATTATAACTTCCAGTTTCTACCTGAAAAAAGCTTTAGCAGTCATTGTTAGATTAATTTATTTATGAGCCCGCAGTACTAGTGTGTAGTAACAATATCAGTGTAAATTTTAAGTTTGCTATTAATGTCCTTACATTATGTGTTTAAATACATCTAGTAGTGCAAGCAAACATTAATTAGTTTCTCGTTGTTAGTTAAAAGTAGTTTCAGCAACTGCTACTTTACAGCGTTTTCACAACGAATCGCAAATACTGGCTATGATATTCTGCACTGTCTCCGAAATGAAATTTTTATTACAAATTGGTGAAATGAAAGAAAATTATTTAGGCATAACTCCAAACTCGCACGGCGAATTTGATAGAAAGTCTAAGCAATTTAAAAAATGTTTTTACAGTTAAATATTAACGTAAGAAAACTTTAACAGCCAATTACTATGTTTATTTTAAGAGTTCCAGAGTTTCGTTTCAAAGATTTGTATTGTTGTAGTAGCTACATATTATTGTAATTCGTTTTTATGCTCAAAATAGAAATGCTCTTTAAAATTTTTTTTATTTTATTTCATTTATCAAGTGTAGTCGAGGTAAATCCGAATATTTTGGTTGTGTTGCAAAAATCCGATTGCCGTCTTATCCTCTATTAGGTAACACAATAAGTTAGATTTATAAGATCAGCAACCCACGATTGTCGACAAATTGAGCCGAGAATAAGGCTGCTATACTTAAATTTCTTTGCGCCGGAAAATCTCCGACAGAAATTACCGCGTGGTTTGGTCACAAAAGGCCTAAGTTCACGAGATAACCAAGAAGGACAGAAAATCTGGACGAAACAACAACAAGCAATCTGAGCACAAGAAAAATAATGAATTCGACCGTAAATTGAACAGGAAGATGGACTAGATCCTGGCAAGTCGACGTAAGTCTAGCAGTGCACCAAAATCTTTCGTCTTGAAGAACCGCCAATTGTTGACTGAGAAAACAAGAAGGGCGGAAGTTAAAGGCCAAAGCATTACTGAACATCAGCCACGACAACTTTGGGTTTTCAAGTCGCTGTACCTACCAAGATGCATACAACATTTTTCGCCACCATGATGATGCTGGGGCTTGTGAGCAGCAAAGAGGATGCCGTAGCAACCCATTTCCTTGAAAAAGGTCTAAAGGTGGCTGCCGACAGTTATATCAACGTACTGGAGACAGGGCGGGAGTACATGTTCCATAAAGGCCCGCTTCAGTCTACAAGGCAAAAGACCCAAACTTGACTATACACCAATTTGTATTATTATTAGTCCTCCGTCTTGCGGCCACCGTCCAGCCACCGACTACAGTCCCCTTGGCTACTAAGTGTGGGAGGTGGTCAAAGCTAAGGTTAATGAGAGGAGTCATAACACCAAGGAGAGCATCTATCATGAACACAAAGAAGTTATGTTGGTCTTTAGAAGGATCTTTTTTCTTCTCGTCTTGTAATAGTATTTTCAGTATTTTTTGGATTTACCTGGACGACTCTAAAGTTATATTTACTTAGTGTTAGCCTTCGGCAAATAAATAAAATTCTGTGCTTGTCCAATTTAACAATTTTTAACAATAGATTTTGAGATGATACATTTAAAATTACTTCACGGTATAATTTATCATAAAAAAGTCAAATTGTGGAAGAATTGCTCTGCTTCCCGTTTTTATCTGTATCTTAAAGAGCTTTAACAGACTAAAACAATTTTTGTTTTTTGATTTCGTAGTAAAGTGCAAATATAAAATTCAAAATAATCATGAATGGATGAAAAAGAGTGGTAGATTACAAAATACCACAAAGAAGACAAAACGGAGAAGACTGACATTAATGCGGGAAGACTTAAATGTATAAAGGTAAAGGTGGTGGCAATAAACACTCTTTTTATTGAAAAAGCACAAAACTTATCCCTTATGTCCAATTTTCAGCTGAAAGAAGTTTTAGTGAATTCTCTGAAGAGAATGTCTTTCCACCATATCACAGCATACAGTTGCGGGTTGCAGTTTAAGTGCCCTCCCAGAACAACAAACTTCCAGCAGATTTCCACCCCGCCCGCCAGCTAAGCGCGCCCATTTTTCGGCCTCGGCGTCTCCCCCAGAGGAGATGCGGCGCGACGATACCGGGATACATTTAATATTAGCGCCGCAATATGTGGGCGCAATGCAAAATATCGTAACCACCTCAATACGTTTGGCGGAGCGGAAAGGCCCCGAACGCACTGGGGGAAGGCGATGTAAGTTAGGACAGCCGGAGGCGGTCGCGACGAGCAGCAGCGCTCGGCTCGCCCGAAGAGACGATAAGATAAGGTACCGCTAGGTTATGGAATGGCACTTTAATTACACTAATGGGAGAACCAAATGTTAATTACAATTCAAAGTCTAAAAGAGAGGAGCTGGATCGCAATTTATAGACACGGATTTGGGGGAGGCTGTGCAGCTGCGGCCGTCGATATTATTAATGGCGCGCGTTGCCCCCGTCAATCTAAGAAATAGACGAGCGCCGCGTTTTCAGTTCGGCCGGGCGCTTATGGGCGCGGCGGGCGCGAGTAAACAATAACAATGGGATTATAGGGCGACTGTTTGATTAGCGAATAAATTACGCTATTTGCTTAACATACATGGAGAGAAATTTAACTATGCAAACACTCCGGGCTGAATTTCACGAATACCCACTGACTTGCTGCCGATGCGGACCAAAACTAAATTTGTTCCAGGTCCCGAGGTTCGGCCCCACTTTCGGGCAAATAAACAAATGCTGCGGAAGAAGCCGGGACAAGCCTGCACCCGATCGAGTCAACACCACATACCTAGAAACCCAAATAGATTGTCACAGGAATAACTGGAAAACCAAAAAGTTGAAAATTAGATCAAATTTGATTTTCTAGATGAGAACGGTAAAAGTTCTCGGTAACTATCTATTAGGAGGACAATCCTACCAATATCTAAATAACGGCAGCTGGTATAAAGTCATTATACTTATGGTTTGTTCTGCAACTTTAACAACACACAAGAGAAAAAGGACAACAGCCGTTAAAAAAATAAATACAATTGGGAGTATTTAGTACTTAGTGGAATATTCAGAAACGTTGGCAACGCCCTGACGTCGAAGAGATTTGATTGATTATTTAATTAACTTTTTCCAGATCCTCAGGTGAATTTAACTGGACGACTGACTTGGTCGTTTCAAGATTTGAACTCTTTCTTGATCAACTTTGAGGAAATATTTTGATCGTTGTCATGTTGGCTTGAGGATGTGCCTTCCATGTGGAAACATGGTGTTCTGGAGGATATCGAGCTATTTGTTTTTATTTGTTATATCCATTGCATTTTCAACCCTTCAACATGATTTATAATCGAAAATTGATACTTATCACCAAACATTATGGCCATAGCACGTCTGACGTACGTTACTCTAGTTATTCTAAAGGGCATATATTGTATTTTTGCTTTACACCTAAGATAATAACTCTCCGTGGACAGTGAATTCCGAAAACCACTTTATATTTACAATTTTATTACAGCACACAAAAATGTTTTTGGAAACCTTAAGTGGGAGCATAAAAGGGTAAACATAAATAGCAAAATGCTCAATCACTTAACATGTACGGATAATGCAGTATTCATGTGAGAATCATCTGAAGATTTACAAACTTACAAAAATACCTTTGAAATTGAGAAAATCTGTATATGACCAACGCGTACTCACAGTACTTAACTTACGCTGCGTAGACATAGACTTTAACACTATCATTAATAGCCTAAAATTAAAAGACAGAATAAGGAATAAAATAATTAAAAAAAAACAAAATTAGCAGACGTTAAAGGACATACAGCATTTTTAAAATGGAGATGAGCTGGTCATACCATGAGGCAGAGCGACCAACGATGGACTGGTAGAAGAAGTGTTGACCGCCTGCAAACCAGATGAAAGAATGACTTGAAGATGACAGCAGGTTTAACACGGACAAGGGTAGTTCAAAGCAGAGACTTATGGAAAAATAAAGGAAAAACATATATCCAACATTGGATGACAACAAGCTAATAAAGAAAAGAAGACGAGATTTACTATTTGGTTAATATCATCGTCTGCAAGAGTTTTGGGGTGTAGATATCATTCTAAATTGTCTTATAAAGTAACGTTTGTGCTAAGAATTTTTCATTTTACCAACAAAGTCACATTATATCGGTTCGTATTAAGTTTGAATGTTCATTAGTGTAACATAATACAAAAGCAAAATAAAAAAATTAAACAAATTTAACAGTTAATCTTTAAAAAACGTGTGTGGGATTAACCGAAAGGGTTGCAGCTTCTTAGCGTTGCAAGAGCAGAATGCCTCCTTCCCCCTACCGTAGGGTATTTCGTATTACCACAGCAAAAGATATTTTTGTTTGTTACTCAAATGCATATTATTGGGTTTTAATGATAGAGTAAAATAGAGTGGAACTGTCCGGAATTTTTGGGAAGGCACAGTTTGAGGATAACACCCTTAAAAAACTCAAATGTACGCGTGTCATAACAATTTATAAGAAAGGAGAAGCAGTTGAAAATGAAGGTCACAGACATCTCCCGATAACCAGTGTGACAAAGAAGAATATTTGCATTATTCGTCACTCATTAACGGTTCCTAAAATTGTTTGGAAAGTTACAGCAACGCACAGGGAAACTTAGATGGTACCTTGTTTCCCAACAACAATCGACCCCATAAAATTATCTAAACCCAACAAAATATTGAGGATTTGTTTAGGACTACATTGAAACTCATCACCTTGCGATATATACTTTGAGAACACAAATTTGATGGTGACACAGGTGTTAAAGCACAATAACCTTCATTTTACCATAGATTAATAAAAAAAATTGCTTATTAGTTATAAAAATGTGTTTTTATGTTTGTATTTTTATGTTGCTTTGATAACTATAATAATAAAAACTTTAGTATCAGTTTTATTGTTGATAATATTTATTATGTTTGTTTACTTCTATTGACACTACCTCTGCATTTAAGTTTGTGTTTTATAAATTTATGATTACCTTTTTTATATTGTATTTCTGAAAGACCTTCTTTAAATTCCAAATTTTTTTATTTGTAATGGAGTAGTTTTATGATACTATGAGCTTTATTAAGTTAAAATGTTGCAAATTGTAGAGAAACTGTTGGTATAGTTGTCGGCATTTCGTGTATAAAAGAAGGTACATATATGTTTAGTTTTTAAGTCAACTCAGTTGCGGCAAATTCAGTTATCAACAAAAAGGAAAACCATAAAAACAGATCATAATGACCACCAATTGGCGACGTGTTTTTTTTGAGACTGACTGTCTCGGACATCTATACAAGGTTAGTAGCCGTATATGGCAACGCATCGGCAAGTTGCAAAACTGCGTTTTTCTGAAGTTCAAGGCCGTTAAAAACTACCCTAAGAAAAACAAAAGCAGCGGGCGTCTGGTAAATGAACGCAACCAGGACACTATCCAATTTTCGTTTCCAACTCAATAAAGGCAAACAAAATAATCTTAGTGGATGCACTGACGGATGTAAGGGGACTGTCTTGCAAACCTTTGTATACCATCATCTACGAGAACTCGAAAATGACAAGAGTTTGTATACAATGGATTTTCGATACTCTCATCGCTCAGCAGAATCGTGTAGGAATATTCCAACAATTGCTGCAGCTGTGCAGTGTGGATCCGGAAACGTTCTTTGCGTGTCTGGTCATGGCAGACAAATCATAGTTCTGGCACACGACGCCGAAAAAGAAACGCCAGTCTATGAAACGGCAGCACGTTAGAGGTGATTACTTATTCCAAAATAAATGGCAGTTGTTTTTTGGAATCAAGGATTCTGCTGGTGGATCGGCCGCCCCTGGTGTAGTAAAGTAAAATTTTCTAGTTAGAAACATTCACAAACTTGTGTTTTGTTAAACTAGATTTTTGTAGGCTCACTGTAGCATAACAAACATCTTGGCAGTATTTCATCCCTACAATAGCAAAAGTTACTAAGGCCCATTGTTTGCATATAAAATGGAAAAGTTTCAAAAAACTTGCTATTCCATAATGCAACCTTTTATAACAGCGCTATTTGTATATTACTACTGTTTTGATTACAGAGCATTCACACGGAGAGGGAAATTTAAAAAAAATTAAACAAATTTTTGCGGGTTTTCTTTTGCATGAACTTTTTGTTGGCAGAAATAATTTTCTTATGTTAACCAGGATGCATAAATATTATGGAATATTTACAAAGTTTATATTTAAAAAAGTATTATCATATTATGTTAATATCTATGTAATAGCAATGTGTTCATTAGACAATATCAAGTTAGCCTTAATTACAGTTTGTGTAAAAGCAAAGAACATACAAATTTTCTATTTTTAATATCTGAGCTTCGTCAGATTTGAATATTTCTGTGCAGTTTTCCTATGATTTTGTTGTCTTTTTAGCAGATGAGTGAGACCGCTAATATTTTAATGAGAGTAAAACATTTGCGTCTTTTCACAAAATGTTTAAAATGTCATTTGCATTTTTGAAACTTTTGCAACTTTAGATTACAGTCGAATTAAAAGTGTTAGCAAACAAGGAATGAAATAACAATGATCACAATATTATACTGACAGATTTCACTTAAAATATTTTTTATCAATTTTAGTCAACATTTGAATCTGGATGGATTATAACCCATTTACTATTTTTTTAACTGCAAATACTTTAAATACTTGACCTTCCGACTCTATACCTGAAAAAAGAGATAACTATGAAATTTATAAAGCAGAAAGAATATTTAAAATAAAAAAGGATGAAAAGTAGATTTGAAGGACTGTCACCTTTTAGTGGAAACAACTTTATACAAAAATGTTAACAAAAAAGTTCTTGCTTATACTATTTGCACACTACCCTAAAACTAATTGACGCCTGTAGCAATCTTCAGAGGATAGTCTCCTAAGCATTGTTCAACCAAAGGTTTGTCTATGGCGAAATAAACCACACTGTGCTTTCTGTACAGATAAGCGGAACCGAAAACAATATTTTTATTAAGGACTTGACTACTTTTCAGATAAAACTAATAGATGCGCCGAGAATTTTTTGGTTAGTTTTCTAAATTCGTCTAATTCAGATTTTGACTTTAGTATTTACCCTTTTGTAATTTTATTGGTCATCAGGGTTCAAAAAGTGCCACGCATTTTGTGAAGCCCGACATTTTCACGATTTTTTTAACTTCAGGAGCAGAAGCTTTCTTTTTCCTCAAATGCCGTCAGTGTTGGTAGAAAAGCCGACGGAGTCTTTTTTTACTAGCAAAAAATTTCTCACAATTAACACATCATGGTACGGCATGGCAGCAGAAAGTAGCATATTTAAAAGTTTAACTCTTTTGGATAACCAAGAGGCTTTATTTTGTGAAGTTGTCGCTCAAAAATAAGAATCTATGCAATATATACTAGGTGGGATATGTTTTTGCCTATTCTATCTACAGAAATATACATGGCATTCTACGCAATTTACTTATGACAATTATTGATATTGCTGTGTTAAGGTCCTCCACCAATATTTCTCACGCCCAAATAAGTTAAGAAATACTATCTCTTTCATGATATTCACGAACTATTTTAAACTTCACCAGAATTTCTGTGCAGTGCTATTTTATGTCCCAGAGAATTGTGGGCGAGATACCCATAGATGTTGCTTTTGGATCGTAGTTTGTGTGTATAGTCCTATACTTTTATTTCTGCAAAAAAAATGATAGCCTAACATTCTTATAACGGTGATAAAATTTGAAGTCCCTTAAAGAATTAGAAAAAATTTAAAAAAATGGCTCTAACGCCCCACGTGGTATCTTGGCTCTCGTGTTCGCCTTTTCTCCCCGGCCGTTACGCACCATTTCTGAAGCCTTGCGCCTTAGACGATCGCCACTATTACCCCTTGTTCGAGTGAACGCAGAAGTACTTAATTGTTTTGAGTAGGCCACCCGCCAGGCATCAGAGAGCTCTAAAAGTAAACCCGGGTCCCTCCGCACCGCAGCCCGCCCCTAAACCAAAGACCACGCTGGCGCTATTAAGGCCACTATTTCACAAAGTTAAGATTTTTTGAGTAGTATAGATAGTTAAGCGTGCTTCGAGTGATATAATTTACAAAGTTCAGATATACCGTTAGTCGTAATAGATATTATTATTTTTAATTATGCATGTTATTATTATTGTGCTTTTTTAACTTTGTGGTCGCCTAGATGCTCAGAGCTACTCGCAAGAACATAAAGGACAAAAATTATAAAATATAATACAACACAACCGTACTACTTCGCTAGACTCACCAAGGCACCCGTTTGTATCAGTCCTTTAGCGGTTTTCACTATCTTTATAAGTGTGCTGCTTAGTATGACGATCAGAACTAGCAAAGTCAAACGTGGTCGATATTGCCAACCGTAAACTTGTTACAAAAAATTAGTGTTGCACTTGAAGGTTTACAATAAATCCGAACAACACGTACCGACAAAGACGAATTATTATTAGGTACACAAGAATGAACAGATCTTTGAACAACTGATAATGTAGAAAGTGAAAGCAAAAGTTATTACTTTTAATTTTAAATCAAGGCTGAATATTTCCAAAGAGTTGCGCAAAGTAAGATTTCGTTTTTATCATGACAATCTAGGACTGAAGATGGACTTGCAAGTTACTAGTAATTTTTTTTTAAATTCCAAATTAAATGCCAACTATAATTAATACAACCAGTCACTTTAAATCTGCGAGGGTGTTTTGAAAAGTCTTATTTTGCTTACGACAACTTTATTAATAGATTATATGCACAAGTACATATTCCTATAAGCTAAAATGTTTCTATTGAACAAATTGTTCGAGAACAAATCAGGTGATTATTCGTTCAAAAAATATCTAACTTTACTAGTGAAGTCAGAGATTTTGGGTTCAGCCCCTAACTAGTTCTTTTCATATGACTTGGGCATGAATGTTGGATGACTGTGTAGGCCGCTTCCGTGCCATCTCGCATGGAAAATCATGATCTTTGGGCTCTTTCAAGGAAGTTTAGAGCGGTTTTGGAGATATATCTCTGGATTGTGGAAATATCTTCTTAGTGAAGTTTATGGTTTCTCACAAATCTCAAAGGGTGAAGACGGAGGTGAGGCCGATTCTGGTCAACCTGGAGCTTGTATTAGAGCAGCTTATTGTTGGTAGATAGTTGGCTTCTGAGTGGAAAAAGGAGCTGAGTGTTAACGCCCCGTCGATGTGTGATTTTTAAGTCAGATTTTTATCCAGATTAAGTTGCCCTTTTGTTTCAAAGATCCTGATGTTTATCGTCCAAACTTGACTGTCATTCTTCACATGTCATACCAATCTTCCACGAGGTCTAGTTCCTTCTGGAGTTGTTGGGTAAAAGTGTATTGGGCCCAGTGTGAGCAAGGGCGTCGTCAGTATGTCTCGGACGTATAGATTGTACAATATTGGGGACAAGGCAGAGTCTTGGGGGACGTCGGCTTGCAGTTGCCAACTTTCTTCCGAAGAGAAATGACGATGTCTTTTTGATCCACGCAACAATTAGCACAAATCAATTCGTCTAGACGCACTTGATCCGCTTTATCGGTAGCTATCAACGATCGGCCACATCAAACCTGACCATGTAGAATTGTTATAGTTGGGACTTTTTTCATTCGTGCTTCTTACATACTGGTTAACTGACATGTACACATAAAAAATGTCAATAAACTTAACAATAGTGCATTGCTTTAATCATTACTGCAGTACACCTATCTGATTTTGCAAGAAAACGCTATTTAGTGTCTTGATAGACAATAAGTTAGAGAATATTATATATATTTCATGTACCTCAAAGTAATAACATTTTTTAAAATATTCTTGTATTTATTATGTAGCACCTCATTAGCATAATACAGTCATCAGTGTATATATTCTTCTTTTAGTGTAATTGATCTTTAGTCGGTACACCTTATGTACATTTAAAAAAGGGTGAAAGCAGCAACCAGTATTTCTTCCTTATAATTAAAAATTTTGAAAAGCTCAAGAGTTTTGCGTGCAAATATTTAGGTTTATTACCGTCTACCGTTCGCTTCATTCTTAAAACTTTTTGTTCTTTATTTTATAGATACAACTTAAATACCCAGTTTTTCATTTTCTAATAATTAAAATTAAACACTGAAAGTTGATGAAATTAAAATGTTGATATTAGAAAATTTTATAAATTGACCAACCATATGTTCATCTTCCACCTTATACCTAAATTTTTAATATAAAATTTGGTTTTACATTCATTTATGGGGTTTGTAATTTGAATCGCACTACATGATCCATTTCAATTGAATTCAAATTGGTGGTTACTAAAAGGCTTGCAAGAAACGTAAGACCCTGTAAAGAGAAGAATTCATTTTTGTCAAGTTTTCAGTTGTAATGCAATCGGCACCTTGCGAAACAAGATTTCTAAGCTTTTAAATGCTTATGACACCTTTTCTTATCTTTTACTTCACAAATTACTCTTGAGAAAAGCAATCATATAAACAAATTTAAGGTGGGAGTAAATAAAGCGGCAGTTCTTTACTAAGTGCATTCATGGAGTATTTGGCTTGGAACTTGGTGAAACAGAACCGACAATAAATAACGTTTGCTCGCTTTTTGTATTAAAAGATTTGATGGGTGAAGACATTTACATTTAGAATTGTCCCTTAATTTGGAAATTTTAAAAAGCTCCGCGTAAAGGTTTTCTTCGCAAGATATTGTACAACCATTTTAATAGTTTCCATTATTAGAAGATAAGGAATAAAATCCTGCAATAAGTTTTCCCAGAACTGTTAGTTCTGCGTAAAGATGTTGCAATTAGGCGGATTGTTAGTCAAGATCTTTGAAGGTTTTAGAAAAACCTAATCAGAAGGTTGAAATGGTTGAAATGATTTATAAGTAAACTATGCGAATATAGAGGGATTAGTAAGGAATCACAACTTTAATTGGTAGGTAATAATGAATTCCACTTACAAAAATTAGGAATTTTCTCCTTACTGTAATATAGCAATGTTTTAAATTTAAAAAAAGCTAAATTTCAAAGAGCATCGAGTGAAAAAAGCATCAAAATTGACACAAAATAAAAAATGGGATCAAATGAACCCGAAAGCAATAAAACGGCAAATAATTATTTTATCTAACATCAGAGCGGCATGATAAATATAAAAACGCCCGGATTGCCTTCCAAACTGCTATTAATTACGGTTTAAAAGGTAATTCTGCAGCAGAACAATCCTATCGTTAGCAGGAGCCGGCCGAGCGGCCGTTATTAATTAAAATTTCCGGAGCGGGCTGTTTTAAATTCCTTGGCGGTCGCATGTGCAAAACGTATTTTTCAATTTTCGCCCCCGCCGAGCACAAACAAGCAGCAAACATCAAAACATGGCGCGTCAAACTGCCAAAAGTTTCCTGACAAATAAGATAGGCCGGCCATTGTCCATTCCGGCGCTCCCGCGCCATTACTCCCCTTCAACTTGGTATTCAAAAAGCGAACGCCTCGGCCGGCTGTCATCTCGGAATTTAATTTTTCAGGCGCGATCGGAGATTTTAATAATACAACGACATGTTTTAAGTGAACTCATCATCGCAGCTGCGAATTAACGAGCGAAATATCAATTATCAAATATCTAGTCCGGCGGGGGAACAACAGCTGGGAACCAGCAACTGGCTGGAATTCGTCCGGGATGTCGCCGGGATCCAGCTCCTGCTTTCATGATGGCCCCGCAGCGCTAATTATCCGGGAGCTCGCGGGCCGCCCGCCAGCCCTTCCGCCGCACCTCGCGCTTCGGTCAGATTTTCGCGAGGAGTTGGGCAATTACGGGATCGGGAGAAAAATTAATAGCGGGAACAAAGCGGCGCCTAATCCTCGGCCGCGCGCTCGGAGCGCGCTGCGCCTGGCAACGACTCGCGCTCTAATCCTTTGCCGGATCAAAGTGCAGGAAATGTGATTTTTAAGGCGCACTGCCGCAGAATATGGAGGCACGACGTGGAAATCAACGTCTTGAGCAAACATCATTTCCGCGAGCGGCGGGGTGCAAATGCAAGTAAATTCTCTCAAATTTTGTCGAATTAAATCAAACAGACCCGGATCGAGATGAGGCGGATTAGCAATGCTGCAGGTTGCGCGGAGCGCGCTCGAGATATGGCAAGCTGCAGAACTAAATCGTGCCCGACTATTAAAATAAACTTAGACTCCAAAAAATGATAACGCAATCATCCCCCGGAGCAGCGGTTTTCTGATAATTATCATTGTCGTTTACTTTGCTGTTTCTGGTCGTATTCAGCATTATTCTACCAGACCACACCAACAATTTAGTCTTTAATACACCGGCGAAAACGAAGCGAATTTTGATACGATGAGCCTTCTTGAGCGGGGCTGGTCCAGCGCGGCTAGGAGCGCAACTTGCCCGCCGGTGTCGGCATGATCAATAAGTGATATAATTTACTTCTGAGCACAAAATTTGTGCCATTGTGGCGAGTGCCGAGAGGCCGGGAGCCCCAGGGAGGGCCGGTGTCGTGTCCGAAGTCCCCCGGGAGGCCCTGTCCGCTATGGTGACGTGGGCCAGACCGGTGACCTATGCTGACCGCCTTCACGCTCCTGTCCGCCTCGCTCGGAGACCCTTCAAGATACAATTTGGCGTCTTGTTCCATAATATCCAATTCCAGCAAGCGTTATGTTCTCTATGAAAATTTAAGCGGCGCCCCCGAACTTCCCGGCTTTTTTAGACGTGCAAGTTCGGCGGGCGATGTGCGTTAATCATGGATGTGCTATGAAATTTATATATATTGGATTCGATGCACATTTAATAATGGCGGGAAAGGAATTTTTTAATTTGAAATTACCTGAAAGATTAATAGTCATCTTGACGAAACAAAAAAGGCCAACTTTACAACGCAAAAGAGAAAATTTTACTTGTAGAAATATTATAACCGCTGAAGAAGTAGGATTGAACAAAAAAGGAAAATTGTGTTTCTTGATCACAATAATTAAAACAAAACCTTAGCTTTCTACTATTACAAAAGACTTTTGGAAAGATGCTGGTTTGTGAGCAAAGTACAGATACGTGTTTTAGGAAACAAACTGATCCTCCTACTAGGCTTACAATCAGACGAATTAGAGCTAAGTGTGCAGCAAATAAAACATAAAGAACGTTTCGGAAGACCGAAAACTTTAAGGAAGAACCTGGATAAAAGTATTTTGGAGACGTACCTTTGAAATTCAAGACAATCTATTCGGCAGACCTCTGGTGAATTGAGATTGCCAAAATATAGTGTCCATCGCATTCTGGAGCGCTTCTGGTGGAAAGTTACATAAGATTGGTACACGCTCTCAATGAAGATGACCCAAAGAGAAGAATGAAGTGAGTGGGACTTGCCGAAATGTGAAGAAGGCTAGTAATTTCCAAGAGTCTTAGTTTGCCACAATTGTACTTACTGGGCTTCTGAAAACCCGCACATTATAAAGGAACGTGAATTTACAGGAGTGAAGATGTAGTGCGGGTACTGTAGCCGATACCGCTTACTTGAATTTGCTGCAGGAATCAGCTATGCCACGTATTCACGAAAAGATTTTTATTTCGAACAAAATGGAACACATGGTACCATCGTACCGCAAAGCCCATCTTAATGAGAATTTGCCAAACAGATCCTATAGATTACTGCGCGATCACCAGACCTTACATCACTAGTATTTTTTTTTGAAGATTATACTAAAGAATCTAAGACTACTGATAAATTTCAGGTAGTCTAATATCAAACGAAACGCTCAACGAAGTTGTGATTTTGTTGCCTTGCGTTGCCAGCAATGTCTAGGCCAGAATAATCATCAGTTTAAAAATATAAAAAAATATATTTATGCAGTTTATTATGAACGCTGTAAGGAAAATTTATGCTAACAAATATAGTAGACTTAATGGATGTACAATCGTAGATACATTTTTACGACACCCTCATACATAGACAAATGTTGCTTTTTGTATCTGGTCTTTAAATAAAAAAATAAGAAAAAGCCATTCATTCTAAGACTGTGGTCTTTGGAAGATTTGCATTATTGACTTTAAACCATAATGTACTCAGACTTTACCAAGTCCAAACTTTACCAAGTCCAATGCAATAATAGATTTTGTTCCTTTTTTGTTTTCATATCTTTCGTTTGTATACAAACAACATAGAGAACGAAAGCCACCAAACCGTAATTATTTTATAAGAAGAATGAATAGAGTAGCAAAGAAAGAACAACCTTTGGGCTTATTCGTTCAAAGGTGGATCAACGCTGGATAACTAAGGCTGCCAGTTATATTTCTACGTCTTAAATTATAATTTCATACTTTTGCTCAATTTCCGATTGTTATTATTTCTACCTATCTTTAGCTCTGTAATTTTTATTTATTTTTTAATAACCAACTTTATGAAGATTCTTCAAAATAGTTTATTTGGAAGTTTGCATTTTCTTAAACATATTTTTGATGAATGTCAAGTGCATTCATAATATTTCTCTTATTTACTGACTATGTTTATCAGTTTCCTTCTTTCTTTAAACTCGAAAATAATTTTTCCAGATAGTTATTAATAAAAAACCTAATTAGTTACAATAAAGTTTTTAAAAATTTTCACATATCAATCTTCAGTCAATCATCCCTATAAAATGTTAAGAATTAGAAGTATTTCTTAGTTTCGATTATTTTTTTGTAATTTACTGAAAATTCGATTAAAAAATTTTTTGGTTTTCAAAGAGATTAAGCCGTCTATAAAACCTATCTTTATTTTTTTCTATTGTTCTTAATTTTATCATTTGTTCTTTTTGAAGATTTTATGCTAATAAATTTAATCTGTGTAATCAGAATTTGAATAATCCAATTCACATCATACATGCGTTCGGTTATTTTTTTGGACTAATGTAGAATTGGCAGTAGTACGTCCTTTATCAATGCCTTCTTCCTGTTTTATCTACTGCTTGGTGTTAATGGTAGTGAAGTCAATAGTGTGCTCAATGATCTGGCATTCGCAAAAAATTTAATATAATTTTTTTATTCCATAAATGTTTCGTAATTGTTTCGTACCTTAAAGCAGTTGTTTTATAGTACAAAAAATATTCATAACTTATTTCACACACTCCTTGTATCCTTTTGTTACAACCTTTCAGGACGTTATGATATTTTTGTAAGCTCGCAAGTTATTCTAAAGTAATGTTTTTGTCATAAATTTGTTTAACTGCTTTTAAAGTCTTTTGGTGCTGCATGTTTTGATAGACAACAATCTAGCAGCTACCAGTCAAGATAAGCTGCAAAATGCGCAGTTTCAAAAATGTAGAAGAGGCACTCGAAGAGCTTTAAACGCGTTGTAGACGACGTGGTTGGGATATTAAAGCAAACAGAAAAATTCACGATATAACTAAAGGCATTCAAAAACTTCAAAGGACTGCACAAAAGGTGCACGGGTTTTAGACAAGTCACGAGAAGTGGAATGTGTTTGTTGGTTGATAACTACAACCATTTTTTTCAAATACCTCTTTCAAGTGCGTCAAGGTACTAAAAAGTTAGCAATGTTTGGCTATTTATATTTTTTATTTAATATAATTTACATCTTTAGTGGAATTTTCAAAATGTTGTTTTTCCACGTTTTTTACAATTTTAATATAATTTATGTTTTTCATTATCTAAATGTCATAATTAATCGTGCTTTGTATATGAATAATTATTATCTCCAGCAGAATTTTCCACGTTCTGTTCCCCAAATGAGTTTTCTATGTAGTTTTTTATAAAATGAATTACCGAAAACCATTTTTGCTTTTAATGTATTTTCTGCTTGGCTTCTTGGGCATATTGAATGTCTACGTTGACAAATTTTCAACAAAATTAACATCAATATTTTTTAAACCAAGGGGAACAACTCTACTGATGTCGAAAATCTATAGTTTATAATACTTTTGATATTTTTTATCTTGATTATTAATATAGCGCAAGTGATAACTATAAGAGCAAACTTTACGAGGTGATTTCTGATAGGATAAATAACAGAGAAGCTTATAGTGAACATATGCCCGAATATGTATGTGATAGGTGGAAATACTGTTCATCATAACATCGGTTCTTCGTATAAACGCGCATCTCAGTTGTGGTGTGTTTATACGTTTCTTTTTACTTGCAAATCTGCTCCTAAGTAGATGCGTATTGTGAGGTGTTGTTATAAATAGAATACTATCATATCAGAAGTCAAAAGAGGTGATTTACACGTAAGGAGAAGCAAAGAGAATTTACCAAGAAATCTACTTTTAGAGAGAGTTTGTGTGAAATACGACTGTTTGATAGTAGGGATAAAAACGGAGTAAAAACTGGAGTTGGAAGATTGTGTGGTACAAGATACTGTGGATAACTCTAGTACGAACTCTAGACAAGTAATCTATCAAGTGACTGTGTTGAGTAACCAAATGATAACTGCTACTGTTCTTATCACTTGTGACATATGCAAGGACAATCGTGAGCGGATTCTTGAAAAAAGAAGATTTTATTGCTTCTTTTGAAACGTGCTATTACCATTATGGAATTTTTGTCGTCAATCCTCTTCTCAGATAAAACAATCTTTGGTAGACATCGCACATACACAACAGCCATTTCTAGGCTAGACAAAATTTCGATAAAATGTTTGAAATTCATCAAAGTTTCAACGACACAAGAAACATTTGTAATTTTTAAGGACCTTTTCCCTTTGTTACGTGAAGATCTGCCATTGGGGTTAATGAATGATGGAGCTTCAATTAACTTCAATGTTAAGGCTCGCCAGCATCAAACAGCCATTTCTAGGCTAGACAAAATTTCGATAAAATGTTTGAAATTCATCAAAGTCTCAATGACACAAGAAACATTTGTAATTTTTAAGGACCTTTTCCCTTTCTTACGTGAAGATCTGCCATTGGGGTTAATGAATGATGGAGCTTCCATTAACTTCAATGTTAAGGCTCGCCAGCATCTAACCCCGACAAGCTGATCAAATAGAGCTATTGCTGCGTAGCTTACTCGTTCTCCTAAATTGAATAGCTGTGCGTTTATTGGGATATTTGAACAACGTGTTGTAATATATAACACTATTCGGATATAGTCTGAAATATTTAAACAATGCAAAACGTATAATATGCCAAGCAACTGTGTTGAGTATCTTACACGAGAGTTTATTGCTTATAAAATGTGGAAAAAATATTGTAACAGAAAGCTTTTGCTTCTAGTTTTTCTAACAGACTACTATCATTTTGTTCTCAATCCTCTTTACATATAAAACAATCTTTGTTTCACAGCGTTATCAATTCATAAAACAGTAATTTATGGATACAAGAAGATTGCTTTTGAATAGTTAAAGACTATTGTTATCAAGTTTTGGATGGAATTATTGGTTTCCATTTAGTTGGATCAGTTGTTCTTCCACAAAACTAATTTTTAAGGACCTTTTCCCATTTTTACGTGAAAGGACTGTCTGTTAACTGAAATGGAGCTTTCACTTAATATACCTATTTGGCTCGCATAAGCAAGTCTGATCAAATAGTACTATTCGTGCACCATCGTTTCCCTAAATTGAGATAGTGGTTTATGGGTATTTGAACAACGTGACTGGTAAAATTTAACAATATTTAAAATGCAAAACTGAGCAATACTCTTGAATAACCTGTTACTGTAGCACGAGAGTTTTTAAACTATAACATAGAAAATTTATTGTAAAAGCTTTTACTGCTAGTTTTTGACCTTATCATAATGGTGTTTCTGTCACCAATCCTGATTACAAATGAAGCAACCTTTGAGAGAGATGACATCATCAATTTACACTATAGTCATTCGTAGGCTTAGTAGAATCTTCATAAGATTGCTAAAATTTTCATTAGTAACGGTTTAGTACTCGTGGTTTGGTTGCGTTATTGGTGATCACCTAGAAGGACCCGTCATTTCTCCGCAGCGCTTCAGTGACTTGCCCTATTTGTAATTTCTAGAGTATAATCTTAAATACTTAAATATGTGCCAATAGCAATAAAACAAGTATATGGCTGGTGCACGATAGTGCTCTAGTTCACTTCAGTATAAGAGTTTACCAGTACCTTTTCCCTGATAGATGAATCAGAACAGATGATTCAGTCTCTGGGCCGAAAAAACATGCCGCATGTTAAGTGTAATCTACAGACACTTAAACATTGTGTAATTGTGCATGTAATGTGTATTCTGGTACAGTTCGGAAGATTTAAATGGGTACGTGAATCCACAATGAAACATTTAACACATCTATACTAATATTGTCAGAAATAAATGACATAAATGTAATGTGTTATAATGATCCAATATGCTGAATTTCCAAGCGAGTGTTTATTCAAACTTTTTTATTCCTTTTCCTCTCAGAAATAAGAGCCGTAGGGTCTAGTGGATACGTCGCTAGACTACAAAACCTAGATATGCGGGTTCAAATCCCGCTCTCGCCAATTCGATCACTGTCATTTTTAGGGCCCAGCTTGTCTTAGCCTGCAATAAATAAGTATCTGGAGGTCAAACTCTGTGGTAATAATAGACGGTCGATACGTAGCTCTGGCCACGGTACTACCCTTGTGTACCGCAGGCTCTAGATTGCACCAGACCTATTCTGTTACGACCCCAAAGAGCCTTCATAGCCTATTACGGGAAACTATTATTATTATTCCACTCAGAAGTCATTTGATTTTTATCTTTTGAGTTTATTTTTTATTTTGCTATACATTTTTGCAAAATAAAATTACACAAAATAAAAATGTTATAATGTAATATTAAAATACTTTTCGATTTTTGATTTATTCAAATCAAGCATTTCCAAAAATTGAATAAAAAATTGTCCTCGATCTTCATAAAAGTCAAAGAGCGTTTGATTAAAAAAAATCTTTTCTATATCGTTTCGGTGACAGATTATATTGAGTAATATAATCCAACGGGTATCTTACCTATAAAGTATAGAAAAGTATTTGGAGACATGAATACTACAATTATCATTAACAACAAATTTGCATATTGTTAATCAATGTAATAGGTCTAATGCTGTTCCGCAATATTGCACCCTAAGAAGATTGTTTCGTTGCCTAGACTCTAGCGTGAGACTACTTATAAAATGTTAACAAAAAATGATTTTTAATTAGTAATAAACTCAGATCATGCGCTTCATTAGCTAGTATGTAGGTAAGTATTTGCATTTTGTGCCTTTAATGATTTTTCAATACAGTGGAGAATCGGTTACGAACAGTTTGAACTGCGAACACATCAGACAAAAAATACCTTACAGTACATGTGTAGAATTGCATTTTACTGGCATTTACAAACAATTTTTGTAACTAGACTTTAGCAGTTGTATATATAATCAAGTCGATTTCTGTTTTCTAAATTTTTATAAATGCTTTTTTGAGCTCTTTTATATATAAAAAGGTGTGAAGTAAAGAACTGCGGTCCCCATAGAAACCGAGCAAGAAATAATAGCTAAGGTAGAGAATAAGTAGAAGATGTTTTTGATGCTGCTAAGCAGTATGGCTTGTACAGGACTACAGTACAATCTTAGTCAAAAAGAAGACCTAAGTAGCTAAAGTAATCTGAGAAACAAAGGTGTGCCATTCATGAAAAATGGAAAAATGGCTTTTGAATAAAAGAAAGGGCAATGAAAAGAAATGTAATTAGTATAGCTACCACTGGATGGTTTGCAAGGTTTAATTAAACATGTGGTAATGCACGGTGAGTCTGCTAATGCAGATAAAGGAGAACTTGAGAAGTACTGTTTTAAACTTCAAGAATTTATTTAAAAAATTGTCTACAACAAAATTTAAACTGCAATAAAACTGGTTATTTCTGAGCATAAATCATGGAAGACAGACTGATGTTACTTTTAGAGCATTAAAAAAATAGAGATCGAATGAAAGAGCATGGATCACGTAGGCCCTCTTCAAAGAATTGCTGTTTAACGTTTCCGCCCCAAGCATAAATAACGACCTTCAGACCAAAGAATTGCCATTAAAAGGACTGTTGCTATTGGACAAAGCAACAGGACACAAAAGATTCTAAAGATAATTTGTTGGAAGATTTTTTCTGTCCGACAGTTCAATTTATAAATACCAATTCAGCCAATGGATCAAGAGATGATTTACGATTTTCAAGAAATTGTACACCAGCGCGCATTTCTTCCCTGCTTTGGAGCACGCGTGCCACTTCTCCTCTACGATGGCACTAAAAACGTTTTTGAAAAAAGAATTTGATATTCCTGAATCCGTCTGGCTCATTCAAGACTTCAATTCTGTTTGGCCGAAGCTTTGTCTATCCTGCATCCAGAAAGACGGAGAATGCCCCTAAAATTGTGGATGAAATTGTAACAACCACTAGAGAATGAAAGTGACTTTAAAGAGCTCATAATGGAACATAAAATATTAAGTGACAGAAGAACTACAAACATTTTTGAATGAAGAACATTGAGAGACTCAGAGAGACGTGTCTTCTAGAAAAGACGTTCAAAGAGGACCAATTCCGACATCTCCTAATAAAGATCTTTGGAAGAAGTTTAAAGATGTTAGAGCAATGTCGTCAAAAAGGAATACTTTGGGTAGCAAACATCATCTTTGAACGGATTGTGTTTGCTAATCGATCACCCACTGTATAGGAGTAAAATATACAAATATAAAAGTGGATATCTTAGTCATTTACAATGTTGAAACTCGACCCCAGACAAATTCATGACAGCCTTGTTTTTAAATTTTGTATTATTCAAACTGAAATGTTAAGCCAAAACATAATAGATATCCACTATTCTTCCAATGTTCTCTAGCTGCCCTTTTACTACCTTCACCCCTACTAACAGGTGGCTAGGCTCAATGAGCATCTATCTTCAGGTGAATTTCCAGCCGCGATCTCCATACATAACCGTGCAATCGCAATGAAATGAATTCGGCGGCGCCCCTCCTGGCGGAAGGGCCGGTGCATGCGGCGCGTAGCTCGCGGTGGAATTATTGCCGGTTTTCAATAAAGCTGGCCGCAGCGGCGAGCTTCGCGGAAAAATAAATAAAAAGCTCGTATTGTCCAGAGGATGCCCGCAATTTTTAATAATAGTCGATCCTGGTGACTGTAAGTATCGATTGGGCGCAAAGCCGGGATATTTGTACGATTTATTCGTAGAATACGGCCAGTGTCCCTAGGCCATATATCGTGGCTGCAGCAATACAATGCGGGGTTTACAACTCCGCGCTACAGATTTATATAAAACGTGTAGAACGGCCGGCGTCTCCGCTCTCAGGCCGCAGTCCGACTTTCGTTTTTCCGCAATGCTCGGCGGAAAATCGGGTCGAATTTTCAGCTTCGTTCAAAAAGATTTTCAGCGAAAATTAAACACCCCATCAGGGGTTGTGGAGAATGTAACGAAATCGTGGTCAAGTTGGAAAAATAAAATATTCCGAGGCTTTCAAAACCTCTGCTGCTGATCGGGGGCAGGTCCTCTACGGCTTTATTTATTTCTGTGCCGTTCTCGGCCGTTCGGCGCCACGATGTACTGAACAGCGCAATAACAGGGCACACAAATCATACTCCCCGGTGGGTCCGACAAGGCGGCTCGGTTTCGACAAGGTCTTACCGGTTCGGTAATTAATTTGTTTTTGATGGAGCTCTTACGCCGCGTATCGGTGCGCCGTGGTCGATCCGGGGATAAATGACTCGGCGTTCTTGGGCACGTCCCGCGGGATTGCCTGGCACAACGGGATCAACTCGCACGGATCTTCTTGTATTTATCTTGTCATATAACTAAATTAGTTCATTAATATATGCCCCGCTGGCCGGCCGCCGCCCCCTAACTCGATTTACCTGTCGATCGCGATGACTAATGGGCGCAGACGCCCTGGAAGTTCCGATTTTGATTTCTTCGAAGCACCCCTAACCGATTTCGATTTGAAAATTATAATAGATTTTTGTAGCTATCCAAAATAGTTACACATTGAATAATTCAAATACAATTTGTAATGCACATTTAATTACATCTCAATAAATATTATAAAAGACCTCAATGCTAGGTCAGACGTCAAACCCATTAAGCGGGCAGTTATGCGTAGCAAAAACTTTCCGGAAAGGGCAGTAGATCAGATTGGGGATGCCATAATTCGTATGCTCTTGGAAGTGCTTGTTCGCTAGTTTAAAATCCGCGCCGAATTAGCCCTAATGCACCTATAAATCTGTTTGTAGCACATTTCAATAATGAGCGCGCGGGCATCGAGATAAATCCCGAACGGGAGTCGGAGAAAGGGTTGAGAAATGGAGCAAGGATGAACAGCGTGTTACGACCTCGTCCATTCCATCATCGCAGATATTGTCCTCAAAACCTACTAATCACCTGCATGGCTAGGAGTGTGCCCGTCGCGCTCTTTCCAATAGCGAGGACGGCGCCGACGAGGACGGAACGTGCGGCGTAAACGCTAGGTAATGCTCGCATAAAGGTCTTGGTCGGCGATGTATCTTACGAACTACCATTATGATTTTGCACTGACGGCGAACACATGTCTGCGAACTTGGATGTCAGCTTGAGTTAGTATCGGGATATCTCTCGCGCCCAGCTACATTATTTTGCGTCTGACTCCCCGAAAAGCCCTTTAATCTCGCCGGCTTAAGTAGCTGAGGATTACTTCGTCAAAGTTATGGCCGAATTCGGGGCCGTCGAGATATTTGTTGTTGCTAGAACGGCAATATTGAGCTCATTATTAAAAATTCGCTGATCCCGGAATTTCCACCCTTCCTTCGCGCGCGCCCGAGGACGACAATAAAAAGCGGCCGCCACCTATTCGCGCCCATTTACATGGGAATTCGGCGGAAGCGCCTTGTAAATAATTCAGACTGACCCTCTAATAGAGCCATGCCGCGCTCCCGATACTTATAAGTTATGGTATATCTGGCCGACCCGGCGCATTTCCATAAGGGAGGCGACTGCAGACAAATATGCTGATACGTCCGAGGACAACGCGCCGAGAAGGACAAACGGAGCTCGCCGGGCTGGTTTGCATATGTATGTCTCTTCTTCAGGCGGTGACAGTTGTTGTGACCGGCGGACGCGCTTCTTCGAGCCGGCGCTTCTTTTTATGTCGGCCGACCTGACGCCAGTTGTCCGCATGCAAATTCGGCTTCCTGGTCTCATATGTGCCGTAGTTACCCGTACTTTCTTGGCCATAAACCGGGCCGCTGGTCGGAATTCGATATGTAAACGTATGCAGATGGACGCGTTCTCCGAGCTCTTGCCGGCGCAGACCAAGGGTTCTCAAATCGCCATTAGGCGGTACAAAGGCAGCTCGTTAGCGTCGAGAGATGGTGCAATGAGCGGACGTGCCGGACACTCTGGGGACGCCTCAGGTACCCTTCATCCTCATCATGTCGGCCTTGCCTCTGCCCCTGGATAAAGAGTGGCACACTGCCGATACACAAAGAAGTTTGGGGGTTCGGCTTTATTACAACTTTGGCTAAAACTTTTTTAATTTTTTTTGTAAACCTCTCATCATTATATGTAAAGTTGAGTGGGAAGTGCAACAAATAATGGAACAACAATATACGTAGCTTTTAATAAATCATACATATGACTGAGTGTAAGATTTAGTTTTTTATTTAACTTTTCACAATTTTTTATGTCAGTCACTTCTGTCGCGCGCGATTTTCTTAACTTCTTCCCATTTTCCTTTTCTTATTTAAAAATCTTGCAATTTCTTTACCCCAGCTTATTCTAGACCTCCCTCTGCCTTTCTTTTGCGTTTTTGCTTCCCATAAATGTTTAAGTGGTATCGTATTGCTCATCCTCCACTATGTGATCTTTTATAGTTCTTTTCTTACTCCATCTTTCCTAGTGAAGTTCTTAAGGATTGGTCTGTATATTGTTTTGTAAAGGTTAATTTTTGTGTTTTTTTGTTATTTTTTAGTGTTTCTAAATTCTATGTTTATGATATAGTATACACTATTGGCTTTTTGTATTATGTTACTTAGTTCATCTTACTGGCCTCCTTTCTTATGTAATACAATCCCTAAATAATGAAAATCACTAATTTTCTGTTTTTTTGCACTGTATATGGACTTTTTTTAAATATAACCATTATTTTAGTTTTGTTAATATTTATTTAGTATTTGGTGTGTTGTTCCAGATAAGTTATATATCATCCACAAATACCCATTCTACAATTTCTTTTTTTAAGTTGCCGTAATTTGTGTTTAAGGGTTTTAGCTTTTTCTTTGTTTCTTAATGTTCTTATCCATGAGTATTATAAATAGTTAAAAGCTTAGCCCACCTTTTTGTCCAACTCCTTCTTTTGTATTTTTTATGTGCTTGCTGATTACAAAATTACATATGTCGCCATAGAAGCTCTTAATTCAGTTTTTATTATTTATAGTGTATTTCTAACTAAAGTTTGCTCTGCATTCTCTATTTTTTAATTATGTTCGTTCTAATTTTATCTTGACCATTATTATTGTATTTTTTATTTCTGTTTCTGTAATTTCCCTTTTTTGCTATGCTTGCGTTGTCTGCTTTATGACTTTGTTCATATGCTTTCTGAGTTTTTATTTTACTTCCTGTGTATAAAAGTTTTGAGAATATTTTTACCAACAGTTTATGATCAAGTTTTCATCTGTTAGTATTTTTCCTTCTTTACTTTTTATTGTTATTGTATCTCCTAAGCCTTTAATCTTGGTAGTTTTTTTTCTAGATTTTCAGCGATTCCTTTCCTTTATTCATTTCCACACTGCATTTTTAAATATTAGTTTACAAAAACTAATTTTTATATTTTCCTTTATTTAGTGTCGTAGGCCTCTTTCCTTATTTTGGATTTCTCTATAGCCTTTCGTCGTTAATGTGATTATTACTTATGTTTTGGCTTGTTTTTATTTTTCTTTACTTTACTCTTTAATCTTTTAAAACTCAGTTGGATACATTTTATCTCCCATTTTTTGTTGTTATTATTTTTGCTGTAATTCCCAATTTCTTTTAAATAAAATTGTTAATTAATTGTTTTAGTGTGTTTCGTCATTTCTCTCTCTGTTTCTCTAAGAAGTCTAACATGTCTTTATTAAGCTTAATCTTCCTTCCAAGTTCTATATCCGTTCTATAGACGTTTTTATTTTCAAGGGTAATAAGTTCTTTTATTATTTCAATTTATTTTTTAGTTCTGAGTTTTCTTTTTAATGCTTTTGCTTCTTTTTGTTTTTCTTTATATTTCTTTGCTTAATTCTTATTTCTTTTATTTTTGTCTATTTTTTTATTTTTTGTGAAAATTTCTGTATATTCTGCTATTCTTCTTCTGCGTTACTTGAATAGTGCTCTGTTCTGTTTATCTTCAGGTATTTGTCCGCCGCGATAAGCATAACAACCCAGCTCAACGCTTCAAAGGTTAGCTATCGCTTCTCTACGTGACCGTTTTGTATTCTGCCTTTGACTACAAATTCGCGTCCTACCCTGTGTCTTTATTTGCACTACTGAATTATTATATGTACTAATTTATTACTCGCGCATCTTAAATGTGAATAAAATTGTTCGAAACCGTTCGTTTAATTTCCGAACTCTTTGATTCACATCTATTTATTACCGTCACAGGATCGGGCATATAAATTATTTACTAGAACTGTACCTCTTTGCCTGGCCAAAGTACCTTTGCTAATTATTCAAACTCACCCCTATTCGTACCAGAAAGACTTTTTTAGTGAAACTAAAGGCGATACTGATTGTTACAATCTTGTTCTGTACAACTGAGTAACTTCAATAAGTATTTTTTGGCCATCTTGCAGTGGAAACTTTCTTAAACGAAAATTTTACCTTCTGAAGTATATTGATTAAATCATTAGATTCTTTAGCACTTTTTTTTGTTTTTTATTGTTTATGTTTCAACTCTTAGTATGTTCATGTTTGACCTGTTAAGCTCAATTTTTAAGTTTTTTGAAATTGTATTTTACTGCATTTTCGACGCTATAGCATAGAACGTCAACCTTATGGATAAAAAAGTTGGCATACCTCTGATTTAAGAAAGTACTTCTTCAACAGTTAAACCTTCCTTTAAGGTGTGTATTTTATCTGTTTTAATAGCAAAATATGATAAGTGATTAACATGCACTGTTAACGTCCTTTATCTCCACTAAGGTGTCAAATGCAAAAAAATTGCTTTTTACCACAATAAAATTTAAAACTATGAAGTATTTTCTTTAAAATTGGAAATTAATTGTACGATTCAGATTTGTAACCTAATAATGATTTATAACTTTACCTTTCTAATAATGAGATCAGACAATAATTAATAGTTGGTTTATATTTGTTTCGTTTCTTTAATATATATATTTTTTAAATTCAGACTGATTTAAAATTTGTTCGCTGTTGATTTAATAAAGAAAGAAAAAACTCTTTTTGGATTTAATTTTTGTTTTTTTATTTTTATGTAAATACACTATATCTATTACAATTTTACCCCTGTTTTCTAGATCGGTGCTTTGTATAGAGCGAGTTAATGCTCTCTGAGAAAACTAATCGTGTAACAATCTATAAGAGGAGGGGGTAATACCTTAGATAAATGCATATGCGTAAAGGAATGTAAAATTGTCACTGCATTTTTCTGGTTGTTTGCATAAATTAAGTCAATTCAAAGAAAGCTATTTTACTATCTAAAAAAGGATAGAAGTCCAAATAAAGTTGGTAAATATATAAGGAAATTGGAGCTGTAATTTATAATGGGGCATAATGGAGGTTCACCTTGTTGATTCCCACTTCTGTTTCCTATTTTCAATTATTTCGACTTAAAATATTGAATTTGTGATATTTGTGTAAGCTGCGGCTTAAGCTGTGTTTGGACTCTTCTTACAAATAATACAGCCACAAATCTCTTATTAGGTTTATTTCTGTTTTCCACTAACACCAATCTTTTAAATTATTTATTTCTTCCTGAAGTTGTCTCACTATCGAACATTTGGCGAGGGAAGCTAATGATCTGTCTTAAACGGAAAGATTATCGTACCTTGGCGATAGCCTGAAGTCTTAAATGCCAGTTGAAAGATAATTTTTTGCCAACCTCACAAAACTAGCGTAAAAATGAAGAAGCGTTTTACTAAGATATTATGTTATCTTACATATTTTTTATTCCTTTTCTTTATCCCAATTGAAAATGTGTTAATCTTGTATTTTTCGCTTTGCTCACTATTTCGTCTTGTTAATATCTAATATTTTGTAAAAGATTATGTTGTTGTCTAGTTCTATAAAGGTTTAAGTACCTTTTTTCTACTCCCACTGAAGATATAATATGCCGTGTTATGCTAGTAACTTTATTCCCCTTGCGTTTAGCGATATATTTGGTTTGCTAATCGCGCTAGAGTTTGACTGGCTCTATCTTTTCAATAAACTAATTAAAGTGATCGTTTTATTAACAGAAAACTTAAAAGACTTATTCTAATCGCTCATTACCTTTAATCTTGATTACCACCAAGAAATTAAAAATATTTTTATTAAGAACATAACGAGACCTGTCAGGCCTTGCGTATCTTAATAGTGTGGAAATCTATTGCCCTCTTTCACCAATTTTATAAAAAGCTAATGTAGCTCTAGAACATCGCGCTTTACGGCAATCTCCTGGTTTTCTAAGATTTAATTTGCATTTGTTATTGTTAAATTTTGTTAACGTTTATTTGCCTGCCTAATTTCGTGAGACCTTTTTAATCTTGAATGTTAACTAAATTATAAAGAAAATTCTCACAGAGTTCCTACACAGTAAACAATTGTTTGAGGTACAAGAACACCATTATCCCTTTTCAGCACATTTTATAAAGTTTTTGTTAGTTGGTGTAGTGGTTTAGTTTATTAGTAATTTAGTGTTTTGCTTTGTTTATCAACATTCGACTCCGTAACATATAAAAAAATTTGTTTTGTTATTATCTTATAGAAATCCTTAACTTTCTTCTTGTTTCTTTTTAGTAACTAGCACTTAAGCATTAAACAAACTTAAATTGCTAAAAAGTGCGTGTTTCTTCTTATTTTATTCGCTGTACTGTCACGTTGCTTAATTTCAGACGATATTTGGTTAACAACCAACTAAATTTACGTCATTTTAAGCAATGTCATATCGTAGCAAAGCTTTGCTTGTTTTGTAATGTTAATGTAATGTTTTCAAATTCTCTTTGTTAGGCCTTTCGTTAGAATTTGATCTTTGTTCAATTTTGTATAGTTTATAGCAACCAATTAGGGCATGTTTTAGTCTATAACTGTTTTTATTTAAAATCATTAAGATTTAAAACTCGTAAGAAATCATTTGACAAGAACATCAAACCTTCGAAGAAACTGGCTGAATTATGATGATTATAAAAATATACAAATAAAAAAGTATACATTGATTGATAAGATCAAGATAGTGGAGAGTTGCATAAAAAATTAGAAACATTTCTATAAAAGTAATAAGTGGTAGCAATAAATATTTGCTGTCTGGAATATAAAAGCGTTTACGACTATCACGATGTCGAAAATTTGAAAAATGGACAGACAGATGCGGGAGCAAGGATTGAAGAACTCATGCAGTACGCGCAAGTACAAATATCAAATTATGCTGCAGAAATAGAGTTGCAGCTACTAGAAAAAAGTAATGCGTCTAAAATTGCTCATCAAGGAAAAAGATAAGCAAGAAAACACAATAAAATAATGTACTTAATTACAGTTAACAGAAAATTATTTAAAAGGAGACATATAAAACGTAATGCTTTGCAAATTTTTGTGTCCTGACATCTTGTATCCTTGGCACTCAATGAGCTCAAGAATTGACCTGTTGGTCGGTTTTTAAAGGCAAATATTTTCACCATTATCGCTAAAATTTGTCAGAAGTCTTTAAACAACTTATATTTTCTCTAGTTATGCCACTTTTCTATAGGCATGCAAAATTGGCTATTTGTATTCCACGAAACCGAAGATTATTTTAACTAAACCCCTTTTAATGAACCTATTGGTAGCATCTTATCAGTTTTCCATAATTCCCATTGGTAGTTAGATGAAGCTAAAATATCATCTACTAAAGAACCGTGGCACTGTTTTAACTAATTTTTTATTTACGTAGATGTAATATAAATTTAATAAACAGTTGATTTAAAATTACATTACATATTTCTGTAACAAGCCAAATTTTCTGCAGAGACTTACTTTTTGTAACGTAAGTAACAGACAGAGTTATAGCGATGGAGTATTGGCGGTGTAATTATAAAACATACTAGAACTTAAAGTAGAAAATAACTTCAGAAAAATAGTTGGATGACAAACACTGCAGACCAGCACGTGGCAGAAGACAGCTGGCAAAGACAAAATGGACACATGGAATATTAGAACACTATCAAAATGTGGAAAACCTAAAACATTACAGAAGAAAATATAAATACAATAAATTTTATATACTAGCCCCTTTGTGAAATGACCACAAGAAGTAGATATACGGAGTGGGGAATAATTAACACGGCAGCAGAATACGGAAATTTGGAGTGGGAATCGTAAGAAGAGAGGTGGATGAAAAGTACACATGGAAAAAGTTACCTTAGTTAAAAAACGCCACATCTCTAAAAGATACACTCGTTATGTGTGTAAATAAGCGGAGCACAGAACATAAAAATCACAAAAGAGAAAATGTATACGAAGAAATAAAAAGTTGATGAAATGTGTCGAAGGAGATGGAAACTTATTAATTCTAGGAGACTGAAATACTGTAATAGGAGAGAACGCAGAAGGAAACGTTGTGGCCAATTTCAAATTAGGCAAAGGAAATGATAGAGGAGAACGTTTAGAAAAGCTTTGTATGCACCACGGCCCAATAATAGCAAACAATTTAGTTCAGTGCCATCTATGAATAAAGTACACACGTATAATCTAAGATTCAAGAACTTAAAAAGAGATACAAAGACAAAAACATGGAAATTAGAAAAATTGCAAGACAAAACCATCAAACACAAATTAGAAACAAATATTAGAGAATAATAGTTCTAACAACATATAGAAAAATCATGGCAATGATCGATCAAGCAAGAGCTACAAAAATGGAGTAAAGGCAACGCTAAACCGTGGATAACCGCAGAAATCCTAAATCTAATAAGAAAAAAGGAAACGACACAACGATAATAGGATAACCAAAACGCAAAGGAATACTGAATAAAATAAATAAAGAATTATGTGCCTAAAGAAGAGGTCCATAAAAAAGAGACGCAAAATATAGAATCCAATACTGCCAAAGAAAAATATGATACTTCTAAGCATTTTACATAGAACCTAAAAAGAGATCACAATATAATAAAATCATTATATAATCCGAGGAATAACCAATACTTGGAAAAATTACATAGAAGTATTAAGAACAACTGGCAGGTAAATAATAGTATTTTGTACGTATTAATCTACGCAATGTATAAAACAGGATTTGCAACAAAAACAAAACCATTTCAAAATAAAAAAAAAATGAGAAATGCCAAGACTGTGGGACAATAAAAAAAAGAATAAAACACATTATAAAAGATTAATTTTAGTGTAAAAAAGTTCGGTCACTTAGATATCAATCTAACACTACGCTTGCTAATAGAAAAAAGAATGAGAAACAAGAAACTTATATAACTGTTATAGATATGGAAAAAGCCTTCTGTAGTATCGCATCATCATCATCATCATCTGCCCAATTCAGTCCTTTGTTGGACGTAGGCCTCTCCAAGCATCTTCCATTGGTCCCTGTTTTCCGCCTTCTGCATCCAATTGTAATCTGCTACTCTTTTGATGTCGTCAGTCCACCTGAGGGGGGGCCTGTCTCTATGCCTTTTGCCTATTCTTGGTCTCCATTGCAGCATGCTCTTCGTCCATCTTTCATCTTCTAGTCTGGCAATATGTCCGGCCCACTGCCATTTCCCTTTAAATATATGTTCTATTACATCTTTTACTTTTGTACTTTTTACAAAAGTAGTATCGCATAGTCAAAATTATTCGAAATGCTATTAAGAATGAGGTTCAGAAAGAAATATATAAAAATAACAAGTGCGTTCTACAAGGAACAGAAAGCAATAATCTCCAATGAACAATTATAAAAAGAAGCAAAAGTTAAAAATAGCTACTGCTGTTTAATCCTTTTAACTGAATCGATCAAGAAAAAGAGTAGACGTAAGAATAAAAATACAAAAAAGAGAAACTAATATGCGGTTATGGAAGTGAACAAGAAACTGAAAGACTACAACTTGAAAATAAATAAACCAAACATGTGGATAATGGTATGTTTCCTTTCCTTTCCTTTTCCTCCAAAACGTCCAAAGCTTTCGATATTCAGTAAGCATAACAAAAGACGGAAGAAGCAGCAGGGGATTGACAAACAAAATTAAATAGGAAGAAATAGATTTTAACAAGAAGAATTTGCTAGTATTTGAATGGAGCGCAGTATTGTACTAATACGAATCTGGACAGTATCCCAAGTCCAAAAGAGAAGATTAGAAGATTCTAAAATCTTCCGACAAATGCTAAAGGTCAGATAGATGGATTGAGTCAGCAACCAAGAAGTACTAGCTAGAATACTAGCAGAAAGAACCTTCGGGAAGAATATTATGGCAGAGCATATACTAAGACATGAAGGCACACTGAAAACAATTGTGAGAGGTATAAACAAACTTAAAAAGATTAACACAGCATAAACGGAAATGAAAGACAAACGTGGAAGAAACCAACTAATGAGGTTGTTGCATTTTAAATATGTTAATTTTGTTTCGTTTAGCAACGACCTTTATCATATCAAATGTCCGCTGAGCGATCTTGAGGTGGTGAATCTACATCGGGTTCAGTTTAGTGCATTTTCATTGTTTCAGCACATAAGCCATTATGTTTACCAGTACTATTTTAAGTGAGAAACAATAATCCACACGCAAAAAGATAAAATAGTGCAAAAAATGTATACAGAAAGGACACTAACGTATCGTCCGGACCATTAAAGTCAAATTCAAGATTGCGAACTTTCCTCACTGCGGAGTGGCTTCACACTATCGCTGTATCGTGTGGGCGTCCTTATCGGAGACTTTTTCTTCGTCTGCGAACTTCTGCCAGAAAAATGTGCAAATCTTAGTGGCGGAATGTTCGCGACGTGGACGTGATTCGGCACCCCGACGCCGAAATAAAGCCGAACGCGCCCTTGGCCCGGCACAGGAATTCGCGCGGCGCGCCGAAGAGGCCGGATCCGGCTCGAGGCCGCCGAGCCGGGAAGAATGGGAATAACAGCGAGGGAGTGAATTATTTTAGCCGAGTGCATTATAATCATAAAATAATAAAGATAGTGTACCCACACACAAGCGCCACAAAAACGCCCTATCGGGCTAAAGAGCGAGATGAAGAGCGCGATACATAAAGTAGCTGCCTAAACGCCGGGGGCTCAGGTTTTTACTGCATTTTAACACTGCGTAAGCTGAGCAAGCCGCTTTATTGGTTGTTTAGAGTGGCGCTACATTAGTGTAGCCGCCGTTCTGTCGTTACATTACCACGCTCACCTACATTTACTATCACTCAAAAACACGGGCATTTGGATAAATTATGGACGCATTACGCCCCGCCGCGCCCTTTATTAAGTTAAAAAGTGTTGAACTACGACCCTGCAAACTTCGGGGGAGGATCTAAGGATTACCGTTACCTGCAACCATGAACTCTTTATCACCCGAAGTGGGAAACTTATCTGAATATAACTCTTTATTGGCTACTCACAGTGTTGTGCCAACAAACGTTTTTAAATGAGACTAATGCGATTATTCCCCCTCACTAGGTTTAGTTAGTATGTTAACGGGAAAACCATATAATTATATTTTTAATATGTAAATAATACTTTAGAGAATAGAAAAATGAAGTCATTTTACCTCATAGAATAAGACGATTGTAGTATCAAATTGATCCTGTGCAAATTGCTGCTTAGGTTTTTCCTTTCAACAAGGGTAGGAGCAGTTGAGATAAATCCTTGACGTCATAGATGTCCCTTCATTTGAGTACTACAATGCTGGTTTTTGAAAACGACACTTTGCTTTTAAGCCGCTGATAAAGAACCCTTTCTGTTTACTTTGGAAGTGCCAACAGAGTGGGTATGTTTGTTTAATATTTCTTTGGCCAATTCATAAGATGTATAAAAATTGTCAACAAACAATGTTCTGTTTTCATAAAGAAGCCTGTGGCACAACTAAAGGCATATTTTCTTGATGAAATGGGCCCCACGTTGACCTGTCGCTGGTTTTGTATTGCCCACATATAGCCACTGGTGGGGCAAAGCTTAAAGTGTGTTACACCATAGCAGTGGCCTTTGTTGCGGATATCTCGCCTAAATCCAAAACGTCTGCTCCAAGGTACCAAACTTTCCTCAACAGGTATATTTTCTCATGGATAAAACAAGCTGTTAAATTTTCTTCCATTAGATCTGAAAGTGGCTGAAATTTTCTCAGTTGATCCGTCTTTTCAATCGCTTTATTATTTGCAAAATAATTTCGAAAAGATTTCTTGCCATAATTTGCAACTATTTGCTAATTGCCTTGAGTTTTACTAGACCAATATACCAAATAAAGCCAGAAAATTTTCTTATTTCTCTTTGTTCACTCGCGCAAACTTTTATTGTGGGCAACTAGTACCATATAAGCTGTTGGGTAAATTTGTTAGTTTCCAAAACGACGTGATTTACTGCTTCATCGTCAACTAAAAGGCAAAAAGTTTCCAAGGGAGGACTCTCGGCTGAAATTGTTTGCTGCAAAATATTTGTGGTTTCCCACATATTCCGTTCGAGTGGCTGTCGTTTTTACTTACTCTTTATTTGGTTGATCCCTCTCACCATTTCATCTGCTAGGTCATGAAGAATGTTTTTAGATATTTTCTTCATGTAAATAAGATTGTTTTAACTACAAATCATGTGAACCATCTAAAATCCACTCAAGATCTTGAATAAGGTCATCCGAGTCAAAGTCAAAATTCCATTTTTTTAATCTATTGATTTTAGTTAATTTATAGTTAATCTCTCAGTATACCGTTTTCGCTTTTTTTAAAAACGGATAGTGGTAATCGGTTGGCAGGAAAAGAGGTGTAATAAAAATCTACGGCTGCAGTAATCCACCTACTCAATCCTATGAAAACTGGCAACAGTCAAAAACGTTGTAAGAAAATACCAAAAATGGACATAGGTTTTAAAGCTGCAACTTTCCTTTATAAATTGCTAGTTATAAATTTATTCTAATTCTTTCCTTGAGTGCTTTTTTAATATTTTGCTTGCCACTACCTACACAATAGAACATAACAGAAACACAGTAATGGTTATTCACCTCAAAATACGCACAAAAAGATTATTGTTACACGGAGTCCTTGTTTGTCACGTACAAATTAATGATGTGACTACCTAGGCATCTACTCTTCCAAGAGGGCTTTCATATCGTTCATATCTGAACAACATAAATAACATAATTAGAAAAATAGCCTATGGTAAGATTTTTTAGGCTCCCCTTGACATTCAATATATTAAGAATATGAATCGTTATTAAAGAGCAGAAGAATATATTTAATCTCTATGAAACCTATGTTATAAATTAGTAGTTTAATATTATAGTTTCAGTCTTTTCAGTCATATAGATATGATACTTAATATTTGATGTTTTTAATTTCTCTTAGTTATGTTTTAGTAAATTTAGTTGTGGTGTCATATTAACAAATACACAGGATGTACTTTAAGAAGAAAAAAAATTGAGTTTTAAAGGATCTAAGCGCTCACACAACTGAAGAACTTAATTATAGCTTGAAAGACGTAACAACGCATTGTGCTTTTAAAAGTGTCACTTATATCAGAAGCTGTAAAGACTATAAAAAATAGTTACTTGGCTAGAAAGTTTCGGCCTTAAGAGTAAAAAACGTTGTGACTGTTCTTTTTAAGCTTTTTTTTTGAAGAAGGATAAAGTATTGCTTGGAGAGCTGTGTGTTTACGCTGTCAAGAACACCGATAGTTTTGTTAAAGAACCCCAAACTGTCCACGCTTTCAGATGAGCGCAACTTTTATTGGATGTACTTACATTTTGTATAAAAATTTATAACTCATTGAAAAAAGTATTTTTAAGAGATATCCCATTACCTTTAAAGAAGATGCAAAAATGCAGAAATACTCTAATACTAGAAAAATACTGAGCCAACAAAAGTCAAAAGAGAAGCAGCCCAATTTGGAAGATTACATTAATTAATGAAAGCTAACGATGAACGGTCACTTATCTAAATGTTGACTTTCCTCAAAATGGCTCACAATGCCATTGTACTTTCCTGGCAAAGAAAAGTAGTTCTACAGCAGCTTTTAACAAAAATAATTTTCCAATGACGTCAAATTGTCAATCTGAACAGAAACCTGAAACGGACTCCCGACCAATTAGTCTTAAAGAAGAGTATCGAAATGCAAAACATAACCCAATTGGTTGTTATAACAGACATATCTGGTCGGCAGTTTCTTGACGTGTGAGTATCTTACAACTGTTTGTGATTGTTTAGGGGCTTATGAACACTTAAGGAACGTCAAATAAAGACGTAAGACAAAACGCTTTTTAAAATACTAATTTATGACAGTAGTTTTATAGAAAAATATGGTTGAGCTTAGTCTCAAAAATCCCCAACGCCAAGAATGTGAAGGTTTAGAATGTCAATTAATTGTTATTTTCCCATTCAGTGCTTTTTACGTGGTGATTTAACTATGAATGAAATTTTCTTCTACTTTTCTATGCAGTTGGTGCTATTTTAACAATTATTAGAACATTTATTTTTAATTAGAAATTCATATACATACAAAACAAGGATAATATTTGCTCAATCAGTTCTAAAAATTTACTTCAGCAACGATGAAATTCAACGCAACAATACTGCTAACAAATTTGTAAAGAAGTATTCATTCAATTAAAGGCAGAAATGTGCCTGTTGCAGGGTTATCCAGTAAACTAAGAAGTGGTTACATCTGTTGGCAGAAATTGGATTAATGTGTAATAGTTTTTAAAAATGGTAAGTTAACATCTTAAATTAAAACCAAATTTCGAAGAAAAGATCTCAATTTGCACTTATGGTTAATAAAATAATGTCGGTTCTTGGCGAAAGGCTCACTAGAAGAGCAATACACCAAATCAATGTATAAAGTAACGAGATGTGATTAAAAAATAAGAAACGATCAATGATACATTTTGATCGTTAAAGGTTTAAAGGCATTCGATAGGAATCGAGAAGAACAACAGGCATTCTACTAACATGAAAGTCAGTAATTAAAGGTATTTTAACAATTGTTTTATATTTTGCACCCACAACAAACAATATAAATCTTAAACGGCCACATTTGATGTTGTTTGATTGTTAAAATGTGCCTGCTTTTTCCAACCCTTCCAATAGTGATGTGAGACTTAATAAAAAATAAAATAACGAGTGGGATAAAAATGCAGTCACAATTATATTAAAAATGAACTCTATGTTGTTATAAAAAAGATTTCGAAACATTGAACAACTGCGAGACTACAAAACGTGACTTTTTATTTAACTGAAGAAGAATTGTACTTAATCATTTCATAGGAAATATCAATTCAAGTTTCAGTCCTTATATTTCAATCGCCACAAAGAAGACCATGTGTTATTAATAATAAAAATCGATTTCTGCTATTTTAATCAGTTTTGCCCTTTCATTTTAATGTGTTGGATACAAAAGAAAATTTAATTTGATAAATATAGAGATATTATAGCAAAAAAATCGTATGCGCACAGTAGATTCTGCATCCATATAAATGGTAACTTAACTATGCTCAATGTTTTGACCGCATTTTAGAGCCGGTTAATTTTTTAATAAACTTTTATTCTACTTTCGATTGCGAGAATAATCAAAACAATAATATTTACCACATAAGTGGAATATAACCGTACAAAATAAAGATGGAACGTCCGATTACAAGAAGTTGGTCTTTCTAGGCATATTCGAGAGCGACATCGAGCACTCTGGGGCGCTGAGTTTCAAGACAGCCATCAAAAATTCGGAATAAAACTAGCGAGCCGGTCTAAAGAACGAAAGAGTTGCAGATTGAGTCCAACGTGACTGTTTAAACATTGCACGAAGTACAATCAGGGCAATTTAAAGTTAAAATAGTACAAGTGCCAGCGTATTAGGTATTTGACGGCCACCTAATCATGAGTATATTATAAATCAATTTTTCGAGTTAAAAAAAGTAACTGAATCTTAAAATTAAATTTGTTACTCTTATTTTTGATTACCAATTTACTTTTAGGTAAAATTTACTGTTTTTCTAACTGCTCGTTCGAAGTACAACGATTCCAAGCTTGAATTAAGACTCGATTATGTTTGGATTTTGTTTAGAAATAATGATTAATATTCTTTGTTATACGTTTTTTTTTTGAATTAAATTTAGGAGATTGTGATAGTCAGTTCATTCTGTTAATTTTATTAGTGTTCATCCAGTTTTGCCCCATTATCGCCCTGATAAATAAAACCTCCATCTCCATGCAAGATTTTTCCACTAGGTAACTTTGTATTTTGTAGTATTTCAATATACTTGGTGATATTTATCATCCCAGATATGCATAGGTATACAAAGACAAAGGTAGGATGCTTAATTCTCGCCATAAATATTAATATTAAAGTTTGACATTGCTATTGTCCAGCTTTTATGTTCTATTGTCCACTCTAAACAACATGATCTCTAACTGAAGTTTTTCTTGGATAATTTAGACAACTTTGGCGACTAGAACCCTTATCTCCTACCGCTTTTCATCCGATGCTTTGGTTTGTCTCTTTCAGGATACCATTTTATAGATTATGGCAAAATTTACAAGTGGAATACATTTTAAAATCCATTACAGAGCTTACGTACTTGCACTATACATAAAATTTGTAAAAATAATTGCATTTAAATAATCTATTACTTTAACATTATTTAATCGGTTTATAGAGCAACAACGATACAGATTTTTTCACACCACGCTGTGATCGGTTCCAAACTTTTTTACTTCAAGGTGTTTTAACGAAGCTACCCTTAGATACCACAAAATTTCGAGTATCAATTAAAAAAATATATAAAAAATACGTTGGTTTCTCTTGAACGAGTAAATTACAAAATAAACCTTTTACCAAGGTCTTCTAAAGTATTTCTAAATTTGTTACATTCAACATTTTTTGTTATTGCAAAAAGCGCCCGAAGAAGCCCGCACCGCTAAACTAAATTATCGGGCGCAATTTGTTGGGCACATTTCCATGTGCGCCAACGCACACAACTATTCGCCGCGATACAGCAAAACAAAATTGGTTAGGAACTAGTTAAGAAACTACCCGGTTGTTCGAAGTTGACTGGAACTATCTAACGCAGCCAGCGGGCATAAAGCCTAAGTGAAATTTTTGCCGCAATAATAAAAAGCTGCAGGGGAACGCAAAAACACAATCGCGATGAGAAACTTGCCCAACTTGCGTAGTTGAAAATGGTCGTGTGTCTGGTTACGATACCAAAATTATAATTAAAGATTCGAACACAATGAGTTTAATCCGAGTTTCACTGACCCAGGTTTTAGGTTACTTAAAAATTTTAATTATAACTTTGTTTTAACAATTGCTGTACATTCAGTGATTAACAATGAAGTCTTATTTTATATCAATGAAGTCTTTTTGTGAAAATTTTTGCTAAACCTCTCTTTCGGGTTCGGATTGATCCTTCGAAGCTTTGTTCAGTATTCGTTGCAGATTGATAACTTACAAAAATACACATTTTACTTTTGCCAGTCAGAACATCAACAAAAAAGTAATGAACATTAGCTTATCCACAAAGAAGTAAATTTTTAAAATAAAGTAACTGAAATTATAGCCAACCCATTAAAGAATTTCAAGATAAAAATAACAATTAATCTTCTCCTACTAACTTCATTAAAATGGAGGTTACTAATATAATACTTATTTCTTGTATAAATAGAACCACAGGGGCATTTTTGGGTTATCAATGTTGACTCGATTATTTTTAAGAACCATTAAAAAATGTGGTTAACCTGAAAATGGAATTAGTTTAAAGAAGAAGAAAGAAAGCGAACAGATCCAAAAGTTTAGAAGCCAAGACAGAAGAAGGCTTACTTTTAATGAGCTTGAGAAATAAATGGAAAAATGTAAATTGCCCTGAGTTCATCCGAACACCAGTTTGAATCATTTACAGTGTGCTGAGTTTTATGAATTCCTTATCAAGAATTATTTTAAGTTGGAGGAGCAGCAGAAGCAGGACAGCGGAATTTCAGTAACGAAAATCTTTTTAAACTCTTTGATCTAAAAGGAAAGCCAAAACTGGAAAGTTAGAGCTTTCCTTAATAATTTTAAATAGTTCAATCTATATATTATTAGAAGAACTCTTAAGAGTGGTAGATACTAAAAAATATCATCAAAAACTACATTTTCATTAAGAGGTCTTTAACTGAAATACTTTATCTTCCAAAATTTATCATAAGATCCAGTGGAAACTTGTAGGTACTAATTAAGAAGAAATTTGGAAAAACCCGATCGCTTTGAGGAATCTGGAGAAGATTAATCAAAAGTTTGAGATACAACAATCATATTCTTATTTAGTACGATACCAAAACTATTTCAAAGCTTCATAAAGAAGAATGTATTTCTATACAGGGTTGTATACAGAAGTAGTAGGACTGTTTCTTTTCCGCGCGCGCGGAGCGATGGAGAGGGGTCTGCAAGGCCGAATGTGGTAGGGAGCCTTGGGAACAGGTTTCGACCTGCGGCAGTCGCCTGCGTGCGTTAGTTGAGTGTGGACTACTGTTTCAGTGACTTCCTGTTGTGACGCTTCGTCGTCAGTTGCGATGGAGCGAAATTTGGAGCAGCGGTACTCCATCAAGTTTTGCTACAAACTTGGAAAATCAGCGACCGAAACCAAGGACATGCTTACGCAGGCCTACAAGAAGGATAGCATGAGCCGTTCCTCGATATTTGAGTGGCACAAGTTGTTTCGAGAGGGGAGGGAGCTCACCGAGAACCTCGCGAACAGACGACAATGTGCTGAAAGTTAAGCAACGGTTGGGCATTAAATTAATTAGTGATGAGCTGAATCTTTCATACGGGACAGTCCAACGCATCATCACAGAGGATTTGTAGATGAGAAAAGTGTGCGCGGAAATGGTGCCGAAAGTGTTGAGTGACGAGCAAAAAAAACTGCGTGTTGAGAGTTCCCAAGAAATATTAAACTGTTTGGAAGAAGACGAACATTTTCTCGATAATGTCATCACCGGAGATGAAACCTGGGTCTTCCAATACGACCCGGAAACAAAACATCAGAGCGAAGAGTGGCGCACAGCACAATCACCCCGTAAAAAGAAGGCCAGAATGTCGAAATAGAAAGTGAAATCGATGTTGATTGCATTTTTTGACCGTCGTGGCATTGTCCATAAGGAGTTTGTACCTCCTGGACAGACTGTAAATGCAAGATTTTACGTAGAAGTGCTCACACGGCTGCGAAATCGGATCACACACGTGCGACCAGACCTGGTGGGGAAGTGGAAGCTCCACCATGACAATGCCCCGTGCCACGGCGCGTGGGTTGTGAGGGATCTCCTGGCTAAATTCTACGTTTCCACGTTGCCGCACCCTACCCTACAGCCCTGATGTGGCACCGCCAGACTTCTTCCTGTTCCCCCGGATCAAGAGGCAGCTTCAGAGGCATCGTTTCGACTCGGTGGAAGCAGTCCAAGCGGCAACGACGAGGGCGCTGAACAGCATCCCGGAGGACGACTTCCAGAAGGCCTTCGCGACCTGGAAGGCTCGCTACCAGAAGTGTGTGGATGCCCAAGGCGCCTATTTTGAAGAGTATTAAGTCGATGTACCAAAATGTTCAATAATTTTTTTTAAATAGGTCCTACTACTTTTGGATACCACCCTGTATATTTATTATGTACTACATGATATACTCGTTTTCTTTTAGATGTACTCAGATACTTCTTGTGAATATTACTCTAACGTGTAGATCATTTGCAACATTTTATATGTATGGGATAATTACAAATAACTTTCTTGGGGTACACTCACATAATTCACATGTAATGGAACTAAGTATACTAGCGGAAAGAGTAACTCTAAGTTTGTTTGTTTTAGAAGTCATGCTTGGTAACATATTCGCGAATTAATTAAGAGAGAACATGACTGCTGATAAAAGCAAGAGAGTGTTGTATCTTTTTTCCACGTTTACCAGTCTGTTGCACTCAGGTTTATACAGGGTCCATGCAATTTGTAAGAGCAACCTCAATTGTCTGAAATGGGAACTTTTTGTAAGAAAAAGTCACTTAGTTGCCCATCCGTAAGCTAGGAAATATTGGAACAGTTCAAGAATCTACCGATAGAGGCAACCGAGAATTTAGAATGTTCTGCACAAATAGTTCCCAACTGCAATTTGCTATCATCGCTACAGGCCCTGGAACCAACGTTATTCCTGGAAAAATATGCAAACTCTAATGAAGACTGATGGTTCCGTGCAATCCTTAGTATTTAATGAGAAAATGACCTTTTACCTTTTAAATAGTTTTTATAATCAAAATCCAAATCTTGAGGGGAGGGGGGAGAATCATACTATCTTGTATCTAACAGATACTCAATCAAAATGATAGCTTACTTTGGACACCTGTAAGGTAATGGAATAACTTTTTAAGTTATTCTATCCAATTATATCAACTTTTTGTGTCTGAATTATATTTGTGGTATTTCTATAAATCTGTTAAACAAAAAAGAAAAAGAGTTGTAGCAATAGATTTGATACAAATTATTAATTGGTAATAATGTATAAGTAACAGTGTTCGTACAAATTATACACATCTTTCTGATACTAATTTACTTGAATTACCAAGAAAATGTTTCTGTAAGCGTTTTGGGCCTCAACATGTAGAAGCAAAGCGCGAATAAATCCCTTCTAGACCACGCAATTTCTCCAAAAATACCGAGACAATGTTAATATACTTTACTCATTTTTGGAAAGATGCAATTAGTGCAGAAAAAATAAAGGCAACTGATGATTAGCAGCTCCATTAAGACAACGCGTATGCCCATTTATTACTTTCTCCAAATGGTCTTCTAACCGTTTAGGCAACGGCTTAAGCTACTCAGCTGCTAGATTTATTCACTCTGAATAACATACCCCATTACAAAAAACATTTGTACTGATCTATCGTAAGATCACTTAGTTTTTGAAAATAATCGAACAAGCACTAAAGTGTCAACAATGCCTAGGAAGGATCCATAAAGCTAACTTTAATTTAAGAAAAAAAGCTTTACTTAACACTATGTTTTATGTTGACAGTTCTTTTATAGCACCTCTTTCATGTCGTGCAGTTATTCACTGAGTCACAACTGATCTAAATCTTATCTACCTATACTATAAGTAAATAAATTTCTCAGCAATTTTTTTTTTTACTTCAAGTATCACAAAATCCCTTTCCATTTTAGCCACCCCCAAAGAATAAAAAATAAAACTTTTTAGCAATATGTTTCATGTTTTAATTTAAGATAAATGTTGCCTTTGATGTTTTGGCTACTTAATATAGCCAACCGTTCAATTAGGCCGAACACCCAAAGTATTCTCCCGCGTTCTAAAACTAAGTTATAAAAGTTTAAAAAACAAATTTTAGTAACCGAAAAAGCAATAAAAAATAATTTCCGAATGAAAACTCTACGCAGAAAAGTTAAAAGAGCTTTATAAAAAAATATTTTGCCGTTTAAATGGAAAATTTAATTATTTAGTCCGTCGTTTGTATATGAATTTTTCACTTCCATTTTGTTTAAATTGCAGATTGCACCCTGTACTTCTACTTCTAGATATCGAAATAGCCAACATTATGTTGTATGTTATCTTCTTAATAGCATTAAGTATTCTTTTATTTACGACTTCCATGGGTTAAATTTTCGTCTTGCTTAGACTCATATTGAGAAATTATATTTTAAGTATTTTTACGTTTGGGTTCGAAACACTTTCATATTATGGACTGTTCGTATCAATACGATCCACCCAACAGTTTGTTTGTAACTCAAACAACTTTGTGCATTTTCATTTACGAATGAAAAGGAAATTCGGAATATTATTTTTAAAATCGTGGGCATGATTTTGTATTGTTTTAGTTGCTGTTGAAAATCGTTGGGTTTTTATTCATGTGCGTTGTGTTGGGTATTAGTTTTGTGTTTGTATTATTAGAAATCGTTTTTCTAGCGACGTTAATTTCTATTACAGTACAAGAGATTAGTCAAATTCCTTATAAAATAGTTTAAGCTTATTTGAGATTACAATCACAAACATTTACTGTCGTATATAATTAATTTAGTACTTTAAAATTATTTTGAAGGATGTAAAAAGCCAAAGATGCCTTTTTATTATTTCGAGAATTTTCTGCAACGAATAATGAGCGCAAGCTTAGATATTAAAAGAGTCGTCGAGTTTTTTGATAAATAAAAGTCACTTGGTCAGTGGATGTTGGCTCTAGAGAATTAGCTGCCGCAGCAAGAAGAAGTTTGTTACTTGTACTGATAATATACAAAAGGAACCCACATCAGCAGTAACTGTTATGGCAAGTTCAAGTGAATCTCAACGGGCAGTGGCACTTTCAGTATTGAGATTCAAAGAAAATGAAGCCCGGACAACAACAATCCAGATGTATTTAAATAAAATTTGCATTTATCCTACATATAGTGTTAATAAACGCTGGAAATCTGACACAAAACTTGTTGTAAATACATTTGAACGAACTGATCAAAAGCACATTATAATTCGTTCTACTAATTCATACGATTTTATAAAAAAAATTAATTCAATTAAATCTAGTGATTATAGTAATGCTATAAATCATATTACTTTTAGGCAATGGTTAAAAAACAGTAATAAAATAATTATTATGGAGAATACACCATACCACGGCGTTCAAAGCAACAAAGCTCCTTCGGAAAATAGTCGTAAGGAAGTAATATGTTCGTGGCTACAAGCAATAACGATTGATATGCGAAAACCCAAATTTTAAGCCTAGTGAGAAGACACCCAGGCAATAAAATGTATTACATTGACAAATTATTAAGAAAAAAACATGGACACACTGCAATTGCTTGTCTCTATATCACTGCGACTTAAGCTCTATAGAATATATTTGGTAAATAATAAGAAGGAAAGTTGGTATTATTAATGTTTTGCAATGTAACAGCAATCTTGAAACAATATTGAAAAATTATTAAAGAAAACTAGAAAATTTTGTTACCACGTCAAAAATGTTGCTGAAGATGTGTGGTATAAGTGATACCATTATAAAGTGGATGAATAGTTTTAAAACGACAGGATCTTTAAGACAAGGGATGCACGGGGAGGTGATCGAACTATACAGGCACCGGAAAACATTAAAAGGGTGCGACAAGCGGTGGAAGCCAGCCATCGTGGTTCGGCGGTACGTCACGCTCACGCTCGCGCTCTTTGGATGTCAGACAGCTAGTTTGCAGAATCTTACACTTGGCCATCCATTTTCATCCCTTAAAAGATTAAGGTTGTTCAAGAACTGCGGCGAAACGATTTCATGAAACGACATAGGTTTGCAGAAACGATGTTTTGATCATGAGTGACGAGTCCCATTTTTTTTATTGGGAACAGTAAACAAACAGAACCTTTTGGTACTGGGCACCCTAAAACCCGCAAGAATTGCAAACAATCTTTGGACTACGAGAGAGTAACTGTTTGGTGTGGCATATCTCGAACTTGCATTATTGGGTCTTGTTTCTTTCGTGCAAACACGTGTTACCACAGATTGCTATCTTACCCTGATGCCTAATTGTTTCTTGTCATAATTAAGAAAACGGCGCATTAACCTTAACACAATTTGGTTTCAGCAAGATGGGGCGCTTGCCATATATCAAAAGCAACAACGGCTTTTTTTCCTGGACGCCTGATTTCATGGTCTACTCGGTCACTAGACCTGTCAGCTTGTGATTATTTAAAGGGCTACCTAAAAGCTAAAGTTTACATAGACAAACCCGTTAATCTAAAATCCTTTCCAAGAAATTCAAAGGGTTTCACGTGACAGGCTTCAAAGGTGTATGGATAACTTTGCCACCCGTCTACAAGCACGCTTCGACAAATATGGACCTAACTAATGTGATTTTTCGCAGCTGATTATTTTTTCCTTTTGTTTCGTTATGTATTCTCAAATGGCAATGTGCTAGTAATGTGTAAAAATAATAAATTGTGAAATTCTATTGAAAATAAGTGTGTGGCAGTTTTTTCAAAAACACCATACCTCCCTATCGGACCCTGTATAATGGTATCAGACGCAGCAAAAGTCAATTTAGTTTTTGTAGTTTTAACATTGTTTATTAGGTCTTGTGCTTGTGTGCAACATTTAATACAATTTTTTTAAGAAACAATTACTATTTTGTAATTATGCTGCGGTTTCTATGCAAAAGTTTCACATGAAACAATATTTCGAACGACTTTTCTAAATTTTTAAAATAATTTATAATGTGTCTATAACAAATTTGGCAAATTTTATTTAATTTACATATTGTTTGGACATATGGGATCTCCTTGTGGGGTACTGCAGCTACCTCCAACTTAGCTATGCTTGATCGCTTCCAAAGCAAGGTACTCAGAATGATCGTTGACGCGCCATGGTACGTCCCCAATAATGTGATTTTAAGTGACCTACAAATTCCCACAGTGAAAAGTGAAATTAAAAAGCTCAGTGAGAGATATAAAGACAGACTGTTCGCTCATCCCAACCCTTCTGTGCAGCACCTTATGGAATATAACAACGAACTCAAAAGACTCAAGCGTTTTAAGCTGTCTGATCTGCCTACTAGATTCTAACTGTCATTGTATATTAATCCTTTACAACATGGTACTCCTCATTCTCATGAATATTATATTAAAAGATTGTAAGGGGAGTTTTCGCTGGAATTCTACTCCACATGTCTTATTGTGCTCATTTACCTATATTTAGTCCTATAGAATACTTATAGCCTAATATTAATTGGCAGATTGTATAAATATTGGAGTTATAAAAAAAACATATTGTAAACTTTTACTACATTTTTGTGTATACGCTGGGGCTGAGTTGCAGGCCACCAGCGGGGTCACAGTTTTTACAATAGACAAATGTAAGCCGCAAAAAAGCAGGAATACCTGCTGAATAAGCAGTCCCCGACCAAACAGAACGAGTGATCGCCGGTATACGCGATACCCCTATATCTCACCAATAGCATCTTGAGGGTAAAAACATTGTCTTGTTCTTGGAGTGAAAAGTTGCTCTTATCAAAAAAAGGCAACTGCATTGAAGATCCTAACTGAATATACTTAGAACAATAATTATGGAAAGATTCAAGACAAAATGTTCAAAATGATGACATTTTAGTATCGGAATTTGGAACGTACAAAGTATATTCTAAGCAGACAAGACCGCAAACATAATCCAAGAAACATTAATATTCTTGCTTGCAGAGAAGTACGATGGCTAGAATCTGGAGTATGCCAGTTGGATAATTACTACGTATACTATACAGGAGAAGACAGCAAGCATCGCCGAAATGGAACAGAAAATAATAATGCAAAAGAAGCTAGATGTCAGTGTACTAGGATTTCTCCTTTTATCAGACAGGATAGCAATAATGAAAATAAATGCTACAACATTTAAATTAAACATAATAGTTGCCTATGCACCAACAGCAGATAGATCTGAAGATGAAGTCGAAAAATTCTATGACCTCAGCAACACACTAAAAAATACCAAGTGTCGAGACACTTATTTTTGGATGACTTTAACACAAAGGTGGCAACCAGGGACTAGGTTCCTGCAATAAAAAAGGAACCACTAAGAAAAACGAATTACCTGCTTGATGCCTGTACACATGGTAAGCGCCAAACGACAGAGAAGAAATCAAATTGATTTCATAACGATCAATGCTAAATTCCAAAACTTTATAATTTCAGCCAAAACACATCCAGGAGCTGATATCTTCTCGGACCATACTCTATTGCTTTCTAAAATAAAACTGAGATAAAAGAGGGAACCGAAGGAACAAGGAGTATATAAGAAACCAGGTACGAGCGGATTAGCAACCAACGGCAACTTAATAATGAAGTCCAAATTAAAGAAAAAAGAATAGATAAAAGGTAAAAAAAGAATAAAAAGTAAACTGGTTAAATAAACAATGTGCTGAGATAGAAAAGTAAAACATACGACAGGCATTGCCAATAAAACACTTCTAACAAATCAATCGAACGATAATCTGGAAACCCGAAATTAAACTGAAAACCCAAGAAGAATATATCGAAAAGCTTTTTTCAGGCGAAGAGAGAGGGAAGAAATGACAACCATTGATCCAGCTTTATCAAAACAGAATTGATGACAGCAATGCGACGCACAAAAAATGAAAAAGCTCCTAGCCTGAATGAGACCTTACATCGAAATAATAAAGCTGATAAACGAAAAGCACCTGAAACACATAACAGATTTATTCAATCAAATATATAAGACAAAGGAGATCCTACAAGACTGGCTAAGCTTCACTAAAGAACACACATTGATAAGTTTGATGCTTAAAATTTTCTTAAAAGTTATACATGAAGAAATATATGAAAAATAGAAAAACATGTTAGCAATACATAATTCGGGTTTAGGTGCGGACTAGACACAAGAGAAGCATTATTTAGACTACAAGTTGTAATAGAGAGAGCTCGTAATGTGAATAGTGACGTAGATGTATATTATTTTATAAATTTGCACCAACAAAGAAGAAAGACGAATCATAACGAACCTGTATTTGAAGCAAAATGCAACAATTGGAACAGATAAATGCACAAAAGGAGTGAGACAAGAATCCATTGTCACCCTTGCTATTTCATATAGGAGTTACTTAGAGAAGCCTTCGAAGAAGGAGTGACCATAAATAATATCCGTTACGCCGACGATTCTACCATATTAGCGACAAGCCTTGATGACTAAACACTAAGAAAACAAAAATTATAATCAACTAAACGGAACATTAAATTTTCAATTTTTAATATAAGATAAAACCCTACAGCAAGTCAAAAACGTCAATTATCTCGGCTGCTATCTAAATGAAAACTGCGGCCACTGAAAGAAAATCAAAATCAGGATAGAAAAACCAAGAAGTGCATTTTGCTGCTTGAAAAAATATTATGTAGTCTCTCATTGAACATCAAAATCAGACTATGGTTTTACGCTGCTATGTATCCTCAATAGTCTATTATGGAATGGAGACCTGGATTCTCACAGAAAACATTATGGAAACGCCTGGAAGCATTTGAGCATTTCAGCGTACGCTGAAAATCTTATGGCTCCATCATGTGTCAAATGAAAGAGTATTATGGGGATTAAAGGAAGAAAAAGAAGTCTTCAATAACGAAATATCTTGAACACATAGTGAGGAATGAAAAACACGAAATTTTGCAATTAATATTACAAGGAAATAATAATTTTATGACAATAAACCGAATTATCTTCAGCTGCCCTATTTAAATCGCCAGTCACCAAAATGAGGATATGGCATTTGAAGAAGAAGGTATGTACATGTTTCCACAATTTAAATACCTAATTCTAAAATAATTTTATAGAAGGAATTTGTAATGTTTTTAAATTTACCCCTAAAACGGTTTCGATCCCGACAATACATAAAACTGAAACTCTACTATACACGCCCACCCAGATTTTTAAAACGCGTAGTTGCACTATAGTCTAAGAGCTTTTGGTGTTTTTTCAATATTGGAATAATTCTGATATTTTGTAATTAAATGGGATCTTTTTTAAGAAATGTTTACATTGGTCGAACAAAATCAAAAATTTACTGCTGAAGCATGTCCAAAAATTGTAATTAAATGTTAAATGGGAACAAGTGCATTACTTTCCTAGTTAGATTTATTGTATGCGTATCTTTTAATAAAGATTAATTGTGCTTTTGCCTCTTATGAGCTTCAGAATAATCACCGTATAATGCCTTATATGTACCATAAACGTAATGGTGTAAGGGGGAAAATAACTACATATGAATGTCGCTTTTAGGTCTATATAAAGATTGTTTATTTCTTTGACTATGTAAATTGGATATAGACAGACTTGCGACAGAGTGTCAGCATTTAATTTACGAGCAATTCAAAAAATTTGCACGTGACGCCTCATTTAACCTAAAATGGATTTACAAAGTCTGATTTGTACATCTCGTTCTTATGTGAGAGCTTCCAGATCAAAACAAAGCAATAACAATTAGATAACTTCAAGGACCGCCCCACCGCAATACGTCAACCGTAATCAAATACAATAATTCCTGCTTGTATCTAGGATATCGACGCGGAATCGAAAGCGAGCGAGATAAGAGAATCCGGGCCGACACGGCTAGAAAAATATTAGAGGCATTCGGAGGGAAAGTTTGTTATAAATAGCGAGCGGCGACGCCGAGCAGTACACCTCCGGCAATCGATTATAGAAAAGTCCGGGCGATTATTTGAGTTGGCGAAAGTTTTTTCGTGACTGTGAGCGCCGCCATGTTAAATGGATCCGAAGTAATTTTGCCAATGTGATCAGAAAGACACGCCATGCGCCCGGCGTCTCAGCCCGGCCCCGGCCCGGCCGCCGCCGGGAGGCGGCGGCCGTTTAAAGTTAAATAGGTGTAAAATTCCTCCGGTAATGGGCAACAAATCCACGCATCGGATCGCCGGCTCCGGGGCGCTCTTTTATTCCGGTTTTATTATTCTTTCGCCCGGCGGATCCGTACCTGTCTTAATTTTATGTGTTATTCAAAACGGGCAAATCCCCATTACGAGCTCGGCGCCGAACTTCGTATGCAATCACATCCCGGCTGAAAGAGTGCACCGGGCGCCCGATCGACCCGTTCAATTACCGTAATTAACTTGGAAGTTGTTTGTTCGCCGGGCCGTTCTATTAAAACGCGTGTCCGCAATCGCGACAACTTTTTAATAGTCCTGAAAAATTCATCCCGCTGCCGGCGGCGCATAATTAACCGGCAAAAAACGGCCCATTTGCATGCATCAGCCGGCCGGCGGCCTAATGAATTAAATCAGGAGTAATAGCTTCGCGGACGTGTTTACAAAGCATATATGAATACTATAAATTTATCAAATGTGCATTTTACTTCGTTATTCCATTAGCGCCCTCGCGCGGACAACAGATTTGCATCGCAAACTTTGTGCATCGCCGCACTTGCCCCCGTATTAATATAAATTATTCCGGATCTGATATCACCCCTTTCGGGCGAAGACATTCTGCTAATGCAGCTTCAGCTCTAACCCTAAGAATTCAGCTTATTATTTTATGCATCTTCGAAGGCGCTGTGGACCAAAACCATAGCGATGATCCCAAAAAATTGCTGTTATGATGATATAATTATTCTTCTTATTAGTCTCCAGTATTTTGTCTTATCCTCTTCTAGTCTACTTTAGTATGACAATAAAATGTACAGCAATCCGGCAAAAAAACTAAAATTTGTCTACTCAATAATTAATAGGTGTATAAATAAGTTCTCAGCTTTAGATTTCACAAGACGTAAATCACCGTTTACATGTAAAGTATAGGTCCGCCCTCTTGCAGTTTTAAAGCACGGCTCACAGAATTACAATTGTAATCCTACAAGATCAGTGAAGTATCCGGGGGAGTTCTTAAAAAATAAGGATGCGAACATCTTAAACCACTTTAATATTGCCCTCAGCATTTTGCAGTACCCCCTCTTTTCACAATAAAGCTCTGGAAGTACGGTATTATCGGTGTAAGCATAACATGCGCACCTTTGCTCTGGAGAAGGAAATGTTTTTGGATATACCAACCACTAGATAACAGTAGTAACGTGTCATGAGGAAGAAAGAAAGGAGAACACCACCTACACTTAAGGGCAAAATAATCAACTCACTGGCTGCTCGCGCATTTTTGTCTCTTGGTTCAGTGTAAAAACAATGAAAATCTTGCTATTGCATTAATCGGTTGAGGCATTCAAAGAAATATGCATCACGAACGGGGTTCTACGAATATTGCTAACGGGAACGTACGTGCGCGACGACTGTGATTGGCCTACGCTTGTAATCCGGTAATTCCTTTCAATCACTTATCTGAAGTTGACATAAGTAAGTAAGTAACGTAAGTGCTTGACTGATTCGCAAGAAAATGGAAACAACAGCCGCCGAAGCAGCCCAAGCAGTTGCTTTGTTGAGAGAGGGCCTCGGTCAGAGGACCGTGGCAAATTGACTAAATCTGAATTGTGTCGAGAATGTGGCGTCGGTTCCGGGAAACCGGTTACTACGTCCACCGGCAAGAAGCGGGTCGCAGGCGCATGACAACGGAGACAGACGATTGATTTCTTATCTCAATATCTCTCTCAAAAATCGACATATGGCTGGCATTGACCTCAAGCAAGAGCTGAGTGTGCTCAGAGTTGTGGTTGCCAGCGCTTAAACCGTAAGAAGACTGAAGGCAGTCAATGTGACCCAAAAAAAGGCAGCTACGGGTCTCAATTTTCTCGCAAACATCTTGATTGGAACCTTGGTCATTGGAGTCAGGTATTCACCGACGAGTCCAGGATGTGTCTACATGGCAACGGTAGGAGACGCTCATTGCTGTATTTAAGAAACTGTCGCATATGGAGGAGGCTCTTGCATGTTCCGGGTGGGCATTTCCATGCATAGAAAAACTGAGTTGGTTTTCGTATCTAATGGAGGGCGCAGAAAAGGTTTAACAGAAGACCGCTACATTAGGGATTATTCTGGAGGAACATGTTTTGTTTGCTAGATTTGTTGGCAAGGACTTCATGCTAATGCACAACAATGAGCGATGCCACATTGCGCGAGTAGTCACTACCTACATGGCTGACGTCGGTATACCAAAAATAAACTGGCCTCCGTGTAACCCAGACTTGAATTCAATTGAGCATGTTTTGGATAAAAATTCCAGGCCAGAAATCTTGCACCGAAAAGCGTAATGGAACTGAGATCGGCATTGAAAGAGTGGGAAGCAATCCCTCAAGACAGCACAGGAAAAGTCATCCGATCCATGCGTAGTCGCTTGGAAAGCGCAGTTAGAAGTAGGGTGGCAATACCAAGTATTGAAAAAAATCATTAAACTAATTTCAACTGAGAATGTTATTCGAGCATGTTGCTGAGTCGATTGTTTAGCTCTTAAGTGTGGCAGCTTTGTGCCCAAGAAATAGCACTACGACATCTTTGTCCGAGCGACAACATTTCATTTTATTGGCCCCTTGACTTGCACAAACAGGCCACGTTTTGGACCATCTCATGCAAATAGTTAACTTAAAACATGAACTTACATGGTGAGTAAACTCTTAAGATTATTCTTAAGATATCTATACAGAGTATGTGATTTGTTAGGTCCGTTTGTAGTATTTTTATAATTGCGAGGTAGCAAATTGATTGGGTGTCCTGAGATCTTATCTTTGCAGATCTATGGGTAGTAATGTATTTGGTAAATACGATGGTAACTTCCCTATTTCGCAAAGTACTTCGTACTGGTATGCACAAGATTCTAGCAAGAACAACTAGGAACGTAAAATGTAAGAACTCTGGTAAAGTTGAAAAAAATAAGGGAAAGTAAACCAGATTTATTAGAAATAAATTAAATTTGATGGCTCGATAAAGAGGGAATATGTAAAGTAGAGATACAACAGCCTAAGAAGGGGCGGTCATAGTTATGAAAAAAGACGTAGGGCAAATAGTAAAGACTAATAATACACAGCAAGTGAGTTATAATATAAAATAGCCACTTTTCTAAGAGATACAGTTATAGTGCAGGTGTACACATCCACATAAAAACATACCGATGAAGACGATTAATAAGTCTATATATATGCAAAGGAAGAAGAAAATTTCATCGTTCTAAAACAACGCAATATCAGGAAAAAAAAAGGTTATACCGTCTTCGTAAAAGAACCACTGATGAGGTTTTGCCTACAGCATAACTTACGTTAGTCATTTTAAACATAATATTGCAACATCACGTGCGCAGAAGACATACATGAATGACACTAGATGACAAAAAATTATTACGTAGATTACATACAAATTAAAAATTGTAAATATCTTGCTTAGAAACATATTGTGACCACGATTACAAATAAGTTGTAATCTATTCGATTTGGAATTTTTAAAAAATTAGAAAGAAAAGGAGAAAATTTCAAAAGTAGATAGAAAACCGCAGAACAAAAAGTGAAAGAATATAACTCAAAGAAATAGCAAGCAAAATAAAATAATATAATCCCAACTATAGAAAAAATACCAAAAGAAGAAACCAAAAGGCTAAGACAACGGATTAGAGAACACAGAATTAATTAAAATTTCAAGACAAAAAGGAAAAAGACGATACAAAAAGTAAGAAACAGAATTAACACGGAATCAAGAAAAGCAAAGAGCAGTATATGCAAGGCACATGTAGAGAAGCAAGTAAATTATTTAAAGCAATAAAGATGAAAGCAGTACCCAAATGCATAAAATCCTTTTTTCAAAACTCAAAAACAGATTAGTGACCTGATGGATGACAGTGGTTAAATTTTAATAAAAAGTGATGAAATAGCAGAAATAGTAGTCTAGAACAGCCATATGGTAATGAAGAATCAGGCAAAATAAAATTAGAAGAGAATAAACAATTTTTAATAAAATATAACTGCAGTGGAACTTCCGTAAGCTGACCCTTCAATATCCACCTTCAAAATCCACCGACTGTACTATAATACTGAAACTAAAAATATACAAAGCAGCGGGAATAGATAAGTGACCGACAGAAATAATAAATGAAGCACATCATAGAAATAACCCACATATACAGTTTTCAGCAAAAATGCTTATACTGTTCGACATTATCCAGAAAGTAGGAATAAAACATAAAGATTTTAAGAAGAAAAATTATAAGTTTCCCAAGGTAAACAAGGTAAAAACAGAAAACAATGATAAAGCAACAAAAAGGCTAAATAGAGTACGTTATTGTTATTCTTATTTAACTTATACATTCAAGTTATTTGTAAGTGAAAATACATTAAAAGAATATAAACATTATAAAATAAGCTGATGATGTATAACAGCCATACCCAAAAGGAAATAACTTAATTATAGATGAGCACAACGTGAAAGTAACACAAAGATAGTATGTAGAGAAGAAGAACAATAAGCACACAAATAACACTGGATACCAAAGCAATAACAATAGTTGAAGAATTCCGCTATTTGAACTTCTTTATAGCAAAAGACTGAAAAACTGTACAGCAAGATGAACAAATATATCTCGATGTAAAACAACTATTGAGTTTCAATAACATCGTAATAGAAAAACGAAAACAATTATTAGGCACTATTGCATTGAATGGGTTGAAAGCTTGGACAATAGTAAAAATTAAAGAAATGCTAAACTTTAAAAATATGATTTTATAAAAAAATTTAATGGTCGTACATCAAATAATAAAATATTACGTAAAATACAAGTAAAAAGAAATAAGAAATAAGGCAATTTAATAGGATATACTCCAACACACTTTGGATAATTAAAAACTATAGCAGATATGACAAAAATTACAATATATACCACAGATAATGGAGACCTAAAATGCTAGAAAAATAAAAAACCGACAAATAATAAAAACAGTAATAACAACTAATCCACAAGATTAAGAAGAGGGACAAAAAATAAAAAACATCACTAAGTGGAAAAAACCCGGAAAAAACTACAACAAAGCTGTGTTAATAGAAACGACAGGTAGGAAAGAAAAACTTATTGATAGTTTGCAGCAAACGAGAGAAAGAATTAATTATGACACACCTATTGCATCTCATTTTTAGTCACCGAGTAAGAATGTCCCTCTATAATTCTGTATGTCATTTCTTTATTGGAGATGACAGAATCGCTGCTGTTTCTTACTATGCTCCCCCTCTTTTTATTTGTAATTATAAACATCACTTGTTCTCTAAGTTTTCCCATCACTTTTATTATTCTTTTTCTGATATCGTTCTTCATGTGCCTCGTACCGGTTTCGTTCTATTTTTATCCCCTTTAATCTGTCTGTATTACTAATCCTTATCAATACTTTTTTCTAATGCCTGAGAATTGGCATTACTTTTTATTCGTTGGACTTTAGAGTACCTTATAACGAAGCTGGTGGTTATTTCCATTAATTTCCTTTTATTTTTCTAACGTTTTCTACGTTTCCCTATTCATTGTTTGAATTTTTTTAGCTATGTTCTTTGTCTTTTATGTGCTTCCAAATTTTATTACTCAAATATGAATATTTTTCTATAGTTTGTTTTGCCTTGCGACCTCGTAATAAACTGAGTGTTCAGCTTTTTATTCTTATCTATTTTTACTACAGTTATGTCTAAGTTTCCCTTCACTTCTTTTTACATTTTCAATTAATGATAATTTTGCTTGCATTTTATATCTCCTAATTTGTGTATTTTTATTCTTTCCATTGTTCTATTATCTATCTCGTTTCTCTTAATATTCGTTTAATTTCGTTAATGCAAGAAAGTTTTTATTGCCAATTTCGGGTTAACTTTTTAATTTTGCAATTTTTAAAATTTTGTTATTTATTGTTGGGGATTCCTTTCTCCTATACGTTTGTTTGGTACTTTTATGTTTAGATATTGTGTTAGTTATTATCAAGTTCTTTACTCTTCAGAAATTAACAACGTTATCCTTTACGCTCCCCCGCTACTCTAACAAACCTCCAAATATTATCCGCTCTTCTAGTAAGAAGTATACAGTATGATTATTTCTTTATTTGTCTCATTATTTTTGCAATATTTTGTAAAACTTAAGCATTGAGAGTCATTTTATACTTTATGTAATATTTCTGATTTTACGATTTAATAAAAAAAAATTAAAATAAAATTGAGAGCAACATACAATGAGATACAACAGAAAAATGATATTAATTTGTTAAAATAGTGAAATGTATAGTATACTTCTATTATGAGAAAAACACTTGAAGTGACGGCTTGCACCTCAAAAATACTCAGAACTAAACTAAAGTTCCAATGATTAGAGTAAACAAGAGTTGAAGTGTTTAATAACGCAAATGATTATAGGCTTTGAGAAAATATCTTTACTTGAAAACTAATAAACCTGCAAAGCTTGCAACGCATAGCGAAGTGACGAAGCACTAATGTTGACCTTTGACCAATCAGTTTCAAAATCACTAGCAAACAAGCCTTTGTGGTCACCTGTCGATTGGTGAAAACAGAATTTGGAAATTACCAGCCGTTCTCGAGTTTTTGCTCGGACGGTCGGAAGAACAGACGGACGGACAACATGAGTTAGTAAGTGACTCCGCTTCGCTTCGCCACTTAATAAAAAATGTCCAACAGTATCTTTTCGTCGAGATTTATTATCTTTTCAGCACAGATCTCTTGTTAGGAAGATTCAAATGTTATGCAAAACATTTGTATTATAAAATTTAAAGAAACAACTTACATTAACGCAGGAAGCTTAGTGAAAATACAGACACTTAAGAGAACGGCAAAACAGACTGTCTGCAAAATAATGACATGATGTTACTGTTTGCTATAGAAGCAATAAAGAGTTGAGGGTAGCCGAAAGCAAATAAAATACCGCAAACAAACACAGTGTAGTAAAGATAATTTAAAAAAATATATATAATCATTATACATGCCTAGATTCGATTATATATTAACATTACGATCGGTACCAATATGGGCAAAGGTAAAGAAAACAAGAAGTGGAAGAATACTTATGAAGTATAAGGATTAAAAATGGAAAGAAAATGCAAAAAATGCAAAAGAAAAATATTTAACATGAAAAACGAGATTAGAAGGAAATTACATGGAACTATAACTATATAGAGAATGATGGCGATAACTCTAACTCTTTCATCATTTTTATTAAGGTTACTCATAATAAAGTACAAAAATCAATTGTGCTTTTGTCAACGAAAAATCAATGTAATTTAAATAGCACAACTTCAAGAAATCATTTAAATAAGCCAAAGAAACTTTGCTTTAGAGTTATTTGATGTAGTTTTTCATTCATAATAAATTTTACTAATTACTAAATGGTGTACCCTTCTGTAGCAAAGAAAGAAAGCTCAAGTATATAATTATGCTCTTGGATGTCTTATGATCAGGATGTGTAAAAGCTTTTCCTAATCCTACTATTTCAGCCAAACTCACAGGTATTATTTCGAGGAAGTTATATTATAAAATTGGGTAGCGGGTAGGTACTCCGATAAAGAATAGCTCTATTTCATGGAGACGACCCTGCTCACGCAAGCTTAGATTCTTCCTCATCTTCTAACACAACCTTAATCCGAATCAGTTGGTCTACACATTTTGAGGTTGTTCATCTACTCCCTTCAAGAATCGACCATATCAAGTTTATTTGATGTATATGTGTTATTATAGACAGCAACTGTTTATTAATAAATAAAAAAAACTTTACAGTACGTTACATGAGTGGAATGTCCACATTACTTGTCATCTTGCTCACTACTACGCTATGGGCCATTTCAATAGTTAAGAGTTGGAACATGTTATACCCATTTTATCTGATACGAAGCAATATCACCAAACCCATCAGCTACAAGACACTTGTACTTATATTAAAAGTTAGTTGCTTAGGCGATTGGAAGTGTTTAATAAATGCATGCTGGTCTTTAAGTATCATACACCAGGTCTTAAGTACTGCACAATCTTAACAAAAGTGAAGCCAAGTTATTTCTTGTACTTATCTTGATAGAAGAAGAACAGTAAGTTAGAAGAAAGTCTTCAAAGATTTGCAAAAATTATAGAAACAGTGCAATCTAAGTGTCTTTTATCAGATCCTGAAATTTCCGATGTAAATCTTAAAATAGTGTTTTTGAGATGATTCCAAATATAGCGGTGGAGATGCGCTGAAAAAATTGTAAGACAAAAGTTTGCTTATCCCATTCCCGTCTCCTCCAAAGTGATTGGCGGAGCGCCGTACAACACGGCGAAACATCCCCTGCCGGGCGCGCGGAAGGGCATAACAATCACAGGTAATGGCGCCATAAAACAGTGGCGAGATTTCATTCACTGCATCCGACGTACTCTAAATAAAGAAGCGAGGAGCGCGCCGGATCCGGCTAAACCCAATTTATTTGATGCGGCAACAAGAAGTCCGTTTCGGGCGACAAAATGGTGATGGCCCGGCGACTTGTGAAGCAGTTGGCCCCATTACAATGCCATAAATCTGCGAGGGCGCCCGGCGCGGCGAGAATGTCTCCATCGCAGCAGCGCCGCTCGCACGCCCTGGATGCATTGCCGCGAAAACAAGACAAATTAGTGTTGCGCCGCAAAAACGCGCCCGAATGGATTCTGCTAACTGCGGGCACGTGCTCCTGTCCTCCACTTAGCGGTCCCGCGCGCTCGTCACGGCGCTTTGAGAAATGCCGACAGTGCTCAACACTTCACTTGAGGCATATCAAAATGGATTTATATAATGTCCTAAAATTAAGAGCACGTGCATTTTTTTAGAATAATTAGGGGGGGGCGGAATATATTGTCTGTTACGAAAATATCAAATCTATACTAATATAGTAAAAACAATTTGCGCGGCCGCGATGTCTCCTGGCAGCCGATGAGAGTGAACTGCAATACGCATGCGTAAATGAGGACAACTTGACTGGCCGGCTCAGTTGAGAGCGATTGCTGAGCGAATTTGTCTCACATTTTGTGCAAAACTGTTCAGCTGATTTAGAGGCTTTCGTCAATGAAGTGCAGCATGAATAAATAAATGGACAGAAATCTGTTGATCAATGACGAACAAAAATCCTGAAAAATGTTAGGTATGTACGGGCTACAATCAACAAGCCTAGGCGACTGTCAGTTCGAGAACCAGATGAGCTGGAGATTCCAAAAACCAAAGTGTGTGAAATTTTGACAGATTTTGGCAAGTAACTTAGCCATTCTAGAGTCGCCACACGAGTTTTGACTGTTCCCAAAATTTAAATCACCTTGAATTGGAATCTCAACATAGGACTTTCTAAAATGTTTTAAATAATGAAAAGAATAAGATTCAGAAAATATCAAAGTAATCTACTACACATTTGAACAGAAAGTAAACAAAGACAGCTAATATGAAATATGGCGTAGCTGAGCTCTGGGCGTACCTTTGGTTATCTATCTTCAAAATCGTTTTGCATATCTTATTTTCGTAAGGTCACTTATTCCACTGTTATCATTTGTAAATAAATTGTTCCCACCTTGCAAAAATTTTAGGGAAGGTGGGTGAATAATTATTAGCTTAGGACGCCAAAAATACCTTTTTGGGCAACCCTTAGTGTTAATGTAATAAAAATAGTTTGAGTAGCTGCAATCTATGCGCATGTGTGAATGAGGACAACTTTACTGGCTGGACCAGTTGGAAAATAGACGCCAACGAATGAACCCACATATTGTGTGATGAAGAAAAATTCCATTTTTTGCTGTTAGCCAAATGTTTGATTTGTACACCAATAACTAAATTAGGGACATTGTTCGTGTTATTAAAAGTTGATGACATTCAAACGTAACGTGGTTGAATGTTCACTTAACAACCAGGGACTACAGAGAAGATATTCCTTCAATGTAGGTGACGTATGTACCAAACTATAGTTTATGATATGGTTTAATTTCTTATTTATTTCTAGACAAAAATTTATACTCTAATTTACTATTATATGTTAGTATGAATATTCTATGATAGAAAAGCATAAAATAAACGTCACATAGTTACCCAGACTAATAAAGTAACAATTTGTTGGTGTGATATGAAGTCTGGTAAAACATAAGAGTGCCTGACACAACCACGATATTAAAAGACAAAACAAATGTTCCTAGACAAGATTTTAGCATCATAAACAATTTCTTTAATATCAAAACCTAGTTTGAGTTGCAAAAATTGGAATAGCATTGCATAGAAGAATATAAATAAAAATAGTATATACAGAAAATACAAAATATTAATACAAGATAAGTCCGAGACCTAACTCAAAACTGAATTGTTTCTATTCACACCATAAATCACAAACCATACACCATAGACCATAGACAAAATACCATAAACCAGTCAACACTCTGGTAATATAATAAGATACAAATATGCCCAATATTAAAATTTTTCTCAGCTTTCATTAAGTAGAAACATAGTTAAATTCATAATTTCGTGCCGAAATAGTTAAATTCTTCCACACATTCGAAGCTAAAGTGTAGAGTCGCACTTAAGTTTTTTTAGTTGAAGAAACGTTTGTTTTGGCGCCTACTTTTATCTCTCTTATTGGTTTCCGCCAAGCTAAGTTTTAGGGTCGATTATTATCTATTTCAAACTTCAATTTAGGGCTAACTAATACATTTCACTTAAAAAATATGGAAATGCATTTGTAACGCTCTCTTTCAATGAGTTTCAATTAACTATATCCAGTATTGTCCACTTAAATACCCCCCACCGGGTAAATGGTAGTTGCTATCATTGGTGCGCTTAGTTTCACGAATATTCTAAGCTGGTCAGATTTATTCAAGCCTATTGAAACAATATCAAGAGTGATGCTGCTTTAGAGTGTTGGTTGAATGAAGTCAACCATACTGTCGTGTCCTCAATCACCTCCATTCTTGCTGCTGCCCTCTACTTCCGCTACTTTTCCAAGCCTTTAAAAACTGATATCCTAACATTTTTCAAGTTTAAGTTTTTTTCAGGACTATTAATCAATCAGTTTTTTTGTTAATCTTACACGAAAAAACGCCTTAATACCCCCAACAACACTCTTCCGGGTGGTAAAATGTATCATAGAAGTCATAGATGCAGTTTTTCTTGTCTAAGCTAATGCTTGTGACAAGAGGTGACATTGTTAATGCCTAGTGTGTACATAATCGTTTCAATTGTCACCCTGATAATAAACTAAATGAAGCTACCATAGAAAAAAGGTAGCCAACAAGATGAAATCGGTAAGATTAATGCTCCTCTTATAAAAAACGATGATCTGCCTTATTATTATAGTATACGCGATTCTAATTTTGGAGCAGAGCGTGAAGACCCATTTGTTAGTAATGCAGAACCGGGCCTTAAAGTGTGCTTTCAGCACCTTGTGGTTTCTAAAGCACCAAAAGAATTTTTCAACAGGCTAGGATTTTATTTCTTAATACGTTCAAGACATGTACACCAAGTCCAAGAATACGGAAATACATTTATTCATAAACTTTGCAACTACCCTGTTGACAGAAGTGATCGTTACAAGCACCGAGGATTTTTTATTTTCTTGTGTAGTATGGCAATTATGGCTAAAGCCATGCAGTCTAAGGGGTTTAATAATTTTCTATTGTCCAATAATTTTATTCATTTCTGCTTCACAAATACGAGCTCTTTCTAACGCATGCTCTGTTACAGCTGGCTTAGGCTGTATTCATCTAATTTCTACACGAATGTTGCCTCTCGATTCTGCAAGAGTTTGAGTCCTATTTATATAGACTTTCTCTTTTAGTCCGCGGGTATATCCCTTAACAAGCGCACTGTGGTTTCAGCAGTATGGCAAGGGGTTCCATCTTGCTGAAACCACATATATTGTAGGACGTATAAAATTATTGAGAATTTGATGTTCTCCATTTTTGAAGTAGTAAGGCCCAAAAATTAACTGTGAACACTGCACCACACTGTACCTTTAACTTTTAAATTTTCCTCGGCTCAAAACTTGCAGTATTAACATTGAGATGGAATGGGTCTCAACCGACAAAACCAGCCGATGAGTAAATTCGTTTCAGTTTCTGGTTAATTCTTGAAATTGAGTAACATAATGGAGCTGAGTTTTATAGGAATATAACTTTAATGACATTAAAATTCGTTGCTCTTCATTCATCACCCTGTTCCATAAAACGTCCAACTAAACAACAAATCGTTGAATCGTTAAATCTACTTCTGATTATACTTCTATTATAATATCGACGTTAAGCTGGTTTCGTGGCAATAATTGAATTTTTAAATAAATTTGGACAATTTTGCTACCCTGTAAAGTAGTGTATTTATCTCTATTAAATTCTTAAAATTTTGGTTGCAGTTTCTAAAAATAAGAAATATTGTAAAATTTGAAACCGCGGCGTAAGTTTTGGATCAACCTATGCCCTGAAGTTCAAAATACAACGCAAAATAAAATTTGTTAAAGTAGTAATGTGTTTAAAAAGTACAAAAAATACTTTTCTGTGCCATTGTATTAAGGTCCTAATGCTTTTTTTACTTTGTATCTTTTTATTTTTTTAATAATTTTTTCCTTTATAAGTTGCAGAGCTCTTTGTTTATGATTAGATAACGCAAAACTTTACATTAGGCTTTAACAGTATTAGGGAGGTGCAAACTTTTCGTCTTTTTGTGAATTACACGTGTAGTCTGAATTTTATTTTCTAAAATTTGAACTTAAAAAGTGAGCAACATGTTTGACCCAAATATTGAAATATCAGCCGTTTTTCAGCGTTACTAAAAGTTATAGTAAAGTGCTGCTGATGTGGCTTAAATAATCTACGAGATTGAAGCTTAAGGTGCGATATTAAATTATACGCCCTAAAAAAGTTAAAAAATGTATTAGCGGTGACACCAGTCTTTAAATGTGCCCTCAATCCAGACGGGCTCCTGAAAAAAATGGAGAAGCTTTATTTCAAGCTGTCAAAAAATCCTCAGTTATTAGCACCTGGCCATTAGCACAGCTTGGACCGATGAGCCATAAGCTAGACAAAGTTAGCAGGCACTTTAACACAGCTCGTTAACAAGTGCAGGCAATTCTCAGGATTTTCAATTATTTCGTCGCATTGTTGCCATAATCCAAACAGTTAAAATAGTACTTGAGCAGAAGTTAAGTAAGGCTAAGTGAAAGTTTTGAGGCCAAAGTTATGCTTTGGCGCGATTTACTTTCAGTGTGTTTCTGGAGGTCGGAACATCACCATTGAGCTTTATTATTAACAATTTAACGAAATATATGGCAACCTGAGACAACAGTATGGTCAATCAAAGACGGGCGTTATTGCAGATGGATAACGTCAGGCCATGTACGATCCCAAGAACTAGGCAGAAATTATAAGAACTTAATATACTCAAACTGTTACCTCACCCCGCTTACAGTACTGATTTGGTACCATCGGATTACCGTCTATTCCGACTAACGAATCAATTCTTGTTTTATAGAAAGTAGCAAAAGTGTTTCGTCAGTTCTTCGACCCTAAACCATAACTGGTACTAACCAGACATAGAAAACTTCTCTTGTAGATTTTTTATTTAATAAATATACGTTGCAACTAGTCTAAAGACTAACCAGCAATTCTTATTTAATTTAAACTATCTAATGTTTATGTAGAAAAAAATAAAATTACATTCTACATTCTACCCTATCCACTCGCCAACCCGCCCGGCAAGCGTGGCGTTTAATTGCCAAAAATCCCCCAAAAAGGGAAGCCTATGCTATGGGCGTCACCCACCGGCACACACTTTTCAAGACTGTTAAAACTTTTACCCTGCTTTTTTACTGACACTTCTGTCAATCCACACGACTCAGATGGTTTTATCCCATTGGGTCTTCTTTCTAATTCTGCATTATCTAGGAATTATATAGCCTCGATGTTTTTGAGTTTATGAGACCTGGTTTCATGTTTCTAGGCAACGGTTTTTATTTTTTGTAATACAGTTTTTACCCTTAGATTTCTTCGATAAAGCTGTTTCAGGGTGCACTTATAATATTCCTTAATAGTTTTTTTAGAAATATTTGGATTTTATTAATGTTACTTTTACTGTTGCCTCACAAATAGCAACCGTACGTCCATATTGGTTTTATTACTTTCTAATACAGCAGTATTTTATTGTGGATTGATATTTTTTATATTTTATATTTAAGTCTTTTTTTTTCTTAATTTTCTTCCATCGTTTCAGATATTTTGCTGTATTAGCATGTAGTAAGAAGATATTGTTTAGTGCTACTAATAAGTGTTCATCCCTCTTGTTAATGAAAGAATAAAGAAAATTTATAAGCACATATTTGCTGTCATTTAGTTTTACTCACTATTTTTTTGTCCATGAATCTAATTGTTTCTATAGTGCACTTTCCTGTTGCTCGTATTGCAGCGCAATTTGAGAAAGGCTATCTTCACATGGTTGGTTGTAGGTATATCGCTGGTGTACAAGAGGTAAAGCGCTAGGCCCAATACTCTGCCCTGTGATATTCTTGTCTTACTTTTCCATAAGTTGGAGTATACCCATAATGTAAGATTTAGTACTTTGAAAAATTGTCTAGGCAGCACTTTCCTACGTTTCTAGTTTATTTCTTGGTACTAAACTTTATCAAAATCCTGCGCAACATGTAAAAAGCTCTTCGAGACATTTATCGATGAAACTTGTTAGCTTGTGAACTTGGTCTGCAGTAGAATGTTGATTTCTGAAACCGAACTAATGTGTTGGTTTTAGCTTTTTAAGAAACAATAGTTCAAGTAACTTTGAGACTATTATGTTTTGTTTGTTGGCTTTTCAGACTTCCGTAATATTATTTCACCCATTTTTTAAACGCTTGGTAGATGTTTCAGTCAAAATGCTAAATTAATTAAATTTGCTAATTTTACCATTCCTTTTCTAAGCAACTGTTTCATTACTGTCTCTCTTATGAAATCAAACCTTGAAGATTTCTTAGAGTTTATGTTTTCCTTATTTTTTCTTGTTAGTTTATGTGGGGTAACCAATTTTAATTTGCCTTTTCTAGCCCAACTTCACAAGATGCTTTGCGAAAGCCTCTACTTTTAGCTTGTTGTCTCTTGTCCAACCGGTTTCAGTTCTTACTGGCGGCGTTCGATTTTCTTAGTCATCTTCTACAAAGAGTATTCGGTATCTCTGTCGTTTGACAGAGGTGATTGTTCGCGGATTTATTTATTTTTGTTGAGTAAGTTGGTTTAGTCTAATGGGACTTTCGTCTGGTGTCATTCTTTCCTTTCCTCTTCTCTTTTCAGCAACTGGCTCTCTGATTCCTTTGGGATAATCCTTTTAAATTCTGGCGGGCTATTTCGCGTGCTGTATGTCTATTATTATTAATTGTTCTTTATTTTCAGTAGTACATTGAGCTGAATTCTACTACTCAACTCTTCCTTAAAGAGTTCCCAATCTGTGTTGTTGTGAGTGCTGACATAGAGTGCTTCTGAACCACTTTTCGTTTAATGTTAATATTGAGCGAAGCTCAAATCAAAATTCTCTACGATATCAAAGTAGCTTGTATTTTCTGGAAAAATGAAAAATCAATCAGGTCTGGTGTTTTATTATTATCTGCAGGCCAGTAGGTGGGCTTTCCAATGGAGTGGTAGATCAAATTCAGCTCATTTACGACTTCGTGTAGTTCTTTTCTTTAGTTGTAGTCAATTTGAAACCCCATATTAAAGTTTTTGCATTGAAGTCTTCTCCAAGTATAAATTTTTCCCTTAAGTTTTGCAACAGATTTAAATGACTCTCTGCTCTACTGTTTTGCTCCTAATTTTTTATCTCCTTTAAAATATTAAATAAATAATTTTTATATGGTATCACAAGGCGAAAAGGTTTTTAGTTGGTACAGCAATACAGACAACATAAAACTGAAAATATAACACTTGGATCTGTGTGTCTTGACTTGGAGGCGTTATATCACTAAAACTGCACTACAAAACGACTTATGATGGGAGAAGTTCTAACAAAGGTCCGAATTTATTGAATTGCATGACGAATGTTTCCTGTGGAACGTCAGAATTTCCCCAATCCACGACAAACGGAGTTAATCCAATACAAACAAAAGCTAATAAGAAAATGCGCGCAATAAAATCGGAGCCATTCGGCGGCCGTCATTACGGGGCGAGAGGAAGGGCCGTTATGTCCGTATTTTTATACGCGCGTTTATAATAACAATAATCAAGCTGAAAGCCCGCATGGTAAACACATCAAAGTATCGCCGAGCAGATCCGGACGGCACGGGGCTTTGCTCCTACTTTCGGGCCTCCCGCGGCTCCACTGCCCCCGGCTGCTCCACCTCGCAGATGCTCGCAACTGCATTACTTCAGGTCGAACGAGCGCGATAACGTATTATTGAGTGAAACAACGGAGGCCTGCGGTTATTTGTGTTCTGATACCTACTTGTTCCGCTCTCTGCGGCTCCTCACTCGTCCTGTGATGTTTTAGCCCGCTCGTGTGTATATTCAGACGGCCAGGATTGTCTGCTGAATATTAATGCGCCGATTACCGCTGGCCGTACCTTTCAGCCGCGTTTTTCAGGCCGCGATCTCTATCTGCGGAGCGGCCGCGGCCGGCCCAAATGGACGGCTACAGGTTGTACCGCTGCGTGCGTGCATAATTTGAAGCGTATCGGGGGCACGCGACCTCCCGAAGGAAGTTGTCGATGCTGCGATTGGAGCTGGCCGAAGAAAGGTTGCGACACGCTTTCGAGTTGTTCACCACGGAGACGAGATTGATCACGTAAGCGCGACAGCTTGTTCTAGGAATTTGTTTTTTTTATTAAGAACGTGCACATTTTCCAAGTTGCTTTATGCGATAGCCATCGATGACGATCATATGATTAGAATGTCTTATCCAAAAACAATTTAGGGGTTTATTAGAAGATGGACAACGAAATCACTTATCAAAAATATTCAGATAGCCCTATAGGCTCGGTTTGCGTACCACTTCAACTATTCTAACCTCCACCAGCTCATTAGAAATGTCTACCATTAACATAAACAAGATACCAAAGCAGGATCTTTAAAGATAGTCAAAGATATCAAAATGTCCATCATAAAATGTAGACTGAATGACTATACCATAACTTTTATCAGAAAAGTTTCAGAACTGATTATTTAATTCTGTAAACACAATAAGTGTGTATTATTGTCAACTGATGTCTTTTTAACAAATATGGCCTTGGAAGTATATAAATCTATGTAAACTTACTAGGTGGTAGGGCTGCGCTTAACAACCCACTGTTCGGCTTGTTGGGGCATTTAGTTGGAGGTTATACGAGTGACGGGACGGACGGAAATTTTTAACAGAGATAAAATTAGAGAAAAAATTTGGTGAAACATGAAATATGATGCAATAAGCATATAGTGCAAGGAATTATTAAAAGCTGTGTCTTTAAATGGTACCAAAGGTTTCGGGAGAGCAAATATTCAGTGCAATTATCGTAAAGCTATTACTACAAGGAAACCGTCATGGTACTGTGCGCACCATATTAGAAGAACTGAAATTGAGTAAGGTATGCACCACCAAATTTTACGCAGCGATTTAGGGAAACGTAAACTTAACACAAAAATGTCCCTCCACACTCACAGAGGAACACAAAGAAACCAGGTGAACAATTTCTGCTAAACTGTTGAAAAAAGGACTAAAATTGATTCTAAATTTGTGTCAGACATTATTATAGGAGATGAAAGGCGAGACCATGGTTCATTAACATCCAAAAAAGTAAAGCGACAACCTTCAGAAATAAAAACAATGCTGGTTACATTTTTGTTGCTAAAAGTTTAGTGCACCATGAATATCTGCCCGAAAGACAAACGATAAACTAAAACTTCTTTGTCAATCAATTTGTGGATATTTGGACAATGGTTCTTATTGTTTAATAATGTAAGATCACAAATTACTGTATCAGCCTAGGTATATCTGGCCAAACATATCTTTGCTATATTACATCCTTCATATTCACTCGACTTCTTGTCTCGTTGTGTTTCTGCATGTTAAAATGCTTCTGAAAGGAAAACCTCATCAAGATATTGCAATCCAAACGGCTGTGATAGATGTTTTGAGAAGTATCATAGATAAAGCTTTTTCCGTTTGCTTTGATGACTTTCAGAAACGGTAGCAACTATGCTTAGATAGTCAAAGGAACTACTTTGGCAAACCTAGGGCCATTAGTTGATAAGTTGACTAATTATTTTTTACAAGCCCAGTTTAGCTATAAAGAGGCTAATTGTTTGAATTTTTGAATTAAAATATGATGTGAACTTAGCTCGGCATATGAAACCATCTTCTTAAAGTGCTATCTCCTATCGGAGGTTAGCAATCATCATAGCTATTCTAATTTTTGATGTAGCTGCTCTGAATAGATCTATTGATGAACATCCAAACCATTCCCGGAGGTTCCTGATCCACCACATCCTTCTTCTGCCTCTCGATCTTTGTCCTGAGATCTTGCCCTGTATGAGCAATTGCAGCAAGCAGTATCTTTCACCTCGCATGACATGTCCGAAATATTCCAATTTGCGTTTTTTCAATGTCAGTAGTAACTCTCGTTCTTTGTTCATGCGATGGAGGACTTCTTCATTGGAAACGTGTTCTGTCCATGATATTTTAAATATGCGTCTGTATATCCAGAGCTCAAAGGCTTCCAGTTTTTTCATTTGCTGTTGTTTAAGGGCCCAAGCCTCCATTCCGTACAACAGAATCGAGAAATTCCCTTCTTAAATTTTATAGATAATGGACCGCTCCCTTTGAATTTTTTTGACCTCCTGTTTTCTGGTTCACAATAGTTACTGGCGCCCCAATCCTACAGAGACTCGTTTTCTCTTTATCTTTTTGATTAATGCTGAGCAATCGCACTCGTACCCTTGCTGTTTGCTTCTTGTTCCTCTTCTAGAGACTTGTTTTTTTATGATTTTCTTTTATATTTCTTGGGTTTTCTTACCTTTTCCCCCATCTTGATCTTGGTTGTTTTTTGCTTCTTTTACCTTCTGGGTTTTGACCCTCTGAAGGGTTCTATCTGTTCGACAGGTCAAAGCCAGCTTATTCGTTTGCTTATGATTTAAATGGAAATACTTGCTTCTCCATATCTCGTTTTCACTTCTTGATTTGTTAATGCTCCATTCTCATTTTCCGGAAAGCCAATATTCTAGCAAAATCTACAGAGCAAAATAAATATATGGACTGCAATAGCAAACAGAAAATTTTAGAAGAGTTTTTAGATACACAACTGTGTCTTTGCACTGACTTCTCAGAATGCGCCCCATCACTAAAGATAGTGATTGTCTCTCTAAAATTGTTAAACGAGCTGTCTTTATTGCAAATAATCTGTTGGTTTTAGTTGTTGGGTTGCCGAATTTTGTAGACATGCTAGTAAAGATATTTTGCGAAAATTTTCTGTAAAAAGTTTCTCGTTATCTTTAACTGTTGTGAACTACAATTAATAGATTTGATCGGACCATAGCGATGTTCTAAACAGACCAGCTAGAACAAAATCGCTTGAGGTTGTCAATTCTTGATCAATCTACGAATTGTCCGAGGTGTATTATTACGACTGAGAATTGAACTTTCAGTCTCTGCGTAATATTTCATCAAAGTAGTAATAATTAAAATTTGTTGTTACGTTGCAAGGGCATCGAGAGCTAACGCCTGAAATGGGAAAAATATTTTTAGCCGGTCCCCAAAATATTTTTGTATAACTTTTCGTGCTATTATATCAAAAAATTGCCAAATAACATTACACTTAAAGTTAGAGTCATTTTTCAAGTTTTACAATTTATGTAACAAATCTATTCAAGTTGTTGCTGTCCTAAACTATGCTGGTAATAAATATGCAAGGTCTGTTTCAAAAATAAAAATCTAATGTTAATGTAAGAAAGCAGTTTGTGCAACCTCAATGTAACCCAGCAGCAGATGAGAGTGAGCTGTAATGTACATATGTGAATGAGAACGACTTACATTAACAAATATTCATTAAATTTTGTGCAAGCTGGATCATCCGTTTGCACAACAATGCAATGAGTGCAAAGAAATGATGCAAACGATTTAGAGGTGGGCGGAAATCTGTTGTTCTTGTATAAGCTACAATCGGCAAGGATCAATGACTAACGAGATTTAGAAGAGAAGTTGGGAATTCCAAAAACTAAAGTATTTCAATTTTTGACGAAAGTTTTTGGCATAACGTGTATCGCGAAAAATTATTTTCGTGACTACCGTTACAGGAGCAATAGGAACATCGTGCTTATGACTTGCTTCACTCTGTTAGCAACATAGAAGATTTTTTCAAAAAGGTTATAACCCCCCCCCCCCCCCCAATCGAAGTCTTCTGTTTGCCAAGTCCGAAAAAGTGCATAAGATCCTAAGAGGCTTACTTTAAAAGAACTGAGACTGGGTACAATGTTCCTTGTATCTTGTATCCTGTAGATTTTTTGGTATTGTAATTTTAATTATTTGTACTATATGACTCAATACTTTCACAAGCCACGTATTTTGCTTCTAGTGTTATTTCAGATTTTTTTATGTAAATGGAATTTGTTTAACAATACCAATTTGCACAGAATTGAATTGCGGATTTAAAATTGCAGCATGTAAAAAAATAAAAATTTTATGAATATCAAAAACAATATATTAGTTCGAGTTTATAGAAACTATGGGCTCAGAAAATTCTACTCTCTCTCTCCTTCTCTTTCGACGAACCTTTTTCGTTAGTAACAATTAGCCTCAACAAAAAGATCAAAATTAATAAGAAAAACAAAGCCATAGCAATTCAAATACGACATTCCTTTTGAGACATCCTACATTATTGATACCAATGCACCCTCTACGTCTATGGTTCCAAAAACCTGCTGTTTATAAAAAATTTCACCTGTCACCTTATTGCAAAAAGAGTTTTAGTTTGTTTTTTCAACTAATAGTTTGTTTACTTTTATTTGTTTAAAAATCAGAAATACTTATAAAATTTTATGAAGCACCGGACAAGTTTTTTACCCCAGAATTTTATGATGATGTTATTATCTCATATTGTGTAACTGGCTAAAGTTTAAAACTAACGTGGTCCAGCCTGATTAAATACAGATCCCTGGAGGTAAATCCGGATTTTTAAGTTGTATGTCGGAAAAGTCGAAAATTTGTCTTATACGCATGCAGAATTGCCTATTAGGTAGCACAACAACTTAGCTTCACTTAGTCATAACCTACGATTGTCAACAAAATGAGTCGAGAATACCAGAATCAGAGCTGCTATACTCAAATCTCTTTGCAGCTGAAATCGACAGAAAGTATTGGGTGGATTAGCTACAAAAAGTTTACGATATATCTAGTAAATGCAAGGAATCTGGCTATCAGAAAAAGGTAGCCGCCTGATAGGGCAACTCAATTCGCACACTAATCAAAAGGGAAGGTCGATCGAAATCCTGGGAGACTGATTTGGCAAAAGAAATAGGCACGGCTAGGTTAATAGTAAGTTTAACAGTGCACTAGAACCTCCACTACAAATCTTTTGTCCTGAGAAATTACTAACTGTTGTGTAAGAAAAACAAGATAAAAAGGAAGTTAAAGGCTCAGGCACTACTGATATCAAGCAACAGCTCTGGCCCTGAGATTCTTTTTGGACAAAAATAACTTCATCCACGACAAGAAGGTAGATCTCCAAAATGATCCTTGGATCTGCCAAGATGGTTCTGAAGTGGCTATTGTCATGCATAAAAAGTTTCTCGTCTTTGTAATGGTGCCAGAGTTTATGAGTAGTGAAGGGAATATCATTGGCTCCACACTTTTTCGAAGAAGGTGTAAAAATGACCTTTGGTAGCTATACCAACGTGCTGGAGACATTTGACGAACCCTATTTAACCACCAGGAGGAAGTAACTGCTACAGAGCAACTTACAGCAAGCGAGCTGATCGCAACAGAAGTGATGCGTGTGTTCGAGAATTGAAAGAGAAGGTGGATCGGAATTTTGGGCGGAACATAACTGACCTGGCAAAATAATAAGCATGCCAAAGTTCACGATCAGTATAACAGTGCACAAGGACCTGCAATACAATGTTTTCGTCCTAGCGAACTGCTGATCGTTGACTAAGAAAAACAATATGGTTAGGAATTTAAAGGCTCAAGCTCTGCTGAAATTTTTTTTGGGAGAAAAGAATTTTATTCAGGACAGGAAGGTGAATCATCAATATGACTGCTTGCTGTAATGCATACACTTTTGTGATGATGCTGGAGGTTGTGAGCAGGAAAGGCGATGTCCCGGCACCCCATTTCTTTGAGAAGGTCGTGGTTGCTGAGGGGGTTACACTGGATATGTGGTTGTCAATATTATTTATTTTTATTGTCCTAAGCTTTATGTAAATAACTTTAATTAATGTTATTTTATTATTATTTGCTGTCCTATCAGAAGTCTATTAAATCTGCCGCTTTTTATCATCCTACTAACAGATGATAATAAGGTAAGGTAGAAAGGTTCATTAATTGTGTACTTAGGACTTTCCATTTACGACCTTACGGTTGTTTTATCAAAGATATTTTATTAGGTAATAGTACACAAAATTACCCTTCTTTCTTATACCTTGTTGAAAAAGGATGAGGTGGAAAAACATTTTACCAATGAAACGCAACTAAATAAAAATTTAGTTTAAAATTAAATTTCAATAGAATTCAAACTGAGTCATCTAAGTCACCCACTTTGAGCACCAAGAGCTGTAATTGGCTGTTCGATTATGGCGCGGACTTTTAACCCCCGCTTAAAGCGCCCCGAACTAAGAAAACCCTTTGGAGGCAAACGGAAGGAAAAGAACGCGGGAACAGTACATTAGCGCATGCGACTGCATAAAGGCGTCAAGTTTCACTTTGCATGAAAATAGCGCCGCCTGGAAAAGCATATGAAGAATAAACCGCTACCTCTTGTTAAGCGGCCGCCTTTGAGCCGCCGCGCCGCTTTGAGAAAGTTAGCAATTTGTATCTACTTGTAAAATATTATTCTTGTTGTGCGGCCGCTTTCGGAAAAGTAGCGCTAATGTGAACTCTCTCGGATAATGCATGCAAATGAGGGGCGCGAATTCGCCGCGCTTGCTGCGAGCGCGGGCGCGGGCAATTTTGGCCGTGATTCGTCAGTAGTGTGCACTAAGGCCGTTGATTACTTGAATTTTCTTATGCAATTTTACCCGTACACAATAACGTTTGATTTCTTGAATGTGAATATTATTAATACCCAAATTGTGATACTTTTAGAAAAAGGGCACTAGCATATTCAAAAAAGTTTTTGAATACTTGCAAAACATTTCATTAATTGCATTTTTTGTTATTTCTTGTGTTTAGGGTATACCAATAATGCTTATCTTAAAATTTCAGATACAAACTGATAAGAGTTGTTGTAAAGATATATGGTTTGCCAAAGTGAATGGTGCAAGTGATTCGATTTTGGCGACATTAGCCCTGAAAAGACGAATAGAAAACCAAAGTGTTGGTGTTCTCCAAGCAGTCTAATATTTAAGCAAATAGACAAATCCTGCGACATGTTAAGAAATTTAAGTATCTGGGCAGTTAGATAATAGACAATCCTGAAATAGGAATAAGATCTAGAACAGAACATGCTAGAACAACCTTTCAGGACATGAAGCAATTTTTGTGCGATAGTACACTGAATCTGGAACTTAGGTATCGCGTGGTAAAGTGTTGGAGGTGTAGACACTGAACGTGGATACCAAGAGACGATGGGGGTATTTAAATGTAGGTATTTTGACAGATAGAATAAGCAACAATGAGGTATTACGCAGAATGCAAAGACACCGTGGGTTAATCTTGTCTATCAAAAGGCGGAAAACAACTTACCTAGGCCATATATTGCGCAATAACAACTACAAATTGTCCTAATAGGACGAATAGAAGGTAGACACGGCCTGGATAAAAAATATCAGAGAATGGACTGGTTTGAACGTCGAAAACCTAATGTGAAAAACAAAAAAAATGCTATGGTTATCACCAACCTCTGTAAGTGAGAAGGTACCGGAAGAAGTGTTGAAGATCAACCACATTTCGGCCGACTATCAGGTTTAGATAAAGGAGACTTGTAAGGTGCTTTTGATGTCAAAACATCATCAACTCAGACTCATTTGCTTCAATTCAACTTTGTCCCCTAGAAGTCGAGACAAGATCCTCACTAACTGACTGAAGCATAATCCGAAATTTGTCGCCAAACGCTTGAAAATCCTCTGGAATGCCTCTTCTAGGAGCGCATTTTCGCTTGTGATGAAAACGGGTTAATCACCATTGTACCATTTGTACTGATAGCAATTCTCCAGTTAGCGTCTTTGAAGTGGTATAACTTCTATAAGTGCCCCCAAAACTCTAAAGGCTTTAAGACAATTTCGATCAGGATCAGCTAGACAAATTACAATGAAATGAATAGTCGAGACGATGCTCAACTGAACTTAAGTGTTTTAAATTTCTTCTAGTAAAACTTCCAAGACGCCTTGCATTTTTGTAGAAGTCAATGCCAGCAGCAATTAAGATAAGTTAACCGTTTATACAATGGACTTAGCTGCATACGGTTTCTTCTTCTCTTTCTGGTAAACCATTTCGCATCCAGCGCGTCACTTACACGTATTAAGTGTTGCGAGTAACACGGTGTGGTTACCGTTTCACCAAATGAAAGTACTGATACTATCATATAAATATTTTCTTAGTTTGTGCATTAAGGTCCTCCGGTACTGATCGACCTGAGACACCTTCTGTATTTAGAAACGCGTATTTTTAATGGCCGATTAAAACAATATTTGGTCTACTTATTTTCTTCAAAAATTAAATTGATTAAATGTTAATTAGCTCTGTTTGTTACCTTTTAACATATGTTTTTTTTGTTATATGTGTTACTGTACGTATGTACGGTATGTTAAAGGTAGGTAACAAACAGAACCAGAAAAGGATTAGCAAGAAGATAGAAACCCAAAGCTGTGTAGTAACAAAAAAGAATAAAAAGGTTTTGTTTATCAAAAAACATAAAAGAAAAATTTCTTTGAAAATTTTATGTGAATAATGCACTAAAGAAAAACGACTAGAATTAAATATATGCAATGCTTTAGATATGTTTGTTGCCTTTAAAATACCTAGTATTTCTATAAATACTGTTATAATATCAAACCTACGTTTGCCTTACAGCGTTTAGAGATATCACTGACTTTACCATTTGGTTGCAATTGTCGTCTTAAAGTTGTAAGTTATATTGTATTTCTTGTCAAGTTTGGTTATTTACCAGTGAAGTGGGATACATAAGTACGGAACTGAAAATAGTGTAAACCCTTGCAACCTCTAGATATTAGCCGTATGTTTGTGTACCTTCCAAGATCTAGAAAACCACGTTTGGTTTAGACTGTTCAGTCCGGGAAATGCAAATTTACAAAACTTCGATGTCTCGTGTTGTTAAACAAGACCTAGGACTAGCTGTTTACAAAAGACGTACGGGACATTTGCTGATAGAGGCTTTAAGGAAATTTAGGATAGAAAAAGCGAAAAGAAACATTTTAGCAAGTGCTCAGGGTTTAGAGAAACCATCATACAGCAGCTGTAGTGGTTTGGTGGGGCGTCTGTGGTAATGAAGTAACTGATATTCATTTTTGTGAAAAGAGAGTCAAAAATTTGGGCGCTGCGTATCCACAGAATGTTTTGAAAGTGCAATAAAACCTCTGAATCGTACGCTTTTTCGAGGTGATCCTTGGATCTTTCGGCAAGATTCCGCAACCGCCCACAAATCATGGTCAACTGAAACTTGGCTGAGCAACAGTGTGTCTCATTTTATAACAGTACAGGATTAGCTTACATTAGATTACAAATTATGGGCAGTTTTAGAGGGCATAGTATTCTCAAAAAGACACCATAATGTTAGTTATTTGAAGTGAGTCCTGACGGTTGCAGTCAATACTTTTCCCATTTATATAGTGCTTGCTGCCATAGAGGAGTAACGTTTTAAGGCTTGTGTAGAGGCTAAGGGTGTCCATTTAATAAATCCGATAACGATTTAATAAATCCTGATAATATTATGCAAAAACAATTAATTCTTTTATCTTGAAGTTCTAATCACTGTGTGTAACAGTACCTATGGGCATACTATTGAAAAATCGCCATGTAGATGAACAAATAATAGAATTAACTATAAGCATGCAGTACACGTTTATAATTTTTAAAGATAGAGAGGGTGGGTATGCTCATATGTGGTGTACGGCATAATCGATAGCTCATGCATCAGGAAAATGTGCATGACACCTCCAGAAGAGCCTGCAAGCCAGTGCTAACGCTCTGGTTATTCTCTCGAAACTACTTCGGGTGTAGCATAAAGTGGTAGCGTCTGAGCAAACGTAATGAGAAGAGAGAGCCCAATCTCTTTATCTGGCAGCCGCTGCACCCGCGCAATTACTGGCTCGAATTAAGCACCGCCGCAGCCGTCTCGCAGATATTGCGATATTCGTAATGTTTTTGATTTGTGCCGATATTGCGGCGGCGGCTGCATTAATTCGCCGTAATCGCGCGCGATTTTTGGGCGCCGCGCCTTTCGGCGGGTATTGGCCCATATCCCCCGTCTATCACACATCCTGGCCCGCAGCATTGTTAATCCCATTAGTGAGCCGAGCCGGGGACCTTTGTTCCCGGCCATTGTTGAAGATTTCGCGGAAACGGCGGCCGCCGCGAAGCCGTGACGTCACACGCCACTGACTTCATCTTGTTACCCCTGACGTCATTTCGTCACAATGCAAGTCTTCTGTGCGACGCATTAACCCTTTCGGCGCTCGGCTGGCAGCGCCGCCGATGGCGGCCGGAATCCGCAAATGGGAGGAAGGATGGAGGAGAACGCGGCGCTCAAACACAACTAATACGTTTTTATTGTTCGGCGGCTTTGTTATGGTTTGACTCCAGGTTGTTTTGTTGCATCTGTCCCCGAAGAATGAACTGGGAACGGCCATTGTGCAGCGGACTTTTGGCGAAAGTTCTCTCGACTAGAACACCATGACCCCCAGAAGAAAACCTGAAAACTTTCTCTGCGAAGGTTGTCTTGATGAACGAAAGCCTGGATTCAGTTTCGTCTGTGACACATGCTTCTTGATATAGACAATGTTCGTAGTGTTGTTTGCTTATACTCGAAGGATATTCGTAGGCAACGGTGACTTAGGAAATGTTGAATGAAATCTGCAAACGCTTTCAGCTTGATTAAGCAGGAGAACAAGGATCTTATATGTTCGAAAATTTTTATTTGTGTTGGTATGGCAAAAACTCCTGCAACATTTTATATGGCAAAATGTAACGATTCAAATGTTTAATATTTACTTAAAATATTGTGGTTTTATTTATCAGTATAGTAATTTGACAGGTTCAAATATCTACATTTGAGTTGTTCTTCAGTTTCCGTTATCTACAGCATTAAGATTTCCTTACTTTTGTCCCCACTTGGCGCTTAATTCTTAACTTTAAATACGTCGTTGATTGATTATAAAAGATTCCCAATTAAAATAAATAAATTATTACTTCAATAGTCCCAATCTTCACTACATACGATTTGAAAACTGCAAGGAATTGGAGAATAGATTTGAAAATCAACAAGTGTATGTTGTATCATTTTGTATTTAAAGGTTTTATAAAAATCTAATTCAATTTTTAACCCGAAAATGATCGAGACAGAAATAAACAGTTTTCAACTAATAAAATAGTAATCCGCACAATGCGCATACCGGAGTTAATTAAAATATTGTGGGTATTAAATTTTGATCAAACTAGGCTATTGTAAAATTAGAAGATACTATTCCTTTCAGCTCTAGATTTTGTTGCAATTGCTTCCTACTGAGTTTACATTGCGCCTAAGAGCACTTGGCAGCGTTAAATTTGTGCATTTAAAACAACATTTCAAAGAGAACATCCCATATTATACTCCCAATAAAAGCAACAGGACTATTTACGCACAGCAAGTAATCTTAAAATGACAGAATGTGTCATTAGTGGTTTCATTCAATTCCTGACTTTCAACAACACCCTGGTATAGTAAAAATTTTAAAATCTGCTCCTTAACTTCCTTTGTCACGCATAACTTTTCTATTAACATTCCACTTTTTGTGTCCAATATAAACAACAATATATAGAATGTAAAAGTTGGCGAAGCGTAATATCAACGATTTAATGAAATTGCTGCTTTCAATACTCTGATGTGCTAAAAATTTAAGATAAAATCCTTATCTTTCTTAGCCAAGCTGGACTTTCCTGAAAAATCCCACCTTGCGCCCTCAATCAGAAGAGCGGCACTTTTAATTCTCATAAATCGAATCCTGAGGTAACAAAGGATGAAATCAACGATTTTACTCAGCTACCGGCTTTCAATGGAAACTTGGTACAGTATAAATTTAAAATCAAATTTCTTTTTCATGCTTTGTAATAACATACCACCTTATGCTCCTAATAAGATTAACAAGACTACTAATTGTACAGAAAGCAAACTCTAAGGTAGCAGAGCGTGATACCAACGATGTCACTCAATTGCCAACTTTAACGACATCCTGGCGCGATAAATATTTAAAATTTGATCCTGAATTTTCTTTTTCGTGTAGAACCTTTCTAATAACATTCCACCTTGCAGTCTCAATAAGAACATGAAGTAAATCCCCAGGTGGCAAAACGTCGTACTAACGATTTCACTAGATTTCGGGTTTTCAAGAACATCCTGCTATACTAAAAATTTTAAAATCTGTTTATTAACTTTCTTTGTTAAGTAGGACTTTTCTAATAACATCACACCTTGTGCTCTCAATAGGAATAGGACAATAAAAAGAAAATAAACTCCAAGGTGGTATAGTGTAACATCAACGATTTCACTTAATTTCTAGTTTTCAACGACATTTCTATGGTAACAAATTTAAAATCTGATCATCTACATTCTCTTTTATAAAAGATTTTTCTAATAACATCCTATCTTGTGGTCTAAATAAGAACAACAATGCTAATTGTACAGAAAGCAAACTCTAAGGTGACAGAGCGTGATATCAACGATAGCCTGGTACAGTAAAAAGAATTAAAATCGAATCACTATTTTCCTTTGTAAAGCAGGACATTCCTAATAACATCCTACTTTGTGCCCCTAAGAAAAACAACAGAACTATTAATTATAGAGAAAATAAACCCTAAGGTGACAGAAAGTGTGATATCAAAGTTTTCAATTTCTTCTCAACGACACCCTGGTGAAATAAAAAAATAAAATCTAATTTTCAACTTTCTCTTTTATGATTAAGATTTTTCTAATAACACCTTACATTGTAATCCAAATTAAAAAATTAAAACTATTAATTATACAGAAAGCAAACGCTGAGGTGACAGAGCGTGATATTAACATCTTCACTTAATTACTGGCTTTCAACAATACCCTTGCACAGAAAAAAGTTAAAATTAGATCATTTATTTTCTTTGTCAAGCAAGATCTTCTTAAAAATATCCTATCTTGTGCTTCTAATAATAACAACAAGATTATTAATTAGAGAGAAAGTAAACCCCAAGGTGACAGAACGTGATATCAACATTAGTCACCCAATTTCTCTCTTACACAAGACACCCTGGTGCGGTGAAAAAATTAAAATCGGATCCTTAATTTTATTTTTAATACAGGACCTTCCTAATAGCACCCAATCTTGTATCCCAGTAAGAACAATAGAACCACTAATCACCTAGAAAATGAATTCCGTTGTGGAAGAGCGTGGTATCAATAATTTCACTCAATTGTTGTCTTTCAACAACATCCTAGTGTTTCAAAACAACCAAATATATTTCGAATTTATTGTTATACCTATATCTTACGCTGTTGATTTCATTGAAATTTCTGCCACCCATAATTTTTCGAATTGACCTTAATTAGGTAACCGATCAGAATACTTGACGAATTTAATGAATTTTGTGGTTATTACTCAATTCATTCCAGAAAACCAGCGTAGCCCTTAAATATAACCAAGTGTCACTCCAAAACTTAATCATTCCTTGCTTTAGCCATTTATATGTGCGTTAGTCAATTTCAAAATTATGATTTAGTCACATCTTTATCGAAGTAGGTAAAAAATGTGTATTATATTCTACTATTGGATTATTATATGCCATACACCGATGTAGTTTATATTAATCTTAGTTTCCTTAGTTAAAATGACTTAAATTTGCTAAAAAAGAAAATAAAGTCAGTGTACACACAAGAATTACAGCGGATATTTTGAATAAATTATACTTGCTTACCCTGCGCCCTTAATACCGAAGTAATTTCTAATTATATTTCTTTTTAGCTAAAAAAATCCAGATTTGGAGACTACTGGAAAAAGCAAAGCATTTGGTCTAAATGGTTTCAAATAAGACTTTTTATACCAACTTCAACAAATAGGTTTAAAATAAAAATTTGACTTTAAAAGTTAACGAACTCTTCCCTTCATGACAATGCCCTACTACTGATGTTACTTACACAGATGCTATACTTTCGAAATGAGTATTTGTTAATTATACCGTTTTATCTTGGAAGATTAAAACTTTTAATATTATTGGAATACTGTTAATATCAACAAGATATATAAGGTTTGTATAAAAAGTATCCAAAAAAATATTTTCTTGGTGTGACTGTACGTCGGAGTGCACTCGCACCGCACATGCTCAGTAGTGGTGGATGTGTCCTTCAAGACGCGCTAAGCGCCATTCTGCGAGCGTTCGTTCTGCCTAAATCGTGGTTTTAGTGAATCCTTGTCGAGTGACTCGGTGCAAGCTCAATATGCAGCGAACGATTGAACAACGGTACGCCACCAAATTTTTTATTAGACTGGGCATAATTTGCCAAGTGTTCAAGGATGAAAGCATGTCACAAACTGCAGTTTTTAAGTAGCACAAGCTCTTCAAAGATGGCCGAGAGAGTGTGGAGGACGTACCCCGTGCTAGGCAGTCCATGGAGGAGACGGGGCACCCGGCCGAGCGAGACGGCATCCCATTCAGCGTGGCGGAGCCGGAGGAGCGACAACTGTGCTGCTACGCGGACGGATCGTGGGCAGACGACGGGGAGAGCAGGGACCGCGTTCGTGGTCATGCAAGGAAACGAATAAATACACTACGAACGAGCAAAACTCGCAGACTGGAGCACTATTTTCCAGTGAGAGTTAGTAGCCATCCGAGAGTGCTTAGCTTACATACAGAGGCACAGAGCAATGATCCCAAGATATACTATAATATCTGACAGCAAGTCAGCGCTACTTGCTCTCAAGAGTATGAGAGCGCCGACGGATTTGCAAGTTGAGGTGTGGAGCCTTGCAAAGACGCTGTCGGCCGAGATCGATGTCCGGTTCCATTGGACCAAGGCGCACGTCGGGACTCCAGGCAATGAGCGTGCGGACCAGTTGGCCAAAGAGGCAGCGGCAGGAGATGGACCGCTTATATTTGAGACGGTACCAATGGGGCTCGTAAAAAACCGTCTACGAGCCAGGACGAGAGCAAGATGGGAGCAGAGATGGCAAGCAGCGGAGACGGGACGACATGTGCGGATATTCATTCCCACGGTCGACACGGCGCGACAAGCTGCGGAGTGCTTTAACCGGCACACCGTCCAGCTTATTACTGGGCATGGCAACTTCCGGTCATACCTAGTCCGAATCCGGAAGCTGGCGGAAGAACAGATGCGCGTGTGAGGAGGTCGACGACGCCATGCACGTCCTGCTGACCTGCGACGCAGAGGAGGAGACCAGGGCCAGGGCGGAGAGGACTCTGATTACCAGCGGCTGGAGATGGCCACAAACGCAGGAGGAGCTTGAGGGACTTTCGAACGTGCGTGAATGGTGGGCGGCTCTTGCGGTTTTTTCGGAACGGTGCGCGAGATTACGTGTTGACGGGAACTTGTGATGGGCGCGCGGGGGGTTGGGAAAACAAGTGTTGTGCGAAATGCGAACTCTTTGAACAATCTAACAGACACTAAGTGCGGCGTAAGTCAAGGTAAATTTTAGTCTGTTTCTTTGCGTAGTGATGTAATAGCTAGGAGGACTCGGAGCCATCAGCGGTTTCGAGTCGCCTGCCCTGACTCGGGTTTTTGTGGTTTTCGCGAGTCCTGCATTAAGGCAAGTGCCGGGGTAAGGTAAATTTGCGGCCACAATAATTTTAAGGAAATTGAGCATTGTAAAATACAGGATTGCGTAAAATTGTTAAATACGGTTGCGGTAGTGCTGGTGTAGTGCCGTAAGGCGGAGCACCAGCCAATTTTAAATTAACATTGCCTGTAATGTTTTTGTATAATAATCTACCAATAAATTGTAGGTACCCCGTGCTGGATGATCGCCGACTTCAAGAACCGACGACAATGTTCAACGTGTGCATAAAGTGCTGAATTCAGACCGTCGTTTAAGTTTTTGCATATTCGCAGATGAAATTGGCATTGATAGAATGACAGTACACAACATTATCACTGAAAAAGCCAAACTCACCTCGAAGGACTTAACGAAGACCTTCTGCAACGCGTTGAAAAAGAACGCGGCTTTTTGAACGTTATCACGAAAGATAAAAACACAACCCGGAAACAAAGCGGGCAAGTTCCGAATGACACACTGCGGCATCGTCTCATCCAAAAAAAGCTTGAATGAGCAAATCCAGAGTGAAAGCCGTCATCATTGTTTTCTTCGGCACTAAGGAGGTGGTCCAGTACAAATTTATACCTGAGGGACAGACAGTGAAGAGACTAAGGAGACTAAAGAGAAAGGTCAACCGGGTGAAACGATTTTCCAACCCCTTTACAGTCCCGACTTGGCACCAGCACACTATTTCCTATTCCCAAAAGTAAAGGATACCACCATGGGACCCGAAATTCCGTCAAAGAAGCTAGCACGCGTACGCTTAAGGTCGTTCCAGAATCCGCCTACCAGGAGGGCTTCGAGTAGTAAAAAAGCCGCTGGCAAAAGTGTGTCCACGTTCAAGGAATGTACTTTGAAGAATTTTGAGGTATTGTAGCAATATCTGAAATAAATCTATTTTTCCGAAAATTTTCCCTATAGTTTTTATACAAACCCTGTATATTAAAATATGTAGATCAATGAAAAAACTAAACCATTTGTTACCTGGAAAAAGCTTTAAAAAAAGCTTTAGACAGCATACTAAGCATAATAAAATCAACAATATTACTCTTGGTTCATTGGACGTAGTAAAGTCTTCTAAACGTTTGCAACCAGCAGGTCTTTGTTATGAAGATGGGAAACAAGTAGATAAAATTACGCCAGTCTACCGAAGTAGCAGTTGCTCATTTAATATGCAAGACAAGGTTTTTATTTCTTGCACATATTTGTGCTAAAAAATAGAAAAACGTCAACATTAAAAACGCTAAATCAGGCCAAACGAAGAAAACACAGCTTGGTTAGATTTATGCCTCTAAATATTGTACATCTTGTAGCTTTCACTACCACAATATTATTTTTTCTTAATTCTGGTTAAAGATTTGTTGCTATAGAATGTTTAAAATAAAAAATTTTGATTATATAAATATCAAATTTTGATATTTATTTAGTTTATAGGAGTTATAAAAAATTATTTAAATTATTTAGTTTTCGGTTGTTGAACTACGAAGCGTTCCCCGTTAAAAGGTATTTTTGGCGTCCTAGGCTGACAATTTTGATGATAACAGTGGAGTAAGTCGGTGGTGTGACCTTACGAATGTAATATATAATCTTGAAGATAGGCAACCAAACGTACGCTGAGAGCTCAACCACGTCACATTTCATATCAGCTGCCTTTGTTTACTTTCTGTTCACATGTATAGTAGAGAAGATTTATATTCGACGGATAATACACAAAACGTAGAAATCTCCTTCCTAGATAATAGAAAAGCAACGGGCCTTTGTATTTAATTTTGAGGTATCTACAAGAAGCACTTAAATATCCGTTAAAGAACTCAGCTTTCTCTTTACTAGTGCTATCTCAGTTCCTGAGGTTGGCTATCAACATTGACTTTGTTCAACAATATACTACATCATGATATGACTAGGATACAACACAAGTCTATCTTATATTGCAATTGGAGAATAGAAGCCTTTTGTATTACTAAACTTGACTTTTTTAGACATTAAATTGTGAGTGAATTTTTTTGTAAGAGCATTCCCAACTGACAGGAGGAATTGATGGCTCAATTTTCGTTTTTATTACTGAAAGTTTGGTTGCTGCAATAATAACTCTAAGACATTATTTGGAAGGCCTACAAGTCTACTATTGTGTTTGGTCACATACTATAGGGCATCTCTAAGAGTTATTAATATCATGGATTGGAATATTTGAATAGTATTTATATTGGAGCAGCTAAAACAACTGCATAACTTGCATTTATATGTCCAAATAAAGCGTAAGATGGTTTTGTACAAGAGGAGCTTAATTTCTGTTGCTAGAGGTAGTTTTCTATCCACTAGCTAGTATTTTGTGACTTACGAATCCATCGCCTTGCGCGGTTATGTAGTCGTTAGAGTTTTATATTAGATAAAAATAAATAGAGCCTTACAAACAATATCAGACCATAAGTTATAGTTCTTGATGATGAAGAAAGAATAATAAAATATAATAGAATGATATAGATCAAATCCACCATACTAAGAATTTTTTATATATCCAGTACACAATTATTGCCTTTTTAATTTTTGTTATTATTTTAAATTACCTTTAATAGTTCTAAATTATGTTTCTTCTACCAAATAGTTTTCGTTTTTTTTTTAAAGATCGCAGTTATATTGTTCTTGCATTAATATTACTCTTATTTTGTTTCTTATGTAGCACTTCTAAATATTTTTTTTAACTTATTAAAGCACCATAAAAACACAACCACACAAATTTACTTTTCTACATAGTCTTCTGACCCAAAAACACGTTCTTCCCAACAGGTAGGTAGTAATAATTCGTAGCGCAACGTACCTCTTGGTCTGAGGTCCTGATATTAACTAAAAAATCGGTAGTGTCAAGTATCCTATGCAGAGAACCACTTTCAGGTGGCTTGGAAGTCGCACCTCCTTCGTTCCGGTTCCACTTGATTTACTCTTGTATACTAACCTTTTATATGTTTTTGATAAAATTATCTTTTTTAAATAGCCAATTTATTTCGTCTTACTTTTCTATTAATTTTGTAATAAGTTTCTCAATTTTTATGTGCATTAATCTTATCTACCCTTTATTTCATATTTTTGCTGTTATTTAAAATTGTGTGTACTAGACAACATTTAAAAAAAGAAAATTAAAGATAAGAACCAAGCTACTAACAAAATATAATAGACAAATAGAAGCAACAAAATAGATTTCAGCAAAAAGAGAAGAAGTAGAATCCAACAAAGTAAAAAATAAGACAAAGGAGATATCTAAATAAAAATAGAAGAGAAACAAACTTAATTATTATAACATCCATACAGTTAACCCAGAAAGCTTTGGAGATGATCTTTGAAGGCGACCATTTTCATTTTTTCAGGCCATTTTCAGTACACAGTAGTTTTTCCAATAGAATACCCATAGCTGGTTCCAGTTGTTGGGCTCTGATTTGGAAAAGTCTTGGTAAGCAAACCTCGTTAGAGGCAACAAAGAGGTCTTCGGCGTGCCTCGCCCATGCATGAGGCCGGAGCGCGGCCTGGAGCAACTGCAAGGGACATAATCACATCTGATGAAGTCTATTCAGCAGCGGGGGCCGCGAGGGGCCCGGCAAGATCTGTGCAAACCGCGGCACACACAGGGCCAACCTCGGAAACAGCAGGAGGCAGAGGTGGCGCGCTAACGAAGCCAGAGGTCAGAGGCGGCCGCCTGTTTGCCCGCGCTAATAGCCAATTCATGGCCTCATCGCTGCGCTGCCGCCAATTAGCCTTCGGTTTATTTACTCTCAGATAGCCACTGTCAAACCTGATGCCGGCCGGCGATCGGTAATAAGATGCTTCAGCTGTTTCTAAGATACACTGACCTGGTGGAGCCGCAAATTGTTCGCAAATAGACGGCGCCCTCGCAGGCTAGTTGTTAACTTTTCTGTTAATTGGCTGTTAGTGCACCGTCGACGGAAGCAGCCGGCCGAATTAATAGCGAAAACGGCCTAATGTTGCCGGCTCGAGAGAACTTGGGCGCCTCGAGTTTCCACCGTTTTGGAAATTTCGGACCATTCTTTCGTTTAAGGCCAAAAATGACTTTTCTCGAACTTTTTTTCCATGGAAGAAAAATGAAGAACTCGATGTTTTTCGTACTTATTTAATAGGTCTTAAAGTATGGAAAAACATTTTTTATATTGAAAAATAATGTAATAATTTTGTATTATTTCTGAAACGTGGCAGCCTCTATAAAGTATCCAAGGGGCGGCACTCTAGCGCTCGTTTCTATAATCTAAAATAAGAAATCCAAAAATGTTTATAAAATATATTACATTTGTTGGAGCATGAACCTATAAAACCAACAAAAAGTAAAAAATTGAAGAAATGGCGGACATGTAAAGTTTAGTGTCGCGTTTTCGCGCTTTTTTTACTCTTCAAAGTGCTGTAAAAAATATAAATAATAATAAAATTTAATCAGTTTTTAATTTTTTTTTAAATGAAAAAAATATACAGCGATATATTCAGTAGTTTTTGAGATATCGTGCCGCCCAGATTGAAAAACGTGGTTTCGAGAAAAACGCGTTTAAAGTTTTCGGTACATGAACTGCTTGTATTCGGAGCACGTGGTCGACTAACACTACACGCTATAACCGTTGATATTAGTATACATAGAAGCACATATATAAGGTAATAGCATATATTCCGACATCTGGTGACACTAGAGGTAGCTATATTTACCATGGTCACCCATGGTATGGTCGTAAAGGTGGGAAATTCAAAAATATTACGGAAAACGCGCTACTTTTTCGCTATAACTTTTTTAAAAAAAATAATTTCATACATACCGTTTTGGGAATATATTTTACGGATAATTAGTTATCAAAAAATGCAACAAAAAATATTGATTTTTTGCATCTACCTTTTGCTGAGCTTTCAGGTACCTAATTATTCATTGTACCACATCAGAGAATATCAAGTTTCTGGGAATAACAAAAGAAAACTTAGTATTGTTTATTTCATTCAAGTTTATAATTCTAATTTTGATAGTGACGTTTTTTTCTATTTTTGAATGGTATAGTCCACTGTCAGACAAAAAAATTTAACACAACATTTTGAAGTCTTGGTTATCGTTTCATCATTGCTATGCACTAGATCTAATTCTGAAGATTACATCTGATTATTTAATCTTTATAATTATACAGATATGGTAATTCTAAAATTCCACATTTTAAGGTTTTGGTATGAACGAGTGGCATACACTAAAAAAATACACTTTCATGTAATTTAATTCTTCAACTTTCCCATTTAGTTATTTTTAATGTAAGCCCACCAAAGAAGAAAGCATTTAAAATATCTAATTTGTGAGTCAATTTCCAAATTGTCGATGAATTACAGGTAATTCGGCACAGCTCCGTCCAAACCGGAAACTCAGTTAGAAGGGAAAATAATGAGGTTGTTCGCTAATTACCACTTATTGGCGACCGAGCAATCTAATAATAATGTTAATGCCTGTTCGGTTTCCGTTCAATCAGCGCGCCTTTAAGAAATTAGCGATCTCATCTCGCAGCCCCAAAACCGCGCCTGCAAACTTCGCCATACAGAGCTCAAAATCGGACTAATCCATCTGCCGCTGGTGATTAGATACATCTTCATCAGGAGTTCCCAAGAAACCGCAGCCGTCTTTGGGCATTCATAATGCATTAAGGATACACACTGTATCAATCCGCACGGACGGACGGACACACATGGAGATCCCTTTCATGTTGATTCGCTAATGTGCCGCCCGCGGCATTATGAATACACATAAATATCAAGTTCCGTCTTTGAGGGAACTTCGGACCTCCGAGCGCGCTGCGCCGCCGCCCGCCACGGGCAAAAATCGCCCCAATTAGCGCGATCATCCCCGCCGCGCGCCAATTTTTGGCGGCGCGGAAGCCTGCTCCTAGGATAAAATACCGCGCCGTTGCGCAACGATGCTCATAAAACGAGTCGTTGAAATTAATTAGGGACACTTCTAGGTCTTCTTCGCGTCTACGTTTTCAGACATCGGTGCACAGATCCCATTTCCCTGTAAATACAGTGCTCATTGATTACAGATGAATTGTCTGCCGGGGAATGGAAATGATTTCATTTGAAATCCCACCAAGAATTTTAAAAATCTGTCTCCGAGCCGCGGGGAGCCGAGTGGCGGGCGGCGAGAACAACGGGGGTCGGAGCGCTGAAAGGCCGCTAACTCGCCATCAAATATTTAAACTCCCTCAGGATGCTCCTCCAAATGGCTACGGTATTGGTCATCTTAACTCCCTTGTTGCGTGATCGCACGGTGACCCTCGATTTCACTCCGATCGTTAGACAAGTCGCTGTCAGGATCGCGATCCTGATTTTTATTGCCAATGCGCTGTGTCTCAATTGGGGAAAGCTGCCACCGGTTGTCCCATGCAATTGCTCTTTTATTAAGTTGGCCCTTTATTTCATCGAACAACTCAATTCTTTGTTATTTTAGTGCGTAATAGCATTTTTAGTTGGAATTCTAAGCGGCTGTAACAGTTTTCTGCTTGTCAATGCTGCTAAACAGGTGAAAAAATCACAACATTCTAAGGTGGGGCTAGTTTTAATGAAAACTGATTAAGAACATTTTCAAGCGTAGGCTTTGGTCGCAATTCTTTTGGAAGAATAACTCGAAATTCGCTGATGCAATTTCACCCCTTCCTGAATTCACTCATTAACAAAAAAAAGTCCATCTAGACAGACTTTAAAAAAGTCTGGTACACACGCGTATCTATGGACCCAGAAAATAAATATAAGTATAAAAAAATTGCTGCTCGGTTAACAATCTTTAACGCAGAATTTGGAAAGCAGCCCTCTAAAAATCCAATAGGCGGATATATAAAGAAATTGGTACTGAGTTCAAACATATTGTTACGAAGCTTTCCAAAGAAGTGAAAAACAAATCCAAAATCCTCAACGAAGTTTTATTATTTGTATGAATAGGCAATAAGCATAAGATAACATCTTAAAAAATATTTCTCTACTACTAAAGTGTAGATTATTGTCGTGACAGACTGAAAGAAAAACTGGACGAAATGCTTAGAAAATGGGTCATACTTTCGTAATCCTTTAATTCATTTGGTAGTACAAAAATAATATCCGTATTTTCACCTATAAAGTTAAGCTCGAACGTTGTTCGGTGTTAAAACAGCTGTTGCAAAGTGTTGGGGAGGTAGGGATAAATTAAAAGCCCTCGTTATTTTTTGTCTAAAAACTAATCCAAAATTCGGAAACCCATGCAAACTTGTTATACATGTCGTTACCGATCGATTGGTCCAAACACTTACTTTTAAACTCCAAGAATAGCATCCAAAGTAAGATGATTTTGTACAAAATATGTTAAAAATCCTTAATACGGCTTGAATTGGTCAACATTATTTCGTATCCACAAGGAAGTCGCATTGCTTACACTATCACTAGCAAAACTAAGCCAAAACAAAGCAAAGAGTGGTACTCAGCTTTTCTCTGCATCACCATTGCTCAAGTAAAACCTAAACACTTATTCACAAACCTATAAAGCACTAAAACTACAAAGGAATTGCGACTGATTTAAAGATTGCCATTGGTAAGTACTAATAAAGGAAGCTGGAGGTTCCTCTATGCTTCTTGACATACTGTTTTCCAGATGGTTGGTTACGCATAGCTTTTTAGCTTTTATAAGTTCTTGCTGTAGTTCTAAGACTAAAAGAAGTGTTTTGCTCTGATAGTTTACTTAAGTACAATAAAAATAGCACAAAAAATGCAAAAGTTACAATCCCATATAATTAACATTATCTATTTTCGTCGATGCGGCTAAATAATAATATATATTTTTGAACCAAGAGAACTAGTAACGCATAATAGTCAACTGAAAGAATAAATTAAAAATTGTAACTGGAAGGTTTGCTTCAAATAGATGCTGCGTACAATGCCATCGCAAAGTAAACTTACATATTTATCCCTAAAAATTAAACCTTACAAAACTACAAAGAAATCATTACAGTAGCAAAAGCAAAAAAAGATTACTGTTGTAGAACATTGTAATTTTGCCTAGAAAAATAATCTGAAATTGTCCTACTCAGATTTGGAAAGACTAATCAAATTTGCTAAAAAGTTATCTAGAAAGATACCATTCAAACTAAGCTCAGATATTTGGCAATTCCATTAGAATAAAAAGTTAGATTCAGAACCAAAATCAAATGTTTTTATCAAAAAGGACGCTTTTTCTGAATCTCTTATACAAATATAATTAACAATTAATGGGATAACAATAACTCTAAAGCATTCATTTCACCTGAAAGCAGTAAATCAAAATTTCTAAACGTGGTCTCTGAATACAAATTGGTAAAATATTAAGAAACCTTATTCTAAGGTTTCATCCATTTATAAAAACAATGACGTTTATTGCCACTGATAAAGTAGAGCCCTACATTTATCTCTCAACTCTAGGAATGTTAGAACATACAAATAAATCGCTATTATGTAACAATGATGAACAACGTCGACGTCTTCAAAAACACTTTTCAAGTTTGGCCCTACAAAAAAATGTTCTACACTTTACTACCGATGAAATTAAACCTGTACTGTACCTGGACTCTTACGAATCAACAATAATACAAAAATATCATTGTTAAATTTAAGGCTACTGCTCCAAAGTAGAGGAGGATAAACTGTACGTTCCGAATGCAAATTGCCTATAAATGCAAATCGACGATTTATCTATCCGTCATTACCGATAAAGTTAAGTATAGGTCTTAACTGATCTCAATAATAGAAATAGCAGTACGAAAAACCAGCTATTGGGATAAGAATTATTTTCAAAGAACTTTCAAGAGTAAGTTAAGATTTTAAATACGGTTTTTTATGGAGATTAGTCAACCATACCAAATATCATTTTTAAGTCAGTTCAACTCAAGAACATAATGCTATCTGCACCACCACTCGTAAAGTTGATAATAACTTGTTACCTGGCCCCGATTTTGCCGGGGCTGATGTTACTTGGCCCGAAACGTTGTGTAGCCGTGTGCAACACAAAGGCCCTTCTTTGGAATTTATAATCCCAAAGGAATGTTACCTGAGGCCGACTTTGTGGCGCCATGTGCAACACCGGGTTAGTTGCGGCGCGTCGTGCCAAGCGATCTCGAGTCGACCCAAACGCCACCGACCATAGCCGCCACGGCATTTACCAACCAGGGCAAGGGCGCCGGCGCATTTTCCAATAAGCGCAAAGGCGCCCCGGCGTCCACCAATCCTGGACAAGCTTCGTATCCCCCAGCGGGCTCAGTGTGCTTCCACCCTGAACTCTGCACCCCACCAGCAGAGTGGGGCACGGCTGAGCCCTTAAAACCTGAGCCACCAAAGAATTCGCTCTTAGTCGCCAGCCCCTTAAGAAAAAATCATCAAGAGTCATCAGGTGAGTCCCTTTTTGTTTCTTTTACTGCTCGCTGCCCGAACCTACTGCTCGCTTTCCGACCTCGCTGCTCGCATTCCGGCGCCGCTGCCCAGACCTGCTGCCGCCCCTGCTACTCGCTCCCCGGCTCCGCCATCGGCCCCGCTGCTCGCTGCCTGGTTCCTCCGCCGGCCCCGCTGCTGCGCCAGCTCGCTGCCCGTTTAAGCGCGTACATTAAATCGTAGGTTAAGTTATTGTACATTAGCTAAGTAGATTAAGTTAGCTAGGCTTGATAGGTTAGCGTAAGGTAGGTTAAGTTCTGTAAGGTTGTAAATATCATTCTAATTCGTAAGTTGGAGCCGACGCTTTGTTTTTTTAGCTTTCCGTGCCCCACGCGTTGCCGGTCGTAGAGTCCCGACGCCCGATTTTAACGCCCGGGCCCGACCTTGTAACAAACTGCTATTTTTAGATCCTGGAAATTAGCAAAAATATAACGCAATTGGTATAAAAGTGAGGAAACTTATTAATTGATCCAGAAGATAAAAATGTTAAAATAAATTAATCAAGTTGAAAAAAAAAATTTAATTGTTAATTATGCTAAAAGACAACATAAATACTTTAGTAAGTAATAAATAATATGTTTAGGCATAGAAATAAGAACAGAAAAAGTGCGAATAAGAAAGAGTGTCCGTTGCTTTTGAGAATCTTGATAGCAAGGATCTGCTAACCTCTCATTTGACAGTTTTGAATTTTTGTAGTCCTTGTAATGCTTGACTCTCGAAACAAAAACCGCTAATCTCACAATTAAGCAAATAAACGAATAGTTTAAAATAAAAAATAGAACATGTTATGTCAATCACATTGATTATGATTGAGTTTGCTTTGAGTCAGAAGTTGTCAAAAAAGAATTTAGTCTAAATTAATTATTCTAAATTCAGACAATTAATCTGTGGATAAAAAGTTGCCGTAGCTGAAAAACTAACACTGAGAATTAACAATTAAAAAACGGAAAGTGAATTTAGTGCACGTCTACAAGAAATCAAATGTCTTGTACTTATTGTACTTATATAAAGAAAGATCAATGTGAGATCTTACAGTTTAGTATGGAATTTATTAATCAGATGCGAGCAGAAGAAGACAAAAGAAACTTTGAAGCTCTTGGATCACACCAATATGATCTCATTATTTCATAAAACAGGAGGAACCTGTACTTATCTTAACAGGCGTGCACATTTACTAGATAAAAATTAAAAAATCTCATCAGATCCATAATTAATGTAACGACCAATAGAAAATATCAGATATATCAGAAATAAAAGATATCAGTTTTTCCATTTTCTTTTATCGTTAGAGAAATGTCTATAAAAAAAATCTGCCAAATTCTTTAATTCTTTTAAGTTGTGCCTATTTGTACTTCACAAACACAAAATTGTATAGCACATTGGTGTTGATTTAAATATCTTCATTAAAAACGTCTGTCTTCTCTTAAGCACAAAATTTATTTTGACATCTACAATAAATTTTTTAATGGTTTAGAAAACAGATTTATTGCTGGAGGTAAATGGACTTCAAGATGCACTCATCGGAGCCCAGGGATCACAACAAGGCAGCACTTTATTTATTGCAATCATGACATGCAATAATATTTATCACTCTATAGACGAACTAACATACTGGCTTCCCGAGCTAAACAAAACCCCTGATCATTAAATTTTTACACTCGCACGGAATAGCTACAACTTCTGTATCACTTGAATAAAATAACCTTTTGTCATCTAATTACATACAGTTATATTAAAATATCAAAAAGAACAGGCTGAAAAGATTCAATAGAATATACAATGAGATTTTTGCAAAACAGCCATTCGTTTGATTTAAACTTTTTGAACAAATCAGAACAAACCAAGCCACCGGGGAATATCCTGATGTTACAGGACATGTCAAACATTGAAGATGCTAGCTAGAGCCAAGCTAATTACAGTATATAATCGAATAAGAATTTTGTACTGTCCTGTCCTGTAGAAGAATAGGCATACACATTATACTAATGCTCAAGCCTAAAAGAGAACTAGAAAGTGTCTTCATATTGGTTAGTTAGCTTCCTATGTTTAATGAGCCAGATACTTAAAAAACTGTTTCATAAAAGATCACTTAAATATACTAATATGTCAAAACATCTGCTCTTTCAAACATCTGTTTCTACATCGATTTGGATTCTGTAAAGCCTATTCTACTACACAACAAATACACAGGATAGTAATTGAATTTCAAGAAGTTTAAACTTCCCTTGAGTGTTTGATAAAGTCTGGCACACTGAGTTATTCTATTAATTTAAGAAGGCTATTATTAAGCTACTATTATCTCTTTAAATGCTATTTTCAGGTAGATAATTTTTGATTAAATGTAATCATGAAATATTAACATATTATCTTATATAATTCTATATTCCACAGGATAGTGCTGTTGGCTCGCCGCGACTGATACTTTTTCGGACAATCCGCTGTTATATCAACTTATAAAAATCCGCAGTTACTATAAAATCGTATCTACACCTACTAAAAATAAACCAAATGTTTTGGTTTGTATTTGGACTAATGTCTCATGTCCAAACTAAACGCTAACAATTTCACTTAAGGTTTCTTCAAATGTATTGGTTATTAGAGAAAATTATCTTTAAATAGCAAACTTTTGTTTTATAAAACAATGTTCAAAGCAATGTGGACCTATAGGTTACAACTTTGGGATTGGGCAAAACTATGCCGCATAAAAAGAATACTGTAATTTCAAACCAAAACACTCTGCTTTGGTATGTTATCAATCAAAAATTATACGGGAATATGGATACTGGACTCGCTGTGGAAGAAATTTATAAATTTGCTAAAAACTACCGTGACAAACTCTAAGAACACAATGTTCCCACTTAATTATTCAATGCTCACATGCTTATAAAAAAACTTAAAAAAGTAAGAAATTTAAAATTACAGAACTACTATAGTAGTATTACTTTTGAAAGTTTTTCCTTATCCATAACTATATTATGTTACCGCTAGTTAATACTCCTTGTATAGTAAATTGTACGTATTATTAAAAAAATGGCAGATGAGTAATGTTTTATTTTATTTATAAATGAAAATAAAATATCAGTGCTGCACTCTTAGCTAAAGCACAATATAGAATAAAATGTATTATTGATATACCAAAACAAAACAAGGATATTAAGAACAGCAAAATAAATCTTAATCAATCATAGAATGGAATTGATAGTTCTCCTTCGGGAGCCTCCTCAAGTGGCAGATAGGGGAAAGTTAACCAAATATGGTGGATACCAGCAAAATAAAATACCCGAAATAGACCAAAAGTAGTAACAGAGTCTCATTTAGAGTGGGCGGCTGCAACAGGCAACACCCTAGTACATGTATAATAATGAAGAAAGGATTGGGGAAAGCAGCAAAATAAAAAATTGAACAAGCAGGTCGTATTCCCCGAAGAATTCCACACCACACATAGAGGGAGTCCGATCGGATACAGGGTAGAAGATAATTCTGTTTCAAATTTTCAACCAGAAAGCAAATAAAAACAGGAATATCACTATAGCACTTAGAATATAAAGGAATAAAGAACCAAAGGCAAATAAGTAATAGAAGAATGTAAAATAATAAACTCAGAAATGCTCATAAACAAAAAAAGGAGAGAAAAAAATAAAACTGAAATAATAGATGGAGGCATTTATGGTTGAAGTGGTGTCCCCAAGGATTAAATAACTGTAACAGTAATTAAAAAAAATATGAAAAATTTGAAAACCTGTAAACGAAAGAATATTAAAAATATGTCTAAGAATCTTCAGTTCTCACAAAGAAAAAGAAAACTTAAAAATATTTAGTAAAAGCAGTAAAAACAATCCAAGAATTTGTAATTACAAGAGACTTAAATAGCAGAACATGCAATAAAATGAATAATGACATAGTGGGACAGTTTGAAGAAAACACTATTATTGACAACGGAGAAAGATCAATGGACATACTCCAGATGTGTAATTTACAAATACTAAACGGTTTTTATTAACCCAAATTTTACAAAAATATATTTAAGTTCAACATCAGACAACTTAAGTCAAGGTTACACCATAGTTAAGAAAACTACAATAACAATAAATTATGAGAGAGTAGAAAGAGGTGTGGAATACGGCAGCGTTCATCGTCTTTTAATTGCAAAAATGATGTTCCTATGGGTAGCAAAAAAATATTGAAGCCTCCTCTCCTTCAGGAAGAGACATTTATATCAAGATAGATTAAACCAAAAACTATCTGAATTTAGACACAGTAATTATAGAAGCATACTCTTATACAAAATGAAGCATAAAGAAAGAGGCTTTTGAAGCTTTAGGCAAAACAAGACAAAAAATAAAACAAAAATGGTAAAAAAGTTAAAGAAAAAGGATGAAGCTTTAATGAAACGGTTGAATATTAAAAAGACCAACTAAATATAAAAAAAAATATGAAAAAGTAAAAAGAACGTTAATTAGCAAACGACATGCGCAAACATAGAGCAATATATTGGTGGGACAAGGAAAGTAGGATTCAAGACTGTAGAAGCAAGACTGTAGTTTTCAACGTACACAAGAAGATACCTAAACCAAGAGGAAGATAAAATTTTTATTGATTAGGCAGAAATAACCAATAAAATTTGTTAAAAACAATAAATCAACGGAAACTAGAGAAATTTCATCTGAATTAATTAGGTATGGATCTACAAATCTTCATCATATGACAAAGAGAATGTTTCAGGGAACTATAAATGGAGAAGAAATACCTCTAGAGTAGAAACAGGCGTACCTAATATAAATTTTTAAAAAGAAAGAATGAAAAGGGTATGATATTTATTGAAGAATAAATATATTATCAACAATGAGACGAATATGTGGCAAAGTAACAAAAAATAAACTGGAAGATAGCATAAAAGAAAAAAGTAAGATAAGAACAGGCTGGATTTGCGTAACAAAACTCAACCACAGACCATTAAACTTAATTTTGCTAACGACCAAGTGATAATTGCACAGAAAAATTTAAAAAGGGATAGAGAAATCTTAAAATAAAGGGTACTAATATATTCAGGCATTTAGACCAATAGAAAAAATAAGACGTAGACTGTGAAAAACAAGAACAGGCATAAGACAATTAAGTCATACCTTATGAGATAGACACATAATTAAAACAATCAAAACAGGAATATACTACATCATGGTAGAGAGTACGGGGCCGAAACACGGGCAATTAATAAATAAAATAATTGCGGCAGTATTGGAGGAAGTATTGTGGAATAACACGAAGAGGCAGGATAACAAACCAAGAAAGCAGAAGAAGAATAGATGTGAAAAAGACAATTCTTTACATTGAAGAAAAAAATAATTTGTTATGAACATTTAACGACAAGGAGAGAAAAAGAGGGCAGGTTGACAAAAAAAAAGATAAAGAAAACGCGATAGCCCAAAAAGATCTTGTTGAGATAAGGCTATAACAAGGCGAGGCGGAGAATGAGTCAGGTTGAAAAGAAAAAAACAGCAACAGAAATATTACAAATTTTTTCATTTAAGATTTTACTATTTCTAACATACGGTAGTGAATGCTAGATCTTGACCAAAAAAAAACAAACGCAGAATAACTACATCAGAAATGCGATTCCTGCGACCAACCACCGAATATAGAGATAGAAAAAGAAACAAAGAAGTTAGAGAAGAACTAAAAATATTCAACATTATGGACAAAATAAAAAACTACAGAACGAAAAAAACATTTAGAACAAATGGAATACGACAGACTACTCAAAATATACTATAGATATAGAGCGAAGAGCAGACGGCGTTTGGAAAACCCAAAAAAGAGATGAAAAGAGTAAGTATAAAAATACAGAATCGTAGTGTCGCAACAGATTATATCCAAAGCATGATGATGAAGTAGAAGAAGGCCATTTCTGTGTGGTATATATAAACCCTAATTTCTAATACTAATATTGAAACTTTCTGTGACTGCATTTTTTAGCAATTTCTGACACGAATAAGATGTTTAGGTAGAAGAATAATTTAATGTGTCCCATGCGTGCGCGTAGACGTAGAGCAGCCGGCGACTAGGGCCGCGCTGTCCATAATTTGGGGTTTAAATGTATGGCATTATAGTGTGATTAACTTGCTTCTTTTGTTGTGGCATAATCTCGGGACACAGGCCGTCAGCTGCGCCGGATTTTAATACACGTAAAATTAAAATTAGGGGTTGATTTGCATCGCGTAATGGGGAAAAAGCGCGAACTCCGCGAGCGTCCCGGCGCCGAGCCGGATAAACTGATTTCTGCGGCGTGCGAGTATTGTGAGCGAAAAAGTTTAGGCGGCTATTAAATATCTGCCGGTATTGGGCCCTAATGAATTGAATTCAGAGCAGGCCGCTACGTGCCGGGATAAGGACGCGCGAAGTTGCGGCTTAGCGCCTTAATGGCGTCCGTAATTGGCGTCGCATTGTGCGAAGACACGCGGCCGCTCTGTTTGAGGCCCTGAATGTGTGGACACACCTCCGGCGCTGCGAAATCACCGGGAGCGGCGGAACTCGCGAAAGGGGAGCGTGATTTGTGTACCAAGTTCTTGCCACCGTCGCCTACATCAATAATAACCGCGGCTCTAAATGGAAGTTCTGGAAGAAGCCGAGGTGGATGATCAGCCGAGTGAATTGAGGAGGAAAGTCTTAAGTGGCTTCGGCTTTGGTTTTACGCCGCGGAAATAAATGGATCCGCTCCGGCCCCATCGGATTGTTTGCATATCTGCTTGCTTTCGCGTTCGACAAACTCTCTAAGCTGTTGACCTCTTAAATCACACCACATTCTTCGTCTTAATCGCGCGCCCAATTATAAACAGCCCTCCTCTATCGAACAACAATTTTCAATCTGGCTTCGCCCCACGCCGAACACTTCGCCGATCAATACTCTTCCTTCTGCCGCAAAGAGTCCTTGCATTACAAATTTTCAGTGCGACCCCCTCCTTTTCCATTGCTTTCCATTTTGTGATGCTTCACCACCAAAATGCACAACAAACAAGCAACGCGTTAGAGCATTGTATCATATCCAGAACTAGCTAAAATTGGCCGAGTTCAAAGTTGGGAATATCAAAAGTGACCCAAATGTGAAATGAGTTCGTTTAACTCGTTACCCTTATTTCTGAAAACCGAGTTGTATATACAGTCAAATATAGCGAATAAAGTGCAATAAAAAGAAACTGTAACTGTAAAAATATAATGGAAAGCTTTTCTGAAATATGTGCTACATCGAAATGTCATCTGTACATGAAAAACAATAACAAATGTTTAATTTTGGAAACTTTTTTTATTGTTTTTCCCAATATTCTCTTGGTAGTCAATACATTATTGCATACGCTGGAACCAATTTTTATAGCATTTTTTTTATAGGAATGTAAGTATCTCCGAAACATGGATTGCAAACGTATCAACCGCCTCTTTCGGCATCAAAAATCGTTATTCATATAGTTAAGCACCAAATTAGGACTGTACAGCGGATTAGCCATCAACTCGACGTTTTGAGTGTTCAAAAATTGTAAACTTGCATTGCATGGTGGAGAATGATTCGGCGTCGCACGATGGTTTTTTAATGTAAATAAATAGTTGTGTACCATTCAGAATTGATCGTTTTACGATCCTCTAAAAAAACAGTCGCACATGTTAAGTTTTTCCAAAAAAAAAATAAGCGACCATTTGCTTTGAAGTGCTTCTAGAGCGAAAGACTTTTGTTGGGTGTGGCCCATCTTGGAAGATCATACAGTCGACTGCTGTTTACTTTCGGGCTCGTGCACATAAATCCAAGATTCGTCACCTGTGACGCTGTAATGGACTTTTCAAGCACCGCGATCATATTTCTTAAGCATTTCGACGGTTGAATCAACGATGTACAGTGGCTGTGTGTGGTGCTTTATCGCCAAACGTCGAAGTGAATTGATCGACGCATTATTGGTGAGATAATCTACGTCGAAAATCATCGCACGAAAATGTTCACGAGTTAATTCCATTTTCTGACTGAGAGAAAATTTTGAACTAAATGACATCAAAACAAATAGCGTCCACGGGGTTTCAATTTGTGATACGAGGTGCATTCAAGTTCTAAAATTTCCAATTTTTTCCCTCATCGGTGAGAGTCAGTAGAAAGATGCGGTTAATTATAAAAAGTGGGGAAAATATTTCTGAATTTGTAATATAGCTGGGCAGCATTATACACTGTACATAGGTCAAATTACCACCATTGCAGTGAGCGTTGTTTTGTATAATTAGTGTTCTAAAACAGCGTATAATCATCTGTTTTCTCCTCTTGCGTGGTGAAACGTCCATCGAAACTCATCGCTAATTGAGTGAGACGTGTGGTGAAGGCGTTATGGATATTAAAAATAAGCGTTTGTGTATGCAAACTTTTAAAAAACCATGATTGCGCTAGTGGAGCAAGTTGTCTCTCAAGACACGTGATGCCGCCATGAATTTTCGACCATGAAAGACACTTTTTGTGGCCGCTCATTTTCTAGCCAAGCCGCTATTGCATCAACGATTTTCCCATGGGCAAAACACACCCCTAAAGAAGTGTTCTCAGCAGTCATATAATCATGGCAACGACGTTGTAAAAAATTTGTACATCTAGACAGAGATTACTTTAAGTAACAGAAGTTTCAACTTTTTTGGGTAAGTACGTTTTCAGAAAAAGTAATTGGAGACCTTAGAACTTGAATGCACCCCATGGATGTCGTCTAGCTCACGTACGGTATTGACATGAATGGTAAAATATAAAAACGTAAAATAACAACTGAAAATAACAAATTTAGTCAAAATGCAACGACGTGTGCAATTTTAATAGCACACAGTATACTATATACACTAAGAGTGCAAAAAAACGAACCCAGTAAAAACTATCACAATACAATAATTTGTTAGAATACGCAGTAGCAATATCGCGAAGTGAAGAAAAATAATGAAATTAATGTGACTAGCATACAGAAGATTAATGAACTAAAAAACAGCATTAATAATAAAGTGAATCGTGGCACATATTATTAACAAAAAAAAAATCTGGCAATAGATTAAGTGACATCTCCACTGTTTTCATAATACTAGCCTATCCCTTAACTGTACGGTAACTTTCATTAAACTGCAATAATAAATAAAAATCGCAAATAATGAAAGAACGTAAAAATATAAATAGGACAGAGAGTAAAAGAAGATTATCAACGTTAGCAACAAATACTATAAAAAGCGCAGACAAGAGAGTGTTCTATCAGGGCTCATAGAACAGCTGAAGTGATAAAAATTATAAGTAGTAATTGCCTTACAAGTAAGTATCAATCCAATCTTAATATAGTAGAAAATGTAATCAGGCAGTCGACGAGAGTGGATAAGAACGACTTCACTGGCCAAGTGAATTAGGAGATGCTGCACAGAGAGCATATGTAGTGTGTAATCGCCGCTTTTGCTAAAACTGAACCAATAGAGCAGTAATTTTTCGTCAAGTTTATCCCCCGATTCAGACGACTTTCAGAAACGGTGCAATAAGTGCAGCACAAATAAAGGCATAGTACAAACGATTTAAAAATACTTAAAATCTCTCAAAGTGTTTCACGTTCTAAAAGGCCAGAGACGATCGAGGATTGGAAAATGTTGAACGTGTGCAAACAGCAATCAACAAAGATTGGTACTGGTAGTCGGAGAAATAAGAGATAAGCTAGGAATTCCAAAAGCTAAAGTTTGACGAAAAAACTTTCGTGCTGCAGTTGCTTTAGATTGCTACGAATTTCCAGATTTCTTCAAAAAAGTCATAATTGGGGATAACGGCTGAACCAGAAATGAATCTGTTTCCAAGTTTTGAAGGCTACCTAGGCTACGTACAATGTTTTTTTTTGTATTGTGCACAATTTCAGCTAAATATATAGTTTTTCTTATACTAGATAGTAATTGGTAAATCAAATACAAACCAAAATTATTTTTTCATCCTCCAATATCTTGAATGATGTTCATGATCATTACTGCAACTTTTACTTCCTAACGTTTGAACGAAACAATGGTCCAATGGCCAAATCCCTTTTTACCCTCAATTTTACTCTGGATTATAACCTGTGGTATATTAGATCTCTCATGTTAAAGTAAATGGCCTAGATATAGCTTTGTCCTATTGATTAATTCTTAAAGCATTATAAAAATGCAAATATACAAAGTTATTTTTCTGTATAATCTTCTCAAAGGTTTCGACAGCAACATCTTATCGTTAAATCTCGGTTATCTGCTTTTGTTAGTCGTCTAAACAATTAATAGTGGCAAGGCAATGCGTATTAAAATAATTTAGAGCAAATAATCATTTATTTGTAGATTTTAAGCAGCTGCTTGAGTTGGGCGTTGTCGTAAAGCGCGACTCTGGTAATTGAGCTTAAGGTTGTTGTTTCCAAAGCGTGCTTTAAATTTCCTTAAAATTTCGGACGATTTTGCGCCTTTTGTCGTAAGGAATTTGATAATAAACCATTGCATAACGGATAAAAGTACATGTTGCTTTTATTTGATACTGAAGCGCTAATATGAAGTGTCTTACGGAATAAAATATCCTTCGGCTATCCCTACTTACAAAGTTTAGAAGTCGCGTTCCTCTCCGTTCACCCCACGGTGCTTAAATTTTTTTTTAATGTTTTTTTGTGTTATAAAGCTCGATAAAGTGTTAATAATAAATGTGCGGAAGATGTAATAAGGAAAAGGTAAATAATAATATAAAAAAAGCTAGAAACAAGAAAAGAGAACAAAATATTTTTAAAATATTAAAAGTGTGGTCAAATAAAAGAGAATAATGCAAACTATGAATTGTATAAGAAGTTAAGTAAAAACCAGTAATAGTGATATAAAACATAGAGGTACTACTATAAATAATTTTAATACACTATATCTAGCACATAGTTTATTTTTTTGTTATAGAAGGTATAAAAATTGAAAAAGGCAATAAGTATAAATTATAAGCAAACCAAAAATAAAAATTTTTATATTTCCCTTCCTTCACAATCTTTGATATGTTTATAATTGTTATGACATTTCTCAAAGCAAAACCATGCAATTTTATTATTTTAATTTTTTTTTAAATTTTACTTTAGCAATCAGAATACATTGTATTTATATAAGCTAATATTTTGGTTTATAAATTGACATGATGAGGGTCCGTCCAGTGACTGGTCCTCGTCCTAGAAAATAGTGCTAAGGTGTTGGGCCCATGTGGGATCCTCTTCAGTGAAGGTCTGTAGGCCAGCGGCGCTTGAGGCGTCTGATGATTTGATGGTGTGGAAGTTCTTGGAGAAGGTTGTCATGGGTGGTAAGTTTTTCAAAATGTTTCCTGGTTCTGACCTGTATTACCGTATTGAGCATCTGGATACCGAGGTCGTCGTGTATCATCTGATTGGTGATGTACCAGGGAGCGTCAACGAAAGATCTTAAGATTTTAGATTGACTTCGTTGCATGATTGCGAGGTTAGTCTTGCTAGCACAGCCCCAAAGTTCTATTCCATAGGACCAGATTGGTATAATGATGGTTTTGTAGATAATGATTTTGTTAGAGAGGGATAATGGGGAGTGTTGGCCTAATAGCCAGTAAAGGGTTTTAAATCTGAGCTCTATATGTTTTTTTTTCTTAATAATGTGCTCCTTCCAGGTGAGCTTGCTGTCCACGTGTAGACCCAAGTATTTCATTGATGGGGATTGTGGTATCTCGATGTTATTAAGATGTAGTGGAGGACATATCCCTTTGCGAAGAGTGAAGGTCACATGAGTAGATTTGGACTCGTTTACCTTAATGTTCCAGCGCTGGAGCCAGTCTTCAAGTAAGCTGAGGTGATTTTGGTCATATTCCACAGCGAGGTTTATGTCCGTGTGTCTCGCAAGTATAATTGTGTCATTGGCATATGCTCCTATAGTAGTGGTTGGGGAGATTGGAAGGTCTGAAGTATATAACGTATAAAGAAAGGGACCCAGAACGCTACCCTGTGGGACCCCAGATTGGATTGGGTACACTGGAGAGACTTCGTCGTTAACACGTGTTCGAAATTTTCTGTCTGTTAGATAGGAGTCCAAAAGTTTATGAAATTGAGGAGGTAAGATTTGATGTATTTTGAGTTTGAGTCCTTTGTGCCAGACTTTATCAAACGCCTGGCGAATGTCCAAAAGAACAGCTATACATAAGGGATCCAGTTAGTTGCCGTGAATTCTGAGTCTAAGGTTTGTAAAACATACTTTTCAAGGAGTTTGGAGCAAACTGGTAGCAGGCTTATGGGACGCTTTGATGACGCATAGCTGGGATCTTTACCTGGTTTAGGGGTGAGTATTATCTCTGCGATCTTAAATTCTTTCGGCCAATATTGAAGTCGGAGTATAGCATTAAATATGTACGTCAGCAGAACTATTCCTTTTCGTGGAATCTCACGGAGCATTTTCGGTGTAATTTCGTCCGGTCCCGGTACTTTCTTGAGATTTAATCTCTAAATTTCAGATTTTACAATCTTCGGTGTTATTAGTAGTGTGGGAGGTATATTCGGTTCAGGTGCTGGTTGGTCTGGGAGGTTAATGTTGGATAGTTCATCATGTGGTTGGAATACTCCAGATAGGTGAATAGCGAACAAATCCGCCTTTTCTTTGTCACTCTTGGCCCATCCTAGAGCTGGAGGTAGTTTTCGTATTGATGGGGATGTGGTTTGGGGTTTTAAAGATGATTTGACTGGTTTCCATATTGAGTTGTCATATCGGTTTATGGTTGAGAGGTAGGTATTCAACGAGTCTTCCCTCAAGGATTTGAGTTTCGCCTTAAGCTGATTTCCAAGGTTATTGGGGGTTGTTTTGTTTGCTGGATAATGGCTCTTTTTCCATTTGGCTCTGCCTTTCCTCTTTTGGGCAACTAGAAGTTTAACTTCTAGAGGAACATGTGTGCATGAGTTGACTTTTCTCTGCACCTTAGGCGGGGTAATTTGCAGTGCTGTAGTTGTTAGCAGAGAATTGAATTTGGTAACTGGTGTATCGATTTCGAGAGGGGTTTTTAAACTGACTTTCAAGTAAATGCCTTCATGAAGAATTTGGCGATATAAATCCTAGTCAGTTGAAGCGTTATGGATCCGTGCGGGGAGAATTTTTGATTAGGACACTTGCGCTTATAGTTCCTATGATCGGGGAATGGTCCGAGGAAAGGTCGTAGCTTGGGGAACTGCCCATGTAGTTTGGTGATATTCCATTAATGACGAAGAAATCAAGAAGATCAGGGATTTTGTTCTGATCGGATGGCCAGTATGTCGGAGTCCCCGTTGAAAGATAGACGTATTTATTGTCTTGTATAGTTTTATATAGCTCTGTGCCCCACGCAGTATGTTTACTGTTGTAGTCGCCGCCTGATACGAATTTGGGACCCAGGGTATGAAAGAACTGGTCGAAGTCACATTCTTTGATATTGTGTTTTGGGGGGCAGTAGACAGCCGCAATGGTTATTTCATAGGGGAAGGTGAGCACCTTAATGGAAGTAGCCTGGATAGATTCCTTCTCGTAGTTGGGGAGAGCGTAATGTTTTAAATTTTGTTTAATTAATATAGCAGTTCCAGCGTGTCCTGTTTTTTCTGGATGGTTAGTGTAATATAAATGGTAGTTAGGAATTTTGATGTACGATTTTTCCGTGAAATGCGTTTCACTAATTAGCATTATGTCGATGTAGTTATGTTTTAGGAATAGTATTACTTCGTCTCTTTGATTTAAGAGGCCGTTGGCGTTCCGTTGTGCAATTCTGAGGAATTTATCCATCATTTATTTTGCTTATTAACATTCTCAGCATGTTAAGAGCCATGCTATTCTGCTGAATGAGTTGGGAGAACATGGATTTGAATTTTTCCAAGAATTTGTTTAAGGTAAGGTTAAAAGACTGATCAGAAGGGATTTGTTGTTGGGGTTCTTGGTGACTGGTAATACTAGCGTATGTAGGTGAATGCGGAAGGTTGGATATACAACTTTGTCAATTTATGATTGGGGTTTGGGTTGTTGGCGGTTTGGAATTGGTATTTCTACTTTTGTATAAGCTGTGGTAATGAGTACATCCTTGGTAGTTAACTGAGTGATTTCCTCCGCACAGTACACACGTTGCTGGCGTGTCCTTGCTCTTCTTACAGCTGGCTGTGCTGTGATTACCGCTGCATTTGACGCACACAAAGGGACGCGAGCAATATGCTTTTGTATGACCATACATTTGGCATCGCATGCACTGGACAGCATTTCGGTTTGTTCTTGGCGGTTCAATTGTTATGCGATTGTGTAGTAAAGATTGAATGGAATATATCTCTTTATTATTGTTAGAAGGTTCTAAGTCCATGAAAAATAGATTCATTGGCTCCTTTGTGGTTCCATGTTTAGCATTCATGATGTTTCTAATTTGGTGTCCTTGTCTAGTGATTTCTGTTTTTATGTCTTCGAGAGGAATCGAGTGATGAAGATTTTTGATGACTACTCTAAGCGCTCGTTCGTCTTTTAATTGGTAGGTGTGATGTATAATTTTATTTTTGCGCATGTATTTAACTAGTTTACGGAATATATCAGGAGTATTTGGTGAGATTTTAATTGTGTTATTTGCCAGGCTTTTAGTGACATATTGCTCTTCTTCTGCTACATCTGCTAGTGTAGCTTTCATTTTTGGTAGATCTAGGACTCCATAAACAAATATAGGCGGGGGTTTGGGGATTTTATCAGATTCTATTGTTTTATCTTTGGGAGTATTGTTTTTATTTGTTGAATTGTCGATGGGGGTTGGATTTTGCGAATTAGCTAGTGCAGAAAAACTGTTGGAAAGGGGTAAAGTGTTTGAGGATACCGCGTCATGTGATTTTCTGACTTTCCTTCGTTTAGAAGTCTTAAATACTTGCCAGGGGTTTTCTTTAGATGCGATGTCCTGTTTTGAGGGGGGATCGTCTCCCATTTCGTCGTCAGTTGTTGAGGTTAATCTGTATAGTTGCCTGGAGTTTCGAGGCTGATAGAGTGCTGAAGATTGCATTGCTAAGTATTGTTCTTGGTATTTTACAGTTGTAGGCAAATTCAAATAAATTCGGCTCTGCTGTCGCACGCGTGGCGCGCGACACGCCAGCAGTTGAACGTTATTGCTCTCGGGGCGACAACCGCTTGCACGTCCCCACGCCGCGAAAGTCCAATGCGTACTGTAGAGTCCTTTGTTGCACATACTTTCACTGTTGTAACGGCCCGTATACGTTTTTTACAAGTATTCACACAGTCATAAGATCTTTAAATTACAAAAATGTAATATTTTGTGCGGAGCACAATTTTTTCTTGACAGCTCTTTAGAAGAAACAACAAATTAAGAATTGTTCTACAGAACACCACCAGCTTAAGAGAAAAGGTAAACTTAGACAAAAACCAATACAGAAATATGTACTACATACTACAATATATACTATACTTAACTCTTATTTAAAAAAAACAATAATGTACTTGATTAAAGTGTTGATCGACAAAAAGGCAAAAAAGGTAACGCCAATAAAATATTAACAAAAATATATGAAACAACAAAAACAAAATGACCTATGTAGTGTGGGAATAAATAGAATAAATTTTACTAATTTGTAGAGTCGAAAAGACCAGTTTGAGCAGATAATCAACAGAACTCGAATATTTCCTAATTCTGGGGCGACAAGTGGAAAAAGTAAAATTTTAATAAAAAATCAGATAAACGACAAAATAGTATTGGTAAAAGCAAAAGATTAAACATAAAGTAGTGTAGGAGAATAAACAAAAATAATAAGCCGTGCTTGAGATATGAATAATACAGGCTAAACATAACAAAAAAATTGTGACGACAGACTGCTCCAAAATGAATGGTTAGTTTGCATTTGACTTTTGAGTATTTTTTAAGACGTAAGTATAATTGTCCCAGTCTATCGGATATGGAAATGAAACGCGGATTGTCGTCGACGTAAATATATATAAACAATGTGCAACAATCAAATTATATATGGGGTGATCCGTCAATTTCCCCAAATGTCTGTTTATCAACTACAAATATTTCAGACTCAAATTACTTTTGTTCAATTCACTTTCAAAGAACTTTATTAAGATTAGAAGAAAAACGAGCAAGTAACATTTTCTTTAAATCCAAAACAATATAAATGAATGATGCACGAATGCTTTCGACAAGTAATGAAGAGAGAAAATGTTAATAAAGGACCCGTGCTAAGTGGCCAAGAGTTTAAAAAGAAAAATGTTTTACCAACAAAAACCTAACAGAAGCAATCAATTTATACGATATATATAGTTATTTAAACAACTTAAGAGAAGAATATAAAAACAGTAAAAACTACTAAATCTCCACCATTATTTGTGTACAAAGTAGTTAATTTTCAGAATATGAAAAACAAACTAAGATAGTAGAAGATGAACAATATATCACAAAACGCATGGTCGACAATACAATGCGATTGGCCCAAATTATGTATAGGTTATCAGTGCAGTTTTTGAAAACAAATAACTTAATACACCACACTTACCAACCTTAAGAAGAAGAAGTGCACAAAGTAGCATGTACATCACGCCTTAATGGAGAAGAAATCAAGGAAGAACTAGACGACATTAAAGGGAATAACGTGAAAAATATCAAACACATACAACAATCCTTCTACATGTGTTTCGTAGATTTGTACGGCAAAGCTAAAACACCCTGCAACAGATCTTATGTACATGTGAAATATACAGGTCGTCATAATGCCACATGTTCCAGTAAAATTAAAGACACTCCTCAAAATGTATCTTATGCTGTTGGTTACACTCAGCAAATTATAAAAACTCTGATTGTGAGTATCATCATAACCTCTGAAAAAATAAAGTCGGTTCTCCACCAACTACCACCCCAGAAACTAAATGTCAAATCTTCTAAAACAACCCTATATTTCCCGTCAAGAACCAAGATATGCAAAATTAACTAGGAATCAAGAGGCCTTTTTACAAGTGCCACCCCAATAAACTTTTAGATGAATTTAAAAACATGTTTGGTTAACAGAACATGATTACAAACAACATGTTTACAGTGGTAATAAATAAGACTGAGTAGTAGCTAAATACATGAGAATTGTTCTATGGATCAGCGCAAAGAAGAAACAACACCGAATAGATATATTGCTTATCAGTAAAACAAATCTCACTAACAAACCCTTCTTAAAACACCGCATTATTACCTCTGCCATACGGCAATTCTAATGAAATCATCAGTTAGCCATTATGAGCTTCCAAAATTTGAAAAATCTTTTCTACGGAAGACTAGCCTTAAAGTACATCTTAACACTCGATGCAGTGTATTGTCCATCTCGTTATAATCTAAACGAAAAAAAAACACTTCCAAGAGTTTTCTGTATTTAAGTCGCTATTAATAACAGGAAGAGATTTTAATACCAAACACACCTATAATTACTACAAACAAATTTAGAGTACTACATGGCAAAAATTACTCATTTTTATCAACCAGAATTTTCACATGTTGGGCTACTAATTCCAACAAAGTTCCACTTCTTGTAGACTTCTGGTAGCCTTACACACAAGTGGTACTAAATTATGATGTACACCACCTATACCAACGATTAGTTTATCAGTTATAAATATAAAACTTGCGCCAAATATATATACAACAACATAAACTGATATACAGACAGAATTGTGATAACAACTAAAATTAATTTAAAAGAAAGATTAAAGACATCTTCTGAAGCAGAAGAAAGAGATACCATGTTAATCACAGTTACGCAATAAGTTACCAAACGGGCTACATCTAATCTAGACACATAAGAAAATGTACCGCATAAAGAAGTCATTGCTGGAAAAGAAAGCTACGAGGACATGGTAATGAAGTCATACCTCAACAGATAAAGTGCAATACAATTATCTAAACAATAGGCTGAAGCTAAAATAAATATAATTTAGAGACAGCAACTCTTCAGATTACATTACGAACCTTAATAAACCAAGGGCTAAATCTAAAAAGAAAAAGCATTTTTACAAAACACTGTATTTACTCCAAGTAACGGTGTACCAGACGAAGATAATTTAGATTTATTAAATTTGACACCCCAAATGTACAGACTACATTGTGCTAATGTGTATCTTTAGTCTAGTAGTCAGACTTCCACATTAGCCACCAGAATTAAAACTTTTAGAAAATAATACCAAAAGCTGGGAAGAACCTATAAATTATAACCTCGCGTAAACCGATTAGCTTACCATCAACTATATCAAAGCTATTAGAATGACTACAACTACATAGTATCACACTTACACAAAATATAATCCCAGATCGTCAATTTGGGTTTTGTCACAGACACTTTACGACACAATATGCTATTGGTTAGCTAATACTATACAAAAGTTTCTTGATGATAAAGAATGCTATACAAAGCCCATCTTAAATGTGACTCGGAGTTTGGCACAGATGTCTTATAAAATATTTAAAACATTAGCAGAGCTTTAATATAACTATTGCTATTACTATTTTAACAATCAAAAATCTAAAAATAGAATAAACAGCAAAACTTCCACCTTCTATCTAATTAAAGTAAGTGTTTCCAGTGTCCTTGACCCTTTCTTATTTTTGATATATACATCTGACCTTCCTACAACTACTAGCATAATCACAGAAACATTCGTAGATGACGCAGTCATTGCAATAATAGAGGAAAGTCCTCTAACTTAAGAATGGCTAGACAAATGGGAATGTGATGGAAAAATGTTTTGGAATTCATCTAGACTTAAAATTTTCTTGAAAAGAACATATCGGCCCGATCTTAGGGATCTTAGCTGCTTAAAAGAAGATACAAGCTTTCACTAGAGAATAATATTCTAACATATAAAGCTGTTATTAAGTTTATATGAACGTGTAACATCGAAGTATGGAAATATGTCAGCCAACCCAAAACTGCTATAATTCAACGATCATGATCGAAACTCTTTAAAACTATGGTACGTGAACAACAAAATGGTGCAACAAGACAGAAGTAGCACTCAGTACAACAGACTTAAAATTCATACAAACCCTCTACTACAACTACTTCCCCAAGACCAGAGACATTAGTAAATTCAGTATTAAACAAATTGCTGTAACAACGAATAAATAAAAATAAGAAAAAACCTGGGTGCTTTTTAGATAAATCAAAAGTCTGTTAATGTTCTTTTAGAGGAGGCTCAAACTGGTGTAAGCGTTCGCGTTCCTTCTGGAATATTCTGTGCCGTTCCAATCCTCGCACTACGGGGATCTCAACAGCAGCGACTCGCACACTGAAGGTAGCACATTAAGTTACCATTATATTGCGATGGTATGACGACTCCGGTATTAGATCAAACTTCGCAAGGTAACGGTGCTTTTATGGAGTTTGGAAGTTCGTTACACTATTTATGACCCGACACTTGTGCGTTTGTAACATCAAATATGTTAACAACTGAACATTATAGAGGATCAGAGAAAATTAGCGAACAAATTAATTTGTGTCTACATATGCACTGTTGGACGGTTTTTCGACTTCAAATACTAATCACTGCTTGATTATTGATCTTGTTTTATAATAAACAACCGTGCTTAATGTGTTTCTTATACTAAAATTAAATATTTTAATTCAAACTGCTACAATTTAAAGCGCAAATAATAAAACAATAAAAACATCTCAAACTAAAAAGTTTAGTGGAAGGCGTTAAATCGCTTGAAGTCCAATTATATCACATATTCTAACAAGAATTTAAGTATTGTAAACTGTGGCAACAAACAAATGAAGTAAACAATTTTAATATTATAAACAATATGTAAAATAAATAAGCAATTATTAAAAGTTCCTTCTTTTTCTTGTGGTTTGTAAGGTCGAAATTTTCAAATTCGCTTTGAGTAAACCGGCGTGCCTCTTATTTTGCGGCAAAACCAAGAAAATGGGAGCAATCAGCTCGCAGTTGAAAAATAAAGGCCCGTGTGGTTACGCTGACAAATCGAAAGGCGAAAGAAGAGGGCTTTGCCATGGAGCCGAGCCACAGTAATCTCAATTTGTTTGCGGCGATGGCGTTGCAATAGCCGGCGAAATCCGGGAACCGCACTTAATTATGGAGGTCCCGTGGGCTCCGGTCCTGCCGGCTGCGATCAGTTTCGGAGCTTTTGTTGAGACGCAGGCTGGCTAATGATGCCGGCGTACGTACACGCATGTTATGCCTTAATTAAGGCTGCGAAAGTTCAGGCGCGGGCTAGCAATATCGCAGGCCCGGACGAAATCAGCAGCGGCATTAGCCAACTGCAGCCAGGGGACCAATTCGGCGGCGGAGCGCGCGCTCGCGGCTGCTCCGCGGAGCGCTCTGCACGCGTTTTTGGGCGCGCGGGGCTGCGCCCCCGCAACGCGACGCGGGCGGAGAAGCCGCAGTATTTAACGAGCGCCGCTAATAAATCAAAGGCCCCGACGCCGCATATTTCATGTTCCATTCGGCCGCGCGGCTCACCTGCCGGCCGCCGCCGCCGGAGCGCGCGGATCCGCCGCCCGAAAAACGCGCCCCGGCGGCTCCGGGCGCCCGCCCTGTCAATTTCGTCGGCAAATATTGGCTAATCCGTGCTCTCGGAGCGGATGAGTGTGAAGCGATTCCTTCTTCACTCGCAGCACTTATTAAAACAAACCTCCGCCGCCTCCTGCTCATCCCGCACACGCGGCCCGCTAATTAAGGCGCTCGTCCTTGTCTCGCCCGCTCCCAGGTGGCTGAGCACCGGATACATGCTGGAATCGCGCTCTCTCCCGCGCCCGCCGCCGCCGACTCGCAACAGCCGTCATTCGGCATCTTACATGCTATAATGCCCTTGTAAACATAAAGATGCGAGATCGACAGATGGAGGAGCTTTCCCTGTTTGCGGAGCGCGCCTGATATCTTAAAGCTCACCTGTATCCGGATTGTCTATCCACAAGGGCCGTTCGGCTTGCTCTAATCCCAAATAAAAGCTCACCGATGTTAAAATTAAAAAGAAGATAATTTTCTGCATCAATAAAAAGTAAATTTAGTTTACATAAAATATATACAGTTTCTAGAGATTACAACTCTAAGGATTAGAGTACATAAGCTAATTATTATTGTGGTTAGTCTACTGACTCAGCTTACAGATCGTAAAACGATCCTAACGTAGTCTAGAACAATCTAGAAACTGTTAATAGTACTATGGTTTAATGTAATTACAGAAACTCTTAATTTTTTATATACAAATAATGTAGTCAAGGAAATTTTAACCACAATCGAGCAACCTTAATGTATTAAATAGTATTTAAATGCTTTTAATATGGCAACATCATAAAAATACGAAATACGTTTCTCAACAGTGAGAGCAAATAGAAAGATGAGCTTAATTTCAAAAAATGCGAGAAATATTTCTAAATTTGTAATACATATGGCAGCACTATAAACGTACACAGGTCGAATTACCAGCAGTGAGTGTTGTTTAGTATACTTAAAATGGCGACGTTTAGTGTTCAAGGACAACGTGTAATCATCCGTTTTCTCCTTTTGGGTGGTGAAACGCCCATCAAAATTTAGAGAGAGTTATGGATGTTAAAAATGTGTGTTCGTGGGTGCAAAAGTTTAAATAAGGTCATGAGTTGTGTGACAATGAACCGAACCAGTCGGACCGAATCTATGATTAAATTATGATTTAATTATGATTAAACTTGGCATTGCCATGGGATCATTTTGCATGATGACTTAAAAATGCGGGAAGTTTCTTTAAGGTGAGTCCCACAAACAAGAGGCTGAGCGGGTGTTAATGTCTCAGGACATGTTGACACGTGATGCTATGAAGGACACTTATTTTCCATTGAGCCGCTGATGCATCAGCGATTTTCCAGTGGGTAAAACACACACCTAAAGAAGTGCTCTCCGGAGCAATGGAATCATGGCGGCGACGTTGTAAAAAATGGGTACTTCTAAACGAAGATCTTCGAAAAGTAACAAAAGTTCCAACTTTCTTGGGCATTATTTCTAAAAAAAAATAAATAAAGGAGACCTTAGAAATCTAACGCACCTCGTAAAAGTCTAGAAAATTATACTTAAAAAGGTCTGATAAAAATTTTATTTTCATAAATCCCTTATCGTTTACTTGAATATTTACTTATATTTCTTTTGATAAATCTATTGGATTATTATAAAAATAATTTTATTTTCTTTTTACCTAATAAAACATGATTTTTATTCAACACATAAATTTTGATCATTGATATATTTTACATTTTGTCATTTGTCTGGAAACTTTATGATTCCACGCTCCTAGAATTTATGGTCTTTATCAACAAAGATACTAAACGGAGTGCAATTTCACAGAATGATGATCATTAATCACTATCACTCAAATTATTTTTAACATCTGCCTTAGAACATGCTTTCAAATCGCTTAACTGGTATTTAAAATGAACATCGATAGGTGGAGAACAGCTAAATCATCTCTATTTCGCAGGTTATGTAGTCTAGGAAAATACATGGTAACTTAACTTGACACTGCCTGTAGAAGCTTTTGACAAATTTAGTACCTAGTGAAAAACCAAAACCGAAAGATACAGACATAAAAGTAACCGAAAGATATGTATGAGTCACGAAATCATGATATCCCGAAATAATCAAACTATTAAAATACAGCAGCGAATAAATTTAAGCTTACGAGACACATTTAAAGGTAACATCCTCATACACCTCAAAAAAAAAGACATTTGATCCGTGCGTGCTCGCAGTAATAACATATGGAAGGCAAACCTTGACACTGACTTAAAAAGCAACAAAAAACTTCGAACAACTCAAAGAAAACGGAGAGATTAATGATTGGAGTAACACTTAGGGATAGAATGGAAAATTACGAATTAGAAAGAGGAACACAAATTACAGATGTCATTGAAAGAATAAGTAACCCAAAATGGAATCGGGCTAGGATGAGGGATAGAAGGTGGACTCGGAATATGCTGGAATGAAGACCAAGAGCTGATAAACGAAGTGGAGGGAGATCACCCATACGCTGGGCGGAAGGCATCAAATGAATAACAACTAACTGGATGAATGAGGCACAAAATAAAATGACATGGATAATCTTCGGCGAGGTCTATGTTTAACGATGCTGAATGATTGTGATGATTATCATTGGAAGCTTTACTATTTAATTTTCGCAAAGATAGAAATAAATAGTCAATGGTTTATAGTAAAGTACGATTTTTTTATGGTTTCTTAGGGTGCTTCATCCAATTTCATTAATCATTTAATTCATTGAAAGCAGCTTAAAGTACACAATACTTTTGTACCCTATCAAATTGACAGCTTTGGGTGTGGTTTATACTTGGTCATTACGTTTGCTCGGCTGTCTCTTTCGATTTTTATCATCAGTTGTCATTAGTCTCAAACACAGATTAAATTCATCACGTTTGAGATATAAATCGCAAAGCATTGTGTTAACCGAATTTTTCTCAGTACATGTGAAACTCATATATCAAGGTTTATGAAGAATCTAAACTTTTGCAAATGTCTATCGATTATTGAAATATTGAGATTGGAGTCTTTCTTTTACGTATTAAAATATGATGATCTAGTATGATTATGGTTTTAATTTTGTCATCATCTTCTATTAGTCGACCGGTTGATCATATTTGAGTGAAAAATCATCACAACAAAATTTGGCTGATAAGTGCGTTCTGTGAAGGTATGAACAGCACAAACTTCACATATCTTCCTTGCCCTTACTGATATTAAAGAGAAGAACATGACACGCAAGAAGTAATTTTAATTAAAAATTGTATTTTTTTATTGATTCATAAAGTATACAGTATAGGCTTTTAGGACACATGCGCACTCTTTTGTTGAAATTTTCCATAGCCGTTTTGCATAAATGTCGCTGAATATCGTTGATACAGCGCTTAATTTCCTCGTTTAAGGCGTGCGTGGTAGTGGGCTCGTTGACATAAACCTTAGACTTCAAAAAAACCCAAAAGAAAGAAGTCCAACAGCGTTAAATCGCACGATCTCGGCGGCCAATTCTGATCATCAAAACGGGAAATTACACGGCCAGGAAATTACTGATGCAGTAACTGAATTTTCGTGGCTGTATGGCATATGGCACCGTCTTGTTGAAACCCCATGTTGTCTACATCCATATCTTGCAACTTAGGCACAAAAAACTGGATTATCATGTGATAGTGAGCACCATTAAATGTTATTGCCTGACCAGCTGCATTTACGAAGAAGAATAGACCGATCTTTTAGTAAATTATTTAAAAACCAAATAACTACGCACTTGCATGTCTACTGTAGTATAACATTTTCATACAAATATGTGGGTGTATCAAGTACAAACTGAAATTAATTTGTTTTAATTCATTAAAACACATTTCCTTTACTGGATAGGTAGTTTTTAATCTCGTTATCGTAAAATGAAAATAGTTGTGATACCAGCTAACTGCGCACGAACTTTTCAATAGCAAAATCGTTGTCAAATCTGGTCAAACTGTTTTTTAGTGGTCCAAAAAAATGATAATAGCAGGGCAGTAAACTTGAACTGTAGGAGGGTGTTCTAGTATAGTCTAGAATAAATTTCTCTCATTTTTCTTGTTTTGTTTAGGCAGAGAGACATATTATGGATACTCAGAAATCCAAGACTGTCAATAATGATTGCCTGGCTACTACTTCAGAAGTGGTTTTGGCAATCATTAAACGACGATCAACTTAAGATGGGCGACGATAAGCGAATAGTCTTAGGTGACGTGGATGATCCCGTTCTTTCAAAAATTGTTTATTTTGTTCTCAAGTTTTCTCAAAATTTTAAGAACGTCATTTGTCGTCAGACACTTAATAGTAATCTGATGGGCAACAGATGAGGGGTTCTTTTGCTCTGACATCGTGATAATGACTAGCGAAGCGGTAATTCCGAAAAGAATTGGAAGACAAACTTTGTGTAAGAAAACGTTCAATTTTAAAACGGACAACAATGTGGAAATAGTGAGGACTCTTACGTTGTCCTTCCATCAATTGACGTTGAGAATAATCAGTAGTGAGTTAGTTTGAACCGGTTTCCTGTTTATCACAGTTGCCCTAAGATGATTTCAAAGAACTTCACGGCTGAACTGATTTTTTATACTTTTTTGAGACAGAGCCAGTATGCTTCAGTCACGTGATCACTACTTGAAAGGCAGAAGTATCCAGAACTGCTACGAATAATGAAAAAAGCGTCATCATCGCCCAGAATAACTGTTTAGAAGAAAATAACTTTTATTTATGAAAAGAATTCAATTTATCTTGTTACATCATTTTTTTGCAAAGCCTTATATAATCGTAGTATTTTAGGGAATACTTTACGTACATAGTTTCCATTTAGTCCGGTTATGTAATATATGATAAAATGTTGCATACGTCAATATTATTTCCTTTCCCTTATTTTTCAGCACGTTCAGCCGTTGGCGGAAAACGTGTAATTACTCAAGATCGCACCTTTTCTTCTCGGACCAATCCCATCTAACGATCTTTGGCTGCGCCTAAGGTACCGCGGATGAGCATTCGGTCGGGCCAACCAGGTGCGCGTATCATCGGCTCAGATCAATTCTTTCCGGCGCGTAAACCGTTCGGGCGGGTAATGACGAGCTATTTGAAATCTGCGGAGGCGCAGCGCGGTAATAAGGAGATGGCAGTAGCAAACTCATCAACTCCATGGCAATACATTATCCGGGAGGTTTGTGTAATGAGGCCGCAGTCTTGGCTGTTCTATCAACAAGCCGGATCGCGCTCAGCCCGGCTTCTATTGCCTTAGTGCCTCTTTACTGAGGTCTCGCCTGCGCGACCCCTAGCCATAATAGCTGCATGTGCATCGCCCGATCAGCTAATGCGATAAGCGGCGGCTTTTTACCGCGCCGGAGACGGAGGCTGCAGATTTGGGGGTGGAGGCGCGGCCACTGAAGGTTCGCTGAGGTTCAGGCTTTGCCTCAGTTTCAATTTAAAATATATATACAAGTAATGTTTGTTTTAATCAGTTTTAACACTGATAAAAAAGAAAATGGAATTCTAAGATGGATATGGTTAAAATAAAAACCAAAAACTTTAATTTAGCAGCAAGTTTGCGAAAATGCTTAAAAGGAGAGGCGAAGAAGAGTTTACAATTAGAAGCTCAGGCCTTTTGGATCTTTGACTCCGCTTAATGATAGTATAAAATCTCGTATTTATTTTTATTTTGAGTTTTCCGTTATTTGATCAAGATTACTAGTCGTATGTAATCGGCAAATATTTTTCCTGAAAAAGGACCAGCATGAGAATCCACTGTCATTCCCCCAGTGCAATACCAATACTCAAAGATTGGATACATAATGTCTTGGCATTCAAAGTGCATTGTCTTATGTCTGTGTCTTGCAATTCGTTGAGTACAAACGACCACCAAGAGTTGCCAAATGCATCTACAATGTCTAAAAAGATTAATAAATCTTTGGCTCCCCCTACATATGACATTTATGATCATGTTCTATCTTCAGTCGTTATACTAAGTTGTTTATTGTTGATTCTTTTTTGCATAGAACCGATAGACTCCCAATTGTCACTATAATTACAAAGTCGTTGTCTTCAAATTTCTGGATAAGTCTCTAATTTCTGTTTTCTTCCAAATTTGAAAAATGATTGATCCAAAAGCAGGCTTTTATTATAGAAGAGAAAAGTTGTGGTTGTGTTTAAAAGTTTTCATCTAAATGTCCAAAGTAAATTCATCAAAAACTGCTAGTTTCTTTTGGTTCATCGTGATTTCTTCGTGTAGTTTTACTTTTTTACAAATCTTCGCTACATTGGCGCTTTGTTAGATGTTTTGTTATTAGAAAATAAGTGCTTTGCTGTATCTAATTTATTGCTGATAAAAATATTCGATTATTCTACTGCTTTGCATTTTAAGGTTCTATAAAGGTTTAAAGATAGGAGTATTATGTTATCCGTTTGACTTTCAATAAACATTCTTGATCTTTTAAGACATGCCAACTGTAAATTGAAAAATCTCTTTTTGTCCATATTTTATTATGGAAAAAGGTCATTGCTTGAACACCAATCGATTTCATGGAAAATTACCTATCCTAGTCTACTTGTTATACTTAGACACCTGTAAGAACTACCAACTTCTTAAAGTATATAAATATATGGTAGAACTTTGATTTGGGTTGTTAATCCTTCTGTTGTTTTTAATTTTTAGCGTACTTTTGCTATAACTGTTTTCTCATAAATAGTCCAACTCTTTTGTTGATATATTTCTCTAAATGTAATTTTAATTGATTTTGATTTCGCAAGAGATAATAATGAAAACAAATCATCGTTTGTTGGTTATCGCTAGCCAAACCAAAAAGATCTTAACAAACATAGAGCGTTTCTTACAGATTACTTTACAATTTACTTTAACACCAATATTAGTTCCATTTAGCACAAAAATTTGATTTTATAGCTTCAAATACTCTTTACGCAACGTTTCATTGTATCTCGTGGCTGCTATTTTCTTTTTTCCAATAAATTTTTGCCGCTTTGGTATTTTTCCTGCATATTTATGACTTATATTAAGTGCTTTCTTTCTCTCAGATTTGTCTTTGTGATCTTTCCATTTCATACGACTCGAGTTAATTTTTTCCCTTTTTTATATGTTTGATAATGGCATATATGGTACTTTGTGGAAAGCTTGTCTCCTTTAATTACTTATAGTGTATGCTTTAGCTTGTTCTCTATGTTTTCCATAAAACTCGTCAATGAGCTTTCTGCGAGCGTCCTCTTTCACTGTTTTCATACTGAAATGCACAAAAGCCAATGACATAACAACGTATGCTTTGGCCTTAGCAATTAAATGTAAAAGACAATCAAAAGCACTGAAATTAGGCGCTTAGCGTGTGATGAAAATTTTCCAGATTTTTAGTCAACACACCCTTAGCTATGGTTATGGCGCCTTGTATAGCCTCTTTTTATGTAACGACAATAAATTATTTAAAGCATGATTATGTCACTTTGTGTTGGCGCAATTTTGCCGCGTTTCATGTAATCTCATTTGTGATGTATAAATTCGTCCGTCTATTCAGATTTTTGCCTCAACATTGATTTTCATGCTACATATTCTTGTATTGTGTTCTAAACGGCTGTGAGTTTTTCAATTGCTACACCGACTTAGCTACAAATAGTTGTTAGCGGAATTAAGTAATTTTCTTATTTGCCGTGCGTAAATTTATTATGTTAATTTACTCTTTAATTCATTTAGAAGACCTTACGTAAATATATTTGGTATTTTGTCTGTAAAACGTTCTCGCATGTAATGAAATGCATCTGTGCCAATATGCAGTTTATGTCCACGTTTTGTTAGTTGTGGAGTTTTAACAAAATTGATTCGTGTACTACATGTTTGTCTAAAACGTTTAGCAAGCATAGTCAACGATTTCAGGAAAAATTTAAGTCATCTGCCGTATATATGGGTATTCTTTAATGTTGGATTTGTGGTTTGTCGGTGTTTCCTCATCTAATTTTCCGGTTGCGTTATATAACTTGCAGTTATGCAACAAAGTTTTTCTTCTTCTTTTTTGAGCCGCCTTTATTTGTTGACTAGCCGTGTTCACCCCGCTTTGTAAGGTCTGATTTAAAAAGAAATTAAATGAATAATTTTAATTGGTTGCCTGGTGGTTGTTACTCCATATCTGTATGCTTAACAATGATGCGTGGCTTGATTGGCGCGAGCTCGCATCAATGTAGATGGTCGCTGCCTTTTCAATTAAATTGAAATTATGGTCAAGTATCTCATCACACAGATATTTGATCATTAAGTTGGAATAAAGAAAAACTTAGAGGAGCAAGGCCAAATTATACCAAAAATCATTTTATTCGGTTCGGTCGTTTTGGCGTGATGTGCGGATATACATCGTTACACTACGTTACTGCTATGTTTGTGTCATATTCCTTTTGTGTACTTTTGAGGGGGACAATATCAACCAAGATTCTTGGAATATTCTTTGCGTTTCAACGCTTGGATGTGATACAACTACTGTACTTTGGTTAACGGGTTGCAACCGAAACGCCAAGCTGCGTTATGTTGGTTCGTTGTGTCAGCTAAACTTACTATTAGGTCGTTTATGTTCTTGCTTTTGGGAAAAACTATTACTTCTATCTTTTAGACCACTTTTTTTAGTTGAGGATGAGTTTGGTGTTCTAAAGTATTAGAAGATTATAACTGTAGCTAAAATTCAAGTGGATGTTTGGAAAAATTTTAAATACTTAAGTGGGCCATTATAACTGTACAGGGCGATTTACATGCAAGGGCAGAGTTTCTTAGTTTAGTAATTCGTCCCATTTTAATCTACTAACAAGTAATCAAGTATACGTAAACCTGAGAATGACTTCACCCCTCACACTATTGAAGATTTGTCGAATGCAAGCTTAAAGATTTTGGCATGGTTTCTTTATTAAGAAAGTTAGAGTAGGATTGCAACTGCTTTATTAAATTATTAAATTAGAAATTATACTCTGTGGCTTGAAAATAAAATGTTACTTTCTAACACAGGTAGAAATTACTTGGTATGAAGACGAATTTTATGCCAACGTAATAATTATCCTTAAGTTTTGTTTACTAAAAATAAATTTAGAGTGTTGAAGCAATAATTTGGGTATTTTTTAGAAGTTATAGTAAATTAATTTTTTTGCAAACACCGGATTTTAAATAATTATACGAATGATAATGTGCATTTATTTATTTACGCATTGGACTATTTTATCTAAAGATAACAATTGTTGTTGATATTTGATTATACAATATTTTAGAAAAAACAGTACGTTCATACAGCAGAAAATTCTTTAAGTCTAACTCACTCCAAATTCCTCAATTCTGGAGTAGTTGCGCCTAAAAATTGTATTCTCCACACTCGGAACTATTTCAATAAATTTATTATGTTGTAAAATTTGTTTAGTGTAATATCAATTATTTATAAAATTTGTAGTACTTGCACTTTGCAAAGCATCTATTACAACAAAGTTGCTTTGTTTTGAACTTAATGAATTTTATGGTTGTGCATAATTGAAGGTTGCAGTAATTCAGAATATTAGTTATATAAGTGGTTATTTAAAAAGCGCTAATGATAAATGTCACCCATAAAGAGTAATAAAAAAATTTGAATTTATCTTTCGTCTGACTGACGCTGTACAATTTGCTTTTCTAAGCCATGTTCTAGATTTCTCTTATTTAAGATAGTACTATCGATAATGGATTAGTTTATTCATTTCATGTTTATCCATAAATACTAACGTATCTGTCCATACCGTTCTTAGTAGTATATTATTGATTTGTTTTTCAAATTGTTTCTGGCTTTTTTCAAATTTCACTTAAATTAGTTCTAAAAAAGTATATTCTTAAAATTAATTTATTCATTAACAACAATCTTGGTTCTAATGTCACTAATTTTTTTCTGGTTTCTATTATATATTTGGCATTAATGCGGCTTCATTCTCTAATAAGCGATATGTTTAAAAACTGGTGCTTCTGAAATGTTTGAAAATTCTGAAAACAGTTGTATGACAGACACTGCCCAGTTTAGAGTTTCAGTTATGACTATTAAATAACCTTTTGTTTAACTGTTTTAAATTAATTATTTTTATTTTTGGTGGTTGTTGCTGGTAACAACTATTTTTATTTTTTTACTATTAATTTGCTCAAAGCTAAGAATTATTTTACCTCGTAATTGTCTTAAGGGGTAATACAACAGTAACGACTTTTACAAATATTAAATCTCAACAAATTTAAGTATATCGGGATGTTCTGAAAACCCTTACCTTCTAGCCAATAGGCCTGGAAATTGTTTCAAGGCCCATAAAACAAGTATCGTCATCAAGACACTTGTTGGCATTTTCTGCAATACCACAAGTGACCTAGACATTCGGTTAAAACAACGCGATGTTGTTGGGGTCGAGGGTTGCGCGCCCCAAACTGTTCATCGACAAATGGGTGTTGTTTATGGCAACGCCTGTGTAAATATCGGAACTGTTAGACTGTGGACAAGAAGTATGAAAGGAAAACTTCCAGCCATAACAATTCTGCATAATCAGACTCGGTGTGATTGAATCTTGATAGCTACCGATTAACAGTATCAAGTGCGTGTAGAAAAACTAATTTGCGCTAAGATTCTGGTAAAGCAGAAGGATATAACTGGAAGTCTTGGGACTTTTTTTGTACAGCATATTATCCATGCTTAGCATAACTACTATTTTAGTTCGCCATGAATAAAAAAATAATGTCTTTCTTTTTGGGATTGTTATTGGTGACGAATTTTGGGTATATCATTATGAGCGTAGAATAATCGTCTTTTGGTACAGAAACAGCACTGCGCAACTTTTTAAATCAAGACGACACTGTCAGCTGTAGCCTATATATAAATATTTTGAAATAAACTCCAAACTCAATTGTAGCAAGATAAATCAGGCAGCGAAGCCAATTCCCCAACATGGAAATGTTCGTTTTAAGTGCAATCGGTAAATACAGGACGTACTGCATAACCCAAAATTTCACAACATTTTACGTCAATTGCATTTATCTTTCTTCTAAATAAAGAAAAACATAAAGGGCCGCATTATACTCCTGATAAGAAGTTGAAAATGTGCAAAGTGAAACAGCCAAACGCTTAACTTTTTCTTTAACACGATAAAGCGTTGATACGCGTATGTGGTCAGGAATGGTAATTTCGTAGAAGTAAAGTAAGAGGATATTTAAAGCTTATAAAAAATATATCGCTTATTTATGAACCTTATCGCAACTGAGGAAAAGCTTTCAAAACACCTTCGTCTTATTATTGATCTGTTCTTGGTGTATTATTATTATCATCTCCCCATTCTCACTGCTCCATATGTATCAATAAAACTTACAGACGATATTAAACTCGTTAAATTTTAGGTGACAGATTGAACCAAACATACTGTGTGGTACGTTTCGCCTTGAACCGCTTTTATATCAGCGCATGCGAGCCTTTGATATCAGCTACGTTTGCCGTCGCACACAAACGGCATGGGCTTTTGCAATCAAGCATTCACGCCACATGCGCCACAGGATCGTGTCTTAGTCCGCATAAATTCAGATTCATGCACCGCACCTATACGTCGTTCTTAACCGCATACATTCACGCATATTCAACACCCGCAAATATTCACGCATCGCAGCTAAACAAATTTGGTCGTGTCCAACATCCGAAGATACCAGATCCGCAACGCAGGTGGCCACCTTGGAATACTGCCTAGAAGCCGAAAGCGTGATTCAGGTGAGCGATTTGGCAATTCATTGGTTGATATCGGTAGCCGCCCATCCGCTCGCGACGGCCGTTTAAAAACGATTTACCTTATCGGCTGACCTTCCACTACGGGCCGTACTACGTTTCCATCCGCACCAGAGTCGGCTATTTACACTGCCTCCCCATTTTTGGTCCTTAGAGCCGCATCGGTATCGTATACCTACAGATCCACGAGAGCGGCTATTTACACGCCTGCCTCTCCACATACTATACCAATATGTGTGACTTGACAAAAATTCCTTTTGAAGTTTTAATTGAAATTAAAATTAAAAATGGTTTTACAATTTGTGTCCGTTTTTTCTATATTTTACGGCATTTACAGTCACGTAAAAATAAAAGATAAAGTGATTCAACGTATAGTCAAAAGCAGATCTTATATATGAATTCAAATAAGCTTAGTAACTTATTAATCATAAATGTATATGCACCAACAGAAAAGGCAGATATAGAAATAAATACAGAAAATTACTAAGTAATTTTGCAGCTGCTAATGAAATGTGCATTATGAGTTTAAAATTGAAACACAAAAGAATTCACAAAGTTACGTACACGCATCCCGAAAGAGAAACGAAAAACAAAGACAATATTGTCTTTTAAGAGTACCAATGCAAACTCTGACCAACAGTAATAGCAAAATACAAAATAAATAAGGGTGCAGTATGAAAAAAATATATAAAAGACGGAACATACGAGAAGTAGGAGAACCCAAAAGAAAATACAATTGGGTGCAAAGATAATAAAAGAAAATATGGATGGTTTGACAATTAACGTAAACAGCTAATAAATGACAAGATGTAAATAAGTTTAAATTGGTTATGTACTGGAAGACTTAAAGAAAAATACAAAGTAAAAGAAAAAGTGTGTGTATTGGAAAAACTATATCTGAACTTGAAACAGAATAAAAATTATACGGGTTTTGAAAGGTACTAAGACTCCAGAAAAATTAATGGATTTGATAACGCTGACCATGGAAGGCTCAGTAGCATAGTGAAATCCAAGAGCGGCATTACAAACAGGTAACAAGTGAGAGTTAGAGAAGGAGGCGCTTTATCTGCACTACTGTTTATCACCTCTCTAGACTGCACAATAAAACACGTAGAGCACAAAGATAATAAAGAATAGATTCACACAAGTGTGGCATATATGGGTGATCCGGTAGGTGTAGCAAGAAATCGAAGAGAATTAGAAAGCACGTTTAGAATAATAGAAGAAAAAGCTCAAGAAAGAAGTATGGAGACAAATGAGAAGAAGACAAAATATTTGTATTATAGATAATCAAGGAACTTGTCATTGTTATTAATGAATTATAATTTTGAAGAGGCAGAGACATTCAAATATCTGGGCATAGCAAGAATGAACAAATATACATTAAACAAATACAATTTGGGTACAAAACTTTTCTCCAACAAACAGATACTGAACGATGAAACCGAGTAAAAAACTAGAATGAGAAGATACATGACAACAACCAGATCTATTATAACATATACGGCTGAAACGGAAAACATGCAAAGATAAGTAGAATACGTAAAGATTTTTAAAAGAAAAGTCATCAGAACTACGAGAACTATTGTTAAATTTGATAATATAAAAACATAATAATTTTTATTATCTATTATCACTCCGATTAATTTAGTATTGGTTGTTTTCCATCAGTTTGTTTTGATTGTTTTCGTCTCCGAACAGTTTAAAATAGAGTAATGTGTTCTTGTTAAAACATTTTATCAAACCGGTAAATGTGCCATGCAAACAGTGCGAACACTTCGTGCGATTCTCGGGAGAAATGAAGCACTCAACGAATCTATAGTTCGAAGACTAATGAGAAAGTTTGAGACGACTGGTTCAGTGGGAACGGTAAAATTGCCTGGGCGGAATTGGTCTTGTCGGATAAAGTAACAAGTTGCTGCTGTGCAAGACAGTCTCACTGTGAGCCTTGGAAAATCGATTCGTCGATGTTCGCAGCAATTGGACATTCCGACAATTTCGTTACATCGAATTTTGTATAATGATCTCTGCATACGCGCATAAAATACAATTGACGCAACAACTTAAGCCATTTGCCGAGTGGGTTTTGGAGAGACTGGCAGCGGATGAAAATTTTGCAAAGAAATAATTTCCAGTGATGAAGCTCACTTTTCGTTCAGCGGGTTCATCAACAAGGAGAATTACTGGATTTGGGGAAGTAAAAATTCTCAAATAATTCAAAAGCGTAAAATGCATCCACTAAGAACGACTGTGTGGTGTGGTTTTTGGGCAGGTGGAGTGATAAGGCCGTTTTTCTTTGAAGATGATGAGGGAGCTTAGTTACCGTTAATAGAGAACGTTACCGTAACATGATGTGTAACAATTTGATGTGGCCAACCTTTGAAGATATGGATTCCTTTGCACGGCGGCCAGAAATGCCCGACAGGTCCTGCGACCTTACACCCTGTGATTTCTTCTTATGGAGGGTTGTGAAATTACAGGTACACACTAACAAACTACGCACAAATTTGTAAGTGAAGGCGAAAATCCATGCGTGAATGAGGCAAAACGACTTTGGGGAAATGCATATAAACTAGAGAAAAGTGTTGATAGGATGCAAACGTTCTACCATACGTTGTTCATACGTTTTTGGTGCAAAATTAAAATTCAGCTTGAATAAATATGTGACAAGCTTAATTATTGTTTGGCATTATTAAAAAAATCATAAAAGTACTAGTTTTATTAAATTATAGTATTTTTTCATTTTAAATGACGAAGTATCAGCAATGTACATTTAGACCAGAAAATAGGGTAGTTACTGAAATGGTTGAAGATTAAGTCGATTTTTTAAATTTTAACTCAGGTAATAAAAAATAATTTTCAAGCATTGCGTAAGTGCCAAACCTAATTTTGCCCCTTAAAATTTCACCCTGAAGCACCTCCTGGGGCAATCTTCACGTTTGTTCGAAGGCGAGGCAAAAAAGCGGCCAACAATCCCGGCGGAGTACATAAGCGCGCGCGTGTTTGCCGGGTAAAAAGCTGGCAGCTATCTCGGCGCGAAATACATAAAGTGCGCCGTGAATGATGATAATTTGGGAGAGAATTAGTAACGTTTCCCGTTAATTCAGGCAGACTCGTCTTGTGTTTGCCTTTAATTGGACGAAAACCAAAACACAGGTCGGAGATTCTAGGAGGTTGTATTTGGTTTCAGACGTACACGAGCGCTCGCCGCGCGCTCCGAGCTGCTCTAAATCTCGCCGGCTCACAACCGAGGGTCATTTTCGTCTCCTATTTATTTAGGGAGTCTGGCGGCCGGCAAGGAGGCCGATAAATTTGTAATTGCGCTAATATGATGGGCCTGATGGCGAGGGGCCGGCCCGGAAAAGTGCGGGGCAATTTCAGAAGCAACGTCGCTGCATCAAGACGGGAAGAGTAGAAGTGTTTTCTGTGAGCTTCAAACGTATGTTATGTATGTTCTAAGACAATTCGTTTTGTCTTAATTATTGTGTAACAGTGTTATGTGGTATTATAAATAGAATATGCAAAGATTTCACTTAAGTTACAAGAAGGAAACATATCTTCAGTGATTTAGTGAAGAAGCCCTGTGACCATTCATCAAGCTCATTATGTAGTGCAATTACAGGAAAATGTGCCGTTGCTTTAATGAGAAAATGTTTCAGACTAAAACAGGAATATTTTCCTGCAGACTACACCCTAATGCGTAACCCACACAAACTAGCATGTGAATAAATGATGCATTTATTTCAAATCAGTGCCGAGTTATTTGATATAGAGTCCTGCTGAATGTTATAACATTAGACATAAAAAAAGATGTAGTTAAAATTTCCAATTATTACACGTGTAATTCTTACTGTTTTCACATAGAAATTGAGTTTTGTGTTGGCATTGTAACTTACTCGCCACTAATATATGTAATGTTTTTTTGAACTCTCTGAACTTTTAATCAGGGCCTGATTAATCAATGGGTTGAAAAAACTGCAACTTACGGCGCTAGGATTTGGGGGAAGCACAATTTTGTGTTGAGCAAACAAGAAAGTGAGCTCAATTGGAAAAACTATTAAAATTTGAAATCGTACATTCATCTTTCGTTGCTGTATAATAAATTTTTAAGAACATTGATAATAATAACATATGACAAATAAATTATTCAGAAACCTTCCAAAATGATCCATCACCGACCGCATCTATGAGTTCAAATTCCATAACCTTTTGATTTGTTCTAGAACCTCTAATTTGAATATAAAGCGGAAAAGATGGGCATTCGCGGTAATCAAGATGGAGCCGTTATCCAGTAACCAAAAAAAATCTGAAAGACAGTATGTCACACAAAAAAAATTGTAATAATCGTTTGTTTTATAAAAAGTAAATTAACAGATTAAATTGGCTAGTTTATTCAAAATCAAACGGAAGAGTATTTTGTACGGTGCAAACTCTGAACACAATTTAATTTATTAGCAGATCGAGTTTCACAAAGAATGGATTTTAAAATAGCAGAACAGTACAAGAAGAAAGTATTGGATTAGTGAAATGTTATGTTAAGAGTTGTCGAAGTTGTAAGGTCTTTAGATTTTCGTGGACTGCTAATCTTGACTATGTAGAACTAATTTCAAAATTCGATTGTGTTATGGTCGAACATGAAGCAACATTTAGAAATAAAGAAAACGTGTTTTCTCTTATTGGGAAAAAGACTGCCAAAGACCTAGTAACTGCTAAGCATGATTTCGTAATTGTGGACTTAACTCCAGATCTGCCACACAACACACAGATCAACTAGACTTTGTGGTACGTTATGTTTTACGGAAAAAGGTTGTTGAACAATTTTTGGCGTTTATTCCTGTCACCCTAAAGGTAAAGAGGTGGTAAATGTTGTAATGTCGACCGAAGATTTTCTAGGCCTTGATCTAGATAACTCTAGGGTAACGGGTAGCACTTTACTTCAATCCCGGTAGAAGGTAGGTTACTACAGGATTTGGTGAATTTCGACATTTCACCAGCTACTGGTTTTGCTCTGATCCCCCATCTTTCAGGAGAAATAAGTTCCAATCGGCTTCTTTCTTCCATCTCCATATCTTTTTTCCTATATCCTTTCCCCATTTTACAGTATGGAGGAAGGTAAGGGAAAACTACCTCCATTATTTTCTCAAGACAACCATATGATGACTACATTCAATTCAAAATGTTGCAAAGGTAAAAATAGTTACCCAATCGGATTTTTGGAGAAACGGTCTAAAATGGAGTCAAGAAGACAAGGATGAATACTCGCAAAAACCGTTTAAATATTGGAACATGGAATTTCTGCAGCCTATTTGAACCTGGAAAACTGGCCAATATTATTGAGGACATGCGGCAGCTCAAAATATGTAAAACACGTTGACCCGGCACGAAAAATGTAACACTATCAACGATGCAACCCTGTATTATTCTGGAAACGATGAACAACATCATAGACACGGAGTTGGGATTATTTTTGAAATACATATAAACAAGAGTGTCACAGACTGTATACTCTGATAGAGTAATGTTACTAAAAATCCAAGCAAAACCAATGAATATAAATATAATCCAGACATAAGCTCCAACCTCCAACCAACCAGACGAAGAAGTAGAAGCTTTCTACAGTGACATAAAACAATTACTAAAATATACCAAACCACATGAATTAAACGTCATACAAGGTAATTTCAATGCTAAAGTAGATAAAAAAGAGATAGTGAAAGGTATAGTAGGAGCTTTTGGTTTAGGAGAAAGGAATAGAAGAGGTAATAGACTGATACTATTCTGCCAAGAGGAACAATTTAAAATTACAAACACATGGTTTACTTTACCACCGAAAAGATTGTACACGGGAAGTCCCCTCAAGATAAAGATCAAAACGTCGTACGATACCAAATCGACCTCTCACATATCCGGGTGCTGACGTTCAAATCAAATTTAAAAACTAAGAGATATAAGAGAAAATAGTTCAGAAATTACACCCATAGAATTATGAAAGGAAATTGAAGATAAAATATAAAACATTCCAATAGGATACCACAAAAAACAACATAAAAAAATTGGATGACGGAGCAAATCCTAGAATGAAGCAACAACGAAAACACAATAAGAGAAATAACTATAAATAAAAAACAGGGGTAAAATTCAAGAAAAGAAAGAGGAAATGGATAGAGAAAGAATGCAAAAAAGACCAGACCGTTTACCAGCAGAAATTATGAAACTGGTTGGCGAAGACAATATCGATATCCTAACTATAATGTTTAAGAACATATACGGCATAGGATGCTTTTTTAAAAACTGGCTAAGGTCCACATTTATTTCTCTGTCCAAAAGAAAACTGCACAGAAATGCAATGACCACAAACTAATAAGCTTAATGAATCATACCCTCAAAACATTTCTAAAGATATTGCATAACAGAATTTATTCTAAATGTGAGCATAACATAAGCCCCAATCAGTTTGCCTTTAGGTTAGGGATGGAAACTCGAGAAGCACGCTTCGGAATATAGGTGTTTGTACAAAATTGTGGAGACTTAAACAAAGATATGTTTCTTTATTCTATAGACTACAAAAAAGCATTTTATCGCGTTTAAAATAAGGAGCTCATGAATATCTTGAGAAACATGGACGTAGACGAAAAAGATGTTCAACGTATAGAAAACGTATACTGGCAACAGACAGCAGACATAACAACACAAAATATTAACCCAGACGACAGGGATATATGCTGTCCCCACTATTATTTAATCTGTACTAGGAAACTATATTTGACGAAGCCATTGAAGAACAACAGATGGGTGTAAAAGCAAATGGGGTGGAAATGTTGAACCTTAGATATTCAGATGATACGGTACTAATTGCCAGCAATATCGAAGAATGACAGCAGATATGTACACAATTGAATGAGAGCAATAATAGACAGATACGGATTAGACACAAATGCAATACACTAATGCGGCTATCCAAATAGAAAATCAACAAATTAAAAGAGTAACCCATTACAAATATCTGGAATGCCAGCTAAATGTGGATTGGAACCCAGAAAAAGAAATTAAAAACAGAATTGAAATAGCACGCGTAACGTGTATGAAGTATGAAAAAGTTTTAAGAAACAGGGATATCCGACTGTGACTTCCCATGCGTTACACAAAATGATCTATACTGCTATACGGAATAGAATCGGGGACCATGAAAATGATCACAATCAATAAAATTGAAACTTTTGAGATACGGACTTACAGACTGTTGAGAGTGGCCTGGACTTAAAAAATGACCAACGAAGAAGTGCTAAGAAGAATGTATAAAGATCGAGAACTATTTACCATAAGTACCTGAAACATATTGGTAGAAATGTTAGAAGAAAAAATAGAAGGAAAGAGAGGAATAAGAATAAAACAACTGTCATGGGCAAGAAATGTAAGACAATGAACAATAGGAGAACTAGTCAACATGGCAAGAGATAAAGGAACATTCAGAAATGTGGTTGCCAATCCAATAGACTGGATAGGTAGTCGAAGAAGAAGACAGAGCTACGAAATGCCAGCAATTCAAGATTTTAACTGCATGCAATCATTGATTTTGACTTTCTATTCAAAATTTTTCTATTTTATATCTTGGATCACCAAAAAGTGAGTTTGTTTTTAAAAACAAAATATAACTTTGTAGATTATGCTGCAAATTGGGTACTTAGAAGGGCCAATAAGCCAGGAAATTTGTAAATCTAAACATATTTATGCAATAGAAAAAGAAATTGCATGTTAGTTTACCGTACAAAACCTTGGATATCTTTAAACTGTGTTTTTAAGGGTAATGTGCTCGAAATACACGCGTGAGGACTCTTCTGGAAGTTATTGTAGATCTGTTTAGTACTTTGTTTTATCTTTAAGTTGCCGGCATTCTAGATCTTTTTAACGAAGGTTCCTAATTTAAAGTAATCCATAATTTAGTCAAATGTTAAGATTATGGGATCGTCAACCATGAAAATTATATGCCAAGGCGAACATAAAAGTCGTGGCCCTGTCTTGTTGAAATCACATATTCTGCTTGTAAAGCAAATTTGCTTTATCAACATTAATTTCAAGTATCTTTTAAGTTTCGTTTTGTTGTAGTTTTTTTTTCGAAAAACTTTGCGTGTGTGCGTCTTTTGTTATTTTTTGTTTATAGTGCAGTGACAATATTTATCTTTGGATTTCTGATGTAATTGAACTTTGAGTTTTAAAACGGCAAATAATAAAACGAAGAGCAACATAATTATAGAAGAGGAAATTGAAGAAGAACAAGCAGTATTCATGCCGGAAAGACAGACGAACGATAATATTTTTATAATAAGAAATAGAGGAAGGCTTAGAGAATAATGAAGAACTTGTTTTTGAGTTTATAGGCCTCAATGTGGCTTCCGACTCAAAGAGACCATGTAAAAGTGCTTAAGGGAAACTAATGTCTCTGAAACACTCATAGAAATAGTACAAAGCTCTTACAATAAATGGAAGATAAAGTTCATGTAGCAGGAGCAAGATCAAAAGTATATGCCTGAAAGAAAAGAATCAAGCAGGGGGTTGCTTCAGGCCCTCCTATTTACAATAGTAATGAACAAACAGATTAAAAACAATTAAAAAAATTCAGACAACAATAGAATAGCAAATATTAGAGCCGATAATGCACGCAAACGACAAGGCTTATAACGAATGATGGAAACATAAACGTAGAAATAGCGAACAAGCGAGAAAATTAAGTAAACTCTACTACGCACTAAATGCCGCATTAGGGAAAACGAAACTAAAACAAAAAACAAAATTAAGAATCTATAATGTTATAACCATCCCAACACTGGAGTTTACAAAAGAAATATTTTGGAAATATTGATGCTTAAGAAAAATTGCGAAAAAACAAAACAGAATATAATTACTAACAAAGCAATCAGAGAGATGACTAAGCAAGAACCAATAATAAGCAAAATACAAAAAAGACTACTAAACTTATTGGGATACATAAAAAAATGAACACAAACAGCTTGACTAGGAGGGTTTGGGGAGCAAAAATCACAAGAAAAGGGAAAGAGGAAGGCCAGGGGAAACAAGGTTACAACAAACGGTGGGTATGAGAAAGAAAAGAAAGAGATAACGAAAATGGCGTTAAATATAAAACTTTGGAAGAAATAAATCAACAGATAAAAAAACCTAACCCAAAACCAAGAGCCAGCGTGGTCCCGTGATTGAGGGACAGGCTGCGATGCTGACGGACCCGGTTCAATTCTGGTGCTCTCTCATGCCTGGCGAGTGGCCTACTCAGTCACTAAAAATAATTGAGTACCTGCGTTCAATAATGGCGGTCGTCTTAGGCGCGGTGCTTGCCACATCGCCCCGCATCAGAGATGATGCGTGACGACCGGGCAGAGAGAGCGAACGTATGAGAGCCTTAACCTTTCAGCTCGCAGGCCGCTCTCCCTCGCGGGGCGTAGAGCCTTACCATTATTATTATTATCAAAAAAGGGGTGGAGGAAGAAGAAAAAGTTTTTTTACTTATGATATTGCGAATAGAAAGGCCTCTACAATGATAGTTATTGAAATAACAATAAAAAACAATTTTAAATAATAAATAGTCCTATATAAAGACATTAGAAAAAATGATTCTAGAAATTAATCCTATACGATCCTACTGAACCGGTATTAAATAGGAAAATAAAGAGTGTCATTCAGCACCGTTACTCTTTGATATTTACTTTTCATGTCACACAATCTTGAGAAGGCAGCAAATACGAATATTCTCCTATTTCACGCTGGTCCTTCAAAAAACTGTTTATGCCGTGCATTCATTTGGGTGTTGTCCTCAGACAGTCTTAAGTCTTCCCGAAATTTCGTGCGCTTTTATGGCGTCTGTCGTGAAAACCTTAATAATAATCCGTTGCGCAACGAACGGGGCTACGTCTTGCTCTGACATGGTGGTATTGACCAAACAGAGAAAAAAAACTGAAATCTTCAGTTGAAATTAATTTAATGATTTTTTCAATAAATGGTGTTGCCATATCTACCTCTAATTGTACTTTACAAGCGATTAGAGATATATCAGATTACTTTTCTTATGTTGTTTGGAAGAATTGCTTCCCACTCTTTAATCAACGCCGCTCTTAGTTCCAGCACGCTCTCTGGCAAATTATTTCAGGGTCGGACTTTTCCCTTAAACTCATCCCAAACAAGCTCAATTGGACTTAAGTCTAGGCTACGCCGGTATACCGACGTCAGCTAGGCAGGTAGTGGTCACTTCCGCGGTGTGGCATCGTCGTGCATATAAAGTCCTCACCAACAAATTCCGCAAACGAAATTTCTCAGAATGTCCCTGATGTAGCGGTCCGCTGTTAAACCTTTTCCGTGTCTTCTTTCTAGACACAAAAACCATGGAAATTCCGCCCAGAACGTGCAAGAGCCTCTTCAATATGAAACAGTTTCTTGAATACAGCAATGAGCAAATTGCTGCTCTGATCTTTTATAGACTTGACGTTTCTTGTCGTTGCCATGTAGGCACATCTTGGACTTGTCGCTGAATAACATCTGACACCAGTGGCCGAGGTCCTAATCGAGACGTTCGCGAGCAAATTTCAGTCGTCTTGGTTTTTGGACTGCAGTCAGCTTGGGGTCCGTAGCTGTCTTTTTTGAGGCCAGATTAGCTGCCTTCTTCCCACTGTCCAAGTGCTGGCGACCACACCTCCGGCCGCACCCAGCTCTTGCTTAAGGTCAACGCCAGCTAAATGTTGATTTCTTAGGGTTATTGAGACAAGAAATCGATTGTCCCTCTCCGTTCTTACGCGCTTACGGCTACCTTCTTAGCGGTGAACGTAGCCACTAGTTTTCCGGTACCGACGCCACACTCTCGACACAGCTAATTGACTCAGATTTGCCACAGCTCTCTCACTGAGGCTTTTTCTCAACATTGCAACTGTGGCACGTGTGTTCCAATTAGGAAGATTGGTAAAACCCTGTTCGTGATGCATATTTTTTGGAATGCATCATCCGATTAGTGCAACAGCCACAGTTTATCAAGGCTCAATAATTCACGTTAATGTTTTTGTTTTTATTTTTATTTTCCTTAGAATGAAACAGGAGACGAAAATGCGCGTACAGCTAACGAGCTGATTGTTTTGCTCTTAAGTGTAGTTGGAGTCTAAAAAATGTTGTCAAAAAAGTTGCTAAGGTTGTATACTAATTTAAATGTGATCAAACTATTCGTAAAAACGTATAAATCTGTTAAAGGAACTTATCTATTAATAGTCATAAGTTAGGATGATATATGTGAACTAAGAAAATTAGTTTGCATTTTATTATTGCATATTATTATAGTAAGCTCCTTACATCCAAAAAAGCCTTGTTGATCATCAGATATCGCGAGGTGGTGAGCCTTTATTTTATAAATAAAATGTTCATTCAGCAAACACACATAAAGTGACTTTCGATAAATTTTTCACCAAATTATAGCCGCAGGCTGGATTTGGAAAGTCTGGGTCCATTGCACTTAAGAGAATATTAATTCCAATAAAGGAGTAGTTGATAACATCATTGCATTAAACACACCAGAAATTGTTGAAGGGAGCACTGATTGACCTCGCTATTTTTCAGGGTTAAATTATTTGAATTTCAATAGTCATAATCAGTGGTTCATCACCTTACTTTCTATAATAGTGTACAGAACCCAGTTTAATACCGTTAGTTTGCCATTACTTAAAAGTTTACTACTTCAGTGAAAATAATTTAGACAATGTAAGAACCTTAATCTCATAAGGGTTTCCTTATCACTGCCGTTTTATGTACAGTTGAACAGCCGAAACTTTTCGTGCAAACTTTGTACCGGCGGCTCACTTTCGAACGGCTCCGCGGAGCTACTTAGCCGTAAGACGGCGCAGCCTTCCTATCGGGCTAGAAATGGCAATATTTCCAGTTAAATTGATTTCGGGCACATTAAGCCCCGGCGGATTTCGATGAACAGTTAAAGTAAGCCATTACACACGGCCGGGCTTACTTAGATCACGGAATGGCTTTATTGAATTGTTATACCGAGGTAGACGTTGTAATTCTCGGCTTCATTTCGTCCGCGGCGTTCGTGCACGTAAAAATTGCCTCGGATTTGCGGAGCGGCGCGGCGGCGGCGCGGGCTTCAGGTGCATTACGATTTAAAGGCCTTTCAGGAACTACCGCCGTTTAACTATTTAGTGAACTTAAGCGATCAAATGGGCCAATTGATGTACGGTCACGCTCTTTATAAATTCATGGTAATGACACTGTTCTTCGGGAGGCATTTAACAACGTCGTGGATAATAGGCCTGCATAACAACTTACACGGTGTACTTAGCCGATATTATTATTAATGGCTTGCTCTTATTGAACAGCGATCACATTCGGTATTCATATCCATCGCTGCCGAGGTTCATGACGGCCTAATGATACGGTGGTGCGTAGCGGCCGCGGCCGCGCGGGCACCCCTTTCGCGGGATATCATTAGGTCTTGACCTAGAAAAAATTGACGGCACGCTCGCCTCATAAATCCCATATTGGGCGAACTTTCGGGAACCAATTGCGCAAGGCCGGGCGTCGCCGGGGCACGCCACGTCGTAACGAGCCGCAGATACTTGTGCAATTACGCGCTTGTTATCTGCCTATTCTATTAAAAAAGTTTGGGCTAAATTAAAAAAGTTTTTTTTATTAACGTGATTTGAAAATGATATCCCAACAGCGATAATTTAAACAAACATTATGGTAGTAAATGGATAGCTGCCTAGATGTTTTGGATGTGCCCTCCACGTTCCTAACAAACTATCAGTTTACATGAGGATTTAGACATTACAAATTAACAAGTCATAACCGTGCCAATATAATCACTGGTGAGGAACAAATTCTATTCTTGGGTGAGAGTTAAACCTGTAGATCTTAAGTCACTGCAATATGAGACATATTAAATATTTCCCATGAAGGTTGTGGTTTACTGATGTACCTACAAGAGTTATTTCAAATGTATATTTTTCTCAAAATACAAATACCGTCGATGAGTCACTTAATCTCACGCGTAAGAAGTTCCTAGACGAATTTAAATTCATGTTCTTCCAACTGATTTAGCAAAATTGCGTTACCTTAAACATGTTGATAATGCTATTTAATAAAATTGATACATTCCTCAGAATAGCACTACGGTTTTTCAAAACATAGAAACGAAATTATTTTATTCCAGAACTTCATATGCTGCTAATAAAAGAAATACAGTTTACAGAAAAATCCTATTTTGAAATTCGAAACTATCTAACTTACTACACCAACCATCCTGACAAAACTAGATATTCAGGAATCGCCGTCCTAATAAGACAAAGCATCAAACGCTATACTCTCCTTAAATATAAGGAATATATGCTTCAAGGTACCTCCATTAAAGTTAAGTAATCAACTAAAAGAAAACTCAATAACCTAAGAGGCGACCTACTCAAAAGTTATGTACCAAACTTAAATAGATAAATCTATCTGGAGACCCATTAAATCTCCCATAAAACCTCATATTACATCTTCACCTCTACGAAAACCACCTCCAGCACTAGGATGGTCTAAAAGTAAGAAACATAAAGTAGAGATGCTTGGTGGCTATCCCTTCGGTGTATTACAACTCCACGAAGATGCAATTGACAACCCAGACCCAAATATTCTAACACTATTTAAAACACTCTCTACGTCCATACCGCCAGTTACTCAAAAGGACTTCAAATCTTAAGAAATCGCCAGGACTGGACCAAATCATACCAAAAATGATCCGTGCGCTCCCAAAGAGAAATAGTACTTCTAACTACATCTTTAACGCTGTACTGAGACTTCAGTACTGACCTACAAAACTCAAAAAAGTTAAAACAATACTTATCCCTAAGCCAGATAAAGACTCAGGTTATGCCACATCATGTCGCTCTATAAGATTGTTACAGGTGATTTTCAACCACCTTGAGAGGTTAGTGTTACGAAACTTTGACCCTTATCTATTATTGGCTACCAATTTGGCCTTCATAGATAACACTCAACAACCCAACAGTGCCAACATGTAATAAACACTACTTTAGACGGAACACTTACTGCGTAACCATCCTACTAGACGTTACCAAAACCTTTAATAAAATTCAACAAGCCTTACCACCTCAATTTCACATGCCACTAGAATCCTACTTAAGCAATCGACAATTTAGAAAGCGTGTCAAAGCTTGTCCAAACAAATAAGAAATAACTCGAAGAAGCGTCTTGAGACCTTTCCTATATTTAATATTCACCTCTGACTTCCCAGCTACACCTATTACATTTACAGGTACCTTCGCTGACGACACAATACTCGAATATCACAATTATTTAAACATTGTATCACGCCACGTCCAAACTTACCCCAATCAACTCAAAGACTGGTCCAAAATGTAAAACAAATTTAATTAATCAATATCAAGTTAAGTGACATATATCTTGTGAAAAAATCAGTGCCTACCAATTTATTTAATCAATACTGAGGTACCCAAGTCCACCTCTATAAAATATTTGAGATAATAAAATTACTTGTTGAGAACACACCAATAAAAAAAAACACACAGAACTAAGATACAAAAATTATCCATATCATTGAATAAGCCCATATGACCACCATCAAATTGCCAGAAAACTCAAAAGACGTTGGTCTACTGATCTGCACTAAAAAGCCCTTATGACTAGAAAGGCGTTTATTATGCCACTTTTAAAGACATCAAATTAACTTAAAAAATAATTAAAACTCTCATAAAAATTTATTTTTGGGTTTTCTTATTTTTCTGCATACTCGCTATTTAAATCAAAACATTTATGATGATGCCATATATTTTTTCAAGTCGACTACAAAATTAAATGTCTTGAGAGCAAAAAAAATTTGTGCTTTAGTTCATCGCTATTATTGAACCAAAGGACTACATAAATGTTTTTTAAGTTTAAAAATAGCTGAAAATACAGGATTTTATCTTTATAACCTTCAGAAAGCCAAAATTTGAATCAGAACATTTTGTTTTGTGGTCATTGGTGAGAAGTCTTAGTACATAATAACTGTTGTTCTGTTGCTGTTTATTGAGTTTCTTTGTACTTTAATAATAGTCAAACATTAATCGACATCTAAGAGTTCTTCGCCAACAATTTTTGTATTTCCATAAATATTTTCATGCAACACCGCATTATTTGCATTGTCGTACACCTAGTAGCTTTTCCTTTCTTTTGAAGAAAAAAAGTGCCCGAAGTTGATTAGATTACAGTTGAAATGTTGAAGATAGATGTGGAGACATTAGCAGAAATCCTTAAGCAATTTATAGATAAAATAAGAAGTGAAAAAGAATTCCCATAGGACTGGAAGAAAGAGCTAGTTTTTAAATTGCCAAAGCAAGGTAAATTTAAAAAATTGCAAAAATTAGAGGGATAACTTTATTGTGTTGTAAAAAATATCTTAAAATAAGAGAATATGTAGAAGTTGAAATGTGGTTTTGGAGCAGGGAAGTCGTGTATAGACGAATACGCCCTTTGCTGTACAACAGTTTAGAGAATTTTAGTTGCCACTGTATATTCAGGTTTTACCATTTCCTGCAGAAGTTCCAGAAAAAGTATTTAGATACAAATCAACTTATTTGTCAAAAAAATGTCCTGATCATTACGGAAACAAGTTATTTTATAGCATTTATTTTATATCGTACGTGTTACTACCGCAACTCACATAACAAAGAAACGAAAATCGCACGAAACAATTTTTTTTTAATTGAGGAACTTTACAATCTGTCAAAATTTGACATTTAGTAAATTATGTGGTACTGGAGCAGATATCGTGAAGAAAGAGTTCAATAACAAATTCCTTGTGTGTAAGTCAGTTTGGCAGCTAAATGCACTAGATTGCACACGCTATCACTTCAGGTTTTAATCCAGAGTTTTATGCCATTTAAGTTCGCTGAAAGCTCATCTTCGCTACATCGAAAGTCGACTTAGGGCGTTTGTCAAAAAATGTCCTGATCATGTACGGATAACAAGTTATTTGTATAGCATTTATAAGGTTGCCTATATCGTATAACCGTGATACATACCATGGTGCGTCCACGAGGTTACGCAACGTTTTAGCGTCTCAAATTTCGATGTTGGAATATGCACACGAAACAATGAACTCTAAAGTTTACAGCAGACATTGTTACAAGATAATAAAAATCCTTGATGTTTGTTAGTGCAATAACAAAGTTGTAAACATGATGTCAAATTTTATCAGAATAGAACAGGATGATAAAATAAAGCAACGAGACAAAGAAGGAAGTGCAAGTTCTGTACGTCGAAAAATAAGCGCCTTGTAGGTGTAGAAAGCTTAAGCAAAATGAGAAGAGTCGGCGTTTTTGGTTCTTCTCTTGAAACGGATAACGTCAACAAAGATAACCTCGTTGTTGATTATTTTACCAAATGCAGCAAAGCGTATACGATACCTAATCAAAGACACCCATGGTTCACTGCTACTTATAGCACCATTGTATATCCAACTGCGAAGTGCGACCCATCCAACAAATGACATAAGCGAACGCGGTTCTTCAATAAAACGAGCTTAAGGAGAAAACGATCAACTCCAATCAGCCTGCTGCTAACTCTAGAGAAGGTAGAAGTGGATCACCAACCAGCTTTGAGCTGATTTAGGAGGATCAGTTCAAATTCCATCCAGGCCACTCTATTATCTTTCAAATTTAAGGGGAGATAAAACGTATTACCAGATGTAGCCAAAACCTTTGATATGGTGCGGCATAATAGACTAGTCTATCGCCATCTATCCCGCCGCCGATGGTGCAACTAATTTGATCCTTTCTGTCGGAGAGAAGGTTGCAATTAAAATCAGTTGATTGCAAGGATCTGTACCACTTTCTTCAACATTTATATTAAGGGCAGGATGTCACCTCATCCACGACACTAATACATTTCGCAGACAATTAGAGAATTATAGTTAACATTGGTCAAGTTCGTCTGAACAGGCTTCAACAAGGACTTGACAACTTTGAGGATTAGTTTGAACAATGGCCAGTTCAAATTAAACAGAGAAAAATGTGATAGTATCATACACGAGACGAAATCGTCTGTAGCTCCCACATAGAGGAGGTAGTAAGGGAAGTCCAAATGGGTAGAATGTCTCTTATCACGAAGTGAGCTATTTCAAGAACACAAGATGACATTTTACAAAAGCATCATAAGATCTATGATGAGAGATGTGGTACCTGCCTTAGGATATAATAACAATAACATACATAAATAAGCTCTAGGTGATCAAGAACTGGTCTCTAACGCTTTAGTCAGGGACACAATGCTCCATAGAAATGCAGAATTCCTTACTATGAAGAACTTTATAAGAGACCAACCGTTGAAATTGCATAAGAACCTACAAGGTCACTCCAATCCAACAGTCAAATGACTCAAAAATTACAATACAGAAGAGCACAGTCACAAGTGTCCGAAAAGTGTTTTTGTCTTTATATGCGATTAAAAGTTTTTTATATTTCAAAAAATTTAAACAAAGCGTGTAATAAAAAGTAAAACAGAGAAAGGGGGAATAAATCTCAGCGAATAATAAAGTGGGTTTAGGAAAAATAGAGCACGCTTGGACAGTATATGCACAATAAGACAAGTTATTGAAAAGAGTTAAAAAAACAAAAAGATACATATTTAGGGTTCATAGATCTAAAGAAAGCATATGGTAGTATATCGAAAACTCTTGTGTAGCAGACTTTGAGATGTGCATAAACCTAATAAAAAAAGTTATAATTAACAATGTTGAAAAAGAAGTAAGGGAAAGAGTTACCAAACAAATTTTAACAACAAAGGGTTTAAAACAAGAATATAGGCTGTTATGTCTACTATTTAATTATATACATGGAACTATGGTATAGAATTGTTCAGGAATGGCGACACAAATAGGAAACAATGCACTACACTATTTGTGCAAAATAAAGACGACATAAGATATATGCTCTGAAAACGAAAAGACAAGTTTCAAAAAATGAGGCTTGACAATCGAGAAGTTAAGCACTGTGAAAGTTTTAAATATCTAAATAGGACATCAGCTCTACGGGTACGTGCAAAAAAATACTTCTTTGAGAGTTACAGTAGGGAAAATGGTCATGAAATCTCTACATGGAATATTATGGCTTGAGGTCCCCAAGTTAAAAAGGAAAATTACATATTTTTCACAGTATTGTCAAAAACGTAGTCCCTTGCGGATGCCGAAATGTAGACGCAAACTCTGACCAATAGAGATAAAATACGGACACTAGAACTAAACTTTATGAGAAGATGTCTGAAAGTAACTAGAAAAGAACAAGAATGAAAGACATCCGGAGAAGAATGAAAACAATAAATTATTAAGATCTTAGAAAATAGACCACTGTCATAGTATGGACATAAAGAGAATTTAAAGCAATCACAATAATGACAGAAAAAGAATGATAGAAAACGATTGAAAAAATAAAGAAACAAGAAACAGCAAATCCAAAAAGATAAAAGCTAAACGAAGAAAAAGAGATTTTTTTTTTAATGGCTATGACATGGATTACCAAGTTTCATACACTATGCTGTAATCACATAGCTTCAATTTAATGTTCATGCACTGTGTTCGACTTTTTATTTTCTGTGCTACACAAGTAAAACTGTAGATCAATATAATTCAGTTCAATACCTTCATATCTGGGTTATTTGGCATGACCGCACAATAGCTTTCTACCACCAAGTTTGGTACTCAAAATAGAGTAAATTTTTTAAATTGATAAGAATTAAATTAAATTGAAACTAATTCTTAGCTGAAGGCTTCGGCATAAGTAACCTGAATTTAAAGTATAATTTTAAATATGGTCGACAGCTATCTAGCTGTAATAGTAAATGGAACAAAAATACTCATAAAATATGGAATTGCAAACAATTTATTTAATTATGAAATTACACGCTTTGTAACCAAATTGTGCTCATTTTCATATGAATTTTTAACGAAATATAAATCAATAACGTCACGCAGTTTATATTTAAAGCCTTAAGCTGAGTTTTGATTTGATACAGTTTTTTAGTGTGTTGACTTTTAGCGTGGAGCACATCGGTAGGTATAGTAATTAGAACTGTGTTAGTTTCTCCAATTATTTCGACTACTATACCACCTCAACTACTATTCCGTTATGAATTATTTACATTTAAGTTGTAGGAAGACCTGCAGTGCGAATAAATTTAAAAAAACAGAAAAACATTATTTAATGTAGCATCCATCAGCGGTTACCAAAACCTGAACCTGCTGAAGACCAGCGCAATACGTGTCATTACTTCCGTGATGAAAATCCTTAAGCTGTCTTCGGTGTTGTGATGTCTTTTGTTGATCTTTGCCTCATACCTCATACGTAATAGTCAAGGGAATTGGAGTTGGATCTGAAGAGTGACCCCAAAATCTCAAAACCAGTGGTAATAAAAATTGTTGTATAGCTATGTGTGGATATTTCTTGCCTTGTGGGCTAGAGCTAAGTATTGCTGGAATATGTACTCCCACCTTCTCTACTACCACGTCGATATAGCTGTTGACGGCTATCTTCTGGTCTTCCTCAAAGAAGTGAGGCGCCCCAGCACCATAAGGCGCGGGAAACTTTGTACGCATACAGGTAGGCACTTCAGAGGCATCTTAGCAAATCCAAAGGTTACTTTGGAGAGTCATCTTCCTATCTTGGACAAAGTTTTTTTTCATCAGAAAGGAATCTTGGGAAGCCCGCGAAGTTGTGCTTGATGTCGTTCAGCAATGCTTGGGCCTTTAACTTTCTCTTTATCTTGTTCTCTCCAGTCAACAGTTGCTTTTTTAGGTCGAAAGAGTTATAATGCAAGTCCTAGTGCACTGCTAGATTGGCCGTAAACCTCACCACGCCCATTTCCTTTTTTTTAGGTCAGTCATGCTTCTCCCAAGACCTTAACCGATGTTTCCTTCAATTCATTACTTTTCTTGTGATAAGATCGGTTGTTTTGAGTTGTCCTGTCAGCAGTTATCTCCTCCTGGTGATCAGATTGCTTGTACATCTAAATATTTCTAATTTACCTAGACGACTCTGTATAACTATTTGGGATTTTTCTAAGGTAATAAACGTTGCATATCTAAATAACAAATTAATTTTCTCTGTGACAGTAACATATTTTAAAATGAAACCAAATGGTTTTGTTAATTTCCAGCACTTTGTGTAAGAGAGCTTAAGCTTTTTCTTTGCCTTGTTTGATGTGTAATAAATTTAAATAATATATGATAAGTTATAAGAAGGTGTTGCTTATGTTTGCCCCTTTTTGGCTTACTAAAGAGATAGGAACCTTACTGACATCTGCCTAATCAGAAATAGTTGCTCTGAAACCCGCATCTGTAGTATTCTCGAAAAAAGTTCTTTCATTAATACATTCTATATGTAAAATACTGAAATTTATGTTTTTCCCTAGGACCTACCTCTATTGCCCCATACAATGATTAGAACGTTGCTGGCGCCGCAAACAATGCTTTACCCGATCGCTCTGCTGAAAAATTCATGCCAAAATAATAAACAGGAAGCCAGCCTGGCATCACCGGAGTCAAAGGACGTCCATCGACAACAAAGGCGATTACGGTGGATAATTCATGGGCCGTCGATTTTTCCGCGGCGGCGGGCCCTAATTTGACGTTCCGTAAGGCCGCTTAGAGGTCAATTTGCGTCAAATTACGGGCCGCCGCGAGTGCGTTTTAATTTCTGCCTCGGGCGGCCGCCGCAGCAGAAAGCAATCCTACTTATTTATGTGCTTTGCGCCGAGTCGCCGTAACCGGCTAATGAATTATAAATCGGGGAGCGTATTTGATCAGCCGATTCTGATAACCGCTCATTAAAAGGCATAAAGACCGCGCAGTCCGCTATCTTCGGCGCACGCGAGCCGAAATTACCCGCACTCGAAAATTAATTTACGGAATATTAATAGAGGAAAATGACTGGTTTAGTCCTCGACGCACTTTGTAAGGAGGCAAGTAAGTAACCGCTGAAAGGTATCGATTCGCAATTAGGCCTAATATTGTCTCTTCGCGGGGAAATATTTATTACCGGAGCAGCGCGGCGCTGCCGACGAGTCCGGCGGCAGCGCGGCCGCTCGAGTGTGACCGGAACGAGAGCAAACAGAAACTTTCGAAATGCAGTATGAAATATGCATTTTGCCGAGAAAATCGGAATTCAGAAGTTCCGGCTCCTCCCAGCTCGAGCGGCGGCCGCCGCGAGACGGCCGTCCTGCAGGAGGCGGCGTGTGTGTCAGGATGAATAATGCAGGCGATCAATTGATATACTTTGATACACTAGCGGCCACAACAGGACTAAATATCCTTCTAGGAGTTGGTTGTGACAGAGATACGAAATCATAGACAAAAGTGGATTTAATACCAACGAACACATTCATCGAATCCTCAAATAAATTAGTAACAACATAAGAAGCCTTCATTGATATAAGCCAAGCGTTTAATAAAATATAGCATAAACATTCAGTTCCGTATCCATACTACTCTCTCTTATCATCTTACCTTTCAGACAGAAATTTTCAGACAAAATACCAAAACGTTTCGACTGAACTCTACCTATCACAAGGAAGTGTCTTGAGGTCTATACTGTACTCACTCTACATAGCAGACATACCCGAAACCCATTAAATGATGACAGCAACATACGTGGGCAGTCTGAATAGTTTTGAGCCTCAACATAAAGATGGTCCTACTCGTCAAAACTATTCTGGTACTACACTCGTACATGCTTTGAAAGATACCTGTAAACACTTCAGCCATTTCGACAGTTGTTTGTATTAGTAAATGCCAGTGCTTTTGTAAAAATGGAAAAAATCGAACGTCATGCCATAATTAAGTATTTGAATTTGAAGGGCCATCCGCTTACGCAAATTAACGTCGAGTTAGACGCCGTTTACGAGGATTCTGCCCCATCATTTGCCACCATGAAATGATGAGCAGCCAAATTTAAATGTGATCGTACCAGTTTGATGATGGGTGTTCGGGACCTACACTGATAACATCAAAAAAGTTCACCAAATGATGCTGGACGACCGCCGAACTAATGCTAGAGAGATAACAGAGGCTGTGAGCATATCGAAAAAACGCGTTTGTCATATATTGACTAAAGAATTGGGCATAAGAAAGCTGTCCACGCGTTGGGTCCCGCGCTTGCTCACTTTGAACCAAAACTTAATTTGAGTGAATATTTCCAAGGCCTTGTTTAAGCGGTTTTAGCAAAACAAGTCAGACTTTATGCGTCGATTTATTACTGTTGATGAAATTTGGGTCTACTATTACACCCCTGAGACAAAGGAACACTCAAAACAATGGCCTTTAAAGGGTAAACCTGCCCAAAAAAGACGAAAGCGGTTTTATCTGCCGAGAAGATAATGGCGGCTGTTTTTTAGGATAGTCGGGAAATTCTGTTCGTCAACTACTTAGAAAAAATGAAACGCATTTTTATTAGACCCGTTTAGGGCAGCAAATGCTAAAAAGCGGCCCCATTTGGAACGGAAAAAAGTGCTCTTCGATCAAGGCAATGCAGTTCGGCGGTCACCATGGTAAAAATTCTAGATTGCAGTTTGACTTAATTGACTATCCTGCATATTCACCAAATCTAGCCCTTAGCGATTATTTTCTGTTCCCTAAGTTCGAAGTTTGACTTGAAGGAGAAAGGTTTTCATCAAACGAAAGTCATTGCAACCGTAGATGCCTATTTTGCAAAGCAGACACCAACTACTATTTGGAAGGGTTAAAAAGTTGAAGCATTGCTTGAAAAAGTATATCAACTTAAAGGAAGACTATGTTGAAAAATAAAATTGAATTTGACAGAAAATATGCTTGCTTATATGTTAGGCTCAAAACTTTTCAGACTGCCCACATACACCGTGTATACAGTGATTTTAGCCTCACATTATCTGAATCACCTTAAACAGTGGAGGATGCAAGCATTAATTTATTACTCCTAAATTTTTAAATCAAGTAATTAGGTCTTCACATGGATAAAAAATATCGGATTGAACAGTAAACTGTTAATTTAATTTGGACATATTATGCGCAATAGTAAATTATCTATGGTCCAAACAAAAGCGATACTACATGCCAATCTAACCATACCGACTATTGGTGAAGAAATTACAAAAGTTAAAACCAAGTACAGAGAAATTAACAATACATTTAAACCAACTGATAATAGTCTTCTAATGGAAAAAAATCCAAGGAGGCTTAAATGCAGTAAAGTTACCTAATTGACTATTATACAATAGAAATTATTATGACTGTCTACTGAAGCATTACATGTTATGTAACTTATAGTCTAATTAAACATACCGTTATACTTGGTCTGTAAGATAGATTGTACAAATAAAAAGCTATTAGAGAAATTAACAATACATTTAAACCAACTGTTCAATTTTGAATATTCTAAAACTACCTAAAATGGACTAATAAGCATTATTACAATGAGAGAGAGTGTTATCACTTTCAGTTTAAAACTGCACTATTGACAAGGTTGATGATGTTTATATCCATAAGTACATGTACAATAATTAATGACTACAATATTAAATAGGGCAACAATTTAAGGTAAGACCCATTTTTTCCCTCCCTGGAATACCGGACAAGAAATAAAAAGTAATTTTCTTTCTGCTACTAAAATAATAAAGCAAAAATTTAAGAACAGCTTACAGATCTTTGCCAAAAAACATATTTTTTAGAAGGGTCTGAAGATAGCTAGAAGCATTTCTACATATCGTTCAGAAACCTGAAAATGTGGAAGTCAGAGAATGACAAAATTGTATAGTTTAAAACGAATTACTGATTAAAGATTATTATATTAAAAATAAAGAAATAAGAAGAATAATAAAGCGCAGAGTAACATTTTAGAAACTATAGAAAGAAAACAACGACGTATGCCAGACAATCGATACCCAAAAAATTGAGCAATTGGAGAAACTAAAAGTGAGATGTCGTAAAAACCATGATTTGCAAAAATTTACGATATATATATGGTGATCCAAATTAAACTTTATGATTTGAATTGCGTTCTATGATTGTTGATAGTTTAGATGCTGTTGATATATAAACACATGTCAAAGACCCTAGAAATATTGTACATTTGTAAAGTGGGTTGAGAGAACATAACAGTCAATTCTGATTTTTGCAAAACACCCATATTGAACGATACAGCTCATTTTCATTTAAATGGCTTTGTGAATCATCAAAATTGTCTCATCCGGCGTAGTAAAAGTCCAAGTGTCGTTTGCGAAAAATTAATGAATTCACAATGCACTATTTGGTCTGCATTGTGGGCTGGAGAAATCACTTTTTGATGACAAAACTGTCAACGCTGTTACTACCAATACAACATTTTTTAAATGAAACCAACGATTTTAACTTGAATGACGTGTGGTTTTAACAAGATGGAGCCACATGTCGCACAGCACGCGAAACACTCATTTTACTTGAAATCAAATTTTTTAGTCGTATTATCTTGCAGAGGAGTGGCAACAGTTGGCTATTACGATCTTGCGATCTAATCTTATGGGACCTTTTCTTCTGGAACTATTACAAGGAGAGGGTTTATATCAATTAGCTTACTACGATTCTATGGGCGATACTATCAGAGCTAGAAAATTAAGTATACAACTAACTAACCGGGTTTACCATCATAATGCTTCTGAAATAGTAAAATATGCTTCCACTGCCTTTGTTTTTTGTCAAATTTTATAGTGCTCACATTTAAGAAAACTATTAGCACACCTTAGTATAAACGAAAATAATTAAAATTGAATTTATTTTCTAAGTAAAGTGACTTCACAATTTTAAATCACATACAGCGTAGACGAATGGAAACCAGTCGTCTATCACTTAATTATCGCACAAAAGATTCAGACACAGCAAACGATATTAAATTTTGAGACGTGTTTTTCCATTCAATTATTTCTATGAGAATTTCTCTACAGAGAGATCTTACTATTTCACTATAAGATCTTACGATTAAAATAGCATAGCTTTCTTATATTGAATAATTCACTATTCACCAACATTTTATTCTGGTCGCATGTAATTTAATCAAAACTAAAAAAAGCAGTTTATATTAATTTGCTAAATAAAATTATTATTTTTATGGTTAAACATTTTATTATCAAGTGCGGATGCACGAGCGCACGTCCCACATATACACACAAACGCTTAATTTGCCCATTAAACACGCCAATTGAAAAAAATGTGTAAAGTTTAATTTTAATCCCCTTTTCTTACGGCGACCTAGCGTGGATGTTGGTTGACCAGTTTATGTCATCTCCGTATCGTCTCAGATGTGAATCTGAAACTTTGGGCACTTATAGCAGGCACATTTGCCTAGTTCGTAGTTTTAAAAGCCACAGACTATGAGATTTACGTTAGCACGTTGGAGTCGCAGTGAAAGGTGAAGGAGATTAAAGAGTAGTGATGTGAAACTTGCAGCCTTTCCTATTCAAAAATCAGCGCAGAAGAATTGAAGAGTATATCCTTTTATGGACTAATAGATATTAGCCTACAAGAAATATAAATAGATACTACGCGAAACGTAAAGAAAACACAAATATTTTTCAAATAGATGCACCAAACATGACAAAGTCAACGAAAGTCTGCAACAAATTCAAATTATTGGCGACTAAGAGAGAGATTTAACGTGGAGTGCCAAAGATTGGCCGCAAGGTCCAATTTTAAATTAAATCTTCCCCGTGTAGGTCTGTAAATTTCTATCGTGTTGCAAAGGAATATTAAGATCCTGAAATAGAGCGCCAAGGACCTTTGCAACCATACGTTTTAGATGGGGCTTCCAGACAAAATTCATATTAAGGTTCGCTTTAACATATCGTGATTCTCTTTTCCTTCGAGGAAAAATTTTGAAAATTACGTTTGTTACACCAATGAAGTTCCGTTCTTCGAGCTTGTTCAGTTCCTCTTAGACACGCCGGGTTGCCGGAGGGGACCGTAGAGAGCTTTTAACCATTATGATGTTGTTTCAGTACTGGATTATCGGCGTAGAGGATGTCGTCGATATGAATGAGTTAGACGTTGGAAAATTATATCAGATAACTAAAGACGAGTAAATCCCCGATTAGATTTTTTGAAATCAGTAAAACTAGAAGGAGAAGAGAGAAAAGGAAAACAAATTCGATGGGAATTCTTAAAATACAAAAGTATTAAAAAGACAAAAAGCCCATAGAACAAATACACTTATAAAAGATATAAACAAAAGGAAAGAGTGAGATAAAACCACAAGATAGTACGGAAAGTGATAGTAAGTTCTGTACTTCTGTACTTCTAAAGTACCACAAAATGCTTTCATTATGGTAAGTAGAATATGGGAGTGTTTTGCTATATGGGGTCAAAAGAACATTAGAAAGCCAATAGAGAAAGTATAAATATCTATCAATAAAAGTTTACTATTTTATATGCAAAATATTTTGGTCAAATAAATTACGGATAAAAAGTTATCCAGAATTACAGAAGAAAAAAATTTAGTGGAAGTAACCATTTGAATACTTAAATGAAAATGGATTGGTCAAATTTTCAAGAAGCCAAGAAAACACTAAATTATAGTGTTTCAAGAAAAAGCATAATAGGAATGAGAAAAAGCAAAAAGCAAAAAATAGGAAAAAAGAGAAGAAACTGGTGAACAAAATAAAAAAATAATTTAGGAGGGGTATGCAGGACTAGCTACTCTATCACCCTAACAATTAAGGTTAGAAAACACTCAAGGGTGCTCTTTGCTATTCAAGAGAAGAAGAAAAAGAAGAAGGCAAAGTATCTTATATACCTTCAGTTGAAGTAATTATACAATTTTCATAATCTAACAAGAATTTTTTCAGTTCGACAAATATTGGCTTAACCATTAGCTTCACATCGGCTTGCGCACTTGATTTGACCCTCAACGACTAGAATATGTTCCTGAAGTTGAAAAACTTCTGTTTTATATGTGATTTTAGCATATAAATGGTCTAACTGTAAACTGGTATAGAAGAGGGAGTTTCAAAAAAACTTTTTATACATAGTAAAGGTGTAAAGAGATAAACAGAAGTGATATTAAAATACTACATTGAAAAAGAAGCAAAAAGTCAAATCTGCAACTTTTGTGGCGTATCTCACAGTGCTTTTAACATCATCTGAATATTATCTCGTACCATGATGTTAATTCGCCTTTTTAGCATTTCTTTGTTGTATTGAATTGTATTTTTATTTTTTCCTATTGCACCAGTTTTCCAATTTAAATCTATTTTAAAAATGGATCAAAATTACGGAAACCGTGTGCACGAGTAAAAACCCATCCAAATAATTCAACGTCTTTAGACAAGTCATGAAGCGCTGGTGAGGCTCACTGACGGAAACATCCGCCTCATCGCAGCCAACATTTTTCTAGAATTGGGTCCCGAAACGAACTCCTCTCATCTGTCTGCATTATAAGGAAGCGCCTACAGCCTGTTGGGTTGCACACTCAGCGTTCTCGAAGAAATCGAGGCTTTCCCCCAAGAATAAAGCCGCGAGAGGGAAGTGGGCGAAACTCCAAATGAGAGATTATCTGGAGGGACGAATCAAAATTCTCTACATTTGACGCGGATGTAGTCACGTATGTAAGACACCCCTCCTTTCTAACAATCAAGCATGGAGAAGGGTCAGTTGTTGTATGGGGTGGTTCTCCTTTGTGAGGTGGGTTTTTTCCCCGTATATAGGACATCATAGATCGTTAATGTACAAAGAAATTCTGGAGAACCACATGCTGCCATGAACACGACAGACTCAAGGTAGAGCCTTCACATACTAGCAAAATAATGACTCGAAGCATTGCAGTAAGTGTGTTATGGACTGTCCCAATTTTAACATCGTTGAGAACTTGTGCGATGAGTTGGAAAGGAGTCTGGTTGGTCTGCAGGCATCGAATGCTTATGAGAAGTTCGACCGGTTGAAGGTAGCAGAACATCATCGACGTTCTCATCAACTTCATACTCCGATAGTGTCAAGCAGTGATTTATATAGAGTTAGATGACCAAAAGCAGACCTATACCGTAGGCTTATCAGGCTTACGGCAGCATCGAAGTACACACAGTTTCCATGGTCAAACAAAAGTTCCGATCTCATCATCATCAAAAATTTGTCGTATAAGCTGAAGGAAAGTCAGTTTAGGAAGATACCCAGAAGAATATCACCGACACTCTCACCAACTTCGTGCCTCGCAAGTGTCAGGATTAATGTAAAGGGTTAGATGGCTAAATATTCGGCTTATTTTGATTATTCATTATTTGTTAAATTTTACTGAGAAATTTTTCGTTTATTTCATATTTTTGCCATAGCTTTGTTTCGTGAAGAAATAAAATGGTTTTGTATCAAGAAACAGATATCAACAGATTTTTGGCCGTTATTGTCGTTCAGTTGGAGTAGGACTACAATATTTTTATTTAACTTTCAATTGACAATTGTAATTTTAAATACACCTCGTATTCTAACGAATGACAAATGTCCAAATGACAAAAATCTACAGATGATTTCCAATTAATGCACGGATGAGCCAATTTAAACGAACAATTGATCGATTCATACGAACGTTCGAAGGTGAATTTTGAATTTGGCTAACGCATTTACTGTTCCATTTGCAAGTAACCGCGGACGCGGCGCATACTTCCAATTATCGGCGTAGCTGCTCGAAATTTACATTGTTGCAGCCCTCATCGCGCCAAGCGCGAACCGACGTGGCGGATAAGTCATTTCGGAAGCGTTTTAATCGCAGAATTTCAGATCTCGTTTAATGTAATAGCGGCGTATCACAGATAATGGTTCACATTCTCGCTAAGATACAAGGTATGTATTATTGGATATTCTCAGTCTAAATTGCCATCCATTACGATCCCACTAATTTGGCATAATCATCGTTTAGTACCTCATAAATCATGCATCTGCAGACACTCGTGCTGACGTATTAACTTTGCCGAGCGGCCTCCGCTCAAAATGGGCGAGAGTCTCGGCCCAAAATGTCGGCCTGGCAACGGCCGCCAGGCGCCCACGCATTCTTGAACGAGCAGTGCCGACCTACAATGAGTTGCGCGAAAAATCAAACTTTCGTGCCTATTAAATTTTGCGCCAAACAAAATGAAACAAGTTTTCAGCTGAAAAGTGCCTAGAAACAAGCTTTAGACTAACATTTCATCAAATATGACTATTTTATGAAATTATGCATAGCGGTTCTATTTTACATTATGGTTTAAAGCTAAGAAACATTTTTCCCTTTGTTTTTCATTAAAAAGTTATATTATTTTTGCATAATCTCCAAATTAATTGTTTAAGTATAGTGTATATAATTCAAAGTAAAGTTTGTATAAAAACGATACTTCTCCAGCCCACTGCTATCTTCGCCAATTTTTCAGTTTTAATACTTCTAGCAGCAAATTAAAAAAATTAAGATAAAAGTATTTATAATAAGCTTTGAGTATTGAAAAGGTCGCACTTCTGTGGAGTCCAAAAATAAGCAAAATGAGCTAAAAGTTGTAATCTTTCATTACTAGAACAAATTCTTTAATTCTTTGGTTTAAAGGGTGAGCTTTACCTTTTAATTTTTTTTATAAATTTTGCTGTAGATAATTACAAGAAAAGAAATGTTTAGTTTTTAGATTCATCCAAATTTCTACCCCTAAATTTATTAGTTTCTTGTACAGCTCAACATAAAGTGCAAAATGTTCTTTAGATTTGTCAAAGAAACTTTCCAATAAGTTTTTACATTTATATTTTGTGCACCACGCAAGTAAAGAAAGAAAACACGCCTATGGGAATATTTACCATATACCAACTTTAAACTATAAGCCACCATCCTGGTTTAATTTCAAAAATCGACTAAAAAAGAATTGAGCAAGATGACATTTAAAATGTATTTAATCGTAACTCAAATAACCTTCAAGACCTCAAAGGTGAGCTAAAGAATACCAAATATTGCTTAAGTAACCTTTCAGTATAGCGAGGCAGCAATTGCTTCAAAGACATCAATGTAGTCATAGTTTAAGAACATATATGATCAAGATCATCAAGATCAACGAATAAATTTTTATTTCAGAACTGGCAAATGAAAAGTTGAAACACAAATGGAAGACAATTATCCTTAGATGGGTATATCTTCGATTTAACTCATCTAATCAATGTTTATTGCGTAAACTACAGCGGCTAGTAGGGTACTGTAGACAGACTTACTGACCTATAGCCTATTGATAGAACTGACTGAAATATTTACTAGACCGCATGAAGAAGCAGTAATAATAACAGAAAAGGTGAGTATCTTTTTCAATAACTCATATTATGCAGACGAAACCTTTAATATTATTAAGAAATGGCATAACTGCAGCAACGTCTTATTGTAATTCCCAAACAACATGTTTTGTGTCTCAAAAATAATCACTCTTTGATTATAGATAAATACGAATATAAATGAAAATTCTCGAAGAGCAAACCAATAAAAATACAAGCAGCATTTGTAGACCAACACTATCGATGTTAAAAAAGTGATTATAATTGACACAGACACTGAAATAACTTCTGCAAAACATAAAAGAGTATTTTAAATTAATACTGTAAAAATTGCCAGGTCATAACTGAAACAGCCAAAAAAGTTAACTAATTAGGCAGAAACACAAGTAACTTGTTTAATAACGCGTAAAACAGCTAGTGGAAAAAATTGCTTAGCTAAAAGAAATTCCTGGAGGAAGTCTTAGCAAGAGATGAATAATACCTCTAAAGCAGCACGATTCTAATAGATTCTGGCGAATACTTCCGTTGAACAAGAAATACAGCGAGAGAAATAAAAAGACTTGGAAGTTGTACTCTAAGTACACCTTCTACATTCATATGCAACTTTTACTATATATGAACATATGCTTAATTTTATACATTTTAGTACAAAGGTATTTAATAGATCTGGCCAAATTTTAAATTATTAATTAAGATTACGTAAGTGGGCTACTGATATCTTTAGTCCACATGAACCACCAAACCTTAAAAGAAATATTACAATTATGCCAATGTACTGTAAACTTCAAAAAGGAACCTTAGCTATATTACTTCAACTTATTACCGATCCAAAATACCCTTGATTTCTAAACTTCTCACGCAAATACATACAAACATTTCTATTTATTTATTGATATATTAAAGAAACACCACCTTTTGGTGACTTATTTTACCCTTTAGCAGTTGGTTATAAGGTAAAAGGCTGCTGAACTCATATATAACACCTGTAGATGTTATTGACATTATAGGAGCTCTTAGCCACACTTCCTACAATGTTAACCGCGATGAGAAATAATGGAACAGAAGGTGTAGATGGATAGCAACATATTGTATAATAGAAGGATACAATCAACTCTATTTAGTAAAGCAATGTAGATAGTTGCTGCTAAATAATGCCGGAAAGGAAGAGTTTTATCACCCCTGCTACTGAGCTTGGTAGTGAGCAAGCTTTTTGTTTAGCTATTATACTAATCTTAGAATCCCGCAATACATTCTTAGATTTTTGCCAGTACTATTTACAAAAATTTGTTTATAATTATCACACTCCTTTAATAAACAACTATAAGTAAGCCAGGAGGCTAAGTAGCGTGGAGAAATTTTAGATGCGACGCCATCCTGGAATTCATACAAAATGAGCTCGAGATAAACGAGAAGATTTAAACCACTTGTAATACACTGTTGTGGTGAGATGTATGGTCACTAGTGGTATGGTGATTTTAAAGTAAAACAAGGACAAGATACGTTGAAGCTGGCTAAATGCCAGACATACCTGCTTACCTACTGCAGCTTCAGAGAGGAACGTTTAAACTGAACCATGGAAGAGCTAATAAGGTTGTCTTCTTTAGACATTCTAGTCAAGGTGAATATAAAATGGCTTTTTATAGACTGAAATATAATGGAAACTGAAAAGAAGCAGAAATTCACCTTGCAGATTTATTACGTATTTCTTAATCAGCCATAGATAATTTTCAGAGGTTTTGCAAGTTTGCAAAATCTTCTAACCCTGCAATTTACAAAAAACGTACTGCCATGCATATACCAGGGCATAAGGGTATACTAGTAAATGGAAACGTTGATTCACTAGGTCAATTTCTGGGTTTAATAACCTACGTGAGCATATATATTATAATGGGGTATCTACAGAGAACTTATTTGAAGAGTTTGCAATAAAGAGGGTAGAAACAGCCTCATACATTGCAGTTAGACTTAGGAAGACTTCAATTTGGGAAGACGTGATAAAAAGGCTACTTACTTTCATATAGACTGCAAAACTTTAAACATATGTGTAGTACATTAAGCTTTAAGACTGCAGTGCTAGCAGTTTTCAATTCCTTTTTACCTTTTACTTAAAAAAGAACAACAAATTTGTTTGTAGCAATCATATTACATTACAACAGCAGGCAGCTCTTATTTACATTTAATATACTGTCTCTTTTACATTCTGATTTTTTTATTAAATTAATTGATTATCATGTATTTGAAATTTAAAGATTCTTAATAATAAAAATGGTTTTTGGTGCAATTTAAAAATAAAGGAATTTTCTTTCAAGTACTTAAAGCTAGAAAACCCTGTTGGAATAAAATAGCGAATTTTCCTTCATGCTAAGGTTTCACTCTTTAAATAAGATAAAACTCGCAAAACATAACCCCACAGAGTGGTATTTTCCCAAATTATGGTAACATACATAGAGGGGGACGCGGTGGCTCAGATGGTTCAACCAGTTGGCTCTGTCCTCCCATGGGTGTGTGTGAATGTCCTAGAATAAGTGCATGTTAGTGAGCACAATAAGCCCTTGAGGCTGCAGTGCCTGTAAGTGCGCACAAAAAAAACCTACATATAAATTTCAGAATTCTCAATAATAAATATAAAAAGTAATAATAAAGTTGCAAATTAGTAAGACAAAGATTGAACTCTTTGAAGCAGAATAGATCTCTGAATAAACGATAGATTTGGTTTGGATCAGTGTCATAGTCTGAAGGTTGTTCTGTAAAAAGCAAACATAAGGATCACACTAAAGACGGACAAATAGACGAACAAGCAGTTAAATTTTTTAAATGATTATACATTCGAAAAAAATGTAATCAATTGTTTAATGTTTGTGTATTATATGATATTCTAATACAACATACAGAAATAAAAAATTAATTAATAAAATGACAAAAGTATTTGAACTGTTTAGGAAGTTTTAATACAGCATATAAATTTTTGTGAGCAAAGCATAAGATTTATATTAATGGGACAAAACAGTCATGTCTAATAAGTAAAGACTTTCAATTTCGATTCGATGGTTCTGATACTCTTACATTATTAATGGTAAATTAGCGTTTGTTGATAATTTATGACAGTTCAATGAGAAATGCCGATAGAGCAGACTCTAGCTTTTTAAACTTTTCTGTTACTACGGAGAATTTAGAGGATGCAACTATTTGTAAGTCAAAATGACTAAAATGGAGTGGTAGACATTAAAATGATTACAACCAATTAATAGCCAACATTTCTGCCTAAAAAATAGTTAGCAGTGAAGATAACTGGGCTGTGCACTAATCCCATTTACGTAGTAGTGCTTAGATAAACTGTTGCCTCGCACAAATTTATAATAGAAACCACAGCTCGATGCTATTAGGTTAAGACTGGCTGTGTTATGGAAATGTGTAATAGGTTTTAAGGTCTCTAATTTTTTTGCTCCGCAATAAAAGTAAGTAGAAAGATGTGTTTAATTTCAAAAGACGCTGAACATTTTTCTAAATTTGTAATGCAGATGGCAGCACCATACAATGTACACAAGTCGAATTACTGCCATTGCAGTGAGTGTTGTTTTATATACTTTAAATGGCGACGTTTAGTGTTCAATAACAACGTGTAATCATTTGTTTTCTCCTCTTGCATGGTGAAACGCCTATGAAAATTCATTGCCAGTTGAGTGAAGGCGCCATGGATGTTAAAAATGTGCGTTTGTGGGGGCTAAAGTTTAAAGAAGGTCAATCAGCCGAACCAAATCCATAATTGCGCGAGTAAAGTAAGTTGTTATGGAAGACCGGCATTTAGGTGTGCGTGATATCGCCTCTAAATTTAACATGTCCGTAGAATCTGTGCAGTCCATTTTGCAATGGTGTCCTGAAAATGCGAAAAGTTTCTTCAAGGTGGGTACCACATATGCTGACCAAGGTGCACAAAGTTGCACGGGTGCAGGGCATGTTGACACGTGATGCCGCCATGAATTTCCGACCATGACGGACACCCTCTGTGGCAACAACGATTTTTCAGTGGGCAACACACCCCCTTTCAGCAGCCATGGAATCTTGGCGACGATGTTGTGAAAAATGTGTAGGTCTAGGCGGAGATTACGGTGGAAAGTAACTGAAGTTGCAACTTCTTTGGGTAAGTATTTTTTCAGAAAGAAATTTGAAGACTTTAGAATTCGAACGCACCTCGTATAGACTACAAAAAAATGTTGAACAAAAAAAGGTAAATTACAGACTACAAAAAAAGGGAGGGTTAAAAACGCATATAGAGCCAGCGTGGTCCCGTGGTTGAGTGGCGGGTTGTGATGCTGACGGACCCGGGTTTCATTCTCAGGGCTCTCTGATGACTGGCGGGTGGCCTACTCAGTCACTAAAAGTAATTCAGCAGTTGCATTTACTCGAGCAAGGGGTAATAATGGCGGTCATTTAAGGCGCGGTGCTTGCCACATCACCCTGCACCAGACATGGTTCGTGACGACCGGGCAGAGAGAGCAAACATATGAGAGCCTTAATCTCTCGCAAGCAATCCTCCCACGTGGGGACTTAGAGCCTTACTATTGTTATTAAAAATGCACAAATTTAAAAATGTGTGATGTTTTCTTGTCATTGTTATTGTTACACATGGTATCGGTGCAGGATTTTCTGGTACGAAGTCAAGGGAAGTTATAATATTTAAATTCATTGTTGTATAACAAAGCTGGTCTATAGTAGAATCTTTTCATTTGGAAACGAGTACTTTTCGAATGTTAAATTATTTAAGTAAATCAAAACAAATCTTATTGCGTTGCTGTTCATAATTATAAGTACAGTGCAGAATGCTGGTATATACAGGACTAGAATAATGGCAGCTTTTTACCATAGCATTGGCGTTCTATTCGTATTGAAAAATTTCTATACCATATGTCGTACATCGAATGGTAACCATAAAACACTTGTTAAAAAGTAGGACTGATTGAAGAGGTCCTTTGAGGAGCAAGAAAAACTGAATTGTAAAATATGTTAATGAATAAAAAATAATAATGAACATGCAAAGAACACTGCAGAAGTGATAAAAATATTCAGTACAGTGTTCTTCAATGATAAGATAGATAGTATGGTTATTTAAGCAGAATCACTAAAAATTTAAAAAAAAAAATAAAAGAATAATTCAAAAATTGTAAAAGGTCATAAATTAGAAATATTTTAAAGAAAACGAAATCAATATACACTTAAAATGCTCCTGCAAACAAAGACTGTGCGAAGAAAAAAATGGAAAAATCCGTTGATAGAGAGAAAGAGCAATTCGTAATGATGATGCGTTACTAGTGTAGTAAAGTTACACCGAAATAGCATAGATTTCGGTTAGCTCACTAAACATGTTCACTAAAAAAATGCATAGTCTAACAAACCGAATGTGGTTATCAAACGTAAAATTACCTTGGTTTTCGGCTAACATAACGCTAGTTACTCGATCAAAGTGTTATTACCGCACGTTTTGACTTCAAATAAATGCTGTTTTGACATACTTCAAGTCTGCACTTCCATCATGAAAAAACTAAGATTGGAAGAGTGGCCGGTACTAAAGCATTGGACTCCACCCCTTATTTGACAGCAGCTTTAAGAAGTACATGATAAATAATTTTCAAGTTACATACTTGATTTTCAGTATTGAAGCATTTTTAAAGAGAAGAAATACTCGATGTGACTTATAAATCGGCCCTCCTATTTCATTACAACTTATTAAACACTAGCGATAGAGAAAACGGGGGTATTGTGCAAGCCTACTGACATTTTTAATCGTTACATTATCAAATCTTCGCTTGACATCTAAAGTGTAAAGTTTTACTGATATTACGAGAGAGAAGTGATAATATCGTAACTGCTAGGTCAAATTATTGAGCAGTAATAGTGTATATTTTACGTATATATAATTAACCTTTAATATGTTTATAAACAAAACTCAAAAAATAAATAACAATAAAAATGTTTTAATAAATGGACTTCGTCTTAAAAATAATATGCCATAAATAGTGCCTTCAATAAATATAGTGCAGTTATAGCCAGTAGAAAATCTAGCCGTCAGTCAACAAATGATGCTTTGTTAATAAACAACACATATCTCCCATCAGATCAGAAATAATATTAATTCTACACGAAATATTTCCAGCAGCAGTCTCAACAATAGCAGTAATAGGTATATCATCAAATCAAACAAACGTGCAACTGAAAAAGTGCTATTAACTAGTGATGCGAACGCACGACTAAAGAAAATTCTTGCAAAGTGATGAAAAGTATCAGAAAAAAACGCTCACTAACAAAATTCATAAAATGGGAGCCTAACTTTGACCAAGTATAATATTCTTACACGACCTAGTGATAAATGTTCAAGCGTGACTAACACGGATAACAAAATCTTAAGAACTACTCCCTAAAAACAGCTAAAAGCCTAGCTCATACAATAGAATAAAAACATGAGGAACCACATTATAAAAATATATTGTAAATATTCTTACAGACAAATAATAACTCATAAAAAGAAATGAAATAATTCACTTTACTTACCAAGCTAATAAAAAAAGAGTTTATATGATAGTCATAAACACTTATATTAAATAGATACTGAAGACATTAAAACTGACTCACATTGTTGGAACGTAAGGTCACAAGTATTAATGCAAAACAAAGACAAACCAATGATTTGCCAAACATGTTCTTTGGTGATTTAGAGCCAGATGACAGTACTAAAGACAAAATATACAAAATTGCATAGTTTCAATAAAACCACCCCAAAAAAGAGGTGTCAGGCATATGAGTAAAAGCCCTATGTTGAGGACCTCATCCGACAAACTATAGGCTGTAAATAATATCATAGATTATGCGAAGGCAATCAAAACCACAACTCTATTAACGCCTAACCAGCATTAACAATCGTAACCTTTAACTATCAGGAGAGATGAATCGTTTCAAATTTAACCACCCAAAGCACAATTATTCAAATATACTTTGAGATAACCTAAACAGTTTACCACAAACACAAAATAGAAGTAACTACGCAAAATTAATAAATTTTTAGAAAAGCACCCTGGAACGTCAATATAATGGACCAACACAGAAAAGAAATAAAATTTGTTCTATTAATAAGCACAAACTGTAATAGAACACTATCATCAAGTCACATGGATAGAAGTTCGGTACATAATGTATGACATACATTTCAACAATGTATTTCCGACCTTTTCATTGGCCAAAAGTGAGTACTTTGAAGTTTACTTTCAAACCTTAGGTTCTACATTTATATAGAAGGCGACTGCAATAGAAACGATTTACGACTGACCACATTTAAAAGCGGAATGTTAGTAACAGTACTTCTTTATCTCAAACATCACCCCAGCATATGGTCAACTGATCCTTCTAGACCTCCTGGGATTTTTCATAACCCAAAGATTTTCCTGACATACAAACGTAGTAACAAGTTGTAATTTGATGTCCGATCACTCACCTACTACACTAATTATATTAAAAGAAATTGTAGGTGTAATTAAACTGCTAAATATCAAAAAATTATCAAAAATAGACTTGGTAATAGAAAGAATGCTAAAAGAATGGCCAGAGCAGAAGTAATTCTAATGATGCACTAATTTAATGCCATTCTTAGTCTTGGCTCTTGGCTAGCACAATGGAACAAAGCGCAGATTATTATAATATTAAAGCCTAACTAAAGTCCCTATATAAATATATTAGTTTGTTACCCGTTGGCTTTTAAGTACTGGAAAAGTTAGCATTCTAAAAAATGAAGGAAGATGTGTTAACACATAATTTAATCCTTAATCACCAATTTAGAATTTTGGAGGTAATTTCAACAACTCAATGATGTTACTACATACTAAATATGATAAACACCTCACTAAGGAGCAAACGAAATTAATTTTAATAAGGTTTTCCAACTTGGCTAGCTAGTAAATATCAAAAGAAGCTTACCACAGGCTTATTGCAGTTTAATACAATCTTATTTATCCCATATAAAATTTCAAGTTAAATTTAATAGTTAAACAGTTAGTGAAAGAATTCCTCATGGTAGATTTTTGGGGTCCTCTATTATACATTTATAAACAGTAGATTGATCACAAAAGTATAGGTACATTTGCAGATAATATGGTTACTCTTGCTAACCATGGAAACCCAGTGGTAGTTGTTAGCCGTCCGTGTACAATACCACCTAAATCAGTTTAAACGGCCGCACCTCAAAAAGCGCATTAAAGTTTTTTTTTGTAACTTTTATTGAAAAATTACAATCTACTTCTTTAAGAGTATTAAGTAAATAGGATGCATGTCTTTGACTTGGAAGGGGAAGTGTCCACTGACAATTCTCCTTATGGTTCACTAGCACTTAGTGGTGTGGGAGTAGGTCGGCAGGCCAGGTTTTGTTGAGTCTTCTAATGGGCGGTCTATCCCCGTAGAGGTTATCTATAAGATCGTTTGGATTTCCTGTAATCCGGTGTCGGTAATTGGCAGAGACTGTAGTGATTACGTCCGTGACGTGTGGAATTTGGAGGTCTTGGTGAAGCATAAAGTTGCTGACGTACCATGGAGCGTTAACAATCGCACGGAGTGTTTTGTTTTGGAACGCTTCAATTGGTTTTAAACGAGTGAGCTTGGCACAGCCCCAAAGCTGGATGCCGTAAGACCAAATGGGTTTTAGAATGGTTTTGTATAGTAGGAGTTTATTTCTGATGGAAAGTTTTGATTTCCGTCCCATGAGCCAGTACATTTGTTTGACTTTGAGATCCAGCTGCTTTCTTTTCGTTTGAATGTGTTTCTGCCACGTTAGTCGTTGGTCTAAATGCAGTCCTAAGTATTTTACTTCGGTTTTTACAGGTATAGCAGTACCATTGATTGTTACAGCTGGACAGATTTCCCTACAATTGGTAAAAGTTATATGAACAGATTTAGTTTGATTAATAATGATTCGCCACTTGGAGTACCATTCGCTGAGCATGTTGAATTGGGTTTGCATGTTATGGGAGGAGGTTACCGGATCATGGTCGGAGGAGAGGATAGCAACGTGGTCCGCAAATGGCACAATGATAGTCTTGTGCAGAACGGGTAAGTCGGCAGTGTATATTAGGTAAAGGAGCGGGCCGAGCACGCTACCCTGGGAGACACCAGAGTGTATAGGGTAGTGGGGAGAGACAGAGCCATTATGTTTGACAGGGAAATTCCTATCAGTGAGATAAGATTTCAGAAGCAGGTAGTAGTTACTACTAACCATGTTTTTAAGTTTGCAAGGGAGAACTATGTGCCACACTTTATCAAACGCTTGGGAGACGTCCAAAAATACCCCGTTACAGTATTGCTTAGCTTCTAGACTCTTGGAGATCTGGTTTACTATTCGGTGAACTTGGTGGAGCGTTGACAAATCAAACTGATAGTCAGGCAGCAAGGTTGTTAGGTCATGGTCTGCTTGAATTCGTTTAAGTAGAAATCTCTCAATTAGTTTAGACGGGATAGGAAGCAGGCTTATGGGTCTGTATGAAGATGTTTCATACAGAGGTTTACCAGGTTTATGTACCATAATGATTTCTGCGTATTTCGATACAGTAGGGAAGTAGCAGAGGCTTAAGATTCGGTTATAGATTGTTGTTAGGAGTACAACAGCTTTGTGTGGCAGCATTTTTAAGATTTGGCTGGTGATTAAATAGTATCCTGGGGCTTTATGGTGTTTTAGTTTGGTTGTTTCAGATTTAACTTCTGACGGGCTAATGGGTTTTATTGGCAGTGACATTTGGCATGGGATGTCGAGGAATGCTTCAAAATCGTCATTTGGGGTACCAGGAGGTGGTTCTGGTGCTTGAAATACGCGGGATAGGTGGTTTGCAAAAGTGTCCACCTTTTCTTGGTCGGAGCGGCCCCATTCATCGTTGTGGTTTCTGTCGGGGACTTAGGTGGAGTAGGTCTTTTAAATTGTTTAGTAGCCTTCCATAGGCTATGATCATCAGAAGATAGATTTTGAATGTATGCTTCACAGGTGAAGTTTTGAGCTTCTTTTAGTGCTGCAGTAAGCTGCCTAGATAACGTTCTGTAATAGTGTAAATCTTCCATGTGGCGTAATCTCCTGCCATTGCCCTCTAGCTCTTATTTTTTCGTTAATAAATTAGCGGATGTGTACCGGGGTGTCTTTGGTACAAGCCCTTGGAAGTTCAGAACTGGGAATCGATTGCCACGCGGCTTGTTGCAAGAGAGTCGTAAAGTATTGTATAGCTTCATCTAGATCTGCTAAGTCTTTAATTCGTATGTCAAGAGTTATGTTTTGAGTAACGTATTCTGCGAATTTGTTCCAATCGGTATGACTTGTAGTCAGCGTTGGATTCATAGGTTTGTTTATGATGGTGGTGCATAGGCTGATAACAAGCGTGTGGTCTGATGACAGGTCGTAATTCAAGGTAATTAAGCAGTTTTGCGTTGGTATACCTCTAGTTATGTAGAAGTCTAGGAGATCTGGGAGTTTCCTTGGATCTGTCGACCAGTAGATGGGCTCTCCGCTAAGGTGGGTATAGTTATTAGCAGTTATGGCTCTTAGGAGGTTGCGACCCTTGGTGGTGACGAGTCTGGAGCCTCAGTAGGTATACTTTGCGTTCCAGTCTCCTCCTGAGATAAAACGATTACCAAGAGAGTGAAAGAAGATTGTGTATTCATCAGAGGGAATGGTGTGGCGTGGTGGACAGTAGACAACTGATAGATTCAAATCCCACTTATCAATTTTTACCTGGACATTGGTAGCTTGGATCTCATGGGTTTGGTAGTTAGCTAATTCATAATGGGAGATGATATTTTTAATTAGGATTCCTGATCCGCCATGAACCGTGCCATCGGGGTGGATACAGTGCTAGAACAAGTATTGTCGAATATGGAAGGCAGTGCGTTCGGTGAAGTGCGTTTCAGATATAAGGAAAATGTCAATTTTGTTTCAATGTAAAAAGGCTATTACCTCTTGTTTGTGATTGAGAAGCCCATTGGCATTCCACGATGCAATTAAAAGGATATTAACCATTATGGGAGTTTACTGATGACAGCGGTAAGCAGATTTAAAATCATGCTGTTGTTGTTTAATATCTGGGTGAACATGATCTTAAATTCGTTTAAGAATAAAGTTAGATGTTCTTCTATGTCTGCTGGCTGTTGGGGGGAGGGTGTAGTTCTGCTGATTGCTTGAGCGTAGGACAGAGGTTTATTTTGACTCGTGAGTGTGTTGGTTGATTTGGGTTGGCGTAGTAGGATAATTGATATGTGTAGAGTTGTTAGGGAATCGTCTGATGCCGTGTCTCTGTGCGATTAAGTCTTTGTAAACTCTACAGCCTTTATAGTTTGCTGGATGGTCGCCTGAGCAAAGGACGCACTTTGCAGGCGTATCTCTAGTTTTTTGGCAGGTTTTGGAATCGTGGTGGCCCCACACTTGACACAGTTGGGTGGTTGATTGCAATAGGTTTTGGAGTGTCCATACTCTTGGTAGCGCATATATTGGACTATATCACGTCTTTTCTTTGGTGCTTCTACTGTTATTTTGGTATTGTTGATGTATCTTTGGTCAAATATTTCTTTATTGTTTAGTTGTGGTTCGAGATCGATGAAGAACAAGAAAAGTGGTTCTTTAGTGATCCTGTGCTTGACGTTCACAGCGTTGCACACTTTGTGTCCTGCATTTGTTAATTCGTCTTTGAGGTCTTCGATTGGTACTGAGTGGTGTAAGTTCCTGAACACCACTCTGTAAGCGCGGTCTTTTTCGCTTGGTACGTGTGATGAATGATTTGTTCCTTTCATAGGTGTTTTACTAATTTTCGGTAGGTTTTAATGGTTCGCGCATTGATTTTTATTGTGTTATTAGCTAGAGATTTAGTGTGTTATGTTTCATCTTCCGTAATTTTCGCTAGGTTAGTAATCATATTTTGATAATTTTTGACACCGTGTATAAAGATTGGTGGTGGTTTAAGTGTAGCTGGCGTAGCAGATGGGTTCAAGCAAGGGTCATAATTTCTAGTTACAGTTTCAAGCGATTAAAATTGGTTATGCACAGGAATGGGAACCAAAGCAGGGGATTGTATTGTTAATTGATGCTTGATTTTACGTTTTTTGGAATTGACAGTTTGCCAGTCATGTTTAGGGGCTACCGCTGGGCTGTCCTTCAATTCGTCGTCTCTGAACAAAGCTATGGTACCGTCAGAATTAAAGTTATTTGAATTTATTAGAGGGCTAGGTTGGAAGCGAATATGATTATTTTGAAGCACTGCTTTTGCTGGCATAAATTTCGGATTACCGTAAGGTACGCCTGGTTGTTGGAAGGATACTGAATTTTGAGAATTATTTAGGCTTGACGGATATCCAGGTATTTGATTAGGCTACAATTGAGAAGGATACATGCTTATCCGTTAATAAAGTTATTGATTGTAGTCTAAAGAGTAGGCTTGTTTTGAAAACGGACCTCTTTACAAATAGAAATGCAGGCACGCGGCCTCGCATTTATCGCGTCCAATAAGCGACCTCACTTGCACTTTCTTACGTTTAGCGAATTGAGTACGTCTTAACGCTTCGAAAGTAAAATGGGAACCACGCATTAAAGTAAATAAATAAAAATGTACGCCTATAAAAGGCACACTTCAAAAATAATGATTTGGCCAAGTCAAATAGCTTAGGTTAACTTTGGACAGCAGACTAACCTGGAACATCACTAAAACAAATAAATCTGAAAGTGCGACAACTAAACTGGTTGACAGAAAGAAAATTAAAACTTTTGTGGAAAGTAAATTGGTTATTTAAAAGGCAAAAGTCATCGTCCAAAAAAGCCAATTCAAAAATTTCTAAAATGATTAATTAGTGTCCAATAATACCATTTACATTCACATCAAAGTATCTTCTCTTTAAGATGTTATTAATGAGAGAAGTAACAAATAATAAGATCGACTATTTTTACATAGCAACTCTTTGTTGAAACAACTTATTGTTAGTGTTAACAATAGAACACTAAAACATTGCTGGGCCTTAGACCTTAAGTAAAAACTTCATGATACCATGGTTGGGTGCGATTCTCACCATGCAATATGATTAAGATTATATAATCCATTGTGTGTGTTTATGTAATTACGTAATGGCAAAATTAGCTTATAAAATTTAAATTTTAATTGTAGTTTAAAACGTTCCACAGAAATAAACATTATTTTAAATTAATTCCACATTAAACTGTACTTTCATATTTTATCCTTTAAAAAAGAAACTAATGTAATATGAAATCTAATAAAAAATATTAATTGTTGTTTAAAAATTATTATTTTATTGGCTAATTGAACATAAAAGTGATAATTGTTTCTTTATCGTTACAACTTATTAATTTTAGACATTTAAAATCGTTATGCTTGTCGGTTTGACTCAAACTACTTGTAAACAAGTGGATACTCCGTCATGCATACTACATGTAACTAGTTTAATAACAGATATTTCTGATTGATACGTTGTTAACGCGCAGCATAGACATGCGGCACCACAATTTGCAGAACTTAAAACCTAACGTATGCAAATTAACTAAGTAAATTGATTTGGTGCTAAACGCAGACAAATACCTGCAGGGTATTATCGGTTAATACACATGTTTGGAAATACCTTCGCAGCTAAACCCCCGCAGCCATGGCTTCGATGCCCCTATAACTTGTACTTACGAGCTTCGGAACATAAACATTTGGGGAGATAAATGCCACAAAGCTTTTATCATTTTTGTGCGATGTAGACTGCTCTAAGCAGTAAAAGAATAACCATACATTCGAGAAAATGTTTATTAATTTTTTTGGTGGCCTTGCGACACAAATGGGCGTTCGCGGCACAATGAACGAAGTTTATTATTTCAGACATGTCCTGGCATAAAAATTTCAGCTTAGCAGTTTCAGTATCGCGTAAGTAACTGATAACGCCATATTTTCGAGGACCGGAGTTTCAAGAAGGCATTAAAGCAGCGATAAGCATTCTTGCCCTTAAAATTCACAAAAACAGTCCTTTTAAGTTTGCTTAGAAAAATAGTATGAATGAAGAGGTTGGTGTACTAAAAAACCATTGCAAAGCTCACAATATTTAAATTAAACTAAAAAGAGTTAAAAGTTCAAATTTACAATAAAGGGAACAATAATAATCTTGAAAATTTTAGAGTTATTGTGGCATAATTATTCAGATTTCTCTAGGGAGCATAATATATTTAATTAACCGTTTAAAAACCCATTCGCCACGTCTGCTTTCAGTAATACCAGGTGTACCGGAAAGTCTTTACCGGTTCTTTCCAATAGGTGTCGCTGGGCTTAATATACAATATTATGATTTGACACGTGTTCATTTTATTCTACAGACATCAAGCTTCAACGTCGTAGGTTATACTTTGTGAAAGTATCACCGTCATATATTTATACCTCAAGTTATGTGCCTGAAAACGTGCATTTACGGCATGCATTACTTTTTCCATTTAATCAAAAGAAAAAAACCGCTGAAAGTCATAGTTTGCTAGTTGAAACATACGGCGAGCATGCTCCAACCATAAAAACATGTGAGGCGTGGTTTCGACAACTCAAAAGTGGTGTTTTCGATGTGCAAGACAAAGAACGTTCTGGCAGACCGAAAAAGTTTGAAGATGCGAAACTGCAGGAATTATTGGATGAAGACCCAACACAAACTCAAAAACAATTGGCAGAAGCGTTAAATGTGGCCCAATAAACTATTAGCGACCGATTACGATCGATGGGAAAAACCCAAAAGATGAGAAGATGGGTGCCACATCAATTGAATGACAGGCAAATGGAAAATCGAAAAATCGTCTGTGAAATGCTGCTTCAAAGGTTTGATCGAAAGTCATTTCTGCATCGAATAGTGACAGGTGATGAAAAGTGGCTTAATTTCGAAAACCCTAAGCGCAAACAACCACGGTTATCACCTGGAGAAGCTGGCCCATCAACCGCGAGACCGAATCGCTTTGGCAGGAAAACGATGCTCTGTGTTTGGTGGGACCAGAGTGGCGTGGTGTATTATGAACTGTTGAAACCTGGTGAAACAGTTAATAGTGATCGCTACCGACTGCAAATGATCAACTTGAACCATGAGTTGATCGAAAAACCTCCAGAATGGGCCCGAAGACACGGTAAAGTGATTTTATAGCACGATAACGCGCCGCCTCATACAGCAAAACCGGTCAAGGAAGCATTGAAAGCGCTTGGGTGGAAAATATTATTGCACCTTTTCGCATCAATGGACTCTGCATTAGCAGAGCAGCACTTCGCCATTTTCGAAGAAGTTAAAAAATGGACCGATGAATGGTTTCGCTCAAAGGAAAAACAATTTTTAATGAGATTGATAAATTGCTTGAAAGATGGACAAGACGTGCAGAATTAAATGGTCAATATTTTGAATAAATAATTTTTTCCATTATATCGAAAATTATGCATTTTTTCCAAAAAAACCGGTAAAGACTTTCCGGTACACCTGGTATTCAGTTAGACATAAAGTAGACTTACCTTTTGAAGGCGATTTTTTAGAGATGGGTGAAAACACTTACCTGAAACAAAAAATTCTAAGATTATAATCTGCACATTACAAAGGTATGATTATAATTACAGCATAATAAATATCATAATGTAATAAAAGCCATGATTTACATATATATGGGAAATGACGTGACCAAACAATTTTCTCATTTAGCTACCCTTGGTATTGCTATATGAGAGGGTGCTCCATTTTGTTGAAAATATAAAACTTTGAAATCAGTGACTGGGACAGTATTATTGCCATTAAAAAAGTTTTGTAATTTCAAACTTTGTTGTTGTCACATGGTACACTACTCATAGTAGGAAACCTACTAACTCATTTTAAAATGACGTCATCCATCTGAATAAACTGACTAATTTTGTGATAAAACATTACGAAGGCGACATGATTACTGTTTCATTATTATTGCTAAACTCATTATTACTAAAAAGCCACATGTAGCTTTTATATGCACGGGTATATAAATCTTCTACTACCTTGTGTGCGCTCGTAATTAAAATATTGGTTTTGTGCCATCCTGTACGGTATCTAATGTTAAATATAAAAGAGTTTGTAAATATGTAAAAATAATAAATATAAAACAAGGTATTTTTCACATCTTGGCTGACTAGTAAAGGTTTATTGAAATTGGAAATGGGCCAAAAAGTGCTTCGACTTCTACAGAACATTAATAACAATTATATCTTTCCTAAAAAAAACCTAATCTGTAATACAAAGAGAAAATGATTTTAATTTTTTTTAATTTATGCGCCTATTTACAATTTACTTGTTTAACAAGTAATTAGTAAAGTATGTGGTTTTACAAGTCATGTAGGGTGTCATGGCCATTGTTATTTTTCCAAATAATGTTACTCTAATGTTGACTGAATTATCACAAGTCATGTGGCCATTGGAATTTCGAACTCCTGATGATGTTTGGTTTATTGGACAGCTGTTCTATTAATTCGTTTCCATGTTTTGTTAAGTTATGGTTGCATTCTTGCAAACCTTTGAATCTCGTTGGGCGCGTATGGGATTTCTAAGTACTTATGGAGAGTTTCATTTGTTATATACCATCAAAGCATCTGCAATTGTTCTAAGTATCTTCGATTGAGATCTTTGAAGGATTTTCGTATGGTACACTCCTATAGTTGAACTCCACAAGTCTATATAAGTTTTAATATGGTTTTATACAGAAGTGTTTTGTCTGCTAGAGAAAATTGAGATCGTTTCTCAATTAGCCAGTTTATTTGTTTAGTTTTAATGTCAATCTGTTTTTGCTTAGCCTTAATGTGTGTATCCCAGTATAACTTTTGATCTAGATGCAAGTCTAGATATTTTGTGTCAGTTTTGTGGTGTATTGGAGCTTCATTGATTCTGAATTGAGGACTTATTACTGATCTGTTGGTAAATGGCATTAGTGCTGATTTGTCAGGATTAAGTGTAATGCGCCATTTGTTGAGCCGATCTTGGAGGTATCGAGATGAGTTTGTAGGTGTTTTGCTGCATCATCTGGTATGATGTTGGCGTATCAGAGGTGTAGGGTAGATACAACAACTACCCTGGGGCACACCGGACGTAATTTGGTAGTCAGACGCTGTGTTGCTAATCTTAACTTGAAAAAACTTTGCAGATAGATAAAATTTAAGCACAAAGTACAATTGACTTGGGAAGTATAACTTGATTTTGAATAGCATGCCCTTATGTCACACTTTGTCAAAAGCTTATCGTATATTAAGTAATTAAGAAGTTCGAAGCTCGATTTTCAACGACTTTGGTGTATTATGCTGTCCAGCTCTACAGTTTCGTGATTTGTTTTAAGCAATAGCCTTTTTGAAGATTAAGAGCAGGAGACTGATTGGTTTGCAGGGAGAGGGATGGGAGGCTGTTTTATCGGGTTTAGCTGACATAATGATCTGGGTGAACTTCCATTGGAAAGGGAACAATTTTAGCCTTCGGATACCATTGTAAATGATAGTGAAGAGCACTAGAGCTTTCCAAGGAAGATTTTGTAGAACTTCTCCTATTATTAAATCGTAACCCGGGGTCTTATGCGTATTTGTAAGTTGGATTTGTTTACGTACCTCGGCCGGAGAAAAATTTGATTTTTTTAATTGATTTAGTTTATTACAGGAATAGAATAAAATATGACGCAAAATTAATAAAGAACAAAATCTATTATTTTTCAGGGAGATACAAAAAAACTCTACAATTAATTCCAAGAGAAAGTTAAAAACTAAAAACTAAATAAGCAATAATAACGTACAACAAAGCACTAAAACAATAAAATTAAATTTTTTTAAAATAAAAACTTTAAATATAAACTTATTAAACAGAAAAAGTTAAAAAATATCATCTCTGTGTTACAGCATAATTAAAAGAGTATAGTGTTTTAAGTTATTCCTCTTTTACAAACATTTTATTAGTAGAGAGAACAAACATACAAGCTCTATATTTTCTCCATCAAAGAGTTTTATTAGTTTTTATGTTATTATTATCCACGTACGTGATCTAATGCTGAAAAAGTTTTTTCATCACAATGAAGAAGAAATCAAGCGTCTACTGCCCGCGCCTCCTCATCATTACCCTATTCATCCAGACTTTTCTTCAGTTTCGGAGAAAGAGGTATAGAGCGGATCCGTTAAATTCCCTAAAATTTGAAAAATTTCAGACGCTTCCTACATTTATCGACTACTGAAGACGAGAATTGTCATGTTAACTAAATCGGTTCGGGGATTGATATGACTTGCTGTAATGGAGTTCGGAGGTTTTCCAAAGTGTTCACATATTGTCTGCCGTTTCAATATAGACCATGCCATTTCAGCCCCAAAAAACGATTGTTGCCACTTTTCTTGATGAAGTAAAATCTTTACGAGTTACGAAAGGTCTTATGTCAGTACTCCACTGTTCTCAAGGTCGTAATTATGTGCTCAAGATTCAGTATTAGTTACAATCAAGCGAATAAAACCCTCAGATTGGCGTTTGTATTCATACAAAAGTTGCTGGCGAATCTCCTTCTTGCGCACTTTGCTATAGTCAAAGTATCAATAATTTGGTAGGTCTGTTTAAGCCAAATTTTAAAAGTCTCAGCGATATTCCTTGGCTATCGTACCTAATCATGCAAATTTGTCATGGTTGAAATTTTTCTTTTATACTGCCTAGCAATATTGACATCCAAAAAGCGTTATCATAAACATTCATCGGTAAATATCAATGAGTGCGTAATCCCCAGCCATTTAAAAATTCACTAACACCGCATTACTTCAATTGAATAGGAAAAATAATTTTTGCAAAACTTGTGGTAATCATAACCAAGGATATCAAGATCTTCATGAAAGAAAGAAATCTCTCGTTTTCTCAAAAAGTTTTTGTTCAGTACAGGGTTAAAATGGCGAGACAGAAGAAGTGATTACAAAATTTTAAAATATTACGTCAATCAGACCGAGTCAGAGTTAGATAATCTAAAAGTCGGTTAATTTATTGGCGTTGAAAACAAAGAATTGATCCTATTGCAGTATAAAGTCACTATTATAATAACAAGCTTGATTTCAGGGTTTGATATTTAACATTTAAGTCAACAATAAAAAATTACACTCGTGTAACAATTAGCTAATTAGTTAATAAACTGGCTCTACTTCATTTACTTTTAAAAACGCTTCTCTACGCTTGATTTGAAACGTTTCTGGTATTCTAGAATTTTTAATAACCATAAATTCCAAGAAACGCTGACTTTTTGGAGCCGATCGCTGCACTGCCCTCTCCTCAATGCTGTTCTGTCTCAAAATTGGAATTGTTTTTAACTCCTGTCTAGTAATTCGTGTAGGAATCAATAGGGAGTTTTTAAACTTGGAGTAGGAATAACAATTAACCGTCTTCAGTGTGTTAATCTGATGTGATCAGAGACGTATGGTTTCTTGTACCGATTGTACGATTCTACACGTCTTACCAACCCAATACTTCCACAAACTGCAGGTTGCTGCTACTGCAAGTCGATCAAGCTGTTGAACAGTTTTTTAAAGACAGATGCTAATAACCTTCACAGAGAAATTATGTTTTGTTATGCTTTGATTACTTTCAAAGTCGGTGTTTTGATGCATCGTTTTGTTGGTTTTCGGGTTGTTAGACCGTGGTCGGAGCTCAAAAACAAATTTAATTTTTAGATTTTCTTATGAAAATGCCGCAGTTGTGGACGGAACGCCAAAGTTTCGAAGCTTTGACCACGGCCTCACAACCCGAGGACCAACAACACGACGCACCCTAGTTGTCACCCCACAATCTTATCTTTTGTTTACTTGTGAGTCTCTGTTTCAGTACATTAACAAATTTCTACCTTCTGTTAATATGCATTATCTTTATTTTTTCTTGTTTTCTATTGGCATACATTCAGGTAAAGTGTGCTTAGTCGAACAACCCAAAATGACTAGAAAACTTCTCGACTATTGTTTTAAGAGTTGTAAACTTGTCTTGTCAACTTTAACTCACTTGATAAAGTAGTCCAAGACAATAAAGAAATGAAGACACCTTTGTAGCTGCTACTTCTTTTGTTAGGCATTAGACATTGTTACACCATTATGTAGATGATATAAAACCAAATTCAAGATCTAATCTTCTCGATAAGCTCCGATCAGACGAGTTCTTCGCATAACGATTTCTCTTCTCTACGAGCGTGGTCCCATAAGTACCCGGCCTGACCCTAGATATGGCGGTAGTTGTTTAGATTGTGTACACAATCTATAAAGCATATGTTTCAAGTTTGAAGACGCCACGTTGTTTAGTATTTGTTTGCCAGCCACCAATAGTGAACGTTGTCACTCAATTTGTGAAAATGGAGAAAACTGGCCGTCGTTATGTGACACAATACTTTTATTTGAAAGGCCTCAGCCCAACCAATATAAAAGCTGAACTGGATTCTACTCTGGGTGAGTCTGCTCCTTCGTTTACAACAGTAAAATATTGGGTAGCAGAGTTCAAACGAGGCCGTAGGAGCTGCCAAGACGAGCATCGCAGTGGTCGTCCAAATGAGGTGACGACTCCAGAAATTGTGAAGAAAATCCACAAAGCGGTACTGGATGATCGTCGACTGAAAGTGCGCGAGCTAGCAGACATAGGAGGCATTTCAAAAAGTGCGGTGCATCGCATATTATCTGAAAATTTGGACATGAGAAAGCTGTGTGCAAGATGGGTGCCGCGTTTGCTCACACTCGAGCAAAAAAAGTGTCGTGAATATGTTTCAATTGAGTGTTCAGCGAAGTTTCACAGCAACAAAGCAGAATTTTTGCGCCGTTTCATAACCATGGATGAAACATGAGTCCATCACTTCACACCCGAGACAAAACAATAATCAAAACAATGTACTCAAAAGGGAGAACCGGCTGCAAAGAAGGCGAAGACCGTTTCATCTGCAGGCAAGGTCAAGACGTCGGTTTTTTGGGATGCGCGTGAGATAATTTTCGTTGACTATCTTGAAAAAGGAAAACTATCAACGGCGAGTATTATGCGAACTTATTGCAACGTTTGAGCGAAGAAATCAAGCAAAAACGGCCGCATTTGGCTAAGAAGAAAGTGCTGTTTCATCAAGACAATCCACCAGCTCACAAATCCGTTATTGCAATGGCCAAAATTAATGAAGTAAAGTTTGAACTGCTACCTCATGCACCCTATTCGCCAGATTTAGCCCCCTCGGTTTATTTTCTGTTCCAAAACTTGAAAAAATGGCTCAGTGGTCAAAGATTTTCCAACTATGAAGAAGTGATGTCGGCAGTTAATGGCTATTTTGAGGAGCAAGACAGTTCTTATTATAAAAAGGGTATCGAACTTATTGAACATCGCTGGGAAAAATGTATAGAGCTGAAAGGAGATTATGTTGAAAAATAAATATACTTTTTCTTTGTTGGGTACGGTACTTCTGGAACCACCCTCGTAGTATCTGCTTGGTTTGGGCTCACATTCCTGCTACTGTCGTAACTCCTGCAACCCGTTACTACCTTACTTCGTTACTGTTTACAAGTTTTTTATTTTTAATTTTTGTTATTCTTTTCCTTATTTTCTTCCAATTCTCGCAATTCTTCTCTTATTCTTGAGTGTAGTTTAAATTTGGAATTTTTTAAATTAATCAAACGTTTTTTAAAGTTTGCTCTTAATGATTCTTCTTTAGTTAGAGAGATTGCTGTATTTATTAGGAATATTGCATTTTTGCTCTTTAAATTTTTGGTAAGGAGACTGCTTCTTCTGTAAAAATAGTTCAAAGACAAACTGATAGTTTTCTAATCAGAGAAATAATATTATATTTTAAAACTTCAGTCTGTTAAATCTTTGCATATAATAATAATAGTTCCCCCGTAATAGGCCTCGAAGGCCCTTTGGGGTCGTAACAGGATAGATCTGCTACAAATCTAGAGCAGCCTACGGTACACAAAGGTAGTAACGTGGCCAGCGCTACGTACCGACCCCGCCTATTATTACCCCAGAGTTTGACCTCCAGGTAGGTACTCATTTATTGCAGCCTGAGTCGAGCTTGGCCGTAAAAATGCCAGCGATCGAATTGGCGAGAGCGGGATTCGAACCAGCAACTCTTGGTTTCCGTAGTCTAGCGATCTATCCACTAAGCTACCACGGCTCTCATCTTTGCATATATTTTTGTAAATATATATGACTGCAACAAAATTAGTGTTATCCATATACTTTTTGATGATATATTATACAACATCCCCGATCCTAAGATTAATAAATATTTTGAGTTTGACTTATGTTGCTACCTTGGTTGAGTCTGAATTTTTCCATTGGTCCATCATAGTTTCTAATGTTTTACATTGTTGTACAAGCTTAAGAATTTAATCCTGTTCAACCACCACACTAGATGTTGATTTTTCTAAAATTTGATTGCTTCTTTGACTGTCCTAACTTGAAGTTCTCTGTGAAGATATTCATTTCGAACATATCAAATAGTATTTGCAAATATTTCTTAGCCAACGGTTTTGGGATACTTGGAGGTAAGCATAGTTATTTTCTTTGGTACGACCCTACAACGGAAGACCGTCTATCGCAAATGGTTTGACTTTCCGGTAGACATATTATGTTTTTGATAGACAACTGAGAGTTTCTTTCCACTATTCAACACATGTTTTTATATTTGAGTTTTAAATCGTTAGTTTGCCTTTTTATATTTTCTTTCCATGATGATTAATTTTTTTATTTATAAAGTTGACAGTAATAAATTTGGTCCCTTCCTCATACGCCATTTCCTAATCTTTATTATTTATTGCGCTAGGAAAATTAGTTGTATCTCTAAGGCGCGGTGCTTGCCACCCCGCACCAGAGATGGCGCGCGACGGTTGGCCACCGTGACATCTCAGTTCGCAGGCTGTGCTCCTACGCGGGAGTTAGAGCCATACTATTATTATTTAAACTGCAATATCATAAGCAAATGTGGTTAGTTTAATGTTGTTTGCTACTCTCATGTGTATAACATAACACTGTAAAGCACTGGTCCCAACATGTTACTTTGCTTTAAGTTCTGAGCATTCATCTTGTTACTTAACTTTGAAGATTCGCTGCACATGTTGTACTGGTAAGCATCTTTTTCATTTCCTGATTAGACCATTATGCTAGATTTTGTCAAAGAAAGAGGGGCGAGCATGTTTTCTTTTCTTCAAAGCGTTTTTCTATGACATCTGGTATTCTAAAATACAAAATGATGGTTCTGAAATACAATTTTTTAAATAACTTTTACTTAATGGGCGATACTACAATAAGCATCATGATCTTGCTTTATTTATACATTTTCTTGGTTTTGAAATCGTTATTACTTCTGCTTTTTTCCACAAAATCGGAATATGTTTTAAGCTTTTTAACTTTTCCTTGTTGGTAGTTGTTTTAGGATTTTCCAATGATCAGATCAAATTATCAGGCTTTTTGGGGGCTAATATTTTTTTTAAATTATTTAACTGATTTTATTTCATGGGTGGCAGGTTATATGTCACGAAAAATTGATCTACTGATATTGCTAAAGTAACAAAAAATAAATAAATAAAACAATTACAAACAGATACGGAGAAGGTTGGGAAATGCAAAGGCAGATCAAATAACGGCCTATAAAAAATTGGATTTAAGAAGGTACCGTAAGTTGCACATAAGAGGATTGAATCGTGCAAATCTTCTGTGGTGGTACAAAAGAAGCTTAAAAGAAAGTGGGTGGTAAAAATTTTCAATTTAATATGCATCAAATACTTTCTAGATTTACTGTTCAATAGAACAGCTTGCCAAAAACGCCATTAAAGGTCCGTTGTCCGAAGTTTACTTCGCATCAAGATTTAGTGCTATTTAATCCGATGGAGATCGAAATAAGTGATGTTCATGAGGCAGGCAGCCTTCGCTATTTAACTTTCCGGGTGGATTGTTGGATGTACACATACTTTACAAGTTTTAAGAGCCGGCCCGATGTTTTACCAAACTTTATTTATCTTGTTTGTGTATGATTAAACGAGTTTTGGAAGAAACCCGGGGCGAGCAAACAGCCAAATTTGGGACCGGCGGCGCGCGTCCCGCGCCGCGCCGCCGGCCGATGAATATTAACGCCGTCATCAAACATTCAGCCCGAGAAAAATCGCCTCGTCCTCACACGTACAAGAACTTATCCTGGAATTATCGGGGAGCCGGGCAAGAAAATCCCACGAAATTCCCCCCAGCTGGCGCGTCCCACGGTGGGTGATGGTTAAGAAAGCTGGAACACAATCATCCGCCGGCGTGCGTGCATATTTCATGGACGTGCTGGAAAAACGTGTATTTGTGTAATTTTCGGCCGGAAACGCACGGCAGGCGACTTATCCCGGAGGTGGCGCCCGGAAGCTCCGAATCAGCGGAGGGCTGCAGATACGGCCGGACGATTTCGGCTCTCGATATGCGTGCCGCTCGCGATCGCGCGCGGCATTTATTGCGGGAATTGCTTATGACTCGCAATGCTCGCTGGCGGGGCGGCGTGCGCCCCCGATAGCGCTAATTGCACGTCAAGGAGCCAGGTCGAGGCGGAAGGCGGCGGGAGCGACGGAGACGGCCGGGAAAACTGCAAGCCGCTCCTCGCCGGGTCCCTTAAAAGATTTATGGCCTGTGGAAAATGTGCAGCACTGCAGCGATACGTTAATAATCTGCCCAGACGTTTATTGTTAAGAATTTATTAATTAAGATGTTAATTTCCATGCGGTGTCCCGGCCGCCATGAAATTGGTATTTATCTTTCGGCTTAATTATTTAGCGGGCAGAGTGTTCGAGCGGCCATGGTACGGGCGGCCGGCGACTCCCCCGTTGATTGGGGACGGGCGATGGTAATTGCTGGGAGGAAGGCGCAAGCGGTAAACAGGCAATTTTTGGACCGCGCCGGTAATGACACGGCGCGGATGAATTTAAATCACAGTTTTTAATAATTCCACGAAGTTGGCCTAGTCCCCAAAACAAAGTATCCACGAGGTCTGAGTAAGTATAAGGCGGACTTTTAAAAGTTAACTTTTCCAAAGTGTAGTTCTTTCAACTTTGACCCAATTACTTTTTCTAGAAGTTGGAAAACAAATGCTGCGCCCGCGGGCCGCGGAGGCGCGGCCCCCGGCCGCTGCAATTAGGGCCGCCGGCCCGATTGACAATAAATCAGCGCCGCGGCGCTCGTCTAATTACGCGATATATAGGTGAGCGGCATTCGAACAAACTTTGCGAGTCGCAGCGAGCGCACTTCCCGATTCTTGGGGCGTCTTTCGCGGCCGACAGCAACTTTAAGAACGCGAGTTGCTAGTGAAGTGTGTAATTAATCCGAAAATGCAGGTAATTTATGCGAGGAATGTTTATTGCAGCCGTGGAGCTAATTTACGACCCGTCACCGCACCGACGGACGGGCCTGGTGGGCGCGGGCGGCGCCGGGGGCGCCAGGGCCGGCTCCGGGGCTCGGCCTTTGAGCACGGAAACGCCTGCGACCTCCTGTTGGCGTTAGTTTCGTCCTCGGCTTTCAAGTGCTCAGCGCAATTGACTACTTCAGTTAAAAAACACAATCTCTGCACTTTTCTGAAAGAATTATTATTTCAAGAAAAAATTTGAAAAGCCCCATAAGCAGAAAAAGGTAGGCAAACAGCTGCAACCAATAATACAGTCTCTTATCTTATTACGTCACTAGCAAAATTTGAATTATAGATAATTTTTTTTTGATTTGTAGAAATTTACTTAATCCTATATATTTTCAAGAAACCTAGTCCGTTATCATTCCTACATTAGACATTTGAAATTGTTCTAATCAATAACACACTTGAATTTGAAGGAAAGAACTACCATAAGGTGTCTTCTCCAATAATAATTGTATTCTACTGGTGAACACCATTTAACATACAAAAACTATATTGTGTACATACCTTTTGGCATACCAAACACACAACTTACACCAAGCAAGCAAATTTGTCTTGAATATGATTAAGAAAAAATTAGTACAGGTAAAGACATTTTATTATTTTTTTCTGTCAAATAGGGACTTACAATTCCGCACCAAAGCTCTTTCACATACAATCTGCTTTCTATATAATAGATTTTGTACAGGTTTGCTTTTAGTTTGGATTTCAATTCTTCTTACATAAAGTGCGTGGATGTACAGCGGAGGTAACCACTCGTTATCTTAAAGTAGAGTAATGTTAGCATCAGTGTAACTGAGTGGTCAAAAGGCTTGGTTGGATTGTGACCAGAATCGGATTCAATCTTCGGCTCAGATGCCTGGCAGGTGACTTACTCAAAGTAATTAAAAGTAATCAACTACCTGCAACGGTTGCCACATAGAGCCACAGGAGCCTCAACCTCTCAGTTCGTAGGTCATGTTCCCACCAGGTTAACTAAATATGACGATTTTTCAGAGTCAGCCACTACAAGAATGTGGGTCTACCATTTTAAAATATGGCAGTTGATTACAAAAATTAAAAGATGACAATTAAAAATTTCACTTTTCACATGTTTATCGAGAAGCCAAATAAAGAAGTATTCAATACAACTTTGCAGATTTTGCTGTTTATGATTAATATATTTATTTGCTTTTAATTATTTGTTCATCTTTGTGTTTCTCCCAACGATCATTTCGCCAATAATCCGTGTCATGGTAGTCGCCTTGTTTTTCAGTACCAACAATTTAAAGTATTCTGTAAACCTTTTGATGTAGACCTTCCAGTTTCAGCAACGATTTTTTATTATTTGGCTATCAATTAATTATTTATTTAGCTTTTCGGCTTTCAGTTTCTTTGACGAGTGTAGGTTTTACACGTCGCATATTTAAAAAGATAAAAAAATGACAAAAAATGCGTAAATGCAGCCCAAACCAGAAATGTTCGTTTTAATTAGATCTGAATGATGCATTATGACTACTTTGAGGGGCAGAAGCTGCACAGAAGAAGTGAAATGACAATCAAGATTATTATAATCAAACAGGATCTAAGTTTTACCTTTTTTCTTTCCATTATCCCCTCTTCTGCCGTTTTCAGCATATCAACTCTACTGTTTTCTTTTGATTGCTCTATTACTAAGTAGCAAATCTTGTGCTTTTTCTTGTTTGCGATTGGAAATTTTTATTTTTGACTTGTTGACGTATAAACATGTACTCATAATTTTTTATTATTGTTGCGTCATCAAAGAACGAAAAACTTACGAGTGGCCATTTGGAAACCCCGTTCTCGAAGTAGTAATAATCAAATATAATTTATTGGAGGCAGATCAATACACTTCGGGTATTAACTACTAAATAATGTAAAATAATAGCTCCTTACGCTTACACTCTACCAAAACGAACTAATTAACCTATAGAAATCTAAACAGAGAATACTACGCAACTTTACCAAAATGAAAACGTAAAACTACCACAAATGCAAAAACAATAATAACAGTGCACAGTACCTTCCAGCATAAATATTTATCTAAAACTGTGTCTAACTTAGACATCATAATCTTACAATTCAACAAAAACCAAAATAATGAACATTAAACTAAAAACTTAAAACTCTTAGAGCAGGAATTTGTTTAAAAATGTGGGCCATTATAAATTAAAGACATAAGTAAAAGCTTTACTACAAAATTGCTTCCTTGCGCCGTTCGGCAGATTGAAAAGTTTCCACAGACTCCATGAATAAATAATGCAGGAAACATTGATACTAAGTCTTGCATAAATATTTATTCAAGGAGACAATTAGTATCGATTTGGGTGTTTAGGAAGCCGATAGCAAAATACCTTCGCTAGAAAAGGAACCGCGCAGTTGCCCAAAAGGCACGAAACGCGCTCATATTCCCCGGACTAAGCCTCAAAGGCGCTGCAGAGCAAATATGGGCTCCCTGGATGACCGCGGCCCAGCCGGCGCCGGTGCCGAAATTCACCTCGACCCGGGTCCGTTTGCGCCGAGCGCCGCGTCGCCCGAGGCCCGCGCCGCGAATTTTCCAGCAATTTCCCTGAATGCAGCCCCTGAAACACGCCTTCTGTGCTTCATCCGCAAGCACACTCGTTGCCAGCAAACACAAGGAGCTCTGATGTGGTCTGCGGTGGGCTTCATAACCCGTCCTTCAGCCTGTCCGTCACCCGCCAGCCTCGTTTACAGCGCCGCCGTACACCCTAAAGCAACTCTTTACGCCCTTCCGTGCCTTTTACTACGGTTTATAATCATAAAATGCGACCAGATTAGCCGATTTTAACGGGCCTGCCTGGCGGCCGCAGCGGAAGTGCGCGTCGGGAGGCGGAATGGGCTTTTCGAGGACACCTTTCCGCAGAACAAAGGGGGCTGCTGATACTTGAGGCCAATTTTGGTTTCAAGTTTTCCTTGCAGTTTGTTGCGTCATTTTTTTAATGCGACAATATATGAATAAACCTTTTGACTTATAACTTCTACAACTAATTTGCAAAATCAATAATATAAAGGAATATGAAGAGCAAAAAGGTCGTAATGTTCGAAAACGGAAGAAAGTATACTACTATATTTAGATAAAATTTTCACTAATCTTAAATAGACAAAATAGTAAACCGCCATACAAATAATACCTCAAAGTGCAGAATTAAAAATAGAAAATAGAAGATAGAAACCAACGCTATGCTAGCAATTTAGTTAAAGATATTCCTTGCTTTTGAGAATATACCACATCATAGAAGGTAAATATCTTTTTGTCTAGTGCGAAGGGAAAGTTTGTATTGCTTCGGTATTTAAAATCAAAATTGATTTTATCTTTTTCTAAGGTTTTGATCTAAACGGTAGCAGCTTGCATTGAAAACATATTTTTATATTGTTTGCATTACGCTGTCTTATTTTTTTTATAATCGCTACTGCAACGCCTTTATGTATAGTTACATTTACCAAACTATCAATTTTAATATTATAAATAATAATCATCATAAGTAACTTTTTCATATACCACTACAGTATAACTCAAAGGAAACTAACAAATAGATAAAAATATAAAATTAAAAAATAAACCTAAAGCAGATTACTTCTTCACTTTACCATTACAGACATAAAAAGAAACCATTAAACTAAATTTCTTCCAACTTAAATCTTTACTTCTGTCTAGAGACACTGAGCCCGAGTAGGACTACTAGTATTTAGGTAGAGGATTAGAGCATGCTCCAGATATAGATGATACCAAGAAAATGAAATGCTGACTGACAAAAAGTAGTATCACGCAAGATAGAAGTTATGTCATTACTGGAAAAAAGCTACAGATCCCCAAAGATTTGTCATCAGACATTAATAGGCAAAAACTACATTCCAATTTCCCCGGCTGTGACACTGAATCGGAAACCACTTCAAAAATATTCCCAAGTATAATAAAAAGTGCTAGAAATCAATTAACAACTGAATTTGTTGATGGGAGATATGAAATGCTAAGATCTGCTAAGAGAAGAAATGTTAGAGCTTTCTAGATTGTCAGTGAAACCTCTACATAACAAGCGTATAATTAAAAATAGATAAATCTGAAATGAAAAGAGGCATGCGCAAAAAATTTACAACGCCATACTTGTAAAGACTAAAAATTGGAATTATGAAAATCAGCAAGGCGCGTTGGGCCGAATGTGCCGGATGAATAATTAAAAAATGTTCTATTCTGTAAACAATGACAACAACCCCAGACAAGGAGTAGAAATTATCATCAATGACAGCATCTCAAACTTTAAATTTGTGGCACTTTTCATCCCAGTGTCCGAAAAACTACCCCTACTACAAATAAATATTTTGGCCCAGTCAAATTTAACGACACCGACTCCAGATGGTATCGCTAAGTCGCTGTAAGTCAATTCTGAGTCTTAACTGTAAGACAATCTGAACAATCCTATCAGATAGGCAACAACCAATCCAGTTCTTCAGTAGGACGAAGACCTAACAAAAGAGATGTCATTCGAAAAGAGAGTTGAATTTGAGGCTAACTAGCTCTTGAGAGAAGTTTTTTCCCGAATAAAATACTTAGTTACAAAACTCGATAGAAGTCTAAAAATAAACGGATTAATGTTAAACGGCTTTAGCGACGAAGGAGATTTTTGGGAACATGGAATGTGATAAGCCTGTGCAGACAAGAGCACTGCAATAGTTGATTGACAAAATTATAAAGCAAATTAAATATTACAGCAATCCAGGAAACACGATAACCTAGTTGGAGATGAAAATTAGATTTCGCTGTATAATGGAAGGAAAAATAAACCCACGAAGGTGAAAAGAACTTTGTTAACGAAATACAGTATAAAACCAAATTCAGGAGTTTAGTGCGATATCAGGTCAACAGCGGAATTATTCAACATGAACATCATAAATGCATTTACACCTGCAAAAGCAATAAAAATAGAAGCAAAATAAGATTTCTAAAAGTCCCTTAAAGTAACTAGAGATAATGTAGAAAAGATAAATACTTATACCATGCGGTGCTCGATTATTTTAATACGTAAACATAGAAGTAAAAGACACACAAATCAAAATTGAAATTTATATCCTACACCAAGAAAGCAGCAATAAATGTTTAAGACTATTTGATCTAGCGCAAAAATTTGACAATAAGTACCACCACTTTACCATGCACAGATATTTATAAAGAAATATGAAAATAAAACGACTAAGTGACAATACATTAAATAAACCATGTCCTAATCAACTTGTCAAATTTCTCTAATATAACAGACATGAGAACAATAAAAGCTGCAGCCTCTAGTCATTCTTTGGTAAACAAAATGTTAATGTAAAAACTATAAAGCACCGGGGTTAAAATACAAGTAAAGAAATAAAAAAATGCAAAATAAATAAACCGAACGATTCTAAAACGGAAGACAGATATGCAGCAAATATTATCTAGACGATTAGAGTAACTAGAAAGGAAGAGCAAAAGAGAAAACGAGACATACAGGTAGTACAAAATCCAAAAATCGTCTAAAGAAATTTTTAGAATACAAAAAAGACGTATAAATATACTACAACAGAATACACAAGTCTGGAAACCAAATTTAATAATTTTAAAAAGTGAGAATTAATATAAAGCAAGCTAATAAAAATAGAAAGTAGAATGAAAAAACAAAACATGAAAAGTTACATGGAAAATAAAGAGTTTAAAAATTATTTCTAGTCTATAAACTACAAAAACTCATCTTAATGACTACCAAAAGCTTTATAGTTCAAGCTTTTGGACTATAAATTAATTAATGCTCAAAATAAATTTTGAAAAATTAAAATATCTGAGAGCATCAAGACAGAGTAACAAGTAGATAAGACTAACTAAAATAGTTTAATATTCTACGAACCATGACAACTAAAATAGATCAGTAAAGAGCAGTGTTTTCAGAATCTACAAAAACAGACTGTGAAAAACTAGAAACGAAAAAAAGTAGAACTAAGTCGATGAGGATTTTGAGTTGTTGGAAACCCTAGATGGGAGGAGTGAAACTTAATATTTTGCAAATTTATATATGTAATAGCAACGAAGATGTAGAAGTATTTCACGATTCAATCATAAAACGCCAGAAAATTAATAAACCTAAAATAAATATTAATAACGGTGACTAACATTAAAATAAGAAAAGAAAAACAAGACAGAAATCTAGGAATTCTCAATTCTGGATATAAAGTGAAGGGTAACCGAAGTACGCGCACTTAGGCTTCAATTGGGTCCATTGTACTACTTCCTCCGTCCCCTTTTCCGTACACCTATAAGTCAAGCCAACCAATCCTTTGGATGAACTTGAGGAAGTCTGATAGAGAGGTAGCGCTAAGGCTGACCATGCTAAGCCAGAACTCCCTCAACATGGATCCTCTAATTGGAGCAAGTGCAGAACATTCGCAAAGAACGCGCTCTGTCGTTTCGTCCTCTAAACTGCAGCTTCGGTAGGATGGTTCGCTACGACGTCTATGTTGTACAGTTTGCAGTTTGTCTCTAGGCAACTGTTTGCAGAAAGCGTTGGATTTTAAATAGCCACCCTTGCATGTTGGCATATCTTTATATTTACCCATCTACTACAATGTCGATTAAGAGTTTCTTGATTTATTAGTGCAGAGTGCGGTTGATAATAGTAGGAGTGGTGGTTTAGGACCACAGGATGGTTGTTTCCAGCCTTATCTTGCCATATTATCTGTGTGCTCGTTACCATACAAGCCAGAATGCCCTTTCACCCAAATGAATTCCAGGACATTATTTGGCACGACATGATTATAAGTAGTCTGGCACTGGAGGATTATTTAATGCCAGTAAAGCAGCTCTGATTACATTTGCATCTTGCATTATGGCCAATACATTTGCTTCGAATATTGTGGTTAGTTTGCCTAATGCTATGCTTACTGGGAGATTCAGATCATCTGAAAAGATACCTGATCCCGTACCCTCACTCGTAGAACCCTGTGGAGTAGGAATAAAAAATGAGTGAGATGGCAGACTGAGTCATGGCGATTTAAAACTGATGGAACCTACAGCAAGTAAAGTAATAAATAGCACTGCTTTCTCACCTAAAATATTTATAAGATAAAATAAACTAAACAAATCCATTTTTAACCATATATTCGTAAAAAACATCAGTAGGTCATACTCAACACCTTCGTTAAAATATATCCTAGCAGACTAACGAAAAAAAGATAATGTTATGCGCGGGTAGATAGACTTTATTTTAGTTAACAAATGCGCCAGAAACTGCTGCTTGTAAGCAAAAGTCTATCCAAAGTCACAACCTATTGGTAAGTAAATCTAAAAATATTACCACAACAGAGCAGGACCAAATATTGAGACCTAAAAAGACTAAAAGAAAGCAATGGATGACAAACACCAATAGACCAAACTTGAAAAGCTAAGCAAACACAACAATGTTCAAAGTGATACAATGACAAATTCAATCAAATTAAAAGTAACCGAAACAACAAATACCATAGTTGACAATAAATGTGTTTGAATAACAAACACAAATAATTGAAGACATAGTAGGATTAGACTGAATAGTTAAAGAAATGGCAGAGTGCATTATCGACTATTACAAAAAACGAAATTGACAAAAACTCTTATAAAAGAAAGTAAGTTTTCGGACTTCGCCGATGTTCACGGCGAACTTCTAAAACTATAAGACAATGAAAGGCTTAACAGTTTTTTCAAAACGATCTATCATTCGAGAAACAATCATTTACAATGGCTCAATCCAACGTTTGTAGCAATTTCAAAATACTTCAAGATGAATAATAGTAAATAGAAAAAGAATCCACAACATAAGCTGCAGTGATGATACTGTGATGTTAGCAGAAAATCTACGTGATTACAAAAACTAACCAATAAAACGTCGCCCTCGAAATCACTAAAAATATTATTATAGAGAAGACGAAATGTATGGTGATAAGTTAGAATTTTATAAACAACCAGAGAATTTGTCCGTTAATTAAAAGAAAATCGAAAAAGTTAAAATATTCACTTGCATTTCCAGCACAATAAACAAATAATAGCATAACTCATTAGAGTTAAGATGTGGGATAAAGAAGAATAGAGCGGCTTTTATAAGAACGTCCAAACTATTTAATAGTCCAAAGTCAAACATAAAAACTAAGATAAAATTCTTCTTCATAGATTTGAGCCTGGACAGTAGCAGAAATCGCAAGTAAAAAAACTGAAGGCTTTCTAAATGCAGTTCAACAGGCATCTATTAAAAATATCTTGTACCAAACATATCACCAATAATATTATAGCAACCAGACAAAAAAAAATAAAAATTATGGATGTAGTAAGACGATGAAAACTCAAACATTTCAGAATTGTGGGGCATGGCCAATATAGACTACTTCAATTACTGCCACAGGGAAAGTTGGATGGAAAGAGAGATCTTCACAAAAGAAGCATATTCTTTAATTGAAAATTGTTATGGTTCTAGAAAACTACTGCAGAGTGTTGTATTTTTAGGTTTATTAGGCTATGGTCCCCGTGAGGGGTAACTAGTCCCCCATCGAGCGGCTCCCCAGGTGGCGGATAGGGGAATGCTCACCAGATATGGCGGGTACCGGGGAAATAAAATACCCGGGGCGGACCAAAACTAGCATGGCATAGGAAGCAGCAAGTACCACAACTGGACTAAGGCGGAGGAGATGGACTCTGGAACGGCTTACCCCCAGATAGTCATAGGCGACGGCCACATAATGGCCCTACCGGTTATGATACTGCGATGAGGAAGGCAACGGAAAACCACCTCATTACTTATTTCCTAGTACAATCATCGTGGCTGAGAACATACAAACCAAGGCCCTCAGTCCCCGGCAGACCTTCAATGGTCAGAGGGTGCGAATAATCCCCGGGTCAGCTATGAAAATTGCAACATGGAATGTGCGAAGTATATTTGGAGCAGGAAGACTGCAAAATGTAACCAAAGAAATGAATCGACTACAGCTGGACATTCTCAGAATTAGTGAAGTACGGTGGCCGGGATCTGGTAAAATAAAAACAGATAATGGAATAATGTACTACTCAGGCAGTAATGAAGCAAAACACCAACATGGAGTCAGAATAATAGTCACCAAAGAAACTAACAAAAGCGTCACTAGTTTCACACCACTATCTGAAAGAGCAATGTTAATACAACTATGTGCCACCGTAGGTAAAATAAATATAATCCAAGTCTATGCACCTACCAATGAGAAAAACGCGGATGAAGTAGAAGAATTCTATGAACAAATAGACACCATTCTATCCCTAACCAACAAGAGCGATGTGAAATTAATAATAGGAGACTTTAATGCCAAATTGGAAAAGGAAGAAGTGGAGAACATGTAGGAGAGTTCGGTCTTGGAATGCGAAATGAAAGGGGTGATAGACTGATCCAATTTTGCCAAGAAAGAGAATTTATAGTAGCCAACACATCCTTTAAACTGCCAGATAGAAGATTATGGACTTGGAAATCACCACAAGACACACCACAGAATATGTGCCGAGATGTTTTAATTAGAAAACGATACAGAAATAGTATAAAGTCGGCAAAAACATATCTAGGGACAGATATAGCGTCTGATCACAATCCTGTTGTCATAAAAATGCATTGAAACTTAAGAAGATACAAATAACAAAGAAGACAAGTAGAATAGAAGTGCAACACCTGAAGGAAGAAAACATAAGAACACAAGTTAAAAATGAAATAAATAACAATTTAAGCAACATGGGAAGACACTCCTTGGACAACAACGACAACATAGACTCAAGATGGCATACCATAAAAGATGCGATAATGAAACCAGCGAAAGAAATACTCACCGAAAGAAAACCAACAAAGAAAAAAGTGGATGACAGACGAAATCTTAGAGCTGATGGAAGAGAAGAAAAGTAAGATAAAAGAGGACGGCAAATACAGTGAAATCCACAAATTGATAAGGAAAAATATTAAAACGGAAAAAGAAAATTGGATGAAACAAGAATGTGAAGAAATAGAAAAGGCACAACAGAAACACGATATGTTTAACGTACACAGAAAGATCAAAGATGTCTCAGGTACATACAAGAAGAGACAATCAAACATTTTAAAAGACAAACAAGGAATAATTATACTAGATGTAAAACAAAAATAGAAAATGGAAAGAATATATTGAAGAACTATTCGCCGATGACAGAAAGGAAGACTATAAAACTATTGAAGGAGAACATGGCCCCAAAATAGCAAAGAAGAAGTCATTAAAGCATTTGAAACATCAAAATGCGTAAAGCAACTGGACCAGACGAAGTTCCAATTGAACTAATTAAACTAATAGACGACGACCAAGTAAATATTCTTGTAGATTTATACAACACCATATACTCAACTGGTATAATACCGAAAGAATGGCTGAATTCAACGTTTATTACAATACCAAAGAAAAACAACGCAAAGGAATGTTGTGAACATAGAACGATAAGCAATAAGCCACACGCTTAAAGCCTTTCTAAAGATCATACACGCAAGAATATACAAAAACTAGAAGTAGATATTAGTGAGACACAGTTTGGCTTTAGAAATGGTTTTGGAACAAGAGAAGCATTGTTCACACTAAACATACTAATACAGAGATGCAGAGATATTAATAAAGAAGTATACGCATGCTTCATAGACTACGAAAAAGCGTTCGATAAAGTTAGACACGATAAACTAATGAAACTCCTAAAACAAAAGAACATAGACGTAGAAGACATGCGGATAATTGCAAACTTATATCGGCAACAAAAAACAATAATAAAAGTAGAAAATCAGCTGACAGAAGAAATAAAAATACAAAGAGGAGTTCGGCAAGGTTGTATTCTTTCGCTCATGCTGTTCAACCTATACTCGGAAGCAATATTTCAAGAAGCACTAATGGAAGAAAACGGTGGTGTAGTAGTAAACGGAAAGATAATTAACAACATACGTTATGCTGATGATACTGTACTTTTAGCAGATAATATTCCAGATTTACAGAGACTTATTGAACGGACAAATGACATCAGCAGAAAATATGGTCTCCGAATGAATTTAAATAAAACTAAATACATGGCAATCACAAAAACACCAGTGAACATTCCTGACATTAGAATAGATAATGTGAGTATAAAGAGAGTAAACAAATATAAATACCTGGGAACATGGGTGAATGATAATTGGGAATACACAAATGAAATAAGGACACGTATTGAAATGGCTAGAGCCACGTTTGTAAAAATGAAACAAATTCTAACCAACAGGGATTTAAGCTTGGAAATACGGACGAGGACAACCAGATGCTATGTTTTCAGTGTTCTCTTATATGGAATGGAGGCATGGACCCTAAATAAAGAAATTAGCAGAAAAATAGAAGCATTCGAACTCTGGATATACCGGCGAATATTGAAAATATCATGGAGTTTATAATTAAAGCCAGCATCAGATAAAATAGACAGATATTTTCTTTAATTATCATCAACTGGGTCGCTGAGCACAATGTAAGTTTTAGAGAATTGAAAAAGAAGAATATTTGACGAAAGAAGAAAAATGGCAAATTAAAATACCAACATTCTTCTAAATTAGACAACAGTAATAATGAATTGGAAGAAACTAAAAAAATCGATTGGGATCACATCTGTAATATCAAAAGACGCTTAAACGAAATTCAAAAGCAGTGATCGAAAAAACACATTTATCATAAATATCAGGAAGTACCAAATTGTATCAGCCAACCACTATATGCGTCTACAGAGTGGCGCAATGGGCAGGCTAGATAGAATTTTCAGTTTAAATCGTTATCCCGGTACCCATTGAGCCAATCAAAATCACGGAGTATTAAATTTTGCAATTTTGACCTTCAAAGCGAGAAAAAATATCGCACTAGATGAAGAATGTTTTTTATCTATGGATTCGTGTCAGGGGGTTGACGACAAGGATATAAAATGAAAATCTCATTTAGTCCATTGAACCACCCTGTATACCCTTCATTTACCTCTATCCACTCTGTTTAAGCATTCCCAAAGAGAGAGGAATTTTCCAAATTGCACAAAACATCTCATCAGTAGCAAATGAAAGGATTTACATAGACACGACACTTATAGAAAAGACAACTCAGTTGCATCTAAACTTCTTAAAAAACTTGAGAGAGAATGTAACTCAAGAACATTTACTGACCAGATAAGTTAATCGACTTTAGTTGCTAGTTGCAACGTTCTTTCAAAAGGCTATTAAACTCGCAATTGAGTAACCTAGAAGAAGAAGTCGAAAAGAGCTCCAAGATATTACCACAACTTATTGTAGACAACGTACATATACGTTGTGTGAACACTCAAAGTGCTCTTTGCAAAACCTATGCTCCACATAATTGTCCTTCTGTGTTTGCTACTCGTAGAATTATTAGAAAAATTGAAAGAACTCTTCACGATACAAAATATCAAGACTTCGAAATGCAATAAATATAGAGAACATTGCTACTGTAAGAGAGAGTGTTGCAAATGCTTCAAAATTATCGATTGCTTGTTGTGTTTAAGAATTAGGGCTCAGAAGAACGATAACTTGGCGTATTTGCGAAAGATTTGGATTTACATCAATATCAGATTGTGTGGGCCCAAGAACTAAAGCCACTGGACCATCGTAAGCGCCATGATTTTGTTGCGCGGGCTTTAGAGCACCTTGAATCGGTTCATAATTTGGGGCAAAAATTTATCTCCTCAGATGAAGCTCACTTCTGGTTAAGTGGATATGCTAACAAGACATTTGTCGTTTTTGGCGTGAAAAATACAAAGAAATTTACGAAAGTCTTTTCATCCGCAAAAGGTCACTGTATGACGTGGTGGCACCATCGGATCATTATTTTTCGGAAACGAGGTAGGAAATGCAGTTACACTGTTTGGTGAGCGGTACCGATTGATGTTAGCAGATTTTTGTGGGCAAATTTAGCTAAAATTGATTTGGAGGACATGTGATTCCAACAAGACGGTGCCACATGTCACACTGCTAATTCCAGTATTGAAGCATTGCAATAAAAGTTTGGTGAAAGGATAATTTCAAGAAATGCAACTTTTGCTGGCCTACAAGAAGTACATCGTAATATTAGACCCGAGATATTGCACAGTCATCGAAAAATGGGTTCATCAAATTTGCTCGTGTGCACTAAGTCGAGGTGGACACTTAAGTGATATGTTATTCAAAATATAATGTAAGAGACTATGTTGCAAAGTAACAAAAATAATTTTTATTTTATTTTATTTTAAAATCATAATGTTGGAAAGCCCTTTAGAAGGGGAATTTATCTGTTCTTACTAAATAACCAGCTCTCTCATATTCATAATTTTATTTCTCTCTTGGAATTTTTTTAATCTCTACTGATTTTCTACGAATAAAAGAGTGCCTTTAAAATTACCGTGCCAATTTGTTGCTAAATGTCTAGCACAAAGATGCTAAACCAAAACCCCAGACTATTAAGTGCTAAATGTCATGTCATGCCCCCGCAGCGGAGCGGCTCCCGCCCAGCACTTCACGTGCGCCAGCTCAATAAAAATGCCGAAGCCCGTAATGGAGCGGAATTTGTTTAAAGTGGGACATTTGAACCGAGACGAAAGTGATGACAACGATCAACTACAGGCCTTTAATTGGCTAACGGTCCCGGGGCACGCCAGCACCTTCGGGAAACGTCAACGCTTAGATTTAGGTCTGCGCCAAAACGCAGGAATTTATTCGAAAGTTGCGTCGCCGCGCCGCGCCGTCCGCATTCGGGTGAAAAATGCCCCGCATTAATTTGGGCCGCTCTTAAGCAGGCAAGTTCGTGAGAAATGCGCGGCGGGGCCGCGGGGCTGCTCTTGAGCATTTCCCACCATTTTTTGTTTTTCGATAAAAAATCCTTGAACTTATGTTTAAAGTTATGATTTACTTATTCATTTTTGTAAGGAATTAACTATTTTATGCTTTGGTGACTTACGCACTTTGTTGCATTAGACCAATTCTTCTTTTTCTATTAGTACAGTGCATATACTAAAAAGACGGCGAAAAAGAAACACATGTTTTTAAATAAGGCTAACTTTGTTCATTTTTGAAATAATTTTTTCTTATTAGCGCTTAAGCGATCTCTAGTAGATGCTGTTTTGATAGATAGGCATTGAACATTTGATAAAAGATGACATCCTTCTTACCGTACAAACATCCAGAGCCTCTCTGCAAAGTTCTGCATCGCATTTACCAACATATCTACTGGCACGGTTGCAATTTCTTTGCAAATGACAACTTTCAGACTGACTACTGCACGAGGATTTTAAACATAGACTTTGGACTTCGAGATAATTTCAAAAGGCGATTGCAGAAAAGCCATTGTCGAAACGCAAAATTACGAGTTGGAAAAATATTTAAGGAACAATCGGTATTGCAGGCTTTGTCATGTGGACTATGGGTTTAGCTTGTCGAAACCATATTTTTCCATGTCGAAGTTGTGGAAGTCCTGCGTCGGCATAGTGTTTGAATGTCACTGTTACTGTAGCCTCTTTCGAAACGCCGCACCAAACTATAGCCTTAGCCCTATGAAGGTGTCGCTGTTGCAATACTCGTGGATTCTCTGCTGCCCAAAATCGACAGTTTTGCTTTATTGAGATAACCACCAAAATTGAAATATTATAAAACGGCATGCGTTGGACAAAATCATCTTGCTAAGACAGACCCAAAAATTCGAGTCGTACGGGACCGCGAATTGATTTTCTCTTTATAACTGGTCTAGTTGTGCGATAGAATTCAACTCATAGCACTATTATGTTATGATCATCGCCTCATTACGCACAATATTGAACTGTTGAACCATGATTACTAAAATTGAACTAAACTACTCCCAGGCAGTATGTAGTAATCGCCGACTTTTTTTCCTAACTACTACCCATTTATAAAACATGTTCACGTACCTACTATTTAAATAAAACTAATATTATGCTACCCTAGTGTCTTCGATAAATAGTACCAAAATGCCAAATAGACCATAAAAACGCCGCTAAAGTGTTTGTATATAAATATTATTATTAATTTTCGCTTTCTGATAAAAAAGGGGCCCTTGTTGACGTATCGTCGGTCATTTAAGGTTTTGCATGTGAGATAGTCTTTTCACAGCCATTCAAATAAAAAATTTGATAAAACAGAAAACATAATTTTTTTTATAATTTAAAATTTGTTTCTTTCTTCTTTCACCTCTTCGATGTACCCTTTTGGATGTCGGATTTTTATCCGTCCACCCATTTCCTCTAATTTTTCTATTTAATGCCGTTTTTCTTCATCTCTTCTATGGTTTTACCCATTCCTTTTGTTGTAACCCTGTGAATTGTTGCTCTCCAAACCTTTCTGGTTAATTTGTTTGGGTTCATCCTAGTCATATGGCTGTTTAGTTGTCTTTTTGTATTTTGCTCATTATTGTTTCTTGCTTAGTCACCTCTCCGATTGTTTTGTTGGTAATTATATCCCATTTTGTTTCTCCTGCAATTTTTCTTAGGTGTTTTATCTCAATTGCATAGACTTTTCTTCAAATGTTATGTCTTTACATTTTATTTTTGTTTTACATAGTTGCTTTTTTATCAACATTAATTTACTTGTCTGTGCATTTATTTTCAGTTTTATAAATACATATTTTTCTGCATCTATTTTAAAGTGCGCTATTAGCGCGATGTCGTATGCGTTAGCGTGTCCATTTTTATTGATTTCAGATTTTGGTATCCTATTATTGTCTCAAATTTTTTAGTTATATTTTTAATCAGTTAGTTAATTACTATTATAAATAGGAGCGGGTTGAGACCATCACCTGCTTGATTCATTTCTTCGAAGTAAACTTTTCTGATCTTCCTCCTGCTATCTGAAGCTTTTTTTTCGGTTTACTATAAGTAATTTACTATTTGCACAATATAAGTGTTGTCGGAATATTGGTTTCTTTTAGACACATCCATACCCACCTCTCTTTTTTCAGTTTCCATAGTCCATAAAAAATTTTTCTTCTATATTTTATAATACCACATCTATTTTTAGTGGATTTTGACAAATTTTGAAGCAAAATTGATAGTTTCGTATCACACAAATTATAAATGTGTCTTTTTAATTTAAGACTATGAGTTGACCATCACAAAGTTGTTATCAATAATTAGTTTTCTTAACTTTAAGTTGCTTAACAAGATTTTATTAATTGTACTAAGATGTTTGTTATCAATTTAGCAACCCATTTCACTCTCTTGAGATTTTTGACAATCTCTGAGCCTTGTGTTACAACCTTTTTAAATTTGGCGACTCAGAAAGACATCGTTTGTAACAGGATGTTGGTGAATAATTCTTATGTGTGACTTATTCTAAAATGACCATGGAACGTGTCTATGACTTGGCTATAAAATGTGTTACTCCTTCTTTCAGACTGTTGCATATTTAATAGCTACCTTATGACCGCTTTTAACCTTGATATTGGTTCTATGATGTTTTGTAACCTTATTTTTAGCATTTTGTGATTCTAAACTTTTTATGTTTTGCAGATAGTGACTTACAGAAGCTATGTTAGCATTTTGAACTGTACACGCCTTTCTAATTGAATATTGTTTTATTAATTTATATCTGTTATTCCTGTGATTTTTTTGATTCTTCATTATTTATGTTTTTTTTATTTTTACAATTACATACACCTTTGTTCATTTAGACTTATTTTAGGAATACTTTATTTTTAAGTGAAAATAATAAGCTGCTTGTAACCATTGACAACTACAATTTGTTTAATATTTCCTAGTTATTTAACTGTGGGCAAAAATTCAATAGAAATTACACTTTACAAAACTCTTTCCTTTTTGATAGTTAATTGGCTAATATTTTATAAAAATTAACTCAATAGTTACAAAAGTGTTTTACATTATGACAAATCTACCACTTACTAAATCTTTTTAGATTGATAAATCTCAAAAATTTTCGAAGGGGCTTTCAAGAGCTGAATAAATATAACTTTACTGGTTTAAGAGAATAATTTATTATAATAGAATAGTTTGACCCGTACTGAAAAAACACCGTTATAGTTTACCTGCTATTTTAATGTAAACAAGAGGAAGATTTTTGCATGTTTTAATATTGCACCTTCATAAGTTGTAATGCAATTAAGAGTTTAAATAAAAAGCTCTAAAGATATCTTTATTTACTGGTAATGAGATTTTCGGACAGCTATAGTATTAATAAAGAACTAATGTAGTAAACAAGTGTTAATTCAGTCTAATAAATCATCTAAGTGAAAAATTCTGTAACTGAAAACCAAATAACTCATTTATCAGGTTCAGACCGGTATTTTTAAAGATAATATCAGACAAAACTTACAAAAAATAGTTAAAATAAGTTATTTTTAATAAAAATTACCTGATAACTATGCATCAATCTAATACAAGGCACATGATAGGGTGATGCTAAATTACAGCTCGGAATTGTGCACGCTAATTAAACAGAGTGAGGATCGCCATGACAGTTTCAAAAGGTGTTAAGAAAAATATTTATTGTAATTTACAACAACAGAATATAAAATTACAAGAATGCTGAGCTTTATTTGCTTTGAAAAAAAGTTATGATTAATGTCATAATATTGAGTTGGAAAGCTAATATAATCTGATTGTATAGAAAAGATTCACTAAGAAATATTATATCGTTAATAAACATACGAAAGTTGTAGGAATAAAATCAAAGAACTAGAATATAGAAACACTAAAGGATTCTGCCCCTCCTCTAAGCCGCAAGGCTAATAAAAAAAAATTACGTACGGAGTCTGTTCCGAAAATATCAAGCTAATATTAATATGCCTTAATGAAAATGTATGTATCTGTGAATAAAGATAACCTTACTGGAGGGTTAGATGGAAGTTAGACGTCGATAAATAGACACATGTAGTGTCTAATTGTCGTATTTTTAGTAACTGAGCAAACTTGTATAAAATATTATACGAAACGGGAATATTTGTCCACAGAAGCTACTCAGATTGTTCAAAAGGATTGCAGGAACAATATGAGTGCAGCACGAATAAAAACATCTATAATCTATTTAAAGTTGGGTGGAAACCTGTTCTAAGTAATTTAGGTTCTAGAAGACAATTAACAAGTAGAATGCCGTAAAATGTGTACGAGCTGCAATCAGCAATGGTGGCAGCCGATATGACGGTAATATTTGCAAGATTTACCTTGGCGCAGATAGTGAGATATTATGATTCAATTTGCAAATATTCATAAGAACAACAAGCATCATGCATTAATTTGATTAGTAAGACTGAGTTTTGGACCGAACTTATCTAAGTCCTTTTAATCGAAGTCGAAATATTACATTCTGCTCTTGTAGAGCTGATTGTACCTAATTTTTGAAAGAGAATAAATAACAATTACAGGATGAACAAAACAACTACACTTTTGTGATAATTTGAGCTTTAGGCTTGACTAATGTAGTTCAATATAGAAGTTACTGTAGTATTCTATCTACTTAAATTATATTTCACTCTTATTGTGCTTGGTTAAAACGTGTAAGTTAAATATAGTGAACTGACTTATATGTTCTGCGAAGTGGATACATTTACATTTTCGTACAACATAAATACAGATACTTTCTATAATTTCAACAAGTTAGTGAAGATTTTCTTTGAACATTTAAAAAGCCAAAAGTAAATAAAACGTAGCTTTTATGGGCTTAAACAAAAAAAAACGCCTATTTGTTTATTAGTCAACATTATTCAGCCATTTATATCCACTTCTGGATAGAAGTCTCCTCTAGATTTGTTAATGCAATTGCCTGATATTCTGCATATATCACTTTATCCAATTGGTGATCTGCTTTTATTTCTCTTGATTTCCCTGCAGGTAGGCTATACTGTCACGTAATGTCACCAGATAGCTTTTCTGAAATGCTATGATACAAGTATAATTGTAGGCAAAAAGAAAAACTATAGAAGCAGACAATCATCACCCTTGACAGTTTTGTAGAAGAAAGGAGTGGCGGCTTTGGACATCCATTTAAGATAAGTAACCGTGTGTGGAGATGTAGCACTGACAATAAGTTGTTGAATATTGAAGTAAGGATTCTGTTGAGAAAGGCTATAGCAGCGGGCGCCCGAAAAATGCGCACAAGATACATAGTATCCAGAGTGATAATGAAAAACAGGTTACCTATGTATATATATTACCCATGAGAAATTAAAGATGGAAAAAGCGTGTTAAGTATCCGGAAAAACGCCAGATTATAGAACGGCAGTACATTAAGAGTCCTCGCCTCACAAAGCCACAACAGGACTAATTGATTCCAATACAAATAGCCACTGTCTATCTTTTGGGATTAGGAAGGAATTTTGTTGCTCGATTGGCTGTCCCCTGGTGAGAGCATTACTAGTGAGTTGTGTCGAAAGACAATGAAATGATGTATACATATCAGCCACCACATCGTTGTCAGTTTTAGATTCTCGGATACATAGTGCTACCTTACGTCCCGTATATGTCAAATCTTGTGCTTGCACTATAAAACAGTAAGTGTAAGGTAATAAATCCTTTCTAACGACGAATTCTGTATAGGTGATATCCGGTACTACAGGAGCAAGCGGATCTATATTATATCAAACAACCAGGCAACTTTAAAGGCTTTATAAACACTAAAGCATCATCTAGACTGGTATGGGAATGCATCAACTTAATGCACTGGCAGAACATAACACGGTGAAACTACTATGGGCACCTGGGCATTGTGGTATCTACGACAATGAGAAAGGGGATGAATTGGCCAGGCAGTGATCTAGTGAGGCTTATATCGACCCAGAACCTGCTTTAGAAATTTTATAGTGTTGTCCAAAGCTTTATTAAAGAGAGGACATACACTCATCATCGAATGTACTGGAAGGGTCGACCAGGACATAATTTCAGCAAAACCTTCAATAAGGGACCTTGCCAAAAGAGAGCTGCAGAACTCCTTAATCTAACTAGGTCACAGTTAAAGACAACCAGAGGGTTTCTTACAGGACATGCGACTGTAAAAGAACACCTTTGGAAAGTTGGTAAATTCAATGGTGACCTACATGCAGACTCTGTAGCAAGAACCAGAAACAGCCTTACATATCCTATGCAAGTGCGATGCGCTGTGCAGGAAAAGGCAATATACATTTGGGAGACCAATTCTGGAACCGGAAAACTTCCAGGCACATCCTGTAAAGGACCTGTATCTGTTGATTCAGGAGACATCAATTACAGATTGGTTGTGAGTTTATTGTAAGCCATAGGCTGCAGTGAACATGGATCCATCAAGGAAAACATACCCTAAGGAGGGGGAAAATGGTGATATGATGCTATATTCAACGAATGTTTTGTATCAGATTTAAGAAAACTACTAGAGCAATGGCAAAAATGCAGAGACATTAAAAGCAAATACCTCTAATTAAATGCGAACTCACTTCAAAGATTAGTGGGGAGAAAACAATTATAGTGCCAGTCATTTTTCCACCTCTCAAGTAATATTTTGGCACGTTTGGAATTATAAACACAGACTTTTTTCAAACAAATAGGCAAATCTCACTTATAAGTATCAAGTATTTTACTAATAGTTGCTCGTCGAAAATTATTCGGGGGTAATTTTTTATGTGGGGTTACCCTCACTAACTTTTATTTCATAACCTAAATATTTAGTCATAAACTTGTTCTATTTCATTTTAATCCATTTAAACAAAATTAGAACATTCTTGCCCGTAACATACTGTAATCTCCTAAAATCCTACTTAAGCGACAGATAATTTAGAACAAGAGTCAATGAAGATGTGTCTGGCATGAAACCGTTCAAGTCCGGTGTACCACAGGGTAGTGTCCTGGGTCTCTTCTTATACGTGCCGTACACTTCGGATTTACCAGTAAATGATTATACTACAATGGGCAACTTCGCTGAAGACACTGTTGTCTTTTCTACTAACGATTACCCACAACTAGCAACCATTACCCTACAAAATCAAATACAAGAGTGGACACATAAATGGAAAATCAAGATCAATGAAGATAAATCTGTACAAGTTAATTTTACCTTAAGAAAAGACCTGTGCCCCCCTGGTTATGTAAATAACATACAAATACCTACTTCATCTTGTACAAAATACTTAGGGATACATTTAGATAATAAGCTATCATGGAAACAACACGTGGTTAAAAAATGTAAACAGATCGATGTAAAACTTAATGAAATGCAATGGTTACTTGGTAGGAAGTCAAAATTACCACTTGAAAATAAGCTTCTTATTTATAAAACGATCCTAAAGCCAATATGGGTTTATGGAATTGAGCTCTGGGGTTGTACCAGTCGTTCGAGTATGGCAATTATACAGAGAAGTCAATCTAAAATATTACGTATGATTTCCAATGTCCCATGGTATGTTACTAATGACACACTTCATTCAGACCTAAAAATTCCATATGTTAAAGATGTCATAATCGAAAAAAGTATTAAACACCACATAAAGCTAGAACATCACATCAACGCACTCCTTAATCCCCTTCTGGAAAATAGGACAAGGCTTAAACGGAAATGGCCTAATGATCTAAAAAATGTCTAAGGAGGACTTGTCACTGGAGAATACCTCACCACGTCAATGAAGAGCTACTTAGTTCTTAGATCAACACATTAGCTCATAGAATTCTATTGTAAATTCTGATTGCTAATAAAATAAATTAATAAAAAAATTTTTAATTCATTATCACCATATTATTGGAAACTAGATTGGTTACTAATTTGATTTTTTGAAAATCAATATCTAGGTTAATATTTACCAATATTGGCAAGGCTCTAACGCCCCGCGTGGAAGCACGTCAGCGAACTGAGAACGTTGAGGCTTTCACATGTTTGTTTTGTCTGCCCGGTCGTCGCGCACCATCTCTGATGCGGGGCGATGTGGCAAGCACCGCGCTTTAGACGACCGCCATTATTACCCCTTGTTCGAAGTGAACGCAGGTACTCATTTATTTTTAATGACTGACTCGCCAGGCATCAGAGAGCTCCGGAAATGGAATTCCGGATCCGTCCGCACTGCAGCCTGCACCTCAACCACTGGATCACTCTGGTGATTAATATTTCCCAATAGTAATTTTAATTGTAAGCTTTTTTGTGCTTTACTTAAACTTAAATGTTAGTCATCAAAGCTCTTCTACGCCAGTTTAGTTATTTAAATACCGTGAAAGGTTTAAAAGAATGCTGTTAATATTGCCGGATGTTCTGTGGTACCAAGAGCTTTTTGAAATCAATTCTACACAAATGATTTATTATATTTGATTATTTTCTCAGTAAGGCTCTGAATTGTAAGCAGATTATTAGTTGCTCCATATACAATTTTAACACTAGCTTGAATCAATGAAAATGTAATTCTCTAAGCTTTTTGTAATATTTTTAGTACACCATTTATGTATATGCCTTTTTGCGTGAAACTACACTACTTTCCAAACAGACATTGGAAAGGGCAGCTATTACTTTCAATAACTCTTCATTACCTTATTTAGTATGTTCTATATTTTATTTTTTCCAGCAGACTTATTGTTTTTCATTTCTATGAGGAAATATTAGGTTTCTCAATTGTTATTTGTGGTAGATGTTCGGAGCCTTGGTTGATTGTTTTTTTCATTTATTTGTGGTGCGTCATCATTTATCTCTGCTATTCTAATCCTGTATAGTTATCTATCGAATGTTTCTGTTTTGTGTCTCCTGCCTTTAACTTTAAAGGTTTTTAATCTTTTGTTAATTTTCTCCTGACCATATTCTTTAATTATCTCTATATTATATCTCCTTTAGTTATTATAGATCTATTTTGAAATTAATTTAAGTTTCCTAACTCTTAAGAATCTTTTCATATGTTTATCTTTATAGTTTTTAGTTTTTGCTTTTTTTGGTCAATTTATCTCCTTTTGTAATTGATTTGTTGCTGATATTGTAATAATTTTAACAGTTTTGTGCTAAAGAGCTAAAGATTTTGGATTATGGATTCCACGTATTCTGTCGTTTTTCGGTCTCTTCCAATACATTATTTTCTATAACTAGTTTTTTTTATTAAATTTTGCAAAATTTAATTTAAAGATGATCATGTCCATCTGAAACAACACGAAGTCTATTTCACTTTTTACTTTTACTATTCGGACTTACTTTCTTAAAATACACATCCATTATATGTGGTTAACGTCGATGTACACGATTTAGAAGAATTTGGCCTTCTTTGTTCCTACATTTCAATTCATATTTTTCCATATTTTTCCATATCTGATTAATCTACCTGGGTTTGTCATTGAAATCGTTTATATAAAGATGTGTTCAAGTTTTAGGGTATCCAAATTTTTTTCTAAGAAAGTACTTGCCCAAGAGAGTCAAACCTCTATAGCTGCTAAGAACACTTCTTTAGGGATCCACTGAAAAATCGCTAATGCAACAACAGCTCGACTGGAAACTGAGTGGCCACGGAGGGTGTCCTTCACTGTCGTAAATTCATGACGGCATCACGTGTCAACGTGTTCTGAGACATTGCCACTCGCGCACCTTTGTGTTTGTCGCTGAGCATCTGTGGGACCAACCTTGAAGAAGCTTTACACATTTTCAGGTCAGCATAAAAAGTGAACTCCATATAATAATAATAATAATAATGGTAAGGCTCTACGCCCCGCGTGGGAGCACGGCCTGCGAACTGAGAGGTTAAGGTTCTTATACGTTCGCTCTCTCTGCCCGGTGGTCGCGCACCATCTCTGGTGCGTGGCGGTGTGGCAAGCACCGCGCCTAAGACGACCGCCATTATTACCCCTTGTTCGAAGTGAACGCAGGTACTTAATTATTTTTTAGTGACTGAGTAGGCCACCCGCCAGGCATCAGAGAGCACCGAGAATTGAACCCGGGTCCGTCAGCACCGCAGCCCGCCCCTCATAAACGGGACCACGCTGGCTTAAGAACTCCATATATTCCACGGAAATGCCAGGTTTAGAAACAATATCACGCACACCTGTCTTCCATAACAACTTGCTCTAGTGGCGCAATTATAGTTTCGGTCCGACTGGTTCATGGCCGAAGCTGCTAAGATTTATTGTCATACAACTCTGGGCCTTATTTAAACTTTTGCATCTACGAACGCACATTTGTAACATCTATAATGCCTTCACTGCATGTCTCACTCAATTTGGTGTTTTATCACGCAAGAGGAGAAAACGGATGATTACATGTTGTTCTTGAACACTAAATGTCCCCATTTTAAGTTTACAAAACAACACTCACTACAATAGCAGTAATTCAACCTGTGCACATTATATGCTGCCGCCGTCTATATTATAAATTCAAAAATACTTTCCTTTTTTTAAATCTTTTTATTTACCTACTCTCACTAGTGAGAAAAATTTTGAGACCTTAAAATTTAAACGCTTTTCGTACTAATAGTTGCTTTTCCTAAATGTATCATAAAAGTCCTCAATTTTTTTGCTATGCGTTTTCAAAGAGGTATTGACTTGTATGATTTTTATTTTATAGTGATTATTTAGGATACCACATATGCTACAAGCTCTGTTCCTTTAATGGTTATCATAAAGGTAGCCATGTTTCTTATGCATCTTATTTAGAGTTATCTTTGCCATACATTGTAGGATTTTTATTTTTAGGAACATATCGCTTGAGGCAAGCGTTCGTACATTGTATTTTAATACATTCAATGTTATTCTGTTTGTTTCATATTTTAGAAAGCTCTTTTAGCTATCTTTCTGTGTCTTTCCCCCAGAATCCGTAGGACTGACTAAATCATTCAAAATTCTGGACGCTTTGTTCTACTTTTTTAAAGTTTGACATGCCATAAATGAATTTTGGCTATAATGGCTTGGTTGGGGTACGATCGAAACTTAACATCTCCAAGAATAAGAATATTAATGAATTTAAGAGCTCACGTAGACAGGGTCGTTAGTCTATCAAGATCTCATAACACATATATGTGTTACTTTGATATAAATTTTTATAACAAATGTACAAATTAAATTAACAAGTTTACTCATCTATAAATTACTCACGACATAGTTAATTTGAAAACTGTCCTTGTATATCGTCTACTTATTTTTGTGCTATTTCTCTGGTCTTCGAGGCATGTCTAGACTAATTTAGAAGTCTAGTAACAGTATTAAGTATTAAGAATGCATTTAAATGTCTACACTAAAACGTATAATCAAGATGTCAATTGCAGTTGTATGAAATATAGAAAAATAAAATGTAATGGTAGTAGTATTAGTACTAACACTCTGGTTCTTCTTAAAGAATTTGCTACAGTAGCACGAACAAGGCAATAAGTTAATGGGAGCCGAATTACCCCTTTTATTGCGAATATTCGCAAAACATCAACACCTGACACTCATTTCGCCAGCATTTGTGGAAACGCTGCGCCGCGGCGGCTCCGGAGTGACAGCTGCAGATAACGTAACAAAGATTATAATTCCTCTTTAATTCGTTAAGGAAGGGCGACGCGGCGGCATTACAACAATTAAAGTCTCAATCAGCTCACGTGACGCTAATTGCCGCAGGTTGCGCGGCTACGGCCAATCGGGGCCTCTTCCGCCAAAAAATCAACCGAGCCCGGCTCCGGGAGCGCCACTTCGCCGCGATTTTTCCGGGCAGGCAATCTACATATGGATTTCTCATTCCGTGCGCTTCTTAATCCAATGCCGACTCTGTGGGGTAAGACGGGACGATGGGGTTGTTGTTAATTGATCTCTCCCCCGTTTAAACCACTGCTTGGCTTAATGCGCGGCGGGCGAGCACGACGCACGTGAAGCCGTGCTGCATAGCGCCAATATCGGTGATACCCCGTGCCAGGGCCCCTCGCGCCCCGTGTCTAATTAACCCGCAAACACTGCACATTATGCGCTACTGTCGCGATACTAAATATTGCTAAATACCGGGCCGGCGTTCTTAGGTGCTTCTTGGCTCGTAAGGGGCGGCTGTCGCGCTTTTGTAATTTCGGCTGGAAGCGCTCCCTCGTGACGTTTCGAGATCAAACGCAGTCTACATGGAAGAAAACGTCACCTGTGTGTCAGTCCTATCGCTTTTGATTGATACTTCAAACTAGTTATTCTACGGGGCAAAAACACAAAGGCAACAATCTGAGAGACATTCAAACCAAGCAAAAAGTTCTATTGTTTATATGTACAAATTTTTTTCAATCAGAACATAAATTCTATATGTTAATTTAGTAATGTTACAAAACACAGATGAAGTGGGTAGAAGTTGATTCAGTGATGTCACCCCAGTTTCCTTACAATTCTGATGGCCATTGTCTTTTTAGTCTTCTGTTAGCGATTGGGTGTACTATTGAAGCTAATAATGGATTAGGGTGTGTTTCCAATTTTGTGAGGTGTTTATTGCCTTTGTCTTGAATGACTTCTACCACGTATAGAATTTTGAAATCCGCGTGTAGAGTGTATTCGAGACGTACCATGGTGCATTTGCAATTGTCTGCAGCATTTTGGATCTTTGTAAGGTGTTTATCTTGGTCTCACTAGTGCATCTCCAGAGTTCTATCACGCAGGTCCATATTAGCATACTTATAATTTTATATATTAATAATTTGTTTTCAGTTAATAGATGAGATAGATCTATGTGTTCTTTCCACATTAGCTTACTATCAAGATAAAGTCCAAGATGTGTAACTACTTCTATCTGCGGTATGACTTACTTACTTTATCTTCTCCCTTTATATCTCATGGTGTTGGGGAACTGAGCCATTTTTTTATATTTCCTTGGTTTCTAGCTAGGGTTCTGATTTGTTAAAATGTCTTTTCTTTTCTCTCGGCGCTTTCCCTTATATTATCTTCCCATTCAGAGGGTAGTCCCCTAGGTTTTCGTCTTTCTCTTCTCGTGTAGAATATTTTTTGGGTATCTCTCTTCCCTCATGCAAACCGTATGGCCGTAGCATTGCAGTTGCTTAATTTTTAGTTATTCTATTATGGGATCTTGTTTCAGCTCTTTCATTATGCTTCTGTTTCTTATCTGGTCTCTTCTTGTCTTTCCAATTTGTGTCTCAAGTGTCGCATCTATGCTGCTGTTACCTTTGATCTACGTTTGTCAGTTACTGCCTAGGATTTTGCTGCATACAGAGTTGTTGGGGTATATATGGTTTTATACATGTACATTTTTATTTTATTATTAAGCTGTTGTTAATCTGGTAATATATCCTGTTGGCTTTATTTATCCTGTTTCTATTTCCTATAAATCAGTATTCTTGCGGTCTTGATGAAGCGGTTCCAGGATTTTCATATACGGCTACGATATCTGAATCGTACGCAAATGTACCTAGTGTTGTTACCCTTAATGTTGATAAGTTGGAAGTATACAAAACATTCAGCAAAGAACCAAGAAAGCTTCCTTGAGAGACCCCAGAATGTATTGGAAATTTGTGTAAAACTTCTTCATGTTTTTGACGTCGAATTCACGTTGACTAAGATATGATTCCAAAAATTTAAAATACCCTGGTGGAAGTATCCTCTTGATTTTTACTAGCAATCCTGGATGCCAGATTTTGTCAAAGTCTGTGATTATGTTTAGGTATTTTTTTCCTTAATTTTATTAATTAAGTCTACTAATCAGTGACATACTTGTACTGCAGAATGAGCTTGTCGAAAGCTAAATTGATGATCTGGCATCCAGTTTTGAGGGTTTAATTCTTCGTTTAAATTTTTGTGCTTCCAACAAACATTGGAGTTCAAGTTTTTGCTTTATTGCTTACAATAGGCTTTCTTAGTGTAAATATGATTTCCATTCAAATTAACTGTATTAACTATCAGTACTTAAGGCAACAGTAAAATTAAAAACGAAAAAATAATAAATTGGCGTCTATGGCTATATAAAAATAAGGAAGAATTTTATTAGCCCGCAGCCGGTTTAGGTCCCGGTTTGAGAAGATTGTGGACAGTTACGGGGGCTACATTAAATAATAATATTATTCTCGATAGTATTTGCTTTGATTGTGCTGTTTAATTTCTTTTGTATTTTAATGTTATTTTCACTGTTTATTCATTTTTCGGATTTACCTCGACGACCGTGAAATAAGGGTCTGATTAACTAATAGGATAAATAACCTACAGTCTAAGCTAAATAAACTAAAAAATGAGCTCAATTAGAGAAACTTTGAATAGCTTATACCTATTATATGTATCATAAATTTATATTTTAACAGAAACGACATGTCACAAATAAATTATTCAGAAACTTTCCAGAATCATCAATCTTTGAGCGGTGCCTTTAAGTTCAAATTTCAAAACCTTTTGACTCATTCTAGAACCGAACGTATGAAAATATGGAGAAGTTATACAGCGAACAAGGGTGGCACAAATAAATTAAATCGTTGAACGTAACTACAATTTATAACAGGGTGAGTAGAATTCAGGAAACATTTCAAAGAGCGTCAAAAAAGGTAGGATGCTGTGATCAAGAAAATACCAAAACTACACTTTCCATCAATCCCAATCGTTGCCATTGACTTCAGTGACTTTAAGCCTAAATTATAGTGTATCAAATGTACAGATGGAAATGGCTTCGAACTCACAGAGTTCTAAAAATACTCGTAAAGAAGTAGACCCAATTATATCACTCGATGACCCCGTATTGTGATGGGTAAACGATGAACTTCGGAAACTGGTGGCCTACAACGACATTCAATAAAACAATGACTCTGAAAGATAGTCTAACACTCAAAAAATGTTTTGTATCAATCAGTTGTTTTATAAAAGTTAATGAATGAAGAATGCACTAAGCGAGCATTAAGTTGTCTTCGCAGAAAAAACACTGTTTAAAAATTAAATTTTTGTGGCAGCTTAATGTTATCAGATGCCACTCAGAATGTTGCACTGAATAAAATTATATAAATTACCAGAATGACAAAAAAATCTTTTATTGTTTATTATATTAAATCTAGATAGATAAAAATATGTACAATTATATACAATAATTATTTTAAAAACAAGGTGGTAGGCAAGCCAAGTGAAACCAGTGGCTTTAAATCAACTTAAGGGGTTTTCCAGTTGATGCACGAATATAAATTCTTGCTTTCAAAATATTTTCAAGACTTGAATGTGTTATGTCTCCAGTTTGGCTGAAAATGCTAGTGTTATTACATCAAACGATCCTCATCGAATCCTGCAAAGCAACATTACGCGTAGAAGAAGATAATATTGAAAATTTAATTAAAGGTGTAGAACATCTTAAGAAAAGCTGGTGCGAAAAATTGCGATTTTAAAATAAATAGTCGATTAGGAGGCTAAAACTTCGTTAAACAATATTTTCATTTAAACGTTTCTGACAAAATTATCAATTTAACAATAGATTTATGCGTCGATTATAGGAAATTCCTTCAATTTGCAGTTTTTTAAGTTTGATGGCAATTTAACGAAATGAATCAGGAGAACGTAGTAGACAAAAATTGCAGAAGAACTATAACACTGCTGAAGCACATTTAGGAATTAATTTTGAAACTAAGCATGAAACCAGCAAAATTATTTAAAGAATAGAAATAGAAGTCTTAAACATATTAGTGAATTAATTTTTTTTAATTGTGTCTGTAAGTGTAACAGAAGATAAGAGATTATTTAGTGTTCTAGAAAGAATGAAAAGCTTTCTGTCACCAACAATGTGTCAGGAGCGACTAAATGGACTGCCAACACTCAACATTAATCATCAGATAGCGCATATTTTAAACTGTTCTGAAATAATAACTAAATTTGCTAATGTTAAAGCGCGCAAAGCCTCTGTGATGTAATTAAATGTTGCAGTCGAATAAATATTAAATACCCTTGATGTTATTTTCTTGTCCACAATTTGATTTGAAATAGTTATCCCGGTTTTCGCATTTTCTTTGAAAGACCCTGATCAGGTACTACTACCAATGAATTCATTATACACTTACAGTACAAATGTAGCCAGAGATTGTAAATACCAAGTATGATTCCATGATTATGGCTTTCACGCCAATCAACTAGCTTTTGTGGCACGCTGTATGGTACCTACAGAAAGCCCTGTTGAACCACTTTTAATGTCTTTATCTAAATGTGGCCTAAAAGTAAAGAGATGGCAAATGCTGTAATGTCGACACATGTCAGCAACATGTATGAATGCTACAGGGTGGAACAAAAGAAGTAAATTCTTTGGTCACATACATCCCCTGCAACTACTCTTTACAACTAATTCTCTTTGCAATTGCGGAGAGTGGCAAGTTCGTTGTTTATATTCTTTTAGAACAACAAAACTAGAACTTTTTTAGTTTTTTAACTGAAAGATGGAATATCTTACAGTCTCACTTTAAAAAGGACTCCTTAACTATAAAAACTTTGTCGACAATCCGATGGAGTGACCGTACTGATGCCGGCCAAGCATTATAAAAACTGCGAGATACACACATTGTTAATGATTGGACTAAGAACAAATGTGAGAATGGGAAAATTTAAGAGCCTTGAAAAAGCATTAATAGTATGTTTCTAGAACAATATCACTGTAAAGTCTCGAAAGTAAGTAAATTAGCAGCATTGACAAAGAATATGAGAATACCAACCCAAAAATACAATTAGAAACATAAATATTCCTAGCACTATTAGAGTCATGAGATGTAGAGTCTACTTTTTCTAATAAGTATGGCAGTTACTAACTGCACTGGAGAACGACTCTTTCCTGCTTTCAAAAGAGAATTACACTTTTTGAGATCAACGTTAAAATAAGAAAAAATACGAGCATTTCACTTTTATTTATTGCAAATGAGTTCTGCAGTCCTTCTGTGGATGACATAGTTCAAATGTTTGTTAATGTTAAAGCTAGGAAGAGAAACGGACGTTGTTTTTTATTTTTCCTTGTTGATGGGTAAACCTATGTAAATATTGTATTGAAGTGTATTTATGTAACAAAATTTAAAAAAACATTTTTTTAAATTTAATTTCTTGGCCACGATCAGACATAAGAATTAGGATCAATCATGGTTACTTATAAAATTAGATATGTATTAAGAATTAAGTTATTGCAGATACTACATATTTACAACGCCACTGCATGAATCCATGAGACAAGTCCAATAGCTTAATTCACTGTATTTCACTTTAGTATTTTTAACAAACTCCACTTTTAGATCACCCATGATATTTAAGTTTCTGAAAAAGTGAGGAGCATTACACATAACACTTCAGACTGGAAGCGTTCAATAATTTGAATATTAGTGTTGGCGGCTGTACTCCACAGTTGTATGCCGCAGGTCCATATAGGCTTAAAGGCTACATTGTAGACGAGTAATTTGTTGCAAAGACAAAGCGTGGATTTTCTTCCTAAAGTTAGTAATATTTATTGAGTTTGAAGCCGAGTTGTTTCTGTTTCTTCCATATATGGTCTTTCCCTCTGAGATGTTTGTCTCGATGCATACCTAAATATTTCACTTCTGTTACTTGAGGTAGAACTTTACATTTTGTAAAGTTACTATGCTGCGACTTGGTTTCATTAATTTTTATCCTTCACTTTTTATTTATTTATTTTATTTATTCTATATCATGCAGCAGCTGCAACGGAGCCTTTATATTTAACCAAAATGGCTTTGTCGTCGGTAAAGGTTGCTGTGAACGTCCGATCAGTGGTAAAAAAGATACGCCTGTAGGAGAGGCACTAATACGCTGTCCTGAGCCACACCAGATTAGATTGGGTCAAGGTCGGTTAATCCTGCTCATACCGAAAGAATTTGTTTTTCAAGTAAGATTTAATGAAGATGTAGTATGGGTGAGGAGGTAACAGAGTTTTTAATTTAAAGAGGAGACTATCGTGTCAGATTTTGTCAAAAGTCTGACTATCGTCAAGGAAGGCTACGGTGTAATACTTCAAAGGATTGATTTATGAAGTGTACCACTAGATAAATCTGGTGTATGGTATGCTGCTCTGAAAACTAAACTGGTGGTCAGGAATAAGATTAAGGTCTTCTACGATAAACAGCGGTCTTTTGACAAAGAGTTTCTCGAATAATTTGCCAAGGACGGTCAACAGCCTATCAGTCTCTGTACGAACTGACTTCACTGGGTGGTTTACCAGGTTTGGGAATTAAGATTATTTGGGCAACCCTCCATTCCACTAGAGAAAAAAGCAAATAAATGTTTTGTCTAAACTACCAACTTCTTTGTAGACGGATCAAAAATGGTCAGACTACGGCGCTAAAAACCTTAATCAGGCTCCGCCTGTAACACTGCTAGCAATACACGGGGATTGTAGTCATTTTTATGTTTTTCAAATTACCTGAACTTTTAAAAATGTATTTTAATTTAGTAAAATCAGAATGGGCCTTATTGGCATTTAAACATTTAATTTGTATGTAAATTTAAGCTCCGGTAAGTTGTTCGCAAATTTAAATTGGGATCAGTACTTTTTAACTTAATTATAGGTCGCTGAACATTTCCTTCGCAGCTTGTATCGCAAAAATGTAGTGAACAGCGATTAAATTTTCACATCACCGAAGAAATCTCGCAGTCCACATAAAGTATTGAAGTTCGTCCGTATCAGGCTCTCAACCCGTAGACGGGATGCAATTAAGACAGCAAATAGCGAGCGCCTATATTTATTTCCAGAATTAATTCCCGCCGTCCTCGTCGCCGCTAATGCAGGGCCATCCTGCAGCGAACGCCTCCGGCAAAAAGGCGCGCCGAAGACGCATTAGCGCCGCACCGGGAAGGCACGGGCGCAGCCCCGGGCAGCGCGACCCCCTCGCAACCTCGGCTACCATCCACATACCTCCGCGCAGTATGTTCAACACGGATCATTAGGGCAGATCGGCCGAATATGAATGCTATTATCCGGCCGTTATTTGCGTCCCGTCGCAGGATCTTCCTTGCGCCCCAATTACTAAGGATTCATTAGCGGAAATCAAGAACCTTCTTTCCTCCGTCGGCGCGCATCTGGGCCCTAATGAATGTGTGTAGCACACGCTCGTTTATGCATAATTGCTATCGATCTCTTGTTGCACCGAGCGGCACGGCGCTGCAGTCTGGGCCGGATAAAGGAAAAGTTCGCCGCCGAAGGACGGCTTTCGGGATCAGCCGAAAGTTCCACTTCGGAACCTTGTATTATTCACTAATTCAAACTTTCGGCGAATTTTGAAGGTTTTCCTTAATGTGCAGTCTAGAAAGTTTCCTCACATTCGCGGTGTCTCCCTCAGAAGCGGCGTTCGCCTGTGCTCCGGCGAGCCGCGGTTTCGTGCGTTCCTCCTCTGGAGGATGTATGTAATTAAAATGCCGTATAAACAAAAACTGGAAGATTTTTACAATCGCACATTTTTTGTTAAACTTACTCCTAGCCGTGCCTTTTTAGGATTTTTGTCATTATCCTTAAAATTACGAGCAAAGATAAAAAGGGGATTTTATAATTAGATTACTGCGAAAGTTAATTTCACTGATAAAAAATTGACTGTGTTGAAAATGAGAATTTAATGCTTTTCCAACAAGGTGTCTGAATACATTTTACAAGAAAACCCAATACTGAGTACCGAAAACCCTATTTATGGTGACTAGCATCGGTTCTAGTAGTGGCAGGTTTCGAGTATTATTTAAGCAACATATTAACGATATTAAGTTTGTAAATTATACACTTGAGAGCATTTGTCGTGCATTAGCATAAAAACCTCACCAACAAATTCCGAAAACCTCCTCCGCGTCCTCCACTAGGCACGAAAACCAACTCAGTTTTTCCATGCATGGAAATGTCCGTCCAAAACATGCAAGAGTCTTCTGGAATCCAGCAATGAGCAAATCGCTCTCCTGACCTTCTATAAACCAGACGTCTCCTATCGTTGCCATGTGGGCAGATCCTGGACTCGTTGGTAAATATCTGACTCCTATAACCAAGGTCCCAATCGAGATGTTTACGAGCAAATTCCAGTCACTTTTGATTTTAGACTGCAGTCAGCTTGGAACCTGTAGCTGCCTTTTTTAGGGTCTTCTTCTTACTATCCAAGTTCTGGTGACCACATCTCTGAACGCACTAGCTCTTGCTTGAGGTCAACGCCAGTCATATGTCAATTTCAGAGGATTATTGAGACGAGAAATCGATCGTCTCTCCCCGTTGCCACGCACCTATAGCCACCTCCTTGTCGGTGGACGTAGCCACCGGTTCCCGGTACCGACGCCACACTCTCGACACAGCGGATTGACTCAGATTTAGTCGATTTGCCACGGCCCTCTGACTGAGGTCCTCTCTCAACAATGCAACAACAATTACCAAATACTGTAGGCCGCGCACATGAGTTTCAATTAGTAAGAGTCGCAAAACCCGGCTCGTGATGCATATTTTTTGAATGCGTCATCCGATTAATGCAAGAGTTTTTTAAAGCTCAATAATAAAGACACTTGCATGTTAATATTTTTATTTTCATTTTTCTTGGACTTAAACAGAAGACAAAAATGCGTACAGCTTTGGACTTTCGGTAAAACTTCCGGAAACCTGTGAATTTTATATTGATTCAAATTAGATGCCATAACAATGTTCGAAAATCTCTTTTTGCAATTTTGAAGAATGGCAACTTTTATACACTACTCTTCTTTGAAGAGAAAATGCAAGTTGACAACTAAAACCTTGCAAAATTAATAAATAGTGTAAGACAAATAAATGATTATATTTACAAATTTTCTATAAAGATCTACATTTATTCAATAATATGTGGCCCCACCTCAAGCTCTTGTAACTCCCGCTATTCTTCTTTGTATTTAGTCAAACAGTCAACTAATGGTGTAAGTGGGCCAAATTCTTTGAAGCTCGTGGATACCTAATTTACCTTTCGCACAATAATATTTCAAATATTTTCGATTGGTAAAAGATCAAGTTTGCACCCTGTCTTTTCTAAGAAAGTTTAACGTGTTTGGAGTCACACGTGGTCAAACGTTATCTTATTAAAAAAATTGCTTGGATCGTTCTCTAAAGGAAAGGAAATACCCCGCTGTGTAAGACCGCGTCGATGTAGATCTGACTGATTTAACTCTGACTAAAGGTGATCTTATTGATAATGTACTCTTTATCTATAACAAGACATTCTTAGACCGTGTAAGCTACACGTTTAAAACCTATTTGGTTGGTAACACTTTTGTGGCTATTCCCTCAAATCTCATACAGCTTTTGCAGCTGTTTTCCTCTTTTCAACTAAATTTTACGTTTTTCGTGATTTATCAGGTTTTGCTGTTCTAAAGCCTCCTTCACTTCATTTCGTCAAGATCTTCTTGGTCTACCGCGTTTTCTTTGTTATGTTGGACTCCCAAGTGTTATCGTTTTCATCCGCTACTCTTTCTAAGTGACTGTACCAAATTAATTGTTTTCCCAATGTAATTAATTGTGCCTTTTTCTACATTCATTTTTTTAATTTTTTAGTTTGTTATTCTGTTTCTTTGTGTTATTCCTCAACACTTCTTTCAATACCCCATTTCTATTGCCGTAATTTTATTCATGTTTGGGCCCATCAGATCATTATGCTTTGTATCATGGTATTGAATTGTTTTCGTTATATGTTTATCCCATAAGATAGAATTTAATTGTCAATTGCTTTTTCTTGGTTGTTCCCTCTTTATGTTGTTGCCTCTTTGTTATCATGGATCCTAAATACTTTGATTTATTTTTACTTTTTATTTCAAGATTTTCTTGAATTTCGTTATTTTGTAGGTTTTTATCAATTGCTGGTATTTTTTTTTATTAAAATTTATTACTAATCCTATTTTTCCATATTCTTTTTAAGTTTTCACGGCTTATATTCAATGTATAAAGGTGTTGATTTCTGAGTACAATTCCATACTTCAACATTTCCTTTTCCAGATTTTTGGTGCTTCTTCTTAAGGTTCCTATCCGGTCCGGATATTGGCAACCTTCCAGGCCATTAATACTTTGGTAACTACGTCTCTGAATAATTCTGTTATGTTTTTGCCAAAACATGTTCTCAAATTTTTAAACCGTGTTATCTTTCTTGTTCCGGGCCTTTCCTTTTAGTGCATTAGATAATGTAGAGCAACTTTGTAAGGGGGATTTCGTCCTTTCAAAATTATTGGTAATTTGTCTTTCAATTTTTAGAGTGATTTAATTTCAGTTATATAGGTTTTCAACGACGTTTATTATTTTGTAAGGTGCTTTCGTAGCTGCATATCATTGTATGCATAAGCTTTTTTATTGCTATCTATATATGATTTATGGTTGATCTCCCTGCTGTAAATTTAGCCGGTTTTCCTATTTTTAATGCTATCCTCCAGTTTATTTCCTATTTCTTTACCATAGATTTGCCACATTGTTGATAATATACTTATTCTCCTATAATTACCACACCTTTTCGATCTTCCCTTTTAAAAATGTTAGGTACGGCTGTTTACACTCTAGAGGTATTTTTTGCTAGTTATAGTTCTCTGAAACATTTTATTTATAATATGATAAAGTTTTATAGACATATAATTAATTAATTAAGGTGAAATTATTCTGGATTTTAGTGATTTATTGCTTATAACAGATTGTATTGCCTTGGTTTTCTCTGCTTAATTAATAAAGATTTTATCTTCCTCTTAGTTTTGGGTATCTTCTTAAGAGTTAAGAGTTCTTCGTATTATTTCTTCCATTCACCTTTTTTTATATAAAATATATGTACACTTTTAATTTTTGTCTCTTGCCACAAAGCTTTTTACTCCTACAAGGAACCATCGAGATACCTTAGTTTTCTTCTTCCTTTTTTCTTATCAGCTATGGTAAAAAAGGAGGTGATAGCACAACAGGTTTATAGTAAATTTATTTAGCTTAAAACAGAAAGGATTGAAATGTGTTACGTCCAAGTACTAATGATAAGAGTTGTGCAAAAGAAAATTCTCTTCTTCTTCTTCTTCTTCCTGCTTTCGATCAGACAATGTCTTGTTTGTTCTGATCATCTTGCCTTTTGGAACGTAGATGTCCAGATTTTATACCACCGCTTTGGGTGTTTTCACAATGGTCTTCTAGTATCTAGTATTTGTATTTTGATCCACTTTGCCAAACGCTTGTGTCCATCTTCTCAACGTCAGCTCTCCAGTATCGTCGTCGCGATCTCGTCTATTTTACTACGTCCTGTACTTCAAGCTTTGCTTTTGTTGCATCAGTTCTTGTCTTATCCTTGAGGGTAACTTTTTTAATAGGTCTTAGAATTTTTATTTTCGCTGTTCTCATATTTTTTTGTTCTTGTCTTTTCCGCCCTTATGCCTGCGACATGAATGAGTACTAGTCCGACGCATGTTTTATATAATCTAATTTTGCTCTTCGTCTTTATATGTTTGTTTCTCCACATTATACCTCCAAGATAGCCTGCTATACTTGCTGTTTTGTGGTTTTCTATTCTAACTTTTGGTGCCAGATAGTTGAATCTCATTATTTGTTGGATAACCTTGTTGAAAACACTCGCATGAAATACGTTTTAAAAAAGTTTAGCAGCTAAATAGCAACACAGCCATGATAATATATTAACAGAATAGTTTTCAACTTGGCAATTTTTATTACCTTTTAGGAAAGGTAAGATTCATAAAAACTTTATGTGGCGATTACGGATTTTATGGTTAAAAAGTGACCTGCTACATGGTACTTTTAAAGCGTAGCGTTAGCTGCACTGATGCTCCAATTATTACGTTCACTTATACATATTTGAAAAGGCCAGCCAACTTTCTGGCCTAAACCCTTCAATTTTTAACGCACAACGTGGGCATCCTTGTATTTTTAATTTCGATTTAATTAACAAGTTCGGCCGGGCCCGCGGCTCGCAATTCGGCGAATTCCCGGTTGCCGAATCCGGCGGCTCGGCACCCGCGATCTCTTCGCGCGATGATCCAGCGCCCCGGCGATGGCAGAATCCATAATTAAACTAATAATTCTTTTATGGGCCAGATCCTTAAAACTTCGGCATTACCGAGGTGCGCCGGATTTTTACAATCCGAAATTAAGCATTTTTACGTGCGTATAATGCGCTGGCCGGGCGGGCGCGCCGCGGCGCTGGCGCCGCGCCTTCTAATAAGATCAACAATATGCATTTTATTGGCGCAGTTTCGCCGCGGCAGATGCCGGGTTTATTATTTTATAAGATGTCTCAATGCGCGCCGATCAAAAAGATATAAAACCGTTATTACGGCGGCATCGGATGCTGATTCGGGTTCGTCCGGGGGTCTTTGTCTACAGACGCAGTGTTCTGGGCGGAAATCTGTTTTCTGTTATTTTATGCATAATCAAGTAGATGGCACCAAAAGATAAAATCAAAATAGTATTTGTCAGTAGTGCTAGATACGATACGTGCAACTATATCATGATAGTACCTAGTTATTTCACCTGGTTGCGAGCTTCTCAATGTACTACGAAAATTTCAACTTTTTGTGACCTTTGGCTATTAGACGGTTGCTACTAAAGTACAATGCTAAAATCTTTTATCGCACCATATCCAAAAATTGAAAAATTAAATCTAGTATTACTTTGGTACGTGATGCAAAGATAAAATTAGGTAACTAGAAACACTCCAGTACTACAAATAAAAATAGAAAAGCTATAAAACAGACAAAGAAAAAAAGTTATCGAAAATATAAAACTGAAAACCAATACTTAGCAAATCAGAAGTGAGAAAACCAGAGGGATGGTGTAACAAGATCATAAGATGGAGACCGTGGGCAGAGAGTCGAAGCAGGGGTTGACCCGTGATGAGATGATCAGATGATCTCAAAAGGCGGCTGGGCTGTATTGGCACAAAAAGGGGCAAAACAGAAAAAAATCGAAAACTAGGGGGAGGCCTATATACAAACCAGGATAGAGAAAGGCCGGTAGAGATGAAGAGAAAGTAACAAATTAACAAATTTAAATGTTAAGGTGAGAGTTGCTTTCTACATACGTTAACAGTAACTTATCGTGCGCTCTCGATTCTGGTGTCACCCTAACGAACTTACCGATATTAACTGTAGTGAATAAAAATATATACTTATATCTACAGCAAACAAATTAGAAATTAGGTAGTAATATGCTCAACCTAAATAAAAGTTAGATATCAATAAACAATTTGTCCAATTCCAACAATAACACAAAATGAGCCCTATTTTCTAGTATAACTTCAAATTAATTTTTACAGTTTTATCCACTCCAATTTTTAATCAAAATATAGCACTTTAAAGCATGTCAACAGCTATAAAAGTGTGTGAAAAAAGAATAATCAAATTAACTATACAAATATTTGTAAACGTCCAGCCAACAAATGTCCAGAACAGAACGACCCTACAGCTGACAAAAATACAATAAACAATTATTTCCAAATGAACACCGATAGAATAGAATGGCTAATGCTTTAGCCAAAGAAGCAGAACAAATATAGTGCTATAGTAAGATTTTTACCAACAAATGTATTTTTATCAATCCTTTAACTTCAAATAAATAAAAAAAATGACAGAAATGTTATGAAAAGAAAAAGTAATTAATCACATTTATCATATAGGGGTGCTTTAAAAAATCTGCACCACACAGTACCAATTCAAGATATAAAATGTAAACTAGAAATAAAAGGTCATAAAATTAAAAATATTATAAACATTTCTCTTTTCGTTGTGGACTTAATACCAAGTATAAACAATAAAAAATATATACTTATTTAATTCTTATTTACACAAAAATTCAAGTTAAACATTCAAATAAAAGAAAACATTCTATAGTGCACAATATACCAATAATATGGCCATTTCAAATCATGTGCAAGACCCTAGAGTTGCGTAAAATCTGGTAAAAGTCACTATTCAAAAACATGCGTTAAATTTATAAACATCCCAGAGCAATGTATTTTTTGTAGAAGCTAATTATACTACTCTACACCATAGACACAGACTTAATAAACGTCTTGGTACAAGTTATGAATTCAGAAACCAAAACCAAGTCCGTACACCAACAAAATACCATGCTGAAATATACTCAAGTGTGGTATCACCAGAAACTTATTGACAGTAATTCACAAACATTAATTTTTTTTTGCTGGATTTAAAAGAATGTTCGCTCAATTAATGAATCAGAATATAACGCATTTAAGCTTGTTGTCATTCATTGTTAAAAAAAGAATGATCATAATGGTTAATATACCTGAAACGCAAAAGGATTACTAAATGGCATTTTTAAGCATTAATAAACTTAAATAGTTTTATTTTAGAAACTTACTTTGTATAACAAACCACACTTCGTATACTAAATTATCCGCTATATTCTAAAGCCCATCTTAATAACACATTATATATTTCTCATCATAATCAGCCCAAATTCGAAGCTGAATGAATTTAAGCCGCAAAAGTGGAAGTAAATGCTTTGCCCTAGTCGGCCGTAATATTAGCACTATACAGCCTAACAACGAATTACTTTTTACCAGTATCGTGTGTTCTTCCAACCTTTGGGATTTAAACTTATTGCCGGAGGCAGCTAGAGCTCACCACGACGAAAAGCACAAACCTACTAAGAACTATGGCTGACTATAATTACAATACTGGCTAACAGATCCAGATCCATAATATGTCATTCGACCGTTTGCCAATATTAAAGACACTAAGCAATAATTGATATACACTTTAACCAATAAGAGAACAAATTAGAATATATTCCAAAAGCTTATTGATAATAATAATAAAATATAAGTCTATAGTTGCGAAAGAACCGACCAGCAGACTTTAATGCAGCAGTTCAGTATCTAACCAATCTTACTCAGGAAGCTGCGTGAGTTTTTACACTTAGTCCCGAAAATAATAATATCCTGCTGTACAGAAGAGAACTAGTATCTAAAAAACGCCGAGGACTGTAGAGATAAAAAACATTACAAAATGTAACAATTTGCAATAGATTAATTTGAAAACTTAGAGCAACTTTCCAAAAAACATAAAACTACATTACAAACCGAAGTGAAGTAGACCACTCTATCTGGAGAGCAACTAAAAAACTAAATAAACCCCAGGTTTATAATTTACCACTCTTCAGAATCAAAAATGGTTGGTATGTTAGTCAGATCAGATAAGGAAAGGCTGATTCATTCGTAAAATATCTATCAAATGCGTTTAATCTATTTGATCTATCACCACAAAAATTAAGAAAATGAATAAAATCGAGATGCCCCTCTCTATATAATCTTTCCCTTCAACTGAGATAAAACTAAAAAGTAACAAATTGAGTTCGAAGGTCCAGACATGTTTTAGTAGCAAACAAAATACTCAAGATTCTGTTTAACAAAGCCATCATACTAATCACTACAATGTTTACTACTCTATCCTTTGGAAGTATGCTCATATCTGGATAGTCTTAAAACCTGGTAAATAATTTAAACAAAAACCGTATAAACCAATTAGTTTATTCCCTTATTAAGTAAAGTAGCCAGCTGTCAAATGGAAAACATACATAAAAATACAATGTTAGAACGAGGATTTAATGAAGGCGACTGGAAGGACAGAAAATGCTAGAACTTGAGAACAGCAAACCCTTAAGGGGAGAAAGAGAGAAAGAATAAAGTATTTGAAAATTTGTTACTAAAAAATAAGGAAGGTATAAATCTATCGCCAATAATACCTGACCATTTGTTAATATTCCGCTAAATCCATGCAAACATTTATCGAACAAATAGAATTGTCGATAGAATAACTAAAACCTTAGAAAAGAAAAAATATATTCGATAGGGTGTAGTACACAGGATCAATGTACGAGCTGAAACAACTATTCCGAAGTACATTATTTAATGCTGTAGTCCTACCTATTGAATGGTTATTATTCAGTTATATACATACATAAACAGCACTTCCAAGTATTATTCCATTTGCTCCGGTGTCTCACAGGGTATTCTACTCAGGTCAACCCTATATTTCAAGTTTATGTTTTACATATCCAAGACAGATAACACCCTAATTGCACCTTTGCTAACAACACTGCCATTTTATCTGTTCATGAAGATCCAAACATAGACAACGAACTCATACAAGTACAGTGAAGTCTTGTGAACGTGTGGTAAAAATAATGGCAAATTAATGTCAATAGAACCAAGTTTGTTTTCTTCCAAGTTTCACTACAGCAATAATCGCAGTATTAGAAGTGCTCCTTGGGGGTAAAAAATAAAACCAACTAGCGTCATTCTACACTATTATTGCTTCCTTTCTATGCATTTAAAGCGTATCAATATTATCGTTTCGCTTTAAACAAAATCTGGATTCATCAGGAAAGACTCCTGTACCTACAAACGCCTTTTCGTTGTTGCGCAGGAAAGTCAGTGGTAGTCACAAGGAAGGACGTCGTGCTGTTAATCCCGTAGTGAGTAATCAACGTCGAACTAAAAAAGTAGACAATCGGTACCGCATAATGGTCTAGCATCATTGTTGGGCTAGGACACTTGAAGTGAAAAAAGCTTCCTGAAACTCTACTTATCCTGTAAATTGCTCCAGACCCTAGTCTTTGCAAATGAGTGCCTTCTTTGAACTGCTGGTTTTATATTCGTTCCATAGTACTGTTATGGGGATCAACTCTTCCTAAAGAAACACCTCTTTTATGTAGGTCAAGAATATATCGCATTTCTAATTGATAATGTACCCTTTGTTGATGATGAAGCACTCTTATGTTGTTACATATGCCAAATCTGAATGACCGAGAACAATTTTAGGTCTGTTTCACATGTAATATCTCATATCTGAAAAACGATATAAGGTTCTGAATTTTAATTTTCTTATTATACAATACTTAATTTAACATAAGAGTTTAAATACCAGGTAATCTCTCTTTGATGTTGTTGCCATTTTGATAAACAACATCTCTTACTTCAAGACCTTTTAACACACCATATAAACAAAAATTATAATCTCTTTAATTTCATCATAAACAAACAAGAATAAACTGATATAGACGGTAAATTAGTAGGTAATAAACAGGGCTTAGCGATGCAGGATCCTAGTCCTAGACTAACAATATAAGATAACATTAAAGAAAAATGATAAATCGTATACGTCTAAGGCATATGTTAAATTCATTATTTTCCTTTAAAAGACATCAGTGTAAGTGAAGGCGGTCTCAATACGTCTGCAATTATAAAAACAATTTGCGTTTTCCTCTTTTAAAAACAAAAGGATAATGTTGCAGTTGCATTTGAAGATTAATGTTGAACAACAATTACAAACGGTTTAATATCTGCACTACTTCATTCAAGTTGTAGCACCATTTAAAATAAATTATATTATGTTGAAACTTTGAGATTAGCTTGCCGTATCATAAATTAGAAAATGATTAAAGTTTGAGAACCACACACTCACGCAAGTCCGACAAATCATATATGGCTTACTAAATGAAATGAAGCTCAGGCAAGTAGTGATATTACAAAATTGCTCAAACTTGTCGTCGACAAGAAGGAGATATCTATTTACCCAAAATAATTCAAAGAGTTGGTCGCTACAGTGATATTGTGACATAAATATAGAACCAGTCAGTTGGAAAATTAAAGACTGCGCTTTTAAGCAATACTCATAAATGGTTGAACGACTAAAAACTACTGACGAATAAGCGCTTATAGGTACACAAGTGGCATATAATCAATATTTTATATAAATCTAACCGACGGTCTGATATTAAATACATTTTAAACACAAACTTAGGGAGCGGAAAACTACATTTCTATGAGGGATATAAAGTAAATAAGCATCAGATGAGCAACCTAATACATCTCTTAATTGTAATCAATAATAATGTAGTTACAGTAAAGCGCCATCTGTTAACTTTAAAACGCACTACGAAAGGTGCCCGTTCCACCAATGTAACCTAAAAATCAGTGCTGAAAGGCGATCAAGCGTTTTATATTTCCTATAATAGCGCAAGAGGTTATAAATAGAAGTTTTCACCTGTACGATGGCAAAGTACCATCAGTACAATCAGTACCAAAGAAACTTTTCCACAAATTACAGCAGACACTATGACATTGCTATGTGGTTGCTATACAAATTCAAAAAAAAATTTCTTGCAGCAGCTGAGCCGTCGACCAGAACTGCAAGACGGAATTTTCATGCCAAAAAATATTGTTGTGTCTATGGTAGGATTAGCAAGGCACTAGGAGCTGCTTGTACCGATAAGACAGATTTTTAGTTGAGATGCTAATAATAAAGTGTAGACAAAATAAAGAACATGAAAAGCTTAACGACAGTCACATTTGCAAATTGTACTTCCTATGTTCACGTCTTCAGTCATTTGCGATGTATCTTGAACAAAATGAACTAAAACGTCTTTATTTAAAGAATTTCCTGAAAACTATGGCGCAAAAACTTGTTTCAGTTGGAAATCCTTTCTCTTACTAAGCTAAGGTTGTAAGTTGTTTTCTTGTTATCTTCTTTACTATCAACTTACTTTTCTTTTGCAGCCTTGATTTTTGCTTAATAATATGTTCAGCTTCTGTGTTGTAATTCTCAGGTTGTAAGACTATTTGAGTACCGGCTTTGTCAAGCAAGTTCTCTCCTCTTCTACGTCTTGATTATAGCCTACAAATTCCTTTAAAAATCCAAAGTAAACCGATATCCATCCACACTTACTGATGATCTAAAATATTATTGCACCTTTTTTACATGTTTTCTCCATCGTTGTGTAGGAACCTTTTTTGAATCCGGGTCATCTGTAATATTCGATTCGTCTAAATTATAAATGAAAGAAGCTGGCAAATTATTGAAATTGTGGGCTTTTAATATTTGCGACCAGAAAATGGAAAAGACCACTTCTTGTAACAAAAGCTTCTATAAAATATTTCTGCATTTCTTGTTGATAAATTTTTCTATTTTTACTGTTAGACTTTGTCGAGAGAAATCCCCAATGTTTCCCAAAGTTTCGAGGAGCAACTTCACTTCTTGCAGAAAAAAAAAACATTATATTTGTACAAGAGAATTGCTTGGTATTCTCCAAGGCTGTTAGTTAACAAACTTCCATTTGTATCTCCTCAAAAGCGTGTTACAGTTGTTCTTCGCTAAACTGCGTGGAAGGACGATCACCAACTTTTTTATTATAAAGTCTAACATTGTTTATCTACTACGTTTACAACGTAATCTACAAAAAACCTAAACCCAAAAGACAGCCGGTATCGAAGTAGCCTTTCCGGTATTAAGGTTACCCCCTAAGTCAAAACTCGGTTTACGTACTAAATATAATATGGGAGACTGTCAGTTATCGCAATAGATCACCTCTACTAGAATTAAAGATACAATTTTACAGTCCGCAGTACTTCTTCTGCAGAGGTTAAGATAATTGTCCTATAAGTTACGAAACACATTAAACTTTGGTATGGCCGGTTTAATCATCTAATTTGATTATGACGAACACATACAGAATATAGTTGCAGTAAAAGTACTGAGATATCGATAACTTTAAAAGAGTCCAAATGAATCATAAAATTGTGTCGATACTAAACAAAACGCAGTCACTGTCCGTTCATGGAGTGACTCGTGCTCCATCAGTTTCATTGGCCATATTTTTATGAAATTACACAAAAGTGAGGGAAGAATTATGTAGTTTAAATTGGCTACTTATCTTTCTTAAGTTGCATACTGTTTCAACTTTATATTTCTCTGTATTGAACATTTAACTCTATTTGGGAGTATCAAAGAAAGTTCTTTAATTGGAGATATACGAAAATACATAATTTGATGTAATAATGATCTACCCTTTTGAATTAATCGCCACACGCAATGTATTGGTAGCTGTACATACTTCAATAGCGCAGTTATAGCATGGAGTGGTAAACACAATGAGTTTGCTTGCGAGGACCTGTTAGAAAGTGTTCCAGCTGATGCAGTTCTGCTCAATAGTGACAAAGCTCATTTTCGTTTATCGGGCTGCGTCAATAATCAGAATTATTGTTATTAGGCTCCACAAAATACTCGACAACTCCATGAGCGACTTCCTCATAGTCAGCGGGTAACTGTTTGGTGTGTTGTTACGGAATTCGATATCATAAGATCGTATTTTTGAAGGAATCAGAACGCGCGGTGTTACGCAATTTCCTGAAGCCCGGAATAAAAGAACGTGGAAATGCACAACAATGGTTCCAGCAAAATGGCGCCACCGTACATAAGAGATTCTCAAGAAGTTCTGGAGCAAATGGCTCATTTTATTACATGGCCAGTTAAGACTCCAGATCTGCCCCCTTGCAATTTATTTCTGTGAGGGTACCTAAAGGCTGGAATCTTTTAACGCACACCGTGAATGCTATTCACAATGCAATTGCAGCAGTACCAATGGATATGAGTCGGTAAACAATGTATAATTTTTAAGATGATGTTGCAGAAGTTTACCGTTCGTGCAGGCAATATCATCTTCAAAACTAGCTGATGACTGAGTGACCAGAATTTTTCTGAGTCTGACCCTTAATCCTCTTCTTCTTCGGTGATCTGGGCGGTGAAATTATACTAGACTACTCCCGTACCACTTTATAGAGGGATTAGAATCTTCAGACGTTTTACTTATAAATTTCATGGATGATGGAACGCTGGAGAACAGGTTTTGAGCGCACTGGGAGGCTTACTCTTGGATGCTTGGTATGCCGGCATGCCGGTTGATGTTGACTTTAAGGTTTCTAGGTTCTGCCCCTAATCCCTGTGCCCTTTATAACCTAGCGTGGGATGTAAATGGCCGTAGAGATAGTGTCCGTACCGCCCCACGGAAGAATCAAGATCTTTGAACGCTTATGACGGACGCTTCTGCCGATTTGGTAGTTGTAAAGTTGCGGACGGTGAAGTTTCATGATCATAGAGCTGTTGGCCACTCTGGGAGATAAACTTCTGGATGGTGGGAAATTCAGCATCTCTATGGAGGTCATGATTTTGCACAAACTATGAGGCGTTAAAGATGGCTCGTAAAGATTGATTTTGGACGACTTTGAGTTTGTTGATGTGTGTTTTCGCAGCTGAGCTCCAACTGCACCCGCATACATCATGAAAGGGCGGATAACCGTCTTATAAGTAGTCAGTTTGTTTTGGCTTGACAGTGGGCTCTGCAGATGGATGAGGGAGCCGAACGCTATTTTTGCCGACGTGGCCTTCTAGGTTAACTTGCGGTCCAAAATCACCCCTAAATAGTTGGCCTTTTCTGTTCTTTGTATTGCTCTTTTGGAAAAGGGGAGATAATTGTTCTGGACCCTTCCCCAAGAAAAAGTTTGTTACCTTCGATAGTAAGACAAAAGTCACCTGGTTACACCTCAAGAATATATGCGGACGATTCCGCGCCGCCTCAGTAATTTCCATGTAATGGAATATTTACGAACACGTCAAGAATATTCATGTGCGAAATTTAAATTGCATAATCGCAGCTCGCCGCGTCGCGTTCGCCGAAATGTATGCAGGCAAGTCACCATGAAGCCGGCAATTCCTAAACATATTGTATCTGAAATAATAAGCCGTGTGTACTCTAGCCGCTGAAATAACAGCCCGTCCAGACGGCCGGCCTTTCCCTGCACGGCTACCTCCGAGAGCGGCGCCGTCTTCGCGGCCGCGCATAATTCGCGAATTAGCAAAAATTTCCCACGCTCCCGCAGAACGCGCTCATATATTCTATCAGAGGCGCTTTATTGTAACATCCCATTACCGCGCCGGAAATCTGTCTGAAATAATCTTGGCTGCGCGCCGAAAATGAAAATGAATTTGCGGATTCGCGCATTTGCAACTCAAATCAGGCCGCGTATTAGCGCAATTATTCGCGCACATGTGGGCTCGGCGGCGATGAATTTTTCAGCGCCTGGGCAATAAATCACTCGGCGGTTGTTTTGAGGTGATTTCTTCTGGAGCAATTTTCGGCGCAATTAAACTTGCGTCGTTTTCCGCCTATTAATTTTAATGTCACTCAAAGACCCTTTTTTATTTATACGAGGGTTACTCGCTTGTTCTTCACCCGAATACACCAGAACAATTTTGTTTTATTTTAATGGCCGCTACAGTTTTGCTGAAATATAAACCAATTAGCAACAGTTAAGAACTTGAGTGTTCATCTACCTTCTCTTCCATTTGAAACCGTTCATTCCGGTGTCAACCGTATCATAGTTTGTTATATATTTTTCATCCTAAACGATTGAAACGCTATTATGTTCCACGCGATCACTTCCGTTACGGTTTACCTCATTTGGAGTCACATAAGTGTGTATTAGTGGTCATACATTGTTCTTTTATTAAGAAAAGTGATTTCTACTGCTAATGTAAAACTAAAAGTAAATGACAATGTCCAGACGTGACCGTGAACAAATACTAGAGTGGTTGAGAGGAGTAAAAAAAGATTGTAAAAGTGTTTTTGATGTTAAAGATCCAGACAAATCATATAATGAATTTGAACGAGATGATGAAATGACAAAGAAGAAGATATTCTAGAAGTGAAAAACATGCACGAAGGTGTCCCTAGACCACTGTCTAATACCCAAGAATTTTATCTTGGAAAGAATCGAAGAACCAGATGATATCTAGAACCTTAAGTGTCGCAGATAACAAGCTTTTCAAAAAAAGAACCTCAAGAACATGCAAAAATGCTACTTCTTTTATTGAGTCATTTAAGTAAATGATTTTCGATAAAATTATTTAAAAAATCATAGATTATACAAACATTGTGTATTCAAAAAATTAAAAATAGCTTTTAAGAAACAGATGCTAAGTAAATAACTAAATTAAAGGATTTGCTAAAAATGTATTATTTGCTGGTGCATTAAAGTCATCTAGAAGAAACATAAATTAAATATCGGATAACTTGTGTAGGACCGGGGAGAGTAATATATTTTATGATGAGTGAGTATCCGCTTTAGGTTTCTTGAGTTGTTTCCATTTCCACGATGTTATAATAAATAATGACGAAAAGCTGTGGACAAGCTTGCTGATGTTAGGGAAGTCTTTGACAAATTTGTGTCGAGATGTAAAATTTCATCCAGATCGACAGATTGTCTTACAATTAACGGACAAATTGTTTCTTCCCAGGCCAACTGCCCTTTTCTTTGGTATATCCCGAGTAAGCCGGCGCAATGTAACGTCTGGCAGCTAACATTTACGTCACAAATCTGGAGATAGAGTAAGTTAAATAAGAGCATGTTCGGCATAATTAGTAGTTGGTAAAAGATATCGTCATAACTTTTTGTGAGTTAATAGAAGAAACCTTTGTCCTTAAAGCTTTGTCACAAAAATTTCAGTTAGCGTTAAATTATTGCTAGGGAAACGCGTAAAGCACCATAAGTCCCGCGTACGCGAAAAATCCAAAAATGTCTCGTGCAACGGTTGCTAAGTACATGAACAAATCGTGCGCATGATACCAAATGCCGTAGTTCAGTAAAGAAACCTATTAGGCAAAAATTATGTAACGAAGCAACTCGCCAAGGCAAAGGACAATATTGACCGAGATGGGAGCAATATAATTTTTACGGACGAATCTTCTGTTTGGAGATATCTTATCGCCCACGAGCCTGATAAATCACAACTAACAGGTTAGTGCAGCGGACCGTTAAACACCTAGTAAAAGTGCATCTTTGGGGCTGCTTCTCAAAACTGGGTTTCGAAACATTGCATCTGTTTACGTACAACCTAAATGGCCCGAAAACGCTGAAGATTTATAAGAAATATTTATTACACCGCAGCAAGCTTTACATCGAGCCGAAAGAGCAGTCTGGCATCGTTACACTTGATTGGGGGTCGCAGTCGTCGGATGCAAATCCGATTGAGAATGTGTGGGCATACATCAAACATAAGCTTCGTGGAAAAAGTGTTCGCTTTGAAGCAGTTAAGTACGTCGCATTTGAATGATTCCGCCATCAATTTGGTCAGAAGGATGTCTCAAAGATACCAGACAATTATCGACCCCGGTAGTGATTACTGATACAATAACATCCTTTGTTCTGATGAAGTACACTATACCTATGTATTTAAAAATGTTTTTAAACAATTTTTTATCCACATTAACCCGAACACGCTATTACTTAACTTACTTTATATGTGACAGTTCAACCAGATGGGCTACGCAAATTAGCAACTTTCCACGAGACTTAGTAATGTGATCAGTAGAGTCAGTAGCAGGATCCAAAAGGAACATCACTCTGATATTTGGTTTGTTTCAATAATCTTGGTTATCGGTTTACGTAAAAAATAATATCCGGCTTTTATTGTAACATTAAAAAAATACACGCTGAATTTTTACAGAAGTTTAATATAGAATCAAATAAAATATCAACAATAGATAACAACAATGCTATTAATCTCAACACAGGTGATAACATAACTTCTATTATAATTACCATCTACAATAATACAGAATTATGAAGTAATTTCTCCAAGAAAATGTGTAAGACGTTCTTGAAAATGGCCGTTAACCCTTTTTTCCACCTAATTGGACCTAATGCAGAAGTCAATAATCGTAATATTTACACAGCCAATAAATAATAATGCAACATCAAGATTTAGACTTAAAACCCTTAGTATTTTATCTCATAAAACCATAAATGCATAACCACATTACTCTTTCACGCAGTCTTATGAATACACTCAACCTTCATCATCTGTACCCAATGTCATACATTAAATAAAATTATTCCTTAGTAAAGCACTGATTGACTTGACCTATGTCTGGAGCTGGAGTTATATTAACTATTATCCAATACACAATGCTCCCATGCATTCAAATATTTGTGCAAAATTGCATTAATAGTATTCATACCGATACTCAAGTTTAAATCATACGAAAAATAAACGCAACGATTTTTTTATGATCCCTAATACAATCTGCAGGTACCAATGTGGCCAAGCGGTTGAGGCGTTTAGCTGCGGTGCGAACGGGGCCAGGTTTTATTCTGCGCTTGAATTCACTAAAAATAATAGCGGTCGTCGAAGGCGCGGTGCTTACCACATCATCGCGTATGACAATTTATGCGCATTAAAGCCTCATCATTATAATGGAACGTATATATAATGCATTATAGTGCAATGGGTTATTATTGCCAATTTAGAAAGCAATGGTCCTTTTTAAAATTTCGCAACTTCTGCGAACTTTCTTCTGCCGACACTTTGTAGTAAGGTCAAACGTTAAAGATACTAAATTTGTGTGTATATCTTGCAGAAAAGCCCTAGAACCCACTTTTACAGGCTTTGCTTTTATCTTCGCCCGAATTCAAAATTTTTTATGCTAGCACTATTTTTTCTAAGATGTTTTATCTTTAAATCGTCCATATAGTTTTTGCACGTTTTTTTGATTTGCTTTTGTTAAGTCTAATGTGACGCTTTCTTGTAGGTTTGAGTTTAATTTACCCACCTTAAATTGTTCTTAAAGTTTGCGTAACTGTCTGTTTGCTAGTTTTTAAAACCGAAACCAGTGGAAACTGAAGGTGTATTAAGGTTTTTAATTTATACATTACTCCTTCCGCTGAATTTGATGCTTCTATGAAAATTTCAATTGCATATAAAATTATTGGCGTCATAATTCCTCTTCTCGTAACTAAACACCTTAGCAAAATATCTTTAAATTCATTTTTCATGGCATATAAGATGTAGAACTAGACGTATTTGCACTTCAATATCAATCACTTCATAAGATCTGAAGAGGAAGGAGATAGAAGAGAAAATCTAAAATAACGCTAAAAAAGTTTAAAATAATGCATTCGTAAAATGCCAGGCTATCAAGAAACAGGTCAAATTAAAGTTGGCAAAGCGAAGGAAACATGGGAGTATGTTTTGACCTACCATTTATGGTCATGGGCTATTGCCAATGCTGCCCACCCGGAAGTGACATGTGAAAAATTACAAAAAATTGGCATAATTACGAATAAGGCGACATATCACTTTACTATAAAACAACCCTGAATTAGAAAAGCGAAGATTTTTCCTGTATTTATATGGAATCTGAATCTGAATGGATATAGTTATAGCAGTCAAACAAATCAAACTCTGTTTTAAGGTTTTTGATGCTTTCATATCTTTAAAAAGCTACCGGAAATGACAAACTCGCGCGTCGGTAAAAACATAAAACTAAAATACCTACTTACGTCTATTTTCTCTTATAGCATATCAGGAAAGTTTCATTCCGTAACAGATCATGCCAAACGTCTTTTTTGAACAGAAGCAGTCTCGCTTCTCGAACAGTAGACTGGTCAAGCTAGCTGTGGAGCTAACTTTCAGACAAGTTACCAGTGTCAAAGCTGTCTGTATAGATTCTACATCAGAACTTCAACTCAAAAACTTTTTTATAACTTGATACAACTGAGCGCTCTACTGTCATTTACTTTTAAGTCCACATAAATCACAAACTTTTCTTTCCTTGGTATCAAAAATTGATCTTGTGCGCTTTTGATAATCCAAAACACAATGAAGCTGGAATAGTTTTGAGAACTTAAATGTTATTTTAAGTTATTTTAAAGCTCTGGACAATGCGTATACTGCATTAACGAAAATTAGTGTCAATCCAGTAAATTAATTGTTTGAAACATCTCTCAAATTGTTGATAACTTTTAAACAAACGTGTTATACTAAAGCTAAACTTTAAAAAATTGCAATTTGCAAATGCCCTCTAGTTACTAAATTAAGAACTTCCAATAATGTTTCTCTATTTCTTTGTATAACTGCATGCAAAACTTTTACGGCTTTATAATTCAGCTTTTTTTAATAAATCAGTAGAATTATGCATGTCAACGTCTAGACGAGACAACATAGAGTGACTGTGTACTCTTGAAGCACTTCTATATCAATTAAAAGATCAATTGGAGTAGAGAAGTTCAACTCTTAAAATCTTCTAATTTCAATAAGTTGCATCTTTATTAATTTATGTTGTGCTTACAATTTTCTATCTAAAAATCGTCCTATAAGAAATGTATGCGCCAAGATAAATGAAATAGCTTTTGTACCAATATAATCTCATACATGAATAATACTCATACCTGTATTGATTTTTGCTAACTTTATGATAAATTTTGAATAAGTTTCTAATTCTAATTCTAAATTTGCTATGTACAGCAGATTTTTACTTGGTACCGTTCATAGTCGATCGCGTAAACATAAGTTAACTTTTGGTTTAATTGACTAGCTGCTGTTAACTGCGGCTCAGCGCTGCATCGAGTATCAAGATAAGTATTACAAAAGTTCAATATAAAATACCAATTTCCTAAACTCAAATACTACGTGTTATGATACTTTACATTTTTATTAAGCAGCAGCAATTACAGTAGCACTAGATGGTCAATAAAAAATCAGTTTATTTACCAAATTTTACAATAAATCAAACTATGATTGATTTTACGGAGAATTATTGTGGTTTATCTATTTTTGTTATGTGGTTTCCAGTAAGTAGTTAAGTATGTATAAGTATTTTAAAAAGATTAATTATTCATCGTTCCAATAACTGCCGAAATTTTTTTAATGTAGTAATAACTTTGGTGTTAGTAATGGATAGGTAAATAGGTAAACAGCCAAACTGTATTTGGAAAGAAGTAGATCAGCAACAGTTTAAAATATATAAATACATAAAGAATATAACTGCATAGAGGTAAAATATTTTTGAGAAAAGAAAATAAACAGTTCTACGTCAAGGGGTGGTGGCTTTGATTTCCTGTTTTTGCAGACAATATTATGAATTACAGCTGTACTTACCATGATAGTTTTTGCTGCATGTAAATTTAATTAATAGAACAACGGAGCTTTTAAAGTTCTTTAGCATTACGTGCTCGAATTTGAGGTTTATTTATATGTATGTTCTGATCGAGTTAGAAAATCTCTCGATTGTGTCTTTAAGCAGTCAGTAGCACCAACTAGAAAACTATTAGCCTTTCCCTCAATTTTAAATTTAGCTAAAAGCCCGCCCAAATTTAACGCCGGATTTAAAATTTGCCCCTTTTTTGCTTTGCGATTAACAGTTCTGATGCCATGAGCGATATCATCGATAGTTCTTCCTTTTAGTAAATACAGAACGCTATACAAAAGAGCAAGAAATTATTATTGTTAAAACGCATTGCACATTTAGCGAAGAGGTACGAAACTCTGGAATTTTTTGAGTCAACTTTCTAAAGAGTCATTACAATATTTATTGAAGCTAGATAGGTATGGACGCAAAACCGTACACACAGCGAGTTCGCAGTTGGTGTGAATTTTGACAAGGAGATATTTTTTGAAAATAATGCTGAAATTTCTGAAACTATGAATGGCGATTGTTGCGTTATCTAAAAAGCAGTTTCTGAATTCACTGACCAACATACATCTAAAATAGCTGTGGTTCCAGAAAAACGGCACCGGCAGTTTCCCGGCTGCATAACTTCAATAAATTCCGACATCAGATCTTGATTAGGTTTGCAATACCTTTACACCTTTTATTATTGCCTTTGCCTTTCTTACTAAGAAAGTTAGGCAGCAAACTCAAATTCTACTCTATGTTTTGTCGCATCTACACGTCCCATCTATTCGCAAAGACGCTCGGCATAAATAGTTATTAAATTTGCTTCTAAAATGTCGCTTTCTAAGAATAAAACGAAGATACGCAACTACGCACTGATAAATAATTGTTAATTAGTTATGTTGACAATAGGAAACTACATATCAAGACAGTGAAAACACCGCAACAATCAAAAGGATTAAAATAAAATAAATAAATCATTAGGATTCTCTGAAACTAAAATATCCTGCGAAAAATATAAAATTTTAAGTTCGAAGAACCTTCACTTTTAAAGAGAAAGTTAGCTGCTGTGCTAGCTAACAATTAGAAAATTAAAGCATATAAAATTTTCAATCGCGTTACTTGGATAGCCTTACAATATTCCAAGAGATGCAAATTATCCAAACCTGGACTCCAAACTAGCCATGCCATTTTATAGGGGTGGATAGTTTAGAAAGGCACACTTTTATTTGGTTACTGGGAATCTAAATTCCAAAACAGATGAGTGTGTGAAGGAAGTATTACTCTATTTGGTAGTAACAAGAGTTGGATGCACTATAAACTATTAAACATTAGAAATATACCTTTGCTAGAAAATTTCCCAAAAAGAATAAGATTTGGCGTAATACAAATAAAAAAATAAAAAACAACAAACTATAATAAAACAGAAGTATTGGTTCCAAACAGATTCATAATACATAGTGAAAGTGACTGTGACTTCAAAACTATAGACTTAAAATTATATAAAAAATAGGCCCCAAAATGTCAAGGAAAATTGAAAATCCATCGATGGGAATATCAAAGTGCATTATATAAGACAAGCTTGAAGTTGAATAGTTCAGCAGAAAAGCTTAAAATATGCAAACGATAGTAAAGACGGTCTTTGTTGAGTAAAAAGACAAAATAAATTAAGTATAAACACAAAAAAAACTTGGAAATCGCTAGAAGGGTATAATTAAAGTTTAATAGGAACTTGTTTGAAAATAACTTCTTTTTATAACTACAACAAGCGTTTGAAAATTCAAAAAATATCTAACGCAATTAGAACAAATTACATTTAAGATCAAATGGCGTAGGTACGCATTTATAGTTACGGTAGAGAGAAATCTATTCTACTCACTGTTCTTATCAAGAAACTTACGTCTCAACGTCAAATTCTATTCCTTTATTCTTCCTACATCATATTCCCTTACAAAGGCGCTTAGAAAGTTTAGTGATTGAATTTGCCAAGTGCTTCTTTTAAACTAAAGCTAAAATGCGCAATCTCGTACAAACAGAGAATTATTAGTCGGTTCCATAGATTTTAATGAGAACAAGTACTCCATTATTAAGAATGTTCAAGAAAGAGTTTCATGTCGCGATGTATCCTTTTCTAGAAACTTGATTAAAAACCCAGAAAGAAGAGAAATTATTATAATAAAACGTATCGTCGCTAAAGGACATGGAACTTTTAATTGCGTTATTTATATAGTCTTACAATGCTCTAAGAGATGTACAATGTAAATTATTTAAACCTGTGCTCCAAACTAGTCTTGTAGATAATGGTTAAAACTACCATACCTTTTCCATGAATACAAAGCTAATGTAAAAGCCACATATGCTAAAAATTGTAAATTAAAGAAAAATGTAGTACACTGATTGCAAGTTGCTGTAGTGAAACCTATGCTTACTTATGAATGACTAGTATGGTAGTTTAAAGTAAAATTAAAGCAAGTCAAAATAGACTTGGTTAAAATTAAACATGTGCAACGAAAAACGTTCCACTCGCAACTATGAAAGCTGTAGAGAGAATTAAAGTGCCAAATAACACATAACTGCAAGATGCTTTATATACTTCCATCTATTATTGGGGATTTAAATGCCAAAACAGAGAACTGTGTGGACAATTTGGTTTGTTTGACAGTAATGATACGTACTACTTACATTTTGTTACACAAACACTTCTTTTAGATAATTTATAATAATAAATAGCAGAAAAACAAAAACAGATAAAACGATCCGCTACAAACTCATAGCTATAAATTCAAAATCGTAGACTGAAAACCAAGGCCCAGTTAATAAGAGGCACACAATCTAAGAACATTAAAAAACTTAAAAGGAAATATCGAAGTGTACAATATACAAAAAAACAACAATAAAGAAGGTAACTGTGAGAAGCAAAAAAAGGTAATGAGAAACTCAAAAATCTATGATATAAAGAAGAAATTTAAGTGTCCAAGGAAAATATAAACCATCAAGAAAACCTAAAGCATTAAAATTCAAACATGCGGCATAATTAACGAAATCAAACCATTTTGTAGAAACGAATACACATCAGGGGAAATAATTTTTTAGGAAATCGAAGAAAAAGTTACAATAAAAATAGAAGAAATCAAAGCGAAACTAAGACAAGAAATAGTCGGCCACTCTAAGCGTGAAAATGAAATGGGAGACCATTGATAACTATTAAATGTTTCTTTTAGAATCAGAACAAATACCGATCACATGGAACAACCTCTTCGTTCTTTCTTTTACATAAAAAGGACTATAATAATATTAGTAATTAGCGATTGATGAATCTTCTGTTTCGCTTATATAGGTAAGTTTCTAGTACAAAACCAGGACTCTGAGACTATAAGTTTCATAGCTTTTAGCACAGTAGATAAGTCGTTAAAACCCTAAATTCATATAAAATCGTAGATTTTCAGAAAGAATTCGATACGTTTCAGCTATAAACAGCCTTTAAAGCACTCGACGATTTCGAAATTGGTACAAGACGCACAACTGTTAAGAAAATGCAAACTATACTGCCAAAATGCATATGAAAATATGTATGGTACACCCTCTATCACTTAAATTGTTTACTCTAGTAGTGGAAAATATTTTTTAAAAGCTGTTATAAAGCAGAAAGAAAATTTTGGATTTTAAAGTTGTCTCCGTTTTGTCGCAAATGTAATTACAGTTAGCACAAGTGAGGAAGAATTAGAAGAAATGTTAGAACTTAACACATCAGATTAAAAATGACGATAATGCCCACGATTAATAAACAATTCATTGTGCAACGAATAATAGCAGTAGATAAATTCACCCATTTTGCACACCTAATAAAAGTAAAGAAGGCATATCTGGAGTAAACGCTTAGCTATAAGAAGAATCAAGTAAAGGTGGGTAGCGTTTAGTAGATTGGGATGCGCCCTTAAAAACAAAGACATATCTAAATGCCTAAAAAAAGTTTTTGACGTCATTATTCCGACGACTCTAACCTGTAGCATGGAAACATTGACTTTTGCAAAGAAAAGTGCACTTGAGAATTAACCTTCAGATATGAAATGAAATTCTGACATCAGAAATAAACGGAACTGGGTAAATCATGTCGTCAGAAAATCTTCTGAAAAATAGTGATATCTACGACCAACTAAACGATAGATTAATGATTAAAAAAACAATAGCAAAAAGGAATAAAACTAAAAGTCTATAAAGGAACAGAATGGAGGGTCATAGGAAGGCCTCTTTCTACTATCATCCACCAATTTTATGATAAATAATTGAACATTCTATATATAATACAAGTTACAGAAGTGTAAGTGAATCTGAAGCTCTGCTGTCACCATAGAACAAAAATAGTTATAAAAAATAAATAAAAAACACTTTGGTTGCTTAAGTAGTAACAGAAAAGTGTTAAAACAACAGTTAACTATCTTACATTACAAACTAATATTTTAAATTATTGTAGGCTGCTGAAAATGCTGCTTGTGTTACAAAATTTCTCTGCATAATACTTTAGTTGTACAAAGAACTTGCGTTCAGGCATTTGTATCTGTAAGATAACATAATTCTCTTTTTAGTCTACCATTTTATATTTAAATCCCGAAAAAGAGTGATAAAGCAATATATGCAAGCAACTAAAACATCTAAAACAATATAACTATACAAGTTATGGTACATTGCAAATTTCTTCTGTGTGTTCGGTATATTTGAATGGAGGCCTGGCTAAAGAAACTTTAAAGTCACAAAAATTTAAAAAACATCTCGAGCATTAAAGTGCAGTTTCAATTATGGTTGCAAACTTGAACCAAAGGTTGCACTGGAGAGCAAAAGACCACACTAAAACTGATTTTAAACGATACCCACCACCAAGTTGATGTACAGCAATGGTAGAAAATTACACTCATGATTAAAGGCACAAAAAATATTTTCTGGAATTCTCTGGACATTACCATTGACATACTACAACTGCAGATTAAAATAAGATGATTCAGATAGTAATAAAAGATTATGTTATGTGATTCACAGCTAACTTCAAATCCAAAACGAACTTTAAAAATCACGAAGAGTGAAAGAAATTAAGGGTAAAAATAGTGCAAAAGCCAACAATCCTTCTCGTTTTTCATTTCCTTGACTAACACGAACTCTAACAGGAATATGCAACAGAAAAGCACAATTGGGGGGTCATAAACACATGGGAGTTTAACACAGGCAGCAACGGCAACACGAATTAGCGTTGCGACGGCGGCCCCGTTCCCATGAAGAACAACAAAATCTAATCAGGGAAGGAGTGATAAACCATCGCATGTCATATTAGCAGCGGCGGGCTGATCAAACATATGGTGCGTGCATCCTGCGAGCGGGCCATATAGCAATCGGGCCCCGGCGAACGCACGATTTATTTCATCCCGCCATGTCTTACGGCTCACGCACCGATGGCGACGATAACACATCGCCGCTCCGCTCTGGCGACGCTCGTCATCGTGGAGGAGGCGAGCGCGGCAGCCGCCGCGGCCAGGGCGCGCCGCCGCCGACGCCGCCCGGCGGGCGTGGAAAAATCCGGGCTCCGGGTGCGTCCAGGGCGGAAGAGGCGGCGGGCGCGCCCGCCGCGGCTCGTTTGCGCCGCGGACGCCGCCATGAGGCCCGCTGGAGAGGACGGGGCCCGATCTCCACCTCCGGCGAACAAAGCGCGCCATTTGTTACGCGATCCGCTGCCAATTAGCGTAATGTGCGGCAGCACCACGCGACGCCGACAGGCCGCCGCCGGATAAAAACGCGGCGGCGGCGTCTTCGCTCTCTAATTGATACAAATTAACTCCGGTGTCCCGGTAAATAATGCAGCTAACGAGATCAGGCGCTCGGAACACTATTTTATATAAACGCGATTTGAGCCCCAGTTAGCTCGGTAATTGGCGAACAATTAAATGCACTTCGCCGAATGGGTTGTAGGTAAAAACACTCCTAACTCGATTTGGAAGAAGGACGGTCCCGTCGCGCAAACACGTCACCGAACGGCTCTAATTTAATCTCGAAACTTCCAGACGGAAGGAGAACCCTTTACCGTTTCTCCGCTAGTTTTCAAGGCGGATGCAGATCACCGATCGCCTCCTGGTGCCAGCAATGACGTCACCACACCTACATGCAGGCGACCATTACTCAGAGAGACTCAAAGACCAGACATTCAAGGATGAGCAACATCATTTCGCTTCTGTTTCCTACAGAAAGCGATCGGATTTAAGTTGGGGGACCGGCGGCGCATGATGTTTATGTCGTCTAATTTCCCAGATGCCATTAGGGCCCGGCGCACTGGATGTAATACGTCGAAGATCGGGCCGCAACGCATAAAATTCATCAAAGAGGATCGTGCCGGGCCGCACTGCCGAGTCAGGTGGGATTCGGGGGGCGCTCCGCTTCGACTTCTTCGCTTCGGGGCACGGGGCGCCGTTCCTGCGACCACGAGGGCTGCAGGAGGCCGCGAAGAAGCTGCAGGAGGACCGGCACTGATTGTCCGCAGCGGTGCCGCTGCAAGTCCACCGCATTATTGGCTGCGCAGAAGTGGATTACCGAAAGGGGGGAAGCAGAATGGCCCTAAGCGAGGCGGTGCCAGCCGAAGAAAAAACTTTTCGAACTGTCATAACTTAAGAAGTCCGTATCGAGCGGCGAAGAACCGAACTAGTCGGAACAAGAACAAGTGCAAACTTGGGCACCAACTCTCTAGTTCTAGTTCTAGTTCCAGGGCAACTTTAAAACTGCGAACTTTTATCGGCCGCCGGCTAGAAACAAAGTTAAGGGCAGAGGAAGTGAGTCCTACCTGAGGAGACGGCGGAGCATCTCACCAGTAGGAGCGCCTTGGCGAGGACCGTTGGACGCCGGACTTGGACTCGACGCCGTGGCTTGCAGGAGCGAGCGCGCCGCGGCGGAGGGCACCGAAAGCTTCCGAGCGAACTTGAGGGGTGGTTCTGGCACGTCTAGTCGCTGCCGGCGTCGAGAACGCTTTGCGGCTCCTGGAGAGATCTTGGGGTGGACGCAGGAGCGGCCCGCCCGCTAAGCAACAAGGACCACCGGGCCAAGCAGGCTATTGATTCGAAAAGGTCGCCGAGAGAGATAAAGGATGCACTTGCAGCACGCGAATTATTTTTCGCCCGGCTCGCCGTTTTCGAAATTTTCCCCGTCGGCCGAGGCTCGCACTCCGGCCGCGCCGCCCGCTGCGGCGGGCGCCGTGCCCGGCCGGCACGTTTTTCGCCCCCGAGCCCGAACGGTCCGCCATCATGCAAAGGAAAATGGCAACAAACCATTCTTAAGTTAACCAATAAAAAATATTTAAAAAAGAAACCAAAACACATCCGTTCTTTTAAAAATGGATTTTTTATATACTTTATGGTAACTTAAAACCATTTGCTGTGCCATTTAATATTTTTTTTTGACATAGAATAAAAAAATAAAAATATTTTAATATTTATATTCAATAAGTACATAAATGATTACTTAATACTTATAGAGGACCAAACTAACATTAAGTCGCATTCTTTAAATCTTCATCATTGCTTTTGTTCTTATCTTTGGTAATTCTTACTTTAGATCAAAATTATACTTAGTTTTTTTCCCACAATTATCGCTTGTTTGATCTTTACTTTTCATACAATATTTTAAACGTTTAAGTCATCATTTTGTGTAATATGTTGTGACATATTTTTGTAATCTGTCGGTCATGGTTTGTCGGATAATGTGACACAAGTTTTCAATCTGAAGACTACCCTCAGGCATAGCAAAGTACTATTCTTGATGGAAGCAACATTATCCTTAACGGAAATGTTATTATTAAAAACAGAGATTTATTACTCTTTACGTCGTTTTATAAAATTTGACGAAATCTGCTACCAGACCAAGTGGCACTCTATACCATTATGTTAACAGTCTGATGAAGAAACTTATCATCGATTGATTAGACAAATGCCTTCTTACCACTGTGATTAAATTAGCAGTATCTTTTAACATCAGAAAAATGACTAAGAGTCATACGAGGACGCATTTTGGTTTGCAAGGATTTCTTTTTGGTTACGAGTTTGTGCAGCTGTTCTAATATCTGGACCAATTCGCCCACTGTTATTCGCAGGTCCTTAACAACTTCTCTTACTAATGTTTGTTTTCTTCGATTCTGGAGCTTATTTTTTGGGGGTCCTTAATCATTTTCTCCCCTACTGCTCGTTTTGTTTATTCCGAGGGTTACGGGAGGCCCAGTTTTGGCAGTTCTGATCGTTTATCACTTTTCCTAAATTGAGAGATAACTTGATCCATTGTTGCAATGCGCTATGATGCGCCTGAAAAAAATAATTTAAATCTTTAAATGTCATTTAACTGTAAGTAGTTCACTCTGTTTGGTATAATTTATTTTTCTTTTTTGAATTTTTAACTTTTATTTCATTCTGACCCAATAGTGTCATTACTTGCTCAATTCCGTGTGTTACTTTTATATAGGGGATAACTTTCTACTTCTCCATTACTTCACCAAGTTTTGACCAAGTTTAACAGAAGTTAAAAGATATTTACGCCCAAAGTCAAGGAGGTGAAGCGCTTCCTTCGTCTTTTTTTATACTGTAATCTTAAAATGATCCAAATTATTTACAATTCTACATCTCACAGTAGACAAAACAAATTGTATTGGTGAAATTTTTTTCCTTGCTCTAGTCTTTTCTTAATATATTCTGAAATACCATTTGTGCTAAACTTCAACTTCAAAACCTGTCAGTATCAATCAAAGATGAAATATTAATATTTTTCTACAGAATTGAAAGATCATAGAAGTTCTTTTGGTTCTTTGGAGCACATGGAATTGTCGTTTAGATTAAAAATTAAGTAAAACTACATTGTAGCAGTGCGTTGCATCTTTGATAGAAAAGTTGACTTCTGTGCCCAATGCACGATTAAATTATAACAAAACATAAAACTTAAAGATTAAAAAAATGAGACTTTTAAATGTGATTCTCTTTCTTTCTCGTTGGTTTCATGGATCTTATCTGTCCCTTCCAGTCCCCAAAATACTTCTTCATTATGCTTCTACCATTCTCATTTTTGTATATTTTTTCTCTTCATTGCCGTTCGTGCCCCCTCCTTCCAGCTCTTGCTCGGCCTTCCTCTTTTTTCCTTTCAGGAGGTATCTATTCTACAGCCAAGTGACTAATTTTGAAAAAAAAGAAAATGTGAGATATTAAAAATTGTAAAACTTACCAACCAAAAGCAATAAGGTTGAAGAATTAACTTTAAAACTAAAACTATTGTTAGATAGTTATTTAATGGGCCTAATATCGAAGTTCCTGTTGACATCAAAAATGAATATTAGCAATATTGCGCTTTATTTCATATTCTACCTTCATTTAACTTCTTATGTATGTTTTTTGTATTTTCTTGTTTCTTATCGATTATAACTACCATCTATATTCAATTCGTTTCTTATTTTTAAGCCAAAATTACTAATTTTGCTGAACATCAGTTGTAAATAATTTTTTTGACAACGTAAAATGGGTTTTAATCGTTTTACAGGTTTTTTTCTTGACATTTATAAGCTAAAAACTATAATTTAGTGTAACAAAAGCTTTTATTTTGATTCTCAAATAGTTCTATTTTAAATTGTTGATCTGTGTAACTTATTCCGATGCCATTTATAGTGATGTAGTAAGAGACTATTACTATAAAAAAGGCATAGCTAATGTTTGCGTTTCTTGACTTTTTCTATTTGACGTGATTATAAATTTCATATTCATTTAAGCCTTTTCGACAATTTTTGCACAGTTCGGCTCTATTGGTTAGTTTCAGCGGGCCTATAACCTTTTAGGTATTACCACTTCTTAGAACTATAAGTTTCAATATAGCCATAAAAGAGTAGTAGTCATCATTAAATACGAATTAGGTGCATGTTGATAATTTCAGCTATGAGTGAGTATTAACAATTAAATAATAAGTAATTAGCAGTAATATTTATTTAATATCTAATTGTAAGTAGCTAACAATCATACGACTTTTCTGGTTATGGACCGTGACAAGTTTAAAAGAGAATTATGACTAAAATGGCTAAGAAGTAATTTTCATTCTCCATTTTAAAATTTCAGAAAAGTACCAACAAAAATTTGTAGAATTTAGACGTTTACTAAAAGAGAGAAATATACACATCAAAATCTTTCTCTTACAAGTTTTTTGAAAATAGCAATTTTCCTTTTTAGATATTTCTCCTTTGACTTCATCATCATATATTAGGTCATCTTTCATCCACCTTCTAAACATTGATTTTCATTTTACTGTCAGGTAAATTCTATTTTTATTGTTTTTTTAAGAATTAATACATGTACAGTTATAAAAAAGAAGGTGTAATTTGCAATAAATGAAAATCTTCTTATTGGGTTTAAAACTCAAACTTAATCCTTCTATTGCATTGTTCGATTCAGATTTAAAATAAAATCAAATATCGTGGCGGCCAAACTAAAGGTTCTTGGTCTACTTGTTTTTTATTTCAGTGTGTAGAGTAGTGTATCCGGCCGTTGTTGGACAGCTTTTGTGGATAAGATGCCAGACACACAGTCGAATAATGAACCAAATGGATTCGAACAAGAAAGACATATGTTAAAATACATCTAGATGAGATAAAGCTGAAGGTGTACTTTGGACAGAATTACAGCAAAAAATCTAAGACTTAATTTACAGAAAACTAGTGCAAATTCAGTGTTGCATTATTAAGATCAATTTTTTTTTCGTTATATTTTGCCCCTCATTGTCCGTATCCTGTATATTATCGGTTGCATATTAAGAACGATGTTGCCTCAAAATATTGCATTCTGTGGTGACCATTCGTCACTTTCACCTTAAAATATGTCAGTGACAATATAAACGATGCCGTTCTCTCCGTGGATGTACACAGCCAAAAAGACGCCGTTTCTTAAATCTTCGATTAATCTACAGAAAAATTTTTTTAGATTCTTCCGACGGCAAAATGTGACTTTAGCAATTAACTATTTATATTTATACACATCTGATTCTATTCTTGAATTTTTTTCAACTGCAAAAGTTTCTCTTTTTTCAATTATAATATTAGTAGCAAGTGAAATGGCGCCTCTACTATATCTTAGCCAAAATAAATCATAAAGATTTACTTAAGTGTATAGTAAAAACAGATTATTAAATCTGGTAAATGAGTCACTTTTTGTCAATTTAATTTATCTTTAGAAACATTAGGGCTAAAGTAATATATCCAAGTTACGATTTCTCTTAAATGTTATCTTAAAAGTTATTGGGAACCCTCATATCACTATTTGTAGATTGCCAAAGCTAGCGAGTAGGTGTAAACTATCTATTACTTTATTTTGGCTACTTGGAAGAAACTCCAAGTTGTCCACAAATAACAAACTGCTCTTGAAACTCCTACAGACATATGGCATTCAACTCTGGGGTTGTGCCAGCAAAAACAACATTTCAAGTGATCCAGCGTTTCCACCCTGGTACTGCCGAAACCGAGACATCTATCAAGACCTTCAAATTGATACTGTTGACCTAACCACTGCCAAATTTGCCAGTAGCCACGAACAAAGGCTACTCATCTCTGTGAATATTGAGGCCATCCAGCTTCTGGACAACACAAACCTGATAAGAAGACTCAATTTTTTGGAAATCAGCAATTAAGTTGACCCCCCAAAATGTTTTGCTTTTGTAAAATTCAAATCTTCACTCTGAACTTCAGCAGAAGCTCTGCTCATTGTGCATGTTCTAAAAAATTATGATGAGTGGTCTCCCATGAGGTTCTTAGGGGCATTTCCTTGTTTTCTCTTTTGGCGGTGATTAAGTTGTCCTCTAAACTAAAGGTATATTCTTCTTCTGAGACAGTTTTTTAAGAAAATAATCTTTTGTGGTAAGGTAGAGTAGACCAGATTTGAGAGAAAGCTACTGACAGCACGTAAAAATTTGAAATCAATCTGAGCAATCCCCTTGATCAAGAATCGTCGACTCTTGGATAAAGATGTGGGGATTTTTGGTCGATTGATGCCTTGAATAGTAAAAAAAAAGTCTATTTGTCATTTTCCATCCCTCTAAAAATTAGTACCCATACTGTATTGAATCGTGGTCATCGATGAGCTTTGTATGAGTTTGTATACCAAGCCAAAGCGTGAGTAGAGGCTAACTGTGGTGCAACAATTCATTAGTGGATGATAATGTTAATGACCATAGATTTCAACGACAATGCTATTGAGATTTTCGAGTCGGATCAGTGCAATTCTGAAAGTCTATCAGAATTTCCTGGATTTCATTGCTTAAAATTAAATGGTCAGGCATTCTAACCTTGTCCTCGGGATAACGCAGATATTCATGTTAAGTGTCTGGTGTATTTGTCCGAACAATATATTGATACTAGAATTTAGTTGCCACATTCTCTTAACTTACAGTTCTGCGACCACAGTTGTCTTAATTCTCTAAAATAGCGATTCATTAATAATTAATTACATAAACAATGAAATGTTATTGACGAAGCCGATAGTGGCCATTTCTATGTACACTAAAATGATGCCTTTTTAGCTTTTCTGATCTGAACGGGACAAACTAACAGTTAATGTTGAGTTATCACAGAAAACTATTCCACATTCAAACAAAAAGCTGCAGGCTATAAATAATTTATATTAGTTTCTTGTGACATTGTTACTATAACTTTTATTGAATTAATGGAGAATACATGTATGTCTACAGTTTTTAACGTAATAACTATAAGGAGAAAATTAACAGTTGTTAATATTTCGAGTTTTAAATGCCTGCACATAATCGCTTAGATGTAAGTTATTATCTGTATCACGTTTAACTTAATAAAGAGCAGCAACGTTTCAACCAAATATTAGTTTTACAAACACCGTACTAAACTTTAAAGTATTGTTGGTGTATTCCACAACCCTAGTTTTACAAAGTTATATTAAATATAACGCCAAAGTAGTTCAAGCGGTCGAACCGCGGACTGCGATGTGGTCTACTTAGTCACTAAAAATAATTAAGTATTTGCGTTTGCTCGAGCAAGGGACAACATAGCGGTTGTCCACGGCGCGATGCCTGCCACATCCCCCCGCAACAAAGAGGACAAGGGCGAATATATGAGAGCCTTAACCTCTCAGTTTGCAGGCCGTGCTCCTCCTACACGGGGAGTTAGAGCCGTGGAAAAAAGATATCAAATATAAACAGAATTTTTGTTTCTAAGCGTCAAGAGGTAAAGGAAGAGGAGTGAGATTTTTTATAATTGTAGATAGGGATTTTTGAAGCTGATTTCTCCTGTAGTACACCTTCTAATGGCGCTTATTCAATCAATATTAATATATCAGAGTAAGGGATACCATCGTCCATTGCGCAACGAACTGTTATCAAGTTTCTCACAACAGAAGGCGTAAAAACGGTACTAAGTTTTGAGAAGAATTAAGGCGTAGTTTGGTGATAATACCCTTAAGAAGAACGAAATATACGTGTAGCATGAACCATTTTCGGAAGACGAGAAGCAATTGAAAATGGCCAACGGTGTCGCTCGAGGACCAGCACTACTGAGAACATTCGTATTGTCCGCCGTCTTCGCAAATTAACAGTTGCTTAAATTGCTTTTGAGGCTGGATTAAACCACAGAAATGCCCAAAGAATTATTATTGATAATTATGGGTTTCAAAATCGCCCGGCCTTACACAGTTTCTCAAACTTGTTAATAGTTCATTTTGTATCAGAGAAAGTTTTGTATTATAAGGGAGAAGCACTTTAAAAATGTGACGTTAATCCAAATTACGTTATTCATACTTTTTTCTATTATGTAGGATGTAGTTTTGATTCTAATCGTTTTTTGTGCAAAAATTAATGTATGTAAAGAACAATGTTGATCAGTATGACTCTTCTGAAATCGTTTGAATGTCCATGTCAGCACCAGCTATTGTGGCCAATTATAAATCATCAGCTCGAGGCGGCTGCACCCAGCAAATAGAAGATTGACTAGAAAAACCAATTAGGCGATTTATTTTTGTCGCAAACTGCTTTCGTCCTTTCACTTTCGCTAATTCCTGGAGTTGGGAACTCGGCAACGAAACTTTTAAAAAAGTTGTTATGACGTTTATCTCGTGTTTTTTAAGCGGCTCCTCCGTAGTTAGTTAGAGGCAATGCCAAAATAAATAAATGACATCATTCTTCAGCCGCTCGTTTTCTTTGCGATCGCATCCAGCTCTAGGTACCACACAAACTTCGCAACTAGCAATTGCATGTCTGCGTTAAACAATTATTTCTATGCTGTGGAATCTCGCCGCACCTGTTGAGTTGCAGAACGAATTATGTGCATTTTCTGTTTTTCGCAGACATATCTAATGTGACATTACTCTTATAATTCATAATTTATGTAGATAAATGGATACTTTATCATATAAATTTTTATCATTTATTTATCTCGTTACTGCCACAATATTAGCTCATATAATTTAATGCACTAATTCTGATTGCCGATGTTAATTATAATTAAATAAAAAATATCTATTTAGTTTTCTTGTAGGTATTAATTCAAAATACATAACAACTAACATAAGCATTTATGATGCACCTTATGACGAAAGGTATAAAGACACTCATTTCTGTAATAAAAGATTGTGTGGAATGTCTACTTTTATCAACAATCACGGCCTATTTCTTCTACAAAGACTCCATAAGAACTGCACTAAGTCCAGTCACTGAAGATGGACAGTTTGGCCCGACGTTTAATCTGCGTTTCAATTCTTCCTAGCAGTGTCCGGTGCAATTAACATCGGGGCTTGTAACGACCAGTCTAGTTTTTCAACTGGCGTTTCTTCAAACCACGGCAGAATAATATTCGCTGTATTAACAGACCAGCTGGCACGGGAAAGATCCTTCCCTCAACTGTTACCAGAGAATTGGAAGCATAGAGGTGTCAAAAAAGCCAAAGTACTTTCTTCCAGCTACAGGAACTAAAGTATACAGACCAAGCCACAAAGATCAGCCCTAAAACATAATTCCTGCGCCACAAAATTTGACTGTTGACACAGTACACTAAGACAGGAAAAATCTTCTAATATTCGGATGGCCAGGTCGTGTGGCGAAATTTATCACCCCACAGAACTTTCCATTGTTCCACAGTCCAATAGCGGTGAGCTTTTTAACATAGCAAATAATATTTGGCATTAAGTATCTTTATGTTTTTCAGGTCTGGACGTACAATTTTAGTGATGATGCCAGAAACAGTTCAAAAATCACGAGTGATCGTTCGATTTTGTATCATTATCCTCTTCAGACCATTAACAATTAATTTAAGCATCTGCGACAAGGTGGATATTTTACGATCCTCTCTGTTGCGAGATCATGCCAAGTTTAAAATCGCTAATATCTGTCGACTTGTTCATTGGCCATCTAACGCACGTGTATAACTTACATATGTTACTATCTGTAGTTTTATAGTGTAGTATATAAAGTAAACTGCGTTGTGCGACCCAAAAGGTACATACTGTGTTGTTCTAAATGCAAATTATTGCCAAACTTACACCACTAAGACAGTTCATTAGCAATTCTATTAGCTTTTTTATAATCAAGATTTAGTGCCAATGAATTACAAAATTTTTTTTTGTAACAAGTATTTCTCTGATTGGCATTCAATATAGGCTTAATTCACTCTTAGATATAATTAATTAACCAAAAGAAGTAAAAATTGGTTAGCGAATTCAAGTTTAAAGTTAGAACCATTTATAATCTTAGAAATAAAAATGGGAAAATTGATCTTGATGAAAGATTAAATAGAAAATTCAACATTAAAAAGGAAAATTGTATAGTGGATCAGTTTGGAGAAGAAACGGTAATCGATGAGGAAGAAAAACTAATTGAAATGTGTAACCAATGTGATCTAAGAATTCTAAATTGTGTCCATGACCAATACACAAATTTAATTAGACAGAGTTTAAAATTAATATTTAAGAAGAATGACAAGGCACTTTTTGAAACGTGGGAGTTCAACAAGATGCTGAATGCGATTTAGACTACTTTCCAATTTAAGTTAAACATAGATTTCTATATAGATTACCACCGAAAAAACCAAATTACAAGAGAAAAAGTGCCCTACATACAAATTAAAAGGACTGCAAGGCAATAAAATTTCTGCGTATATTAAAAAAATTTAACGAAGTTGTAAAAGATAGTTGAAGAGAAAATAAAAGCAAAAATAAAATAATAAGCAAAATCTAGTATACGAAAAGGTTGAAATGCATTTCTTAAAGAAAATTATTGTTCAAAACAAGTTTTAATGATTATTCTGGAGCGTAATCACTAGACTTCAATTATTGCTGTCCTTTTGCTTGGTAGATGGTCGATTTCACGGGCAAATAAAAGCTGGTTCTGTAAGGCAATTTACGTTTTGATATTGGCTACCAGCTCGTCCAAATAGTCATAGATTTTACCCATTTACCAGTTTTTTAGGGAACGGTTAACGTAGAAGTATACGAGGGCCCCAGTAAGAGAGTAGGTGGCTAAGGGCAGATCTCATCTCAACTCGCACACTGTTTGATATAGAGATGGGCTGTGTTGCGGTAGAAGATGATGTGGTTCTTTTTGAAATGTTTTCAACTTGAATGACGGTATAAAAGCGATAAAGCTGGTCAGATAAACGTAGCTGTTGATGTTGAACTGCCTTTTGCTATTTCTACCAGCAATTTACTAAAAGACAGCCGGATAATTATGAATTAATCAAGTAGTATAGCAAAAAAAGTAAACCTATAAGAATATACTTGCTACTAGAGACAAAAATATCTGAGAAGAGTATGCAGAAACAAAGAGAAGAGCAAATTATTTTGTAAACACAGCAAAACTTTCTTCTGGGAGAAAACTGCAACTAAGTCGGTTTATATATAGATGGTATGGGCTCAAGGAAAGTATGGATGGTTTTAGAGTACTATTAATGGAAAATTAAAAATAGTTTTGCACAAAAATAAAAATAAGTGATAGATAACCAAGACAAAACCAAAGAAATTTCAGTAACACTAATAATGACAAAACGTTTAAAAGGAAACAGAAAAAACCCATAAATCTTATAGGAAACCTCAATGTATTAGATGAATTACTAAACCACTCTACATAAGAGACAAACAAGACTATTAGTAGGTTATATAAAATAATGATTAAAATACGAATTGAGGCTAAAATTACCAAAGTAGAAGAGGATAATGGTTTGGAAACAAGACATTCGTAGTTCGATGACACTTTGCGTTTAGGAGGTTCTAAACAACTAATATGTTGGTGGTTATAAGCAGTAAATACATAAAGGCAACACAGATTTTTTACTAAATTAAGATTAGACTTTAATAAAAAGTATTAATCAAAAAAGGTCGATGTGGTACTATATAGTAATGTATTATAATTAAAATATACTTAAGTAAAATAGGGTGTTTGTATGAGCACAACACACATTTGATGTCCCATATATGTTGTGTATTGAAGAAATAATGACAAAAATTGGGATTTAATCTATAGTGATATGGTGTTAGGAAAAAAATAGGAATACGTGAAGATATTTGGAGAGGCAGGCGTGTAAATAGCCGCTCTCGTGATGCGGTGTGGGATACGATACCGATCCGGCTCGTAAGGACCAAAAAATGGAGAGGCAGGCATGTAAATAGCCGCTCTGTGGTGCGGTGTGGAAACGTAGTACGGCCGTAGTGGAAGGTCAGCCGATAAGGCCAAAATCGTCCCTTAAACGGCCGTCGCGTTAGCGGATGGGGCGGCTACCGATATCAACCAATGAATTGCCAAATCGCTCACCTGAATCGGCTTCGGCTTCGGCTTCGTCGGCGATTCAAGGTGGCCACCTCTGCGTTTCGGATCTGGTATCTGCGGGATGTTGAGACACGACCAAATTGGCCGAGCTGCGATGCGTGAATATTTGCGGGATGCGAAATGTTTCTGATGTATGCGGGTTAAGACACGACTATGGCGCTGCGGTGCATGAATATGAATGTATGCGGGTTAAGACACGACGTAGGCGCTGCGGCTTGAAATGCGAATTTATGCGGACTGAGACACGACCGTAGTGAACGCCTGCGGGCGTGAAAGCTTCGGCTGAGCAAAGCCCATGCCGTTTGTGTGCGACGGCAAAACGTAGCTGATATCAAAGGCTCGCGTGCCGCCGCGATATAAAGCGGTTCAAGGGCGCCACACCAATATTATTAAAAAAAACCTGCAAACATCTAGACACGCTGATAAATATAAAGAGAAATAACAACCATAAAATAAAAGGCAGAATCTCATAAAAAAAGCTTTGTCCTATAATATGGAACAAACAGTTAAATAGAGTAAAAGAAGATAGAAGTATAGAAAGAGTATTCACATACAAAGCGGAGTATATAGTAATTGAGATAAAATTCTGCCTACAAAGCTGAGTGTTAACAAAGATAAACAAAATTGGCAACAAATAGAAAGAAAGACAAGCAGAGATAAACATATAGATTATAACCATGAATAGAAGCAATGTGGAACGCATGAGAGAATAGCAATTCTCAAAAACATCTACAAATCTAAATCTCTCATTCTTAAATGGAAATAGGGTTACCAAAACACGTAAAAATAAAGAAAAAATAAAAGCGTTATTTTCCCTAGACTAAAGAGATGTCTATGACGATTCTGGGCTCTGCTGACTGACAGGTGGCCTACCCAGTCGCTAAAAATAATTGAGTACTTGCGTTCACTTCGAACAAGGAGCAATAATGCGGCAGTGTAATTCACGATGCAGTGAGGACGATCATATAAGGGCCTTAACCTCTCAGTTTGAAGGTCATGCCCTCATGCGGAGAGGTAGAGCCTCGCCATTATTATTAAAGTCACAGTCATTGATTAACTAAGAGAGGTAAACCTATTGCAAAAATGTTCTTTATTACAATGCATAATATCAATATTGAACATCTAATCAAGTAAATACACCTTTTAAAGGATGGACGAAATTCTCATGGTTCAAGTGATTTACCCAAATTAAAATTACGTTCGCCGCTCGACCGTGACGGCCGGCCATTACTTTTGATAGAAAAAAATCATAATACTAATGTATGAAACATTTTCATTTGTTATAGTACTTCGACAAATTGTCGCCAGATTAATAAAACTATTAGCGGAATTGTTCTACTGGTCTAAATTTTAAATTCTTCCTCTTGATCCTGATATAGTATAACATGCGTTCCTAAATTTACTCCTCTTCCTGTTGAATAACAAAGCGCGCACGTCGTAAACTATTTGTTTGACGCCTAAATAAATAGACACTTTTCCAATATTCGACAACGCTACTAAATCTAAATGTAAATCCAGCAACTTAACTTCACCCTTTATCAGTAGCTGATAAATGCCTGAATTGTTATATTTCCATGCGAACGGCTGAAGATTTTTATCAAGCGCTAGAAAACTGTGCTAGAATATTTTATAAACACCAAAAGCTTTGCTAATGTTATCTTGGTAGAAATAAAGCGTGAGTGGTGCGCTAAAAAACATTTAGTTTAAACCCGCGCGCCTAGGCTAGGCCGGTTGCAGATCTGATCCGTCGCTTTATGCTACTCTAGTTTATCTCACTTTAAATTTAGCCTCAAGAAAAATTAAACATTGAATTTCTGCTGGGAAAATCTGTAAAAATCAAATTTGATGTTCAAGAATGAGGTGGTTGTTCTGACATTTTCCTGTGCGAATTATATTACTGACGAACAAAAATCGACGAAGAACGATGGCGATGTATGGCTTATAGCAAAAAACGGGGTGGGAGCGGCAGCGCCGCCAGCTCACATACGTAGCGGCGGCGAACTAGTTTAAAGCCACGCTATTATTACAGCTGGCGCGCGTCTTTGAGAGATCCTCTTGATGGCAGCGCGAGGGGTGGGCTAAAGCAGAACCAAAAACAGCACGGAACCGCAGATAATGAAGAAGCCCGACTCTTTGGCATACATGCAGAGAGAGCAAAGCGGACGATGGCTTCATCGGAGCCTTAATCCTCTTAATAGATTCTGTCCAAGTCGCATCTGACGCTGCCCAACCCTTTCAGCTTAGCATTGTTAACACAAGATCCAATAAGTCAAATTCCATCATGCGAACCAAACGAAGCTTATGAAAACTTTCATCCCATGCGCGGACTTGCCGCATAAAGCGGGCGGCCGATGGCGGCCGCGGCCGGCGCCCATTTTGCATCCTCGCCGTCCCGGATTTCTATATTGGATGTATTGTTTTATTGCCGCTGCAGAGATCTGGATGTGTTCGCCCGCGTTAGAAGTTTCGGATAAGCCGCCGAAATTTAGTATTATTATATATAAGGGCTGTAATGGGGCGGCCTCGCAGATCGGAAAGTATAGCACTAAATTAGGCGGGGGAGTCACTCGGTGACGTAATTTAAGAAAATAAATTCGGATCTTTATTAATAATTTATTAGACAACTAAATATCAGACATTAGAAACGATAGCAATAAATTAAGAAATATGAACAATTAACCTTTGTGTGACGTATAACAAAAACAGAATCGATAATGTAGAGAATCCGAGTGCAAAAATAATCAACTGAGACTTTATTAGTGTAAGAGACGATAAAGCTAATAATAAACTTTAAATAAGTTATATGATGGTAAATGTAGTGGTGATCCTGATGTTCCTATATAGTTTACTCTTATCAATTTGATCTTTTCATTTAATGTTTTTTTCTCTTGCAAACTATCTTCACACATTCACTTCCTTTTCACCCCCCAAAAATTTTGAGTCATTTAGAAAACATTGCAAACACTTTTTTCATTTACATCTAAACCGTTTCTCTAAGACCAAGATAAGTTGATCCTAAGGTCCAAATGAAAACAAAAGAATTGATTGTGATTGTAAGAGTTTCTAAAGGAACGGCTTGCACAGTAGGAATCAGAATACATAATTTGAAATTTTGTGAGAGCTTTACATTTCAAGTTTAACATAAAAAATGATATTCCAATTGGATAGGGCTGTGTATCTTAGTCTAATTTAATGCCTGGGGTTAAAAAGTAGTTAAAATTATGGAACTTGTAATATGACTAGAATCAGGATGAAAACAGTCTCCAAATAGGCGATAGTAAATGGGATTTTACATTTTCCAGCTAACACATTCCGATTCGCAAAGAATGCGGCAACCGTGCAGGAAATGTTTACTAGCAGGTCAATAAAATCAATGCGTTGGGCAACTCATGGGGGCAAACCATTAAAACACGCAATAAATGCGGTGTTGCATAATAAATCTGAAAAATTGGCCGCAAAAAAATATTGGGAGTTAATGCTGGGGTTGCAAGAAGATTGGCTTGGATTGTTGAAAACATCCTTTGGAGTGACGAGGTCGTATTCCATGTCGGCCATTATTAGGCGCCACCGTATGGTGCGAAATAACGGCAATAAGCCTCATCGCATATTTCAAGATTACTTGTGGCCTATGCCACTGGATAACATTGGCAACCTTAATTTCATGCAGAATGGTGCACCACCCCATTTTGCTGTTACTGTGAGTGCGTGGTTAGACCAGAATTAGCTAGGGCGTTGGCTCGGACGACGCGGATCTCATGAATGTCCTCCAATAAGATTTTTACCTGTCGGTTCATGCAAAGCGGGAGATGTACAGGACAATGATTTTAAGGCAGGGATTTGGACTTCCTGCAGAAGACTCCATTTTTACCACTTTAAGTTTTTTTTAAGGTTAGCCACACAAAATAACGCGCAAAAAGCATAAAATTGGAAACCACATCATGTGAATTGCCCTACAATAATTTTTTCAATAAAATTTTTGATACTACATTTTTTTTAATATTCACCCAATGTTAAGAGAGAGCATGAGCTAGACCTCTTAATGCATGCTTCTGTTCCACTTAAAAAAATTTGGAAATGTTGCAGTGGTCCTGTGATGACAATAAGACTCATTTGTGCGTGACACCATGAATGCAGACGATGCAGAAGATTACGGGTGCCCCACAGTATCTAACTCGTATAACACTGACGACCTCATTTTCATGCAGGATGGGCACCACTCCATTTTGCTCTTACCGTGCGTTGCGTGCACGATTTTGGCTAAAACAACGCAGACCTCATGATTGGCATCTAAAAAATCCGGATCTCACTTGTTAAGCAAAGGAGGAAGATTTTTAGGACTAGGCCTCATACTGGAGGACTGAGAGACACAATCCATCTGTCTAATAAAATTATAAAAATGAAAGTTCTCAACAAGATAAACACTTCTAATTATGTTTTTCTGATTAAGTTAATTTCAATAAAGATGTAAATCTCAACATTTCACTTGCTTTGAGCCGCTATTTGTATATTATTAATATAAAGACGAGTTGCCTGTCTTGCAGTAAACATGATTTGCAATTATTGTGCTCCGTTAAACTAATATTGGATTAAACTCTTAGCAGTTTAAAAATCGATGCGATATTATTCATTGTTAACAGAGCTGCGTCAACCGCACGTTGCGATGTAGCCGTGTTCGTGAGAGATAAGTTTGCAGTATAGATTAAATATAGCAAATATGTTTTCTTGTGGTACACCTGCTCTTACTCGAGAGATATTGGAGTATGTAGCACTATACCTTAAAATATAATTTTTGTTGCTGCTGATTTAGAGCAGTAAGTGTTCTCAATTTTATTTCTAAATACTCGCTATTGAGTGTCTTTCTCTCAAGTTTTATTGAAACTCTTTATTGAATTTTTTAGTGTTTGGTGTATCTTAGAATCCCATTCACTGAACCTACTGTTGCTAATTTTCTTAAAACTTAGAACATTTAAAAACAATTGGAAATTCTTCAAAACGCTGGTTATGTCGCTGATTGAAATGCGAGTCTGGTATGCATGCGAAGATAAATTAAAGTGCCACGTAATGCTATGAAATAGCGTTATCACAATGCATAAAAGAAAATGTCATTCATGCAACCCTGAGATTGCAGTTGTAGACAAAAAAGAAAACCATAGAAGCAGATAATCATGAGCAACGATAGACGGCACGATTGTTTTGTTGAGAGGAGGTAATAACTTTGAATATCCATATGAGGTTAGTAACCGTGTGCGGACAGACAACGCCCAGTCGCCGAATATCGAAATTTAAAGGCAACAAGAATTGCGACGAGAAAGAGAAAACAAAACGCGAGTTCATTTTGCAGTAAATAGGTGAACCGATTTACATACTTATCATCCATAGACAAAGATCTGTACTCATTTACCGCTAAAAAGAAGCGTGTATAAGCGCGTTGCTAGAACAAGACAATGCCCCGTCACGTATCAATCACCACACTTTTACCACCCTGTAGGTTCTCGACTACACTGGGTTATCTCCAATTCTAAATTCACTTGATCTTATGTTGAGATGCTACCCTCTATTTGGCGCAATCAAAGAGACAGCGCACGGTAAGTTCTCTTCGAATAAAGAGCTTCAGTCAGCTGTCCAGTATCCAGAGAATGGCTTGTAGTAGCTTTACGAAAACTGTGGGAAAAATTGCAATTGTGCATAGGCATTAAAGGGAAATGCCTTTAATAGAATGTGCACGCAGTTTTTCCTAATAAAAGATTAGTGAGGAAGGAACTATTCTAGTGCCAATAAATCAATTTATAAATACCCCAAGTAGTACGAACGAAACTATAAAATACTAAGTTTTGTTTTTATTTTCATTAATGTGCAGAGTTTTGTTCATTTAATTGCTGTTTTTTAAGTTATAATTAGAGGTAAATCAATAGAAAACGCTTTTGCTGTCTAATGGTTAAGGTTTTGATAACGCTAAAACTATTTCAAAATAAATATTTATTGTGCTATTTTTTAACAAATAAGGGTTTTGGTGTTTTTCTTTTAAGTAGCAATACAAAATTGAAATTGAAACGCACTCAATTACGTTATCTTCCTATTTTGCGCAACATTACAACATAAGCTAAGCATAGCCTCAAAGTTGAATTATGCAACAACACAATTACACAAAAGTATTTCCTTGCTGTTTCACTAATAAAGAAACGCGAAATAAATCAACTACTATCAAATGCACAATGAAAAAATAGAAAACAATTAAAAATGCGGTGTTAGCAAAAGAATCTTTTCGCTCGGGTAGTAACTGAGAATTTTACTTTACAAACATCACTAAGGATAATAACAACGTTTCGTACAGATACAATAAAAGAATGTGTTGTGTCGTAACTAAATAATTATAAGTTTTTGAGTAAAAATGGCTATCCGTTTTGAGCTCAAAATTAAAACACACTCAACGAAATCTCTAAAAAGCGACAAAAATTGTACAATATAACAAAACCACTTATAAAAAAATATATAAATGACATTAACTTTAAAAAAAGGAATTACATATCGGAATGTTATTCTAATAGGAAAATTTGCCAATCCAGGTATTTTTAAAAATATAACCAATAGTTGGTAAGGAATTCTTCAGAAATAAATTGATTGAAACACACAGTTTGTGTGTAGATGTTAAGTGTAGTTGGTAAGACTTAAGCATGAAGATTTTTATAGACGCGTTGGATGAATTTACGTGCAATCAGATTGATAAACGAGCTTTAGATTTTCAAACTTCCTAAGATGTTGCCCAAAATTGAACCAACTACTCTTTTATCAGATGCAATTTTATTACTTCAATCATTTAAGTGTTAATTGTTTTCGTCACTATTTAATAAGACAGGTATTTAAAACATCCATGAAATAAATCTTGTACTGATGGAAAAAGATTGGCGAACAAGCGAACTGTTGAAAGAGGCCTCACGCAGAAGTCTTAGCAACTCCACATCTCTACATCAAAAAGATAGATTACATTTCCAATCAAATTTCGTGTGAAAATTCATAGCTAGCCGCATAAAATTGTTTAGGGGAAATGCGCACATTATTTTGCAAAATACTACGATAAGTTGGTAAAGCTGCCTCGTCAGATACTCGCCCATATATTGCAGCAAAATTAGCGGCAAAGATAATGTTAGTATTAAATAATATAGTGAACCATATACTAAACATCTCTTTTACTTAATGACTCAATAGATCTAGACTGGAATTACCATATTAGATAATTGGGATGATTACGATAAAAATATTTTAGCAAAAGTTTCTAAGAAGCAAACCTTTGTATGTGATCTGCAGTCTGTAAGGTCTTTAAGAATCTGTTACTAATTACATAGAGTAGAGACTGAAAAACGCTTTTAGGATATCTCGGTGGCCAACATATCGCAACCGGCGGCTAAGATGTATTATTTAATTGTTATTTATGCTTTTCACTTTGTCTGTCAGTTTCTCAAATTTTTCCCAAATGAAGTTATTCCAAACTCAATTAAAATCCAATAAACTTGACATCAGTTGGACGCAATATAAAATACGATCCACTATAAAGGTGTACGGTGCCAATTTTTAGTTGAAAGCAATCCTCATTTGCCTTTGAAATGGAAACATACAAAGGAAACTTGCAAAGTTAAAAAAAACTCCAGAGAGTGTATCAAGAATACCAAACGAGCTAACAATTGAGAAAAGGTGACCCTCAGAGCTCATCTGAGTTCGCTCAAAGTGAAAATGAATGGAAAGTACTATACGGAAGAACTGTTAAAGTCGTTTGCAAAAGAAATAATTGACGATATTTATCCTGGGGGGAAAAACGTACTCAAGATGAGGCAGTTAAGGTTCATACTGCAGAACTAGCCTAGAAATAACACGTATGCTGCAAAGGTCAAAATGAAGTGATAGTTTAAAGATAATAGTGAAAATCCTGTTAAGTTTCCTTATGTCAGTCTCTGACTGGCTGAAATATATTCAAGCATCACAATATCACATTGGATGGCTTTTCAGGAAGAGTGGGGTAGTCTTGCTTTTGATATGACCGTAAAAATTTGTCAGAGCTAGAAGCGCCGATGTAGAGAAAAGTAAAGAATAGAAAAAGTTTGTTGTAAATTTAAAGAACAGTTAAGTCTGGTCGAAGAAACGTTTATTAATTAATTTAGAACTGACTAAAAAGCAGTACTGAGCGTAAAGAGGCACAACTTATAACACTGACATCTTGCAATTGGTTGATCAAATATTTCCCTTAGAAAAATTAAAGGTAGTTGCACTTGATATGGAAAGAAATAACAATTCATGCACAAAACACCACACAGCGCATTCATCCAGCAACGTACCACAATACTAGATTTGGTAGGATACCTGTCGATGGTCTAAATAAAAAAGAAACGTTTATTGAGAGTTTTACTCCACTTTATAAATTTATCAAGAATATATTGCTGCTATCAAAGTTCAGAAAACTTTTAATAGTTTAGTAACATTCCTTTTGTTATATCGCATACCTTTCGCTCATTTCTTTAAATAAAACTAAGTTTGCCTGCACCGTACCTTTTCTATAAGCTTTGCTACTAAAATAAATTTAACATATTACGGAACGTAAGCAAATTAAAAAGTTTCCAGTTTGTTTTATTAAAACTTAGCGACCGTGAAGTAAACAGCTTGCATTTACAATAGAGAACTAGGCATTATTAAGATAAAACAGCCAAGTATTTGTTGAGTATTTATGAATAAAATTGAAAAAAACTTACAGCTAAAATAGCAATTTTGTTGATTTATAGTATATTTACGTAGTGATTACTTTAGCAAAATAGTCGACATATGTATTAAATCGATGCACTTTAAAGGTGTTGCCCGTTTGGTAAAGCTTGACGTCTTTGGTTAGCAAAATTCTTCTTCTTGATGTATCCTCCAAACTTATATTACCACCTTTAAAGCAAGCAAAACAATTTCCAAATTGTCTTCCACTGGTCGTTTCGTCGCCCAAGAGTCTGTTGAGGTTGCGAAATGACTGAGTAGCTTTCCATCTTTTTTCGAACTAAACCCAAGTATCAAATGACAAAGCAAAGCGGCGTGAACATTTTTTTTCATTCTTTTTACGAGTCATTGATAATTAAGATTTTTGAATGTTTTTTCCAGATTGCGTAATCGCCTTTATTGTTTGCCATACCATTTACAGTTATCACATTTCATATTTAACTGTTTATAAATTCTTGTTTATTTCTTATTTCGTAAGATGTCAAATGCTTTCCGCTGTGCACCATTCAATTTGTCTGGACATCATAAGTGTATGTTATGTATTTATATTTATTGTGAAAAGGGCAAGTTTATTTATCACACAACTACCAAGTGCACTTACAGTGAGTTAATTATCTTATGATCCCCAGTAATGGATTTAATTTGGTTATAAGTAATTTGTTGTGATATCATTTAATGTAAAGGCCTATTAAGTTGCAAAAAAATTGATTTTTATGTGTTTTTGTTATTTTTAGTATTTACAGCGTAGTAGCAAACATTATTTTTGTATTTTAGATAGTAACTGACGAAATTTGGGTTTTGATTCGCAATTCCTAAAAACGGAAACTGGTAACAAGTGTGTCAATGTTTCGAAATGGTTCTATTCTGATAACACTAGTAAATCAACTATATTTTGACCGACTATCTGTTTTGGAGAAAGAAAACTAGCCTTAGGTGCCGAACCTTCATCAAGAATTCGAGATTTGTAGGCTAAATTTAGCGACCGCCTGAAATTTTTGTTAACTCGACTTTGTGCACGAGAGGCCAAGACAAGATCAAGTTTATTGAAGCACAAGCCGAAAATAGAGTTGGGATTAGTCGCCAGTTGCTTAAAAATTCGTTGGATAAACGTTTTAATAATGTATTATCATTTGCGATAACTTGTTAATCGTGATCGTTACTGCCAGTTGCTCGACAGGATCGTTTTGGCCATAAAGGCACGGTCTTGGTTTTTTGGAAAGTTGAAAGTATTGTGGATTATGGTCAGTTTCAAATCAACCGTAAATAGATTATTCTTCAACAAAATAACGCACAATGAACGGTCGTGTCAAGGACCACAAACAGAATTGCTAAGCTGGATAGAATTGATGTCTCGTATCTTCTGATTGCGGTCTGTTTCGATCCGTGGCTTATTTTTTTTTATTGTCAGCCTATTAGTCTATTTTTGTTATAGTTGTTTATATCTCTCTTAAAACTAGCCTTCTACTATAAGATTTATTGTTCTTACATATATTTGCTATTTGGTCCGGTCCCGTCCTGTCTATAGGTTTATTCCGTTTCTTCTTTCTTGTTTTTATCCACTTTTTAATATTTTCGATGCAACATTGTTCTCGTATGATGCCATTTCTTTGTCTGTCTCTTAAGGTTATGCCTTTTATCGTTCTTCTTTTTCTTCTTCTTTTTCATCATCCCTTGTACCATTAAGGTGTCGGGTAGTGTTCTACATTATTAATTTTCTGGTTTGTTTTATTCGTGTCTGTCCTTGTCTCCGCTGTGTAGTTAAGATAGGACTCATAGTTGTCTTGTATACCCTCATCTTACTTTCTGTGGTCATATATATCTTCCTTATAGTTTCTCTTAGGCAGCTACTAACTCTTGTTGCTTTGGTTGCTTGTCTTGTATCTGATGTCAAGTTTCTTTCGCTGGTGATTTCAATTCCTAGGTAGTTAAATGTCATGACCCGTTCTGTGCTTTTTTTCTCTATCTACAGTTGATATCTACGTGATTCTTTACTTATCACCATACATTTAGTCATTTCCGCTACAATTTTCATGTTGTATGTCCCTGCTGTCACACTGAAGGTATGGAGTTGGCTTTGTAGGCGGTCTACATTGCCGGCTATCAGTACCGCGTCATTAACGTAGCATACTGTAGCTCCCATTCTGTTCTTTCTTATTTTTATACTTAGTAAATTATTTGATCTATCATCATGTTGAATAGTAACGGGTTAAGTGTTTTTAATCGTTTGATTGAATTAAGTCATGTCAAGAGTTCTTTGTATTAAAATTGACAAAATTGATATGGTAGGCAGATTGGGCAACTAGAGCGTTGGCAAAAAGTCAGTGATAATAATGAGTTCTCTTTTTAGTATTAGGCGACATACTTCATATTAAATAATTTCATATTATTCTCTAGTCAGGAAGTACGACTCTAATAAAATCTTTTAAAGCACATGGTTGTAGTTTAAAATTTTGTTTGTTATTGCACTTTCTACGTTAAAGATTTTCTTTCTTTAACTAGTAAACTAGAAAAGAAATCAATTTTGGTTCTCTGGAATTAAAAATATAAGTCTTAAATTAAAATTCCTTTATTCAATGTTTGGAATTTGTGATCTGTCTTCCAGGCATTTTAACAGATTAAAGTGGATTATGGCCCTTTTCAGCCCAAGGTCTATTTTTACTATGTTTCGTTCTGGTAGGTCACCTTCTATTTTGGAAAATACAACCGTTTAACTTATAAAAAAATATCAAACAGAAACCTTGAACCTGAAGACAATCCAATCAATTGCAGCTGTTTCAAATTACAAAACCACAAACATCGCTATATTTTACAGTCTGCTTTCAACAACTTTAAGAGGAAAAGTACGACTTTGTTGTAAGCTATAAGACTCATTTCTATTTAAACACTTGACCAATAAACAAATTTAAGAATTTTAAAAAACTGTAAGTGAAGGGTAAGTGAATTTAGTAAAAACCGGCAGTCATAAAAGTTGTTAGTCTTTAAAATGTTTCTGATAAATGATAAAAAGACATGATTCAAAATAAATAACTGCAGATAAAGTACTCTAAATAAGGTTCCAGCAAGACGGAGCTACAACTAATGCAGTAAACTCGACAGGAATCGTCTGATATATTTTAACACATTTATTTGAAGGTAGTGCGCTAAAGTTAATACTTCAGGGTGGATTCCAATCCTTACTGAACTCGCTCGACTTCCAAAGCTGTTACGTGCAAGGTTTTATATTGAATAAAAGATTACGTAATTACGTTATTAGGGTTTTTATATTAATCTTCATTGTAATAAATTTCTTCGTTTGTATATTGCATATTAATTGGCATATTTTAGTTATTTTTGTTGTATTAATTAAAAAATATTTAAATAACATCAGTTATAGCTTATTCAAAAAAAATGACAGTTATTTTGTTATACTTTGTGTCTGTGGCTTGATTCTATCTTCTGAAAAGTATAATATTTAATGTTTAAAATTTTGACTCGAATTACTTTGAAATTATAAAGGCAGCTCATTTAAATCTTTATCGTTTTTATAATTTAGTTAAGTAGAAAGACGACGCAGTGCTTTTTTTATAAATATGCGTATTGGTATCGGTTTTCTTGTATACTTTTATGTAAATTAACGTTTCTTAATGAAAAATTCAACATACGTCACAGAAAACTAGTAAACGATTTTGCTTTTTATGGTTCTCTATTGTATCATACTAAATTAAGGTGGAAAAACTAAAAAATACACTTAAAGGTAATAAGTTAAACGTTTAAATGCAAACTTTTTAATTAGGAAAAATCTACGACTGAGCAACTGGTTTAGCGTTTTTAATATATAAGGCGAGGCCTTTTTGAGCTTTGCAGTTAGAATAGTTGATATTTTTGGAAATATTCGAATAACCACAAGTGTGTAAATTAATATTCCAATGTTGAAAAAATGATTTGTATTATTGGAGCTTTAAAAGTGCCATTTGAAAGTGGGAATTATTCTCATTACCCATATTCAAACTGTTAGTCGCGACGTATCCTAATATTTAATTATTCGAGTACAAATCCCATCCCTCTTCATGGGAATATAACCTGCCCTGTTTGGAACAAGAGGATTATGGGAATAAACATTCCTTCAATGTGTATTATTTAAAAATTTCAATCAAATTTTTTTTAAGCAACTACTGTGAGATAAAAGCAAAAATTCTGAACAAAAACAATTTGGCTGTAGCTTATAAACAGTACAGAGACATTTCTTTTTGATTTGCAACAACTAATTTGGCAATCGGCTTTAAAACAACAACTCGCTAATAAAAAGCTTCAAAAACAGATTTTTAAAATGTTTGCATAAGGAACATATATATTTAGCGGATTATAAACAATAATACTAAAATTACAATTAAATTTGATAAACCTCTTAAAGTCAAATTCCATTTTTACATTTTTTTAAATAAACAATTGGAAAAATGCTGTAGCTCAATATTAAGCTATGAAATACAAATTTAGAGCTTTCACATAAATGGATAAACATTGTAAATTTAAAAAACTTGTAATAGAAAACGTAACAAGTTAGTATTGAGGATAATTTTCTTTTGATATAAAAGTTTAATAACGCAATAAAATAATTAAAACAACTAAAAAATGTATAAAACTATTTAAAAACACAAATAAAAGAAACTGAACGATTCTAAGTAAAGTTTGATCTTTTATAGTAACGCAAATGATTGCTTTGAGTCAAAATTTGTTTACATTATTGCACTAATTCAAAAATACAGTCCTAATTATTAAAACTACCAACAAAGCTAACAGAAAGGGGTAAAATTTTAATGTAAAACGCAGCATTTTGCGTTTTCAAATTTAACTGTTTAATTTTGATAAAAAATCGCAGCCCAGGCCGGTAGAAAGCCGAAACGGAAAAAGCGGCGCTGGCTGCGGACCGCTCGAAAGCGACGCCGAGCCAGAGGGGCGAGCGAATCGCGATCGCCCGGACGAGGGCACTTCCGGCGCGAACTTTCGCCAGCGCCGTCGCTCCAGTAGTCGCCGGCAAGCCCGTGCTCTTCGCCTTTCCACCCCGGAGTGGAGAAAGCGCACGCTCTCAACCCTTCCAGTTTCCCCGGATTCCACGCCCCGACCACTAGGCTTACTAACTTACTTTTTCTTCTTTTCGGCGAACTTTTTCCCGCATCCCGTTCGCCGTTTTTTGCCGGAATTCTTCCCGCATGCCCGACCTGCCTAAGCGCGAATACCGCAGCAAATATGTACGAACATTTGATTAAAGTTGCGGAATGCATTCGCACAAACGGCGCGGCCCGCGGGGCCGCGGCTGTTGCCGGGCGCGGGCCGCCGAAGACGGCGCTCGTTACTCCGGCGATTACATTCATAAATCTGCGAAGAGATTGGCGTCGCGGCGCTCGGGGCAGAAAAATCCCCGAACTGGGGTCCGCGCTAACCGATCACTTACCCCGGGATTTATGTAGAAGGAACCCTGAATACAAACACCGCCGGCAGCCAGGTCAGAGCGAGATTAAAACCAGCCGGCGGCGCGGATTTTTCGCGAGCCTCGCGCTAATAAATCTCGGGCATTTAGCGCCGCCGCGCGCCACCGGGAACAAATCAAAAATTCCCCGCGCCCTGCACGCATGATTGATAGTGATATCCTTCCTGTATTACCGCCGCATAAAGACGAGTCCTTACGAGATATAAATGTGGAGTACGTTGCTGTTTTCATGAATAATGTAAGGTTAGTGCGCGACAGACTGTCTCACCCCCGCGCCAGGAGGGAACGAAAATAGTGGACCAAATTGAATATTAGTTGCTCACGGCGGAGCAGACGGTCGCAATACCAAAAAAGCTAATCAAACCGAAATGGAAGTACAAAAAAGGACCTAACACAAAGCATTTAGTTAAAGATAAAAAATAAAACGCCTCTCGGATACGAATTATTGTAGTGGACTTGGTCTCGGTTAACCATTGCTTAACGAAAAACGCAGAGTTGTAGAATGTTAATTGCAATCGCACTATAGTGTAGCTGTCAGGAAGATGTTAAAGTTTGGCGACATCAATGCGATCTTAATGACAATCCATATGTTGCAGCCTATCCTAAAACTGGTACGAGATTTGGCGGTATCGTCCCTTCTGCCTGATTTAAATAAATTAAAATTTAAAATTACAATTAAATTCGCATTTAGCTGCAGCAGAAAATTATGCTCGTTCCTCAAGTTCCAAAAAAATTAAAATCATCAATGGTATCACTTTATTTCAGACTGCAAATTAAAATTATCTTTTCAGTCTTCAGTGCATTGTAGCCTATCCTGTTTGGAAAGAGTAATCCGAATATACCCCCAATCTTGCTGTCGCTTTTAACCTCATCTTAGATCAGCAAGTTCTAATATGTATTTTATTTATGGGTAAGTATTTATGAGACTTACCTTTTTTATTTTAATGAGGATTCTGCTTTCTGCTTTACATAGCAATAAGTAAATTAGCTTAGCAAGTTGCAATGAAGGGAGAAGTAATCCAGTGATTACACTCCGAATTAACTAATACTTATGTAATTTATTTCACATATAATAATTCATAAATACTGCTATGGATCCACATCTGTAGGCCATCTTCTGTTTAGTCGTTTTCGTACTGATGGGGGAACATTTAAAATACTGGCTTCTTCGTTTGGATGTCCAGGTAAGTTGTTTAAGTAGGTACTGGTTAGGTTGCGGATTACCTCTTCTACAAGGGGTATGCCTGAGTCATCAGGTAAGGTCTTGTTTCTGACATACCAAGGGGCATCGAATATAATCCTTAGTATTTTGGATTGTAGCTTTTGGATGATTTTGTTATTTGAAGGTTTAGCACAACCTCAAAGTTGAACTCCGTATATACAAATAGATCGGATTATACATTTGTACAGGAAAATTTTGTTGTCAGTTGTTAGTTTCGACTTTCGGCCGATTAACCAATTTATCTGTCGTAGCTTGAGGTTGATTTGTGTTCTCTTGTTCATGATGTGTGCTTTCCATATTAGTTTGCGATCTAATGTTAATCCTAGATATTTTATCTCATTTTTCACGGGAAGTCGGATACCGCTTATTGTTACTTCAGAGCATTCAATATGTCTATTTGTAAATGTGACCTGTGCTGATTTTAGTTGATTCACTGTTACTCTCCACCTGCCGAGCCAGTCTTCGAGGAGGTTAAGGTGGTGCTGAAAGTTAACTAACGCAACTTGTGGGTTTTCATTTGTAGCGATTAAGGCAGTATCGTCCGCAAAAGTAGCGATTTTTGTGCTGGCTGTTGTTGGAATGTCGGCAGTAAAAAGTAGGCAAAGGAACGGTGCCAGCACACTATCTTGTGGCACTCCTGACTTGATGGGATAATATGTAGATGTTTCCAAATTGAATTTTGTTTGGAAATAGCGGTCGGATAGATAGGATTTGAGTAATAGATAATAGGGTGTGGGTAGAGTAAGCTTTAATCTGTATAATAGTCCGGTATGCCACACGAAGTCGAAAGCTTGTTTTATGTCCAGGAAGGCGACAGTGCATAACTTCTTTTCCTTAAGACCTTTAAGTATTTCATTCACTATTCTGTGCGTTTGTTGGATTGTTGAGTGATGCTCTCTGAAACCGAATTAGTGTGATGGTACTATTTCATTCAGATCAACTGCCTGTGTAAGTATTTTCAACAAGAGCCTTTCAAATAATTTGGATATAGTTGGAAGTAAGCTAATGGGTCGGTATGATTCAGCATCTTGTGGTGGTTTACCGGGTTTGTAAATCATAACTTCCAAGTTACTGGGTAGTAAGTTAACCTTATCATACCATTATAGATGGTGGTCAGTAACACTATTGCTTTCCTGGGTAGTTGTTTAAGTATTAGAGGCGAGATTAAGTCAAATCCAGGAGCTTTTTAGATATTTTGTGTTTTATTTCCGCCGGGGAAAAAGTTATAATAGGCAATGTCATTAGGCAAGGACTGTCCAAGAAGTTCTCGATTTCTTGATCGTTATTGTTGTTGTTTGCCTGAGATGGACTAAATACTGTTGATAAATGCTCCGCGAAGACGATTGCCTTTTCCTGTTCAGTTTTCCACCAACTACCGTCTTGTTTTCTTAAAGGAGGGATATGGGCGACTGGTCTTTTGAATTTTTTCGCCGCTTTCCAGATCGAATGACCTTCTTTTGATAACGCAGTAATATAGTTTTTTAAAACGTAGAATTTCGGATTTTTTGCAATGCTAACTTTAGTTGTCTTGTAAGTCTATTATGTGTTCCTATCAATAGAATTTTGACTTCTTTGCCATTTGCTTCTGGCTCTTCTTTTTTTTGCAACAAGTTCGCGAATATATATGGGTGTGTTGTTTGTGGTATTCGCCACTCGACTTGTCACTGGCCTAGATTTCCAAGATGCTTCTTGTATTACACAAGTGATGTGGTTTGCCGCAGCATCAAGATCGTCAGGATGTTTCAGGTTGAGATTGGTATTGAGATGTTCGTCGATATAAGCTCTAAAACGCTGCTGAAAAAATGCTTTATATTTTTCAGTTGAAATTGTATGTTTGGGTGGACTATATATAGCAGCTGTATTAAAGGACCACCGCTGTCCACTGATATGGATAATTGTTGCTTCGATTTTATTTGTTTGATTGTGCTTTATACTGTTCCGAATAATGATTGCAGCGCCACCGTGAGCCGTTCCATCAGGATGATTATTGTGATAAATTGTGTATTGTGGGATTTGTAATACTGCCCTTTCGGTAAAATGTGTTTCCGAAACCAGTAGCACATCGATTTTATTGTATTGAAGAAAGTTAATTAATTCAGTTTTATGGTTGATTAAGCCATTTGCGTTCCATGAGCAAATACGAATTGTAAAAAGGTCCATTCATTAGCAATTTCGTTTATGACGGCAGACAGCACGTTTAATATCATACCGTTCTGATTCATGAGTTAACCGAACATTGACTTGAATTCATTGAGAAAAGTGTTCAGTTAAGTTTCTAAGTTTTGTTGGTTTTGCAAACCAGTTCCTTGTAGTGCTCCAGAGTCTGACTGATTGGTTCTTATACCCCGCTATATATTCCCTGTAAGTTGTGATGTGGAACGGTTGCCTTTTGCAAATCATTGTAGACTGTACATCCTTTATAATTGTCTGTATGACTGCCTTCACAGAGTGCGCATTTAGCTGGCGTATCTCTAGATTTTTTGGCATAATGTAGAATTATGGTTTTCTCCGCATTTCACACATTTGTAGGGTCTTGTACAGTACGATTTTGAATGGCCGTACAGTTGGCATCTTGTGCATTGTATGCTGCTTTTCTTTTTATGTGGCGGTTCTACTTGGATTCGCATGTTATTTAGGAATTTAAGATCGTATATATCTTTGTTATTTAGTTGTGGTTCGAGGTCAACGTAGAATAACATTAAAGGTAATTTGCTTATTCGGTGTCTTATATTTGTAATATTGCGGTCTTTATGGCCTTTTGTTATCAGATCTTCTTTAATTTCCGATATAGGTATTGAGTAATGGAGATTACAAATGACTACTCTGTAAGCTCTATCATTTTTCACTGATTGGTAGGTGTGATGAACGAGTTTTTCATCATTTAAGTGTGTTATAAGTTTCCTGTATGTATCTGGAGTGTTAGCATTAAGTTTGATAGTATCGTTAGCTAGAGCTTTACTTTGATAAGTTTCTTCTGGGGCGACTTTGGATAGGCTTTCAGTCATTTTTTTAAAATCTACTACTCCATTTATGAATATTGGTGGAGGTTTTGGTATTTTCGGAGATTTTTCATTTTGGGTAGTAGGTGTTTCAATAGTTTCGTTTGTTAGAGAGTTAAACCTGTTTGATGTTATAACATTAAATGATCCAGCTGCATTTATTATTTTTTAAACATTACTTTGCTTTCTATTTTTTATATAACTTGCCATTCATGTTTATTCACAGAGGTTTCATCATCGTTACTAACTTGCATGCAAATGCATTATTATTACTGGAAGTTTCGCCTGCGGGGACTGCACTTATTGTATTTTGTGGCTGGGAATAATAATTGTGTTGTGGATTATTGATTGTTAGGTGTTGAAAGGATATCGACTGTTTAATAGCTGATAGTTCATTTGCATTTGTGGGAAGGATAGCGGTGGAGCTGATTGTGGCTGGATTTTTTGTTTGATAAAAGGGGAACTGGGAAGTCGCCGATTGCTGCGTTTAGCCGCACTGATTAGGATGAAACGGATTAAAGCCGTAAGGATGGCTCATTTTGTTTGATAAGCGCTCGTGTGTTAATATTCGGAGTAGTTGTTATTGTTTTTTCGATCACTTACTTGAAAATTATAATCACTCGGCCTTACGGCCACACTTGCCATATATGTTGCGCAATTTCAATCTCAGCGAAAACGGGACGTCCTTACTCGTTGAAACTCAAGCGGCAACTGCAAGACTTACCTGGAACAAAAAAACTTGTTAATATCATATTTATCGTTATTATCATATATTATCTCGTATGCAACTGTTTGGCGGTGTAAGGGGTTCACCACCCACTAGGTCCCAAACGTGGCAACCCCACCTGCACGAATGGCAACTGACTTGTCCGGTACACCTTGCCAGATAACAGATGGGGCTCTGACAACCCAACATCGGAGGGTATAATCTGATACCAGTTATCCCGAGGTAACGGGGCCGATGCGGCGATGATTCAGAGAAACACTATAACCCTCGGAACCGGAAGACGACACGGGCGAAATAGGACAAGATTTGGAACTTGAAACATCATATCCCTTACAGAGAAAGAATGCGAGATTATAGACAAAAGGGAGAAATATAAGATTCAAATACAAAGAATCTCAGAAATTAAAACGAAAGCAACGACTTCAAAAACATGGACAAAGGTATACTCTCAGATATGCGGGCGCAACAGTCTGGTAATACAACAAAAGAAGGTGTAGGAACACCCCTCAGCAAAGAAATAGAACTAAAAGTAACCAAATGGGAAGCTGTAAACTCCAGAATTATATGCGCCCACAGAAAATGCCGCTATACAAGATACAGAAACTTTCTATGATAATCGGCAAAAGCCATAGAGAGAATGCAAAACTACAATAGACACACAGTTATTATGGGGGATTGGAACGTCCATATAGGAAATAGCATAGAGCATGGACACGGAACAATGAGAGGTCAAGATCTAGAAACGAATGTAAACGAAAATAGCGAAATAATGCTAGCTAGATTTCTGCATAACAAATCCACTGTTGATAAGAAATAAATGGTTTAAACACAAAACAATACACAAAATAACATATAAAGCAGAAGAATTAGGAAGGAAAAGTATGACAGATTACATCACGTACACGAAAAATATGAGATATACAGTGAACGATGTAAAGATAATAAGAGGGGCGAAGTTAAATACAAAACACAGACTGGTGATTTCTGACATGAACATTAGAAAACCGCTTAAAAACAAATTAAGAGCTGTATGAAAACTAAACTGGAAACTTTAGAAACCAACAAAAAAGATAAAAATGTGAAAACAAACTAATTGAAAACCTAAATAAACTTTAAGATCAAAAAGCATAAGAAGAAAATCATAAAATCATTAAATAAAAAATAGAGGTTTTAAAGAAACCTTAATAAAAACAACAAAGGATGACTGTGGAGAAAAAGAAATAAAACAAGCCCTAACACATAAGCGAACAAAATGGTGTGATGAAGAAGTAAAGAATAAAATTAAAACTAAAATAAGCCCCGGAAAAAATATATCATAAATAAAACTGAACAAATAGAAGAGAATACCTAGTAAAACTAAACGAAGCAAAGGAAGCGGTAAAACAAGCAAAGAAAGACACATGGGAGGAATTCGGTAGAAAGATAGAAGACAATTATATATAAAACAGTTTTGGAATAGAGTTAAGCGCCTAAAGGGAAATATAGCACCAAAAGTGCGAAATATTAGGGATGAGACAGGAATATTACAGACAAGAACGGAAGAAATATTGAAAACATGGAAAGATTACTACACCACCAAATTTAAAGATGAAGAAACAGAAAATAATAATTAAGACAATGAGGAAGAAATAACAGATAAAAGAAGCTCTAAAGAAAACAAAAAATGGTAAGGCCGCAAAGAAGATAATGTAACTCTAGAAATGTTGAAAAAAGGCGGTTCAATCATAACTAAATGGGCGAACCTAATACAAATTCGGACCTTTGCAGACAGACAATCTTTTTAAGCAATGGTTCAAATCTTCAACACCATGCGGTACGATAGGTGAAGAGGAAGTGAAGTGAAGTCCAGTTCTTTGATTTTTTCGGGTAAACTAATTGTAATGCTATTTTATTCTGGTCCAATAATTATTTTCAGCATTTTCTATGCACGTGTAATTTTTTTATTATAATTTTCTACTTCTGCTTATTGTAAGGCAAATAATTTACCGGACAGTAGTAGAAAAGTTAAACTGCTAATAATAATCGTTCTGGATGTCAAAATATTAAATATGGCTGATAGATTGTGAAACGTTAAGTACCCTTAAAAGTCAATGTTTATTAACAATTCTTACTAACGACAGAGTTCATCAGGTTATCATTAAAAGGGACAATGTAGATCAACGAAGAAACAAATAACAAAATTGTTACAAATGTAACACCTTTTATCATTTTTTTAGATAGTTAACATTTTTTTAGTAACTCCAAGGTTATTTAGATTTTAAGTTAAAGATGTGATTATAAAAATTTGCATGTCACAAACCCTACGTCAAAATACAATATACATAATACAAAATGTGTTAGTTGTGAGTACTTGAAAATAAAATTGTAGCTAAGAAGCGTTGTGGTAGATCAGACGGGTCATGCGTTTCACTGTTCTTCCGGTTAGATTGTCAGGAGTTCAACTGCTAAATGATTCGGGTGATTTCTAATATTCTTCTGACATTTAATGCTATGGTTTTTTAATGTCTCTTGAACAGTGTCAACTTGAAGGTCTGATTTGGTACAAACCATGGAGCATTGGTTATTATTCGCATTACTTTAGACTAATAGCGCTGTAGTTTTGCTAAGTTTGAATCGCCAGCTACAACCCTTATTTGAATACCATAGAACCAAACGAGTTTGATAACAACCTTATATACAAAAGAGACAGTTTTGAATTACGTCCTAAAAGCCAGTAACATCTTCTAAATGTAAGGCCTAGCTACAGTCTCTTATGCATATATGTGAATCCCCATGTCGGGCGTCGATCAAGATGGATACCTAATATTAAATCTCCTCTTTTTGTGGGAGGATGTTTCTGTTTAATCTGACGGGGGGGTGCATGTTTCTTTTTGGGTTGTAAATGTCACCTGAACACATTTTTGCACATTAATTTGGACGCGCCGTACTTTGATCCATTCTTCTATTTTATTAAGGTGGTTCTGCAAGTATCTCGAGGCACCAACTAGACTGTAGTGTAAAGCTATTAATACCATATTGTTGGTATAGGTGGCAAGTACCGTACTTCTGGATTGTTGGTATCGGCTGAATGCTGAATATATAAGGTATAACACTGGGCCGAGCACACTACCCTGAGGCATCCCAGATGTAAAGGGAACAAGCATGTGGTGGCATCTCTTATTTTACCAAGAATTGTCTGTTTGTGAGATAAGATTAAATTAATACAAAAATGTGTGTGGCAGGCTACCTTTGAGTTTGTTTAAAAAGTCAACATGCCAAACTTTATCAAACTCTTGGGTCATATCTATAAATGCTACCGTGTAATTTCTTTTAGTAATCAGATCATGCTTTATTTTGGTGACAACTCGATGTATCTGCTCGACCGTGGAGTGTTGCTGTCGAAAGACGAATTAACTCTTTCGTATTAATTTCTTTTCATAGATGAGGGTCATTATTCTTTGTAGTAAAAGCTTTTCAAATACCTTTGCTATTATGGGCAATGGACTAATAGGTCTGTACGACACTACGACGGTTGGAAGTTCGCCTGGTTTAGATATTAAGATTATTTGGGCAACTTTCCACTAGGCGGGAAAGTATCCATGCCTTAGGATAGCATTAGAAATCATTGTAATCGTCCTGATTCACTCGTCTGATAGTAAACAGAGGATTTTTCCAGCGAGCAGATCAAAACCTGAAAATTTCTTTAAGTTTATTCTGGTTTGTATAAACTTGAATATTTATTTTTTAACAGCTTAATAGGTAGCTCCATTTGTAATAAAAATTTAAAAGTATCATAAATGTGTGCTTTTTCAGCAGGGATAATTTTCAAAATGTAAAAACTGTAGTTAGGTGCTGAGCAAATTTTTTGGCTTTTCCGTTGTTATCTCTTATTCATTCCCCTGATCAGTTTTAACAGAAGGGATATGCCTTTGTGATCGGTTGATTTTCTTTGTAGCTCGCCATAAAGAATATTCAATAGTTTTGGTAGCTGATAAATTGCTTAGATAGTTTTAAATTTCTTGATTTCTTTGGGCGCCGAGTAATATTTTTAGTTCTTTGATTGCCTTGTTTAATCCGCGAGACCACGCGATACTTGCCATTGCTTTCTAAATTGTTTTTTTATGATCTTATCTTTGATAATTCCTGGACATTGTTGTTTGACACTCTAATTTGTCATATTCGGAGTTGATTCCCAGGTGGCTTCCTAAATAGATTTCCTTAAATTTTTGACTTCTTCGTCTACATCATATTTACTCTTTAATGGGGATTTTTAGGGAGTTTTGAATTTAGTAATTCTCTAAATAATTCCCAGTTTGTTTGCTTGTTATGCAAGGAAGGTGAATTTATTTTGTTACTGGGTTGACATTAACATTAATTAGGATAGAACTATGATCATGGAAGAGGTCTGGGCTATTAAGCGATATGACGGAAATCCTTTGAATATACAAAAATCTCAAAGATCAAGTGTTTTTTGTCTATCTGTAAGTCAGTATGTAGGTTCGCCTGTTGAACAGCTTAAAAGTCGTTTTTTTGCATGGTCTGTAGAAGTTGGGGTCCTCTTGGTGTGATTAGACGAGAACCCCAATGGATATGCTTTGCATTAAAATCGCCAACTGATATAAACCAACAGCCCAATGTAAAGAAATCATTAGAAATTGTTTCTTGTTGACTGCTTATTTTTAAAAATGATATACAGCAGAAACAATAGTCTTACTGCATTTGTCTTGATTACAAAGTTAGTAGCTTGGAGGATGTCTTGAGAGTATTTTGGCAGTTTGTAGTGTTTTATGTTACCACTACTATCTCTTGCTCTTCTGCATGTAATTGAGAATTTTAAAGTAACTTTTCCATTAAGCTGTTTTAATTTTATCCCTACCGATTTATTTTTACTTTTGGTTGTTTGTATAACTTTTTTTCAATATATCTGGACCTCGTTCAAAAGCTTTAATCTGACATTTGGTTAATTTGGGTGGTTGGTTATTTAAGATAATGGAACTGTTATTAATGCAGAAGTTTGTTAGTTTGTCGCCAAATGTATTTCTATTACAAAGTCAGAATTTTCTTACTACGTATCTCTTCTCAATATTGCCCATTTTGCCGTCAAAGTCACCTATAACGAGTATAACTTCTTTGTTGAGTATTTATCGTAGGGCTGTTTCAAGTTGTTGGTGTAAACTTATAATTTCGTCTTCATTAGTTATGTAAGTGGGGGGATAGATTTGAATGACGTTTATTAAACATAATATTGAGTTTATCCTCACTGTGAAAATTCTATTGTTTCTATTTCTTTGGTATCTTTATTGTCATCTCATTCTCACTTTTCAGTTAATTTTATTTAGCCCTATTAGGTTTGTGTCTTTATCTTCACATTCAATAATGTTGAGCTTTCCAGGATGCTTGAGCATACCAGGTCGCAGATTAATTTCTTTACAAAGGGATATTTTGTTGGGTGTTTTTGCTTCATCATCTTTTCTTGCAACAAATCTGAACAAAGAAATATTTTGACTGAATTTGTCTAGGAAACACTTATGCGAAGTAGTTTTCTGTTGATTTCTTTGCGAAGGTGGGATATCTAGTGAGAGATAAGTAAAACTAGGGTTAGAGCTTTTTTACCATTATATGATAACCCAAGTTGATAACATGGATCTGGAACATACGATACTCAAGTATACTAACATTAATTACCACCTACAAAAGTTCACGACCTCAAGGAGAAAATTCAAGTGTTATCAATGAAACCGATCAGAGCATGTGCGAAATTGTAATCGAAAGTGTTATGAAAATTATCAACATTTAGTTTTCTGTTCCACTATGTCTGATTTAAATAGGGGCACAGTTTCAGCTTTTAAAGTGTACGCATTTTAGTTGGATAAGTTTATGTACCACACACTACTAACGAGTGTATTACAAACTCTTCAATCCTAGATAAATTGATTATAAAATTAAATAAATCACAACTAGTACGCTGTCTCTTGTTTTTCAAAATATTGTAAAACAGAAGTTACTTTAACTTGTAACTAAAATAGAAAAGGCCTGTTCTCATCATTTGTTATCTATTATCACCCTGATTAATTTAGCAATTATTGTTTTTCACTACATCAGTTTTGTTGTTCGTTTTCATCATGGAACAGTTGACAACAATGTTAAAACATTTGTCAAAGCGGTGAAAACTTCGTACGTTTTTGGGAGAAATGAAATATCGAACAAATCTACAGTTCCAAGACTAATAAGGAAGTGTGTCTTGTTGAAGGGAGCAACAAATCACTGTTGTGCAAGACAATATCACTGTGACTTCTAGAATATTGATTCGCTAACGTTCGCAGTAATTAGGCATTCCCACAATTTCGTTACATCAAACTTTGCATAATGATCTCCATATGCATGGGTATCAAATCCAAGTAAAGCTTGCTGATCATAGAAAATAGGGGCGATTTGCTGAATTGGTTGTGGAAAGACTGGCAACGGACAAAAATTTCGCAAAAAATAATTTTAAGCGACAAACCCCATTTAAATGTAAATAGATTCATCAAGAAACAGAACTTTTAGATTTGGGAAAATAAAAATCCTGGAATAATCAAAGAACGACTGTGCGATGTGGTTTTTGGGCATGTAGAGTGATGGGGCCGTTTTCTTTGAAGGTAATTGGGAGACTGCAGTTATCGTCAATGGAGAACGTTACCATAGCATGATATCCAATCAGTTGTGGCCTATCTTAGAAATAGATTAACGATCTCTGGTTTCAGCACGATGGAGCGACCTGCCACACTTCGCCTTACTCCACAAAAAATTCCCGAAACGAGTGATTCTTTGCTAGGTGCAAGGTCCTGCGATCTTATGATTTTTTCTTATGGAGGTTTGTGAAATCACAGGACTACGATAACAATTCTGGGACTGAAGGTGAAAATCTTACGCGTGATTGATGGCATCTGGCCAGACATCTGCGAGAGAGTTATCAGTAATTTTGGGGAACGCATAAATGCATACAGACTCAGTTCGGGTAGACATATGCTTGCCATCGTGTTTCATACGTAAATGAGAGATGTTATTGATTAGAAATATGTTAAATGGGACCACTTTCATGAATCAATTTTCAAATTCGGCACCCTTTAAGGAGCATAATTTATATTTGCAAATTAAAAATTTTGAAACTTGATGAGTAATATTTAGTATTTATGCTTTTACCAGATCGCTCCCAATGAAGTGTAACAATTCGAGTGAGTTCTGAATACACCGCTTACCTAGAAATTGCATTCAAACGTTACATAAATCAAACAAGACGTTATGCAACTGCGCCATATATTACAACAGGGATGCTTATAATTGGCTGTTTACGTAGCAGTTTTGTCAATACCGCTGCCGTCATCGAATTTTCCAACTTTTCTATTCCGTGTGGCCTTAGAGGGCACGTCGCCCGCACATCGCGCCGCTGTCTGCGACGTATTTCCGCCACGCAGCGCGCTCCGCGGGATAAAGGCAGGTATATTAATCCACGCTTCATTAAAAGCATCTTAACACTTGACGAGCCATGTATCAGTTACCATGGCCCGAGGAGCCGTACGCAGGCTCCGCTATTATTACGTTCTTATAAATCTTGCATTCGGGAAAACTCCGCGAGGCGGAAACGCCGCGGGGGTGGGCGACCCGCTCCGGCGGCGGCGGCGGCCCAAACGCCGCCGCCGGCCGGCCGGCCCGAATATCCGAACGGGCTAATTAATTAGCCGATTATTTATGCGCCGTGCAGCCGCGGCGCGAGCACCTCGCGGCGCAGCCAGCCCGGTGATCTTTGATCGCGTTAAAATCTTCTAGAAGAACGATTTCAATTTTAATGTCAACTCCTTTTACATCAAACATGACAAACTTTCGGAGCTCGGGAAGTTTATAAGTTGGGCATATAGAATTTCACAGAGAATTATTTCGAGGCACATGCAGACGTCTGAGGCAATAGATTAAGAAATAAGAACAGTCACGTGAAGCTGATGAAAATGCTCCGGCTCCTCCGGAGGAATTTCGCTTGATAAGCGACGGCTGCTAATGGAAGGGCTGCTAAAAATTAATACGCCGGCAAACAGCTCCAATTTAGACAATTGAAGTTTGCACTGCCGGCTGCTTTGGCCCCGAAGCTTGGCGGGCTTAATGTTTCACTTTTTCCAAAAGTTTTGATCGAGGTTCACGAATTGCTTCGCGTGATTTTTATTTTCTATAGGAAGCAGAGCAACTGTGAGCAATTTTCGTGGGCTCAACCTTCATTTTACTTAATCAAAACAATTTTAGGTGAGCTTAAAGCTCTTCCATGTACTGAAGTACCCAAATTTTTTCACTACAAATTTATTTGCTTAAGCTTTTCTTCAAGGTTACTTTGTTGTTCACTCAATATATTTTATACACCATGAAGAGAGGTAACTACGTAAAATGTTACCCATTAACCAATTATTTATTAATAAATATAGTAAAAATGCAAGATAAAAATGAATTGTCCTTAGTTTCCATATTATCTTTGAATTTTTCTTTTTATTGTCCTAAGACTGCGTTGCTTCAGTCGTAGATGAGCTTTTTGATAAATATTTAATATCCCCATATTATCAAGACAATGATAGAAGTCAAGCCGAACTTTTTACAAATCAATTTTGACCGATAACCATACATTTGACGGTAAACACTGGTAAAGTTCACTTGAATTCTGCTCCGTAATAACCCTCAAATTTATAGGGAATTACGAGCAAATAAAACAAAGTGATCGCCAGTAAAGAGTCAAAGAAAACAAAAAAAGTTATAGAAGTAATTATGAATATGTTGCGATAATGAAAGAAAAGATAAACAAAATGTCCACAGAGATCAAAAAACCAAGAGAAGAGCAAAGGAAATATAGTGAAGAAGTTGAAAAATAAAAATTAAAAGAAACTGACAGACAGTAGGCTCGGACGTATAAAAAACGAAAAAGAAAGAACGATGTAGTGCAACACGGAATAAAAGCAAATACAAACAACCCAGAATAATTAAAAAATACAATAAAAAATTATATGAAAATAGAGTTGAATATAAAAGTAGCAATAGAAAGCACCATAAAACTAGAAGATAGGATATGTTTGTTTTGATTTGCAAATAAGATAGAGAAAAATAAAGTAATGTAGCATAAAGTTAAACTAAGAGTGAAACCAGGCAAAATAATATTCATACCGGATGATTCGTCTAAAGAAAACACAGACATACAAAAAAGGAAAACAGAGAAACAACCAAAAACCGGTATAAGAAATTATAAATAGGAACGAAAGAGTAGTGATGGGATAACGAGGAGGGAAAAGCGGGAGAAATAAATAAAGACTTCAAAAACTAATAGCAAAAAGTAGACCATACGATAGAAACGAAAACGTGTAACCCTAATAACGATAGTGATAAGAAGTAATACAGTAGATGTGAGGGTACTAACAGTAGGAACAGGAAATGCACCTGGAATAAAAACAAGAACGTTGAAATAACAAAAAATCACGAACTATTAAATTGCAAATATGGAATACGAACGGTATAAATGGTAAAGAAGATTATTTAACAGAGAAACAAAATAAACATGCACTTCTTAGGAATCACAGAAGCAAAGAGAAAAAACGGGGCAAATTAAAAAACTATCAAACTGATATTGGATATTCTAGTCAGGAGTAGAAATAAAAGTAACATTTATAATTAGAGTCGAGAACATAAAGTACGTAAAAATGAAAGCTTTTTAAGTAGAAGGATAACGTCAATCCACATAAAGTAATAAGGAAAAGAAGACCTAGCATCAATAGTGGGATATGGGCTGAACAAAAACGCAAAGAAGGAGGAAAACGATTTTTCAAAATACTTCACGAAAAGGTGGACAGAAGAAATAACAAAGTAATAATTTTAGGAGATCTTAATGGAAGCGTCTAAAGGAGGAAGCAGGGATCTAATGGTACTTGGGAAAAAACGTAAAAAACACGAAAAATAATAACAGAAACAGAACTATTGGGCTTTACCTGGAAAATATACTTAAAACTGGAAACATGCAGTTTGTATAAAATGACATCAATATAATAAAAAACAATAAATAGAAAATGAAAAGTTAATTAATTTATTATTTATGTAAAAAAGTTAAAGATACCTTTCTGTTTAGAAATTGAAATAAAGATAATCACCAAACGAAATGAAGAAGAAAAGACGAAAGAAAAATTGCTAACAAGAAAATTAAATGCTATAAGCTAAAAAAACCAAGAAATAAGAGACACATTTCAGACGTGCTTGAGCCAGACGAAAAATAAAAATTGATAAGGGTATAGAAGACTTGAAAAATTTTTAAGGACAAAATTTTAGCACAACAAAGGGTAGTTGTGGGGTAATCAAAATAAACTGATGGACGAAAATGACATCAATAGTAATAGGCACAGAAAATGAAAATGAAAAGTTCATTAATTTATTACTTATGTAATAAGTTAAAGATACTTTCTGTAAATTGAAATCAAGATAATCAAAACGAAATGAAGAAGAAAAGACGAAAGAAATATTGCTAACAAGAAAATTAAATGCTATAAGCTAAACAACCAAGAAATACGAGACACATTTCAGACGTGCTTGAGCCAGACAAATCAATCAGTAATTGATACAGGGTATACGAAGACTTGAAATATTTTAAGACAAAATTTTGCAAAGAAAATTATGAATCAAGAATAAACTGATGGACGAAAAGAATAAAGTTAGCGGCACAGGAAAAGAAATAAAGTCCATAAGATTACCAAGAATATAAAAATCAATGGGGTCAGGTTAAAACGATAATAAAACAAAAACAGAATCATAGTCAGAATATGGATCATAAAGAAGAAAAAACGTAAACAGAAATCGCAGTAGACAATCAATAGTCAAAAGCACTACCAACAGATGGAAAGTCATAAAAATGCAAAGAAAATTATGAACAGAATGAAAAATGGTGATTACATGGAAAATAAATAAACGAGAAAGTAAAATATAACACTATATAACTTTTCTGAGTGCTGTACCCAAAACATAAGCTAGAATAATAGAACCAAAGGTAAGACAAATTATGAGACATGCTCGAAGATGCTCAATTTGGCTTTAGGCCAAATATAGCGTAAATGATGAAATATACATAATGAAACAGATATGAGAAAATGCCTTCGACAAAATTAAAAGAAAACGCATTTGGGAGTCTATATAAAAATATATAAAATTATAAAAAAATAAAGTAAAAAGAAATGATTTATTTGAAAAATCACCAGGCGTAGGATAAGGGTGTACACTGGGCCCATTATTATTTTTGCTGGTCCTAGACAAGAAATTGAACCGTACGAAATAAGCTGCTGGAAAATGAGACAAATTAAAATAAGCAAACTGTACCATGCATACTATATAGTAATCATAGAGAAGGATGAAAAAATCCTGAGCAAGAACTTAGAAGTATACAGAATAGTATTAGAAAAATTTAATAAGTAAATGAATAGGAAAAGAGGTGCAAAACTATAAGACAAAAAACTAGGTCAAGAACAAGAACTTAAATATTTAAGATCAATAATTACAGAATATGAAAGAATGGCTGAGAAAGTGAAAGGAAGAATCACAATTGTAGGAAGGCGACTTTCCTAGAAAGAAAAATAAATACAAAAGTAAACGAAGGTGCAAATCATCAAGAAGATTGTTATTCAGATACTTACATTTGGTGCAGAAAGAATATGACAGCTATAGAAATGAGACACAAGAAAATTTTCGGGTATAACCAAAATGGGGACGATGTTGGGAAATGTTTACATACACAGAGAAACTAAGAGTAATATTAATATAACAAAAAAATATTAATTAAGATAGTGCCGACATATAAAAAGAGTGACAAATAATTAGATAGTCCAAAAGTCAAAAAAACTAAAAAGAGCTCTGATGAAAGGCCGTGGTATCTCCTGGGAACAAACAAGGAAAGTAAAAAAAAAACAGAAACACTTGGACAGAGGTAGCAAAAAAACCAACCAACCAGAGAATTAAACTTCCACAATCTCCCTACACCTAAAAGGGTAGATAAACTAAGAATTATTTATGTATGTATGTATGTATGTTTTGATGCAACTAACAGACAAAAGATAGAACTGGTCAAAAGGAGTGGACGACCAATCTTATAAAAAGTTAACCAAATCTTTAAATGCACTTGGGGGATCTACAATGGAGAAGAGAAATTCAGCAAACTTTTCCATCTAAATAAAGCAGACTCGCAATCAAAATTTATAAGTGATACAGAACTAACCAATATTGTACTTAAAAGTGCTATCCTAGCAAAAATTGCTCTTGGTTCAACAGCTTTTAATGTCAAAAAACACTAGGTGATCTTATTTTAATAAGCAATAAACGCTGCTCCAACTTTTCGTCCACTTAGCTTGCGTCGGTGAAGATCAAAGGTTCTGAAAGATATTTCAGATGTTTTGAACACTGTTGCAGTTCTAGTGGCGGATGGTCTTCGAAAGGCCTTTAGCTTTCTGTGCACATATTTGTAATTCAGTGTTTTGTGCCACAAACAGCATCTATATATTATTCCGGGTTCGATAGCCTTCAGATATAGAATTTTAATGACTTCGGGTTTCAGTAATCGCATCAATTGGGGTGAGAAACGTTGATCTTTTTTAACAGCGCAAAGAATGGCAAACTTCAGCTCATTGTCGATTGCTACCCCTATGCACTTTATCTCATTGATAAGATAAGAATTCTTCTTTCGATCCCTAAATGTGAGTTTGGAATTTTGCCCCCATTCGCTTATTGTTGGAAGTGCTTTCTTGATAGATGTTTTTTAGTGTGTCTTGGGAGCCTAACATTGAAAATGTCGCCAAGGATGATGATCCAAAATGTTGGGTGGCCCCCTGACCCCTGTACGCATCCCTTGGTAATCGGTTTAAAAATGGTTAAACTTACTGATCGGTTTCCTAGATAACTTCTAACCGATGTTTTTTTTATGAGTCCGTTCAGTAGAACAAGCCACCAAGCGTTGTCAAGAGCGACCTTTATATTCAAAAATATTGAAAATTGGTTCAATTTTAGGGTTAGCTTTTTTACAAAGGTTGCAGTTTCTCTCTGGTTATACTAAGACTTTATATTTTTTCAGATGCGAACAAGTACTAAGCTATTTATAAAAAGCTTTTGAATATAATCGTTTTTGTTCATCAGTGAAGGCAATCAAATATCAATTAAATAGCGAAATCAGACTGAAAGCTAAATAAAGCCAAAGTATTTTCGAAACACTGACTGTACCAACGAATCAACGAACTTGGAGTCAAAGTTTCCCCAAAGAACGCATCAGAATTTTCTGTTTCAACCTTATTGTTAATATAATAGGAAGATCTATGGTTTAAAATGATTAAAATAGATACTGTAAGCTTTTGAATTGAAAATTACCCGTATGGTACGACTGTTGTCTTTGTAGAAAAGAGGCTTTAGAGTAAAACTTGTTATGACGTCCTTAAGAATTACAATGCCTTAAGATTATTCAGCAACTTTTACTCTATAGAGCACAAGGCGTGTTTTCCCTAGTGAATGGGAGTCCAATTAAAAACTTTTATTAGAGTAACAAAAATAACTGTTTTAGCATCACATTATTTGATTACCGAGGAAAGATCTGAAAGGTCTACACATTCTCTTCTTTTAATGGACCTCTTAAGATCATTATTTCTGAATGAGTAAGAAAATTAATGCTGAAAAGCTTAAAGACCAAACTATTAATTATAATAAGTTTAAATGAGCGTTTTATTATTTACAGTAAAGCAATTGTTGGAAAGTACAAAAACTACAAGGTAACAAAATACAACTTTTGTCAGAATTATTCCAGGACTGGAATAATTTAACCAACTTCCTAATTAATGGTCCTAGATCTTGTCGAAATAGTTCACTCGACTATCTATGCACGGCAATTCTGGAGGTCATGGAAGCAAGCAGAAAAAACTTAATTTAGGATGCTTCTCACCACATCTGTTTGGATTGCCGGAATATTTTTCTAAATGGCTCTTTCCCACTGTTTAACAGCAATTGCCTGTCTCTTTTTATTTGTTAGCATGACATACATCCCTATTCAATTTCAGCTCTTCTGATATCATGCGCACAATAACACGACGGTCTCACACATTACGTTTGCAGCGGCATGTCAGGTTGATGGACGATTGACTTTGGAATCATCTGGCACCGAATATCTGCCCTACCGATATCGTTTATGCCATTTAAGACACGGCTTCTCAATAACACTTTGTTACTATACGCTTAATACAGAACTTAACTAACCTTGAAATCCGTGTTCATACCGTCACTCATGTAACTGCCAATTAAATGCATCAACTGACCTACCACTTAGTGAGTTTATACATTGCTTTGTGTAATTTGTTTAGAAATTCAAAAATTTACAATTATACATTATTACAAAGAAGATACACTTCTGATGTGTTCAAAACTAGATTTACAATGACATAGTGCAAGCTTACATATAAAATATTTAAATTTTAAACTTTAATTGTCTCACATTATTGGGTCAATTACTACAGCAACCGTAGAAAATCATTTAACTCAAGCGCAAATCATTTTATTGTAACATACAAAGCCTTTGTGTTACTACAAGTGAGCAAGGCTTATGATTGCAGTCGTGCTGTTGCCGATTTTTAGATCTTTTCGGCCATACTTTCGTCACATAGAGCAAAACAATGACGAGCAATTATTGACGTTGGATGAAAGCCCCCGACTTAAAATTAGGCCCGAGAAGCCAAGCCAGCAGCAAAGCAGAATCGTTTAAGTCGGAGTGCAGCCGAATTGGCGGGGCTTCTGCTTGATAGTCCCCAGCATCTGCTCTTGGGCAACTGACCGGAGGACTCAATTGTGTCCTGATTTGCATGAAATAACGAGGCTGGGGCCGCAATCTCACGGACAACACGTGACCCCGGCCGTGATAACAGCCCGATAACGCCCTTATCGGGGAAAAGTGAGTGCACGTGCAGCGCTCCTGCGTTCCTGGAAAAGCCGCGATTCGTGTCGATACCCGATAAAGAAACGGCATGCACATGTACGCAGGTGATCAGGCGAAGCGGCCGTTTCTCTAATTGCCCGGGGAGGGCGCCCGCGCTAATTATACGGAAAAATCGCAAGGAATTCCCGAAGGCGCCGGGTTTAATATGCGGAGAACAAAAATATCTGATAGCAATTTATCTAACGCAGGTTCGGCGGCGGGCATTCCTCAAATAGCATTCTTGTACGTACGCGATGTGTGGAAGGGCGGAATTCTTGGGCGGATTAAAAATGCGCTCGCTGCCGCTGCCGCGCGCGTTATCAAGATGGGCCATCACGAGCGCCCCGATAACATAGCAGTACATGATTAGAGGAGCTCGTAGAGATGTCGCAAGAAGCACGCACAAACAACAAACAAGCGGGGCCGTCCCCTGATTTACGGCGCCAATTCCTCTTTATTTCTCTCCTGGCTCGCTCTCGAGTTCCTCCTTATCGAACGCGAATCATTCGCGATTGATAGGACGCTAACGCCGGCCGTCCCGCCGGAATTGACCGCATTAGCTGACGCAATATGCAGCCATAGGCAACACTTTTCGCGCGGAGCGCGCGCCGCGACGGCAGGCAACTCCTCGCGCAGTAATTCGCCGATTAATGGTCCGGCCGGCCATTTCGGCCGAACAGCTTTCAATTTGCCCCATGATTTACCACGAAAACATCCAGTCGGCGAAAGAAATGTATCGAGGCGTCGCTCCCCCACGCAAACAAATCGATTTGAGAAATATTTATTTAGATATTTAGCGACACTGAAAGAAGGCGACACCATCGGTCATCCTCTCCGGCGGCCACTTCCGGTATTGGAGGGCCGCCCGACTTCCGACAATCCAATAATGCGAGGCGAGGGCGAGAAAGTGTCTGCATATTTGTTTTGATTTTTGGCCCGCTTCCCCGGCTCTATGATAAATGGGGACGCAGACGAATGGTTTATTGAAATGCCCCGGTGGATAAGTTTTGTGGTCAGAGTTTACGAATCGAAAATGCTGGGGGAGAAAGGAAAACTTTTTTATCCGGGCGTTCGTGACACGACGAATTATGTGGATCCGAATATAAGAGGCCAGGTCTATTTGCCGGCTGCGCGGCGTGGCGCACAACTTCGGGGCTTCCAGTACATACGAAATGTATGTAATTTCGCCTGATATGTTGGAAGTTGGGCGGCGAACGCCAAAAACAACATCGGAACTGAAATTAGACCGGCAAACACAATACATAACTGCTAGTAGCTGGCTAAGACTTTATATCAACCATTGATGCTTTTTTTATAACCCACTGAAGGATAGAAAGCTTTTTCAAAAGTAATTAAGTAAATTTAATGGTAGCAATTGATCTCTTAATAACTTCTTTACATATCGGAACAATTCTGGGGTTTTGAGAAGAAAAAATCAAATGCCGGTGTAATTATCAAGGTGTACAGCTTATTAATGATTACAATTCCTGACGGTTATTTATGACACTAGCGAATGGAAAAGAAAAGTGATATCACAACTAACTTAAGCGCTCGGTAAGAGAGTGATCCAAACCATTATCAGTTCTGTTTACACCCACGACCAAGCCGCCATTGTTCCAATGTGTCTCTTGACAATACTTTGGTTAGAAGATCGATCAATTGGTCCTTCATCATGATGTATTTAGACTTAAGCGACTCTTTTTATCTATGCTTCTCTGACGAAATTACATTGCTATGGTTAGTCCTTTTTTGCAGAACTCCGAGTTCAAAATCAATCGTACAATGCAATGGTATTAGACTTATATTGCAAGCGTTTTTTTTAAATATTTTAATAGTTTCTTTATTCCACACCAATGTGTTGGCTCTGGGTTCTATACGATTTGACTGAGAATTCCGATACTGAACAATATTTCCATCGGAAATGCTATGGCTAAAAAAAGTGCCCCCGGCTTGTGGGTTCTTGCTCTTTTTCTGTTCCCGGCGAGTCTTCTTTAAACAGCGTTGACAACAGGACGCAGGCGTCCATTTCAATATGCTTTAACAAATTTTCTATATAATGATTTCAGATACCATTAGTTCGTTTTACTGTGGGTTCATTTCACACTTTAAAGTGTTGTTGTAATTTTTCCAATTCTGAAACGTCATTAGGTATCCTTCGGGTTGTTCATAAAGTATGCCTTTCCTTTGAGTGTAGCCAGGCACGACGCATCTGGTTTTATAGCGTTCAATTGATCTGTCTGTTGTTCTGTTTAGTTTAGACAATCAGTAGCATAACACTGGTTTTCTCGTTAGCGAAAAATCAACCGACCCCCACGTTTTGTTAATTTCATAAAATTTTCTTCTTTCATCGTTTTGTACAAGTTTTCTGCTTCTGGAGAATCCATTGCTTGTTTCACACTGAAAAGTTGATTACATCGGTTACCATAATATAGTGATGTCATATTTCTCAGATTGTATACGTGGAAAGTTATGCGCGACCATGTTTCTATTCTTATAGATTCATTTCTTTGCGTCTTCATTATAATTTCATAAGAGTTCAGCAAAGTGCGCGCTTAACAGAATTGATTCCTTTTTATGAATGATGATATTCCTTGAAACGCAAACGGATCTTAAAGTTGGTATGCTGCTGTGTATCTTCGAAACCATCACTAAGCCTTTCTTCTTCTTCTTTTACTTCTTTTTTAAGTAGGCTGTTTCTAACCACATATTCGTGCAGCGCTATAAGTCATGTTGGGTGTACTCCGAGCAGATGACTGGTCTAACCCATTAATGCAGAAGAAGTAAGATACACTTTACGACCGCCAAAAGCGTTTATATGACGGCCGGACTCAAGGTTGACGCTTTTATTTTGCAGCTATCGTGTCCTGGACTTTTTTGGAAGGTTTAATACCATTTCACATCTCCACTGGCATTAGCTTCCGATTTTCTTTCGAAATTATGTTCAATGTATAGGCATAGTTGATAATTAAGACCAAAGCTCTTTCCAAAGACCTCACGCATGTATTTAAATTCTCGCCATCTCTATCAATGCTCGGTTTTTACGCTCTGCGTATTCGTTTTGTTGTGTAGTGAAAATAACACTTGTTTGACGTAGAACGAGCGAATTCTATTTGTACATTCCAGGCTATTGTCAGTTTTGAGCACGCAAAGCATTTGGCCTGTTTCAATTTTAATTTAACCATATAATTTTTAATGCAAGCTGTCACTTCTTCTTGAGTCTTAGTTTTCGAGAAGTGCACTGTTAGATGGCCACTATAGTCGTCTTTGAATGTGGCAAAATATCCCGCTAGTAATGACACCTTCGTTAGTCTGAGCGAACAAATTCTCTATTGTGTTTGCTCGAGTTAAATTTGTCACGCGCGTGACCCCCAACAGACACCTTTGACGTAACTGATCTTTAATTCTTCAGATAAACTATTGCCAACGTTGACGGCAGACCAATCTATTCATCTAAATGTAATTTGGTTTCCCGCGTCATAACACCGTTCTTACTTACTTACAATATAGGTTTTCGTTCTTTATAGCACGCACTTTCGGTTGGTTATCACGTTTCAGGTCAGTTGCGGCAACGACAAAACCATGATCGCATGCAGACTCCACAAAATAAAGGTTTCTATTTATTTCTTGTATACAGAGGACGTATATTATAATTAATTTTTTGTGTCTAGACTCTATAGAGTCAGTGTTTCTTCATGATAGGTGTGAAGGTTTAGAAAAATAACTTTTGTCTGACATATGTGCGCTGGTGCTAGTTATGGGTAACTACTGATCAAGTGTTAACTTGGTAGCCATACATGTATCACTTTTATGTTCATCTTTTGATCTACTTCTAGTGCTAAAGAATTTCTTTTATCTCTCCTTCGACTTTAGACACTTATATTGTTTGTATCCGACTTCATCACAATTAAAATATTTAAATTTGTCGTGAAACTCGTTATCTTCGCACGGAATTCTTTTTCACTTTCAGAACTGCCAAAGTAAGCGTCACGCTGTCCGCACCAGCATTGAATCTGAGCTCATACTTTATTAAGCTAGCGGTAAATTTTAGCATGGTAACTTCTTTTGTCTTCCCACCCTACACTGGTACCAGCCAAGTACCTTGGTTACGCATCCAATCCTTCCACTTTGACCTTGAATGCGGCCGTTGTTTCGCCCGGCATATACTCTAGACCACAAAACTTCTATGACTTCTACCGCCAATAGCAACAACGCGAGCACCTTTTTGTCCTTCTCTAGGTCTAACTTTTTATTACTATTGATTATATGTAAGCAACATTTTAGGCAATTGATTACACGCAGGCTAACGTAAAAGGAAATGATATCACATCCAACACAAGCGCCTAGTAGCTATCAGTCAGATCATTCGATATCTTTATCTTTAACAATTTTAATAGGATCTTGAATCTAGACAATAACATGTTAATCGTTATTGTAAAAAAGTAACAAAAGACTGAACTGAATACGACATTGCAATTTACAATAATGATAACAGTTATTGATGTAGAATTATGCACAACATTTTTGTCTCGTTACTTATTACAATGTAGCTCAAGAACATTGCTTTCCTACGGCGTGAAAGAAGAAAGTGCTTCACATGTATTTTTGGACATTAATCTTTAAAAATTTAAACAATTTCTCCGATAGGCTAGCCCAATAAGTTACCAAGTAATGATTCCAATATAACTTAATAAAGATGAGATGCAATGTACTCCTGGTGAACCTTGCAAATCGTTTTGTATCCTTAGCTTATCGATGTAAATCGAGTAACTTAGGTGTCGTGTGCTAACTATTTCCACCATACGTTTGTTTACAATTCTTCCTCTCTAATCTGCAACTTTGCATACCATGCGAGCGCATCTACTGTGTTTTATTGCTCTACTACCTCCATCCCCGAATAATCATTTGCTTGTAGGGCTTGTTCTAGATATTCTGACTCCTTGTACAAAAACCGAGGTTGACATATTTGCTATGCCCCTATCCAATAGTGTTTTTACAACCCATATTTTTTCACTTGGATGATAATTCGACTAGTTGTGAAGATAGCGGTTTGTGTGCTTGAGTTTTATGCACACAGTATGTGTGTATATGTCTATTGTTCGATGTTAATACTTGCACGTCTAAAAATCTGACCCTGTTGTTTCATTTTACTTATATGATAAAGTAATAAACTAACTCGTTAAGAAATTACTACTCTTTAATCGGGGAGAAGATTTGTAACAACACAACTCGTCCTCATAAGGCAAGGAATGTTTAATAAAAATATTCTAAGCTGATTGTTATAAATTTATTAAAATCTGCTGATAAAAAATTAACCACGATGTATATTAAAATAACGTATTCTCTTATTATCTTGTAGGTATCAACAAAATCCCAAACATTCCAAATCTCCTTATGACTGGAGAGGTTTATCATACCATATCATATTTAAACAATGACTAGTGAGTAATCATTTGTTAACTATTTAGTGACAAGGTCAACGTAATAAAAACAGCAGAGATAATTTTAGATATAAGGAAAATATAATCATATGTATATCAGGGTGCAGATGGTCATCATTAGAAATATGAAGTTGATAAATTTATCAATGGTTTGTGACAAGCGGTTTCGACTAGTGTCTTTTAAAAACAGAAAGTAATTAAAAGCTAGCAACAAACACAACCATCAAATGATAAAAACCAGGGTTAATCTGGCGATACAGCAAATACGGCGAAAAGTTTAGATCATTAAAGAATGAAAACCCCAAACTGGTGCATTATGGACTGGGAATAGTAAAACAATGAACAGCTGATATCTTTTCAAATCTTGCATATTTCGATCTGAAGTTAGAACCAATAAGCCTATTTTATAATCTACTTTTATTAATTATTTTTCCTTATTTGACAATATTAAAAAATAACTTCCAGATTACTTTTTGGGCACTCGTTTACTTTATTCCTCTTGGTTAACAGAATACCAACACAATTTAAATTTTTATTCATTTTACTGTGATTTTTATGCAAAGCAGAGAAAGGCACATGAGATTAGAGTGGACGGTTTCAATAACTTTTTGTCATCATTCTGCTATGTAAGCAGACTTGTATACACCATTCCCAAATATTTGTGTACAATAGTGGTAACATAAACGATATCTGTCACACATAAAATGGTAAGTGATTTTGAGTCTGTATTACGATATCACATACACCCATGAGTTTCCAGTGAGACTCGAACTCACTCGCGCGCTAGGCTCCCAGACTGGGAAGCGTTCGCTTTTGACTGCTCGCCTGCAGGGACAGTCCTAAGAGTATAAGAATTACTGTAGGCAGGCCTTAATAAATTTAGTTTCAACCTTAACAATTAAGCTTCTTGTCACGGCGGAAAATTACAAATGGAAAATTAAGAGAGTCGAAATAGCTGTTTTGGATGTTTTAAAATACATTTCAGTGCCTATAGCACCTCACAAAAATATGAAAGTAGCCAAATCAAACAAAGCAAAGCAACAATCAGCGAGCGTCTTTGAAAGTATTTTGGACAAGAAAAATAGATGTTTTGTAGCTACTTTTAAAAACTCGAGTAGGATGTAATTATGTTTGAGTATTTCAAGAGATTAGGTGTAATAGTAATAGAGAGGCCTCGGTAAGCTTCACTAGGCATAATCTTTAAGAAAGCTATAAACTACTGATCTGGCAATAGCAATGTCTTTTAACCAAAGTTGTCATATGCTACTTTGAATTATGCGAGAGTTTCAAATTTTCTACAAACCGTCTTATTCATGCAGATAAAATCGATATCTTGGTGCCAATAAAGAGACTAAAAAATACCGCAGCTCAATTGGGATGACGACCATGTAAATACAGAAGTCACTAATTACCTAAAAAAGAAAAAACATATGCTTTTAGTTTTGCTTCCGGCTACTAGAGTTCAACTTCTGGATATAGTAGTGTACGGTCTCCTTAAGTCTTATTTGAAGATTATCTACTCTTTTTCGTCTAAATCAGTGATATCGCCAGTCTTACTAAGGTGTCCTTTATTTTGGTCCACACCCTTCCCCAAAATTATGTTTTCAGTCTCTTCAGACATCACTAATGATCATCATTCCTTTAGATATTCAGAAAGCTCTGTATCACAACGCAAAAATTATTCTTTAGGTTGAAGCTTGCATTCCCCTTCTAAAAGATAGTAAAGAAAATTTTGTTAGTTCTGGAAGGTTTAAAAACAGAAACCCTTACCCAAAATTCTGTTTTTAGCCTCATCATTATACCTTTCGATATTTAGGAATCTCGTTCCAAGTCTGTACCACTTACCGCAAAAGTTAATCTTTAGGGCGAAGACTATATTCTTCTTCTAAAAGATACTGAAGCAAATGCTGTTGGTTTTTGTCTAGTCAGAACATTAGGAAAAAGACAAACAACAAAAAAATTAAATAAAACATACTCTGCTTCAAAAGATCGTTTTCAGCTATTCAATATTTTGGATAACTAGGAATTAGCCCGACTATATAGTTTATATACAAGATAACAGATAGACCAAAGCATGTTTGCAGTGTCAATCAGGAACAGAAAAAGGCGCACCGACTGATTGAAACTAAGGTAATATAGCGAAAATGAGAACAATTATAATATGAGGATTGAGACATAAGTCATGGCAACTATATTTTTGTGAACAGACGGCCACAGATGGAAAATTTGAAATATACAAATAAAAGCACAAAGAATGGACAAAATGTACGGGCATTTAATAACACGTTTACGTTGTGCTTCTCATGTTTATTAAGGTAGTTGACATAACATTACAGCCTTCATACTACACAAAATCGTCCTGCCCCTTTCCAGTCGCTGGTCGCTTCGCGTTATGAAACTCTACTACCCACCTCGCGAGCGTTTGGTATGGAAGAGCATTATTCCCGATAGCTTCTACCAACTGCAGTTGATCCATAATTTTTCTTTTATTGTAATTTTTTATTTTGATCCCTATTAGGCTTTTTTACTTCCTATATGATTGTATATATAAATGTTGTTTGTATTAATATTTTTTAATTTTAATAAAATTATGTAGTTAATCTAATAACAAAAAAAAATACTAAGAGTTTATAAACCATACCATCCACTATAAATGCATGTTTAGTCTTAAATATTAACAAAGAAAAGTAACATATTTTTTTAGAACGTTGTAAAATTAGAAGACAGTTAAAAAATGTTTACTAAATTTGTGCATTGTAAGACCAAAATATTCGGCTACCCCTCTAAAAACTTTTTTGGTTGTTACGCGAACTGAAACGTCATAGAATAAAATAGAAGTGCAGATGGTAGAGTATGTAAGTCACACACATGTGTTAGACAGGCAATGAAAAAGCAAGCCTTATTAAATCAACTATAAATAATGTGATTGTAAAAAGGAAATAAAGATCTTAGCCATCGAACTTTATAGAGGGCAGAAATAGAAAATTGGAAGTCCTTGCTGGCAACGGTCACTCGTGATTTTCAAAGTGCTTCTGACGTCATTAATACTACCAAAACTATTTATTGGGAGTTAAAAAATACGGGTTTTCAAGGTCACGTGACCACCCACAAGCCCAACATTGCAATGGTGCAAAACTTGCCACTATTAGACTGCAGAACAATGTAAACAATCTCACCACAGGATTTCATCAACGCGTCTGTGTTTGACGAATGCTAGGAAAACGCTTCTTATTTGAATATATTGTGGCAACAGTTATGTTTGGTGGCAGAAACATGGTTTTTCGTAGTATGGTTTAGACCCCTCAGTTCTTGTATCTGGAAGGGTGAAGACTAAGATGTATTTTTATATTTTTAATAACTCTGTACTTTCAACTCTTTGACAAGAGTTTGGGAAAGGATGTTTCCTATACCAACAGTAAGTGGTTTGAAAAGGTCAGCATTGAAGAACTGAACTGGCTTGTACAGAGCCCCGATCTGAATTGCATTGAACACCTCTAGAAGGAATTAGAAGAAAGTGACACAGGCTAAATTGCCCATCTTCAGTGACTGGACTCACTGCAGCTTTCATGATGAAATGAGTATCTGGTGAAGTCTTTTGCACAATAATGAAATATAAAAAATTACCGGAAAAAATATGAGACTTTAAAAATGTCATTGTTGTGCCTTAAATCATAGTTTAGTCGGAAAGAAAAAAATAATATAAATTACTAACTCACATATAAGATTTAGAAAGCAGACAAATAAACAATCATTAATATACACGTTCAGACATATCGTGAAAGAATTTAGATAATTCTTGTATAAAGTGAAATAACAGCACAACGATCTCGGAAAACCGCGCTGAAATTGCAACTACGACTAATAGAACTGATATATTGTCACAACAAATACTGTGGTACGTGTTGTTCCAGTTAATGGTTCGAAACAAGGGCTGCTCCTCGAAGGAACCAAGCGGCCCCGTCGCCATCGGAGGCGCAACGAAGTTAAAGTTATAAATCCATAATGAGATCTGGTTTTTTCGGCACGCGCCCCAAATCTAATACACATTTGAGCAGGGTAATGCAATATCACATTTGTGTACTCTGCAGGTCTGCTCGAGCCGGCACCAGTGCGCGTTCGGCGTCTCTTTCCGGGGCACGGCGCGGCCGCGCTCCGTCGCTTTCGCTGCGGATCCGAAAGACTTTACATGGGAAGTGTAACATGTAAACACTGCGATATACACAGTGTTTGCAGAGAGAGCGAGGCGATGACAAATTGCGAGTCAAGGTGGCCGGTGATAAACGGCGAGCGCTTAGCGCCGACCAGCGGGCAGCTAATGATACCCCTGTCCGCCCCTTAATGCCCTTATTGCGCTTTTGATCTAGTGCCGACACCTAGACCCGCTGCTTAGCCCGACTGACACGGACAGCCCTTAGAAGAGGCCCACTAAATCTCCTTGCGTCCCAGCAATTAACTAAGAAGTGGTCAAGCGAGAAGTATCTAATGACCGAATTATAAAAGCGCCCTTACGGCGTCCCTTTCTGCAATCAAGACGTGTTTGCCGTGTGCAAACCCGCTACGGTTAGCCACACCTCGAGGATAAGGAAGCGCTCACCTTTCGTCAGTCAGGTGAAGTACAATTAATTGTCTGTTTTATCAACATAGATTTGTTTGTCTGTAACTAGAACAACACCAGACATGAAGATACGTACCATTTAAATAAAAAAAGTTTGCGTTTAAAGCTAAAACATAAGATTGATACGTTTAAGTTTGATTACCTTTACATCTCAGTATGATGTGGATCAAGGTTCAAATATTATCGTTTAGATAAACCCACAAAAGCAATTTTTGTTATATTTATTACGCATTAGGTTATTTTTGAGGCTATTACTGATTAACAGCCTAATTGTGATGATCGATCATCGAAGAGAAAACATGTTATATTTGAGAGCAATACGAAGAATTGAAGATTTGCTACAAAGTTGCCCTATAAAAGATTGAATTATGTTCAGAGTCGTCGAGGTAAATCCGAGAAACGAATAAACAATTAAAATAACATACAAGAAGAGTTAAAAATGAAGTTTAGCACAATTAAAGTAAATAGCATTGAGAATCATATTATTTAATGTAGCCCCCATCAGCGGCTACGACCTTCTCGAATCCTAAACCTACTGCAAGCCAACACAATTTCTTTTTTGTTTATATGTGTCGTTACCTCCATGATAAAAGCGCTTAAGTTATCCTTGGTGTTATAATAACTCTCATTGACCTTCGATTTGGCCAAGCCCCATGCGTAATAGTTATGGGAATTACAGTCAGGACTGGAATGTGGCTACAAGTCAGAAGACCAATGATAATTTAAATTGCTTTGCATCTGTGCCTGGGTTTCTTTGCCTTGTGGGCTAGAACACCCACTCCCATCCAGCGGCCACCTTCTCTATTCAGGACTTGACAACTGTCTGCAGTACGTTGATTTAGCTGTCAGGAGTCTTCCCAGCACCAGCACTATCACAAAGGCGGGAAACTTTGTATGCATAACGGTAGGTACTTCAGAGGTAACTTGGTATACACAATGATCAGGACGACAACGCTGTCGTGCTTGATGTTTAGCAGTGCCTGAACTTCCTGTCCATCTTGTTCTTCTCATTCAACAGCTGGCGACTTGTAGTGCAGATAGTGATATACTGCTATAATGACCGTCAATCTCGCAACGGCCCTCTTTACTGACAGGGTAGTCATGGTCCTAATCTGTAAAGTTGCTCTGTCAGCAGTTACCTCCTCGTAGTAGTCAGACTTCTTGTACTTTATAGCTATGTCCTAAACTTGAGTTTTTTTTAACCAAACCACGCAACATTTTCTGTCGGCGATTTTTCGGTCATATTCTTAATTCATTTTGTAGACAAAGAAAAATAATTAACGAAAATCAAAGAATTTACACTAAAAATACTCACAATGCCCTGTTATAATTCGAAGATAATAATAATAATCAATCAAAGCATAATAATAATTGTAATACACAAGTTACAACAACCTGAATCGCCTAAACCACTCCTATATTTATACACGGAGTCTTTAACAATGAACCAATGCGGGATAACTTATCAAAAGTCATAGTAAAAATTTTACACCAAAGCCTTAACAAACAATACAATCAAAAAAACGTTTACACCGCAGACTCTTATCGTAAATTACGAGTACACCTCACAGACAAAAAAATAATTCACCATACCTAGCAACAAAGCTACAATAAGAAATCTTTACCACTTTATACCACAAGAAGTTAAAGCAAAACTGGCAGAACTAGGGCATGAAGTATGTAATATTATCAAGATCTGTCAGAGGATGACAAAGGAGCCCGTTATTCATAGTAGACTTAGAACTAAAACAAAATAACAAAGGGATATATAAAATAAAATATCCAAACAATAGCAAAATTTCAATTAAAAACGCAGAAAAAACCCAATTCCTCAATGGTAATGCCAGGAATATGGACATACCAAATCTTACTGCTCTAAACCATAGGTTTGTGTCAAATATGGTGGAAAACACAATACTACTGCCTGTCAAAAAGCTTCAAATACTTTTGCTCTATGCTCTTGTGCTCCATGCGACGAAAGTCGCACAGCTAATTATATTCTACAAAGATCTACAAAGAATAAAACAAATTTTGAGTAGAAGAACGATAAATAATCGCCAATCCTAAGTCCCAACCTTAAAAGAATTCCCTCTTTTACTAAATAAACCAGTCTATCAAGCTGAAACTCCCCCAAAATTACTACAAAACAACAGGCTCTTTACGCGAGTAACTAACGGTAGAATAGCACCAATGCTAACAGCCAACAACACATAGGTGAGCAACTCTCACAATTTCTTATAAAATTTAAAAATATATTTGCACAATTAATTCAACCAAATAGCATGGGGCTAAACATGCTGTCAACCGTCATACTCAAATTGGCTTAAAATGGCTCTATCATTACGCGTAGCATCATAGAATGCAAATGAGGTAACTAATCATATCCTAGAAATAATAGTATTTCTAGAACTAGATAGAATCGATATACTGCTCGTCTCTGAAACGCACGCTAAAGACAGAACTGTAATTAAAATACCAGATTTTACAGTTTATCTTACAAATCACCCAGAGGAAACGGCCTATGTAAAAACAGCAGCGCTTATTCAAACCGATTTACAATAAACCAATAAAATCCAGCGCTTACCTTCTGGCCATAGCAGCCGTCTATTGTCCTCAATTACAAATAAAAAGTCAGTTACAAGACAAGGACTATACAAGCATAGAAGCTGATGAAATTAACAAAACCCCAAAAGAAACAATTATAGACTCAGCCCAAACAATATCTTCAAAACAAAACAAAAGTTATGGAAAAGAATTAAAATATGAAAGTATTACGAAGCAACATGGACAAAAACAAGATAATAACCATAAAAGATAAAGAAGGAAAAGAACCAAAAGATAAAGACGAAATAAACTCTGTAGTGAAATAATTTTATAAGGGACTGTATAAGTGTCAAAAAGAAACTCCCCCACAAACAAAAGAAGAACTAATAAAGAAAATAATAAACAGAAACTCAGAAAACATGTTCTATGTTTGAAAATTGAAAAAATTGTGTCAGTGTGGAAAAAGACCATAACAATATTATTGTGCAAAAAAGGTAATAGACAAAGTTTAACAAATTATAGACCAATAAGATTATAATTTCAAGTGTATAAAATAATAACGAAGAAGTTACATCATAAAATAGAAATTTATCCAGTTGATGAACAAGCCGACTTTCGTAAAAAGTTTAGTACACCGGATCACTTACACTTACTAACCTTTAAACTACTAAAAGAGAAAGTAAGTGAACACCATCTTTCTTTATACATAGCACTGGTGGAGTATGAAAAAACATTTGATAGCATTAAAACATGGACAATAGAACAGAGTCTATGGAATAGCAAAACAGACTACAGATGTATGACGCCCATCAAAGACATCTACGAAAATGCAACTTGTCAGAAGAAACTGATCCAATCCCAATTCAAAGAGAAAAGAATATTCCTTAAGCTACTTGTACTAGCTTTCGAATATGTTTTCAAAGGACTAAATTGAGACGAAAAGGCATAAATATAAATAGTAAATGTTTTAATAATTTAAAATACGCAGACGACGTCATGCTATTAGCAAAAAACGGGGAACAATGCTACGAGAACTAAACGAAGCTTCTAAGAAAGTGGGATTACAAATAAGCACGCCAAAAACAAAAATTATGACAAACTCCGAAGAGGAAGTGAGTAGAGAAATAGAATAAAACATTATAGAACAAGTAAAAAATATACATATTAAGGGCAAAGGTTTACACTTACTAAGCAAATAAGAAATAGAAATCGCAAGAAGAACCAAACTGAGACGGGTTGCTTTTGGAAGACTAAGTTATATATTGAAGAACCGAAAGTTGCCTCAACACTTTAAATCAAACGTATTCAATAGATTTATACTACCTGTTATGACTTATGAAGCTCAGACCTGTACTATGACAAAAAGAAATGTAGATCTAAAGACCCATGGAGCGCCAAATGTAACAAGAACACATGGGTAAGAGAGAAGATAAACATTATAGATATAAAAGAAAGAGAGAAGCCAGGCTCAACGTCCGCTAAACAGATATCAGATACAATGCACGAGTTTTAGATTGAAGGCCATGGTTAGACAAAGAAGTAAGGGAAAAACCACAAATGCGATGGTTAGACGATATGAAACGTCACGCCGGTCTCGTATGGCAAAGGATCGCCTAGAATAGGATAAAACAGAACAAGGAAAGGTTTATATTCTCAAATGGACTGAAAAAAATCGCAGTCTTAATAAAAGAAAGTCGTTGTGGGTGAAAATCTTAAAATAACGGCTTGTACCGACAACTCGACATTTCTCAAGATCGTATGATCCTGATTACCATTCTTCGATACCTACTTGAATAGCGTATTTCAAGCAAACTTAAAACAGTTACAGTCGTTATGTTATATACACCTGAAATAAGCAGCAAGGCGCATCTAGCAAAATTAAAAGAGGCCCGGCCGCGGCGTTTTTCAGGATAAATGGCGCGGGCGCGCGGCAAACGAGCTCTGGGCAGAGGCAGGGAATAAGCGCCACCCTGGCCGCAATTCAGCGCCACTTCCGCGCCGCGCAAGATTGCAGCGAGATGACCTAGCGCCGGCTATAATTTCATTAACCGCCAGATAAATGAGCGGCCGTAAGTGCCGCAAGATGGTAAGGCAACAGCCGGCAGACTTGACCAACAGCACTTTACACAATCACGCGAATATAATAAGAGAAAACAAGAAATTGCTGCGAGTCTGCCGGAGATGAGTTCGGAAAACTTTGGATGAGACCACCGGGCCGTTTATTAAATAACGCTCCGCGTGTTTTCTTGCCCGATGCATCGGCTTGTTAACAGGGAATTGCACTCCGCCATCGATTATGGCCCTCGGCAGATGTAAGTCCGCCGAGGATAAGCCTCGTCATAGATTACAGTTGTCTAATATAAGAAACACAACTTGAGGACCGTTTCTAGAAGAGTCAAGAATCGAAAGCTCAAGCTTCCATCTCTAATTTGTCTAAAATATTGAGCGGAATATCGGGAAATTCTAGAAATTATTTTGATTGGGTCTTCTAGAAGGTTATACTTCTCCTATATTATTATTATAGTATCAATAAACTCTGACTTAGCTTTAAGGATTTAGTATTATTGAATTTGTGGCACTAAATCATAAGGGTACAGCTATATAGAACATTAAAAGCAGATTCTTAGAAGTAAACCATTTTTCTAGTTAGGTAAACACTGATTTTGATGATCTTTATCTCCGTCTATTACTCTTCACCAATTTTTTATAAAATCTGATACAGACCCGTAACACAATACCATGTGTATATAATTCGGTTCTCTCTCTAAGGATAAGTTAAGATACTTAGAAAGTAATACAATGGAGATGGACTATAATAATTTCTTCAAGTAGATAGTGAAGATTGATTCTTCTTGATACAACCTTCTCAATGGTAATGTTAGCACATTATATAACAGAACAATTATAAAATTATAAGGTTTGCAAACTGATTAGACTCTGTGTATACAGGAGAATACTTATTTGTTATTCTAGAAATATAATCACAGAAATTACTAATATTCATGAGTTTTATCAAAACATTGATTGCAGTTTAGGTAATGGCTATCAGCCGTGCCTGGGTTGTCTTCACTCTGATGCAATATGCGTGTTTCTGACTCTTCTAGACTCATCACATTCTCGAGAACATCCATATTTTTGAAATGTTGGTTTTCTGATTTATGTTTGTCTCCCTGAAGCATTTTCATCAGATTCAGAGGCTTCTGAGGTAAAGAGGGGCGGCTCCTTCTCAAGTTTGTACGACTAGCGAAACTGGAAAAAAGTACAAATCAGAATCGCTGGGAATGGCAACTTTAGGCTTTGAAAGGTCTTCGAGTAAATTGAGGCTGATGAGCTCATCTTGCAGTGAGGATCGCCGGCTGTCGCCTAAGGTCTGTTTGACCGGACTGTCTAGAGCCGGTGGTTTCACCTTCATCAACATTATTCAATAAAAAGATTAGTGTCGCACTTGAGTATATCGTCAGAATTGAAGCAGTCTCTCTGTTCAGCTTCGGTCGCATCGCCTCCGCCTCTATTCTCTGGGGTTGGAGACGATCCCGATAGAGCAGCATTAGCGGTGTCTTGCGTATCAGACTTATCGACAGTGACTTTAGAATTCTCGTTTTGTTTATCCTTTCTATAGACTTGCTGCTTCTTCTTCTGCGCGACCGAATACTTCTTCTTGACGATCTACTCGCTTTCGGCATCTAAAAATCCTACAACGCAATGGCCTTTGTTTGCGAGGCTAGCCGGAACAGGAACCACTTGAACTAATCATGATTATCGGGGTCAAACTCCCCCCATGGCTGCAACTCGAGTGCTCGTCTTTCTCCTTGCTTACGTCGAAGTCTGTCCCAAAGAAATGTCTATGGTCTCCTTAGATACCTAGTGTTTTAGCTTTGAATTACCAGGGAATTCTCAAAACGCGTCGCCAGAATGTGGCCGCTGCCAATGCAGCGGACTTGCCTAGGGCTGTATGGTCGGTTGGAGAACTGATTATTCTTCAGGGGCACAAAGCAACCGGGATTGAAGTTGCAGCTCTGCAGTTTCAGAACTATACCAGCCTATTTCTCGCGGAGGCGCTTGCACGCGCCTCCTGATTGCTTGTGGAGGTCCCTATTCGAAGGAGTAGGAAAATATCAACTATCTATCGAGTAATCTATCAGCAAATTAGTGACTATGTAATGGCAGATAGAGATCGTGAAATACAAATGTCTCTTTTTGAACGTAATCCACGTACTGTGTACTTCAGAGAGTAACGAGTAGATTTCTCGTAGAAAGTGGTTTTGGTAGGCTATCCTCTATTTCCATGGGTGAACAGTAGTAGTATAGAAGACCTTGACGTTTTAACAACAGTAACGTTTTTGTTAGCGCCGAAATTTTCTTAATCACTGGGGGTGATACCAAACAGTTCATCTCAATCCTGTCGCACTTTTGGAAATTTTCAGGGGACCAAAATTTTTGCTAGCAATAACGCCACTTAAGCATTAAAAGCGGGCAAGCCCTTTTAAATGATTTTGACCACGCAATTTTAACAAATAAATTATTCTGTCATTGGAATTTGTAAATAATATGTATTTTTGTGCACTGGACGTGATTATCAGTCTTGATCATGCGTAGTACCCTTAGCTTTGCGAGAACCCATTTTGTTAGGGATGTTTGTACAAATTACACACAAAGTGTTAAAGTTTAGTGCCAATTGAAGTGAAACCTATAAAACACAACATAATCGTACTGCTTTACTATGGTTATGCGTCATCTCCACCGTACTTTCAAGCCAAGATCAGGTCCCATCTTTTCCATAGAACTGCTATCCAAGCAGACTCTTAATTGTTACTGTAGATGAGAGAGAAGAGAGAAGATCTATATTTTTGAAGTTTTTGCAGTTGGTTTCCAGGAGTATAAATTTTTGAGTTAAAGAAGAATAGAGCAGGCTTAAAAAACCGATAAGAACGAGAGTCATCGATCTTTTCTAATAAGACACAAGTTACGACGACGTCGTGCGCTAACTACTTAGCTAATCTTAAACCTTTTGCAGGAAATTATGGATTGAAAATAGCATTTACACTTGGAAATAGTAAATTAATTCAACTAATCTGTCCTCTTACACTGGTTTTCAACGAGACAAGGATGTAGAGATCTTTGACACGAAACACCAGCAGAATATGTCTCCGTTTTTTCACTAATTTCAAATTAAGGTTAACGCCGGTCCCACCATTTATTGCATTTGTCTCTACATCTTTACTTAGCCTACAGTGGCTCTATGTTAATACAAATTATTTGGTTTGATTTCAAATCTATAAATCTTCAAGATTATCCGCAACAGGTTTACTGTTACCGAGATCATCGGCTTATGATGTCATCTCTGTATTCATGAACATACTAAAATGGACTAGGGCTATTAGCAATAACCTCTTCTTAAACTTGAGATCTACCTGTGCCTGCTTGTGCTGAGTGAAATTACAACCACCCGTCAGTGCAAGAGGAATATAAAGATTTTAAACATATAAGGACATATAGCCTTTGCAACAAAACATTTGCTAAGGCTCTTAATATAATCTTCACTACTTATAAAATCTCTAAGTTAGTCGAAATCGCTCATGTTAAATGAAATATTGATTAATAAACCTTGAAAGCTACTTAAACGTATCTGTAATTTTCGACTGTCAGAAAGAAATATATGAAACGGTAGAACAGAAAAGGTGTCAGTTAAACGCATACTAGTAATATTCTCTTGAAATGCATTATTTACGAATTGTCATAAGAGCAGCTAGTTTGATAGAGACTGTTTGGGGTGCAACCCTTAGTCAGGAAGGCAAAGTTAGTGAGTGCAATAAGCCTACTCTTTTTTAAGAATGAAGAGTTAGATATGTGTCTTACTAATCCATAAAATCCTCCCGCGCAACCGATTTGTAGTCTTAAAAGCGGAAATGCAAATGGTACATCAGGTAGAAGCAAGTTTTAGCAGAATATGCAGTTTTGGGCGAAGCTTCTGCTGTTTCATAGAGATATTTGAATTTTTTAACTAAAGACTACTTGCAATTTCTAAACCCATAATGAACAGAAGAACCCTTATGTTTCTAAATATGATCTGGGTTGGTAAAGGCCTGTTTTATCAGTAACAGATTTCGCAAATTCTCATTGTTGGGTAACAATCTCATAAGGAGTGTACCATGAGATTTCGTACCCTCAGTTCTATAGTCGCACGTTATATACGCGGGACTCTCTGGAGTAAATAGAAAGCTAGTTCTATTAAACCAAATTTTATGACCTCACAAATGAAACACCGACAACATGTAATTTACACAATGAAAAACTAATTGGAAAAGCGTTAAAAGAAAACTTTAATCTGCTCCAAGTTCTGCCGTTAATTCTGCAAAATAAAGTGTTTGCAAATTTCTAAAGAATATAACAAAATACAAACTATTAAATTTAGAATTTAAAAATAGCTGTGCTCAGAGGAAATAAAAAGATCTACATAATAAATTTTAATAAAGCTAATTAGTTCCTTCCTACTTTAAAGTAACCCAATCGTTAAGTTAATGTAATTACATTTAAAATCCTTTTATAAACATACCATAGCAGACTTCAAAAGAAAATGTAGTATTTTAAACACATAACAACAGCAGAGACCTAACTGCAATTAATTAATTAGCCAATTACTTTAAGTGTCGTTAACTGCTATTTTGATCAAGCAGCCAGTCCTTTTAGTTTTACTTAAAATAATTGCCTTGTATTAAATAATTAGCAAAATATGCTGTTCTTTTTGTTCTCTGAGTAGCTTTACAATTTGACACTATACAATTTATTTATTGTAATTAAGCATTAATTTACGTTTTGTGTTAAAATTTAATTCTGAAATGAAAATCATGGATTTTAATAGTAACTTTAAAATCAAAAAAATAATTGTTGTTATTTCATAGAACAAATATAAATATGTGACAAAGGCAAGTTTTGAGCGCTGCTAGCTCTAGACTCTAGAGTAGAATTTTCAGCCTAATGATTTGAGGTACGTTGATATAACATCCACTGAATTACCCATATTCTCTCAACTCTCTCTAAATACCGACATATCAATCCCTGACAAACTTAAGTAAATGAATATTAACTCAATTTTTTCCACAGCAGCTGATCAAAAATAGCTACCAAGCAAAGCGATTTTGAAGTAACTGCAAATTATGACCCTTGGTAAATTGTCAACAAAAGAAAAAAGTTCTAGCCAACTACTAGCTCACAAAATAGATATTAACCAACAGCAAGCTATTCAAAAATGAAGTGCAAACTGACAGTACTTACAACAGTAAAAAATTTCAAAACGGCGTGACAAACCAGAATAGAACGGTGAAAATGTTGCGTGAAATAAATAATACTATATGGTTCCACAAATTAGTTATCAGGCATCCACGCCATTCAATACAAACTGAACAGACTAAGGACGAGTTAAAAAATAGGGCATCAAGCACGGAATATTATGGATACACATAGAGATTAAAAAAATTATTTTCTTCTATACTACACAACAAAACCATAAAAACATGTATTACGCAGCGCACCAAATGTGAGAATTAAAGACACCAAAACAGTGTGCTAGATATTAAATGGGGCGAACAACAAAACTACAAAAATATGCATATAAACGAGAACTACTTAATTATGTGAAGAATATCATCCAGAAACTTACAAAATCTGTGCTGTTTATCATGGGTTAATTAATACAAGAAATAAAACTCAAGAAATCAATCTAAAGTTGAAATATAATACCAAATTCAACTTTACTCCCTACCTCTACAATTTCGTCCAGCACTGCTAAGTTATTCAATTATATAATGCAATACACTAAAGTCCTGCAAACAAGTATAACCACCAACACTGGTACTCAATAATAGCTTTTCGGAATAGACTTATATTTAAAAAATATTTTTAAAAATTAATGAATCAAAATGATGTTCATGGCAACTTATTGTCTACGCTAATAATTTTCAATTAATTTTATTGTAATACTTACCATATTACATATATATATATATATATATATATATATATATATATATATATATATATATATACAAAAGGATCTTCACAGCTGACGCTGTCTTCCTTCACTCAACCGTTTCTTCCACTCCTTCTTGTCTTCCCAATCTCCGTCTGCTAGCCCTCTTCTTTCCATGGCTTCGTCCACCTCATCTCTGAAAGATCTTCGGGGTCTTCCTCTCTTTCGTTTTCCTGGAGGACTCCATTCTGTTATTTTCTTTATCCATTGGTTATTGTCCGTCCTTCTAACATGGCCGTACCATATTAATTTCTTTTCCTCGATGTAAGTCAGTGTGTCTTTTTCTACATTCATTCTCCTCTCTATTTCTGTATTTCTAATTCTGTCCAGTCGTGTCACCTGGCAGCACCTTCTCCAAAATTCCATTTCTGTGGCTTTTATTTTTCCTCTATTTTTCTTATTAATTATCCAGTTTTCTGCCCCATATGTCATGATACTTCTGACAATTGTGTTATATATTCTGTGTTTTGTATTTTTTGTAATGTGTGTGTTCCATAGAATGGGATGTAGTTGTCTGATACTTATTCTAGTTTGTCCTAACCTGTTCTTTATTTCTTCTTCTGTAGATGTATTTTTTGATATAGTAAAGCCTAGGTATTTGAACTTATTTTTCCCTCTTATTTCTACATTGTCGTCTATTTCTAAGTTTTTTACCTCTTCTTCTGTAATCGCTAAATATTCTGTCTTGTCGTGTGTTTATTTCCATACCGGCCTTAGTGTACTCGTCTTTTAGTTTTCGTAGCATATAACTCAGGTCCTCTTCATCTTGGGCTATTATCACTTGGTCATCTGCGTAGCTTAGTGTATAAAGATGTTCATTGCGCACTGGTATCCCCATTCCCTCACATTTCCTTTTCCAATTCTTTAAGGTATCTTCTAAGAATATCTTGAATAGGGTTGGAGATGTGCAGCATCCTTGTAGGAGCCCTTTTGTTGTCTTAAAGTAATTACTGATCGTCTGCCCCACTTTCACTGCCACTTGGTTGTTTCCATAAAGTTGCTGTATTGCCCTGATTAGACTTTTGTTGATCCCTATATTACTCATCGCTTCCCACAGTTTTTTTCTGGGAACCGAGTCGTACGCTTTTCTGAGGTCTATGAAGGCCAAGTGAATGTCCCTGTTTTTCGCTCTTTTCTTCGCTATAAGTTGTTGGATAGTATATATGTTGTCTATACAGGATTTTCCGGCTGTGAATCCTGTTTGGTCTTCTCCTATTTTCCCATGAATATTGTCTTCTATTTTGTTTTTTACTATTTTTGCATAAATTCTTCCCATTAGAGAGATCACACTAATGCCTCTATACTTGTCACATATTCTGCGATTACCTTTTTTAAATATCGACGTTATATACGCTTTTGTCCATTCATTCGGTAGTACATCCCCATTTAGTGCTTTACGAAACATATGTTGCATCATGCGTAGTAATTTCGGGGTTCCATACTTTACCATTTCGGGTACTATTCCTCCCGGTCCTCCTGATTTTCTATTTTTTAATGATTGTGTGGCCTTTTTGACTTCTCCAATTGTCATTTCTACTTCTTCGTGTTCTATTTGGTCATTTTGTTTATTTTCTATTGCTTGTCCTTTAAACTCTTCTCTATTTTCTGTTAGCAGGTCCTGGTAGTATTGCTCCCATTTTTCTTGTTGTATGAACGGTATGTATGCCTTTTCTTTTGAATTTGTTCTTAACGTTTTTAGTATTCGCCATGCTTCTGAACTCTTTGTTCCCCCTATGTATTGGTCAATGTTTGTGCACATGGTTTTCCACTGATCATTCTTTTCTCTTGTTACCAATCGTTTTACCTCTTTGTTCTTCTCTTTGTACTTTTGTTGATCTTCTTGCTTTTTGGTGCTTAGCTACCTATTATATTGTTCTTTCTTTTCCTGGATACTTTTTAGCGTATTTTCACCAAGGATTATCTTGTGGTTATTGTTCTTTTTTATTCTGACTCCCAGTACCTCCCGAGCTGTTTCTTTTATACTAGTTTTTATATGTGCGTACATGTCTGTTACATTATCAAATATGAATTCATTTAGTTTCTGATCCAATTTTCTTTGGTAGAGTTCTCTTATTTTTTCGTCTTGTAGCTGGTCGACTTGGTAGTGCTGATCCTCTATTTTTTCCTGTGTTTATTTGTAGGTTATTGTTGTTTTCCTATACCAAGGGAATTCCATCTTTGCGATTAATAATTTGTGGTCTGTGCCACATTCCGCCCCTCTTTTAACTCGTACATCTTTTATTTTTTATTTTGGTGTTGATTCTTACTATGATGTAATCGATAATTGATTTTAGATTTCTTGTCATCCGTTCCCAAGTATATTTATGGATCATTTTATGCCGCTGAAACCCATTCGTTATTCGGAGGTTATTTATTTCACATAATTCTATAATTCTCTTTCCATTATCATTTGTAACTTCCTCTCCGAATGGTCCTATTGTCTTGTTGTTAGCTTCCTTGCCTGTTCTACCATTACGGTCACCTGCTACTATAATTTCTTGGGAGTCTCTTATTTTCTGGATTTCCTCCCCTAGCGTTTCCATAAAGACCTCTTTTTCATTTTGAGTGCTATCGTCAGTTGGTCCATATACGCCGAGAATTGCTATCTCTTTTCCATATATTTCTATTTGTACTTTGATGATTCTCTCGCTTATTGGTTCCCAGGATTTGATTCTCTCTACCAGTTTCTTTCTTATTATCATTCCTACTTCAGCTTGAGCCCGTTTTTCTTTGTTTACTCCACTCCAGCAATGAAAAACATCTTGGATAATTTCCGTTCCGTTTCCCTTCTTCTTTGTTTCGCTGGTAATTAGTATATCTATTTTCATTTTCATCAATTCTTCTATGACTTTCAGATCTTTATTGTTCCATCCCTGTACGTTCCATGTTCCTACTGTGATCTCTCGTTTGTTCTTCTTTCCGTTTCGGTTGAGATTAAGGTTTGGGTTCAATAACGTTGACGCAGAACGCCCCCCCCCCCCCGTAACCGATGGGGCTCCCTCCACTGGAGGTGTGGATTGCCACCCGGGGAAATTTTACTTTAAGTTTCCTTTTCATTCTGCTTTCGTCTGAGCCCTTTTTTTTGTTTTACGTGTGTTATGTTGCTTACACCTAGCGCCACAACTTCTAAAGTTGAAGTTACTGAGGATATCATTTCCTATATCGTCGATTTAGGGTTATTCTGCCCATGTTCGGTCGTCAGAGCCTCATTTGTTTTGAACAGACTTCACCGACTCGAAGGTGAGGTTGACATTTGAGTAGGCTAGGCTATGTATTGCGCTTCACTACCCCATTAGAAATCTACCATATTACATATACTCCTAATACGTAAACAAATTGTTTTAAATTTCAAATTACTTCATATATAACAAAATAACTCTGGCAATTACAACCCATAGAGAAGCTGCAGTTACACCCATTTAAAATGAAGATATATAAGCTACAAACATTGGTTTATTCAAATCAATGCTGTAGAATGTACAACCAGACACGTAATAATTGATAACTCACTGATAATTAGAATAAATTCTTTTATATGCCGAGACACCAAGCATTCGTAACTGATCACAACAAAATGTAAAATCTATTCTAAGCAATTATAAAAAACAACTAAAATTATTATTGTACTAGGAGACGAATATACTAATCCGCTAATCAGAATAAGATTTATTGGATTTCTACATTTTAAAATAAAGAGCTGCAAATATTGTCTTAATGTAAATGACTGACGATTTATCATCGGCTCACATGCCAGTTATAATGATTTGAGCACTAGTACCACCAATAGGGAATTATTGCCGCGCTTTGGTTTGCGGCCCACCAACTGGAAATGTACAGAAAATAAGGTAAATGTTAAGACACTTAAAAAGAAACTTGAAAACCTAGACGAAGTCTATTGAAGAATCTGCATGAAAAAATAAGTCAAATCCTAGTGATCAACTAAATAATTTAAATAGCATACCACTTTACATAAAGAAATTAATTTCTGGGAAAAGGAAAACTAGAGCTAAACGCCATTGATAAAGCTAATTACAACAGGTTAATTCTAAAACGTCGTAGTTCTAGAGAGTTGCTCAAATTCTACTTTTAACTGCCATATTACTAATCTTAAGCAAAAACGTAATACCATCTGTAGACCAATAAAAACATTAAAATTTTAAGTAAACCTATACAAAGGTCTAAGAAGAAAATGTGATACGTGTCAGAACACTTATCAAATATTTTTCAATCTTTCAAACCAACATATGTTTTTATGTATTAAACTTTTTACTTAAAATACAAATTAAGTAAACATAAACTGCCAAACTATGACCTAATAACAGATCGAACACTGAAGATGTTTATACAACAAGATACAATCGTATGATAGAAATTTCTTATTAGGTCATCTTATAAGTATGCGCAACTTTGGAAAATCTTCGGAGAATGTGGCTTTCTGTAGGCCATTAGTCTCCTGCTGTTACTAGGCAAATTATTTAAGAAGCCAAAAATATTCTAGCATACCAGGCTCTCTTTTAGTTCAGATTTAGATAACGTCATTCTACAACACAGAAAATACGTAAAACATTAAATGAGATATAAAACAGTTTCAAAGAGAAGAAATTATATTAGGCGTAGTCCAATCGACATTTCAATTTTGTAGTAACAGAAAGTGTGTGAAAACGATGCAACAAATACTTGAAGACTGCATATAACTTTTTGAAGGAAACAAATTCTGGACTAAGAATTGAAATATGAGAAAGTATGTTTTACATAGATTTTAAACAACAGCGTTACGAAGTACATTTTACCAATAATCTTAAAAGTAGAGGGGGGTGAATCGTCGGAGGTGCGTTTTCCTTTCATAAGTTTCGTGAGGATTCTCCAAACCCCAAATGTGACAATTTTATTTGTTCACCAACCCGTCAAGAGGATAAGTTGACTAACTGGGAATACATTTTCTGATGCTCTAAAAACCAATTGACAAATCACCAACGGTGAGAATGGTCAGTTTACTTAAGCTATTGCATCAAATGAATTTTGTGCGATAAGAGGTGCAGGATTTAAGGAGTAACAATAAATTAAGCAAGCTGCAGCTGAAGGTTATGAGACTTCCCTTAACATTCAAAGTTTAACAGCATTCTTGACATAATTTCTGCCGAAGTAAAAACATTTAGCAATAGTTTAAACACATATTTGCTTAATTATAGTTTATTATAAATAAAAATAAATTTAATCCATTTTATAATAAATAAATGAACTTATCGTAAAACCTGAAAATTATTAAAGCGACAATAACTGAGTTAATGTCAAAAAGTCGTTTTATGACCAGCATCGGAATAAATATAACGCCATTTTTTCTAATTTTGGTAGATTGTAAAACAGAAAAAACATATTTAATATATAAAGTGCAACTTTTGTTTTTTTTTATACAAAAATAAGAAAAAAAAGATTGTTTCTGTATTTTCCCCAAAAATGAAACTCACTTAATATAAAATTATATTAAAGAATTTACAGAATTTACATTAGTTGTGAAAGTTGTTCAACAACGAGTGCAAACATAAAGATAATTAACTAAGTTTTTAGGAGATATCGTCTTAGATGGTCCGAAAACTAATCGTGGTCCAAGTAGAAGGGCCGGGGGACAAAGTCATGAGACTTGAGGGTTACAGAAAGTAAACAAATAAATGTAGCGTGGCCTAAGCTCTTATCGAGCTGCTGCTTTTAATCGTAGTCCATTAGAAAAAAATACGTATTATATATTTGAGGGGCTCAGCTAGCTACACATGTTTTTGGTTTGTCCAACACAATTGCGCGGCCCACGAATTGATTAGGAACGCACACGCAATTATTTCCGAACGCAAAAAGCGTGTCTGCCGCGGTCATTTGGTTTGCTTTTGCCGAGCGAAGCTTCGATTGCAAGTTAAATTGTTTTACGTTCCCGATCCAGGAAAACAGCCTATTCAGTTATAAATTTATACTTTTTCGTGTTGCAAAAAGTTTAGGAAAAGCGGGTGAAAAATTGGCAGTCTAGGACGCAGAGAAAAACCTTTTACGGGTCAATTCCCGTATTTTATATGATTGTTGCACACAATTTATAAATAGAAGCAACACTTCATAGCAACACTTTCAACGAAGATAAAGCTACGCAAATTATTTTATCTTCTAAGACACATACACCATTCTCTTAATTGTTGAATTTATGCATATGAGGACAACAATAAAAAAAATTAAGTAATGCAACTGTTTGCAGGGTTAAATATTACTGTTGAAATTCGGAACTTCATTAAGATAATTGATGAAGATTAACCAAATTGTTTAATTTGGTTAAGCTTCTCCTGTAGTTACTTAATGTTAGGTGAATTACGTCTGCTCATACGTCTGAGAAAGTCTCTTGATGGTCACTAGTTTACCATATATAAAAAGATCAAAGTTATTTTACTTTTTAGGAATGTAATAATAATAACTAATAAGAACCGTATAAAAGGTAGTATGTAATAGAAATGAAAATGTTTAATTTTTTTACAATAGCTAATTGTTGTCCGGACATATCCGCTACTAATATGGCCTACTAATGAATACATAAAACCGTACATAAATTTACAGGATTATGTAGTGCTAATCAGTTTGCAGATAGTCAGTCACGCATTCATAGTAAAAGGCCGATTTTCCGTTTTTATACGTCAAGCATTTATTATTTATCTGACATTACATTTACCAGCACAAAATACCATAGTGGCAAGTGATGTACAAAAATTACTCCTATACCTTTTAGTAATAATTGTAAAAATACAAATAGTGAAAATATCTATATATTTTAGTCTTCAGTTTTTGGATTTTAGCAAACCACGATTGTTGGTGCAGTAAATTGACTGTTGCTCGAGCTGTGTGGTAGGTGACGCCATCCTGCTAAGACCATATTTATTCCAGATCCATGTTGTTCAGTTGGTGCCAAAGAAGCTGGGTTGTTATGTAGCTACAACATTCATACCACATGTCCAAAACATCAAACACTACTTTGTTAGAGGTGTGACAATTTTGTTTGTTTACGCACTCATCGAATTGATAGTGCGCCTTATCGCCAGAGATTTTTTACTAAACTAAAAATCTAATTCATAAAGCACTGAAAACCAACTGCCAAAGTGTCGGCGTTGAGAATAATTTTTTTCTTTATCTTTCATCCTCCTTTTACCCTTGAGGTGTCGGACATTGAGAATAGTCAACAAACTTAAACTCTTGCGTTACTTGATTTTCGTACACATGAAGGTGCAAGTGAGTATTTGCTTAAATGAACTTCTGAAAATTGTTGTGCATTATGATATTTTTAGATTTGCAAAAATATTTTGATTAGATATGGGATCTTACCCCACGTAAATACTATAGGGTCTTGCGTCCATTACCAATCCAGTTCTATTAAATTTTATAATCACTCTCAAGACGATTGATTCGTATGGTGCACTATTTCGAACAAAAATTTCAAGGAGCTTTCGTATCGTTTCCGTAAATGTTCACAAAATTTTCAATGTGTTGTAATCATAACCACTCGTTGCTCTTTCGTACAGCTTTCTATATTTACTAATTGGAGAAATTGTAGATGCCCTCTGTCAAAGTCATTTGAGTCAACTTTGACATGTTTCACTACGTACATTTAAAATTTTTTACGATAAAAAATTAAGTAAAGTTTGCATTAATACTTAACAATAGTGAAGGCTAAGTTTTGCACAGTTAGTGGCTTTTTCAAACTCCAGTAGATGTAAATTAAAATGGCACATGAAGCATAAGTAACACTTGATAGAATTTTTTAGTTTAATGAATATTTTAATCTGGAAATACTAGCATTCATGTATGTCTAACTATAATTATTTTTTGGTGGTTTTATGATTTTCATATCAAATTACAGTGAGAACAAAGGTTATTAAAATAAGAGAACAAAAATTGGATCACTTAATTCACGTGTTTTCATGGTTAGCAACAGTGGCTGCCAAAACTGTTGGGAAAGCAATTTTTATATAAAATTATCAAGTAACAAATCCAAAGTCACTTAGCAAGTTTTATTTTATTAAATTTTCTGACGATGAGAGCAAAACAAATCGGCTATGTACAGTTTGGGCCAAAGAGAACGTTGAGAGAGCATAACAACGTCATCAGAAAAAGCCCGTAGTATGACCATCATCCATATCACTTTCAAAGTAGTCGAAGCCTGAGGATTTTTAAAGATTAAATTATATAATCTTAAAAGACTTAGATTTAATAGTCATTCTCCAAATACGAAGCTTTACTGTGTTCAAACTTATCTTGAGGGTGTAGGAACAAAAAGCTAAATTATAAATTATAAATAAGAGCTGGGCGTGCAAATTTTGATTTACAAGATGGTACCATAGTTCATCTCGCTCAAGAAAACTTCGATACCACCAAAAAGTTATTGGATTTTTATTATTAGAACGAATTTCCTAAAAAAAATTGGAGGTGATACTGATTGTCCTTTCTGTTCACTAAATCTAAATTATTTGTCCTTATGTGCTTGGGGTGCAACTAAAGACAAAATACCCTATAAATAATCTCCACATTATTGCCCATTTCCTGAAAAGGCGTAATTCTGTGAGCGCTACTTTGGAATTGTGTTTCGTGATATTTCTAATTTGACTCAAATAGTATCTGTGTTTTTCGAGTACTACGCAAAATAAGTACTTCCCTTTCCCTCAATGGTGGCAATGAAAACAATGGCAATATTGAATCAAAAATTGCAGTCGACCGAAAAATATAAATTGCCTTCAGATGGCCACTTCGGATCCAGCATTAATTTGGGCGCGCGCCGCGGCCGAAGCCTTCTGCTTCGCAGATTTATTAGATGACAGGAGCCCTGCTCAAAACCTTCCGCCCATTCCGGGCCGGATTTAGAAATTCGAGGTCATTCCCGTTCGCCTGCAGACATGCCAGTGATGTAAGAGGAATGTCTTGTGTTATTTGCGGTCATCGAGCTGTTAAAATTCTTAGCCGGAATAGTTGCGTTGTTCGTCAGATTACTGCGAGGCCGGGAAATTGAGTGGAAATGCGCACTGGACGCCCGCGCCCCAAAAATCGCGCGCAGCGGCCCGCGGCGCCCTTTCCGAAAAACCGAAAGCAATAGCGCCGCTCGGCCCGCCCGCACCTGGCGGCGGCGAGGCACTTTGAATGACAAACGCGAGCGGCTTTTTAAAATTCCTCCCCTTTGTATACACACGCAGTTAGCGAGCAGGTTATTAGCGGAACGAAGATGAGAGAATAAAAAAAGAGCGGATTGGGGTGTAAAACAAAAGGAGATCAAGGCGAGCGCCATCCAGTCGGCGTTGATTGCTGCATTATGAAGACACGGAAGGGGGCAATGAGTGCGCTCTAACACCTACTAAAAGAACCTGTTTAAAGGGCAGGGGAGGCGCGCGATTTTAAAAACAACCGAACTAAGAGGGTGTTTGTTGTTAACGAGATTCACTCTGATCGCCGCCCGCTTCCTTTATAAACTCTCCTGTTTTTACAAAACGGATTTGGGTACTCCATTTCGCTGAGCCGCCCTTAATGACGGCGCCTTGCCACGTGTCATTCTTTTATTTTCCGCGCCATTGGGCCCTGCACCTTTCCTTGTGCGAAACCTTCTTTAGAAGGCTCTTCTAACAGGAAAATCTTTAATCGACTCTCATTAAGTGAGTGTAATGGGCACGGTATTAATTTCAACGTATCATGAAATACTATACTGGAATTGTAGTTTTATAATGATAATTTTTGTTCATTTGGTCATCGATATAATTGATACTAGCGCATAAGCTCGCTCATGTATCGATAAGGTTGAAGAAATGCAAACGTTTATTATGAAAGCATTTGAAAGCTTTAATATTAAAATTGTAAACGATCAGATTTGGAAAATATCTTTGAAGACACAAATGCATATTTTTGATTATAGTTTTCAAATGTTCCCTCTTGGTGTCTACCTACAATGTAAACTTTCACCCTTCTTTTGATGTTGCTCTTGAGAACGTAACTTAGAGTCGACCGTAACTGAATTTCCAACTTTTTAAAAGGTCTTTCGCTGTACTTTTTGATTGTCATAGAGAATGCCAATCCTAAACAGAATTGTCTTTTTTTAAATTTGAAAGGCAAAGCTTTATCTTCTGATACCAAGTCCATCTTTCGTGTAAATACTAAATGGTTGTGGCTTTTAGCTGTTAAAATACCTTTAATGATAAATTAGAACTTTAAATCTTCGACAGAAAAGCGAATACCATTGCAGAGATCTCTTTTATATGTAAGTTTCTAAGAAGCATAATGATAGCACCCATTTTATAACTAAAAGTTGTTGTGGAAAACCAAAGGGTGTCAAACTATTTGAAAATTTAAGTGTGTTCTTGTTAACTTCATCGTCGTTGGTAATTTGATCAATACTTCTGTATATCTGTTCTTGGTTTGCTATGAATGAAAGAAGTTTGTCATTAATTTCCATAAAATCTTTGTTTTTTGAAGTCAAAATTAATCTTGAAGCTAACAATTCTGCTTCCACTGTCAAAGGCGTCATCTTGGTGTTGTAAGGCTAATTTTTTATATAAAAAATAAATAAAATTATATAAAAGTCGGTTGCTTTTATTTTAAAGTGTATTTATTTAGTAATTTTCTGACAAAATTGTATTCCAATTCTCTAACGATTGGTACGGAGTAAGAAATTTACAGTTAGAGTTACGAAGAAAATAACAAAAAAACATTTTCATGTAGTAATACACAAAAATAGAAGAGGTTTATATAAAAAGATGTTACTAGAAATATATATATATATTTTTTTTTTATAACTCCAATATTTATACAATCTGCCAATTAATATTAGGCTATAAGTATTCTATATGACTAAATGTAGGTAAATGAGTACAATAAGACATGTGGGGTAGAATTCCAGCGAAAACTCCCCTTACAATGTTTTAATATAATATTCATGAGAATGAGGAGTACAATGTTGTGAAAGATTAATATACAATGACAGTTAGAATCTAGTAGGTAGATCAGATGGCTTAAAACGCTTGAGTCTTTTGGGTTCGTTGTTATATTCCAAAAGGTGCTGCACAGAAGGGTTGGGATGAGCGAACAGTCTGTTTTTATATCTCTCACTGAGCTTTTTAATTTCACTTTTCACTGTGGGAATTTGTAGGTCACTTAAAATCACATTATTGGGGACATACCATGGCGCGTCAACGATCATTCTGAGTACCTTGCTTTGGAAGCGATCAAGCATAGCTAAGTTAGAGGTAGCTGCAGTACCCCACAAGGAGATCCCATAGGTCCAAATAGGTTTGAGAACTAATTTGTAAATTAATAGTTTATTTTCTAATGATAACTTGGATTTTCTGCCGAAAAGCCAGTATAACTTTTGGAGTTGAAGTCCGAGTTGCTTGCGTTTGGTGAATATATGATTTCTCCAGGTCAGTCTCCTATCTAAATGCAGCCCCAAATATTTAGCTGTCTCTGTATGTGGTAGTTGATGACCATTGAAAGTTACTGCAGAACAGTTATCTTTTCTCATAGTGAAAGTGATGTGTTGTGACTTAGATTCATTCACTTTGATTCGCCATTTACTAGCCTACAGTTGAATTTTGTTAAGGTGAGCCTGAAGGTATCTTTAAGCAGCTTGTGGGTTGATATGAGAGGCTAGAATAGCCATATCGTCTGCATAGGTCGCAGATGTCGTTAGACGAGATGTAGGTAGGTCTGCTGTGTAGATTAGATACAATATTGGACCCAAAGCACTGCCCTGAGGGACGCCGGAGGAGATGGGGTGGATGTTAGTAGTTTCGTCTTTATATTTTATTAAAAAATACCTATTTGTTAAGTAATTGTTAAGTAGGATCTCAGGAGTTCGTACATCTGGTAGGGTAATTGTTTTTTGAGTTTGTAGAATAAACCTAGATGCCAGACTCGGTCAAAAGCTTGTTTGACGTCTAGGAACGCTGCAGAACAATACCTTTTTGCCTCCAGGTCTCTGTATATCTTGTCAGTTATTGTGTGCACCTGCTCCACAGTACCATGTTGTTTGCGAAAACCAAATTGATGTTTAGGAATTAGTTCTTGGTTGTCTAAAATTGGCATTAATCTGTTCAGAATCAGCTTTTCAAGGATTTTTGCCAGAAGGGGGAGAAGACTTATGGGTCTGTATGACGCAATTTCCGTTGGTGGTTTACCGGGTTTCAAAATCATTATTATTTGTGCTGTTTTCCATTGACTAGGAAAGTATCTGATTCTGAGAATAGAGTTATACAAGTGGGTAAGGGCATATATAGCTTTAGTAGGTAGTTCCTTGATGATTGTCCCAGTAATCAGGTCGTACCCTGCAGATTTTTTTGTGTTAATCTTCTTGATTTTTTCTTTTATCTAGATAATGGAAAAGGGTTTTATCGGTAGACTCATTTGGTACGGTGACTCTAGCAATTCCACAATTTTGGCCTCTTCGTCTTGGAGTCGACAAGGGAAGGGTGTGAATACTTTAGTTAGATATTCCACAAAGGCCTCTGCCTTGTTTTTATTGCTGCGGGCCCAGCTTCCGTCTTCCAGCAGAATAGGGGCTACGTGTGAATTTGGTCTTTTAGTTTTCCGCGTCGCTTTCCAGAGCGAGTAGTTAGTTTGCTCATTGCGCTGAGGTTTTCGAGGTATCTCTGTATTTCATGATTCTTATGTTGGTTAAGAAGATTTTTTAGATGTTTGCTGGCACTATTATATTCTCGTTTGTCTTGTTCCGACCTGGTTAGTTGCCATCGTTGCCTGAGACGACGTTTTTTTCGTATTTTGTCCTTTATGATGATAGAAATATTTATCGTACTATTTTGGTGTTTTATTGCTTCAACAATATATTTTTTGCCAGTTTTAAGGATTTATCCACGAATAACAATCTCTTCAAGATTAATTCTGAACACAACGTCTTAATTTTACTATTATTATAGAAAATCTAGTTGTCGTAGAAGAAAATGTTAAGGAACGATTCATATTTATCTACGCTATCATTAAGGTAATTTTACATATTGACTCGGCGATGGTTAAAACGACCCTTCATAAATAAGTTACCGTTAGGAAGCTTATTAGTCGTTGGATACCTACTGAAGAGAAAGGCAATATTCTTTATGGTCCAGACTTTTGTTGCCAAAAACTTAAAAAACGTTACGCGGACGTAGGTATGAATTACCAAATATTGATGTAGATGTAAATCCAAAAATAAATAAATAATGAAAATAACATTAAAAAAATAAAAAATAAAATTTAGTACAATTAAAGTAAATAGCATTGAGAATCATGTTATTCAATTTAGCCCTCATCAGCTACCGAGATCTAATCCTGCTGTAGCCAAACACAATTCCTTCCTTTCCCATATGTGTCATTACCTCCATGATGGAAGCGTTTAAGCTATCCTTAGTATTATGATGCCTCTTATTGACCTTCGCCTCGACGTTGACATAGCTGTCGGCGGTCACTTACAAGTTTTTCTTAAAGAGGTGAGGCTCCACGACATCTCTTTGGTGATCACAAACCCCAGCATTATCACAGAGGCGGGAAACTTTGTATGCATAGTGGTAGGCACTTCAAAGGTATCTTTGCATATACAAAGGTTATTTTGACGATTCGTGTTCCTGTTGTGGATGAAAATTTTTTTATTTGAAAAGAATTTCAGGATGTTAGCGTTGTTCAGCTTGAGCTTAGTCTTTTAAGTTTATATCCATTTTGTGCCCATTTATTTTGAAAGATCAGTCGTGGTCTGCCCGAGATCCTAATCGATCGTCCTTTTAATTTCCAAATAAATTGCTGTAAGATAACATTACCTCCTTCTAGTCGTCATATTGCCTATTCTTTTTGACTACGTCGTAAACTTTCTTTGTAGCTAAACTTCGAAATAATTTCTGTCGGCGATTTTTTAAGTGAAGGAATCGAATATGGCAGCTCTGTGATTGTATTCTTGGTTCATTGCGTCAACAACCGTAGGTTGTGATTATGTAAAGCTAATTTGTTGTGTTATTTAATAAAAATTACTCATGCGGCTTTTTTGCAAAGCAACCTAAAAAATTCTGGATTTATCCTGGTCTTGTTTTTTTCAGAGCTTAGACAATCGGTGTGCAAAATTTGAAAAGCGGTTTAAACAAATGTGATATTGCACAGGTTGTAATGAATGCTAGTTTAAAAGATTTCAACAAAATACATGGTGTTAAAAAGTGCAGTCTTTGTGTACCTCAAAGCTTCCAGTTTTACCCACGTATTTGAGTGTGGGATTATAACGCTTGTAATGATCTTTGCAAACCCAAATGGACCAGCTTCTTCACTAAAAATATTTTATATTTTCTGGTAGCTTTTAATCCACAGAGACCCTTTAGGCAACCTAATGACGATGTTGACGAGACATAATTTTAAATATAACCCAAAATTCTTATCGTTTCAAATTTTTATGTTTGTTTTTTAAATTTATTGCTTCAATCACAACACTTAATAGTGTAAATACCTTTGACGGATGGACTTAAAAAATGTTAAATAAACTTGCAGTAAAAGAAGAATAAGTAAATAATTTAGAGTTTTATAAAATGTTGGTGGCACGTAAAAGCCTAAATAGCACATTAACAATGTTCAAAAAATTTGCCTACATTGGCACGAGGAAAACCAAAACTAAAATTAGGGATTAGGCTCTAGTGTAGGTTTCTGGTACTGATTAATTAATTTACGGTGCTAGGGAATGTGCACACCCACATGACAATAACCTACATAGATAATGAAGACATTTAGTGCTTAATGATATTCATAAATAATAAGAATAAGATTTTGCAATAATCTTATAGTAATTACATCATTGTATTTGTATAAAAATAAGTAGGTTAATTATATTACTCTTTAAAAAAATTTTTACAATAAAGTAAAAACTTATTTCTAGAGTGAAACTGAAAAATACAGAAAATTTGGATTAAAAGATGGTAGTTTGATTAAAATATTTTACACTGCTTGTAAAAAATATTAACTTTGAATTTTTGGATTTTTGAAATATTGTGTTTGTAGATTTCTGACTAAAGTATCATCAGATAAAAAATAAGTAATATTTATACGTTTAAATAAATTCTAAATTATCTAAAGTTTTGATACAATTATGACTTCCTTATCAGACACAAATTGTAAAATATTTAACAAGTTTGCAACAAAAACTATGCAATAGATACCAAAATATGTATTTTAAGTATTTTAAGGAAACTTAATGTTCACCTTTGAGCATATGGAAATATTAATACGATAATTTATTCTCTTCCACAAGCATTTTAGTATATCATGGCCGGTTGGAGTCACAATAGCAGTTGTATGCTTTTAAAAGTTCTAAAAATTGGAGGGGCTGCCACTCCCCTCACAAAAACACAGAGATAAAGACGGTGTTTTTACAACCACCCTCTTCAAAAAAAGTCGCAAAAAAGTTAAATCAGGACTACCGCATTAAGACATCTTTGTGGCAAATTTCGACCGAAATGCTCTCGCACGTCTCTCTAGTAGTGAGCTGGCCACCCTTTTTGTTGAAAGATCTTTCCGTTACTGTCTTTAGTCGACTGTAGCATTAAACAGTTTTCTAACACATCCAAGTAAGTTATCATAAGATGGTGGGCTACTGAAAGAAAAATGATCCGTATATTTCTTTTTTTTTAATAGTACAGAAGACATTTACCGCAGGGTAACTTTTGCACGTTTTGTGACTACGCGAGGATTTGTTGGTCCTGCAAGTATTCATATTATACAAATTGACCTTTCCAAACTGGTGAAAAGTTGCTTCGTCGCTAAAGATAATTAATTTGCATTTCAATGTAAAAATGTAAATTTTTAAATGTCTCACAAATTTATGAAAAACTTTGTATAATGCCTAAACCATAGATAGCAGAAATTCTTACAATACTACAGCCATCGAGCAGAGAAGATTATACTAGAAAAAGTTTTCTTCATACATTGGTTTTGGTTAGTTATATAAAACAGTAAAGTATAGAGCTAGAGTCCAACCATAAAAAAATTTAGCATAGAACAACATATTTGGATTCTATCAAAGTCCTTAACATCTACCAATGTAAATATTTTTAACTTAAACTTAAAGTTGCAGAATGCGATATCTAAATCGCATTAAAAGATTTAACAAAATGCATCTCATAAGATAAAGTTCTTACAAGAGACATAGGTTTGTAGCAGATGAGTGATTCGCTATATAAAAAATAATCTCCAAACTTGCTGAGAACATTGAAAAACGTTGCATTTCAAAGGGTTGCAACAAAGAATACGGGGTTGTAACTAAGTTCTGAGTTTCAGTTACAATGACGTCCTAACCGCAAACATATTTTAACAGGCATTTGTAGTATTTTTATCATCAGGCAATTTGAATGGCATTTAACTTCATTGAGGCTCCAAATTCATATGTTAAATGCATCACATATGAGCTTAGTTTCCGTTTCTTAAATTTTAAAGTATTCTAAATTCGAAAATTTGATACAACGCACGTCATCGTATTACGCCACGTGTGTCCAATGTGGAATTTGCTTTTCCGCGTCATTTGGTATATATCACACGAGTTGTGCGACTATTTTGCGAGTATTAGCTAACGTATGTATCTCCACTCCTCACTGTTTTTCGCGACTGCATTATATTAGTCACCGTCTGCCTGCTAAAGAAAATACAGGTGAATAAGCAAGCCAATTTTTATTATTACTATTAAAGAAAGATTTTTTATTGCTTTTTAAGCTTTGTAAATTTAGAGATCAGCCGAGCTGTCTTTGCAAAAAAATATTTAGAATAAGCAATTGCGTCTAACTGCCTTCTTATATTAGAAATTATTTGATAATTTTCTCTAAGTTTGGAGTAAGCGACATTAAAGTACATATGTAAGCTTTTTTAGAGTGTATATTTAGTCTTGTATAAAGAATGTCGTAGAATATATTGACTGTGTTAATTATTTTTGGTAAAATAATAATTTTTGTAGCTGAATAAAAGATATTTTGAGTTTACGGATAATGAGAGAAGGTAAAATTCACTCTGAACCTCACGAATATTACTAAATGCCAACTCTAGGATTTTACCATAATTACTAATAACAACATTAAGTTAATTTACGAGTAAAGTGACAGTATTTCTTTTAAAAATGTTGGATATAATATACATTGACTTTCCAAATCACTAACAATTAAGCGTTTCGATGTTTGAAGATCACTTAAGCGTTTTGATGCATCGTGTTGTTCGTCCTCGGGCTGTTACGTCTGGTTTTGGAAACTTTTAGCTGTTTGTTTACAACAACGACGGACATCTTCAAAAGAAAATTCTCTAAAACAAAGTCATTGCCCCGTGTTTGTGATAGGGATGCTGGTGGGAGACCGTTGTTGACGTTACCAGGTTAGCTGCTGACGTAAATCGGCTCCTTGCAGGTAATATTTCTGTATATGTAAACGCCAAGAACTCAAAAACGGTACACTAAAATTTAAGTAAATAAAATCCGTCATCACTGTTAAAATTATTTATTTATTTATTAATTATCGCAGCATTTCTGTATAAACTTGGCCAATAGTTTACACGGTTAAACATTTTCTCGTCTAAGAACTGACATTTGTCGTATCACATCTACTACAACCTGTACTACGGTAGCATTTCCTCACCGTATCTCCATATCGCAAACTTGGTATCGACGTATCTTAGCCATATCGCAAATTTTAATAGTGATGCATCGATGGTTATTTCTTGCGTGAGCCTGCAAAACACAACCGGAGACTGTGGCGATAGGCAAAGCTTTTTTACCTTATATCAATAAAATTCTAAAGAAAACGTCTACACTACTAGCACCAAAGCACGAGAAGCCCAGAGGATACATCAGGGATCCAAACTCTACATATAGACTACCAACCGTATGATTGGTCCCAATCAACCCGAAAGATCTATTGTTACTGAACATGACTAAGAAAATTCCGTACACAAAATAAGGTTTGGCTAAATACAAAGATTTTCTAACTGTATAGATTATACAAAGGGACAGTGGAACTTTACAAATATAAAATTAATTTCAACGGAGACAATGGATTTTATTTACCTAAATCTTGGTTTACCGTTATTAAGGGGTAAAAAACAGGCCGCCATGCTGAAATGTCTACAATTAGCCGATTTACGTCGGCAACACGCCCGGTTACATCAACAGCTAACATGATGATGTGCACCGTAGTTGTAGACGAAATATTAAGTTTCCAAACTGCGACCACAGCCCGAGAACGAACAAAATGAATGAAAGGAATACGTTTAAAATATTTTTTCTTTTCCTCCAAAATTATAGAAAAAAAAACTTTATAGTTAAATAACCGCACATCGCACCCTTATATAATTTGATCTTAAAGGCTCCACATTTTCAGAAGTATTGATGGGTTTGTGTTTTGATGTGTCAGTTGATATGTTCGAGATATGGCTCAATGATAAGTTTTCTATTAAACTCTTGCGTTTATTTTGATTTTTTTTGCAAATATCATATAGTACTCGTTAGTAAGGAATTTTTGTTAACAGAAAACTGAAAAGAGTTAGCTAATTTGCGCCTGAATTTAAAAGTATCGAACTAAACTATTAAATGGTTAAGTTAGTATCTCTTTCTAATAATAAGGCATATAGAAAAATATTTTTTAAATATCTTTATTGCCATTCTGTCGAACTCATATTTAACTTTATTTTTATCCTGAAAAGACTGCGATTTGCTTTCTAAGGCGTTGGATATAATTACGTTGTTTGATTTTCAGTGATGATTTATCTTGGTAGTTCTGAATTAAAAATATACTTAGTAAATTTTTTAAGATTATGTTGCAATCAGGAAACAGATAATGCAAGAGTCAGCTCTCCAATTCACGCCGTAGCTGTATACATCAAAACAGTAGTTAGAAGAATTGAAACGGAAAGGTGTAGGTATATCGTACATAGCTATCCAAATCCATCTCCGTGCGCATGATATCAAATGCCGTAGTTCAGTGAAGAAACCTTTGTTAGGTGACGAAAAGACTCGCTTGGGCAAAGAACAACATCGACCAAGATTGGAGCAATGTAATGTTTATGGACGAAGCTTCTGTCAAGATATGTTATCATGTTACGAATCCTGGTCAACCTTAACTAATAGGTTGGTGTAGCAGATTTTTAAACACCTAGTAAAAGTGCATCTTTAGGGCTGCTTCTCAAAACTGAGTTTCGGAACGTTGCATCTGTTTACGTACAACTTAAATTCTCAAAAAATGCTGGAGATTTATAAGGAATTTTTGTTACCGGACTATCGAACGTTGGTTCATCAAGAAAAACAATGACTGGATCCTTCAGGGGGACAACGACCTCAAACACCACAGCAAACTTTGCATCGAGCGGACAGAGCAGTCTGGTATCGTTGCACTTGATTAGCCGTCACTGTCGCGCGAAGCAAATCCGATTGAGAATGTGGGCATACATCAAGCAAAAGCTTCGTGTAACAAAAGTGTTTACTTTGAAGCAGTTAACACGAGAAATGCAACAGGTTTAGAGGTCCTAGCCGGATGAATATGCCATCAAGTTGGTCGAAAGGATGCTTCAAATATGCCAGACAATTATCGACTCCGGTGATGATAAAGTACAACGTACCCACGGACTTGAAAATAATTGAAAATTCCCGTTTCTTGTCTATACGCGAGTTTAATTTTGTTCTAAGGTTAACAGAAGTAATACCATCCACAATAAGAATATTCTACTCAGTCACGCTGGTCCTCGGGAGACATAGATGACTTTTATTTTGAATTTTTATAGCCTCACACAAATTGTTTATGTTATACATACGTGTTCTTAGGGATGTTGTTACCGAATTATACCTTATGCCATTTCATAATACTAGACGGTCTTCCATTCTCTGTCTCAAGAAACTTAACGAGAATATGTCTTGTCCTGACCTTAGAAGTCGTAGTACAAGGTACCTTACGTGGGAAATCCCCTTAAGGCATCCTGGCATACAAGATAGAAATCGTAACCCTCTCCATTCACCTCACAACGCGCAAAAAAGAAATTTAGATTTATATTTGATTCACCTTCGTAGTCTTAGTTTATGAATGTTGTAAAAGTAGTATCGCTTTATATTTTTTTGCCCTTGAAGACGAAGAATTTAAAAACTCAATACTTATCAAAAGGTTTTATCTTATCGGTGAACTTCAACTACAATAATTATAGTTAAAAATATTGTAAAAACCTTCTTCAAACCCTCCTTGTATGATAACCCATTTCGGCCTAATTTTAGTCCCCAATCTTGCTTCCTGCTTCCCGAGACGCCAGTGCGCGCCCGACAATGTTCTTTATCTCGCGGCCGCCCAGCGCGAAACGAGAAAAAGCGAAAACGGGAAAAGCGCGCGTTTTCCGGCGCAGCCTCGTAATTCGAGACCGCGGGGGCGCACCGCACGAGTGCGGTTCTTCGTCTTCAGATCGGATGCAAACCACTCAGCCTTGCTGGCGGCGATACATCTCCAATCCGGACCGGTTATCATCCCGCGCCGCCCCGGGGCTAATGTGGTATCATAGGCTGTAATTAGCCGACTGAGACTACAAGATAATGTACTTCGCCAGCATAAATCTTTCCGTTCTGTCTCTCTTTTTGGTGTCGCGTTTGATTCGCCGGAGCGAGACGGAATTTGTATAGCCCTCCGGTGCAGATCCGAGGCTGCCGTTCGCGGAGTCGAGGGGAAATTATTAAATTATATTATAAAAAAGATTCCGGGCTGGTTCGTTGCGCATTTGAGGTTACGCCGCGTCTTCGGGGCCGGAGGGGCCGGAAGTCCCCGCAGATAAAACGCTCGCGCGCGGTGCCACCGACGAGGTGCTTCTTAATAGCCTGCTCCAAAACGTATAAAGCGTAAACGTTTTTTTGTTCACGATATAGTGTTATAAAGACAATAAGTATAATAAAAAAAGTGAGATTGAATGGATACAAATACAATAATAATATATTGAAGTATCTAATTCTTCAGGACAGAACAGATCAAAGATTAATCAAGAAACCTTTATTTAATGACTTCTTTAAGGTTTCGTTATATGGGCAGATGCTTCATAGTCTTGAAACCGATACTTTAAATGCTACCGTCGCGTTTAAATAACATAGTAGTAAACAAATAAAACAATCATAGCAGTAGTGGTCATAAGCTGATTCTGACTGACTTCCGGGTTTAAACTTAGCTAAAGTGATTCAAGAGCACTTTCAACCGCTTCATGAACGTTTTAATCTGACCCTAAAGCGCTTCCAACCGCTTTAGTCATATTTCAAACCCGAAAGTGAGTCAAAACCGTCTTATCACATCTACTCATAGTCTATTAAATTGTCTAAACAAAAAGTTGTGATTATATTTTATTTTCCTTTATGAGAGTAGTTTTTTAACAAACTGGTGTTTGTTTTATTACCAGTTCTGTAAAGTCTTTATTTTTGGTAAACTCCTCCATGTTCTGTTTGGGTTTGAACCCAAAGAATTTTTAATTAGCATAAAAGGCGATTTTTTATTTTTAGGTATATAAAAATGTTTTTAGCACGGTAACGAGACATATATTTTTAGGCCGACAACTGATTTTTTTGCAAAACGCGAGCAATAAAAGCATTTATGCTACTTACCCAATTAACTTCAACCGATGTTTAATTATACCAATACTACAGTAAATAGTTACGGTAAAGACGAAGAAAAACAAACTCAGATAACCGAATTGAGTATTTATGGCAAATGGTAGGTTTTTACAAAAGAAAGCATAAAAATTGTTAGAAGCCTTAAGGAAATCTATCTGTTGTCATCCCATCAAACAAATACATCGCTACTAGTAATTTTAATAACGATAATAATTAAAAAAAAACAATAGTAATCCTAAAAATTGCAAAAAATTCTAAATAACTTAGGATCTAAACCGTCATTCATATTCGTTCATGGGGTGATTGATTATGGAAAAATGTTGAGTACTATAACAAATAATGCAAAAGGAAATTCTAACCTACTGTTTGCCACCCTTCGATGTCGACAGGCTACCAGATCTTCTAACTTCTTCATCATCAAAAATTTAAGCCTAAATTTCCATAAAATTAAATCTTGCCTTAATTTTCTTTCCAACCATTCCCCAGTTCTAATCGATCTCGGATCACAAGTATTCCATATAGAATAATTTCTAATCCTGACTACTAGAAGAACTGTTTTAAAGACAAGGTTGAAGAATCTTTATTTTTAGAAACCTCGCTGCAACGATAGAAGATCTAAGAAACGCTGTCGAATAAGAGTGAGCAGTTAATTATAACTAAGGGGCGATTATAGGGCAGTGTAAATAGGAACGATCAAGAATACAAACTAAGAGAGTTTTTAACCCGAAGGCCAAACGTTTCCTGTCTTGCACGGCTGGCAGACGGGAGATAACGCGACCCGGACGATACGGAAAGTTTATTTACCAAGCGTACAAAAATCTAAATTTAGATAAAATATTGACAAAAAGGGGATTATAAATGAGTTCAGGATCTAAAAGAGATAGAGATCTAAACAGTAGAGAAGAAAAAGAAGAGATCTTTAAGAAAAGTAAAATAGTAATTAGATCACCAACACTAAAAACAGAAAAAATAACAGTAAGTGAAAGAAAAATGAGAGATCTAAAAGAAATTAAAGACATGATTAAAATTATGAGAGATGAAATTAAGAAAAGTACAGAAGAAAATCAGAAACTACGACAGGAAATGGCAAAACGGGAGATAAAATGGGAATCGGAGAAAAAACAACTCCAAAAAGGAATCGAACAACTGGAAGATAAATTTGAAAAAAAGAAAAAGAAAAACGAAAGTGTAGGTTGATAAACAAGGGTGTAAAAAAAGAAGAAGAAACAAAACAATTCCCCGCAGAAAAATTGGGAGTAGAAGTAGAAGTAAAGAATGTAGTAACACTGCAAGGAAATAAAGGTACAATTACAAGTCTGGTTGAAATGAAAGACTGGGATAATAAACAGAAGGTCATGAAAAACAAATATAAACTGAGAGGATCCACCGTATACGTAGATAATGATATGACGCCAAAAGAGAGAGGAATACAGGCCGAAATAAGAAAAATTGCAAAAGAAGAGAGAAGTAAAGGTAGAAGAACAAAAATCAGTTATAAGAAAATCATCATAGAAGGAGTGGAATACGTCTGGGATGATGAGGAAAAAGGAGTTATAGAGAAATCAAAAAACTGATAACAAAAAGAACCAGGACGAACTTATAACGAAATATGCGATGGACATGGACGACGATAAACAATATAAGATGAACAACAAAATGAAGAGAGTAGGAATAGACAAAAGTAAAGAGAAAGAAAAGGATAAGAGAAAAGTAAGCAAAATGCAACAGGAAAAGTTGAGAATAGGAACATGGAATGTGAGGAGCATTAAAGACAAAGAAGAAGATTTAGTAGAAGAAATGATAGAACATCAAGTGAAAATCTTAGGAGTAACAGAAACCAAGAAGAAAGGAAAAGGTATGAAACGAATCCATAAAGGATACTGGCTATTTTGGTCAGGAGTGAAGGAAATGGAAGGAGCAAGATGTGGGGTAGGATTAATAATAAATCCAGACATGCTAAAAGACATTATAAAGGAAGAATACATAAATGAACGGATTTTAAGATTAGAAATGAAGCTAATAGGAGAAGAAATATGGAGTGTGATAATAGCATACGGAGAAAACGAAGATACCAGAAAAGAAGATAAAGATAAGTTTTTTGAGGAAGTACAAAGAGAAATAGATAATGCAGGAGAAAATGTAATTGTTATAGGAGACTTAAATAGACGAGTAGGAAAACAGAATACAGGTATAGAAAAGTACTTAGGGAAAGAAGGAGAAATAATAGAGACCAGAAATAATAACGGGGACAGAATCATAGAAATCAGCATAGAAAACAATTTAGTGATCGCAAACACAAAATTCAAACATATGCACAAATTTACAAGAGTAGTAGAAAGCAGGAACGAGAAGTCAATTGTTGACTATTTCTTAATAAGTAAACCAAAATGGAAAAAGGTACAAGACGTCAAAGTAACAAGACAAGCAGAGATAGGAAGTGACCACTACTTGCTAACGATGGACCTAAAGAATAAAAAAGAAGAAAAAAAAGATAAAAGAAGAAAGAAATTAGTGGAAACTATAAAAACATATAAACTAAAATAAATAGAGAACCAAAAAAGATATAGGGAAATTCTAACCAAAAAATTTAGAGCAAAAGATAATACAAAAGGGGTAGAAGAAAAGTGGGAAAGATTTAAAGATACCATACTAAACGCTGCGAGAGAGAGTTGCGGGACAAAGAAAATAGCTAATAAAAATATGAAGGAAACAGCATGGTGGAACGAAGATATAAAAGCAAAGATCAAAGAGAAAAAGCAGACATGGAAGAGATACTTAAGTACAAAAAAAAACAGACGACTACGAGAAATATAAAGAAACAAGAACAGAAACGAAAGCGGCGGTGAGAAAAGCAAAAGAAGAATCATGTATAAAATTTGGAGAAAAGATGACAGAAAAGTTTCGGGAGAACCAAAAACTATTTTACGGAACCTTAAAACAACTTAGGAAGAAAAAGGAATATAATATGATGAACATAAAGGGAAAGGACGGAAAAATAATAACAGAAGAAGATCAAATAATGGAAAGATGGAAAGAACATTTCGAAGAACTAACAAAAGCAGAAAACAGTACAACAGATGAAAAGAAAGAACGAGACGAAAGAGAGGAAATCGAAGAAATACAAGAGAAAGAAGTTAGGGAGGCCATAAAGCAAATTAAATTAGGAAAAGCAGCAGGAAGAGACAAAATAACACCGGAAATGATAAAGTTTATGGGAAATGAAGGAATAACTAAATTTACAGAATTGCTAAATGAAATAATGAAGACAATGGTAATACCAAAGGATTGGAATATAGGAATCATACTCCCCATGCATAAGAAAGGTGATAAAAGAGAATGTGGTAATTATAGTTAATAAGTGTCCCTGCGAAAATACTGGCCAGAATAATTGAGAAAAGAATAAGAGACAGAATATAAAATACAATAGAAGAGACTCAATGTGGTTTTAGGAAGGGGAGAAGCACACAAGATTTAATATTCATCATTAGATAAATCAGCGAAAAATTTATGAAAAAACGAAGGGAAATACATATGTGCTTTATAGATTTAGAAAAAGCTTTTGACAGAATACAAAGAGAACAAATATGGAAAGCACTAGAAAAAAGAGGAATAGAGGAAAGAATGATATAAATAGTAAAAGCAATGTACAGAAATAATAAAAACGTAGTAAGGACTAACAATGAAGAGTCACGAGAGTTCGTAACAGAAATAGGAGTAAAGCAAAGATGCGTGCTAAGCCCCTTGCTGTTCTCAATAGTGCTAGACGAGGCGATGAAAAATGCAAAGAAAAGGATGAAGAAGATAAAATTGGGATACTGGCAAATGGAACAAACAGAAATAAACAAACTGATGTTCGCGGACGACATGACGATAATAGCCGACACAGAAGAGAATCTACAATACAACCTAGAGATGCTAGAAACAAAGCTACGGAAAATAAACATGAAAATAAACATAGCGAAAACTAAAAGTATGGTAGTGACAAGAGAGAATATAACACACAAAATAAAAATACAAGAAAAACAAATTGAACAGGTAGAAAGTTTTAGATATCTAGAATCAATAATCGAGAACAACGGCAAAATAAATAAAGAAATTAATGATAGAATGGAGAAAACAGGGAGAATCTACAATACTCTGAAAACGAACTTTTTAGGAAAGAAAGAAGTATCAAGAAAAATAAAAACAGGAGTAGTGAAAAAAGTGGTGAGACCGTCAATAATGTATAGTAGTGAATCGTGGTCTTTGACAGAAAAACATAAAATAAGACTAAATGCAATGGAGATGCGGTTCCTAAGAAGGATACAAAATAAAACGAAAGGAGATAAAATCCGAAATGAAACGTACAGACAAGACTTAAAGATGAAACCTATAATGGAAAAAATAGAAGAAGGACAATTAAGGTGGCTTGGTCATGTGTGTCGTATGCCAAAAAACAGATTAGTGAAAAGAGGAAGGCCTAGGAAAACCTGGGAAGAAGGAATAAGAGAGGCAGCAGCAAGCAAGGGAATAAACTGGGAAGGTATAAAACAAGTAGCCCAGGTCAGAAAACTATGGAAAGAAAAATATACAGCAACATAACAAACTCTTCTCCCACCTGCCTTACACCTAACGGTAAAAAGGGCATAAGGATTAAGTAAATAAGTAAGTTCTAAATCAACTTATCTTGTACTTTATCTTGATTAATGATTGACTTGGTATCAACATCTTAAATCCCGACAAAAACAAACTCACCAATGGTTCAAATTAGTATATTGGTTCCTTGAGTCTAAATCCATTATTAAAAAATCTTGCAATAGAGATATTCTAAGAAAACAAAAATAAACGTTATACAGCGAGCCCAATTGAGAATACTCAGGGCACTATAGTACGTAAGTAACAGAATAATCCACGAAGACGTAAATGTACCATTCGTGGAAGAGGAAATACGAAAATATGCCTTAAATTACAGTACCAAGCTAGCTGGTCATAAAAATAATCTTGCTTATCAAAGAGAAGACTCTAAAACAATTTCTTTTGACTTAGTGTAACCATGAATATAACCCATTAACTTAGTGAACACCCGAGCCTTGTCGTTGGATCATATTTACTAAATCCTCTTTTTTATAATTAATAAAGTAGATTGTAAATTAAAATAGATTTAAAAAAATATATGCAATACATAATTAATACAATGAGAACCATGTAACTTTTACAAAAATTTGTATAAAATAAATAACTTCGTTAAGGTACAGTTTGATCATTGAAATAGGAGTTGAGTGATGCCTATAGCAGCGGGCCTCTCGAACGGTCCATCCTGCAAAATCTTCGTTAAAAGTTGCGCCCCCGCGCCGCCCACGCTCCTAGAGAGCAGCGCCGCTTACGCGCTGCACGGCGACGTACGCACGAAAACAGCGCCGACAAAGACCTCATTATTTTTGTAATTGATAATGACTCAAAAGCAACAACAATCGTATTAAGAATCGCTGAAGTAAAAAATCGGGCCGAAGCGTCCGAAACTTCTTAATTGGGAAAATCTCCGCGAGCTTATTTTTAAATCTGCTTTGCGCGGCGCTCGCACGGCTGCGCCGGCCGGGCGCGACTCGCCATATTTAATTATCCGGGACGTGTGATGCTTTAATCATTATGAGTAGGTGCCTGGCAAAAACGAGTTCCCAACTTTATTTGTTCCCGCGCGGGCTGAGCGAGAGCGGCTAGATTATCTTGATTAATGGCAAATATTTTGACAAATATCGCGCGCATAAGAAGCGCGGAGTTTTAGACGGGAAATGGCGGGGCTATTGGTTTTCCGCTCCGCTGTCGCGGCTCGAGGCCGTACCTTGCCACGAGGTCCAATAAAACCAAAATGTGTCGCCCGCAATTCACAACCGCAAATATCTGTTTCCACGGCGTAAAAAGCTCGACTTGGAAAGACATTAAGATATGTGCTTATACCACATGTTAGCTATTAATTTGCGTTATTTCACCTAAAATATGGGCTTTATTTAGTTTGTTATCAGAACATCGTTTTCGAGTTGCATGTTTGATGAATACAACTTAAAATAATGTGAAATAATATAGGACGATCCAATTGGATTTCAGGATGTTTTTTCCTGAACCAAACACAAAATATTAGAACAATCGGAATTTTATTGCTATTAGTGTAAAGTCGGGAAAATACCCTCCACAACTCCACTGGCATTCGACCATTTTTTTAATGAAGTTTTCCATAATGCCTTCCCATAAATATAGTTTTATTTCAACAATTACAAGTCCACTTGTTTTTTTAGACCTGGAATATTAGCAAGTTAGTTGACATATACACTTTCCTTCAAATACCCCTAAAGAAAAATATGATAGGGTTAAATAGCTAGACCATGATGGATTGGGGATCCCATGTTACCCTACGGTGAAATAACACAACCAAGAATTTGGTTTCAATTAAAATAAGTGTTTCGAATGCAGTGTAACATGTGTCTTCATCTTGTTGAAACCACATGTCGTCCAAGTTCAAAACAGTGGTTTGGTTAGAAAAAAGTTATTTGGTTTTTAGTGATTGCGAGAATACTCAAAAATACAAACATATAAATATTAGACAGGGTTCCGCTAAAATCGATTTACTATAGACCAAGCAATTGTAAACTGAGTATATGGAGAAATGGGTCATACACAGCAATATGGAGAACAAACAATCTAAGAAAGCTTGCTAGTAACTTTAGAAACATTGAAAATACGGTAAAAATTAGTTTAGTGTATAAAACGGTTTAAGGTAAGGCCGCCCAATATATACCGCGTTATTTAAAATATTAGAAGAAATAACCAGAAGCGTAGGCATAAACAGACTGGAAACCATGCTACATAAGTCAAATCAATGTATGGTTCACGCAGATGATGTTATGTTAATAGCTAGAAAAATCGAACAATTACGCGGCATATTGAAAGCCCTGGAAACGGAAGCAAAAAAAAATAGGATTGCCAATTAACAAAGAGAAGTTTTAGTATATGTGTATGGGGTATAAGTTTAGAAAATACAAAACCTATAAGGTTCAAAAGAGTAGAACACTATAATTATTTAAGGGGCAGTAATAACAGATAATAGAACAAATAATAAAGAATTAGAAGTATAAAAAGAGATAGATGTGCAGTAATATTAAATTTAGTGTTAAAAGTTTAAAAAATATCTAGGAACACAAAAGTGCGTATCTATAAAACTTTGATAAGAGCAACTGTTGCTTACGCAAGGGAAAGGTGCGCACTAAACAAGAATAAACAACGAAAATTAGAAGTATATAAATTATTAATTATTATTATTTTTTTTTATTGAAACATAGTACATTAGCAATCAGAATTACAAGAGATTCTATGAGCTAATTTGTTGTTAAAGTTGATTGGCTTGATGAGGTTGGCACCCATTGGTGCTCCCTCGCAGTTTCCTAATCCTATTGATTGAGGATGATGGATTCACACTGGAGGATTCACGTTAGTTTGTAGGTCCCAAGGCCATTTCCGCTTTAATCGCCGAAAGTTTGGTTGTAACGTAAGTGGTTGTATAAGGTCGTTTGGATGATATGTAAGTCTATCATAGTGTCTGGTTGACCGTTCCGTAATTACATCACGCACGTATGGTGTGTTGGAGTCGGTATGTAGGGTGAGATTTGTCACGTACCATGGAGCATCCATAAGAGTTCTTATTGTCTTGGATTGGAATCTCTGGATTATGTCTACGTTAGAATAGCTAGAGCAGCCCACAGCTCACATCCATATGTCCAAATAGGACGTAAGATGGTTTTATATATAAGGAGTTTACTCGGTTGCTAAAGGTGATTTCCGACCTATTAGCCAGTACATTTTTAACTTTCAGATCCATGGCTTTGCGCTTCTTCTTTATGTGTTGTTTCCAAGTTAGCCTTTTGTCCCAGTGTAATCCCAGATACGTCACTTCTTCAGATTGTGGTACATCAATGTTGTTTATGGTAACAGGAGGGCATATTCCTTCGCATTGTAAATGTTATTTGAACTGACTTATTTTCATTCACCTTAATTCGCCATTTGTCTAGCCATTCTTCTATTAAATGTATGTGTTCCTGCAGTAATCTTGTAGCAGCTAAAGGGTCTTCATTGCACGCGAGGATGGCAGTATCATCTGCGAACGTTCCCATTTCTGTGTACGGTGTTATTGGTATATCAGCAGTGAAAAGTAAGTATAGGACTGGGCCCAAAACGCTGCCTTGGGGAACCCCAGCGGTAATTGGCTGTAGTGTCGAGATTTTGTTCCGAATTTTACTAGAAATAGCGGTTTGAAAGGTAGGATTGGAAAAGGAGATAATATTGGTGCGAAAATAATGCTTTTATTTTAGCCAGTAACCCTTGTGCCACACCTTATCAAAGGCTTGTCGGACGTCCAGGAATACTGCCGTGCAGTACTTCTTACTTTCAAAAGCTTTCTGAATTACGTTAGACATGCGGTGGCACTGTTGAATAGTAGAATGATCTCGTCTGAATCCAAATTGGTGCTTTGGGATCCAATCATCCAGTGGTGTGTCTTTATTTAACCGACTTAATATCAGCTTTTCTAGGAGTTTGGCAATTATTGATAACAGGCTAATTGGGCGATAAGATTGCACTTCATTTGGCGGCTTACCAGGTTTCAATATTACTATAATTTGCGCCATATTTAGTTGCGGCGGCCAGTAGGTTAAGCGCAAAATTGCGTTAAATAATGCTAGTAGTTGTCTTTCCCCAGTTTCTGGTAGCTGTTTAAGGATAGGACCAGTTATGAGGTCGTAACCTGGTGCTTTTTTGTTGCTCAAGAATTTTATCTCCTGAGGTAATTCACCGATTTTAAGATCCCGTATTGGGAATGAAAGTTGTAGTGGGGCTTCGAGGAAGGTGTCTACTTCTATATCTATTGTTTCAGAGTTAGGTTTTTTTTTCAGGTTTTTTTAGGCTTATATTAAGATCAAGATGTAGATCCATATACTCTTTAAAGGCGTCCCAATCTGTGCGTCTGTTACATAACATTGGTTTGGCTTCTTTTCTAATTACTGTAGCACTAATAGTAAGTATGACAGGTGTGTGGTCAGATGATAGATCATAACTGGATGTTATGTCTACGTAGTTAGATGAAACTCCTTTAGCAACGAAGAAATCTAACAAATCCGGAATTTTGCCAGGGTCCGTTGGCCAGTACGTTGGGCTACCTGTTGAGAAATATGTATAATTATTATCAGTTATGAGTTTATTAATTTCTCTGCCTTTTGTGGTTATCAGTCTACTGCCCCATCTGGTATGCTTCATTAAAGTCTCCGCCACTTATAAATCCTGACCCTAAGGAGTCAAAGAATGGCTGTAGCATGAGTTTGGTTATTGGTGCCGAGGGGCAATATGTTGCCGCTATTGTAATTGGATTTGGTAGTTTATTTACTTCAATCACTGTGGCCTGTAAGAAATTTTCTTCGAATTTTGGTAGTTCGTGATGTGTTATTGATTCACGAATGATAATGGCAGTGCCTCCATGTGCCGTACCATCCGGATGTTCGGTGTGGTAAATAAGATAGTGCGATATTTTTATGTGGGTTCTTACAGTAAAATGGGTTTCTGATATAAGAAGGATATCAATGTTGTTTATACTGAGGAAGATTTCGATTTCTTGTTTTTTTGATTGGAGGCCGTTGGCGTTCCAGAGTGCAATTTTAAGGAATTTGGCCATTATCGAACTAATTTATTTATGACCGTCGTAAGCATGTTCAAAATAGTGCTATTTTGTTGTATTAGTTGATTGAACACACCTTTGAATTCTTCTAAGAATTGTGTGAGTGTTAGGTCTTGAGGTGATTGAGGTTTATTTGTGTTTGTTTGTTCACAGTTAGTGTTTGGCATTTTCCAGTAGTTCTTCACTGGCAAGGGAGGAAAGTTTTGTGGATTTGTCTTGTAAGAGGCATGTGTGTTTTTTTGTGTTTGGGTGTTCGGTTTTATTTTGTTTTGTAGCTCTTGGTAGATTGAACAGCCCTTGTAGTTTGCGGGATGTGCACCATTGCAGAGTGCACAAGTAGCAGGGGTTTCCCTTGTTTTTTTGCATGTAATAGAATTTACATATTACAATATGACTTTGTATGGTTATAGTTTTGGCATCTTGTGCACTGGGCCAGGTTCATATTTCTGTGGGGCGGTTCAACAGAAATTTTTAAGTTTTGTAAGTAATTTATATTATATATGTCTTTGTTATTGGTGGCTGGCTCCAAATCTACAAAGAATAGTGGTAATGCTTCTTTAGTTTTCTTATGTTTTATGTTAGTAATGTTTCTAACCTTGTAATTATGAGTAGCTAGTTCAGCTGTAATATCATCTACTGGAATTCTAGGATGTATGTGCCGTAGGACCACTCTGTATGGACGATCCTGCTTGATTTGGTAAGTGTGGTGAATGACACTGTTTTCCTGGAAATGTTTGACGAGTTTACTGTACACATCCGGGGAATGCACATTAAATTTGACTACGTTATCAGCCATACTTTTGGTGGTGTACTGTTCCTGTTCCATAATATCCTTCAAGCTGTTTATCATTTCCTGATAATTGTTAACTCCATGTACGTAGATTGGAGGGGGTTTGGGTATTTTATTTGAGTTTTTGTTGGCACCGTCATCTTGATTATTGTTTGTTACGTCTGTAACTTCTGGTAAAATTGAGTATTTGTTAGTTTGTGTTAGATTAAATGATTGTGGCGGATTTTGTGTGTCTTGCAATTTCCTTCTTTTTCTTTTTAGGTTATTAACTTTGTGCCAAGCATATTTTTTTTGTCTGCAATATTTTCTTCTTCCTCTGCGTCGCTAATAATAATTTCCATTGGTTTTTGTGTCGTGATTTGTTGATGCAATGGTTGGACTTGAGGCGGCATTACAAATTGAGACATTGAAGAGTGACCATATTGATAAGGTTGGAATATTTGTATTTGTGGCGAAATGTAGTAGCTATTGGGCATTTGCTGGCATTGCTCAGGTGTTATTTGTTGTGGGTTGTTATTTGGGATAGATGGGTATTGTTGGTAAAAGGATGCGTTTTGTTGCGTTATTGTTGGGTTGAATTGTTGCGTGGGGTTGTAGCCATTGCCAAATGGCAGCATGCTATTAGTTTTACTTACATGCATGCACTGAATTATGTAGTAAACAATGCAAAAATGAAAACAGTTTATTCCAATTAATGCACTGGTTTATCACTGCTCGAGGTTCACTGTACGATATTATTAATTATAAAAATTGAAAGAATGGGAAAGAATGAGCAATAAGAAACAAAATAGTTTATATGGAAAGCCAAGCCACAAACTTTGAAAAAGCTGATGGTTAGATCATATTAACAAAGAATAATTAAAAATATTTTTGCAAAACAAGAAGATGAAACAAGGAAAAAAGGAAAACCTAGCCATAGATGCATAAAGAGAGTGGAGAAAGACTTATAAAGACTTAAAAACTGAATAGAAGAGCGTGAAGACGGCCTTGTAGGCCTGTCGAAAGCTACGAATTTTCCTTCTGTACTAAAATATTTATATTTGCTTATCTAAAAAATTAAACTAAAAGACTGATGCCTTTGTTAAAATTCCGTATTATGTATTGCAAATAACACCGCTGTTAGCAATATAGATAATTTAATTGAAATATTTATTGCAAAAGTTAAAAGCACGAGCTCAAAATTTAACAGCTAAATAATTATTATTATTAATGTAAATTTGATTGCTCAATTGTTCAAGCTTTTATGTAGTAACACACGCAAGCTTTTTAAGCTCCAGATTGGTTTTCAAAGCACTATGGAATTCAAAAATAGCAACTTTTGTGAGTTTAACAACGCAAGAAAAAATTGCGATTGATCTAAGAATAGCAGACAAATGTAAGGAGGTAAAAGACTAGAAATAGGGCATTTGGAAAATCCTTGAAGTTCTTTCTACTAGCTTGTAACTAATTAAAAGAATTATATAAACTTGTACACAATTATCTTGGTGACAAAAAGCCTACCGCCTCACAGATATTCCATTACTACTTCACTACATTTTGATTTGCTTGTGGCTATTTAAATATGGCTGCGAGGATTAACGCTTTGTTATTCGAGTTCTGCTAGTTGGGGGTGTATTAATGCAAGAAGATTTAAAAAAATGTGCGCACAAATAAAATTTTATGAACAGAATTAGTTGATTCCAAAGCTTAAAAAGGATAAGTCGGTTTCAATAATAAAGATAACCAAGATAGAAGGTTTGTAGCATCTGATAATACCGATAAATAAATTAACAAAGTAATTTTAAAACATTGTTTGTACTTACAGAGCAGTTCTCTATTAAATTTTGACTAAAAATTAATAAAGAGGAAGTAAATTTTTATGAATTAATATCTGGATATGATTAATGTTTTACATAGATAATATTGGTAAGAAATAAAGTCTGATTAACTTATAGATTGAGTAACTTGCAGTCTAGGGAGTTATTCATTTCTTTTGTTTATTATAAAGGCTAAACAATTAATGGTAAAGGTGGTCAAAATTTGTCAAAAAAAACCAAACGAAGAATAATTCAAAAAACTTTCCAAAAAGTGTCTTGAACGACAGAATGCTGTGATGAAGAGAATGCCAAAACTAGAGACTTTTTGCACATATAGTGTGCAGCAATCATAATCGTCGCCATTGACTTTAGTGACTACAAGCCCAAATTCTAATGCACCAAATGTACTTAAAGAGGTAGACTCAACTATATTAATCGACATTGTAGTTCATCAATGATAAACTTCATGAGTTGGTGGCTTACAATGGCATTCAACAAAACGATGACTCTGACTAAAAAATCTGAAAGAAGGTATGCCACACATAAAACATTTTTGTACCAATCAGTTGTATCATAAAAAGTTAATAAATAGAGAACGAATCGAGTGGAATAGGTTAGTTTATTCAAAATCAAGTAAACGAGTATTTTTTGTGCCGTGCAAGCTCTGTGGGGGACAACTAAGGGGTACTGATGATTGGTAAAATAACCGCACGACTCTAAACAGCAAGTGTATTTCACAATTTGTAATATAGCAAAACAATGCAGGAAGGAAGCTTTGAATTGGCAAAACGTTCTGTTAAGAGTTGTTGAAATTGTAAAGTTCGTAGCTTCCCGTGCTAATTAATAGCAATAAAATATTGAGCTCCGTAAGGTATGGCAACTTTCTTGATTGTGTAGAAATCTAATTTTAAAATTCGATCCTTTTATGGGCGAACATGTAGAAAAATTTGGAAGTAAAAGAAAAGTCGTTATTTTACACTTCTCAATCAATGAACTCATTATACAGTTAGGGAACCAAGTTAAAGCAAAGGTTGTCCAAGAAATTGTAAATGCTAAGTATTATTTTATAATTGTAGACTCACCACCAGATATCTAGCGCACAGACCAACTAGCTTTTGTATTATATGCGTATTACTTACTGTAACTATAAAAGTAAAGAGATGACGAATTCCGTAATGTCTCTCGAAGAATTGGTAGGTTTTGATCTTAATAACTCTAGAAAATAAAGCTACAATATATCTGGGTGCTACACAGGTCATCAAGCTAAAATAAAAGAAGTAAATCCTCTAACCACATACCAAGTTGACTTTGCAGCTGAGGAGAGCAACAAATACACTATAGAACTTTTTAAAACAAAAATCTGTAACGCTTTTAGTGTTTCGATCAAATAATAAGATATTTTAAAGTCGCATTTTAAAAAGGGCTTTTTATCTTTAAGACCTTTATTGATAACTCAATAGAATGCCCGTGGTGATGCCAAGCAAGCAGTTACACAAATCGCACCAAGAGGTTCTTGATGTTGTGACACACATTACCCATGATAGTGATCAGACTAAGAACGCACAGTCTAAAGAAAATGTGATATTGGAAAAGCCTCGAGAAGTAAGTGAAAGGTTTTAAAGAGAAAGTACAGATGGAACAAAGGTCATTAATCTATATAGTTCTTTAGAAGCTTTCATAAACACTTTTCAAGTTTTCAAGACCAGAACACAAACACAATTGACCTCTAAAAAAGAGGACATTACGCGAAAGAGACAGCTAAAAGTTCCTTTTGGTGAAAATAATAATAAAAATACCAGTCTTTCGCGATAAAGATATATTATGCTGCAATTGATTCTCTAAAGCTCAGCGATATATCTACGAAAAAGAACAATCTACAGAAAAAAACATAATTATTTTAGATTTCTATAGGAATTCACTTAAATGTAGAATGGAATACGGCAGACGGTAAATTAGCTATTGGAAAAGTGTGTTTCTAAGTTAGCTAAAACGTTTTCTGTGAATGTGTGCATTTAACAGCATTTTTAAGATTTAACAGAAGTAGTGACAAAAAAGATAAAATACCTTAACAAAAGCTTTTAACATTATTGGGACGTAGAGTCTACTTTCTCCGATGCTGTCATAGATATAAGAATTTTGACAATTACTAAGTGCACTAAAAACGATTCTTTTCAGCTCTTAAGAGAAAGAAAAACTTTTTAAGGTCATCGTTTAAACAAGAATAAATAAGGGACCATGCACTTTTATAGTTTCTGCGGTCATATAATGATGTAGTTGAAAGGTTTGCTAACTTTAAAGACAGGAAAAGAATGATTTTTAAATAAAAGTTTTAGATGAAATAGGCATTTGTTTTTATTTGTTCTTAATGATATGTTAATGTATGTAAACATTCTATTGACGTGTGTGTTTGCAACGAAAATTGAGTAATTGGAAATATGAAATGATTATATTGAAAACCATTTTAAAATAAATTACCGACGTGAGCACATTGTCAGGTAATTTGCCGAAAGCGGCTTTCCAGCCCGCCGACTTATTCGCGCGCTGTTTTGAACTGCAGCGCAATTAAATACTTACTGTACACAGTCAACACATGAAGACTGAATCATATGTTAACCACTTCACTCGAGTAGTCATTAACCGCGGCGGAAATTCAATATGAGGGAACAGAAGCGCCGCAACCCTCCGAGCAACCCACGGTGCCTTCCGCGCCGATTTCCCCTTTCTCTCAATTTTATTAAAATCATTAGAAGGCCGCGCTCGAAAACTAAGGAAAGTAGGCAGACGAAGTGGCCGCCGCGGCGGCAGCCCGTTCCAGCCTTATCTCCATCTGGAAGGCCCTTCTGGGGGACGGTCATGGAACTAATAAAAGCTCCCTTAATCTTGTTCCTCCGTCCTGTCAAGGATAATCATAATAGCGTTAGACGAATGAGTCCGTCGTGGTTAATCGTCAGTGACTTACTAATTACCAGCATAGACAATGGAAGAAGGGAAGAAGGTATCGGAAATCCCGGGGACGGCACCTGTTTTTGCAACCATTAGCTTGTCTCCAATTATCTCGATGAAAAATGTTACAGCCTTTCGCAGTCATTTTTACAGATTTGTCTGCCGCGCAAGAAAAACGAGTTGCGAGCGGCGTTCGGATTGCGCGCAAAATTGTGCGTGCGGCCCTCCATCGTATCGAAATTTCTCCGGCTTATGGCGAAGCGAACTACACAACGCGCCCAAAAATTAATCCGTGGATCGGGCCGCCGCTGCATCCCGCCGTAATCACCAAGACAAACATTTGCCACCTCCATCTTGGAATGAGATTAAAGGCGCGATTTCTAATCATCCACGTCTGCTTCGGTTAATTCCTCGGTTGCACTAAACGCTGCGTGAAAGATACGAACCAAAGGTGTTTACCCGCACGGATTTCCTTAACTTTGCTATCAAACTTCGCAATACTTCAGTTCTCATCATCGAGCGCGAGCTCGCGAATAAATTCTCCGCCAAGTTAAACATTCCTGATGTTTAACGTTCCGCGGCAGCATGTGGGGATCTCTGTCTTATCGATGCTGCCTTCGATCTGGCCCCGAGTGCTGATTAAAGTTTTGTACGCAGCGCTAATGTGCACGGATAATTTGAGAGGATCGGCGAATGAAACAAAACGCCGTGCGCGTCTCCCGGGGCACCTGGTGCTCAATTTGTGGCGTTTCAGTTGCGTCTTTCCATTCTGGTCAGGTTACTGCTAATAATATTCAAAATAAAAAAGTAATCACCACCAAATTTATCAGCTGACCCAATTGGATTATGCTGTTTATTCAACTGCTGCGTGATTACTCCAAAAAAGCTTTCAAGAGAAGTATAGCATCAACTATACGGAGAGTGAAAGCCGGAAAATTGTCAATATTAAACAACATAGAGTAAAAGTGCATAATTAGCAGTTGGTAAAAGGTATCGCCCTACTTCTTTCGTGAGTCAATATAAGGAAACTTTTGTCATCAATGTTTTGTCACAACAGATTCGATTGGCGTTAAATTCTTGGTAGAGAAACACGTAAAGTAGGTACCGCGGACGCGTCACACTACGAGGCTGTGTTTCTCTGTACCCACCTGAAAGGTCCGAAAACGTCTTATGCAACGGTTACTAAGTACAGAACAAGGCAAAAACATTCGTTAAGAAGTGGGTGTAGCGATACAAGGAGACAAAAGTGGTCAATGACTTACTGAGACGTAGCTCTATAGGTAAAGTGGTCCTTAAAGCCAAAAAACAAATCCTGAACTTGTTTTTGCGGAATCCGGGCTTAACATTGCATTAAGGAGCAGCAAAGGTGTAGGTACATCGTACGTAGCTATCCAAATGATATCAAATGCCGTAGTTCAGTAAAAAACCTTTGATAGATGACTAAGCGACTTGCTCGGACAAAAGACAATATCGACCGAGATTGGAGAAATGTAATTTTTACAAACAAAACTTCTGTTTGGGGGATATGTTATTGTCCCACGAGCCTGGTCAATCTCAACTAACAAGTCGGTACAGCGGACTGTTAAACACCACATAAAAGTGCATCTTTGGGACTGCTTCTCAAAACTGACTTTCGGAAAGTTGCACCTGTTTACATAAACCTGGATGCTCCGAAAATGCTCGAGATTTATAAGAAATATTTGTTACCGATTTGCAAATGTGGGTTCATCAAGAAAAACGAGGGCTGGATCCTGCAGGAGCACGACTCCAAATACCGCAGCAAGCATCGAGTGGAAAAAGCAGTCTGGCATCGTGACACCTGATTAGCCGTCGCAGTCGCCCTATTCAAATCCGATTAAGAAATGTATGGGAATACATCAAACACAACCTTCGTGGAAGAAAGTGTTTACTTTCAAGCAGTTAACACAAGAAATTCGTCGCATTTGAATGTCCCCACCAGATGAATACGCCATCAATTTGGTCGGAAGCATGCCTCGAAGATGCTAGTCAATTATCGACACCGGTGGTGACCGAACACATTATTGACACAATAGTATCTTTGTTTAGATGGAGTACAACGTACGCATGTATTTGAAAATACTTTTAAATATTTTTCTCTACATTAACCCAAACACGCTCTTAGTTAACTGACTAAAATATATTACATAAAAGTAGAAGTAAATTAAAAGATCAAAATAAATTTTAATCAAATGATTACTTTAAAAACTGCTAGTAATGTAGAAGAAACAATTGCTTAAGTATTTATTAAAATCTTGGTTTAAATGTATCTGAAACGTAATTTTAAATAATAATAATGTGTACTTTGGTAGGCACTAAATTACGCCGATTAAGTGAACAGTAGAATAGTAGAAAATAAACCAAACGTAAATAATATAAAGAGGAAAGATCATTTAATTCTAATAAGAAACATAAACCTTAAATATTTGTGTTTAATGCAATAACTAAACTATATGAACAAGTCATTGAATGATACAAAAGCTGCAGATTTGAGTTCAGAAATCACTTTCTAAGTCATATTTAATAAGAAAAGAAAAACTTTAAAAACAAAGAATTAATTAGGTTAAACATAAAAAAGATATTCATACGGCATTATAGAGATGTGTCTTAAAGACTAAAGGATTGAAGAATAAAATTATTTAGACTTATCTCTAACTATGCTGCATAAAAATACATAAATATAAAGAACTAAATATGATGTGGTCCTTGGAAAGGTTTTATAAAAGCTATATTATTTTAAATTATTTTAAATTTTATATATTACAGTCACAATAAATAACATTTTATTAACAGTAAAAATAATATGCACATAGAATAGACAAAATCCGATGAGACAGCAAAAGCAGCAGAAATATAAATACTAGACCCATGAGGATCTAAAGTAAATAAAAGAAAAATATGCTGTACCGGATAAATAAGCCTGTTATCTCATAAATTGTACCATTCTAAAAAGAGGAGATAAATATGTATATTTATAGAAACGCTACGAAGAGTGTCCATATAAATATAGCAGTAAAATAATGGAAGTAGACAAAATTGCATTAAAAAATGTATTCAGATAGTTATAAGAGCTGTACCAAAACACCTATATTTCAAAGAAATATAATAAGAGGAAGCGTGCCAAGGCATAGAAAACGAGGATAAAAACATTACACGAATAGTGTAAAAAATATTTAGAATATATTAGAAAATTAAGTTATAATAAAATATATTAGATAAACATGAGAAAGAAAACCACATAAAAGGAGGAACAGTTTAGTTAAAATGAATATAGAAAATAAGAGAAGATACAAGTTCAAATACTTTGAAGGCTTCATGCGTATATATTCAAAAAATAATCGCAAAATAATACATTTATACACAAAGTATGTTATTTTAGTAATGAAATGGAAGAAGTAGCCATTAGCATCGCACCTGCAAATGTGTGTCCTGTTATTATAAAATTTATAGCAATGATTACATTGTTTATGTAATCAATACATAAAGTAGGATCAATCGCTATTATTGAAACAAATATTTGTCTTTTCCAATCAAAAGTAAATTTACTTTTAATTTGTAAATAGAGTGAACGCAAATGTTCATCATTGGTGCAAGGTAAAAATGTATTTATCATAGCAAGAGAACTAGAAAGACGTAAAATATGAATCATACAAGCGAATTATAGTGAAGAGGAAAGGGCCATTTCACTACTTTTAACAGAAACGCCAAATGTTTGCTTTGAAATAAAAACTGCAAAAATAGACTAGCTTTCGTACTGATTATGACTAGAGCCAAATGCTTGGGTCTACATAATCCACTAAACGATAAAATAAGAACTACAGGATTGGTTCAATTTAGAAATAGATATATGCAGCTTTCATGAAAATGCCAAAAACAAAGTGAACAAATTTTCCTATAAATATAACGGATAAAAGATAACTCGTAGTCAACTTAAAGTATTTTAACTCCAAACTTGGCAATATACAGGGTCTTGGCCATATTTGAAATGATATAAGATGATTTGTATAAATTGTAAACTTCCATCTAAACCATTGATTCCCAAAGTGGTCCAGGTGGACCCCCAGGGGTCCACGGGAGACTCGACCGGGGTCTACGTTGGCGTGACAAAAAAATGGGGGTTCACAATTCGTAAGCGGGGGTCCACGAAAATTTATCTGGTTTCGATAGTGAAGAACTAAAATGTTGGCTTGAGTTCACCTATCAATGTAGGCAGATAATATTTTAAGAAATTTTTTTAAGGAACAATCGATTCGATTCACAAACGTTATTTCGGTGGCAACAGATGGAGCTCCTGCCATGGGCGGGGGATGTCGTGGGTTTATAAACCATCTTAAAAGAATTATACCAGAGGTAACTGCAATTCACTGTGACATCCACCGACAACACCCAGTAGCGAAAAATTTGAGTTCTAAATTGCACCAATCGCTTCAATTTGTGATTAATGCAGTTAACAAAATAAGAGGCAATGCATTGAATAAGCGTTTATTTGCACAATTGTGGGATGAAAATGATGAAGAGTTCCAACGAACTGAAGAACGCTGGTTGTCGAAAGGAGCATGTTTAAAAAGATTTTTCACACTTTTTGAACCAGTTTTAGAGTTTCTGGAAACTAAAGATGCAGATTTAAAAGAAAACCTGATCAATTTGAAAGCAGACATCGCGTATTTGACAGATTTATTCAAAAAATTTAATGACATTAACTTACAATTACAAGGGGCAGCATTAATTTAATAAAAACAAAGGGTGCCATTTCAGCTTTTCTTGGAAAATTGAAATTTATGAAGCAAAATATTAGTCGGCGCGAATTTTCCCAATTTTTAAACTTGTCACAGGTAGAATGCCTTGATGAGGATATTCACACATACGTTCAACATTTAATTGCTCTGCATGATGACTTTAAAATCAGATTTTAAGATATTCTGACGATGGAAATACCACCATGGATCATAAATCCACTTGATGAAACGGAAGTAGAGAATGTGATATTACAAGAGGAGCTACTCGAGCTTAGCACTAATGAGGAACTGAAGGTGAAATTTAAAGAGGGTATCAAACATTTGGCTGCAGGCAGAAATACCCGAAAATATCCTGGACTGTGGGAATTGCGAGAAAGCTTTTGATAGCGTTTCCCTCGTCATATCTTGTCGAGAAAAGTTTTAGTGTCGTTACAAACCTTTTAACAAAAAAGGAGCAGATTGAATATCACAGAACGGGGAGATTTGCGGTTATTCCTAACAAAACTGAAGCCAAATATTGATAATTTGCTGTCAATCCATCAAGTACATCCCTTCCACTAAAATTATGACTATTTTGTGATTGTCATTGTAGAAGTTACGTTACGTTATTAATATTTTATTTTAATTATATTACGACTGTTATCATATTACAATGTAATATGATAACAATAATAATTAATAGTGTAATAATTACATATTTGAATAAATACAACACAACGAAATATACTATTTTTCTTTTTATTTTTACCACTCCGAATGGGGAGTTTTCTAAATAAAATATGTGAGAATTGATTGGTTTCTTGTGTTGTGGGTAGATGTCAAAGGAGTAAAGTTGGATCGAATGACTTTTTTGATTGGCTAACTTTACTTTTTTGACATCCACTCACAGCAAATCAATAATTAATTAACCAATAACTCAGCCGCAACGCAAATTTTCATAGTTAGATCTAATCTTCACATTTTTTCGAGTTTTGGGAATATGGTAGAAATGTAGCTGCAAGGGAACCAGCAAAACTTTCAAAGTGGTCTATGAGAAAAAAAAAGTTTGGGAGCCTCTGATCTAGAGCACAATACTATAGATAACGTAATACCCTAAAAGCACGTCTTATAATTATAATTACAGTTTAAAATTTCTCAAAGAAACTACAATGGCCAAAGAGATTTTATTCTAGTTCGAACGCAATGCAGTAATTCTTTTAATAATTACCAGAAATAAAATATGGTTCAATGACAATTACCCACAATAAATTTCAAGTAAAACTAAAAGTGCCTCTAAAGCCATGGTAATTAAAAAGGATACTACTGTCATAGAACATTTGATTAAGACACTAACAAACATTTTACTTCATTAGAAATGTGTTAATCCCTGTGGTCGTAACGAAAGATAATCTTATCACTAAAAGCAAAATTAATAATTTGCAGCTTAAAGGTAAAAATGATATATTTTTCAGTATCTTATATAACCAGCTAATAAATAAATTAAACAAAAAATTAAAATCTTATTCACATACACTTAACAAGAAACAAAAATCCTTAAAAAGTGGTACTACTTTTCAAATTTATTTACTCTATAAGCGTATGCAATATAGAATCATATAATATATATTTTGAGAATTTTGAGAAAAATAACATGCAAGATAAAAATAAGTTTAGTGACCCTTTAAAATGTGTCAACCACTACAAACTTGCTTTGGCGATTGGATTTAAAACTGTTGGTAAAGTGGAACAGAACGATATCTTTCTTGAATCATAACTTATAATATGTAGCTATGGCAGACAATTACTTAATCTATCAAACTTGTAACGTTAAAGGAAATAAAGAGAGGTGTACCTTTTCCTAAATGCTTTTTAAATGTACATGGTATGTGGACAATATCGAATTAGTAGGGACAAGATGATACCATTACCGGAAATATAAATCTAACATGCTAATCACCCACTTTTCTGAGCACTAAAAAATAGTTGTTAAAACTGCCCGTTAAGATGATTTTAATTACTAAGTAACGTATAATTTTTTATTAAATAAAAGTGTAACATATAGTAATACTAATACGGTGAAACTTTATATATTCACATAGTGAGTTGCAAATGCATCCAATACATTATGTATGTAAAATATTTTCTTTCAAATAAATGACAAATACGTAGATATCTTTCTTTGTGGTCGAATAAAGCACACATATCTACTTTTATAAAATTTAAGTAAAATTATATTGCAAATAAATTATAAGTTAACTTATGCTTAGTAACCCTTGTGCACTCCAAATATTTAACAATAATTCTTTCATTCTCAGAATGAGAGAAATCAATGAATATGCTAAGCTCCTTCTTACGCTGCACAAAGTATATAAATACATTCTTATACGTTCAGACCACACTTAGGAGAAATTAAAAAATTCCTTATAAATGTTTTAGTATAAATCAATATTGTTTAATCTCCGACCACTGAACCAAATAAGCGCGTTGTCGTCGATAACAGAATTTGAAAATATCGATCTAACACTAATAGCTAGTTGATGCAAACTATGCTCAACCTACTCACTAGTCTGATAACCGGAATCTTCTAATAATGAAACGCCGTTTAGAAGTAGAAGCGTTTCTAAACATCCAAAAAGTCGATTTGCTCCTGGTATCTGAAGTACACTTTACTGACTACAACTACCTCAATATCTATAACTACAGAACATATTACATCTGCCACTTCGATAAAACAGCAATGTTTATGTTAAATTATCACACTACGAAATGGAGAGGCTTTAAACAAATCATATACATGCCGCAAATATCAAAAATTGGAGACATAACAGTATCAGTATCATACTGCCCTCCTCGACATTCAATAACGCAGAATAAATTTGAAGACTTTTTCAGAACGCTAAGAGACAGGTTTATAGCAGGTGGTGATTTCAGTTCTAAATCCCCCTTATGGGGTTTCAGATTTATTTACCCAAAGGGAAGGCAACTATATAAAACCATCTTAGATAACTAATATAATGCAGAAGCTACAGGTAAACCCACCTATTGGCCAAGCGACCTGAGTAAACTGCCGGATACATTAGATTTCCTTATAACAAAAAAACGACTAAGTGAGAAACTTATCCCCCAGACAACTACTCCTTACTTCCTATGACTAGCAACTAGGAATTTGAAGAAACCTATCATCGCTATCCCTCCTATTTGTAAAAATGGTAGCTCTTAGGTCCTCTGTGTTTGGCGAACACTTAGCTGCAACGTTTCAGTCGTACGCAACAGACAGAACTCCATGAGATGACTATAAAATTCTCAAATTTTTCAAATCACCACTCCAACTCCAACTTCCCATTAAACATTGTACACCCAACAAAGTATAAACACCGCGATACGACCCAATTACATTCAATTATTCCGTCAACTGCCAAGAAAAGTATAGCAGCTACAACAGGGATCTATAATGCGATCCTAAGAACCCAATACTATCCAATCCAATGGAAATTTACCGAAGTTATTGTCATTCAAAAGCCGGACAAGCCAACTCAATCACCAGCTTCTTACAGACCGATATCACTGTTACCACTCCTCTCTAAACACTTTGAAGGGACTCTACTAGGAAAACTAGAACCTGTTATAGAAAACCTGCATTTAATCCCTGGCTATCAATTCGGTTTTCGCAGAAAATACTCAACACTGGAACAAATCCATAGGATAGAGGATAACGTAGAAAAATATTTCGAGAAAAAACGGTTGCGTCTAGCAGTATTCTTGGACATGAGCCAAGCTTTCGATCGAGTCTGGCACCCTGGCCTGCTGTATAAAGTCAAGAAAACCCACCGCAACAGTACTATTTGCTCTTCAAGTCCTATCTAAAAAACAGATACTTTTGAGTTAAAGTAAACGACAGCCATTCACCAATCTACCGAATCAAGGCAGATGTACCATAAGGTAGTGTACTGGCACCAACTTTATACTCTTTGTTTACGGCGGACTTCTCTGTTATTGACAATGTTGTAATTGCTGCGTTTGGGGATAACATGGCTGTATTATCTTTACATAGAGATCTATTTCAGGCATTAATTTATCTACAAAATGCTCTGAAAGCATTAGAAAGCTGGACAAAGGCATGGCGCAAAAATTAATAAAAACAAATCGGCATTAATGGGTTTTACCTTCCGCAAAGTCAATCCGCCCCTTATAACCTTTAACGGTACTAACATACCACACAAATAAGTCATCAAAGACCAAACAAAAAAAACTATATATCCGCGTGAAAAAATGTTTTGCTCTCGGGCGGAAATCCCAGTCCAGCCTAACAAGGTGTTGTTATATAAAACTATGATAAGGAATCCAGTTTTAGAGATCTGCTAAATCATCGAACATCAAGATCCTACAACGATTTCAAAGCAAAACAATTCGCGCAAGAGCAAATGCCGAATTGTGTGTGAACAACTGTACATTAGATAACGATCTGAAAATCCCATGGATTAAAGATGTCATTAAAAATCGGTGCAGCAGATACAAAGATCGGCTTAGTGATCACTCTAGTGTTCTAGTGATGGACTTATTAAATAATGCTAACGCAGTTAGACTCCTGAATCGAACACCATTTGGTCACTTAACAAATTAGTATATAAAACTTATATAATGACAGGAGGCCACTCTTGGTGTTCCTCCCCACATGTTACGTGCTTGTTAGTTTAGTTGGACTAGTTGTAAATACGCAGTAAATAAATTTAAAAAATTCAAATTAACATTATAAAGCAATTTTGAAAGATAATTAAATTTTTATGGTGTTAGCTTCTTATGATCTGGCACTAAACAATAAATATTATAATTTTTTTATATCGTTCTATGATGTAGAGATAAGAACATTAAAATATAAAAAAACAATAAAAAATAGGACTCCTTACCAATCGAGAATTAACTTGCAAACAATCGTATCAGAAATAGGTCAAAAATGTTAAACCTATCAAGCCGAAAAAGTGATCAACTTCTTAGTTTGTTTAGCAGCAACTACTCTACATATGTTTATTAAAGTTACAGCACCAACAAAACATATAGATTAAAACTAAAACTTTCTAGATTTATTAATAACGTAAAATAAATAAATAATTAAATTTACAAAAGTTTGACCATCAACATTTACATTTATTCAATAATGAGTGGCCTCGCCTGAAGCTTCTCGAACAGCTTATATTTGTTTTAGCATCGAATCAAACAATAAAGACATGATATAGTACTAAATCCGCAAAAACTAATGGAAATAGAACATATTTACGATTACTTATAAAAACGAAGTACAAAATTTAAGAAACACACCATTCAAATTAGAGGAAACAGATCCAAAATAGATATAAAGAAAGATAAAAATTCACAATATTTCTATTGACCTGACCCAACCTATAATAAAAAAATAGAAAACTAAAAGTTGACTTTAAAACTTCTCCTGTGCTGACTCTTTTAGGGATCTTAAGTATTCTATTTGACACAGTTGCCACGCATACCTTTGCGAAGATTGTGTTGGTGCCTACTTTTCTTCAAAGCGAAAAATGGAAACAATGCCATTGAAGAACTGGACAGATACCGGCAACCTGCAGCAAGTGTCACTAATTTCTCAGCGCCGCTGAAGGCGTCGGCGCTTCCATCAAACGGTTTAATCAGCTTTACACATTGAAACAGTTCAAGCAAAGTTTTCTATTACTTCGGCAGTTTTGCTCTATTTCGACGTGCAGCGCGATGATGTGGCGCTACAAGGTTATAATCGCGATATCTCAAACGCTTTTTTCTTCCAGCTCCGCTGGCAAAGCGCGGAACTTCGCAGCGAGGGTGTCAGCGTTTCGGCGAGCAAGTTTTAAGGGCAATATCAGAATCGGCAAAATAAATTGAACAAAACACGCCCTTAACTGCGAATAGAATAATGGAGTAAGCTCTTAATGCCTAATACGTACGTAGTAACTTAATGTGTTGCGAATGTATCGCGAGCGAACGGCTGTTTTATTCGTCTCCGACTAATTTCGGCTTTGTTAATAGTTTGAGGATGAAGTTTATGCCTTAATTATTGTTGGGATTTATTAAATTGATCCGCACACAGCGGCGCGCGGCGTGAAAAGAACGCCCGCCGTCATCAATTATCGTTAGCCGGCAACGTGTTCTTGTCAAATTTTCATAATTAGGTTGCCGGCAGTGTGGAGTGCCATTGTGGCGGCTTAACGAACAGCTAGTTGTTAAAATATTATTTGCTTTCAATGCGCGTCTCGTTACATGGATGGCTGTGAATCGTTTTGGCGGCGCTAATTATTTCGCACCTCGCTACTAACTTACAATGGTAATCTGACAATAATCCGCTGCAGTTACAATGTCTATTATTCCGATACCCTTCCAATTGTTACAACCTGGCTGATGATGTACGGTGAAGTTGGAAATTGAACGCGATCGGCATCCCCTCGGATTCATTTAAACAATTCCGCTCCCAACACGATCAACTTTATAAATATCCCTCAACCTTATAAATGTTTAATAACTGTAATTTCAGAGCAATAAGAAAGCTCTTAAACATCATTTATTCTCTTATATGAAAACAGCGCAAGAAGATGTTTTTTCGTAATTTTTTTTATTAAGGCATATTTGGTGGTTAGACTACATTGCTTTATTTTCTTCATTAATATATTGCACTCATGTTTTATGGATTTATATCTAAAATGCTGCCTCTCTAGAATATTTGGATTTCAAAGTTCTTCAAAAAATTTTCCCATACTTTTTGCTTTGTGACAAGTCCCATCATGCATCAAGATACAGTCACTCATGGTATTTTATACGATATGTATTCTGACTGGTTCTTAAGCGAATGTGATGCCTACAACATTATAAATGTTGGTTGCTTTATAAAACTGTTCACCTAGCTGCTTTATTCTTCTTCTCCTACTTTTTAAAACAAAAATATCTTGTGTTTTTAAGTATCATCTTAGTTGTTATTTGACTTTCGTAGAGAAAACAGGCTCGCTGCTCCGTTATCTTCGAAAATGTTGTGTGCCACACGCTGATAAGTTCAAGTGCTTAAATCGCTATCTGAATTAAATACACCACAACATTCTGCCAACTGTAAGTACACATTCTTTTTATTGTGCATGTAATTACATAAAGCAATGTTTCCAACTGGAAACAACTACAGCTGAAGACCGCCTAAATCCAGGCATCCAGGCTCAACCTGACCCAGAAAATTACGGTTTTACATTTTCCTTATCTAACGCGCAAAGTACCTAATATCAGTCACAGCTAAATCAATATTCCAATCAACCAATCCATCAAATTTCAAACTCATCTCAAAATCAAACAATAATACCTTTCTCTTGCGTACCCAATCCTTACGCAACCCAATATCTACCAGCAATGCAAATAACCCCAAATCAAAACACACATATTTGCGTAGATAAAACAGCATATGACAAAGATGACTCAGCACACATAAACGAAAACTCTCCACAAGCTAAACGCGAATAGCAATCAGTCAAAAAATCACCAAATCAACGAAACAACCACTACCAATCGATATGAAGTTCTATCACAAACAACAATTCCACTCAAACTCCCGACAATTAGCAAACAAAAACTCCTAAACCACCGCTAATTTTTATTCATAGAGTGAATGACTACAAAAGGATGACCGATAGCATCAGTACTGTAGTAGCTACAGAATAATACTATGCAACAGCTAATAACACTATAAAAATTAGCACCAGAATCCCAGACTCGTATAGGAAACTCACGGCATACCTTATAGAAGAGAACATTGTACATCATACATATCAGCTCAAAGAAGAAAGGGCATATAGAGAAGCCATTCGCAATCTCCATCACACTGTTTCAATCCAGCTCATTAAAGATGATCTAGCCGAATATGGTCACAAAGTAAGTAATATTATAAATATCCGTGACAGGTTAACTAAATTGCCATTGGCGCTATTCATGGTCGACGTAGAGCCCAATGACAATAACAAGAAGATCTTTGACATCTAATACCTAGGTAATCTAAAAGTACCACCCAAGAAAAAAAATGTTATACCGCAGTGTCTGCGATGTCAAAATTATGATCATACCAAGACGTACTACAACAGGCCCTTCACCTGTCTTAAATGTGGTGGAGATCACAGTACTTCTATATGCAAGAAACCACCAAACACCCCAGCCAAATGCGCCCTTTGTGGGGCCAGTCACCCGGCCAACTGCAAAGGGTGCTCTGTGTACAAAGATCTCCAAAGAGTAAGAAATGCCTCATTCCGACCAGTAATGAACAAACCACAAACAAGATAGGCACCACCAAATGCCAACGAATTCCCCCACCCTCTAAATCATCAAAACACCACTAACGGCGAATCTATGTAATTCCCTCAAAATGCAGTAAGCTATCAAGAAGCAGTCATAGGAAGAAATGTTAACTCATCAACCAATGCCCAACCAACGAATATTAATGAAACACTCTCCAACTTTCTTACAGAATTTAAAGCAACGTTCGCACAGCTAATCAGCCAAAACAGTGTGGTCCTTAACAAGCTTTCAACGGTAATCAATAAATTAGCATAATAATGGCGAACTCACTACGAATTGCAACTTGGAACGCCAACGGCATTGCTAATCATGTACCTGAAATAATAACATTCCTACACCTCCAAAAAATAGACATCTTACTAATCTCGAAAACCCATGCAACCACAAGGACAACAATTAAAATAACAAACTTTACCATTTATTACGCTAACCACCCAGATGGCACAGCTTATGCTGAATCGGCCGTATTAATAAAAAACACAATCGTCCATTACGAACTGAACACTATCAATCAGACAAAATTCAAAGCGCAAAAATACAATTTAACGTTCTTCCTTACCCACTAGTAATTGCCGTTATCTATAGTCCACCCAGGCATACTATCTCTTCTGAAGACTATGAGGACTTTCTTCAATCCTTAGACTCAAAATTCATTGTTATGGAAGTTTGGAACTCCAAACATACCGCTTCGGGTTCAAGAATTACTACCCCAAAAAGACGCTACTTACTTAAAGCAATACAACAGTATAACTATGGATATCTATCAACAGGCGAGCCAACGTACTGGCCTAGCGATCCACACAAACTCCCAGACCTCCTTGATCGTGCAGTTGTTAACGGCATAGCAAGTACTTACACTAAAACATAATCCAATTACAATCTATCGTCTAACCACACCCCCGTCATTGTAACCCTAAGTTCCACGGTTATCAAAAAAGAACCTCCACCAAAGCTTTGCACCAAACATATTTATTGGGCTTTTATTCAAAGTTACATCGACCAAGAACTTCAACCCGACATCGGTATACAAACTGAACAAGAACTTGATGCAGCAGTCCAACACCTAATTACAGTGATACAAGACGCTGCCTGGCAAGCTACACCCAATCTAGCCTTCTCCCGAGATGAAATAAACAACATCCCTCTTTATATCTGAAACCTCATAGTCCAGAAACGAAAGGCAAGGAAGAAATGGTTGAGAACAAAAGACAGACAGAACTTTCTATAACAGACTCACCCACCAACTCCACAAGGCGATAGCAAAAGCTCGCAATGAAACCTTCAGACAATAAATCACAAAACTAACACCTAATGACAATTCCATATGGAAAGCAACCAAAACGTTCAAACGACCGACTGTAGCAATACCCCCCATAAGAAAACAAGATGGTACTTAGGCTACATCTGACAAAGACAAAGCAAACGTATTCGCTGAATACCTCGACACCGTTTTCCAGACACCACAGCGACAAGACAATCCAGATGATAATGAAATTCACTCCTTTTTTCACTAGCGGAAAGTCTACAACAACTTAAACTAACAAATTCAAGAAAAGCTCCTGGATATGATCTTATAGTAGGCGAAGTTCTTAAAAATCTTCCTAGAAGAGCCATACGACTACTCACTACAATTTATAACAATATCCTACGACTCTGCTATGTCCCTACTACATGGAAATATGCCCAAATAATAGTGATTGCTAAGCCTAGTAAACCACTTACAGAACTACAATCGTACAGACCAATAATCCTTCTACCCCTCCTACTTAAACGAATCAAAGATGTTGTAGATCTCTACCAACTTATACCAGAATACCAATTCGGATTTAGAGAATCCCACTCAACCGTCCATCAAATCCATAGAATCATTAATCACATACTGGAAAGTCTAGAAACAAGAACTATATGCACAGCACCATTTCTGGACATAAAACAAGCATTCGACCGAGTTTGGCATAAAGGACTCCTCTATAAGATTAAATTATATTTTCCAAGTCACGTGTACCCACTGCTTAAATCATACCTAGCAGATCGAATTTACCAAGTAAAAATTAGCACCACAACATCTTCCTATCACCACACAAGTTCTGGAGTACCACAAGGCAGTGTCTTGGGACCACTGTTATACCTAATATTTACCTTAGATGTTCCAACTACACCAAATACAGTAATAGCCACGTTCGCAGACGATACAGCCCTCCTATTATCAACAGATCACCTGAAATAGCAGCAGAATACCTACAGGCCCACCTGGACTCTTTACAGGACAGGTTTTCTAAATGGAAAATTACAGTTAACACCGATAAATCCGCGCATGTAACATTCACCACTCGACGTATATATGTATAATACAAACAGAAATAAAATATCTGGGGATGCATCTAAATCAAACACTCACATGGAGCACCCACATAGAAGCTAAGCGAAAGCAACTAGACTTAAAACTTAAGCAAATTATGTGGCTACTTAGTACCCGATCACAGCTCTCTTTCTCTAACAAACTTCTAATCTACAAAACCATAATGAAGCCTAAATGGACCTATGGAATTCAACTATGGGGATGTCCCAAGGCGTCACACACAAAGATTCTACAGAGATTCCATTGGTATATCACAAACGAAACCCTTCATAACGACTTGAACATCCCGTATATAGCCAGCAAAACCAAAAGACTCAACTGCATACACCAACCGCCTCACATGACACAGCAACAACCTTGTCGACCAGCTCTCCACTCAACCACCTGTCACGAGACGTCTCAAGCGCCACTGGCCACTTGATCTACAACTGCATCCTAACCTACACTAACGCAGCCCCGGGAACCTAGCGTTGGCTACAGTTTCCCTCATGACGTCACCCAATAGAACATTTACTTAATACTCAATACTGACTATGAGTAGATTGTGAATCTGCATATTACTTAATAAAAAAAAGTATCATCTTGGGTCAATCTATTAGATCTTTGGCCTATAAATAACATAATCTTTAGTTTTTGACAAAATTGAGACATTTTTAAACTACACTCAAGCAGTCTCCCTCTAGTCCTAACCACTATCTCCATATCAATGCCTTTTATCTTATCTCTCTAAAATTTCGTTGCTTTCTTAGTGTCATTTTTTCTCTTGCCTATATTTTCCTACTTTTTAATTACTAGCGTTCTTCAGTTTTTTTTGCTATTTCGTACAGAGCACAACGCTCTTTACTTAAAAGTGTCTGCCATTGCAATTTTTTAAAGTGAAATATTAGTTCCCATTTTAAACAAAATATTCAAGTTGTTAATTTTATGGAAAGTTACAGACGAACTGATATTAAACATGTAGCTATTTTAAGAAAGCACAGAATTATCATAAAGCAAACTACAGTTTGGTGGGTACAGCATAACTGTCATCAATTAAAAACAATATTAGCTTGTTGCCATGATTACTGTGAAGTGTAAGGCAAATGACTAAATAACTTGCAAACGTTAATGCTTAGTTGATCTGTCAAATCGTTGTCTTGGTTTATTATCTGATTATGATATTGGAGACGATCTGTCGGATTTCGCCCATGAACGATAACGCAGTTGCCTCGATGATTTACACTCTAAAAGAAAAAGATTAATTTCTAAATTTCAGATTAAATTAATCTGAAACACATCCTACTAATTTATAATAAACGCCATCAAACGTATTTTAATTTTAAAAATAACATTAATACTGCCTAATGTAGTAAATAACTACATTCTCTAAAAATTATATTTTTTGCATCGCTCCTTCTTTAATGTACGAGTGACTATTTTATTAATTTGTCGAGGATGTTTGCAGATTTTTATTTATTAGATATCTTAAAATTACATATACAGTGTAGTAAAACGTTTTAAAATATACTGTGCTAAAATTAATGTTGGTATTTTAAACAAGTTCTATAACGCCAGGTCTTTTTGACCCAAAACGGGTTCCTTTCAGACTGGATTTGAGTTTTCGTAACAGAAAGAAGTCGGGCGGGGCCAAGTTCGGGCTGTCCGGCGCTTAGGGCAACGTCTCCACGTTGTGTTTGGCCAAAAATTCCCTCACGAGCAGCGACGTGTGGCTGGGCGCATTGTCATGGTGGTTCAAAGTAGTAATACCAAAGTTCTTGATTTTAATACAATACTTCAACGCATACGATGCTCTATCGTAGCTGCATGCGCGTCTCCAAAATACGATTTGGAAGAAGCACGACCCTCACGCTCTCAAGGCTCGAAGGCAACTGAGCCGGGTCACATTCTTTATCTAAAACTCCCTTTCCTATCCCTCCCGTCAAAAACCACATCCCTCTGAACCCTTCTGGTTGGTTAGAAAAATTATTTCCGATACTTTCCGGACAGACCGTGTATGCATAACATTTTATAAAGGGTCTTTTCAATAGGGACTTCCGAACTTTGACAGTTGATAGCGGTCATATTGTTGAAGCTACATCTGTCATTTATTCAGTCTGTTTTACCAAATCACCATGGACGGATATAGCGTTCAACAACACGTGCAAATGATCAAATTGTTTTATCAAAATGGGTGTTCTGTTCGGGCAACGTTCCGCGCGCTTCGCCCATTTTACAGTCGCCATAATCGCCCTACCGAGAGGACTATTCGCAGTGCAGTGGATAAATTTGAGTCCACTGGTTCCATAAACAATCAACCAACACCCGTACGACGACGAAACGCAAGATCTGCCGAAAACATCGCCGCTGTCTGTGAGAATGTGCAGGAGAATCCGAGGCAGTCGATTTCGCGTCGCTCACAAGAACTCGACCTTTCGCAGACCACAATTTGGTGACTTTTGCGTCGTGACTTGGGCCTACACCCGTACAAAATTCAACTGACCCAGGTGAAGGTAAACGACCATAGACAACGACCTGTGTTCGCGGAATGGGTCCTGGAGCACATGTAAACTGACCCTAATTTTCATCGAAAAATCATCTTTAGCGATGAGGCCCATTTCTGGATGAATGGGTAGGTCAACAAACAAAATTGTCGAATTTGGGACGATTCCAATTCACATGAGATCCAAGAGCGTCCAATGCATCCCGAAAAAGTCAGTGTTTGGTGTGAATTTTGGGCTGGCGGCGTCATCGGTCCATATTTCTTTGAGAACGACGTTGGCGTCAACGGCGAGCGCTGTAGGTCGATGATTACCAACTTGATTTGACCTGAATTGTATTATATGGACACCAACGACTTGTGGTTTCAACAGGACGGCGCTACGTGCCACACAACTCATGCCACATTGGACATTCTGCACGAGCGATTTGAGGGCATGGTCATCTCACGTGGAGGTGATGTGAACTGGACACCGAGACTTTTTCTTGTGGGGTTTTCTTAAGTTGCAGATCTATGCGAATAAGCCACAAACCACAGCGGCCCTCAAAGCTAACATAACCCATGGCACCGGACAAATTCAGCCTAATTTATGCACCAGAGTCTTGTAAAATTGGACATTTCGGATGCGCACCACCCAGCGAAGCTAAAGATAGGAAGCGCTTAATGAAAGACCCTTTATTAGAGTTTAAGCTTATCTATTCATAGGGTTGGGGAAATTCAGCAAGTAGACACATCAATGCAAACATTTATTGTAAAAGTTTTTGAAAGGTTATCATTTATTAATAGGACACTTACATCATCAAAATGAGACAACCACAATACTGTTTGTTTCAGATATGTCGGCAGAGTATAGCAGGAACAGAAGCGGTTCAAGGACGTTACCTTATGCAACACCGGTTCCGATAAGGTAGAAGCTAGATTGGAAGTTATTGTGTCTTACAATGACGTTAGGTAGAATTTTAAAAGGAGATGTGTGTTTTTCAGCTTAAGCAATAGGCCTGGATGCCAAACACTGCAAGCTTTTTTGTTTTCTACTCATTAATTTTGTCCTCGAAATCAAACTGGTACTTGGGCAAACGTATGAAAATACCAAGTCATTTATAGATTTTTTTTAGTAAATCAACTTCGTTATAGTTGGGGTATAGGCAACTAAGTCGTTTTATTGAGTTGTCGGAAAAATCATTTTTGGGTAATTTTCAAGACTCATATAATAATAACATAAGAAAGTTCAATCAATAATGTATTGGACACTTTCATTGATGTCCTTTTGCCATTTTTCTGGGAGTTGCATGATTCCGCACTCGCAGAAGAACTGCTCTTTACCAGCGAAGAACTGGGTGAGATGCTCTTTGATGGCCTCATCAGAATCGAAAAACCTTTTTTTTTATTAATAGGGGTTATGCCAGATCAGCATTACGTTTGCTATTACATGGCAAGGTTAAAAGATTTTTAACATTTATATCACTAAAATAGGTAGTTCATTATGGTTTTGACAATTAAATTAGTTATTTTCACTATTTAGGACATCAATAGGTAACTTCCTTTTAAGTCTGGTGTGTAAGTTTTCAGTGCCCAAGTTGTAGTGAATCGCACCACTGCATTGCTTTATGTTATCATAAAATTTTTGGGCTGTTTTCTTTATGAATTCTTCCACTGTTAGGATTCCCGTTTCTCGGTGGAGCTGCGAGTTTCTTGCGTACCACTGTGCATTTGTTATTATACGGATAATTTTATTTTGTAACACTTGGAGTTTGCTAATATTAGTTTTTGATGTCGCGCACCAGACACTGCACCCGTATGTAAAAATTGGTCGAATGATGGTCGTGTAGATGAGAACCCCACATTTTATTTTCAATGTTGACTTCTTGTTGATGATGGGATAGAGCATGGCCAGTCTTGCGTATGATTCAGTCAGTTTTTTATTGGTGAGGAAACTCCATGTTAATCTACGGTCGAGAAAGACCCCTAGGTATTTCACCGCGCTATCTTTCGGATTCCAAGGGATAGGTACATTATTGATAACGATGTTAGGTGGGTCTTGTGGGTGACGCAAGGTAAAGATTTTGGCATCACATTTGCTGGGATTAATTCGTATAAACCATTTGTTAAACCATGAGTTAAGATGATTCAGACTTTGTTGCAGATTGTTTGCGGCTAGGTTAATGTCGTAGTCTTGAGTTATGATTGCTGTATCGTCGGCATACATTGCGATGTCAGAGTTTGGTGTTGTAGGAGCATCGTGCATAAAAATATTGAATAACAAGGGACTCAGTACGGATCCCTGCGGTACTCCCGCATTGATTTTACGTACTGATGAGGTATATCTTTTTATTCTTGTCTGGAACGTTCTGTCAGTTAAAAATGATTTAACTATGTTTAATAGGTAAACAGGGATTGCCAAATTTTTCATTTTGTATAATAAGCCGTTTATCCATACACGATCAAAGGCTTGTACCATATCTACAAATGCCATTATCCTGTGCATTTTGTTTTCGTAACCCTTTTCAATTATCTCAGTGAGCCGTAAGATTTGATGACCAGTAGAGTGTGCGCTTCTAAAACCAAATTGGAATTTTGGCAGGACTGCATTATCTTCTAAAAACTGGTTTAATCGGCTTTGAATGGTTCGTTCAAAAACTTTAGAAATTGTGGACAGCAGGCTGATGGATCGGTAGTTGTTAGGGTTGTCATGCGGTTTATTTGGTTTGGGAATCATTTGAATTAGTGCTCGCTTCCATTCGGTAGGGAAGTAACCCAATCTTAAGCAGGAATTAAATATGGCTGTTAGTAAACTTACACTTTTTTGCTGTAGATTTTTCAGAATTATGTTGGGGATCATGTCGATTCCTGGTGCTTTTTTGGTTTTAAGTTTTTTTTATACGTTCTTTAATTTCTGTTGGGGAGATAGGATTATCTAGCATTTGTTCTTGGGGTGTAATATTTTGAGATTCCATTTCAACCTGTCTGATATGATTGGGATCATTGTTAAAATATGCGGTGGTAAATGTTGCTTCGAGATGTTGTGCGAATATTTCAGGTTTGTCCTTATCTTCCGATATTGTTTGGCCATTGTATTTTAGTGTGGGGGTAACCGTGGGTTGCTTCAGGATCCGTTTGGTGGCTTTCCACATGTTGGCGTCTCCAGGTTCGAACGATTCTAGATACTGTTTATAAGAGTTTATTCTGAACTGATCGAGTTCGTTTTTAACCTGCCGGATCAGCACATTTAGATGGTGTTTATCTGCAGGGTTTCCAAGACGTTGCCACTTCCTTCGGGTGGAGTTTTTTCTTTTATTATTTTAAAATTCGGAGTGGGGGTGTTTGGTTATTGACAGGTTTGCGTGTTTGAGAGACTAGAGTAGATTGTTTGATAGCCTCATTTGTTGTTTCTTTGACGAATTCGAAAAAAATCAAAAAACCTACCATTCAAGTTATTTTGCAAAGAACGAAACAAATGGCAATCTGATGGGGAAAGATCCCTTAATTAAAGAGAACGTGCCAAAACTTCCTATCCAATCTGCAGCAACTTCTGGTGAGTCACCAAAATTGTGTGTGGTCTTGTGTTGTTAGGATGGAACATCACGCCTTTGCGATTGACGAGTTCTGGTCGTTTTTCCGTGAGAGATGTATTCAAATCATACAGTTGACGACAGTACCACAACAGAGTGGATCGTTTGATTCCGCGGTAGAAGCTCAAAAAATACCACACCCTTGTAGTCCCACTATATTGAGAGCATAACATTTATTTGGTAAAAATCGGGCTTTGGATGTTGTTTTGGGTCGCTCTTTTCCTCTGCGCCACGATTGTTGACGTTGAATATTGTTGTAAAAGATATATTTTTAATCCCCGGCTACGGGGCGCTTCAAAAACGGATCCATTTTGTTGCTATTAAGCTTTAAGTTCATTCGAAACCCATACATCGAACTTGCTGATGAATCCCAGTTTCTTGAGATGTTCTTGGACGATTGAATAAGAAAGGCTCAATCTCTCTGTGATGTCATGAGTGGTCGAACGTGGATTTGCTTCAGTCAGTGCCTTTATTTAATCGTAATCAACTTCAACGGGCCTTCCGTTGCGAGGACCACCGTCGACGTCAAAATCACCAGCACGAAATTTAGCGAACCATCTCTGACACTGACGCTCTTGTACGGAGTTGTCTCCATAAACTTTACGCAATTTTTTCAAATTGACTTGCGTTCTTTTCTGCGTGAAAATAAAGAAGCAAAATATGCCGAAAATTCACAGTGTGTTCTTCCATTTTCAACTTAATGTAAGAACTGATGGACGTGACAAAATCAAATATTTGTTTGTTTTAAATAAATTTTAAACTATTATCTGTCAAAATATATAACAATTGTGCCAATTGCGATGACGCTACTGACCTAAAAATACGTGTAACTCCATCTATTGCAAAATTTGTCATAACTTTTCCTACAACCCTGTAGTTTTTCCGTGGCTGCCACATTGTTAATAGTCAAGGAACGAGAAATGTTTTGGACTTAATTAAGTGCTTTTTTTGAATTTTTTGAACTTTTCCGTATTCATCTAGCTTGCCATTTTTTACACATAAATTGATGAATATGTAGCAAAATGGTACTGGCATTTTTTATTTATATATAATGGCAAGCTGCTTTTTGTATTATTTTAGTAAAGTACTGCGTGGTTTCGTCCACCTTTTCGGAAGATTTAAGTTTAAGTTGAAGGTTTATATTGGCTTCTATATGTTTTCAAAATTTATCCAGATCAACCTTTTGTCAATGACATATATGTTATTGTGGGATGGTCAATTAACAGATCAAAGTTAGGCACCATTTATTCTTAGGATTTTATTGATTAATAATGCGTACTTTACTAATAACTTTTTACACAGTACGTAGAAAGTTTCTACCTTTTTGGTAATAATTGTTGAGACTCAATGTTTGGTGTTAATAGTCTGTTAATATTATATGCTTTGATAAACTATAAGTTACATGGTAGAACTTGTATTTTGACGTTTACTGCTTAGAACTTGTCTGTTTGCTATTTGGTTGCTTTGAAATGAGAAATTAACTTTCCATGAGCGCTATTATCAGAATAAGAAACATTATATTCTATACTGTAGAATAGAAAAAGTTCTTCAATTGGTAAGATATAAGCAATATGTCGATTTTGTTGATGTTTAGAAATATTATAATTTCTTACTTATGGTAAAACAAATCGTTAATATTCCAAGTTACAAATCTTAAAACAAAAGCCATCATATTTTCCTAATGGTAATTGTTAATAAGTTGAGTAAAATGCTATTTTGGTTAACTAATTTAGCAAATACTGACTTTCATTGGTTAAAAAAATAGTTAGTTCCTTCCTTGTAGACCGATCTGCATAAGTGAGGGTGGTGTTTCTATTCGCTACTTCAGTGTATGTTGGTTAACTAATATTATACGAGAAAATATTGAGTGACGCATTTGTAGTAGCAACAAAGAGGTTTGCTCTTTGCATACCTATAGATAACGCACCCCTTGCTATTAGCAACATAATATACATTTGACTGTAGAATGAACACATACTTGTGTTATGCTGTTCGCCACATTGTGACGCCCTTCTTTTATTTCATAGGTACGGTGGGTAATATTTTTGTCATTTAAATGGCTAACAATTTTTGTATGTATTTTTATTGGTGTGCATTAATTTTGGCAACGTTATTGGTTAGAACTTTGCTGTGATGCGCCTAAGAACGATTAATCACCATTTTGTAAAGTTGTTAACAATGCATATAAGTTTTTAAAATTTGAGGTTCAAGGTGCATCTGCACTTTCAGTTTTGATTAAAGACAGTAAATTTTGATAATTTTAAATAAATTCTTTGGAAATGTTCGACGTGCTAGATTGAATAGTTTAACTTTCTGCTTTACATTTTTCGGTATGTGCCATAGTTATGATTTGATTTAAGTTATGTTTCGTAATGTTTCAGTTTGTATCTTTCGCAAGCATGGTACTTATACTGAATTCAATCGTTGTGTAGTATGATGTTTATTATATTGGTAAGGGATTGGTGGAGTAAGCACAAGGATTTGTTGTGAGAAAAGTGGTGGTGAAGTTGAGAATAACTCTACATTAGTGTACCAGGTTGTTGTAAATATTGCTGATTTGTGTGTTAGAAAATGGTTGTGATAGGAGAAACATGTCTCTTGTTGTTAACTAAATTCTAATTTCTCATCTGAGATTAGATGTCTTTTACTCTTCTAGACTTCAGATTTGTTTCAAAAATTGTTTATTTATAAATTGTGGCCTCATTTGTATTATGGTAAATGAGTACTGTTCATAGTAGTTTCAAGCGGATTTAGTTAAAAAATAATAATAGAAACTTACACTAACGCGTACATGCGAAACGTTTACCTACTAAGAAAGATTTAAATATAGAAAGTAGAATATGAAAAAAATTTAAAGAAAAAAATTAATATGTAAAGCATTAGAAAAAAGAATCAAGCCACTATGTTAGGATTCTAATGTTATAATCAGTGTAATGGCACAAAGACTGAAATGCATAGTTCATACAGTGAAAATTGAAGGAGAAAGAATATGAGAAATACAATATTAATAACAAAATCTATATTTTGTATTGTTTCTGCAAAGCCCTAGCGATGTTTCCTCCAGAATTCACTTCAGTTTTTCATTTTCTAGTATTTGGAACTCTTTGCTTGCGCGTTTTTGGCAATTTTCCACCTATTCTTTATTTCTATTTTGGAGGTTGCAGTTCTGATACATCCTTTGTTTTTTTCTATTTTATTAGTTTTAAATGAGCATTTTGCCACTATGAGCCTATGATTAGATCTTATTTGTGCATTTTTCTTATGTGAGTTTGTTAAACTTCCTCTGATAAATTTTGTGTTTTTGACCCTTACATTTATCTTCTATTTTTAGTCCAATTTTTTGTTTTTTATTATTAAATAATCAAAAACTAATTACATTTGTCTTATTTCTATTTATTGATTTTTCTTTATGCTCTTCTATACTGCGCTTCTCTTTATTGTGATCTCTATCTACACTGAAATTACAGTTTATTGTTGTTAGCACTATTATTACCATTATTATTTTTCCTTTCTGTTACTTCTAAAACTATTTGGAGTTTTATTTAACAATCCAGTACTTCTATCTTATGTTGTTCTTTCTGCTGGGTTACGAATTTGTTTTATATGAAGTTTATCTTCTAGTTATAAACATATCACTATTATTGTTAGTTAACATGATTAAATTTAATTTTCTTTTTGTTCAATTTGTTTGTAATTATTATCCCATTGTTGCTTTGGCATGTGTGGTATATTCGTTCTAGAATAGTCTAGAATGTACTGATTATTTGTTAGTCGCAGATTATCCTTCTATACTTTTTTATTTCACTAAATCCTATTATATGAAAATTAAAGTTCTCTATTTATACAAATATTTAAATTTTTTCTATCGATGTACTTGTATTCCAAGATTTCAATTTATAAAGTTTTAATGTTAAAAAAAGTAAAAATTAAAGTAAAGGTGGAAATTTTGTTCCAAAAATTTAGACTTGGTGATTTTGAGCTCGCCGATAAAGGAGATCTTTGTTATCTTACCGGTTTTGATAACAAAGGTCATTATCGAGGCCGATCTACTCGAAACTATACAGAAAGTACCAAAAGCCTTGTTTTAATCATTCCCCTATTGTACGTCACTTGGAACAATTTGGAAACTTCGACAGGTGGGCGCCTCAAGACCTGAATGTCAATTAAAACTATCGCCGTTATGAGATCTGATTTCCACTTCTTTTAAACGACGAATTTTGAATTACATTGCCTCATTTAAATGAAAACCGGGTTACTTATAACAACAAAAAGCTCAATGAGTGGATAGAGTTAAAGTACCGATACAATTATGCAAACCGATATTGCATAAAAAAAGATCATGATAATTATATGACGGTCTACTATATGTTCGGCTGAGATGTTTTAAATTAAAACCAAATTATCATAGCAGAAAAGTATTGTCTCTAGATCGATAAACTGCACCGGAAACTGCAATGTGTTCGTCTAGTATTGGTCAACAAGACGGATCCAACAAATTAGGCTACAAAACGCACCCATTATACATACTAGACTTTTTTCAACTTCAAAAAACAGAAGACTACCTTAAGAGATTTCAGATTTTAGAAAATAGGAGTTTTATGTTACTAGAGTAGACAAACTATGATAGTTTTCATTTCGATTAATAAAGTTTCGATTTAACACAAGTTATATCGCCTTAAAATTAAGGTTTCAAATCTGTATTATTTTTGCTCTAATCTAACATTTGTCAGGTGGATTATTTAATTTATTGTTTTTGGGATTATTAGAGAAGTAACTACAAATGCACTTACAATTAAGATTCCTAGTAACTAGGTTTGGTACCAAACTATAGAAAGTTTTTCAAAATTTGTTTGGCCATGTATTAAATATATTGAATGAAAAATATAAATAATTTAAATTAAGACAATAAAATATTAGTTTGTTAATAAATTGTAAAGTCATCTCAATGTTGAACATCCAGAAATCTTGAGCATTTGGTTTAGTTTTGTCGTAATTTGCCTGAAATGTTTTTTTTGTGCACAAATATTGGAGAAATTTCAACAGGTTTGTTGACGATATTGACTTTTCTTAAGATTCTAATATGTAGAATAGATTGTTCAGTATTAAGTCATCGTGATTCCAAGTGCACTCTTTAATTACATCATTAACACTAAATGTAAGTTAATTTTTTGTTTTCTGTCAGTGTATTTATCATGTTTGCTATTATCCTTAATATTCAAAAAGCCAGGAAGTGGCATTCGATTTAAGCGGTTAGATTTTTATTAATACATACATTACCATCTTTCTGTTCCGAAGTGCAATGGAAAACTGCACAGCAAAAGAGAAATCGAAATTTAAAAATACTTTGAAACATTTATACCTTCTCTTTAAAAGGCATAGTCAACATAGCCTTTTCTATGTTTTTCTGAGGAACATTTTATGTGTGGCCTTTTTTCTAAGAACCAATATCTCTATTTCTACTTGTTGGAAAACTTCTGTTTGTCAACTTTGGAGGCATATCTCATTCTTCCAAGTCAAGTTGACTATTTTATTTATTTCTGTAATTTCTATTATATATATAAAGGTACAGTTGTTTCACAGGAAAATATAAAAATAGATTTTTACTGTACCAAGTGTTAGCAATTATTATAGGTTTCGGCAACTTGTTTGTTCTATCTACTTAATTAACTAATAATTACATCAAACGGTTCTATAAAGAGCGCCTAATTTGAATCTGGCGGCAATTTTTTTTTTGTTTAAACTTGGCAGGCATGTTTTTATCATTTTTGTTATCTATTATCACTCCGATTAATTCAGCATTGGTTGTGTTTCCAGTAAATCAGTTTGCTTTAGTTCGTTTTCGTCAGCTTACAACGGAGCAACGTGTTCTTATTGTTAAAACATTTTGCCAAAGCGGTGAATGTGCCACACAGACAGTGCGAAAACTGCGATTTTTGGAAGAAATAGAACGCCAAATGAATTTACAGTTCGAAGGCTAATAAGAAAGTTTGAGACGAATGGTTTAGTGGGAACGGTGAAATCACTTGGGCGGAATCGGTCTCGTCAGACAGGGCAACAAATCGCTGTTCTGCAAGACAGTGTCGCTGTAAGTCCTGGAAAATCTGTTCACCGACGTTTGCAGCAGACACCTTCATTACATCCAATTTTGCATAAAGATCTCTAAATGCACGCGTATAAAATGCAACTTGCTGATCATGGAAAACGGAGGCGATTTGCTGGATGAATTGTGAAGAGACTAGCAACAGATAAAAATTTTGCAACAGATAATTTTTAGTGACCAAGCCCACTTCCCTTGAATGAGTTTGCCGACAAACAGAACTGCCGGGTTTGGGGAAATAAAAATTCACGAATAATCTAGGGGCGTGAAATGCGTGCTGTGGTTTTTGGGCAGGTCAATGGAGAACGTTTCCATAACATTATATCCAATCGATTACGACCTACCTTTGAAGATGTGGAGATTGTCGATCTCTGGTTTCAGTAAAATGGAGCAATTTGCTACGCTACGATCTTACACCCTGTGATTTGTTGTTACGGGGGTTTGTGAAATCACATGCTTACGTTAACAAACCACACACAATCTTAAAACTGAAGGCGAAGATCATACGCTTAATTGAAAGCATCTGATCAGATACTTTTGAGGAGGAACGCATAAATGCGTACAAACTCAGTGCGGGTGGACATGTCTGATATCGTGTTTCCTACGCAAATGGAAGATTTTACTGATTACAACTAGGTTGAATATTATCACTTTTATGAAAATTGACTGATTTATAAAATTTTGAAAGTGTCCTTTATGGAACATAAACATCCTTTACATAATGTAATGAATTTTAAAGCACCGTCACCTTTGATGTAGGAGCTCTTGTGGTTGAGACTAGTAATACATACTTTCTAAGAGAGTCATGTGGCAGTTACCCATTCAATATTCTATTAATAACTAACTAAAAGTCAACAAATATGGGAACTATAAATTTGGTCAATTTTTCTATCAGAACTTTAACTACTTACAATTATCGTCTGTGCTGTAATCCATTACCAAATTCTGCCTGCTCCGAAAGCCGATGGCAGATACATTTCAGTCAATTTTAATTAGCTTTATAAACAGCTTATATATCTGCGATAATTGCCATTTTATGTAATTATATTTTCGGCGTGACTAAAACTCGAGCAGAAAATAATGACGCATAAGGCTGTTCTCATAAATTTCTTTTCCATTTAACGTCTAACGAATCGCAAACGAGCGAGTCCAGGCGTTGCTTAACTTTTTTTAAAGGCGACGCGTAGGCGCAGTGTTGGGGCGAAGAATTTGATTACGTGCGAAACGAGCTGGCAGCACGTATCGCCCTCGGGGCGCGGATTTTAATTTTAATTAGGATCGTTCCTTTAATGTATCAGCTACATTTGAGGCAATTTCCTCAGCTTCTTGCGCAGTCACAGAGAGTCACGCTTGGCCGCTTCTCGGGCCGAAACAAAGAACACGGTATTGGACACAATGCAGCTCCTCGCGCTTCCGCTGCATTGTGGCGGTGCGTTAAAGGGTGGATAATGTGCAGGATAAAGGCCTTACTGCGCTGGTTCTACTGTCTTAAGAACGCTCAAGTCGGAATTAGGGTAGCCTGGCGGTAAAGAAATTAACAGCGCCACGGATGGGTACCCGTAAATTATTATAAAGGCGCGCTCGCCAACTTCGGATGCGAATTTAATAAAAACGCCGCCCGCGCCCCGGCGCCCCCTTCCGCCCAAGATTAACAATTTACATAAACAATTATTGGCCTAAATTTTCGGATTATCCGTCTTACCTCAGCAGTCAATAGCACAGAAACATTAAGGACAAATAGTAAATAAAGAATATATAAGACAATACATAACTATTCGGAGTTTTTTAAGGCAACTTTAATTGCAAAACAAATACGTTACAACAGTCATCATCCAATAGCCAGCCTCTATCAACTTAGTTACTGCTGCCCATTTGCTTAGCAGATGGTTGATTCTACGATTAAGAAACTAACATAGAGTTCACTCACTTTCCTATTTTCAGCAATTGGGTTTTAGGGTGTCGTTAGAAAAAAAGGATAGATGAAAAACATGTCTCATCCATTGTTGGAAATGGATTCGACATAATCGTCGATATTCAAACGAGCGTTATCATAGTGGAAGACATTATGGTTCTTTTTGCAAGGTTTAAATTTCAGTATAAGGGTGATCAAACTGGACCAGATAAACGTTACTGTTGATGTTGAACTACATTTTGCCTTTTCTGTCTGGTTAATAATGCATTAACTTTTTACATGTTACCATATTAATCTTCTAAACTTCTAAGACCAAAAATAGTTTTTTGGAGTTTCACAAAACAAGATAACAGAAACACAAGGGCAAGCATTACCTAAAGGAGGGTTTTTTTATCTTTAATAAATTGATAATAGATGCATTTTATTTCTTATGGCTTATTTAAGTCAAATAAGTGAAAAAACCGAAAATGAACTGAAAAATGGTTTGTAAGAAATTCCCAATTCGTTTACAGTAACATTTAATTTTTTTCTATTAACGCTATTATAAGCTTCAGGAAAGTGTGTTTTAATGCTTCTTTTACTGTGGTAAAATTAGATCAGCTATCAAAAATATAATGACAAAATATTATAAAAGCGTTCTGGCTTGTTTCGTCAGTAAAGTGGGGTTGTTGTGGCAATTCATGTTAAAATCTTCTGAGCTCTGATTATTGGGTAAAACCACATTGTTGCGGTGTCCCATAAAACGGTTTTGATGGTCCATGATTCGGAATTTGATTAGATCTCACACAAACTATATGTTAGTATCTGAATGTAGGCTGAACTTAGACACATATCAATAAGCTTTTCAAAGAGATATCTATGTTCGAACGAGCAGTGTCCCCATAATCCACAGCCTCACATCTACATTGGCAGCATAATGCCTATATACGGGAATGGCTTATTTTCCAGAGAATGTCTAAATTTTCGACCCAATAACAACTACATATTTTTATTTTTAATTTTTACATTAATCTCTTTCCGTTTTTAAGAACATTAGTTTCTAAATGAGTTTCTTCCATGTGCAGTCTGAGATATTTAATTGAGTCAGCTTATATTAACACTGTTAATAGTAAAAGGTGGAAGGCATTGACGGCGTGTGGTCATATAAATACAAAAACTTCATTCTCTTTTATTTTGCACTTCTCCAGGCACGTTTTTATTTAGTTGAGGCTTTCTTGTAAAAGATTTGCGGAATTTTGGAGACCGTTGCAAAAACATCTGTGCCGTCGACGAATGTTCCAATTATTGCATCCGGTGTTTGTTGTAGGTCAGCAGTGAAAAGAAGGTACAATATTAGCCCCAAAATACTGCCCTGAGATACACCATTTTAAGCAGTGTTTTCCTAATTTTGTTTTTAGCGGTTTGTTCGGTACGACTAGAATAAGAGATAATAAGGATGGGGCAGAATGTTCCTTTAGTACTGTACTTTCTTAAATGCTTTTTGAATGTCGAACAATACTGCTTTTTTATTTCCTGCTTTCTGGAAATGTTTGGATTGAACTGGTTCGTAGTATTTGCTGTATGGTGGATTGAAATCTTCTGAAACCACATATATGTGGCGAAATGTATCGTCAAGTAATAAATCTTTGCTAATTCGATTTAATATTAGATTTTTTAGCATCTTAGGTATAAAGGGCAATAGTTTCATTAGTTTGCATGATTGGACATCATTTCTTCGGCTTTTAGTATGAATATAATCTAAGAGAGAATGAGGGGTATTTGGCATTAAAACGCCACGCTTGCCATTGCGTGTTGGCGAGTTTGGTAAGGGATGGGGTAGGTAGGGGAGATGGGTAGGTGTAAAGGGTAGGAAATGATTTTCCCCCAGAAGTGGAGGTAGGGGCAAATCATTGCTCGCATAAGGCAGGGTCGCGTCCCTGTAATAGGTCTGTTCCATGCCGGGATCGCATAGGAGTACCTATCTGCTATTTGAGGGAGACCTATGTCCAATACTGGGCGCAATGAGGGTTAAAGAAGAAGAAGATAATCTAAGTGGAGTCCGGTCCTGGAGTGGAAACACAAAGTACCGATTATGATTTCGTGCCTCGAATATTATAAATTACAGGGTTTACGAGAGCAAACTAATTTCCATAGTGAAGTATAAAGTGATACTAAGTGCCAATAGTAATAGAAGAATATTAAACTAAAGTAGGATACTTTACTTTTAACTAAATTTAAAGTAAAATAGACGCTGAGATCGACGTGACCTTCCGAGAAGTCGATTCGGGGTCAGCCGATAGCGCGGCAAATATCTACAAAGCCGGCGAGGAATATTTTTCAATACGCCGTAAACATCATATGCATAGGTAAACAACCAACAGAGCCGTTCTTAGGAAACTTCGGATCGGAAGAGGGAATTAAAAGAATAACAAAATGGAGGAACTGTTAAAGGAAATGAATGAGAAACTGGATTGAATGGAGGAAAGGGATTTACGCATGGAAAGTAAACTAGATGGGCTCCAAAAGGAAATACAAACAATTAAAACAGAAAACGAGCGACTCAGAGAAGAAAACCGATGCCTAAAACAAAATAATGCACAACACGAGAAGATGTTGAAAGAAATGAATACGGAAATCAAGAAAAGGAACATAACAATACACGGATTAGAGGATCAAGAAGAGGAGAGTAATCTACAGTTACTAGAAAAAATAAGGGTGACCTTTAGAGACATGGAAATAAAAATAATAATGGAAAAAGAGATAATAGAAGCTAGAAGATTGGGTAAATATCGAACAGGAAAAATCAGACCTATACAAGTGGAAAATGGACAGAGAAAATGGAAATTTTGAAAGGACCTAAAAACTTTAGAGGAAAAACATATACGTGGAGGAGGATTACTCCAAAGAAACACAGGAAATTAGAAAACAATTGATTAAACACAAAAATAAAATAAGAGCAAAAGGCCACCATGTTCTTTTGAGATACAACAAATTAATAATAAATGGAGACGACTTCCACCTGGAACAACTGAATGCAATGGGAATAGAATTCGAACTAGAAACAGAAAAAGAAGAAACACCAAAAGAAAAGACGGGAGGAAGAACTTTCAGTGAGAGATCCTCTGATGAAGACCTACAAGAAAGGCTACGCAAAATAACTAGAACAAGCAGAGGCACAGGTACAACCTCAAAAAACTCAGATGGAAATTAACCAGAAAACAACTAAATACAAGGACGCAGGCAACGGAACAGGTTATGAATAAGGACACGAATAAAAATAGTACAAGGAACAACAAGGGAAAATAAATTCAAAATGAGTGGATAGGAATAGGAATATGGAATATAGAAACATTATCAGGGAAAGAAATAGAATTAAAGGAGGAAATGGACAGAAATAATATACAAATTCTAGGAATTAGCGAGACAAAGAAGAAAGGTAAAGGAAGTACACACTTAACAAATAACTACACACTGCATTACTCAGGAGTGACACCGGAACAAAGAGCGAGGGAGGGCGTAGTAATTATTACCATCGATGAATTAAACAAAAGTATAATTGAGGTCAAGGCAATAAAACTGGATGAAACAATAAATATTATCCAGATTTATGCGCCGGTAGAAGGAACAACTGAGGAGGAAATGGCAGACTTTTATGCAGACCTACAGCAATTGCTAGATGAAATGAAAGAAGAGAATCAAAAAACGATTATAATGGGTGACTGGAATAGTAGGATTGGAAAAGACCATAACAGAGGAATGGGATGTATGGGATGCTACGGAGAAAGCATCCAAAATAGAAATGGACTAAAAATGATCGATTTTTGTGTAAGAAATAAACTTTTAATAGGAAACACACTGTGGGACCAACCTTTAGAGGATAAGTATACTTTTGTTGCAGAGGAACGCAAAGCTAAAAGCATAATAGACTACATAACTTACGCACAAGATTTAGCAGAGAAGATACAGAAAACTGAAACAAAGAAAGAAGCCGCACTTAGTACGCAGCATAGATTAGTAATAACAAAGTATCACGCCAGATTAACCAACAAACAAGAAGTAAGAAACTATAGTAAGCTGGCAACAAATAAACTCAAAAACGTAGAAGGTAAAGAAAAATACCAGAAGGATACAAAGGAAGGAAAACCTCCAAACAACATGGACATTAGAAGAAAGATGGAGAACATTCAAGGAAATATTGAAGAAGGTAGCGGAAAACGTATGTGGGATAAGAAACCGCAATAAACACATGAAAATGACAAGCTGGTGGACAGAAGATATAAGAAGAATGGTAAAAGAAAAGAAAATAGCGTGGAAAAGATAAATCCAAACAAAAGAAATGGTGGATAAAGAGGAATACAAAAGGAAGAGGAATATAGTGAAAGAAGAAATAAAGGTAGAAAAAAAGAAATCCTGGAAGAAGATGGGTGAGGAGATAACAGAACTACACAGAACAAACGCCAGAGATTTCTGGACGGGAATAGAGATTAAGAGGAAGTAAAAGGAAGGACATAAAAGCAATAAGAAATAATCAGGGACAAATGCAAACTGATACAAAGGAAATTCTAGAAACATGGAAAAATTGTTATGAAAATATGTATAAAACGACAGTAGGACTAGAAGATAATATAACACAATAAATAAATTTGGAACAAACAATCAAGAGGGAAGAAGTAAAGGACGCAATCCAAAAAATAAAAATAGGCAAAGCCAGCGGGGAGGACGATATATCTCCAGAGATGTTAAAATGGATGGGCCAAAAGGGTATAGAATGGTTTTGGAAAATCTGTAGACAAGTATGGGAAGAACAGAAAATACCGAGAGACTGGGAAAACAAACTAATAGTACCAATTTACAAGAAAGGATTACAGTCCCAATGCGAGAACTATAGGCCAATATGTCTAGCTCAAACTAGTTTTAAAATATACACTAGAATCTTAGAAAAAAGACTAGGAGATTATATAGAACCTTTATTAGAAGAAGAACAGGCAGCTTTCAAACCGAATAGACAAACTGGTGACAATATTTATGTAATCAGAAAATTAATATAATATATATATAATAAATATAATCGAAAGAAAAATTGAAGAAGGAGAAGAATTGTATCTAACAATTGTAGACCTGAGAGCTGCGTTTGATACAGTAGATAGAGGGGAAATTTGGAGGACTTTGAATGAACTGAATGTGGATAAGAATCTGATATGAGCAATAAGAAGTTCATATAGAACAGTCAAAGCGAAGGTACAATTTCGAAATGAATAAAGGTATCAAGCAAGGCGACAGCTTAAGCCCTTTATTATTCATAATTATCATGGACAAGATAATCAAAAGAATAAAATAAAAAAATATAATAAACTGAACACAGTAATTGGATATAAAAATTTAGAACCAGTAAAACTAAGTAGTCTACTTTACGCAGACGACGTCATACTAATCTCAAACACCAGAAGTAAAATGCAGAGGTTGGTGAATGCATGGACGACTGAAATAGAAAATATGAGTATGAAAGTGAACAAATAAAACCAAGACCATGATTGTAAATGAGAAACAAAAAGAAGATCAAAACAATAAGGACATAAAATGTAAAGACAAAAAATTGGAGAGGGTAACGACGTTTGAATTCCTTGGAAGCACAATAACAGAGGATGGGAAATTAGATGCAGAGTTAGCAAACAGAGCGAACAAATCGTCAAGAATCTATTACACCATAAATAAAACTATACTAGGCCATAAAGACATTGATTTAGAGGTGAAAAAGAAAATATATAATACGATAACACTTCCAATAATAACTTATGCCAGCGAATCATGGACACTTAAGAAGAAAGACGAGGTTAAAATAAATGCTATGGAGATGAAACATCTCAGGAGGATGGCAGGAAAGACTAAGTGGGACAGAGTGAGAAACGAAGACATAAGAGAAATCGTTAAACAAGAACTTATACAAGGAAAAATTAAAAAGAGGCAACTGAACTGGTTTGTGCACCTGACAAGAATGGAACCAAACAGAATTGCAAGAAGACTAATGAAAGCGGGAAAACCACCTAAAAACGAAGTGGCAGACCTAGAAAAAGACGGAAGGACCAAATCAAAGAAATAGCAGCAGAAAAAGGTGTGACACTGGAGGAAATCAAAACAATAGCGAGAGACAGGAAGAGTTGGAGACAATGGATACGGGTTTAGAGACCATCATCCGACGCTCGAAAGGGCATAAAGGATTAGAGAAGAAGAAGAAGAAGAATATAATCTAAGTAACTTTTATTTGTGTTAGCCATTGTGCTGCGTTATTACATTAAACAGCGTAACAAAAAATTTTCACCCTGTTCTAGTAACTAAAATTTTCCCTTATAAAATCATAAGCAAGCGTTTTGAAATAATTTAATTTGTTTATTTCTGTGCGTTATTTACTAATTTTGGATTTTTCTACGTTTTTGTCTGTGTTGTCAAAATTAGCTTTGAAAACTTCACTACGTGTCTTACAAATAAATAGATCAGCTTTTCTTATTCAGATGTAATCCATGAACCATCTTTAGTGTGCAGCTTGAACTGTTTAGTTGCCTTTTATAGGGCGTTATCATTTTTTAAAAGTAATATTAAATTTCTTAATATGGTTTTTAGCTAATTAGTGAGCTAATTCTAACCTGGTTTTATCACAAATATTTCAAGTGTAACCTCGTGTTTTGTTTTATCTTTAATAGTTTGAATATTTTGAAAATTATGATGAATTTAAATTTACCCCCCCCCCTGCTTAGTTACAATGAAATAATTTTTGCGCTTTAGACCTGTTCGGGTGTCTTAAGGCCGACTTAAGGTTGATATTGATGTGCTTTTCTATTTATTCTTTAAAGGAATCCCAGTCAGTTTATTGTTACATAGTGTTATACTTCTTTGTCTTTATTATGATAGTACTAACGATCGCTATAAATAGCGTATGTTCTTAAATTTAATTTGTTATTATGTTCAGATAGTTCGACTTCTTAAGTCTAGTATTTTGTTGAAGTCGCTACGCCAATATTTTACGTACCAGTAGGATAAATTGGGAAATTGTTGTCTGTTAATAATTGGTCTATTACCAATGCATTGAATTATTTTCATCTTATAATTGTGAGTTTTGATTCTCATTGTGTATGTTTTACATTAAAACTATTATCCACTAGAAACCTTGGTTGTAACACTATCTTAGTGTTGTTGTATCTCAGAGGATAATAAGCTACTGCAATTGTGTTCAATTACTGCAGCATGCATAAAGCATTTAAAAATATGGAAATTCATGGTGTAAGATTGTTTGTCAAATGTCGCCTGGATGAGCTGGGTGGTATATGTCATAAGCATTTTTGGAAAAGATCTATTTGTAAAATGTGCTTCCGAGGCAAGTAAAACATTGATATTATTGTAGTTAAGAAAGACTTTTACTGTATTTTTATGTGCCTGGAGGCCGTTGGTGTTATATAAAGCAGTAAATAAGAAATTAGCTATTATTAAAGTATTTTATTTATAATCGTATTGAGTATATTGAGGATCATCCTACTCTGTTGTAAGAGCTGGTTGAACATGTTTTTAAATTAAGCGAAACATACAAAATAACCCCTGTGATCGATTGGTTGTGGCCCAAAGCATAGAAGACATTTAGCAAGAGCTTCTTTTGATTTGCTGCATGTTCACAATGTGCTTTAGTATAATTAGTCCTGACAACGAGTACATTAAGCTAAGTTCTACATTGAATATTTTATTTATAAATTTTCTTGTTGTTACTGAATTGTTCTAAGTTTACAAAGAACAAAATATTCTTCCTTGGTTTATCTATGTCTTATAATAATTATCCCGTGTGGGGTTGATAGTCCCCCATCGGGCGCCTCCCCAGGTGGCGGATAGGGGAAAGCTCATCAGATATGGTGGGTACCGGGGAAATCAAATACCCGGGGCGGACCAAAACTAGCTGACATGAGGCAGCAGTAGTGTCAGTACTTACTTAGGGTGGAGAAGATCTTCGGTACAGCCTAATATTAGATAGACAGAGGCGAAAATTACATATTAAATTTGACCGGTTCTGTTACTGCGATGAGGAAGGCAACGGGAAACCACCTCATTAATTGCATTGACACTGTCAATGTTCCCTAGTAAAATCAATTATGGCGAAAGTTTCAAAGAGAATGGGCCTCAGTCCCCGGCAGCCCTTCAATGGGCAGAGGCTGCTAAGAATCCCCAGGCGGAAAATTAATATTTGTACATGGAATGTAAAAACATTACATGAAGCTGGAAAAGTACATAACGCCATACAGGAAATGAATCGATTATCAGTCCATATTTTTTATCCCTATTTCGGAAAGGTTAATCTTAATCACATTAAGCACAACACCAATCAAATGCAACATCTTGCAGATATATGCTCCAACAGCTGATAAATCTGAAGAGGAAATAGAATTGTTCTATAATGAACTAAACAAAATTATTAGCAAACTCCAAAAGAAAGATCTGACTATCGTGATGGGCGATTTTAACGCCAAAATAGGTAAAGGGAAATGCGGCGAGTTTGTTGGAGCGTACGGTCTAGGCGAACGAAACGAGAGAGGTGATAGACTCAACATCTTCGCACAAGAGCATCAATTAGTAATTACAAACACCTTCTTTAAACTTACGGCCAGAAGGTTATATACTTGGATATCTCCATTAGATAAACCCGACCATATAGTAAGAAATCAGATAGATTACGTGCTAGTAAGTCAAAGATTTAGGAACTCTATAAAATCAGTTAAAACATACCCTAGTGCGGACATAAGGTCTGATCACGTCCCATTATTAGCTAAAATGTGCATAAAACTGAAGAAAGTTATAAAAAGTAAAACGACAAAAAATATGACTTAAATCAGCTAAAGAACCAAAACATCAAATTACAAGTGGAACAACAATTAAAGGTTTTCTAAAATACTCTGCAACAGACAACGTTGACGCGGAATTAACAAAATTCAAGACAAAACTAGAAGAAGTAAGTAATGAGTATTTAAAACCAACTAAATCAAAAAAACAAGCATGGATGACGGACGAGATTCTAGAAATGATGGAAAAAGAAGAAGAAATAAGAATGGAGATATAAAACTTATAATACCATTCACAACAACATTAAGAAAACTATAAGGGCTGCTAAAGAAACTTGGTTAAAAGAACAATGTGCTGAAATTGAGTTACTAGAAAGAAAACATGACAATTTTAACATGTACAAAAAGTTAAAGATGCCGCAGGACTTTTAAGTCCAAAACAACAGGTTGCATGAGAGATGATGCAGGAAATGTCATTGTAGACAAAATAACAAGACTAGAAGTATGGAAGGAATACGTTAAAGAACTTTTTGAGGATAAACAGCGAAAAGTCATAAAATCAGAGCCATGCGCCACGGGCCCGGACATTATGAAAGATGAAGTGCGGGCAGTGATAAAACAAATGAAAGTAGGTAAAACAGCAGGCCCGGACGGAATTCATTCAGAATTTTGTAAATTATTAGATGACGATGCAATAAACTGGTTAACTAGTATATATAATTACATTTATGATACGGGTCAAATACCGAGAGAGTGGCTTAAATCCACTTTTATTGCTATACCAAAAAAATCTAGTGGCAAATGTTGTAGCGACTACCGATTGATTAGTCTCATGAGCCATCTACTAAAAATGTTTTTGAAAATAATCATAAACGCATCTTCAGACTTTGTGAAGAACAATTGAGCCAAACCCAATTTGGATTTCGTAATGCCCTAGGCACAAGAGAAGCGATTTTTGCTCTACAAGTATTATTTCAACGTTGCAGAGATGTTAACATTGATATCTATACATGCTTTATAGATTATCATAAAGCATTTGACAGCGTTAAACATGATAAACTCGTACAAATACTGAAAAACACTGGTATTGACGACAAAGATCTTCGAATTATAATTAATTTGTATTGGAATCAATCTGCAAACATCAAAATTGAAGGAGAGCTGTCAGATGATGTAGAAATAAGACGCGGAGTGAGACAAGGTTGTATTCTATCGCCCTTGTTGTTCAATTCGCGGACAATTTAAAAGGCTTGCAAGATATTATGACTAACATCATGACTATCAGCCAACAGTACGGGTTAAAGTTAAATGCAAAGAAAACCAAATATATGGTTATAAGTAAAAACAATATTCCACCTGAACCCTTAATAATAAACGGCGAAAAGATTGAAAGAGTAAAATCAATTATCTATCTAGGCACTTCAGTCAATGATCAGTGGGATCATTCAGTAGAGATCAAGTGTAGAATAGAAAAAGCCAGAAGCTCATATATTAGAATGCAAAAACTATTCAAAAACCGAGATTTAAATATCGAGATAAAAATAAGACTGTTAAGGTGTTACGTATTCTCAGTCTTGTTATACGGAGTAGAGTCCTGGACGTTGACTGCAGCTACAATGAAAAAGTTAGAGGCATTAGAAATGTGGCTATATAGACGTATATTGAGAATACCATGGGTTTGATCATGTGACAAATGTGGAAGTTTTACGCAGAGTTAACAAACAACTGAAGTAATAAATACAGTTAAAATCAGGAAGTTACAATATCTTGGACACATTAGCAGAAATGAAGAACGTTACGGCTTACTTCAACAAACACTTCAAGGCAAAGTAGAAGGAAAGCGGGGACCTGGAAGACGACGCATTTCATGGCTCAAAAACTTAAGATCTTGGTTTTCGATGACGACCACTGGACTTTTTCGAGCAGCTGTTAATAAAATAAAAATCGCCACATTGATCGCAAACATCCGAAACGGATAGCACGAGAAGAAGAAGATAATAATTATGTGCTTCGGTAAAGGTAATTCTTTTATTTTTTCTATTAAAATAGTGGCGCAGAGATATCTTGTAGGTAAGTATGATCAATAGTGTTCTGTTCCTGAAAGTACCCAATCAGGTTTCTGTACATATTTGAGTTATTAACATTAATTTTAACAACGTTATTGCTCATGGTTTTGGTATGATTTTGTTCTTTTTCGACGAAATTTTGTACGCTTTTTATTAGTCTTTTGTAATATGCTACTCCATATACATATATAGAAGGCAATTTACTTATATTTGTTGGTTTTCTCTGTTGTCGTTTGAAAAACAATTCTCTTCTATTTTTTCATCTGTATCTTCCAGTAACTGCTTGTTTCAAATCAAGTGGTTCTTTTTCTTTCTTGAAACGGCTAGAAGTTGAAAGAAATCTATCTATTAGAGTTTACATCTGCATAATATTGGAAAAGGATAAGTCTTCATCCCATAAAAATCATGGTAGCTGTTTGATGCTCTATTGAAGGGACCATCCACTATTTCTTTTTGCAACCTGGTGAAACAATAATAGTACAGTCTTAGCCCAAAACATTGAGTATTTTGCATGATAAATTAAGTTTAAAATAGCTAGCCAATAAAAGCAGGCTGATACTGTAAAAATTAATGGAATTGGACTACGAAATTCTTCATCTATCTTACTCACCGACCTTTTACCAACAAATTTTTATTTCTTTCGAAGCTTGGGTAACCTCATGCGAAAGCAACACTGAGGTAACTGGAAGACTGCCTTTCAGTTTTTGAAGATTTCTTTCGTAATAAAATAAAGATATTTTAAAAATCAAATTTTTGCGCTACTAGACCGTTGAAAGCAAATATTAATACCAATGTCGATAAGTGTCTTATGATTAAAATTGCCGACTTATTTTTACTCTAAAAAATTCCATTGATATTTTGCAAGATTCTGTGTTTTTGTAATAGAGCAGAATTAATTACAAACACTAAAACAGCTGGTCACAGTCTGAACTCTAACATTTCAGGCGCTTAGGACTAACATTATGGTTAGCTTTGATGATACGTCTACTGCCATTTTTAAAATTTCTATGCATTTTTGCATGGGTTCTGCGATAATTTTATTTGTCTACGAATTTATCAGGTTTTTTTGTAATAGTAACACTAAACTTCGTTTTCTATTGCACTCACTTGCACTAAGGGATGTAATTATTAATGTTTTGAAATACTTGAAGAGTATTAAGTTTACTTTTATTACAACATGCGTAGAATATCAACATAAATTATCAGGTAACTGTATAGCAGTAGTAAATCTTATTATTAGTAACTTCATCTGGGTCTCAATCTAATATCAGCACATCAATTTGAAATTACTGCAACAAGATAGGCCTTTTAGTTATTTGTAGGATATATGCTTTCTTTTCTCCCTTGATATCTTGATGATATGAAACAAGAAACCTTACAGCTATGTAGTTCTATCTATATTATATAAGCTAATGTGATAATGAAATGAGATAAAATGATAATCGTAGTGACATTATCCCAAAAACTTGAAACGGACGGCAGTCTTTAGGGCACTTCTTTCGGGCATTAGTACATCCACTAGAATTTCTAGATATAGACGATTGTCATCTATTTTTGCAAGTTGTCGAATCAACTTTTCTACGGAGGGAACATCTATGTCGGAATGGAGTGTATAGCCATTTATACAGCATGATGCATCGGTTATTTCTTTAAGAATTTTTTATATTGTAGCAATCTGATTTTCTAATAAAATAGAGGATTTTTCCAATTAACCACATTATATTTGATAATTTTAGGTTCACTTCTATTCATTTCATTGACTACTGATGACTGGTAGAAGGTTATAACTGTTGCACGTATTCCTGGTTATATCAAAATTATTTGGGACTTCAGCTAATTTGGTCAGTAAGTTAACCTAAGTTGTATATATGAACCGCAAACCGGTTCTTAGTAATTCAAATAAAACCTCTCTATTATTTAAATCATACCCTAGAGCTTTTGTCTTGTTTATGTTTTATCTCATCATTATTGTCTGCAATTTAAAAAGAAAATTGCAAAAAAGCACCTGACAGTTGTTCATTATCATCATCTACTTTATTTGATGTTTTTTTATTATTTGATTATGTTTAACTGTTATCTGCATCACAAATTACAATTAGAGGTATTGGCCGTTAGAACGCCCTTCTGAAAAAGTGAAAGTTTTTTATTTGAGGGATTACTTGCATATCTAGCAAAAGTTTTATTTTGAAACTCTCGCAGTTTTTATTTTACATTATTCGCTAGCCAAGATCAATTTTCAAGTCTACATTTTTCAGCAAAAATCTTCATTATTTCTGAGGAAACGTTTTGTGCCAGTCGTTGTCTGTTTTTGTATACTGGCGTCGTTCAAGACTCATCGGTCTAACGAGTTAGGAATTTTATTTAAATATGAGGGCACATAACTCGGTTAGTCTATACAAAGTCTTGAGTAGTTTTTTCGATGATGATTTCGTGGAAAAATCGTTAACGTTCGAAACCCAGTTAATGTGCTTGTTATCAAAAGCTTAAGTCCCAGTGATTCAAAGTACTTTTTAAGATTATCGTTAGAGAGTTGGTATTTTCAGACTATACTACGAGTAACTGATCTAATTGTCAGTTTCGATTATTATGACCTGAAAGAAGCCCCTTTTACTATTTCGGCAATCTGTCAAGTACAATCGTTCGCTGTACTATTTGGGTACTTAGTGTTATATAATATAATCAGTTATTTACTGGAAGTCTATCTATTTTTGGAATGTTTAAATATATTTCCGTTTTGTGTATTTTTTGGATTTAAGGCTGTTGGCGTTTTATAAATGTAATGGTAAAACTAGATAACAGTACACAACATATTGCAATTTGATTATCATGTCTCTTAAGTCAGTAATACACTTTCTTGGCTTTTATTGCCTGATGTGTTATTTATTTCGTAGTTGGTAATATACCTGGCAATTTTTATAATTTTCTGAATGTTCATCACATAAAAGGCATATAATAAAAGTATCTCTTGTTTTCTCACAGGCTTTTGTCGAATGTTCTTCCGAATTTAACACCTGCTTACAGTGTACCATAGTATATATTTATATGATTATATTGCTAACATCTTGTAAACTGTGCTATGCCTTCTACCGCAATAAGTTTATTGTCTAAGTATTTTGGATGGTAAATGTCTTTATTACTAATACCAGGTTTTGGATCCACAGAACACATCGGTTGACAGCATTAATATTGCTTAAGTAGAGTAACAACTGATTGAATTATTTGAGATGCTAGTAGTCGTCGGGTGAAAAACTTCTCACCGATGACCACATACCTTGACTCCTTAACTTCTTGTAAAAATAAAAAACCCATCTTTATTAAAAGAATTGTGGCCGAATATAAAATCTAGATACATCAACTTACTTCTAAGAATGAAGAACAGGGTAAGGCGTAGCATATTCCAAGTGAATGCGTACCGCAAAAAGCAAATCACTATAACCCTTTTTTGAAATTATCACAAATTTTTTTGTTTGGCTCTATACTAAAAGATACGAAGCTTGGCTCGGACACGTGCTGACAAATACTGAAAAGCTGTATTAAAAAAACAAAGACTTTTCTATCTCAAATAACAGATTTTTCAATAAACAATATTTCTAAACCCTTTATATCTATTGAACACCAAGCGGATTCTAGCTATCCCTGCAGTTGAAGAAACATTTAGGCGATCGCAAGTCCAATAACAACGACCTGAGCTGCGAAATGTTTTCTGTTTTTGCATCCAAGATTCGAAATTTTTTAGTGTAACTAGTATACTAAATATTCAGTTTTATATAGCAAATATGTATAAAAATAATAAAACTCAAAAATAAATTACTCTAAAAGTCTTTATAGTTTTCTTTACATGTAACTGTTATAATATGAAAGTTTTAAAAACTATTACTTTTATAAACGATTTTAATGACATAATAACAAAACGTCAATTATTAGATTGCAAAATTTATAATAATTAATTAATTAGCAAACCCCTATCGTTTCCAATTATCAAAAATCATGCACTAAGAGCTCGAGTCTTATTTTTGCGTCTAATTTAAACAGCCCGACTCATAAAAATAGCAATGCTAGCCGCAAGTTATGTTTTACCAAACAAGCAACTTGAACAAAGTTATACATCGACACTCGCTCTCTGACACACTTTCTGCAAAACTTTGGACGTAAAAACGGTATTAGGACCATCGCGTTTTTAAAATTTAGCGGCGTCGTAAGCGTTATAAGTAAAGTAATGACGAAAGTAGTTTTTCATAATTGAAAAGTTGTGTCTTTTTAATTAACTACTACTGGTCGTCCTCATGACTTTGGGAGATTACAAAAGAAAACCTGTTTGGTTATTATTTTGTTATAATTGTATTGATCATTAAAACTGCCATTAATTTAAATAAGTATTTTTTCGACAGATCCGGATGAAATTACAAACTGTGAGAAGACTGAAAATGTGTTAAAGGTGTTCCGGAAACCATACAGCTGAACTAGCCATACGACAAAGGTAAACCTAGAAGAAATAAGTCATTACAATGAGAAGTGGTATTAAGTATTCTTTGAGTAAGACAATAAATAAGCAATAATTTGCAATAAAACATGTGCTGATTGTTCTTCTTTTTTTATTATATACCACACGTTAATTATCAAAATGTATGATGCGTAACAGCGATTTCTGCTTTTTAAACAACTTGTATGATAACCCAAATAAATATAAGTGGAAAAATTGTTAATCTTGATTAAGAAAACAACAAAAATATTCCAAAGGCATCTAGAGGCAAATAAGTTTCGTAATGTATTGCTTTGATATTCAATAAACACATATACGCAGTGAGAAAAGAAGAGGTGTTTTCTTTTCTTCTTATACGATTTTTTTATTTTTAGATCATCTTTTCTTCTTCTGGTTTTTATATAGGTTACTATCCTGTTTTAAAGCACGCTTTGCGATACAATGAGCCATTTTGGGCGTATCCCGGGCAGGTGGCTGGCCTAACCCGTTAATTTAGAACAAGGAAAATGTAGTTCACGACCGCTAAAGACGTTCATATGACGACTGAAGAGCGTTTGGCGTTTTTCATTGTCCTTGGCCCGGGAGTGGAAACCAAATCCGTTGTACACCAATACGGTAGACCAAAGCATTATGGTAAGAACTATGGATATTACAAACCTTATATAAATTTAATGTTAATAAAGTAAAGATAGAGTAGAAAAAAAGAAAGACTTGAAAAAAATAAAGGGGTTGCTTTGTAATACTTTATTACTTAACAATATGAACCTCATACTATGTCTACGCGAACACGGATTCTCAGCTGCCGTGTCGAGGTTAAGAGTGTCTCTTTGTTCATAACAATGTTGTCTCGAGACGCCGTTAAAACTATTCTTAATTAATAAACTAACATCGAAGGATTGCCTGGATTATTTTTATTGTTCGAACAAGAACTTCAACTGTTCGAGCAAAGATCACTCGCAGTTGAAAGTAATAAAAAATGTGTTTTCTAAATGTCCCCTAGTTTGAGTAAATTGTTAGAAATGTTCATAATAAAATTAAAATATCAAAGTTAATAAGGTAAAAAATAAATTGTAATTCCGGGTTGGTTTAAAATTAGACGCCGGTGAGTAAGCACACGTAGTATGTGATCATCGCATTTGCAACAACTGGGCGAGTATACTAGCGAGTCTGCATCAAATTGTGTAAAAAATTATCCGATGAAAGTATTTGAAGTTTCAGAAAATCAGCAGAGCAGAATACTGAAAAATGTTAAATAAAAACGGCTACAATTATATACAAACTTCAAAAATTAAAGTGTTCCAAAACGTGTTGCATAAAATTTATTCTGCGGCTAGTGTTACCAGAATGGAAAAACCACAATGCTGCTGTTGTTCTGATTCATTCAATAAAATAGGCTATAACCAGAGATATATATATAACTGCGACCTGCAAACATAGAAGTTTCTTGGCGCGCCATATCTGAACAAAAGGCGTAGAAGTTGTAACAAGGTTAAAATCTAAGATGTTTTTTTAATCTGGATTATATTGTTAAACAAAGAAACAATATCAAAGTTAGTCATAATATCATATTTACGTACACGAGAAGTTTTAGGTATTTATAAGAAATGGTAGGATTTTCGAACGAGAGATGAGGCGAGAGAATGAAGAATTTTGGAGACAAACATTTTATAAAATCAAAAATGATTTAAGAAACAACATGTTTAGGCCTGCCCACGCAAGCCTTAACTCTCTCCCATTTTCTAACATTGAAAGGAATCAAGTTTCTAACCATACCATACATAATCCTATCTACACCTTCCCTCTCCGCACTCCAACCCGTAGTTGGCCAACAAGGAGTGGCAAGGCCTCCCAGAATTCCCGGAGGCTTCATCAACGGCAGCAGTCGGATACTTAAAGGGAAAGAGAGTGCTAATAATTATTGGATGAGATGAGAAACATGGAAAGCAGACCTTAAAGAGGTACAAATCAGAAAATGGATACAAAGCTAACGAAGAAGAAGAAGGCGCAAAATCCGACTCATCTACTGATGTACAGATAAGATTCTAGTTGGGTGACATAATAAAAGGCTAACAAATCTGGATAATACTGTTTAAAATGAAAACTGAAATTTGATAAAGGTGAATATTTTTGTCGAACGATTGTGTGTAATTTTTGAAATAAATAAACAAGATAATTTAACTGTCTTAAATTTAAATTAACACTTATTATTAAATTATATTAGTTTTAAAGTACGTTAACGGTACAATAATATGTTTCATTTTTAAATAAATAAAATTTACCACTATTACCGTAGAAACTGGTTCAGTTATCTATGAAGCAGCAAATACCAAAAAAATTAATTGGGATACAATTACATATCTCTTAAAGTTCAATAAGAAAAGTAGAAAAAAGGATTAATATAAAACTTCAGTTTTCTTTTTACTCTACCAATATAAAGTAAGTCACTTAAAAATGTCATATTAATCAAAATCAAACTATTGAGACGTAGAAGAAAGAAGTAGATAACGAATCGACATTAGGTCTAAGAACCATAATTTGATAAGTAACTGTTTTTGATTACGTTGTAAAAAATTTGAAAAATTTCTCTTCGAATATTGTTTTTACATTTTTTTCAGTACGAACAATTATGGCTTGACTAACAATAGCTGGAAACAAGAAGTGTACTTGATGGCAATAAAGAAAGGACAGGTAGACTACGCTGAGTTCGAAGGAGGACAATATCAACAAAGCTGGACAATGTCTGAAAATTAGAATGCTTTGGTCAGAAATACATGAAAACCTCCCAAAAGATCTTTATTATATCCAATAATAAAAAAGATCTAAAACTTGTTATCTACAGAATTCTAAGCTATCGGCTGTTGAATAACAAGGCAATCAGATACACTGATTCTTTTACTATCTTTCTTATTGTTACTATTACTTCTTTTCATTGGGCGCAATCGTCTTTTTTGCCTTTATTAGCCTAACATAAGATAAATTTAAAAGAAAGGGTAAAATAAAAAATAATTTATTTTTTATTTTGTACTTTTATTATTTACAGAACGATAGCACGTGTTCAAAAAGTCCATGTCAGTATACTGCGTGGCATCATCTAAAAATGGTTAAAGTAAGTATGATATCTTCCCAAAAATCTCTTCATCTATTTATGAGATTCCTCGTTTGACTTTCAACGAGTAAGGTTGTGTTTGCCGGTGAGAGTTACGGACTTTATTGAAAGTGCACCGCAAGGCCAAGTGTTAAAATAACGTTTAGTGGAACGGGACCTATCGGCCACTCATCGCCGATAAGTTATCTACCACAGCCAAACTTCGCTACTCCAATCTTTTCGAGCCAAGGTCAACAACAGCTGCCTTTTCAACAAAATAACTGCAATCGCCATCCTTCCAAGTTTATAAGCAACCCGAAAGTGCAACCACTAAAGTCACTGAACCCCACAATGCTTACTTAATCGAAACCAGCGAAAAAGATGAAGGAAGCAGTAATAAGTATTCCTGGCAAGTCGTACACAGCAACAAAAGAAAGCGCATCTCCAGGCGAGCACCTGGAGAAAATGCCGCTACAGATAACCAAACAAATAGATTTGCACCTCTCAGCTGGCTAGAAGCGAATAATACTCCCCAAACAAACACTGACAGTATGCAACAGTCAAGTACACCTCCAACAATAACACCACCTAAACCACCTCCTCTTTTTGTCCATGGAGTGACTAATCTTGACCAAATGCTAAGAACTCTAGCTGATATAACAGAAGAGGAACATCTAATCACTAAATGTTTATCAAACAACGTTGTAAAAATTACCGTAAAAACATCTGACTTATACAAAAAACTTGTTAAATTCATGCAAAATCAGAATATTATTCATCATACATACCAACTGAAGGAAGAAAAGCCATATAGCGTTGAAATCAAACATTTGCATCCTACAACTTTAGTTCAAGATATAAAAGAAGATCTCGAACGCGAGGGATTTCCTTTCAGAAACATAATTAACATTAGACAAATAACTACGAAAACTCCACTTCCAATGTTTTTTGTGGATTTAGAGCCGGCTAGAGATAACAAAGAGATCTACAACCTAAAATATCTTCAAAATAAAGTCATCGCGGAAGAGCCTCCGAGAAAAAACACTAAATTATTACAATGCACACGATGTCAGCAGTACAACCACACTAAAAGTGTAAAGTGCGGCGGAGCACATGACACAAGAACTTGCAAGAAAACCCCGAATACCCTAGCAAAATGTATTTTATGCGATGGCGCATATCAAGCCAACTATAAAGGGTGTCAAGTATACCGCGAGCTAAATATCGTTTGGGACAAGGTCAATCACGCAAACGCATAACTGACTACAGACAATTCAGTAACCAAACTACCTACGCGCAAGTGACTAAAAACAATGAAGAACTCCCTCAAAACAATTCAGATATAACCCTTTCCCACTTTTTGAAAGAATTTAAAGGAATGTTTACACGACTACTTAACCAAAACAACATGATACTTAATATGTTGTCAACTGTCATTACGAGATTAGTCCATAATGGCTAAGTTCTTAATAATAGCTCTATGGAATGCCAATGGGCTCCAGCAAAAAAAAATCTGAAATCGAATTATTTTTAAAACTACATAACATGTATTGCTGGTATCAGAAACTCACTTCACTGAGAGATCATATATGAGAATACCTAATTATATACTATATCACACCCAGCATCCGGATGGGAACCGCACACGGTGGATCAGCAATCATAGTCCGCGAATCTATAGCCCATCATGAATTACCAAAGTGCGACAGAGATTTTCTGCAGGCAACAACAATCCAATTAACTATGCAAGACATACCGACAACAATATCAGCCGTATACTGTCCTCCAAGACTCAACATCACCAAGGACCACATTCAACCGTTCTTTGAATCCCTAGGCCAACGCTTTATTGTTGGCGGGGATTTCAATGGCAAGCACACTAACTGGGGATCACGATTAACAACTACGAAGGGACGAGAACTCTATAAACTTATTACCGAATAACGGTATCTCACTTTATCCACGGGCGAGACAACTTATTGGCCCACAGACTTGAATAAAGTACCTGATCTTCTAGATTTATACATACTAAATGGAATTTCCATCAACTTCACGGAGGTTAGACCTAACTTCGATCTGAACTCGGACCACACACCTGTCATCGCCACCATCAGCACATCAGTAATAAAAAAGAAAAGCAAGCCAACATTGCATAATAAGACCACTGATTGGGATCTATTCAAGGAATTGATTGATCATAAAATATCTCAGTACTCGGTGCATATAGAAACAGAATTTGATATAGAGGAAGTGACGAACTTTCTCATCATTACTGTCCAAGAAGCGGCTTAAAGAACTGGTTAAACTGGTTAAAGAAAAAAAAAAGCACGAGCCAGATGGCAAAGAAGTCGATATCCCGTTGATAAAAATACCTATAACAGGCTTATGACCAAACTAAAGACCAAGTTACGAGAGTTCAAAAACAACACTTTCACAGCCTATGTGGAGAACCTAAGCACCAAAGACGATACAATCTGGAAAGCAACAAAAGGGTTTAAACGTCCTACCCCTACCATATCACCACTTCGTAAGCCTGATGGTACCTGGGCCAGGTGTGACCAAGAAAAGGCGGCAGCATTTGCGGGATATCTTGCACAAGTCTTACAACCCCACAATAATGATCCAATCCCAGAAGTAGAAGATTTCCTAGATGCTCCTCTTCAGCTGTCTCCACCGATTAAAGCTTTCACTGTACAAGAAGTAGAACATGAAATAAAATATTTAAAAAAGAATAAGTCACCTGGATTTGATCTAATTACCTGAAAAGTATTATCTGAACTACCTTGAATGAATGAATGGCTTAACACCCCTTGGAGGGGTTTCGCCGCTTCTAAGGAAGCTTTCGAGATCCTTTGCGGGGGATCAGCCCGTTCTGAACTACCTTACTCCGGATTATTAATAAAAACCTTATTTAACTCCATCCTACGTCTGAGCTACTGGCCCACCCAATTTAAACATGCACACATCACATGAATACTTAAACCAGGTAAACCGCCAACGGAAATAACTTCTTATCGACCTATAAGCCTTTTGCCGGTGATATCAAAACTTCTGGAAAAGCTGATTTTAAAGCGAATAAACGAAGATGACTCGCTAGCGGATCACTTACCTGACCACCAGTTTGGGTTTCGTCGTAATCACTCGACTATTCAGCAGTGTCATCGTTTGACGAATATTATTTATACAACCTTTGAAGAAAAAAATTACTGCTCATCTGTCTTTTTAGATGTGAAGGAAGCTTTCGACAAAGTTTGGCATAAGCGCCTCCTATATAAACTCAAGCTTGTGTTTCCGCATAACTACTACGAATTACTAAGATCTTATTTACTACATTGTACATATCAAGTCAAACATGGCGAAGAACCATCAGAGATATTTCCTATCTCCGCAGGCGTCCCTCAAGGTAGCGTTTTAGGTCAGCTCCTATATCTTATCTACACTGCTGATCTGCCTCCAGCCCCGGATGTTGAAGTAGGAACATTTGCGGACGACACAGCAATTCTGACGACACATAAAGGTCCAGCTCTGGCGTAATCAGCAGCTACAAAACTATTTAAACCTCTTGGAGGATTGGCTGGACCAATGGCGAATTAAAGTTAATGAAAGCAAATCTGCTCACGTAACTTTCTCATTAAGAAGACAACAGTGTCCTCCTGTTTATATTAACACTGTCGAAATACCACACGCTACCGAAACTCGTTACCTAGGACTACATCTAGACAGAAAGCTAACTTGGAAATCGCACATTACAAAGAAAAGGAAACAAATGGACCCCAAATTTAAACAAATGGCTTGGCTAATCGGCAAAAAATCTCCACTTACCATCGATAACAAACGACTTCTCTATAAGATAATAATTAAGCCCATATGGACTTACGGACTGGAACTATGGGGATGCTTTAGCATGTCCAACTTAAACATTATACAGAGATTCCAATCTAAGGCTCTTAGACAGAACGCAGGTGCCCCATGGTATGTCACCAACCTAACTCTACATACGGACTTAGATATGCCAACAGTAAAAGATAAAATTCATCAACGTGCAGTGAAGCGTTATGCCCGTCTTCTAGTACATCCAAAACCATCAGTCGAACCTTTACTGGAAGAACCAGCCTTCAAAATACTCAATAAGAAATGGCCTTGTAACCTACTCAACCAATAACATCTCCAGGATAATACCAATAGGTTAAATCCCTCAAGCCTCTTGCCAGCAAATCAGCTCATAGAACTAATGTGTCTTATATTTTAAGTATAAATATGTACATAGTTCTGATCGTTGATGTATTTTTTCTAATAATAATAATAATAAAAAAAATCTATTTATGAGTACAAATGATAAAAATGTAGAATAGGAGTAGCAAAAACCTAAATAAAACTGTGCGAATGCAGAAAAGAGAAGTTGATTTCAAATCAATGTTGGGTAGAAGAACCATAAACCGATAAATAACTTAACTTTCTAACATTCTTTAAAAATATAAAATTTAACCTTGTCAAAAGTCTATTTTTAACATGGATGATAATGAAGGACATGTCAAGCACAGTTAGTTAAAACAGAGAACATCAATAAAGTTAAAAAACACTTAAAAATTCAAATATTTTGATTGTAAATAACAAGAAAGTTTATTACTTCACGATAAAGGATGGCCTGAAATTTAAATCGATGAGCCATTGGGCGAGAAGACAATCAAAACATTGACTGGACACAATATTTTGCTGGCCTAAACCCTCAAAATTATTCTTTTTAGGGTTTAACCAAAAAATTGAGAATTTCAAAATTCTCAAAGAGAAAATTATAAAAACTGCGCATTGGTTTTCAGAACAAAAAAGCAGAAAATTACTGACCACCCTTTAGTCAATTAACAGCTGGGACCAAGGGAGTTTCTAAAAATACTTTAATTTAGTTAAATAACCCTGTTTGAGTACCTTTTGCAATTGTTTTCTATAATAAGTTGTTCTTTTTAACTCAGACTTATTAGATATTAGAGAAAATGCACATTAGAACATAAATAGATCAAATAAAACAAATTATGGATAAAATTAAGATTTAAAGGTTGATTATTAAATAATTAATGATTATTTTGTTAATCTGTAGACCGAAACGGTAACTTTTTCGTCTTCAACAATTTTTCCTGTACAATAGAGGATGCAAAAGACTAGATTTTGTCTTTTTTGTATAAAATTACTATGGTACAATTTTCAAAAAATATAAAAATAAAATAAAACGAAAACAACCACAATGTCTAATAGTTCAGTCCATTCGTTTACTTTAAAAATGCCATAATAATTTTATTATCTGTCGCCTATAAATTTCAAGAAATAAATCAAACAGCACATAGATTAACGTCAATCACCTATATAAAAATAATAAAAATTCTCATAAAAGAAAGTTGGTAATTTTTTTTCTAATGAATGATGATCCAAATTAAAGACCGGATTTAAATTTCGCATCTACTGTTTATTTGGCAGATGGACATGCGTTGAAAATTTAGTGAATATTTTATAGAGACGATACGAAGCATCGTAGAACTTTCTATCTAAACAGTGCACCAAATTAATCAACTGTCCGAAGACTAATTACAAATTTTATGAAACTAATAGATGCAAGACCTCGTAAGCATCAGCGTGGAGTAAGATCCCGTGAGAAATTGCCATAGTTAGATAAAATGTCAATGAGAATCCAAAAACATCAACTGGGTAATATGTACAGGAATTGGATATTTCGAGAAGCTTTCTTAAGCCCCCTAAGACCTGCACTTTCGTGCTTCTAAAATTCAACTGACGTAAGAGTTTAAGCTTTCTGACCATTTTGACCGTCAGAAATTCGATCATTTGTTCCTAGAGTGTCATAAAGTGAATTCTCAGATTAGTAGAAAAGTCATATTTAACGATGAGGCGCCTTTTTAATTTGATATGTTCGTAAACAAACAAAATTGTCACGTTAGTAGTTTGAAAAATCCTTGCGTAACTTATAAAAAGCAGATGTTACCCCCAACTAGTCACTCTTTGGTGTAGACTTTGAGCAGCTGGCTTGATAGGTCCCATATTTCTTCAAATATGGTGCTGAAAATGCTATAATTGTCAGTGACGATTGTTACCGTCACAAGATAACTGAATTTTTTGCCACCAACTGGGTAGTATGGATTTGGGGTGTATGAGGTTCTAGCAAGCATTTGTCATGCAGCTCGAGTAACAATTGATATACTGATCGCGTTATATCACAAAGTGCTATCAAGTGGTTTAAACACCTTACGACTATTTGGGAAGGGGGGGGGGTTTATCTGAAGTCTAAGAGTTACGCCAACAATCCATAAATAACCTCAAAAAATAAAATTATTTAGTATATATAGAAATTTTATATGGCTATTTTGAGATCTTCGAGTGTCCTTAGAAACTCTTTGTAGACCCGATCCTTCAAGTATCTCCATAGAAAAGCTCAGTTGGATTAATGTCAGAGAAATATGGTGGCCAATTAATTCTAAGACTAGGATGTGTGTTTCAAATTAGTTGAAAGTGTCGAAAAAACCTCTAGAGTACGATGAGGCTTTGCACCGTCTTGCATAAACCAGTAATCGTCGAGTATTTTGGCTCTCTTTGCTCCCCGTAAAAACTCCTCTTCGAGCACTGACAGTAATTTTAAAGGTTTACATTGACGTCAAAGAAATGTGCTCTCAGAATCTATTTCCCTAGAAATGCACTCTATACGGTCACTTTTGCTGAATAGAGAGGCCTTACAAGTGCAAAGCGAGGATTTTCGATACTCCAGTAGAGCATGTTTTGCTTGTTAACAAAACCTTGGAAATAAAAATGAGTCTCTTTGTTAAACCAAATATTCGAAGCATCAATCGAACCGTTTTCCACTGTTTCAACCATAAATTGTCCAAATTAGAATTTTGTCTCGATATGGTGCTGATTCAGCGACTGATGGACTGGAATCTTGTACGGAAAGATTTTCAAATGTCTTCTCAGAATAGTTTGGACGCCCGCTTGTTAAGCTGCTTGCCGAATCGAGTAAGCTGACTGATCGAAAAGATCTCCAACCTTAACGATACTTTGCGACTTCGCAGCGGTACTTGACCGTCCAAGTTTGCGGGTTAGGCATTTGAGACACTGCCAGTTATCTCAAATTTTTGAGTCAGCCTAAAAGTAACTAGAAAAATTTTCAAAGACTCTTGTACGTTGTTACTTTGAAATTGAATTCACTTTTTCTCACCTTTAAAAAAAAATAAATATTTGTTTTTGTCTAAGGGAGATTCCTTAAAGGCACGTCGGACCATGACACAGCTTCTCCCAAATTCGTAATATTGTAAAAACATTTTTATTTTGCTACAAAGAAAGTTAAAGCGACTAAATTCTAGCCCAATTGCTGGCGACTGTACTATATATATGGAGATCAGAACGCCAACAGCCTCGCACCCATTATTCTGCACAATATTCTCGTCGGTAATAAAATCAATCATTGCCGGAATATTAATCAAATTCGGCTACCCACGAACTAGGGAATTCATTTGTTATACCAAAATGTGTCAGGCGAAGGAAACAAACAATTACGGCCAGCGCACGGTCCAGAGCAGAGTTTGTCCGGGAAGACGGGGCGAATCAGAGCCGCAGCTGAAAAACTCGATCAAGGTGCAGCTCCGGAGGCCCTTTAATCGCGCTAATGGCGGCGGCTGCGAGGTGTTGCTGGCGGGGCGGCGGCTAACGACGCGTCGGCGGCATTTTATATTCAAAAGCTATTTATGCCCGGGGATGAAAGCTCAGAAGTCCATGATGTAATTGCGTCGAGCATTAGTATGTAATGGAGTATGTCGGAGGATCAGCGGGCAAGTTGATCCGGCCTACGCACGCCTTGAGTTAATGTGTTGCACCCTAATGACTGGGGATGGACTTAGCCCCCCAGCCGCCCACTTGCGGCTTACTGGCCGTCTTAGCCTCGCGCCCCTGCCGTACGCTGCGCAATTATCGCACGGGTTATTGTTGTTGCTACGGTTTAGCTTCGGGCTAGAATATTTAGCCCTCTTTAGTGCCGCGATTTGACTTTGAAATTGGCTTAGTTCTGTTTATGCATTGTTCACGTGCTAGTTTGCGCATCGCAAAAACGGCCGAGTGTTATGCAAAGCTGCATCCTCGCCCAAAACGGGCTTTGTCCAAATCATCAAAAGGTTGAAGCGAGAGACATTTAACTTACCATCCGGCATACGTCACGTAAGCGATGATGCCAACTTACCTGAAACAATAAAATGATTTTAGTTATATATAAAAAATATGCACAGCACATATGCATATGCACAACTTAAATATAACTATAACAATATAAAAAAATGTATGTGTTATTACAATAACCTAAGTAGTGATAATATTTTTTTTTATTATTAAGGTAAATATTTACAACCTGCCAATGATGGCTATAAGTAAATGTGCTTAAAGTACAATACAGGAGGGGAGATGGTATCCAGCGATTACACTCCCGATAAGTTAACTATTGATTATTGTTGATTTAATATATCCGTCGGCCACTGTTTTTTAAATCTTCTGATTTCAGGTTGGATGTATAGTTGCCTGGCTTCTTCATTGGGGTGATCAGGAGCCGTTCGAGGTAGTTCCTTCAGCTGATAATCTCTTCTTGTACAAACGGTATTCCAGATTCTTCATGTAAGGTTTTATTACTAACGTACTGTGGTGCATTGAAGATTATTCGAAGTATCTTAGATTAGACTCTCTGCATAATTTTAGTATTAGATGGCTTAGCACACCCCCAGATAGGTTTGATAATACACTTGTAGAGGAGTAATTTATTTTCTGTTGACAGTTGTGATTTGCGACCTAGGAGCCAGCTCATTTGACGAATTCTTAGGTTTATGTGGGTTCTCTTAGCAGAAATGTGTGCCTTCCATGTTAGTCTATGGTCAAGTGTTAATCTCAAGTATTTGACTTGAGTAGATACAGATGGTGATCCTGTTCGTGAATGTAACTTGTGTGGACTTGGTATGGTTCACTTTGACTTTCCATCGTTTCAGCCAAACTTGCAATTGATTAAGATGCGTTTGCAGAATTTCAGATGCAATTTGTGGGTCTTCGCTTATGGATAATAGAACGGTGTTGTCGCAAACGTAGCGATTGTAGTAGTATTTGTAGTTGGGATGTCAGCCGTAAATATCAAATAAAGAAGTGGACCAAGGACACTACCTTGAGGGACTCCTGAGATAATGGGGTAATAGTTTGAGGTTGCTGTATTAATTCGTACTTGAAAGTATCTGTCTGTGAGGTAAGATTTTAAAATAAGATAATGAGGCGTGGGAAGGAAGGATTTAAGTTTGTATAGGAGTCCGTCCTGCCATACACGGTCGAAGGCTTGTTCGATATCTAAGAATGCGTCTGTATATAGTCTTTTTCTGTTCAAGGCTTGTGAGAATAGTTTTAACAATTCGATGGCACTGTTCATTGTCGAATGACTTTCTCGAAAGCCAAATTGATGAGGTGGTATTAATGTGTGTATTTCAGTATCTTCAAAGATTCGTTTATATAGGAGCCTTTCAATAATTTTGGACATGATCGGGAGTAAACATATTGGCCGATACGAAGTAACTCTGTTTAGAGGTTTATTTGGTTTATTGATCTTAATTATTTGTGAAATTTCCAGGTGATTGGGAAATATGCTAGTCTGAGGATACTATTATAAATTATGGTTAACAAAACAAGTCCTTTTCTGGGTAGTTGTTTTAAGATCTGACCAGTAATCAGATTAAAGCCAGGTGCTTTGTGATTGTTGCATCTTAAAATCATACCTTTAACTTCTTTTGGAGTGAAGAATTTAATCGGCAGCATCATCGAGCAAGGAGCGTCTAATGAGGTCTAACGAGGTCGTCATCATTATTATTATTATTTTTAGGTGCGCTAAAGACTTGTGAAAGATGTTCAGCAAACGTTGAAGCTTTTTCCTGCTCTGTTTTTCCCCAGTTTTCGTCATCTTTCCTTAAAGGTGGAGTGTGCTGAATACGTCACTTAAATGATTTGGTTGCCTTCCAGATACTGTGATCATCTGATGATAACTTAGTGATGTACGATTCGAATGTGGCATTTCTGATTTCGTGCAGAACTATTTTTAGTTGTCGTGTTAATCTTTTTTTTTTAATTTATTTATAGCTTACAATCTGTCATAAAATTAATATTTAGTAATTGTTTTAACAGTATATATTACAGGACATGATGAAAAACGTTCCAGCGAACATTTTTCCGAAGTTAACCGTTACAGTTTGATTGAACTACACTTCACTTTTACGCGAATCGTGTTGGTAAATCAAGAGGCTTGAATCTCTTAAGCCGTGGCTCGTCATCGTCAGGATCCAGGAGGTGTTCTACTAATGTGTTTGGGTGAGCACTAAGTTTGTCATGATAACGAACACTACACTTGTGTATTTCTTCAGTCACAGTTGATAGTCCTAAATCTTGCCGAATTATTTCATTTGGTACAAACCATGGGGCGTTGACTAAGCATCGCAGTACCTTTGACTAGAACCGCCTTATAATGTCGATTTTCGATCTACTAGCTGTTCCCCAGAGCTGTATCCCATATGACCAAATTGGACGAATAATTGTCTTATAGAGTAGTATTTTGCTCTCCAGTAACAATGATGATTTCCGCCCCAGGAGTGTTAATCTATTACATTCATTTTTGTCTCTAGGGTTGCGGCTTCTTTGCCATATACGCCGTGCTCTTCTTTTTTGGGCGACAAGGTGTTTTATATGCTCAGGTATGTTATTCTCTGGTTTCTGTCATAGTTTTTTCGGGGGGCGTGGCTATACGTGCTGCTGCCTGTATGCTTTGTGTGAGGTGATGTATTGCGTTATGAATATCTTCCGGTTGTTGTAAGCGAATATTCAGATTTAGGTTGTTATGTACATAGTTTTTAAATATGTGCCAATTGGTTTTTGATGATGTAAACTTTGGAACTTTAGGACAGTTTATTATGTGAGTACTAAATGTGGCCACACTATTGTGGCCAATAGGTGGGTTGCCCTGTAGATAAATAAAAACAGTTTAAGTTTGTTACAGCTTGTCTTAAGCTTCTTCCTTTTGTTGTACACAATCTTGAACCCCAGTGTGTATGCTTAGCATTCCAGTCTCCTCCAATGATAAATTTACCTGCTAATTGCCTGAAGAAGTCTTCATATTCAAGTGGACTTATTCCGTACCTTGGTGGGTGTACATTGCAGCAATGTTAAAGGACCACGGTTGAGGAGTAATATGTTTCCTCGTGGTGTGGTATAGTATTACGAACTATTATGGCCGAGCCACCATGACCCGTTCCATCAGGGTGGTTGGTGCAGTATAAGGAATAATGTGGAACATTGAACATTGTTCTGTCGGTAAAGTGTGTTTCCGATATAAGAGGTACATCTATTTTGTTTTGTTGTAGAAAAGTTATTAATTCTGCTTTATGGTTGGCTAAGCCATTTGCATTCCACTCGGCAATTCGAATTGATTTAATGTCCATTACTAAATTTATTTAGTACAGCGGAGAGCATGTTTAAGATCATGCTATTCTGGTTTATGAGCTGTGAGAACATTGAAAAACACTCATTTGAGCTCCCAAATCTGTAGTTTGATTGTTTGGATTTGCACCATTTACTTTTTGAGCGTAGGACACATGATTTAATGTTTCTGTATGTGGGTTATTCCCTGATGTATTTTGTTGTTGCAATGGTTGTGGGTTATTTGGGGTATGCAGTGTCTGCCCTCTTGCTTTGTTTTTTGCATTGAGTAAGTCCATAGACCGTACATCCTTTATAATTAGCGGTATGGTCTCCATTACAAAGTGCACACTTAGCAGCTGTGTCTTTAGGTTTTTTACAATCGGGTATTCTATGATTTCCTCCGCATTTAACGCACTGATATGGCATTTTCATGATATTTAAAAACTGGATTTCGTACACTTGTTTGTTATTTTGCTTTAGTTCGAGGTCTACATAGAACATCACTAGACGTGGTTTAGTTACTCTGTATCTAATGTTTATTATGTTACGCACCGTGTGTCCAAGCTTTTGTAGTTCTTGGATAATTTCTTGGGTTGGGACTGAGTAATGTATATTACGTATTACCACTCTGTACGGCTTACCCTGTTTCATTTGATAAGTGTGGTGAACTGTTTTATTGTAATTTAGATGTCGTACAAGTTTTCTGTAAGTTTCAGGGTTTTGAGTGTTTATTTTTATTGTATTGTTTTGTAATGCAGTGCATTGGTAAGTTTCGGATTCTGTCGCATCTGTTAGATTTTTGATCATTTTATTATAATCAGTGACACCATAAATAAAAATCGGTGGTGGTATCGTGTGTTACTATTTTGTATGTTATTGTCTTTTTGTAAAACGCTAAATTTATTGCTGGTACTCACTTGTTGAGTAGGTGGGATAATTGTTGGAGAGTTTGGATTTCTTTTCCGTGTTTTGAGTGGTCTGACAGTTTGCCAATCATGAATTTCTGATGCTTCTGTGTCGCTATTTTCCATTGCAGACCCATCACTTAGTGGAAGAGCCAGTAAGGTGACTGAATGTAGGGATTCGTTTTGTAGGTGAGGTTGTGGCGGATTTATATTAAAATTGTGTTGAGTGTTTGGAAATGTTTGTATAATTGGCTGATGTTGATTAGGAGGCAACTTATTTGATCCATTTTGTGAAACTGGCAGTGGATTTGGTTGGGAATATGCATTTGAGATTGACGGCTGATATTGTTGTTGTTGTTGGTAAGAGTATTGGTATTGCGGGGGTAAAGACTGACCATTGTAATTATTAATTCCGGTGATAAAATTATAGGATTGTGAATTATTCATTTCAAACGCTGAAATAGATTATTTAAAACACAGTTGAAGTGTTAAAAAGTTTCTATTAAATGTACACACACAATGTCGCAGGCGCGATAAGAGCCAGGCCTTGCGGCTAAACTAATCACCACTTGCTTCAGCCAGAACCGATACGATGTTTACAGGCCGAAAGTCAAATGACGACTGTAGTGATAATATAACACGATATTTATATCCAATATAAGATGAACAAATCACTCATAGTCCAATGTTGATATTTTATCCATTTGAAATCGTACATTCATCGTTTATCATAATAGAAGTCACACATCACAAAGAAACTATTCGGGAACTTTCTGGAATGATCGAACAAATTACAGAACTTTCTGATTCGTACTAGAACCGCACGTTTGAATATAAAGCTGGACAGATGGGAATTTGCGGTAGTCGAATAGAAAAGGTCGTGTAGTAGTGGTACAAATAAATAAATGTTATTATTTGACCGTTACGTTAATAATATTAAAATTATAATTATTTTGCAACAATGTAGGTTTATTTCACATTTTGTTTATCATAAAGACTAAACAATTAACTCAAAGATGGTTAAAATTCGTTAAAAGACCAAGTGGAGCAGAATTTAGAAAATGTTCTAAAGATAAAGATAAATATTTTTTCTCAAGTAATGTGCAGCAATCGTAATAATCGCAATCGACCTTAGTGACTTCAAACCCAAATTGTAATGCATCAAATATACAGCTGCAAGAGGTTTCGAGCTCACAAAGCTCTGAAAATACTCTCAAAGAGGTAAACTCGATGACTGGAAATTGTGGTGCGTAAATGATAAATTCTGTGAGTTGGTGGTCTACAATAGCATACAAAAAACGATCTCTGACTTTAACAGATCTGAAAAACAGTATGCTACTCAAAAAGGAGTTTGTATAAACTAGTTGATTTGCAAAAAGTTAACGAATTGAGAACGCACCAAGCGAAATTGTTTGGTTGATTCAAAATCAAGCGGGCGGATATTTTACGCGCCGTGCAAACTCTATGGAGAAATGAAGTTCTTATCAATTAAGAAGTCTGATATGTAATCAACTATGACAACTTTTAATACAGAGAGGACATTTCACAATTTATTAGTAGAAGTTGAATTTCACAAAAAGTGGATTGTCAAATACAGTATAAAAAAAGCAAAATTTTATCTTAAAAATTGTTGAACTTGTAAAGTTTCCCGCTTTCCGTAGACTATCAATTTATGCCAATAAGAAAATATTTAAGAACTCACTATTTTATGGCCGAACATTTGGAAATAATGAAAGAGATGACTTCTTATAATTATCAAATACAATTATTATACAGTTAGAAAACCAATTTATAAAGATATAAATTTCAAATATTATTCCACAATTGTGGATTCAACGCCAGATGTGTCGCACATTTACAACCGTAAAGATAAAGAGAATAATGCCATCTTTAGACAGATCTTAATCTAAATTACTGTAGATAACGGAATTACTACAATGCCACCAACATGTTTAGGTGCTTTAAAGATCTTCAAACTAAAATTAAAGAATTTTTACAACTAGTCTCTGCAAATGCCCTTTTAAATTATTTCTTTAGAACTACAATTCTATAACATTTTTAGATCTTCGACCAGAAGTTGAACTAATCTACAGTCTCACCTTAAAAAGTACTCCGTATCTTTACTAGATGGTTCTTAATGTTCTGACACACATTACCCATAAATCAATGGTCAGATTAAGAACGCATAGTATGACGCAAATATTATATTGAAAAAACTTAAGAGCTTCAAAATGACATTAATGGTATGTTTCTGAAACAATGTTCTTGTAAAGTCTCGAGAACTAAGTGAGAGGCTTCAAGAAGAAAGTATGGACGCAACAAAGATTGTTACTCTACACAGAACTTTAGAAGATTCTGAAAAATTGTCAACTAATAATGCAAAAGACCTTAATCAGACTTTGATGTAAATCCAATACGATTCTCTAGTTCTTTTGCTTTATACAAATTCATTTTAAAAATTTCAATTAGAAATGTAGACAATTTTAGTTCTGGTGATTTATTTTTCTTTTGGATGACATATCTACTCAAATTCTACTATTGGCCGTTTTTACTTTTTGTTAGTATTAATTATTAATTTTTTAAATAATTTTTGTAATATCAAGGCTCCGATATTTAATTAAAATGTAACAATTCAGACCATCTGCGATTGAATATCACTTATATGATAATAAAACGGCCGAAAACAAAATACCAGACAATATTAATAACTGGTTAAAAAGAACAATAAAACTAACCGTATAAATAACTATAAATTCACAGTTAACAAATATGTAAAACAGATGCTATTTAATAGCTAACAAGGTGCATACAGGTGCATACAGAAAATTAATAAAATAACTACGGGAGAAAAAGTAATCCATTAGACAAGAAACAGGAGTATCCTAAGAAGTATACATCACACATTACAAATCCAAGACATAAAATAAAGATTAGAAGAAGATGGTCAGAAAATCAGAAATATTATGAACGTTCGACATCGTAGAGCTAAAGAGCCGCTACCTATTCTTTTGTGGACTTAGAACAAAGTGTAACAACAAAAAGATATATCACCTTCAGTTCTTACTTCATACAAAAATACAGGTTGAGTTTCCAAGTACAGCAAAAGACATTTTATAGTGCACAACATGCATTAAATCTAGAACACTCAAAGGCTGTAAATTAGAATCAAATGATTTTAAGCCTGCTGTCATCTGTCGTTAATAAAATAAAATTATAATGGGTAATACACTGCATACAATTGCTTGAACCGCGAAGGAGTTATTAAACCATAAAAATGAATTGATTGGATTTTTAAAAAATAGACCAGGAACGCCTACTTTGCCTGCCACGCTGTTATATATCAAATCACTTGCACGCCCAAGATGCATTTCCCAATACTTCTTACCTTAAGTGATAATGTTATTCAAAAACTACTGCCTTACAGACTCTAACTGGAAAAGCTTCAAAATTAGTCTTAACAACTCAATTCAACTTTCGGCCTTTTAAAGACAGAAGTACGGATAAACAGTAAATTAGAACTATTTGTCAAAAACATCCAGCAAGCACCGTGGGAAAATACCCCAAAGAAGAAACCTAGAAAGAAGGAAAGAGATTAGAGAACTAATCATCGAAAAAAGAATATCTGCAGATAGGACAGCTTCAAACAATGCTGTTCAGCAGTTGAACCGTGAAAAGCATAATATTAAAAATAAATCAGTTAAGCAATTTTGAGTAAATTTACTAACCACAACAAAATAGATTATTCTCTGTGAAAAGCCCACAAGAAATTAAAAAGTCCTATACTACAAAATCGATCAATTAGAAATGGTGGAAGTTGGATCTTTAGTTACTCACAAAAAGTAGATTTGCAGAACATTAGAGATAATTTTTTAACCAAACGATGGAGATGATCCCCACTATTGACCTGTACAAACACAAGACGATGTTTCTATCAGACCCACCTCTCCAAAAAAGTGTCTAATAAAGTTAAAGCTAACATTAAGTCGAAAAAAGCTTCAGGATTTAATCTAATTATCAGAAAATTTTTGCAGCAACTCCCAAGGAAAGTTATAGTAAAACTGATCAATATTATCAATGCATCACTTAGATCAAGATACGTTTTTAAAATATAGAAAATAGCAGAAAGCCTCCCTATGAAGTGACATCCTACATGCCAACCTCCTTGCTACGTGTTATCTCAAAACTCTATGAAAAGTTGCTTCTTAGGAGATTAAAACCAATTATAGAAGCAAAGAGATGGTTTCTTCTCATCAGTTTGGATTTAGAGAATTGGTCAGATACATAGAATAACTAATATAATTAAAAAATCGCAAGAAGAAAAGAAAAAATATTCTTCTGTTACGACAGTATTTTCAACACTTAAAATCCTATTTGACAGAAGGATGCTTTAGAATTAAGCAAGAAGAGGCTTACTCTAAAATAAAAAAATTAAAGCAGGAGTACCGCATTGAACCCAATACTCTATTGTAACACTAAAGACATCCCTAATCTCGAACAGGAAACAATAGCAACATTTGCAGATTATACATCTGTTTTAGCTATTGGAAAAGAACACGAAGAGGCTGCTGAAAAACTCCAAACCTTCATAGATAGAATTTATAACTGGACTAAAACTTGTATCAAATTAAATAAAAGCAAGTCGGTTCACATAAATTTCAGTAAAAACAACAATGTATACCTCTTAGAATAAACAATATACAAATTATATATGCTGAAACGGCTAAATCTGTGGGCATGAATCTTGACGCAAAAGCTATGCTGGAAATTCCAAGTAAAATAAAAGGAAGAGCTTCAAATGAAATATAAAAAAATGCTTTGGTTGCTTGGAAGAAATTCCAAATAAATTGCTACTATACAAGCAAATTTTGAAACCTGTGTGCACATATGGCATCCAATTATAGGGCTGTGCTAGTAAATACAACCCTCAGATAATTCAAGAATTCCAAAGTATTAAGAAACATTGCTGATGCACCTTAGTACATCCGTAACAGTGACGTACACCGAGATCTTGGAATAGACACAGTTGAGCAGAATATTATCAAATTTACGAAAAGCCATAAACAATGGCTCTTAAAGCACGTGAACATCGAAGTGAACCAGCTCTCGATAACACTAACATAGTAAAAAGGTTCAAAAGGACTAAACCGTTTAAGTTAGCTCAGTAAATACAGCAGTGTGAAGAAGAGTAAAGTGGGGCAGTGTACACAGTAATTTGAAGTGTAAGTATATTATCAGCCCTTAAGGAGTCCTAGAGAGTAAGGCCTTAGTTTGTTATTTAAGTTAAAATAAAATTACTTATTGGTATATAGACACCTTAGGAGTATTTTAATAAAAAAGTGACAATAGTTTGCTATATCTAAGAGGAAAACGCAAAGTTTGAGCAAGATGGAAGAGATAGCAAAAAATAGTTAGTAATACAATCTGTAATAGATTAACTGGAAAACTTAAAGCAATTCTCAAGAACACAAAAACTTTACCTTTCAAAACTTGCCGACCTAAGCGAAAAGACCTTAGGTTCACATACTACCAACTAGGAGAAAAGAGAATGTGTGGGCCAAATCAAATAAAGAAAAGGCTGATACATTTGCAAAATACATGTCAAATGTTTTCAAACCCGTCGATTTATCTCCAAACTGCAACAATCACAAAACCAAAGCATTTCTAGATGTGGCATCAGATCTCTTTTATACTCTATTGCTAAAATTAAAAAGTATGGTCGTATGGAATGTCTGGACCGCCTGTGACGTGATTGGTTGTTTGATAATGGAATGGTCCGGGTACTCCGGTAACTGGGATCAGATCCAGATCGCTCACCCACCAAAAAGGGCTAGCTCTTTTTTGTAACTCATAACTCATTTTCTGCTACATTTGTGCCTACTGGCTATATCAGTTAGACTATTACTGTCACCATTATAAAACTAATTGTAATGATCTGTTTAATTCAACAACGTTTTATTTAAATTTTATTTTTCTTTGACAATAGCGGCAATTTCCTTTTTTTTTGCTAAAATGGTACCAAATATCACTCGACAACGTACTAGTTCTCACCGACATTTTGTTCTAAAATAACAACAAAATATAAATAACGTAAATCGCTTAAATATTATATTATAGATGTTATAGATAAATATTACATACCAAGCTGTATAAAGGCGAAGACTGATAGATAGAATAAGCAAAGTCGCAAAAAACTGAGGAGTTGTCGGAATCAGAAACAAGTCGAGATCAAGTTTCGGGGTGAATCAGATCAGTGAGTCAATCGAGACGGAGAACCAAGACGCGCAGACCGACGAGAGCGAGTCGATGAGATCGAAGATTACCGCGCATTTTGATCACACAGCAAGCGAGAATCGAGTGAGAGTTGAAATTACCGCTCTTAGTGAGTCATATCACCACAAGAGACGGCTACCGTTTTGTGGGATTGCCCATCTCTAGACTGGATATTCGATTTCGACGGCAGCAAGCCGCACGTGGAATCCTTCAGACTGGGATATAGATTTTAACGAAATTTCAAAGCATTGAGGCAGCGTCGTTGGGAATAGGGATAGTTTTAACAATTCAAAGTACATGAAGAAAGTCCAAGAAGACTAAAAAGAACATGTCCAATTGGTTTATTATTGCAATAAAGCAAAGTATTTTATATAAAAATAATATCAATGGATGATTATCTCATTCAATGAAAGACCTTACAGTCGAATAACATTTATTTTTTGCAGATTTTCAACACTAACGCGTACCAATCGCTGGGGAAATATGTTTCTATGTTTGTAAGACATTTCAATTTGTCTTAGTATAGGCATTTTAAAAATGAAAATTTTATTAAATGGAGCTAAGGAAAAAGCATTTCGAAATAGACGTCCACCTGTACACCTCCTAGCATTAAACATGCTGGTAAACTGGAACGCAGCATAATAAATTCCACAGCAAATCCAAGGGGTAAACAAGGAACCCCAAGTGAAATTCATCATCAGCTTTCCAAGGGCCTGACAGAGTCGCACCGATATATTCCCAGCACGTCCAGCGTCTGCACCCGTATTTCATCCAGAAATATGCATTATCGGCGACTGATTTACGCGGGCCCCATTTTTTGGCCGGGGCGCGAGCTTCTCGCCAAATTTGACGGGACGTGACTCGTCGCAGGCCCCGTGCGAGCAGCTCGGCTCGCCAAACTATCCTTTGTGAGGATAACAAGGCCGCGAATGAAGAACTCAAATCGAATTCCACTTGTTCACAATTCCACGGCCGCCTCGGCCGAATCTACATACATTTGCGGAGGTGATAAGGTGCCGGACCGGCAGACCGAGCCTGCATTCTGCGTTTTATGAAGTTATGGCCCGCATACATTCGGGGGAGACCTACATTCGTTTCGAAATCCGCACACCCCGGATACTTTGTAGGATGCGTTATGGCGATATAAATCCCATGATATTTGCCTATAAAATTTATTGTGCACTTAAAAAGGTGATTTTCAACTTTACGACTAGTTTTACACGTTCGTTATAGATATTCGAGTTGTAAATAACTTTCATGTCAACAAATTTACGGCCACTTCGATAAACTATTGTTAGCAACAGAGCCGCGTAATTAACGCCGCGCCATTGGCGACCACATTCTTGCACATAGGCCGACAGCGCCGCAGTAAAATGGGTTGCATATAATTAGGGGCTGACGTCACGCCGCAATCGCCCATTGTGATTTCGGCGAGTCGTGCACCAAGCACGGCGTGTCGGCGGAAGCAAAGCGCAACGAGCTCGCTTAATATCGGAGTATCTCCTAGGCAGCCCCAGGATAAAAGGCAAAATAATCTGTCTCTAGTAGTCGGGGCCGCGGATGCCGTACGAGGCGCACCGGCACATATGTGTGTGGTTTAGCGTACTTTGCAAGCTTCGGTGATTAGTCTAGACTACCTGGAAAGTTTCGCGGTCAGAAGCAAGGAGCGAGGAATGGAAATGGCGCAATTCAAAATGAATCTGTCCGTTCCAGCTGTTCCCGCACTTGCGGAACTGTTAAACTGCGGCTCGCGAGGCCCAGGCATTTTACTTGCCCCCGTACGGCTATAGACAACAACCCGAAATCCAGTGGCGCAATAATTAAATCCGGGTTTTAAGAAAGCCCCGTTCGCCGAAGGTTTGCCGAGCCATATTAAGGGCCAGGACAAATTGCGCCTGCCGAATTAAAGTTGAGGGGCAACGGGACATTTTAGTTCTTTATGAATGGCTACACAAGAAACGAAGTATTAGAGCTAAACATGGCCGTGCTTGATTTTATAAACCTCAAGTGTAACTTTAAATTTTTTAATATTTTTATAAATTTTTCTTATTGTTACTTTAATTCAATTTTATTCTATTCAATTGTATATGAAAAAGAGTTTGACAATTATTCTTTTGACTACTTTTACGGCCTGCATTTATTAATTACAGCTTTATTACATAATTTTTACATTATCTAAATTAGAGAGATTAACTTTCGACACGCCTTCTTCCCTTTTCTTTAAATCTTTCTTCGCCGCTTTCCACCACTTTTTCCTTTGTCTTCCCCTTTTCCTTCGTCTTTCTGAAAGTCTCCACCGTAAATACTTGACTAGTCTATTGTGGTAATTTTTCTAGATGTCCTAGCCATTGAAGTCTTCGGGCTTTAATTGCCTTAATTATGCTTGGTCCGTTATGAAGTTCACATATTTGTTGGGTTGTATGTCTCCCCATATGTCAACTACCTTCTTTCCCCCATATATTCTTTGCAGCATTTTCCTTTCCTACACCTCTAAACTGCAATGGGCCTTCTTTGTCGTAGTCCACGTCTCATAACCGTATAACACTGTCAGCCTTAATTTTTTTTAATTATTATTATTAAGAGTGCATATTTACAATCTACTCTATGCAATCTAAGTGAGTAATAAGCAAATTGTATGATAAAGTAGAAGACTTGAGGGAGGTCCATCCATTGATGGAGGGTACGCTTGGTTGGGTTGATGTGCGAGGTCATGGGGCCATTGGCGATGCAGTCTTCTCGTCACAACTAGTTCTTAGGATAGCTGATAAACAAGTTCGTTTTCGTGTCTCACGAGTGTGTTGGTAGGCAGTTGCTAGTCTATGGATTTCGCTGGAGACATATGCGATCCCTAGGTCTTTGTGGGGGGTCTGGTTGGTAACGCACCAAGGGGCATTTGACATCAGACGGAGGGTCTTGGACTGGAAACGCTGCAAGATTTTAGAATTTGACGGCTTGGTGCAACCCCATAGTTGGATGCCTTTTTGGATATCAAACAGGCATTTGGGATTATCATACAAAATTAAGACAGTCTTTTCCAGCCAAATTTTCCTATTACTGAAATCCTGCCTAAGCGACAGAACCTTTCAAGCTAGAATTAACAATTCATTCTCAAACTATCAACCCATATCTGCTGGTGTACCACAATAAAGTGTTCTGGGTCCTCTATTATATCTGGTGTACACTTCAGACGCTCATACTACAGTCAAAACAGAGATCGCCACCTTTGTCGATGACACAGCTGTGCTACCTATTAACAATTCATCTCTTATGGCATTTGAAAACTTTCAGAACAACCTTAACCTCTCCTCCAGGAATGGTACAGCAAGTGGAGAATTTCTGTCAACAACAATAAATCCACCCACATCACCTTTACAAACAAGCTAAGTACATGTCCACCAGTCACCATTAACAATACAGTTATACCAGTCAAACCAGAAGTCAAATATTTAGGAATTTATCTTGACCAGAAACTCACATGGAAGACTCACACAAAGGCAAAAAGAAAACATCACGACATCAAAGTAAAAGAAATGAACTGGCTTCTTGAAAGGCGTTCGCAGTTGTCCCTCAAAAACAAAGTTCTCCTCTGCAAAGCCTCTCCTGAAGCCAATTTGGACCTACGGCCTTAAAATTGTTTTTAAAAAATCGGAGGTTTGTGGTTCGTAAGATGTTTTTTGATCGTACCAGTCGATTTAAACTTTTTGCACATCTGTTTCCTTTAGTTATTCTTAAATCTATTTTCTTTCTTTCCTACATTTGTTGTTTGTTAATACTCCCAAGTACACGTATTCTTCTATCTCTTCGAATTTCAGTACCTCCTTTTCTCCAATTTGCACACTCAATTTTCTTCGGTTATTTGCCCCTCGTTTGTGCTTAAGTTCCATATATTTAGTTTTACTATAATTTATTTGTAATCCTATTTGTTTTACAGCCTTAATCAGATTTCCTGCTACTTTTTCTAATTCTCTCCCGCTTCTTGTTAGTAGCAGTTGTAGAGTACTCGAAGCATTGATGACGCTTTTCCTGAATGTTACTTCTAATGCTGCGTTAAATAAGTGAGTAGACAACGGATTACCCTTCGTCGCACCCGTTTCTACTTTAAAACTCCCTGTTATATCTCAGTTTGCCTTCACTGCACATCTGATGTTTTGTAGTGTCATTTTTACTAAGCTTATTTTTTATTTTAACGGTTTTTACTACTTCCAGTGCTTCAAAAAACTTCACCTTAATAAGAAAATCATAAGCGGATTTGGAGTCTATAAACAACATTTGGGTCGGGATCTCATATTCGTAAGCGCCTATTAAAATTTGTTTCAGTCTGAAGATTTGGTCACTTGTAGATCTATTCTTACGAAATCCTGTTTGGTATTCTTCCAATGCTGCTTACATACATATTTCCAGTCTTCTTTGTATCGCTGTCGCGAAGACTTTGTATGTTGTGTCTAGTAATGCAATTCCCCTATAGTTGTTGCATTCAACCCCTGTCTCGTTTTTTTAATACTGAAACTAGTACTAGTTTCGGCCACTGCTGCGGCATTTTTTTTGTATTTTATATATTTTTTATTAATTTGTACACTTTATGAACCACAATTTCTTCCCAGTATTTCAAGTTTTTGGCTGGTATTCCATTTTCCCATGGGTTTTTGTTGTTTTTTATTTTATTTATTATTTCTTCCCCGGCCCTCTAATGTTTTCTTTCTGTGTTCCTATTTGTGGTTTTTGTTCCTTCATTCCATTTTTTCTTCTTGCATTCTTTTATTTGGGTTTAACACGTTTTCAATATTTCCATCTTTTTTAATTTCTTGTGGATTACCTAACAATGTCCCAATGTTAATATGTCTAATATGTAAAATATAAATAACTAAATATAATGTAAAAATGTAAATGTAAAATATATACTCCAACACCTACGGTACACTTTTAAGGAAACAGATCAATTGAATATTACTTTTTACGTTTTTACGAATGCGAAAAATTCTATAAAGATTGCGTTAAAATTTAAAGGCCAAAAAATAAGGAACAGTACCACCATCATGTCTTTTTATAGAGTTGCCAACTCTACATCTATTTATCGCATGCCTTTTACCTTATTGGAGTAGCAGGCGGGTAAATAGCCGTGCTCTGTAGCGATAATGGAAACCAAGTTAAGTCCCGTAGCGGGCAAACGCTAGGGCCCAAATCGTCCTTAAACAGCCAGCGCGAAAGCGAATGGGGCCGGCGTCCGACACCAAAACCAACGGGTAAATTACTGAATAGCTCGCCTGTACTGGCTTCGGGTAGTCTTCCTGGTAGCCACCTACGTCCAATTCGCTTCACACCTGGCTTTGCGGGAAAATTATGATGCATTCCAGTTCACAACAGTAATTGTCGGAATGTTTTTTCAAAGTGCGGCCGATGGCGCATGCAGGATTCACAACAGCAATTGTCAAAATGCGTTTCAAAAGTGTGGCCGATGGCGCATGCAGGCTCGCTCGAGCGAAAAAGGCCCATCTGCCGTTTTGGTTTGCGATAGTAAAACGCCTGCCGGCAGATATCAAAGGCCACCCACATCTCAGACAAACACAGACGGTTTAAGGGCGAAAGGCCGCCACACCACTTATGCTTTTTATTTGTTTAGATTGCCTTTTATGTTTGATTGTCACTAACACTGTCGCTTAATATTTTCACACACAATTTCTTCTATTTCTTGTCATCGGTAGCTGTTGTTTTGATTTCATTTCATTATAGTTCCTTATTGATAAATTTGATTTGCATCTTCTTTTTCTATGTATCTTTTAGACTTCCTCTCTTTCACTTTTCTTTAACATTATATTCTAGTGCTTGCTTTGTTATGTCCATGTTTGGTTTTCTCACCATATTACTAATCAAATTCTAATTTTATTGTTGTGTTCTTTTCCATAGTTCTTCTTCATGAAAGTATTTTATTATATTAAAATTCAGTTATACACTGAAGAACTGTACTTTCCGTAATGTTGTTTAATCCTTTATAAGCATTTGTTGGGTCGAAAACCAGAATAAAAAAATATAAAGCGTCCTTCAAATGTCACTCAATCCTTTGAATCTTTCTTTCTGTTCCTGTCTTTTCTTTTAGATGTTTGTTTATATTTAAAAAAACCTGTGCACCGCCTGGAGCTCCGACTTTTGGGCTCGCCAGTTTATGATCATACCTTGTGTCCTTTATTCGGTTTTTTACCTCTCGTTTTGAATTTTTGCATTCTATGGCTTAGTAGTAGGCCTTGCTCCTTAGAAACTCGTTCAGCTTTTTCACTTTACATTGGGAAACGCTATCAATGCGTAATATCGCAAAAACATTAAGAGTTTGTGCTACGAAAGCGAACCTTACATTACAACTCTACAGACAAAGAGAAAATCTTAGGGATCGCCATTGCCTTGGTCCCTCACAAGTAACATCCGATGCAAAAGGTTAGTTAATCAGACTGATAAGCAAGCAAAATAGAAGATTTAACCAGGGACGTAATAAAACATCAATCATCACAATAAAGCTGCGTTTTCAGGGGGGTCGTGTTGCGATCAAAAACCCGTTGTTACAGCGTGGTAATAAATGGTCAACATTTCTGGCAAGTACTTTTACAGAAAACATTTCTTAACTTTAAACTTGAACGCACTCATACTATAGATGTCACTTCTCCTGTGATAACAGCTACTATTTTAAATGCTTCCAAGGTTTAGCGTCGATATATACATGTTAACAAGCTTGATGAATCTCAGAAATAAAATTATTTATTTTATTGTAACTTGTGTAAGGCTCCTTTGAGGGATATTACTCCCTATAGATCAATGATCCTCTAGGCAAAAGGTCAAACAGCCAGTGTTACATACAAGAAGGTATAAGGAAATGAACCACGTACGAAACACGAGCACTTTGTTAATAAAGTATAAGCAAACAGCAAGCACCTGATTTGCTATTACAAATTTTATTACAAATGAGGAACGCCTGATTGGCCAAGCAGTTAAGGAACTCGACTGCGGTGTGGAAGGATCCGCGTTTAATCTTGGACTTGAGTGTCTAATGGATGGTTTACTCAGAGTTACTAAAAATAATTGAGCAGTTGCATTTATTTCAAAAAAAAAGGATATTAAGGTGGTCGTCTATGGCGCGGTACTTATTACAGAAGAGAAGTGACTTATACCACAGGATGTGCAAGCCTTGCTCTAGGGTGTACACCGAAACTGCAAAAAGATGTCTGCAGAAAGGAGTTCTGTAATAGACCTTGTAATGGATGAGCTGTTAAAAACACTTTAAGGGAACGAATATAGAGCAATTAGATACTCAGATGTCTTGGTCGTATTATTCCGGGGAAGATTTAATAACACAGTTAAGGAATGTATGCAAAAGATCCAAACCTCTTTACAACTTAGACTAAACGGAAGTCCCTCAAAATCTACCATAGTAACATTTACGCTGCAAGATGTAGAAATAAAATTATCAGTTGGGTAAAGTGTCTTCAATTAGTTTAATCTTAAAACTAGACTCAACACTTTCAAAACATCAAACAAAAATCTGGTGTGAACATCACACGACTTTCCTTATCCTATTATTTGGGTAATTCTGGCAAAAATCCTGGGCTTCAACTTTTTTTGTTCCTATTTTACCACCTTTTACTTTAAATTCATATTTATCTCGTGATAGCAAATCATTTTTATTCTCATGAATTTTTTGTATCTTCAACCGTTTAGATTCGCGACCGATTTTGCGACCTTGCGACCAAATGGCTCGGCCGATCTTTACCACTGCGTCCCCTACCTACAAGCAACTTACATACTAAATTTCAAGTCTCTAGCTCTTACGGTTCTCGAGATATCCTCTTTACTTACAGACCGATAGACACACACGAACCAATGGTCCAAACCAACTTTTTCGGTACCCTGATGCTATAATTCGCCCAGAAATGTGAAAAACTGGGTAGGTCAAATTTCCGCCGATTACATAGGATTATAGGATAAGGAAAGTAAAAAACGGGAGCAACATTAGTCTTAGTCAGACGAACTTATGGAAAAACATGGAGTCTAAAACTAAAAGTGATGTATAGAATCATCGTGGTCAAACCCACGGTGACATATGCAGCGTTACTATGGTAGATAAAGATGGTGCAAAAAAGACACAAAAACTTACTTGACTAGGAGTAACGGGCGTCATAGGGACAACACTAATAGTGGCAATAGAAACTCTGCTAGACTTTCTTCCTTTTTATTTTGAAATAATTAAAGAGGTAGGAGTGTCTCTTAATAGACTGCGCAACGCATCCACACGCAAAGGTTGTGTAAAAACAGGTCATCTGAAAACTGCACATATAGATGGAGGCATATTGGATACGAGAATAGACTATCTGACCCCAAAACCTGCATTTAATATAAATTTCCAGGTTAATATTATGGATCGAAACGAATATATAAACGAAATAGGCAACAGGAACATGCCCGGAAAAATTGTATCAAAAACCGGGTCTGAAACGAAAGCAGGCATATTCACTGGGAAAATATACATCCGTTTTTCAAACGGAGATATTTGCTATACTGCAGTGCGCCAGACAAAATAATATGAGGGCTTATAGTAATCGACGAATTAACATATTTACAAATAATCACGTATCCCTAAATATATTAAAAAAACCGAGGGTAACATCCAGGCTGATATGGAAATGCTACAAAGAACACAGTGGTTTGACAAACCACAACAAGTTAACCCTACTTGGGGACCCATAACACGGCGGAATTGCAGGCAATGAAAAAGCTATCAATGAGCTAACACGAAAAGGATCACTAACTGCATATATAGCTCACAAACCGGTTCTGGGGTTACCTAAAGGTATAATATAAAATTGGATAAGAGAATGGGCTAAAAACAATATAAAAGATACTAGAAAATGTACAGAGGTGAAGGTATGGAAAAACCTCTATAAAAGTATCATCTCATAAACGAACTGAAGAACTGTTAGTAACAGGAATCATGTAATAAGTATCATCTCATAAACGAACTGAAGAACTGTTAGTACAAAGCAGGAACTCTACAATGAAGTCATATGCATCTTGTGCGAATGTAAGGCTTTAGTTTACAAGAGGCAAGCTATTAATGAAAAACCAATAATGGATCCAGAAGAACACAGCACTTATATGGTAAGGGAGTTGTACAAAGGACAAGAATAATGTGAAAATGCTATAACTGAAATGAGAGAAATATTGGAGCTTAAAACTAATTTTAAAGGATCCTCATCAGATAGCGTTATAAGTATTTTTTTGCCATCAGTACATACTGCAATCAACTTCATGGCAAATTACCATCGTTAGGTTTGAATTTTGAGTGTGTGTAATTTTAGTGTAAACCACATAATTTTTTTGAACTTTTAATATGCTGAGTTTCGTGACAACAAAACCGTTTTTTGTTTTCATTCCGAAACCTAAGGTAAACATGCTTCATAGCTTTTAACTTGTTAGTATTGTTTTATATGATTTACAAGTGGTGATTTTAACACGGAAGTTAAGGAGCGCCCGGGCCAGCCAAAAAGTTTGCAGATGCAGAATTGGAAGCATTATTAAATGACGATTTATGTCAAACGCTTGAAGAACTGGCGGATCTTTTAGAAGGTTAATTTAGCAACCGTCGCTAAACGTTTGAAGTAAATGGGAATGATTAAGAAGCGAGGAAATTGGGTGCTGAGAGACGTCGAAAGACGTTTTTCTTCCTGAGAACTGCTTCAAAGATACGAAAGGAAAGGGTTTTTGCATCGTATCGTCACTAGTGGCAAAAATGGATTTATTACGAGATCCTTAATTGCAGAAAAGTCAGATGTATGTTCGACCAAGCACTACCACCGACCACAACATTGACGCCAAAGCGAAACATCCATGGTTTGAAGAGAATGCTCTGAATTTGGTGGGATCAGAAGGGTGTAGTATTTTATGAGCAGCCGAAACTATGCGACTATTGCTGGAAATTTCCTATAAAAAATACGGTGTTAATATAGAAATTGATAATTAAAATTAAAAAATTTATGTGAAAGGTAGCCATACACGAGTTTATATAATAAAAATTGAAAATAAAAAATAAAAAAATAAACAAAATATATAATTATTTTATTTAATGAAGTAGCTGAAAGGTGTTAAAATGGAAATCAAAACAATTAAATACCGCAATTTTGAAGGAACCACGCAATTAAATTTTTATTTCACGCCTAAGTATATTGTTAACTGAAAAGCAGCAACGTGTCGAAAGTGGAATGACCAAGAGCACCGTTCGGGCTCGAAATTAATTTGTCCAAGAGAATATCACAGCAGGCCGCCGCCTCTAATTGGTAATTCCTAATCTCCGCGGTGTAATTTCTCAAGCCATGCATTATGAAGGAGGACAGCGGCTATTAAATAATAAACAATTTAATCATAATCGCAATCCGATATGACACAGGTGCGGGCAGCGGCCGCAACAAGGCGGAGGGCAGGCTATAATACAGCCATTATCTTAAGAGGTTCGCACAACTTGGGGCCGAGGTACAAAACTACGCTGCCCGGCGGATGCGAGCCTGCCCGCTCGCAGCCGCCTCCGGCCCGCTGCCCCGTCTGCCTCCGGCGCGCAGCGCGCCGGCGGTGCGAGAGAGGCGGCGCTAGCGGCGGCGCCGCGCCGCGGCAAAAATGGGACCGCATGCGATCACTTTGCGGACGCGCAAGACCATTAACGTTGGGTCGACACAAACAGCTCTTGGAGTGACCAACGGCCCAAGTTTACAACAACAAAGAGTTAATGCCGTCTCCCATAATGCGCCCTTATTGAAATGTGCAGGCGGGAGGCCGACGCACGCCGCCGCCGCCGCTCTTGTGCCGGAATCGGGCGGCGATCTGCAAATTGGCGCTGGCAGGAAGGGCGAACTTTGGCTGATGTTGTGCACCTTGCTGACCCAGTACGCTTCTGTTATGTTTAGCAGATAATTATAGAACATCCAAGAAAGTACATACTTGATTAGAAAACTAGACTTCTTCTTGAATAGTAAAGAGACTATTAAATATATTAGATTCTCTAACTTTTTCTGTACTTAAGCTTCAATTCTAGTAAGTATTCGATTCCCCTACTAAACCCCTCTTTCAAGATACTCTCGATATTAATAAAGAAAGGCTAAAAGGTATGACAAGAGGTATAATAGAACAATATTAATATGGTTTGCACAAAGGAAATATCAACAATCGACGCAGTATATGTATCGAAGTAAATAATAGATAAGACGCTCGAGCATAAAATAGAGCTACTGTTTATAGATTTTGAACAGGCTTTTGACATTAATGAAAGATATGAAAATAGCGGCAAAATTAAGAAAATAAAGATGACACTGAAATCAATATAAGAATTTATTAAGGGAATTTAGAATAGATAAAGAAGTTAAACAAGGCAATTCACTATGGACAACACTACTGAAACATATTAGCAAAAAAATTGAAAGAATAAAAGTTGTAATAATTTTAAAAAGAAGAGAAAAACAACTATAAAAGCAACATTAGGTCTAATCAAAATATCTGAAAACAAATAGAAAACTAGAATCAACCAAGAGTTAGTACAAGCAATAGCAGAAAATTTTGTTAAAAAATAAAGCAACAGAGAATAAAATGGAGCTGGAAAAGAATAGACCAAAGTATAGATGGCCAAATAAAACGAAAATGGCCAAAAAAAATACAGGAATTTTAAACATAGAAGATGGATAAAGACAAAATGGGGACTGATCCAACCCAACAGTTGGCGTAGAGAGCTAGCAAAACAAGCAGCGTAACACTTACATGGGGTGTTAAGCTATGTATACATATATACCCACAATTGTAAACAAGCCGCAGTGGTAGCAACTGAGAGACCTTGAGAGAGTAAAGCTACAATATTCACCTTCGCTCGTGCTTGGGTTAGAACCTGTTCAATCCTGTTTTTAAGTTGCTAGAATGATGAGAGAAGAAAAGGTACTGCAGAGCGTGGAACAACGCATTATAGTCAAATTCCTCGTTAAAGAAAACGCCCCGTTTACTGAAATTTACAGCAGACTTCAACAACAACAAAAAATTGATCGTGCAGACGCGGTTATTCGTGTGAGAGACGCACCATTATTAAGGAACTTGGAGCAATGCTGTCCATCAGTGTTGGTAGTGTAGAAGACATCGTGTAAAACCATCTGCACTATTGTAAGGTAGGTACCCACTATGCACGGTGGGTACAACGCATTTTAATGGATATAAATAAAATGGTACGAACCCAAGCTGCCAGTCGTTTCCTACAGCAGTTTGAAGATAAAGATGTTGCATTTTTGAAGTATGTAGTGACCACCGATAAAACCTGGGTGTACTGCGTAATTCCCGAGTCCCAACTGTCATCACGCGAGTAGCGGTAAACCAGTTCTCCCAAACCCAAGAGAGCGCGGAGGAACTGTTCGGCACAAAAAGTGATGGCAACGTTCTTCTAGAACTGGCAGGGGGTTATCCATTGCTGACGGATGCCAAAACAGTCGATGCATCCTATTACTCGAATCAAATAGCCTTTTTTCAAAACAATGCATGCTCCATATGGTCAAAACAACAATGAGAACCCCCCGAAAATTAAAATGAAACCTTTTGCCACATCCACCGCATGTGATGTTCGGAAGGCTCAAATCAGACTTGCAAGGCAATGACGCCGTCATCCAGACTATTCGAGACCCAAACCAAAACCCTTTTTTGGAAAGGGCGGCAAGATGCTTCCGTAACATTGGAAAAATGTGTTGACCTCGAAAGGGAGTACGTTGAAGACTGACATGTTTGGTAGTTTTGTATTTGAACTACTTTGTGCTTACCTCACTAGGCAGGTATGTTTAATGATACCGTATGGTAGAGGTTCTGAAGCCGAAATCTTCAAGAATTATTTTTTGTACATTTTAATATTATCTTTTGTAATCATTTTATTTGGCTTTTCGCCTATAAGGAGAATCATAACCAAGGATGACAGTTCTCAAATTTCTTTCCTCCCCTGCAACGTTAGTTAACTATGACCAACTAAAGTTGGCTAACAAGCTCTTAGACACATTAATGGATTTTCACAAAAGAGTATCATTTAAAGATGCACCTTAGAGATGTCCAAGGTCTCAGGGCAAGTATTAAAAATTTATCTTTGATCCCACCAATACTAAAAACAGGTTTATTGAATTCCGTACGCGTAGAAGGAAAAGAAGCAAGAGAAGCTAAAAACTTATTTTTCCGTGACAACCATACTGTCACCTTTTTCTAGTTTTTCTATTTTTATCATTATCTTCGCTCTTCCCTTCATGTTGGTGCAGCTAACTCTTCATTTCCTTTCTTCTATACTAAGCTTTGTAGTTAAACAATTGTAACTAAAGTTGGACTTGTCTTCTTTGGAAAAATTGTTTTGGTTTAAATAAATACTGTTATATCATTTATTTTTTTCTTTATTTGCTCGTTTGGTTTGCTTCCTTTTTTTGTATAACTTTTTAATGTTTCAATTTTGTAAACACAAAATCTGCCTAAAATGTAATTTGACCAACTAATTTCATTTATTTATTTTTTTGTTTTTTGAAGGACGTGTCACTGACATAAGTTGCTTACTTATATCATCATCTGTATGATGACTAGGCAGAACGATATTGACGCCTCTGATTATTTTTGTTACTTTATGTTTACCAAAGTAGGCTTTTAGCTAAACTTTAAAATCTTTTTAGTCTTCTTTCTATATCTGACTCAACTATTTCATTTGAATTGTACGGAAATTTTAATTTTTATTGTCGTTATTTTGGTCTGTGTATGTTGTTTTAAATTCTAAACTAAAAACCAAATCATCCAAACTTTACAATAGAAAATAAACAACTGTAACAAGTAAAGAAATACAAATATCTATGTTGCTTATTAAGAGTGAGGCAAGAACTGTTTTTGTAAAAAAAAAAACTTACTGGTTGCAGAGATTTTGACTTACAAATACGCATGCGCAATAAACAAGAAACGCGTTGGAAAATGTGGATATATCCAAAACTGAAGAAGTATTTGGGACATGTAATAAAAAATGAAAAATCCCAGATACTACAACTGATTATTCAAGGCAAAATTGATGGGAAAAGAAGTGCTGGTAGACGATGAACAACTTGACTAAATAACTTACGCCAGTGGTATGGTAAAGTACAAAATACCTGTTTCAATCAGCAGCATCCAAATTGAAATAGCATTGATGATTGCCAACTTTCGGTACGACAAGGCAACAATAAGAAGAAAAATTCTAAACTCTAAATATATCGTTCTAAATTATGTAAAAATATTTTATCCAAACAATCACTGCCCAGATGCTCACAAATCAAAACGGTGCCGCCATATGTAAAGTGTTAGTTTATCGTTTATTCTTCAGATAGATAATCATGGCACACAAAATCCCTAGCTTTAAAAACTACTATCAATATTGTTTTTTTTTCAAAGTTGCCATTTCACTTTTTTGGCAGCTGGTGAACCATGACCTCGCCACTCAGTACCTTAGTGCTTTATTTAAGAATCATATTGGCAGCAGAAACTCATCTGCGCCTATAATGTTTAACATAAATGTTGGATAAATTCTAGCTTGGTTTGTTTGGAATCTGCATTGATTACGTCACTTGTGTAACTCCCAATTAAATTCCGCAACAAGTCGAACAACAAGTTGTAAGCACAGCCTAGTCACTCAGTGAGTTTCCATAGAAACGCTACCAAGGCCAAATTTTGTTTTAAACCGCAAAAATTATAAAACTACACCAAATGTTAAAAAGGATTTTTAGTGATAAAAGCTGCAGATCAGAATTTCAAGAAAATAAGTGTTCTAGCCGCTCTCTGATTGTTTTCCTAAACCAAAACTGTAGAAATTGAGAAGATCGCAAGAAAGATATTTTACGAAAATGCCTTAGTTGGCAATAAACGGTACGTACTTCTAGGATGTGTTTCGTGTGCTTCTATATAAAAAACCATAAAGTTCTGGTGAGCAAACTGAAATATTGATGGATGGTATTATGGACTGCTTTTGTCTAAGTTCTCTAACCAAAATCCACTACAACTGTGAGTTCTTACTGATACCTACACTTACCTTTTTGCAACAGAGTATTTGCAGGAATGCGGCCTACCTCTTGTTCTTCATTATATATGCCTCGGAAAAAGCTAGAATGATTATTAACTTTCGACAGCGGAATGCTATAGGCGAAAGTTAATGGGATTATCATCCTGTCTGTCTGTCTGTGTGTCTGTCTGGAGACACGATAACTTCCATTATAATCATCGGATTCACTTCAAACTTGACATATATATACCTTAGGTCAATACCTTCTTCGCTATTAAATTTCAGCCAAATCGGCCAAAGGTCAAGGGGTCAACGGTGAGGTCAAACTTTTTTCCATCACACAACATGTCACTTAATTTTTGAAATCAGTCAATGGTCACGAGATCACGACAAGGTCAACAGGATTTTTCAGGATTCGACAGGGTTTTTAATACCTCATTCGAAAGAAGACGTCATAATCAACATTATTCCGCAATTAATTTCTTTAATTCAGTCAAAGGTCATGAAGTCACGACTTGGTCATCATGATTTTTCAAGATAAGAAAGAGCTTATGATATCTCAGTCAAAAGTAAACGTCAAAAACAACATTATTCTGCTATTATTTTTTAAATTGCTCAATGGTCATGACATCACGACAAGGTCAACATTTTTTCTTCATAATTTGACATAGCTTGATACTTCATTTGAAAGCAGACTCCACAAGTAACATTGGTTACATTCGCTTTAGTGCCTTCAAGCAGAGCAGACGTGCGTGCCGAGCTATACCTGTGATATCGCAGCAGCGGAGCCGCAGCCTCGCTTAAGGTCAGGCGAATTTATTTATTAATAATTTAATTTTTGCTATTTTAAGATAAGCCTGAATAAAACCGACAAATTTATTTACTATTAATTCCACGCTTGAATTTCAACGAGTAAAGTCGTATATGGGCTGCTCTTTGAGATAAATAAGTGCAACAGATAAATAGTAAGGTCAACTCCACAAATTTATTTTAAAAACCATTTATCTATAGCTTATCGTGTTTATAACTTAAAGTTACACAAAATAATTTCCAAACAACATACAAGCAGCAAGTAAATTATATTTACTTAGCAATGTATCAGCCACCGAACTACGTGCAATATACACCTCCACATACAATTTTAGACCCTCATGAACACCCACTTCCACCCATTTCAAATACACAAATGCCAACAAATTCTACCTTTTCTCAACCACTTCCCATACAAGTACCGGCACAAAATACAACCTTATCCAGCAGTCAACCAATAAACAACAATTTTCCAAACCTCAATATAGTGCAGCCGCAAATTGCACAGTATTCTCAGTCACAAGATACCACAGACTCATGGCAATTTCCACCAAAAACGAAGTAGATCTCTGAGGATCGAGATGCTTCTTCTTCAAAGGATTATTGACTCGGTCTTTGTAATAGATTTGCCCCGCTTGCAGATGAAAACGTGAACCGAAATGCACAAATCACTGAACCCCAAGCACCTCCGATCTTCATCTCGGGCGTTGAAAATATTCAGCCGTTAATTACCTTACTCCATGAACTGGCAAAAGATAAATACACGTTAAAGACGCTATATAATAATCAAGTTAAGGTACGGCCCTCTGAAAGTGCGATATATACTGTGCTAGTAAAAGAACTTGCAGCTACTAACACCGAATTTCACACATATAAGTCTAGACAAGAAAGAACATTTCGTGTAGTGCTGTAGATTTTGCACCCGACCGCTAGAGTACGAGACTTTAAAACAAGTTTGCAAGTGAAAGGACACGAAATAACAAACGTTTGGAATGTGAAGCAAAAAGGCTCAACAATTCCATTACCGCTGCATTTCTTAGACCTACTACCTAAAGATAATATCAAGGACATTTACAAAATAGATTTTCTACTGAACACCAAAGTTCAGTTTGAAGCACCGCATGCCAAACGTGAAAATCCACAATGTCTGCGTTGTTAAAAATTTGGACATACAAAAAATTATTGTCAAAATAAACCAAGTTGTGTTAAATTTGCTTCAAACCACTTAACTAGCGATTGTCTTAGAAAGGTTAAAGATAACAATGTCAAGTGCGTAAATTGCAATGAAAACCACCCGGCAAACTATAGAGGTTGTATAGTTCACAAACAAATCCAACAAAAATTGTACCCACCACCACGACCACGCCATATTGAGCAGAGAACTGTTCAACCGGGCATTACGTTTGCCCAAATAACTCAAGAACGTATCAGAACTCCACAAAATCAGCCAGAAGTACAATCACCAAAAAAACGAAATAGACGATTTAAAGCAAATGATGAAAACCCTCATGGATCAAATGAGTACACTTATAAATCTCATGTCAATGATCGCTAATAAAAACAAATAATGCAACAACAGTTAAAAATAGCACTCTGGAACGCCAACGGCCCGTGCCAGCATACACAGGAAATCAAATTATTTATACAAACCACTAACTTAGACATCTGCTCATCTCTGAAACTCACTTTACCAATAGAAGTCACATAAAAATACCAAATTATAACATATATAAAACAAACCACTCAGATGAAACGGCACATGAAGGATCAGCAGTTATAATTAGGAAAAATCTAAAACACTACGAACGAGCTGAATACAGACGCAACAATATCCAAGCCACCAACATCAGTCTACTAGATACCCTAGGAGAACTAATAATATCTGCTATATATTGCCATCCAAGGCATAACAACAAATATGAGCATTACCTCGAAAATTTTCGGACCTTGGGAAATCGATTTCTGGTCGGAGGAGACTTTAATGCGAAAAACACAATATAGGGATCCAGGCTCACAACTACCAAAGGGCGAGAACTATTCAAAGTTATGTCCGCTTATAATATGACTTATCTATCAACATTTCAGCCAACATACTGGCCATCCAACCCCCATAAGTTACCCGATCTTGTCGACTTATGCCTAATTAAAGGTCTTAACTCCAAAAAATTTGAAGTCAAGTCCTGCTTAGATTTAACGTCGGACCACACTCCAGTCCTAGTAAACATGAATACACAAATATTGGGCAAACTGAAGAAACCATCTTTTTGTAGCAAACGGACAGACTGGGATTATTTCAAAGAAAAACTGGGCGAACAAATAACTCTTGAACTGCCTTTGAAAACTCACCTCGACATAGAAAAAGCTGTGGCAGACATCACACAAGCAATACAAAGTGCAGCGTAGCAAACGACCCTAGACATAAACGAAGAACGAATTCGAGAAGAACCCCCAGTACTATTACAGCAAAAAATCTCCGAGAAACGAAAAGCTCGTAAACAATGGCAGATTACGAGAGCCCCGGAAGATATAGACAACAGTATAATACCCTAGCAAAAGACCTCAAAAAACTACTGTGTATGATACGCAATGATTTCATACAAAATTATCTTAAAGAACTAACACCAACAAACGCAACCGATTACTCTTTGTGGCGACTCACTCGTAAACTAAAGTACCAACAACATCTTCTACCTCCAATACGAACCAATCAAAACACATGGGCAAGAACGGATCAGGAAAAAGCCACTGCTTTTGCCGAACACCTTGCCTCAGTTTTTCAACCATATCCATCTCAGTTAACTGCTGTTGAAGAAAATGAATTACTGAACCAGTTCGATGCTCCCTTTCAGATGGCTCTGCCTGTTTCTAAAGTTTCATATAGTGAGGCTGAAGCAATCATACACCACGAGGTTAGCACTAAAAAGACACCCGGGTATGATCTCATTACTGGTGAAATTATTAAAAAGCTATCCGAAAAATGTATTAAAGTATTGGTACAAATATTTAATGCTGTTCTCAGACTTGAGTACTTCACATGCCATTGAAAATCAGCTCAAGTCTTAATGATCCTTAAACCTGACAAAAATTCAAATGAAGCGACGTCCTACCGACCAATAAGTCTTCTTCCAGTCCTCTCCAAAGTACTCGAAAAACTCATACTTAAACGACTGACTGACATCATAGAAGAACATGAACTTTACCCCACACCAGTTTGGTTTTAGAGCACAACACGGAACTACAGAACAAGTCCATCGAATAACTAGGCAAATCTGTACTGATATGGAAGACCGCCGGTACTACTCGGCAGCCTTTGCTGATATAAGCCAGGCATTTGATAAAATTTGGCACCTCGGACTGAAATACAAACTTAAACTCTTGCTCCCACATCCGTACTACTCACTCCTAGCATCCTACCTTTCCGACAGAACATTTCAAGCAAAGTATCAAGAAGCCTACACGGATCTCTAGCCTGTGCAATCCGGAGTTCCTCAAGGAAGTATTTTAGGACCCACACTTTACTCACTGTACACAGCAGACCTACCTCAAACAAATTATACAATCACAGCTACATATGCAGATGACACGACTCTTTTAGAATCACATCAGGACCCTATTTCTGCATCTATAAATCTGCAAAGCCATCTGAATCTATTTGAAAACTGGCTAAAAAATGGAGAATGGGAGCTAATGCAACTAAATATACTCATATCACCTTCACCCTTCGCAAAGAAACCTGCCCTGCAGTTACACTTAATGGAACTCGAATACCCCAAAATTATGTAGTCAAATACCTCGGACTACATTTAGATCGAAGATTAACTTGGCGTACTCACATTTTAACTAAGAGAAAACAACTGGGTTCTAAATTTCATCAAATGTACTGGATGCTTGGAAGGACATCGAACTTATCCATAGAAAATAAACTCTTATTGTACAAAATTATCCTAAAACCTATTTGGACATACGGGATCCCTATTTGGGGCTCCGCCTGCACCTCAAATACAGAGATTCTCCAGCGCTTCCAAAATAAAGTCCTTAGATCTATTGTCAACGCCCCATGGTACGTGCCTAATGCCTTACTCCATGCTGACTTAAAACTGCCTACAGTTCGTGAAGAAATCACTCGATTCAGCACTAATTATAGAAAGAAGCTGACCTTTCACCCCAATGAGCCGAAAAACAACCTGTTGCAAGAAGAAGACGGGCCAAGACGACTTAAACGATTCAAACCTTCTGATCTTCCCACCAGATTTTAGTCACTTGCCTAGAACTAAATTGCCATATCTCTAAAATACTACAGAGGATGCCCACTGGAACATTACTCTACATGACATGTTATTCCTAGAATAGTCTTAGATTAAGCACACATCAATTGTATTTATAATCTCCACCGAGACTGATTGTACAAATAAATGGGGAAATAAAAAAAAACATTGGTTACGTTGCTTTCCTTTTTTCCGTGCACGATCATTCAATGCACACATGACGTTTATCTCACGTTACCCCACCCTTTTGTTTGCTATGCAAAGAAGTGGAGGAAAAAACAAAATCTGCACAGCTCAACACAAAGATACAGGTTTGTGCATGTTTTGTTTACTTTCAGTACATTATTTTGCTTTAAGCAAGCTGCGCTGCACTGACGTATTTTTACTTAAAAGTGTGTAACTTACTTCTACAACATTACTTGAGAGAATTCACCTTTTTCTATTCCTGATCAATTTTAATTGTAATTACTGCGTATTTTGTTATTCAAGCGTTTAATGAAAATAATAGATTATTTTAACACGTAAAACATGTCGTCATGTTTGTTTAACTGAGTGCTAGTGAAGACAGTTAAACATAACCAAGAGATTACTATAAGGCAACCATCACGAGTCGACTACCACTTTATCACACGTGTCGCAGTTATATTGTCACTGAAAATCATTTTCCTACTGTTAGTGTGTTAAATAAATTTATAAAGGTAAGTTAATAAAATTATGGATTTAAGCGTACCTAAACACGTCGGGGTGTTTCAAAGACGATTAAAAGCATGCTTTTAATATTTATACTTACACTTTCTGTTTAAAAAGGTTACAACAATGCCACGTACCAAAAAACAAAGGGTGAAGCAAGAGACAGACTGAGACAAGATGAGGACTACCAAGCTGCAGAACGTGAAAAAAACCGTGTAGCAAAGCAGAATCAACGGATGGACGACGAAGGGTCGATGAGAAGTTCAGAGATCATGATCGAGATATAAATCGAGCCTCAATGCAGCAACGGCGGATGGATGAAGAGTTTCGAGATCAAGAACGAGAGGCAGAGCGTGCGTCAAAGCAAAATCGAAGGATGGATGAAGAAGTTCGGGATCGTGCCCGAGAGGCCGACAGTGCGTCAAAGCAGAAGCGACGGATGGATGAGGAGTTCAGAGATCACGAGCGCGAAGTTGGCCGGGTGGCGAGGCAAACGCGACGAATGGATGAAGCTCCTGCTCGTGCTGAAGAACGAGATCGAGATCGCGAATCTGATGCCAGAGCACGAGCTATCCAGTACGCCGAGTTTGAGAACAACTCCTGCAGGAATTTCAGCGCGACATTTGAAAAACATCAAGACACTCACCGAAGCCGAATTTCAACAAGAATCAGTGACGAACTACTAGCTCAGGTTCACGTGTACACGTGATAATCCTGCAATTTTGGAATTGACAAGAGTCACATCATAAAGGCAAAGTTCCACCGTTGTGTCTATCTAACGGATTAGCGAAATTCCACCATGGTTCAGTAGATGACACTACCAAACATGCCGTCAGGTTATTGTGTAACACGTGGATCAATCCCTCAATTTTGGGAATTGAAAGTCACATCATAATTTAAGGCAAAGTTCCACTTTGTGTCTATCTAACTGCGATTGGAGGAGCGACTTTCGAAATTCCACGCATTCGGTTCAGGTAGATGACACTACCAAACATGCCGTCGAACTGTTAAACATGGTCAAACCCCTCAAATGAAAACATTGTCAATGTTCTCAGAATCATCTTATACTTTTGCATGCGCTTTTGAAGGAGCGACTTTTGGTTAGGCTCATGTTTATGCACATCAAAGCGGTCGGAACTGAACAACAGCTGAAACTACCAGAGTTCTGAACATCAGTGAACAGTTCTCAGAACATCATAATTTTTTGCCTGCGCTTTTTGAAGAGATGATAAGGCTCTTTGCAAAAAATCTCTGGGTGAACCCATGAAATACCGGAGTTCTGACATCAGTGAGTTCTCAGAACATCATAATTTTTTGTGTACGCGTTTATGGAGGCATAGTAAGGCTCTTCGCAAGAAATCTCGGAGCTAATCCATGAAACACCAGAGTTTTGTACATGCGTTTATTTCACCTCTCGCTAATTCGCCACACCGCTGTCGAAAGTTTCATGGTTTTACACCATTCTCGTTTAATTTTTGACGCTTATTATTGTCACCAATTCTATAATGCATTCTGTAACTTTGCTTGGTTGCTATGACAACTGACAAGCGTGACATTCTCGTCTTGTTCGTGCACGTGGCAGATTAAATTAAAATTTAATTCAATTTTCGTTTAATTGCTGTCAGTATTTTTGTGTTCCACAATTTATGCAAAATTTTAAAAAATTAGTTTGCCTTACACGTTCTTTTGTGTGTTGACACCATAAATCATATTAAAGTAGTTGGGATAATTAAAAGTGTCTAAGGAATTGAATGTATCAAACTTGATCGTGTTTCTATTACCAAGCTTTGCAGTAAAATCAAAGCAGCACACGTTGCGTCTTCAGAAAAGAACTTCTAAAATATTGTGTCAAAATAGACCAGGATGTAATTTATTGTTAAATTTTAAAATTAGACTCCCTCAATAAGCCCAGATGATAGCTAAACAACATGGCTTCACAATTTTTTAAAAACTACTGACATTATTTAAAGTAACTCTTCAAATGCTATCATCAGCGTCACCTAACAAGTTAACTTGCATTGTAAGTATATATATTTTTGGAATGTATGGATTCGGTAAAGAGTCCAATATTTCTTAACTGTCGGAGTAAACCTGTCGCGAAAAGTCGAAATGAGTCAACGTGAAAGTACTGTGACAGTACATTGGAGTAATAAGTAAACATTAAGTTCTATTACAAATTGGCGAAAACAGCAACAGAGGCGTTTAAAATGTAGATGCAAGTATATAGAACGTAAGTCGCGAACAGAAAATCTGTTTACGACTGGTTCGAACCACATATTTCCCGACGGAAAATGAATGACCTTCGCCTAGATCTTCGACAAGCACAACCCAAGATATGACAGAGTAAATGCGACAAATGGTGGCACGAGATCGGTGACTGACTTTATGATTAATGAAGAAAGAATTGAGTATTGGCTAGAACATAATGCATACCTTCGTTTGCAAAAAATTAAGTACGTGGAACATCTGTTCTCGAGTTGACAGACAAATAGATAGTAAAAAAGAATATTTTTTTACAAACCATCGGAGGATGAGAGGACGAGATCTACTCGGCAATCAAAAAATTTGCGACAGTGGTTGTGCGATCAGCTTCTAAAAGGGACTTTGCTGGCAGTTTCTAAAAGTTTTATAAACGTTGCCAACAATGTGTTATAAAGTATGACAATTATTTTGAAGGTCGATAAAATAATTTATTTGTATCTTCTGTTATGTTTATTTTTTGATTCCATTTACCAAAATTTATAGCCACACTACCCATACATTTTACACATTTGAGTATAATTGGAGATAACTGCACAATTTTATACCATTCCCTTATAAAAATCAGTGACTAAGATTAAGGATGTAAAAAAAGATATCTAACTCCACGGCATCGTAGACAATTAAAAAATATTTTTCAAAGTATCGCTATCCTTGTTTACCTCAAAATGGGTTATAGAATTCACAATGCTTCAATAACTTAGTTCTCATCTAGTTAATATCATCATCTTATATATCAGAAAAACTATTATAAATTCCCTGTCCTTGTATTAAAACGATATGCCCCCAATGAGTGAGTACTACTGCAAGTACTAATATTAATTAAGTCAGACTTAAAGCAAGCAGAAAAACAAAAAGATAAACGTAAAATAATTCAGGCTAAGAATTTGAACAAAAGGAAAGGCGTTTCTTTTTATCCAAGCATTAGCTATAAAAGACAATGAGGGTAATCCAGGGTACCAAAGATTATTGCAGACTAAAGTACAGTTAAAATAATAATATATATATATATATATATATATATATATATATATATATATATATTATATATATAATAACATATAATATAATAACAGGTGATACCTGTTGGTTTGCGAATAAAACAACACCAGAAATCATCCACCATCTCCCGTATTTTTAAAAAAGCAGAGCTATCTCTACTTAGAAACTCCACCCATGCTACCCGTAAAAACTTCGACAATACCAATCTGGAACGTTATGGCCTTTTCCATAACTTAAGTTCCTCCAAAATTCATCCTATTATCTGGGATGCTTTCTCTAGGATTATACACGACAAAGCGTCGTGCATATCCAAAAAGAAAACCGACACCCAGAAACGAAAATTTTCCAAGTTGTGCCAAAGTAAAATTCCCAATGCCCAACCATCCCTGACCAACACAACGGTATATAACCTTTCTGACTACCCTGTAAGCAACCTAGCTATTCAGGCTCTGGAAAAAGGTTTTAACTTTGTTGTAACACCAAACCGCATTCCCACTGAACAAATTAATAGGTTGCGGTTTTAAAGCAGTGACATTTGATCTTTCGAAACATCATGCGGTTTGGCGTTTGATGCACATAATTTTAATAATCAGCTGTGTTCACGATGGCAATCACAAAAGAGCATATTCGATTTTCTATCCACTTTGCGTTTCATGTTAAGAAAAACGCTGCTGAAGCCACCGAAATGATTTGTGCTGCATATGGTGAGAATGCTGTAAGTCATGCAACGTGCAAAAAGTGGTACCAAAGATTTCGCGGAGGAGAGTTTAGTCTTGAAGATCAACCACGCGCTGGACACCCTCAAACATTTGACACAGATGAGCTGCAGACGCGTTAGGCTGGGAACTTCTCCTACATGCGACGCATAGCCCAGACATAGCCCCTTCCGATTATCATTTATTCCGGTCGTTACAGCATCACTTGGCTGATACACACTTCAAAACAGAAGAAAAAGTCCGCAAATGCATCGATAACTTTATCGTCTCGAAACCGGTGAGTTTCTATCACCAGGGAATTCGCAAGCTACCCAAAAGTTGGCAAAAGGTCATTGATTCCAACGGAGAATACTTTGATACTTAAGCTTTTTTTGTTTGTTTTTAAATAAAACTTTAATTTTGCAAAAAGAAGCTGAGAACTTATTTATACACCTATTATATCCCAAATAGAATCCTCTATTTCCACCTTTCCCAAAAATGTGGCAAATGAAACCAGGCAAGATGTATCCAAAGTGCTACGTACAGCCGAATTACCAAAACCAAATATCAAAGCCTCTGAATTAAGCGCCTTAAAAGCTCTAAAAGAAAATAATAATATTACAATTTTACAGGCAGATTAGGGCAACGCTACAGTGATCCTAAATACAGCGGACTTCATCGGTAAGATGCACAATTTACTTAAATCCTCTGATTATTACTATGTACCTAATAACCCTACTACCTACCTTGAAAAGAAAACCAAAACCCTCATTACTAACTCCAACCTATCATCCGATACCAAGGAACTCCTCATACCCCGAGAAAAAGCTTCCAGAATCCCCAAATTGTATGGTCTCCCAAAAATTCACAAAGAGAACATTCCTTTACGCCCTATAGATAGTGCGTTCGGTTTTCCCACCCACAACCTAGCTAAATACCTCTCCAACCTCTCACAGAGCAGGCATCATCATACGTCCGAAGCTCCTATCATTTCCTAGAAATATTGAAAACCATTCCTATACGCAAAGGTGACATCATGGTCAGCTTTGATGTCGTTTCCTTGTTTACAAACATCCCAATTCCTGATACCCTACAGTTATTAAAGTCAACGTATAATATAAATAACAATATCCTCTCCCTAATAAACCATTGCCTATCCAATACTTACTTTACCTTCCAAAATAAATTTTACCGCCAAACTAATGGTGCTCCCATGGGTTCCCCACTTTCACCTGTCATTGCTAACCTTTTTATGGCCGATTTTGAAACAAAAGCCCTCGCCTCCTTTCACCTTAAACCTACCTGCTGGATAAGATATGTCGATGACACTTTTGTTATCTGACCTCATGGATATGATACCCTTCCTGAATTCCTTTCCCACTTCAACCAAATCCGCACCAATATCAAATTTACCATGGAAACTGAACAAAACAATTCCCTTCCCTTCCTAGATACTCTCATAACAAGAAATCCTTCTAATGACAGCTTTTATTACACTCTCTACAGAAGACCCACTCACACTAACCGTTACCTAAATGCCAAATCCCATCATCACCCTGCCCAAATCCATTCGGTTGCAAAATCCCTCATAACCAGATCCATCAGACTTTCCGATACAAAAAAATCGCCAAACAGAAATTAAATACATTACCACCCCCCTTCTGCAAAATGGATATTCCAACAAATCCTTAACTAATATAATCAAAAATGTAAACAAAAACACTAACTCTTAATCCTAAAACCCTCCTGACCAACAAAAAGCATTCCTACCTTATATCAGAGGCGTCACCTGATAGAATAAGCCGCATACTATCCGCACGATCTTTACTACCAATAACCAAATATCTGGGCTTATTCGCTCAGCAAAAGATCACTGCTCCAATGAATCGCAAGGAGTGTATGAAATACCTTGTGGAGACTGCCAAAGGACCTACATAGGTCAAACAAATCGGCAAATATCTAGCCGAATATACGAGCATTCTCTGGCCGTACGGAAAGGCGATAATGGTTCGGCACTTGCCAAATATAACAAAGAAACAGGCCACAAAATTAATTTCTTTGGGGCTAAAACCATTGTCCCCATTTCCCATTTCACCAGCAAAATAATACGTGAGGCAATTGAAATAGAAAAACGTCCACAGTGCCTCAACATAAGAGATGACAGCCAACGTTTACCTGTTTTATGAAAATCCCTTATTGCCCCACACCGTTAATTACGCAATAATCCTACAAACTTTCCCCAACCTAACGCATCTCCAGCCAAACAAACTTTCACTTACAGCCCTATAAAAGATCAAGCAGGTCATACGCAATGTTAGTCTCATTCAAAGACTCATAGCTCTCCTTGGGGAGTAGGCAAATTGAGACCCCGAGTGAAGAGCTGGGAACGTATAATAAGTTTACGTTATGCACAACCAGCGTACCAGCACACCAGCGCGTTGAGGATCAGTTTTGTGTTCAAAAGTCTACTGTTACGAAGCTGTTGAAGAGGATTAATAATTCTGAAGTGGTTTATCGTCAAACTGTGTCCGAACGAGTTGCCCATAAGAAGATCCTAATGATGTCCCATAAAAGCCCTCGCTGTATTGCAGTTCAACATCTTCGATGTTTCTCCCTAGACTATCAGACGTTGTCTGAGTGATTCCGGACTACATGGATGCCGTCCCGTCTTCAAGCTATTCATCAGTGAAAAGAACCGGAAGGCGCGCTTCGACTCATCTGCACTGGATTCGTCAGGAGTGGAACGACGTACAGATGAAAGTAAGTTTAAGTTGTTTGATAGCGATGGCATAAAGTGTGCCTGTCGCTCAATCACCAAAAGATTTCATCCTCGTTACCAAATCTCGTCAAGTATGGTGGCGAATCAGTGATGATGCAGGGAGCATTTAATCGGTCTCTTGCACAAGATAGACGGGAAAATGGACAGTAAAATCTATATGAACATTCTTGAAAAGGTCGTCCTTCCATATGTGAGGTCTATACTTATTTATTATACTTTATTTATTATTTATCTTTCAATAACACAATGATCTGAAACATGCGTCTTAAGATGTCAAGGAGTGGCCAAGACAGAGCCTGGACTTGAGTCCTTTTCAGAACTTATGGAAGGAATTGAAGATGATCCGTTTTGTTATGATGTGTCATTAACACATCGATTTAGATAAATATGCTAATTTTGAAAAAAATCGAACCTCTTGAACTGAGAACATTTATATTGTGATAAAATACTATCAGGAGTATGTATTCCAAATTGTAAATGTTGGGGTTATTCTAATTATAATCATCTACAAAGACAAAAAAATGATACCTGAATTGATAGGAAATTTGCTTATGAGATCCACTTCTAAAAATGATGGCGAAAGAAAGCACAACTTAGATATTTTCTGAATGCATGACTAACTTTTCTAAACTTACAACAAAAAGGAGTCGTGTTGCAAACATAATGGTTGCTTATTACCAAGCAATAAAAAAAGACAACAAATTATAATATTCTTCTTTATGTATCATTAAATAGCACGCGCAACTTAATCATTTTGGAGAATTTTAGGGCCTACAGATAAATATTATTCTTAATCAATAATTGTAATATTATAAAAGTTAATTATTATGAAATACTGTTCTTATTTTAGAACAAATCAATGGTATTAGAGTTCAAAGATGTTTAAAGGGAGGAGTTCTTGATCCTTCAAGCCAAATGCAATTAAAAAAATCTCGAAATTCCATATCTAAAAAAAAACGCCAATGTCAGCATAATCAAAGGCGATCGCTCCCTTCTTCAGACTCCATCCAACCTCACTTTTTTTATCAAATTCGTGACTAACAAAACAAATTTTCACATGAGCTTAATATGACCTTTTAAGACGTGATGTCAGCTATGTATCCAAGTTATACAAAACTATCTATTTAACCAGCTTTTTAATAAATACCTCTTTCTGGAGAACAATTTAAATGCATTCAAAGATAAACCCCTAAAAATTAGATGTCAAATCAAAAAATGATTTTCAAAAACTATAAAAAAATGATATAGTTATAAATATTTAACTATTTATAATATACAACGAATGTATTGAATTAATAAGTAAAGTTAAAATAATTTTCATATGTTTTACCTGTAAAATTAAATACAAATTTTTAATATTTTTTAAGTTTCATAAATAAGTAAACATTTCTTTTAATTTACAGAACATCATTTTCATATGCGACAAACTATTTTGTCGTGACCACTTTACGAGGTGTGGCAGAAAAGTAATGAGACTGGCAACACTGCAAGCGATCTGGCAACGCTACGCTGTTGTCCTTGATAACAGATGAGCAGATATAAAGACGTCCTTGAAAGGCTCAGAAAAAGGGTCATTCACGTGAGACCAGGCATTGCAGACAAGTGAATGCTTCATCATGACAACGCTCTATGTCACACTGCCCTCTCCATAACAGAATTTTTGACTTCAAAAGGAATTCCTGTGGTTCCCCAGCCCCCCTATTCACCTGGCCTCAGTCCCTGTGACTTTTTCCTTTTTCCTAAACTGATAAATGTCCTCAAAGGACGTCATTTTTGGACTTTAGAAAACATCCAAAAGAGTGTAACGGACATGCTGAAGACCATACCGGTTGAAGACTTCCAGTGCTGCTACCAACAGTGGGAACAACGTCTCGATCGGTGTGTAGCTGCCCAAGGGAACTACTTTGAAGGGGATAACATTGATTTTTTAAAAATAAAAACTTTGGTAAATAAAAATCAGTCTCATTACTTTTCTGCCACACCTCGTATGTGTGGGTTAGTAATCAGTGCAAAACTGAAAGCTCGCATCATTTTTACGTCTATGAATTCGAAAGCATAACTAGTATATATGCCAGGAAGGCGTACTGCATAGTTGATTCTAACTAGTTTTTGTTTCTTTTTATTCCAGGTTAATTATGGAATATAATACCAAAGAGTGGGTGTTATTATTAAAAAAAATGCAATATAATGAATAGTTATGCAGAAGCAATTCATAAATTAAGCTGCAATAAGACACCACATTGGCCAACACTTCAAAGATTGGTCGATACTGCTGTTAAATTATTTGCTCTTAAAGCATCTTATAACTGTCTGCCTTTTGGTGTTTTTATCCTTGAACCCCAAAATTTCTTTTTGGCATTCCAATCTCCTCCAGTGATAAATTTATTTCCTAGAATATGGAAAAAGTGTTTGTAGTTTTCCTTTTTATTGTTGTATTTTGGGGCCAATACCCTGCTGATATGTTGATATTTTCCACATGATCTTCTATTGGCACTCTTGTTGCTTGTAAATGCTCTGTGCTACAATTTTGTGGTTCGTGGTGTTTGATGCCATCTCTTACTATAATTGCTGTTGCATCGCCGTTGGGATGTCTAGTGTTATATATTCTATATTTTGGTATTTGTTGGTGACTTTTGTAGGTGAAGTGCGTGTTTGACACTAACAGTATATCTATATTATTAATTTATAAGAACTGTTTTACTTCATGTGCATGTTGGCGCAAGCCGTTGGCATTGCATATGGCTAATTTGAATGTTTGAGCCATTAGGACATTTTACGTACCTGCGTTGAGATGAGGTTCATCATTGTACCCATTTCACTGACAAGCTCTTTTATCATGTTTTTTGAATTCTGTTAAATCGCCATTCTGTTGGTTTAATGTGAATGGATTTGTTTGATTAACGATATATATTTATTGCGGGTTTTGGTGTATAGCTTGCGCGTATGTCATGTTATCGGTTACATGTTGATTTACTTCTAGTTGAGGGTATAATTTTTGCTACAACTGTTTGTTTACTATACATCCTTTACAATTGGCTGAATGATTTCCTTCTCAGTTAACACATTGAACTTCTTTGTTTTTTATTTTTCTAGGACAATCTGATGTTAAGTGTTGTCTTACGCATTTCTCGCATCTTTGATTTTTGTTGCAAACGTTACATATGCATTCTTCATCAATTTTACTTTATAAATTTCTTTATTATGTTCGCTTTGTTTGAAGGGACGAAAAATATAAAAAGACGTATGATTTTCCACACGTTTGTAACTTCATGTCCTAAATCTTGTATGCTATTTTCCACATCGGTGGAGCAGTGAACATTTTTTAATACCACTCGGAAACTTTTGCCTTGTTTGGGTTTGTATGGGTGGTATTCCGTGTTTTTGTCTTTTAACATTTTTATAATATTAGTGTTTGGCTTTCTTTTGGTTCTATTTTAACTTTGTTGCTACTAAATGTTTTCGTAAGATATTTTTGTTTTGCTACTTTAATTAATTCTAAGATTAGTGGCTTTATGTTTTCTACACCAGTAATAAGGACTGATTGAGGTTTTGGGTTCTTTTTTGGCTTATTATTGTGTACATTCGTTTCCATTAATTCTCCCTCGGTCAGACGCTCGTAACGATTCTGTTACTTAACCATTGATTCGCTTCGACTTGAGTGACGTTCTTCGTCTGTTTCTTGGTCGTTTGTGGCTTTTTGTGGCATATTGCCATTTATTTATCATGTGGTGTTTCAGATAGCGTTGATTCTCTTACAGAATAGTGTATTGTTTGAATAGATAATTAAATATTTGGTTGTTGTTGGTTGTAATTAATGGCAGAATAATGTTGATGTTATTGTGACATTATAATGTGAGAGTAAGACATATTGGCTGCTACATACGGTGCACTTTAATTATATATTGTTGAAGTTTGTTGTATATAGGGCATGCTGTTAAAATAAGGGTTGTTGGCTAATTTGGCCCAACTGGATGGTGGGTATTTGTTACTATAAATTAGCACTATAAATTGTAAGATTTTGGTTAAACGTTTATAAATGTAAAAATAATTGATTTATTATTTTTTTATCTTAACACTATTGACCTGGGGTCGCACATTTATCATTTTGAATTTGATAGTTCAGCACGCGGAGTACGATCGCACAACCTTACAAGGCTGCAGTTTCTATCGCTGTGGTAGGGCAGGTAGAAATGGCTCGCAACACGCCTGCTTGGCTTCTATAATATAATAGCATAAATTTGTATTTTCACAAGCAGAGCACGCCATTTATTGTGATCTATATGTACCTGCTAATAAGCAAATTCTGCATATTTCAGCAGTTCGTATTTTTATAACGTAATATTAATAATAAGGAACAGGCTAAAAGGGTGCCGGATTTGGGCGACATGATTTTACAATAATAGTAAATGTGCAATGAAAAAGAAGTTGTATAGAAGTTTGTGAAAAATTACTTCAAATAACATCTAGTACTATTCGAAAGAGCCTATTATAATAAAGACAAAAGTAAAAAGAGGCGCATAAAAAGCCCATCACCAAGAATCTGATACACCTACCATTTTGTGGCTCCACTACGTCACCATCAGGGGATGTAGCTTTCTACGCTGCGAAGCAACAGCACGAGCACCTTGTCTCATCAGAAACACTAAAAATTTACCGTCGCGATCGCGCTAACGCAACTGCTCCAGCCGCATCGACGCCGCAACTAAAAAAAGTACGAATTTGTTTTATTGAGAACCCGAACAAGAAAAACATCTGTGGCACAATCCTGTGTACAATCGAAGTTCGCCAACTGAACATCACATGTTTGCTGGCCTGCAAACTGTTTACAGGGTTTGATCAAAAGTTGCCAAGTCATCACCTCAGCAAAACCCAAACTTAATTAACTCTCCACCAGTGGGCGTACTTATCCCTGCAACCTCGCCCCTATTTATTTCTCCACCGTTTAATCCAAGCTTTATTTCTTCTACTTGTTAGCTTGAGCAAGAAAATTATTACTATCCGCTCACCTTTTCATTTTTCTCTTTGGAAAAATTTGAGAACACATGGATTAAAATATTTTGATACGGACATGTGGCTCAAACTCGCACAAAGCTTAGCAGTTGTGCGATTTATATAAATGCAGGCGGACAACTGTCTCACAAATGTTCGCAATACTGCAAATTTGTTATTAGAAAAATTCGAACTTACCTAGCTATTTATTAGGATGGAGAGACTAATATAATTTTATATTATTGAAGTTGCTCTTATTTTACCCTTTTGTGCTCTTGTACTACACAGTACTGCTTTTCTTCGTGTATTTTAAATTACATTGTTTTTTTTTTTGGTTAACTTTAAGTCTTGTTTTCTTATTTCAATTTTCTGAATTGTTTCCTCCAGACTTATTCTATTTCTCGCTAATACCGATAGATTGTCAATATATTCCACTGTTTGTTCCAATAAGTTTACAGTCTTTAATTATTGTATTAAGCCTTATATTAAACGGCATGGTTGATAGCCCCCCCCCCTGTCTTACTCGTAAATTGATATTAAATTCTTCTTATACTCCATCTTTTGTAAGTAGAGCTGCTTTTTATTACTTCATTGACATTTCACTCACTATATTTTTCAGGTATTTCCATTATCTTCATGTTTGTTATTAAAGCTTCTTGTATTCCTAGAATCCTTCAGTTATTTGATTTAACATGTGCTTTTATGGTAGTTTTTCTCTTCCTAAATTTATATTGGTACTTTCCTATTTTTATTTCTGTATATTGCGTCAGTTTCTTGTTTCATAGGGTAGTCAGAATTTTATACGCTACATTTGGCAAACTAATCCCTCTGTAATTTGTAAATATACGCAAATCTCCTTTCTTTAATATTGGTACTATTAATCCTTTCTTCTATTCACTGGACATGGTTTCTTTCTTATATACATGGACTATTAGTTTGTATAATCTGTGTCTTCTCTAGTTTCTTCCATTTTTTATCATTTAATTTACTATGTTACCTATCACTCCTGCCTTATTTTGTTTTAGTTTTATGACAAGTTTGTCAAACTCCTTTTTTGTTGGTGTCAGTTGTCCTAACCCTTTGTATTGATTGTCTGCATCTTTATTTATCTCAGTCACATCTACGCTGTTCGTTTTCAACAAATTTTTGAAGTGCCTTTGCTATTCCTCTTTTTCTATACATGCAAAATTTATTTTCTATTTTATCCTTTAATATACCTATAAATTTTGGGATTACCCTGTTATCTTTTTCTATGGCATCTATTATTTCTTCAACCAACTTTCGCCTCTTTTTCCTTATTAAATTTTGCACTCTTTCCTGATTTCCTAATTCACTTTGCAATTATTTTCATTTCTGTTCTTAGCCAGGTAAGCCTCGCAGCGTTTTTGTTTTTCATTACTTTGCAGTCGTGGTCCAGCCATTCGTTCTTTTTATTTGTAGCTTTTCTACAGTATTTTCAATACTTTTTTATATTGTTTCACTCTCCTGCAATGGTTTTACCCTCTATATTAATTTGAAATACCAACTACCGAGCACATTCAAACCAAGAGTCTTCGACCAACACAAACTTCCGACATTAACATATGGTACAGAATCTTGGGCTCTTAATAACAGCATAATAAAGAAGCTCTAAGTCACATAACGTGCACAAATAGACGCATAATAGGAATTACAGCCCGTGATCATATACCTAATATACCAAAAGCGACAAATGTGATACATCGAATGTGTAAACTTAGATGGAATTAGGCAGGCCACATACCCAGGATGACTGACACGTTGAATAATTAAATGGAGGCCACGAAGTCACAAGAAGAATACAGGGAGTCCATAAATAAGGTGGACTGACGACGTCAAGAAATTCGCAGGTATAGACTGGAAGCAAAAGATCAGAGATCGACAACAGCTGTGATAATAATGATGATGATGATTCATGGATATGTGCTTTCTCATCTCTTTTCTATTCTTTCCATCTTTTTCTATTTATTGCTTTTCTTTTCTATCAACTATTCTTAGTTTCATCTTGGCTATCACAAGGAACTGAACGGAATTTTTTGGTTAGGATCTTTTTACGTGTTTTCCTAGTTCGTCGTAAAAGTTGTTTTTTCAGTTTCTTTCTACCTCCTCAGTTCGTTTATTATGGAGATGTTATTTACATTATATTTTATTCTTAGGTAAGAAATTCTTGTTCTTAGTTGCCTGTCTATCATTTTTTACTACGTTGATTATTTTTGCCGCCATAGAACAGAGTATAACTTTGCTTGTCAATTCTCCCCTCTCCTTTCTATCTTACTTTTTGTATTGCCAGTATTTCTATTTTGTAGTCCCTCATTTTTTTTGCCATTTTTGTCATTTTCCCTTTGTCAGCAAGGTTCTGATGTTTCATGTTCTTATTTTTGCTGTATGTTTAGTTTTTTGGATTTTTTATTTTGATTTTTCGTTTATTTTGTCGTCATATAACACATCCGTCCGGCTTCTTTCACATATTAATTTTTTTGCTTGTTTTTTTAATCTTCCTTAATTATTAGTTAAGGTTTTCGCACTCTAGAGATCTTTCGCTTACCGTACATTTGTTGTTATTCAAAATTATTTGTATTGCCATTCATAATCAACCAATTATATGTAAACTGAGCTCTGAACCCTTGCTGCCTTGCGTTCTTCATATGTGGTACCGGGCGCTGTCCTTTTTTCCTATTTTTTTTAAACTCATCGCCTATCGAGATATTTATCTCTTTAAGGTTTTTGCCTTTTCATATAATTCTATTTTATTTGCTCTATTTTATAATTTGACAAGAATTGATTTGATGTTATTTGTCTTATACTTTCTCAGTCTATCAATTTCTATTGCATCTGTTTTCACATAAACTTCTGCCCCAATCCTGAATCTTGTATTTTTGTTGCTTCTTGCTTTTCCTCGCTTTCGTCTTGTACTCCTTGCATTATAATATTATTTCTTCGTACCTCCTTTTCAAGTAATTCTATAGCCTTTCTTCCTATTCTCGTGTAATATCTTTTAATTTTTGGTTTTCCTTTCTTAGCTCTTTTATTATTTCTAAGTTTTTTCTAGTTTGTCCTTCATTAATTTTAATCTTGTGCCTAGCTGTTCAAACATTTATTTTATTTTTTCCATTGTACCTCTATACTTTAGTTATATTAGTTATAGGTTTATTACTTTCAATTTATTTTTTATCACTAGAATTTATATTGAATCAGTGCGCTAATTAGATTTTAATGACAATAAATTTAACTAAAAATAACCTAATACAACCTTGTTTTTAAAAGTACAACAAAATAAATTTCTACGAAATAAGGTATTTAATTTGAAACGGCCACAGGCAGATCGATGCATATAACAAATTAAAAAAGGAAGGAAATACACTGATAGAGGAGAAAGAGCCTTATTCATTATATAGCAATCTGCCAGACCTAACGTTCTCTAACTAAAATGTATGAGTATTAAATTAAAAGTCATGATTAGGTAAAGATGCGAGAGCTAAACCTTATTTTTTGAGGGTTAATACCGGAAAAATACATGCCAGGCTATCTTAGAAAGATATTTCTTAGAACCAAGGATAGTAAAGGAAGGTGGAACGGCCTATATACAAAATCAAACAAAAAAGAAGATAAATCGCCCTATAAAATAAATATTTCTTCAACTACAGCAATACAGAAAAAGTTATATTGATATATTTGGATAAAGAAATTTTATATTACATAAATATTAATATAACATACTATAAAATTGCTATGTTCATCCAATTTTATCATCAAAAAAGAAAACTAGCAGGTATTTAATGGCTCAATACATTGATGTACTTTCTTATAGTTTATTATTCTTATCATTTTACATATCTTGCTAATTCTGTTTGTTTATTCATTATATTCTGTTAACTTGATATATTTAAATATCTTCCAGCTGTAATTAGGTGCAAAAGCGATCCGTTTCGTGTTGTATATTAGAAGTATGAAAACTTTCTCGAAATCTAATTGGGGGCAGCGCCGGCCCGATATCTGGCCGCAGATATTCTTCGCAGCCGGGCCGTTCTTCAGAGACCATTTCAAAGCACTTCAGCATCGCTCATAATTTACTAGGTTATTCGAAAGGCTTTTGCATAGACTACAGGGACCCGTGTCACCGGTCCTACCCGTAAAGCAATTAGGGCCGCTAATGTCTTGTCCGGCGCGTCCACACTTCGCCCGTACTTTCAGGCCTAAGCGACTAATGATGTTACGGAATATCGAACGGCAACAAATTACAACTCTAATGTGCTCTCGCTGTAGTTTTGCCTACCACTAAGCCGCCTCGGGCCTTCCTTGAAACTGTAATGAAGTCAAAAAGCGGCTCCTCCATTTTTGATGCCCCCGCCCGATAGTTGGCGACGCAGATAAACTGTCTCGTGAAACTTGCATGGGCGCTAGTGCCGCAACTAGGTTTCATTAATTTTGGACGGACGCCGCGGACTGGTGCCGGTGTAATTAGTCATTGTGTGTTTGTCCAGCTCCTGCGCGGCCATTTTACGGCCGTGCTCGTGGCCCCATGAACGCGCTGAAGTTTGCTGCGGCGCCCCGCAGCCAGATAAAATCGGACACATACTTTGCATGTCATAAAGAAAGATGTATGGCCTCCCGCTGCAAAGAAAATACCTTTCGTTCAACTTGTTCCTCTCTATCGTATTTGCTGTGTACTACAATTTATGAGCTAAATAAAACAAATTTACGTTATTTTTGTTGTGTTCTGTAAGTAAAATTAAGTTTATAAAAACGTATCAAATGTTTTATTATATTTCACCATATATTGTAACAACTTTGATAAACATCGCAATAAAATGCAATACATCTTTTGGTTATTTCATTGTACAAGGTGCGTTCGAGTTCTAATGTCCGTAATTTTTCTTTTGAAAAGGTACTGAGAAAGTTGAAACTTTTGTTACTTCTCAACGTAATTTCCGTCTAGACGTACATATTTTTCACAATATTGTCTCTATACTTCCATAGCTGCTGAGAGCACTTCCTTAAGGGTGCGTTTTGCCGACTGGAAAATCGCTGATGTAACAGCGGCTCGATTTAAAAACTGAGCAGGTCGGAAATTTATGTCGGCATCACGTGTTAACATATGCTAAGACCCGCGTAGCTTTTGTGTCCGTTAGACACGCACCTTAAAAAACTTTCTACGTTTTTAGGACATCGTGCAAAATGGACTCACAAAACCTACAGAAATGCCAAGTTTAGAGGCAATATCATGTACATCTAATCGATGGCCTTTTATAACAACTTGCTCCACTCGCGCAATCATGGTTTCGGTCCGGCTAGTTCGAGTCCGCGGCTGCTTCGTTTATTGTCACAGAACTCGACCTTGTTTAAACTTTTGAATCGACGAACGCACATTTAACACCCCTAACGCCTTCACCGCGTGTCTCACTCAATTAACGATACATTTAGATAGGCGTTTCACCATGCAAGAGGAACATGAGACATCGCTATTTGAAGTATTCAAAACAACACTCACTGCAATGGAGATAATTCGACCCGTGACATTGTATAGTGTTGCCATTTATCTTAAATATTCATTCTTTTAAAATTAACCGCATCTTTCTCCTTGCTCTGACTGATGAAAAAAAAATTAGAGATCTTAGAACTTAAACGCATCTCGTAAAACACAGAGACAATACAAAGTAAATGTAGTCACAAATAATTAATTAATCAAATATAAAATGTGTTTGTGAAAGAATAAGTACAGGGTGTTCTAGGAACATAATTACTTTTTAATAACTTATAAACGAATTTAGGAATAATAGCTCAGCAAATGCGTGTGATGTAAATGGATCAATCGACACAATTGTACCTGCTGAGCTTCTCAAACTTCTCATGTTACTATAGAACTTAGTAGGGGTTGCAGTGTGGTATAAACCATTTTTTTTGACAAAATTGTCATTGATAATGTTTACTTAGATATGCTGCAGGAATTAGTCTAGGCGTCAAACAGTTGTTTGGTAACAAAAAAATTTGCTTTCAACAAGATGGAGTACCTCCCCACTACCGTCGTAATGGATTGATCTAAGATGTGGCCTTAAAATTACTGCGCCTTCTCCAAATATTATTCCAATTGAGTTCTTTTATCTCAAAGATAAGGTTTCTTGCAGAAAATCAACAACATTTAATAAGCTAAAAGAGAAAACTGAAAGTCAGTCCTAAATAAAGAGCTTTATAGATTCTAAATAAATAAACACTGCATTTTTTTCACTTAAAAAGAAAGTATAAACTGAGAAAATTCAAAAAATCTTAGCATTAAATACCAACTACAGTATTATTAATTTGATAAGAGAAATTCTTTCTTGGTCAAAGTACCGCGGAAGAGTTACATGTAAATAAAGCCAACATTGTAAATTTGCTACACCAACAACTTAAAATACCTGAGGTAAATGAAAGGCAAAAGTACTAAATTAACACACCTTATAAAGTAACAGGGGTAGAAACTCTGAAAAAAAATACAAAAGCACAAAACAACAAAATGACAATAAATTACCAAAACATATTCATACGAGTTGTAGTATTTTGTCATTATAATTAGTTATGCCCAATGAAAAAAACGCCAGCCATGCTATTATCAAATTTTTTAAAAATAAAAACGCCAACATTCTTATTTTCGGTGCTCCTCGTCAAGCAGTTTTCAGAATTATAAAAGTATTTAGTAGCTTAAGTATAATTGAATCCAGAAAGAGGGAAAAATAAATCGTCAAAACTCATTGCCCGAAATAATTTTCAACGGAATCCAAAAGCTTCAATAAACAAAAAAGTTGGCATTATTTTAGAAACTCCTCGCTTATTAGTAAAGAAAGGCCTCTAATTAATCCCATATAAGTAGTCAATATACATTGTCGAAATAGATAATTTAATAACTTGGTATAACGTTCTAAAAATAAATCAAAATATGGAGCGTAATGATATTGTGGGAGTTGTTGCATTACATTGGGCCCAGGTACACGTTGAAGACCAAATTTTGATATTTTAACAAAGATTCTGAATCTATTCACAAGATCCCTAATATGATCCCTATGTATTAATGCGCCTAGTTAGATTTAGAAGCCAACAACCTGTGTAAAGCTCGATAAAAGTTTGAAGTAGTCTTTTCTACAATAGTAGAACACATGACAGTGGATGAAGTGTGGGCTATAATCAATTCTTTCCCACATCGTTTGACGTTTTGTTTTAAAGCCAGGTAGGGGGTGTAATTACGTTTGCTGGTAATATTGCAAAAGGTCATTTAGATTATCTTAACTCAATGCTACTCAATAATAAAGTTACAACAACGAGTTCTTGTCCATGTAATTTATTGTCGCCCTGTAGAAGCTATAAGGACCATTAAGAATGTATACAAAATTTGTAATCAACCAAATAATATAAAAAACGCAAAACATAAAGCTAAATTCGAACCAAATTTAAGTTTTCCAAAGATCTATCAAAAGAATAAAAATTCCTGAAACTTTTAATACAAATACATGCTAGTGTTACCACTAAAACAGATAAACTAGACATACTGCCACAAATATGTAGAAAATCTCGATATAAAATTAAAAGGAAAGCTATAGGGAAGGAGAAACCATTTATACAGTTATCTAAAGCATAAAGCTTGCAGAAAAAAGAAAACTGACTAAGGAAAATCTATCTACTACACTTTTGACCATGGTAAAGGGAAGATATCCTGAGGTTCATAAAATAACTCACCAAAGACCTAAACTAGAAACCAAATACAATACTTTCAAATTGGTACTAAAATTTAGAAAGTAACAAAAAAAGAAGTGAATGTTTACGCGTAACTGCCTAAAAACATAAGGGCAAAGAAACGAATTTGGAGCAACGACTGCTAACATTGTTATCTTGCACGTTCTTATGTGTAATCTCGTTTTATATTGTTGGAAGATGAAAGAAGAAGAAGTGAAAAAAATTAGATAGGATATTATAGGTATCTCAGAAATAAGAAGGAAATGAGAAAACCAGCGTACATTACAAACAGAAAATGCTACAGCAGTAACAAAGAGGATACATACAATGGTGTTAGATTCTTAGTAAATAAAAAAGTAGTACTCTACACTGAAATGTATAAGGAAATTTCAGATCGAATTGCCTTTCTAATATTAAAACTAAATAAAACCTGTGGTATAAAAATAATCCAAATATATGTCAACTATAGACGACGAAACTACAGATCGACTTATTCTACGAATATGTAACAGCAGCGATTGAAAACTACCCTACAAAGGTAACAATTCTAATGGGAAATTTTAATGCCAAAAGAAGATAAAGTCGGAACTATGGCTGTGACACGCAAAACCTAAGGGACGATATTTTCTATGACTACCTTCTTTAAAAAGAAGCCGTAGAAGAAGCGAAAGTAAATAAATCTAGATGGAGCAACCAAATTCTAAATAGAGTACAGTATACTAACAAACAGAAATTTACGAAAACGTCACTGTAATACAATTATTTAATCCAGGGAGCAACAATACTGTAAATCAAAAATTAAACTGACTAAAAGTAACTAAAAGTTTATCTTATAGATACACAGGTACCTAAACGGTAAGGCGATGAATACAGAAGGACATTAAAGCAAGAATTAGAAGGAGACAACAAAACTTCTAGTGGAGAAATAGATAACAAAAAACGAGTAATTAACAAACGCTATTTTAAAAGTAAGACTGGAAGTAGTCTGAAAAAGGGAAAGAAAGAACAGAAAATTAGTAGCAGTACAAAGGATAAACAATGACGAAGGTTAATAGAATAAGAAAAAAGAAATAGTGATATACACAGAAATAAACAAAACAAGGAAAATGATTAAAGGAGCTATTAAAAAATATAACGACAAAATATATAAGGAGTAATACAAATAATAGGAGAAAGAAGAGCTTACCACCAACACTAGATAAAATATAAATAATCTCGTTGAAAAGTTCAGATCATCCGGAACACAAAGGTAAACAAAAAATAGACAAAGCAACGGAAAAGTACTAGAGTAATTTGTAATGAACTTGTGGGCGAAGCTACGGCTGCGCTAAACTGCGCGACCATAAATTTAGTTACAACGAGCAGTACCGTATCGTGTAAACCAGTGACGTACCTTTTGGGTTTGAACTACTCAAATATAAAAATATGGTAATTCTGCAAGTAAATCGATGTTACTTGCAGTTAACATCTGTCTGTTTAGCTAAATACGCACAGTAACGTAATCTGATTTTGTGGTTCGAAATTAACTTTAGCAAAATGCACGCTACCGACTTACCAAAACAATGCAAGAAAAAATATGCAGCGTTGTTTTTAAAAAACAAGTTTTTGCACTGGTTTTCTTTTGAGCCTTTGGAAACTCAAATAAATAATCTGAAAATGTTGAGACGCAACTTTTATCTTTCAGCCGAATAGACTAGTCCAAAATAATTTCCGATACTACGCATTGCCACGTATTTCAAGCAGTGCTCGCGAGGCAGGTCTTTTACAAATTACGACCACTCTACGTTGATCTATATGGCTCTAAGACAGTTCCAGATGAAGAGACAAAAAAATATGACGAGCAATACGAAAAGCTTCAAGGAGTGTTGAAGAAAGGCGAGTAGGAACTACTAGAAAATACTAAACAATTATTTAACGATTGCTTATGCTACGGAAAGATTTTCAGTAGTGGAACGAAGCAGTAACCATCCTTACTACAAAAGAACAGAGATAAGTGCAAACTGACAAATTACAGGCCAATCTTCCTGCTATCGCAACTTTATAAACTATTTATGAAAATTATTACTAACCGCCTAAGTACTAAAATGGATGCCCATCAGCCAGTTGCGCAAGCCGGTTTTTGTAAGGGCTACAGCATTGCCGACCATATGTTGACTGTAAAAACTCTAATAGAAAAGACAAATAAGTATCACATACCACTGTATTTGGTCTTACACTATTATGAAAAAAATCGACACAATGAAGTTGAGGACTGGGGAATATGCCTTAAACAACAGTAGAATCGACTTCCATTATAGAGATCTAATACATAATATATATAAAGGGGCATCTGTAATAATAAAACTACAGGATACCACAAACCCATACCATTTTAACGAGGTATAAGAGAGGGAAATGTAATATCCCAAAAAATATCTATGCTGGCACTGGAAAATATATTCAAAACTTTAGTCTGGGAAGAAAAGGGAGTAGAAATTAAGAGAAAACGGTTAAATCATTTACGATTCGCTAACGACATCATTCTGATTACTGACAATTTAAGGACCTACAAACCATGCTTGCACAGCTAGCGGAAGCCTCTGGGAAAGTTGAATTAAACATAAATTTTAAAAAAACGGAAACGATGAATATTTATAATTAAAACAAGTAATGAAATCGAAACTACTGAAATTAAAAGAACAATTCTCTCGAGAGCAAACTTCCAAAAACTAAAATACATCCTCAAGACTAAACTCGTGTTTTTGACTAATGTGTGCTAGCAGTATTGACTTACGGCTGCCAAACATGGACTCTCACCAAAGCAAATGTGGAAAACACTGATTAAGACGCATAGTTTAAAAGACAGAAAGACTATTGCCTGTATTTAGTAAAGAACAAAAGTAAAAGATGTGGCTGATCAGGTAGCAGGACTAAAGTGGAGCTTTGCAAATCACAACTCAAGGCGAAAGATATAATACTGTAGTGCAATGGTGGAAATCATATATGGGCAAAAGAAGTAGAAAAAGACCTCAAATAAAATGGGCTGATGACCTAAAAAAATTCGCTCGCTTTGGATGGAAAAAACTGCTCAAAATCGAAAACATTGGCATAAATTGGGAAAGGCCTATGTCTAAACATAAACGACGGTGGTCTAAAGAAGGAGAGAAAGAAGAAAATGAGACACAAAAAAATTTAACCACAATTTATTTGGTAGTGATCGAACTACTTAAGGACACTAAAATGTGTTCCGACATTATTTTCATAATTACCATTAAGATCAAATAAAATAATAGAGAACCTATAAAAACCTAAAACAAAAAGTGAAAACTGAACTGTGGGCAAAGGCAAATGTGTTTTTAGCTAGTGGGTAGCCTAGGGACAAGCTGCGACATTATAGAATTTAGAAACAATGTTTTAACAAAACTACATATTGGACTTTCTAAAGTAAAAACATAAAGTAGGTAATTACGAGGTGTGGCAGAAAAGTAATGAGGCTGGCAAAACTGCAAGCGATCTGGCAACGCTACGCTGTTGACCTTGATAGAGCACGTGTATAAATACCCTCCCATAGCTCAGTGCGAGTTGCAACTCGTTGCGTTAACTACGTGATTTTTGTGACTGCTATTAGTGAAGTTGTATCTTGGTTGTGCGTCACGCAAAATGGAACAGCGGAAACTTTTTTTTATAAAGACGTCCTTGAAAGGCTCAGAAAAAGGGTCATTCGCGTGAGACCAGAAATTGCAGACAAATGGATGACAACGCCCCATGCCACTGGCCTCTCCGTAACGGAATTTTTGAACTCAAAAGACATTCCTGTGGTTCCCCAGCCCCCTATTCGCCTGACCTCAGTCCCTGTGACTTTTTCCTAAACTGAAAAATGTCGTCAAAGGACGTCATGTTGGGACTTTAGAAAACATCCAAAAGAGTGTAACGGACATGCTGAAGACCATACCGGTTGAAGACTTCCAGCGCTGCTACCAACAGTAGGAACAACGTCTCGATCGGTGTGTAGCTGCCCAAGGGAACTACTTTGAAGGGGGATAACATTGATGTTTAGAAAAAAATAAAAACTTTGGCAAATAAAAATCAGTCTCATTACTTTTCTGCCACACCTCGTACATACGCATAATCACACGTCAAAGGTAATCTCATTTATGTTAATGAAATATCTTCCAAAATTACAAAAATCACGTAGTAGAAATGCTTCGCTTGTGGATTATAAGCGACTTACTAAGAATAAAGTATTTGGGAAAAACAAGAAAGAGCTAATATCGCTTTACTTCCAATGCCTATGTCATATAAGCTCTTAAATATTTGACACACTTTTAAGGAGTTAGGGCGAAGAAAATGCTTAAAGATTCATTAGGATTGGCGAAAGAGAATAAAATCTCTAATTTTTGCTTTAACTTTAAACTTTTCAATTCGAACAACAAACAACCGGGAAAATTGTGTACAACCTAAATAAAAAATTCTTTCTATTTGACTTTATAAAATGTAAAGTCATAAACATTTTACTTGATATAAACGATTCAAAGCTATCTAGAATACAGAATTATAATAGGCTAGCATTCTAACTATAAAATACAATTTTTAACTGGAATGGCTGGAGAGCTAACCATATGATTGCGTACGGCAATAATTAAGTATTAATAACAACTTTAGACAGAAGGGCAAACATAGATGCCGTTATCAGGAAACAGAGCAAAATAAAGATACTGAAATCTATAAAAACAGGTATTGCATTGCTCTTGAGATACTAAAATGATTACTAATATACCCATAGGAAACCAGAACTGCATCACAAAAATCTATTAAAATGTCTATGAGTAATTCTGGATACCAACTTAACCTTTGCATAGTATGCTGAGGTCATAAAAGCTTTGGTTTGTCAATAGTCTTAGAAAAGATAACCTCAATCGTTAAAATGTAGAAGAGAAAGTTATTATGTTTGTCAAAGAATTAATAATAATGTAATGTGAAAAAGCTGATACCTCCTTTATTTTCAGAAAGGTGTTAGCATTGAGGAAGAGTACAGTTTCATACAGGGATTACTACTTATAAGAATTATCCTTACAAGAATACTGGTAGCGCAGAGACATTTTCAACAAATAAAATAACGAGCGGACAGAAAGGAAAAGAACAAGAAATGCGCGAGAAAAATTCAAAAGGGAAAAAAGTATGGTAATTTACCTCATAAATAACTGGGAAAGTCATCTCTAAAACAACCCTATGAGTAACGTATGTACTTGGATAGCAATTAAGATAAAATTAAAATAAATAGAATAATTTTGGTAAAAAAAATACACAATTAGAATAAATACAATCACCTGAATATTCGAATAAGCGACAATAAAAACTTGCAATTATTCGAATAGTGAACATTCGTATTAACGCAAAAGAATACTGCAAACGTTGTAAACGGCGTTCCAAAGAGAAACGAAACGTCAATTTTACAAATCATAAGCAAATTTATAAAGTACTTTTATTAAGTTTTAAAAATTTGATTAATACAAATGCCATTTTTGTATTTGAATATTCGTAGAATATTTAAATGGTCATTTAAATTGCAAAGCTCGAAATAGTCCCAGGTCTAATTTAAATTAATAATAAACCATACAGTGTGAACAACTACTTTCCAAAAAAAATTAATTTTACAATGAGACAACGTTGCCTAAGTTTTTAATTTGCCCTAATTATCGGTTCTGGGGATTGAATAATCCACAAGGGTAAAGTAGTTTATTAATGCATTATTGGGTCATCTCTCTTCATGAGGACAGTTATAAATGTACTATAGCTATCTACGCTAAACAACGCCAAAAATGCATAGAAATTATAAGAATAAACAGCCAACGCACTCTCCAATATTTTTCAGTGGTATATGGTACCTTCAATATTTTATACCAAAAGTTTAAACATTAATTATGTGTGTATGGTATTAAAGTTATTTCTATGTGTATTATATGAACATTTGCTAGCATATACAAATATAAATAAAAGTAGACAAAGCATTTCCTGTTTTTTTTGTTAGACAAATATAATAGGTGTATAAATAAGTTCTCAGCTTTTTTTCTGCAAAATTAAAGTTTTATTTAAAAACAAACAAGAAAAGCTTAAGTATCAAAGTATTCTCCGTTGGCAGCGATGACCTTTTGCCATCTTTCGGGTAGCTTAAGAATTCCCTGGTGATAGAAACTCACCGGTTTCGAGACGATAAAGTTATCGATGCATTTTCGGACTACTTCTTCTGTTTTGAAGTGCGTATCAGCCAAGTGATGCTGTAACGACTGGAATAAATGATAATCAGAAGGGACCATGTCTGGGCTATACGCCGCATGTGGGAGAAGTTCCCAGCCTAACGCGTCTGCAGCTCATCCGTGTCAAATGTTTGAGGGCGTCCAGCGCGTGGTTGATCTTCAAGACTAAACTCTCCTCCGCGAAATCTTTGGTACCACTTTTTGCACATTGCATGACTTACAGCATTCTCACCATATGCAGCACAAATCATTTCGGTGGCTTCAGCAGCGTTTTTCTTAAGATGAAACCCGAAGTGGATAGAAAATCGAATATGCTCTTTTGTGATTGCCATCGTGAACACAGCTGATTATTGAGGTTATGTGCATCAAACGCCAAATCGCATGATGTTTCGAAAGACCAAATGTCATTGCTTTGAAACCGCAAGAGGGCGGACTAATACGTTACATGTAAACGGTGATTTGCGTCCTGTGAGATCTAAAGCTGAGAACTTATTTATACACCTATTAGTTGACGACAACAATTTTTGTTGGTAAAGAATAAAATCAATCATTGCAATTTAGTCTAACAAACAAGAAAACAATAAAAAAAGTTAGAAAACTATCAAGCATAATTGTAGGTGAAACCTGAAAAGATAAAACGCCCCTAGAAGAGGGTAAACAAGTTACATTTAAGCACTTTGTTTTTCTCGTTTGTTAATTGTATCTCACGACTGTAAATGTTTGAGCATTACTTCATTTCCTTTGTTCATAAAGCTTTCATAGCCTTTTGCAAAAATACATTAAAACGTTTGCTAAAATCAATAATAAAGGCAAAAGATGAAAATATAAAGAAAAATTCAATTTTTTAAAAGCCTCATACGCAACTGAAAGCAAAAGCTAAATACAAATACTGAATTGGGCAGCATAAAATAAAATATCCAGAATGTAAAAAAATCGCTGATACACAAAAGAAACTTCCACCTCCAAATTAAATGAAATTTTAGATACATTTTGCAACAGCTAACTATATTTTATATCGTTTCTTACCTTTATTTCTTTCATTATTATGGATTATATATAGTACATCAACTCAAATGTATACGTAAAACTAAACTATAGTCGATTTTTATTGGTAACTAACGTGTTTCTCAATGTTATACATAAAGTACTAGCAAAATCTTGTAATACATCTTTAATTGTTACAATAATTTAAAAAATATCCCACGACACTCTATACACTTCCATCTATTATTGTAAATCAGTCGTCAAACTAACTTATTTGAGTTAGTTGGGAATCTTGATACATTCTTATTTCAACGTCATTCGAATGTTTTCGTTATTTGTTTTGTGTTTTAGTAAGCATGGTACAAAGGTGAAGCTGAGTTTCGTTACTGGTTTTATTTTCAACTTATTTAGCATGTCCTAAAATCACAAAAGGTAGGATAACATCTAATTATGGGTTTTAAAACATGGAATATGGTACCCGAAGGAACGAAACCTCTCTAATTTGAAGGTGATAGTGTGGAATGGCATGAAATGTCGATATGGAAGATCCAAACATTTTTTACTGTCGGAATCTAACATCTTCTTGGCAATAGTAATGCTCTTTTCTATTGCAGCCTAACATCCTAACTTTTAGGCTAAAATTTTCTCTTTGAGACTCTTTACCTAGATATGGTTATATAATTAAGAGAATCATCTTCCAATACAACAACCACTACCTTCAAACACCGATTAATATTCTAAACACACAGTTGCTGCGCCAAATTTCTAAATGAACAGTTTTTAAACGAGATAACTTTAAAAACTCTGTTTGATGCCGCAATTCAGAAGCAACTAACATCCACAGATGTCCTATCGTCATAGATTTCAATATGATTTTCGACAAATTTCTTCATCATTTTTAACTATTTATCAGTTTTCGTAGAATTACTGCATTTTTAAGTTTTATATACATAGAGCACCAAGAAAAATTTACAAACACACTTTTTATTTTTATATCTTTCAAGAAACTTCCTACCACGCGCTCTGCACTTTTGCATGTTTTGCAACCAGTCGTCTAACCAACTCTTTCGCGTCTTCTCAAGGGGGAATTTCCAAACTTATTGAATATATCCCGGAACTGCGTAATACGTTGTGATATCTGATCGTCGGTTAAGGAGAAAAAACCGCAGTTAAAAGCTCCCCTTTATCTGGCAATAGGTCATATGCCTACAAGACTCGCACATATTCCTAACATCAGGCCTTGTAGTCAGTGAGATAGGTGTTCTAACTGCTGATTGTCTTCCAGGCCAAAACTTCAATAACATCATTGGATGTTACTCTCTACATGTTGTTTGTGAAATCAACAAACTGGATCATAGAAATTTCTTTAAAAAACTATCACTCCTAGTTCTCTTACACTTTTATTCTAATGTACCTTTCTTTTTAAGTAGAACATCTAGGACAAGAGAGATTATAACGTATAATAACACTTTTTTTACAAAGACTATCTCAAAGTTTTGCACTAGGATCATATTCTGAATCCACCTAACAAAAATTTTTTCCCAACAAATAAATATTTTTCTAGCAAGAAAAACGACAATACTACAATTTCTTTAGAAATTTCTCAAGTACCTACAATAATTCTATTAAAATATATATTAGCATTGCTTATTTAAGTTCAAAGTATATCGAAACGATAATGGCGATGTTTGGTTTGATATGAAAACATATTCGACCACCGTTCTACTGTATTAGTAATATAGTTAAAGCTAGGTTTTTTCATTTCTTTAAATGCAAATAATACAATGCTTGAATAGGAAAAATTAATACCGACCGTACTAAGAGTTTTATATTAAGCCATATAAGAAATGACCGTTCGTAACTTGCGTGTAGACAAATGTGACTATGGCTATCGTACAGAAAATAATTATCATTAGATTATGTCCAATCTTGTTGAAGGTTCCAGATTAGACCGCAAATATTGTTATTAAATTCTTTAAATCTACTTTTACATTTTTTTTTACAAAAACAACACTTAGTGTTGCAACTCTCCTTCTACTGTGCTATGATTTCTTAAGATTCTTAATATTTTTGGGAAACTATACACTTTGTCACTTTGAGAGTTAAAAACCCTCGCTGCAATACAATTTCTGTGACAATGTTCTTCATGGCGTTTTAGTAGACACGTTCACTCTCTATCTTTACTTACAGGTGTGTTAATTAATTCCCCAATGGTACACAAATCTATTTGAGTACGTTAAGCGTGTGACTTGAATACCTACAGACGAACTACTAAGATAGGTACATAGAATGTGAAAACCATGTACGAAGCTGGTAAAATACACAATACCATCAAGGAAATGACAAGGCTATCCGTAGATATTCTGGGGATCAGTGAGATGCGATGGACTGAATCTGGACAATGCTTAATAAACGAACACAATATTTACTACTCAGGAAACACTAACGGTGAACATATACATGGAGTTGGCATTATCCTTAACAAAAAAATTAGCAGATATGTTACAAACTTTGTCCCAATCTCTGAGAGAATACTTCTAATTCAAATTAACACCTTCCCCATCAAAAACCAATATAATCCAAATATACGCACCAACGGCTGACAAATCCGACGATATAATTGAAACATTTTATGATGATCTGAATAACGTCATGAAGAAAGTAAAAAAGAATGAACTGACATTAGTAATGGGCGACTTCAATGCCAAGATAGGCCAAGGAAGCTGTGGTGAAATCATAGGACCGTTTGGACTGGGAGAACGTAATGAACGAGGAAATCGATTAAGTATTTTTGCAACAGAACAACAACTAGTCATCACCAACACGTTCTTCAAGTCACCACCAAGACGCCTATACACTTGGAGGTCCCCCCAAGATAACCCATAACACGTCGTCAGAAATCAGATCGACTATATCTTGATCAATAAAAGATACAGAAATGCAATAACAGCAGTAAAGACATATCCAAGTGCGGATGCCAAATCTGACCATAACCCTCTTGTCGGCACGATAACACTCAAATTGAAGAAAGTTAAACAACAACAAGCGAAGAAATACGATTTGATGAAACTGAAGGATAAAGATATAAAACAAGAAATACAGCAACATATTAAAAGAAAAATCAAAGAAACAGATATAGCAGCCGACACAAAAGAGAAAATCCAGAAGCTTAAAGAGACAAATCAAGAAATTCTTGACATATATTTACGCCCAATGAGAGCGAAAAAGAAGATGTGGATGACAGACGACATATTGAATATGATGGAGGAAAGACGGAAAAATAAGAACAAAGACAATACCAGACACACACAAATCGACAAAGAAATAAAGAAAAAGATTAGAGACGCCAAAAACGCTTGGATGGAGAAAAAGAATCACTAGATGGTAAACATGACTCTTTCAATCTGCACAAAAAAGTGAAAGAAGCAGCAGGATTACAACGACCAAAAAAAACCGGATGCTTACAAGATAATGAGGGCAATACAATATTAGATGTAAATGAAACTAAAACAGTTTGGAAAAACTATGTTGAGAAGACCTTCGAAGATAAGAGAAACAACGATACACTAAAAACAGGGGACTCCATAGGTAACACAGGACCGGAAATTACTCAAGAAGAAGTGATAGCCGCAATAAAAGGAATAAAGGACGGAAAGGCGACGGGGCCAGACAACTTCCACGCAGAAATTCTAAAAAACATGGAGAACGATGAAATTAAATGGCTGACGGCCATGTTTAATAACATATACGAAACAGGAGTAATCCCACTTGAATGGCTTAAATCCACATTTATAACCCTACCGAAAAACCGAATGCGAAAAATGTAAAGACTATAGAATTATTAGTCTAATGAGCCACCTTCTTAAAATAATGCTAAAAATAATACATAGGAGGACATACAAAAAATGCGAATCGCAACTAACTCGCACACAATTTGGCTTTCGAGACTCATTAGGTACAAGAGACGCTCTTTTCGCCATTCAAGTCCTCATACAAAGATGCAGAGACGTGAACTGTGACGTGTATATGTGTTTTGTAGACTATCAAAAGGCTTTCGATCGGGTCAAACACGACGAGTTAATATCAATCTTAAAAACAATTGGTCTAGATGATAAAGATCTACGTATCATTAACAACATTTACTATAACCAATCAGCAACTATCAAGATAGATAACCAAATGACTGAGGAGATCAAAATAGAAAGAGGTGTGAGACAAGGCTGTGTGCTATCTCCGCTACTCTTTAACATCTACTCCGAACACATCATGAAAACAGCTTTAGAAGATACTGACGAGGGAATACTCATCAACGGAGAACGGCTGAACAACGTAAGATACGCAGACGATACAATTATACTGTCAGATAACCTAGAAGGCCTACAAGCACTAATAACACGCGTAGCAGAATCAAGCCAAAAATATGGTCTAAACTTTAACATACAAAAAACTAAATGCATGGTCATCAGCAAGAATCCAATACCACCGGGACGTCTAATAGTTAACTAGCAACAGATAACACGAGTTGAGAAATACACATATCTAGGGACAAGTCTAAACGAACAATGGGATCACTCAACTGGAATAAAACAAAGAATTGAAAAATCCAGGGCAGCGTTCATTAAAATGAACACAATATTCAAGAGCCACGACCTCTTAATACCAATAAAAATTCGTTTACTGAGATGCTACGTATTCGCAGTGCTCCTGTACGGGGTGGAATCTTGGACGCTGACCGAGGCTACTACCAAGAAGTTAGAGGCGTTCGAAATGTGGTGTTATAGACGCATCCTGAAAATCTCATGGGTCGACCGGATTACAAATAGAGAAGTACCGCGTAGAATGCAGAAAGACTGTGAAATAATCATCATTGTCAAAAAACGTAAAATGGAATACCTGGGGCACATAATGCGTAACGAACATCGATGTGACCTACTGCAACTCATCTTGCAGGGGAAAGTGTACGGAAAACGAGGCCCAGGACGTAGAAGAATATCATGGCTACAGAACCTAAGGAAATGGTTCTCTTTAACAACAACTCAACTTTTCCGTACAGCAGCCAATAAAGCTAGGATAGCCATGTTAATAGCCAACATCCGAAACGGATAGGCACTGCCAGAAGAAGAAAGCGTCTGACTAAAAATATAAAAAACGGCCACATTGTTAATACACTGTCTTGACAATAATTTCTAAACAAAAATATTTTGTTATTTTTAGATATGTCTTCGGCTGGAACCAAAGAAGATATTGAGTTTATTATTCGACTCTCTTCATCTATAAAGAAAATTATGTCGTCTAAACCGCTCTAAAAGACTTCTGTTGTCGCTAACACCTTAGAACAGTAGTTTATTCTTATTTTCAAAGACAGAGAAGATTAGATTAACTGTTTGTGATACCGATAAAACGTCTGAAACCTTATTCAAGTGATCAAGTTGGTTACGTTATTGATGGAAGTCTCGACTGCGTTCTTAAGGCTTTTCCAAAAGGATGATTGTCTAAATTATTATTAATTGTGACATCCGTTACTTGTCCCCATAATTACTAATTCAAACTCTTTCTAATTTTAAAAACATTTTAAGAAAAAATCTCGGAGATGTCACTTAGAATTTTGCTTGCCATTATTATATGCTAAATAAAATAGAAGGCAAGTTAAATTGACTAATATTTATATCAAATAACAAAAAGATGTATAAATATCCTTCAATATAGCAAAGACTTCCACAAACCTTGGACTTTCTTGTCTTTTTTCGTGGTCTTCTTTCTTTTACAAAACCTGGTGTGCATACCATTGTTATCTTGGTCCAGCTTTAATTTCACTGAAATTATTCCTAAGTTTACTTTATCTAAAATTAAAATTAAAAACTAGGCGTCAAATAGTTACAAAATTATAAACTTTTAAAAACGATTCAAAGTAGCGGCAAGGTTTAGTTTTCAAAAATACACAAACAAAATTGCTAGTGGAAAAAATTGCAAATAAAATGTTTGATATATTAAAAAAATTGCAGAAAGAAACAAAAACATTATTACTAAATAAAACAAGTCGTAATTGTACGGATTAGAAGTACGTATATATTACAATGTAAATTTGATTTAATAAATGTGTTTAATATAAAGAAAGTCATTATAATTCTTACCCTATGTTCCAAGTTCATGCTCTTTGACTGCATCCTGCTCTATAAAATTTAATATACAATCTTACATACTAATAACGCCTTTCACCACAGGTTCATACAAAGACATTACTATAAAGTGAACATAAATAGAAGAGTTAACAATATGCAAACACTTAAGTTGTATTTATATTTATGTTCCACTAGTTGTTATCTTTGCTCGCGTGAATTTTGAACTAAGCTTTGAGCTTGCCTCTCTTGAACCAGATATACTTGTACATAAATAAGATAACACTTTAGGCTAGAAGAAAGTCTATCAATTTGGAATAGTTACATAAAAAACAAAAGTATTGTTTAATTGTAAAAATTATAAAAACAATAAAATGAAATCATAAATAACAAGATAATCCTCGTTACTTTAAAATTACTAATACATCAACAATTTTTATAAAGCACGAACATAATAAACCTGGTTGCTACTTTTATTCATATATTTACAAATTTATCTTGCAGATTTAATGGATTTGTGGTACTTTATGATGATGCGTATATTAAAGATACATAAAGTGATTAAAGTATAAAGTAAAATATCCATGGATAACTGCATATCTTTGATTTTGACTATGAAAACATAGTCCGATAAAGTTTTTTGTCAGTAGTGGAAATACCTGTCTTTTTTTTCTGGGTGTTCTTGGGAAGAGATGGTAAGTAGTTTTTACTACAACTGCCTCTCTTTATACAAGGTTTATGGTGCCAAGGGTCCATATATTAATATGCACTTTTTAGAAACAAGTATTTAGGTAGATTATAGAGGTTGTGAAAAATGCATTACTCTAGCAGTTATAACAAAAAATGTCATAGTCTAAGGTAAGAAAGAGAAATATTAATAAACATTTAATAATAGAAAGTGACTGGTACGATCATGTTTAAACACAAAGTAGTATACGAAATTGAGTAATTAGAAAATGAACTATTTTATCACGTATAGTAGAAACGTGAGATATGCTGTTTAAAATGCAAATATGTGAGTTTCAGAATTAAATACCAAAGGTTAGTCGTAGAAAACACAAACATTACAAAATAAAACACTCAAACATAATATAACGACAAAAATATTGATCGAAGCTGAAATAAAAATCGAATAAAATAAAGGTGCAAGGCAAAGGAACCACCCAACATTAATAGGAAACAAGAGACTTCTAAAGAAACATTTAATAGCACAGCAGAAGAAGTTTTCAGCCCCAAAAAGTAGTACATGGTCCAGCCCAGAAAAGAATAAAGTGGCGGAGTAAGAGGCTCAAAGGAAAAGTGAACCAAAGAAAGACGCATAGAAAAATACCTTAAAACAACAGGCAAAGGTGATAAAAAAACTAAGGAAAATAAACAGTCAAACTAGGAAAACGAGACATTTTAGAAAAGCTCTACCAAAAAATCGTAAAAAATACATAGACAACCTAAAACAATTTTGGAAAATATTAACAAAATTAAAAGAATATATCAAGAATAATAATAAACGTTTAAAACCAAAAGAAAAAATTAAGAACCGGAAACTATAACAAATAATATAAATAAAGGACAAGACATCAGATGACAAAATAAAATGTGCATTACAAAAATTAAAAAAGAAAATGTTAAATACAGTACCAAGACACGACTGTCTCAATGTTTAAAAGGAACAACTAACTGATATATACTCAAAAATAACTGAAAAAGGCTGCAAACTCAAGTTTAAAAACAATGAATGATCAGAACAGACAAAACCAAAACCATATATTCAATATCTAGTTAGTAGTAAAAGTAATTTGAAATTTAACCATCCATTTCTGCTGGTCTAAAAATGGTTAAAACTGCTAGTTGTAGAGTTGTTGTTTCTTGAAAACTACCGCCACAGTGAATATTCATCAATTTGCAACTCCAACTTGGAATTAGTTAGTAAGTTTTTGTTATAGCATATTATTCATTCATAAAACATGTTTTTAGAAACCACAATATAATTTTCTTTCGTTTTATAGAAAGGTACACACAGGCGTAAAGAATGGCCGAATCATCCATGTGCTTTATAACAGACTAGAGACATGTCTCCACAGATACTCGTAGATAGTGGTTGTACTATATTCCAACATTCCCAAAACTGCGCTCATGGACAAGTTTCTCTTTAAAGATGTGTATTGACCGCAGCCTACCCAAGCTAGATCAGCATAAATAAATTTATTATTAATGTTCGGTCCAATAACGAATGAAACGCAAGCCTATCAAGTCCTAATTATCAGATCAACTTAATGGAAATTTTATTATCATGATACCAGCTAAAAGAAGAATAAAACTTCAAAGTATTGATAAAAAATCTACATTACTCAACTAATGTGGAAGAATTAATAATATTGAAGGATACGTACAGAAAAACACAGAGTCACTAAACTGCCTCTATCTATATATTTTACCGATTTAGCCCCAAACAAATCCAATTTAAAGATCTATGAAGTCCAGCAAACTGAAGTAGCAATCGAACTACAAATTATGTACAAAACTAAATAAAAACCATCCCGATTAAGTGCGCCATCTGCAAAGAAACCTACCCAGCAAGTTAGAAGGGTTGTAACATTTACAAATAAATATGAAATAGAAAATTTTCACCATTACATCCAAACAATCAAACCCAATTAGAGCTTTTACAAGACTTTTACCTACTTCACCGTCTTACATCAAGTGTCGTCTTAACTGACAGAACCTAACAGTATCAACACGAAATTACGTAAACATCTGAAAACTATGCTGACTCGTGTAACAACCATAGTCTCCAAGTTGCCGTAATGGCTCAAATTATCAAAATGGCAGTCTAAAACCCCAACAGATCTTTAGGCATTTGTTAACCACAATTTAAATATCGTACTTGTATCCGAAACTCAATTTACCAATAGAAGCTTCCTTAGCTACTGTCATTAAAAGTTTCAAGGTATCACAAACCAGATTAAGATCAAGACGAGCACATATAAGCGACAAACGTTGTATATATAAAGCAAGGTCAATACACACACTTCTTCAGTGCTGTTGGAGAACGCTTTATCATTGGCGGAGACTATAACCCCAAGCATCAGCAATGGAATTCTAAATTAATCACCTCTAAATGCTAACTGCTAATGTCTTTAATTCTTACTGACCCACAAAGAGAAAAAAATGGTTAATTTTTGTATAACCAGAGACATAGTTCGAAGTTGCACAAGGATAGAAAAGTGCTCAGATCTGTCGATTTTAGTCATGTTAAGTACTGTGGTATTTTACATGCAGAGATCTTTTACTCTTTACAACAGAAAAATAAACTGAAAATAAATAAGTAAAGAAACTAATTCAATAAGATATGTTAAAACACCCAGGTACTCCTCGACAAAAATGTATTTAACAAGGCAGCACGAGGCCTAAAGAATTTGCTTTAGAAACTCAAAAGTCAGACATTTCAAGCCTACGGAAAAGTTTTACTCCTACAAAGGTAATAAATTATTTTTCTGGGGTAACACAATGAAAAGAAAACGCGATCCAGGGACAACTCCATGCTGCAGACCAACTAAGTCTATTAATAAAAATGTTTGAAATAAAGAAAATAGGATCTATAACCAAAGACAGCTTAAAGCCAGAAAAAGCTCTAATATGTGACCTCGTTACTAGTAATATCTTGAAATAACTCTCAGGAAAACGTTAGAAAATACCAGACAACAAAATTTAATTTTCCATCTCTGTGGAAAGTGGCACAAATTATCCTTATAGCAAAGCCGGGAAAGCTTAAGAAAGTAGCATCTTATCGCCCTATTAGACCGTTGTTAGTGGCGTCAAAAGTATTTGAAAAGCTCCTACTCAAAACAATGCTGTTCCTCAGTATAGGCCAAGTCTTTGACAAAGTCTGGCGTCTAGGACTACTCTTAAAGATTAAACAGAAGATTCCACATACATACTATTAAGTGTTTAAATCTTATCTATCAAAAAATACTTCCAAATCAAGTTCCAAGACGAGTTAACAAATTTATATGCTATTAACTGTGGATTTTCCCAAGAAATCGTGCAGGTCCCCTATTCCATATCTGGTGAATAACTTTTAAACTCCTTAATATTTATTAAAAGACAGCTTAAAATGTCGCATCAAAGACAACAAAACAAAATTCGCCTATGTTGTATTTACTCTCAAGATCTTGAACAACGTGCTACTAACCCAACCAGAAGATGAAAAATACTTAGGTATGCATTTAGTTAAGAGGCTGACGTAGAAAAACATTTTCACCAAGCGCAAACAGCTGGATTTAAAATTTATGAAACTTCAGTGACTAATTGGAAGGAAGTTAAAACTCACATATAGATAAATCTAGAGGATGAAATCGTTTAAGTCTGTGTAATGCATCACCGTTGCCCAGATGATTCACTACCGACGTGTTTGGATTGATGGCGAGATTGATAGTTTTTACTAGTGCACTTTGTTTTTCAATGCACATTGTGATTCGTCACATACGACATAGAGTTTTTGACTGAAAGCGCTGCAAAGTTTCCAAATGTACTCCAAAGTTGAATTCCATACACTCATACCGGTTTAATTATTACTTTTTAGATTAATAGTTTGTTTTTCTAAATATTTTAGTTCACATTATATTAGATTTAATAATGTCATATTGTAGGGGGTGTGTTCAATATTAACTTTTGCTTATTTCTTGACATAATCTTCGTAAAAGTTGAGACATTTATGTCAGCATGACAGTAAGTCTGAACACCCCTTCACGGTACTGCTCTTTGTCAAGTTGCTTAAAGTAGTCCACGATGATGTTCTCCAATTCTTTCTAGGCTGCAAAGCATTTTCCGCCAAAAATTTCTTTGAAGGTTCGAATAAATTAAAATCTAAGGAAATTAAATCTAGACTATATAGACAATGTTACAAAGCTTTCCAATTGCGCTGCGTCAACCACAGTTTGGTTTAATTTGTTGTGGGGTCTTGCGCCGTAGCGCAAAAGTTTAACATCTTCGCGTAATCATCCCGGCCTTTTCCTTCTAATGAGTATATGCAATTTCTAAAGAGTACCTGTCGCTGTTAAAGCTTGTGCGTGGTTCAAGGAATTCACACAGTCGTACACCTTTACTATACCGGAATACGATGACCTTGCTTTTGCGGGCAGATAGTTTTAATTATTTTTTTAATGACGAAGCTAGACATTTTCATACTAATACCATAAACTGTTGTCTCGTTTCTGGACTGAACTCATATACCCAATAATAATTATTTAAATGAAATAATCCCCTTCCTGTTGACATCGAGTGAAATTTTGAAGTAAATAAATAATTCGATTGGTTTGTGTTCATTGGAGAGCCGAAATTTCGCAGAAGTTTAGGAACCCTTACGATTAGTAATGCCATTCGTGTCAGGAATTTCTTAAATTTTAATGCGATGATCTTTCCTAATCAAACATTCGACAATTGTACAGTTGCCATCCGCTTGTAAGGTTTTTATTCTGCCTTTTTTTCTCTGGATCATCATTCAGCTCGGTAATTACTCCTCGTAATTAAACAGAAGTATAGAATAGATCCCAATTATTACTTTTAAAAAATAATCTGTAGTTATTGTTGATATATGCGTTTGATTTTGTGCAACAAATCAATCTAAATATAGGCTATTTACCATACAATAAATATGGGAAAAATTTATGATACTGAAATTATGTTGAAATACCTTTTATTATAAACTTTTTTGCGTTACTGTACGTAGTTTTACCATATACCAGATAGTCTCAGTCAAAGATCCCAATTCTAGTCTTATTAATACTGGGAGACCGAAACGGAAAAGCAGACAGAAAAGATGATGAAATAGGAAATGCAATAGACATACGTGGAGAAAAGGCCAGAATTAGTAACGACCGAAAATATTAGACTTTATTACAGTGAACAATTTAATAGTAACACACACCTACTACAAATACAAAAACGTACATAAATATATCAGAGAAATAGAAACGAAGCATCAATAATAGATAACGTTATAAAATAAAAATAAAAAACGCAAGAGTGAAGTAAATGTAAAATATATTCCGATTACTGCCTAGCATTAACAAAAATAGAAATAAAAAAGAAGACACAAAAAGAATATATTAAGACAGATAGTAAATTTCAAATTAATCTAGTAAAAAAGGTAATCACAACATATAAAATCAAAGGCGAAAAGATACAGACAGAAATAAAAAAAATAGAGAAAGCAACATGACTGTAAAAAAAATTTGAAAAACAATTAAAGATTTGATAATAAAAATAACAAAAGAAGCATGCGGACGTACCAAAACAGACAACCAAAAACAAATGAGATGGTGAAATGAGAAACTTAAAAGAAAATAAAGTTGAGGAAAAAATGGAAAACATGTCTTAGTAAAAAGAACAATGAAAATTACAACAAATACAAAGAACAAAGATTAAAAGCCAAAGAGATAGTGAAAGAAGCGAAACAACAACTCTGGGAGGAGTTTGAAAAAAATAGAACGAGATATAAATGGCGGCCAAAAATTATTCTATAGAATATTAAAAACACTACGAAAAAGTAAGCAAAATAGAAAAAAATACATAAAATGATTAAATAAAAAAATCTTAGAAGATGAGGATATATTGAAGGGATGAAAAAAGAAACGGCAAACACAAAGCAACTAATTATGGCGAAAGTAACAAAATAAATTGAGAAAACCATAGAAAATAGCGAGAACAAAGAGATTAAGAAAAAAGAAATAATAGAAGCCATTAAAATGTTGAAACGATCCAAGGCGTCAGGACGCGACGGCATAACAGTGAGAATCATAAAAAATGTAAATAAAACCGGGACAGAAATTTTAGAAAAATTATTAATAAGATCTGAAATGAACAAAAAATACCAAAGGACTGGGAGGTGAGAATACGACTACCCATATATAAAAAAGGAGACGGCAGAGAGTTAGGAACTATAAGGAAATTGAATCTTCAAACTTAAATAATTTCAGTTGTGGCTCTTCAAGGTTTTCTTCCAGTAGATGGTCCATCAGAGAGTTCGGATGGGTACTAAGCTTGTCTTTACAGCAAATACTAAATTTTTTGGTTTATGCCTTGATTGCTAGAATATCCAGATCTCTGCGTATGACTTCATTGAGAACATACCACGGTGCGTCTACTATGCATCGAAATACTTTGGACTAAAAACGTCTCAGTGTGCCAATGTTTGAGGTGCTAGCTGTGTACCATATGACCATATTGGTTAATGATAGTCTTATGTAATAATATTTTATTGACAAGTGCCAACTGAGACTTGCGACCTAAGAACCAATACATTTTTGTGTTTTGATACCTAACTTTTTTTTCACACAAATGTGTTTCTCCAAATCAGGCGTCTATCCACGTGGATTCCTAGGTATTTGACGTCTATCTGCTAGTTGTTTAGCTAGACTGGAGGACAAGTTTCCCTTTTGGTTGTAAAGGTTACATGTGTTGGCTTGGTCTCGTTCACTATGATGCGTCATTTCTTAAATCAGTGTTCAAACTCATTCAGGTGATTTTGCAGCTGTACGGATGCTATGCATGGGAGGATGGTAGGACTGTATCATCTGCAAAAGTAACGACGGATATTGTTTCTAATGTGGAGAGATCTAACGTGAAGAATAAATACAAAATCGGGCCCAGAACGCTGCCCTGTGGGACTCCTGCATTGATTGGTTGTAAAGACTTTTAAGATTCACCAAATTTTACAAGAAAGCTTCTGTTAATAAGATATGACTTAAGTATTTCATGGAGATCTGGTGGCAGAACACTTTCAATTTTGTACAGCAAACCCTTGTGCCAAACCAAAAGCCTGTTTGACGTCAATAAAAATCGCTGAACAGTAGGGTTTATTTTCAAAGTCTTTAACAGTTATGTCTGCTACTCAGTGTACTTGCTCAATTGTGGAATATTGTATTCGAAAGCCAAACTGGTGCTCAAAACAATTTTATTTCGATTTGAAAAGAAAAGGAGTTCAAGTTTAAATATGTACAACGAAACAATTGATAGGAAAGAACAAGAACGGCAATATATATGTAGCTTTTATAGATTTAGAGAAAGTCTTTGATAGTATGCCGAGAGCAGAGGTATGGAGTGCCTTAGAAAAAGAGGAGTAAGTGAAATATACCAGTTGTATACCAGAAAACTAGAAATTACGCGAGAACAGGAAGCATGAAGTCAGGCGAGTTCCTAAACAAAGAAGGATTAAGACAAGGAAAACTACTCAGCCGATACTTTTCAATGTAATACTCGACGATATCTTAAAAGAAATTAAAGTATTAACAAAAAAACTGCAAATAGAATATAGGAACATGATATAATATATGCAAAAACTAAAAAGACTTAAGAGTAAACATTAATATTTAGAATAAAGTACTAAAAAAGATAACTTGAAAATAAACATTAACAAAACAAAAGTGATGGCAAGACTCCCATTGAAGTCACGTCTTTATTGCACTAAATCTTTTGGCCATTTCTTATTCAAGTGTCGAGTCATAGGATCTTCTCTTAATGGAATAATGGTTTCGTTGGGATGAGTTGCTAGCGAGTCGTGGTGTTTTATGGCTTTTTGCTTGATTGCGTACTTCACGTATGCTACATTGAGGTCGGTGTGGAGGGTTCTATTAGAGACGTACCATGGCGCTCCAGTTATGCTTCGTCATGTCTTAGATTGACATCGTTCTATGATTTCTATTGTTGAATTGCTTGCACAACCCCATAGCTCACAGCCGTAGAGCCATATAGATCGGATTATGGTCTTGAATATAAGTAATTTGTTATCTCTCCAAAGAGAGAATTGATTTTTTGCCAAGGAGCCAATACATGTTTCTAATTTTAATGTCCATCTCCTTCCTTTTCTTGGATACGTGCATTCTACAGGTTAGACGTTTGTCAAGGTGAAGACCGAGGTAAGTGGCTTAGTTCGCTTGGGGGATGGGGTGATCGTTGATGTAAACTGGAGCACAGGTTGATCGTTTCATGGTAAGCGTGGCGTGGAAAGATGTATGTCCATTAATTTTATCCTCTATTCGTGTGTCCATTCCTCAATTAAGGTTAGATGATCTTGAGTTCTATTCGTTGCTACGACTGGATTATGTTCCAGGGTTGGGATGTCATGCGAATACAGAAGGTACAATACAGGTCCTAACACACTACCTTGAGGTACGCCTGCTTGGATTTGCCTTATTTGTGATGTTTCATCACCTACTATGATTTGGAAGTGACGATTGTCAAGGTAAGACCGTAACAATAGGTAGTAGTGGTGAGGAAATGTATTCTTGACACGGTCAAATGCCTGTTTAACATCTAAGAATACTGCGGAGCGGCATTCCTTATTAGAATATAAAATACGACTAAGTTCTATTATACATTAAATAACACATTTATAAGAAGAAAGAAAATAACAATGAAAAACAAAAATCACAGAGTTTAATACCGTATACAAACCAACACCAACTTATAGATGAGAAAGTTGGACTCTAAATTACCAAACGAAGAGCAAAATACAAGTTAAAGAAGTGAAATATCTATAAGCGGTGAAATGAGTTACTAGAACGGACAAAATAAGAAATAAACTGATAAGACAAGAACTAAACATACATCCCGTTTTCGAAAATATTAAGAAACAATAATTAAGTGCTTTGGATACGTAGTACGCATGGAGAAAAGAGGGTATAGTTAGCAAAACCAACACAGAAGAGACACAGAGGAAGACCAAGAAAAACATAAAACAGTGTGATAGTGGAAAAAATAATGGACAAAATTTATTTATAAGAAGTGACAGACTACATAGATTGCACATTGACTACAATGTAATATTTTAACACCACTGGGTGAATAAGATTATTGATTATAAATAAAAACATGCTCACACGTGTAACACATATATGTGCCTTTGTCCATAACGTTCTAGATAATTAAAATCATAGTCAAAAAATGTTTTTATCAGTCAAAAGGAAAAAAGTGCCGTCGAATATAATCTGGCGTACAAATCCGTCGGAAAATCAACTTCTTGAAAGGTAACAAAAGTCACATCGAACTCAATCATTCGCCCTGAAAGGGGCTTTGTTTTGAACAGACGATCCGCTTCCGTAGAATCAATTATTTAACTTCGAAACTGTTATTAAAATGAGTTCCGATGATGCAAAAGAAATTTGTCCCGCGATCGCAGCCGATTCATATCTGCGCCGCCCCCGCCCCCGCCCGGCGTGCTTTATTAACTGCATCCCGAAGTTCTGGACTTTTATTTCGTTTCGCAGGCTCTTACAGCGATACCCGACACGTGCTGTTTTTGCCGCTCCGGGTAACGCGACAATAAGGGCCGTAAATTCGGGCGGGCGGAGGACGAGCCGGAGCCCGGAGCGCGGCGGAGCGGCTCGGCAGCGAGCGGAGCGCGGCGCGGACGGGACGTTAAAATTCTTGACCCGCCGCCCCCGGAAATATTTACATCTGCATTCAAGACGGCCGCGCAACTCCCCGAAAGTCCGCAAGAATGTGCGCTCCTATAGTTTCACAATCAGCCCCGCGTGACGCGAATGCCGAAATTAAACGGGGTATCTTTTATTCAGGGCTCAGCCGCGCGCGGCGCGGGATAAATCATCTGTTAAACGGCCGCCCCAATAAAAACATAAAATTGAATAAATTACGGATATCGGCCGCCGGCCCCGCCGCCGCCCGCGCGCGGCCGGGCTTCCGCGGGCGGCATCATTTGTTTTATGTTTTCATTTGTTCTTTCACGGCCCACTTGACGCCGGCAATTATTCTTCCTTCCGCGCGAACTTCCCGCCGAGTTTTTATTTCATAAAGCGCCGTCTTAATTGAAGGTGTACTACAGCATGTTCTACTCCTTCCCCATTGTCTCGATAATTTTTCATTTCCAACTTTCGGAACAATATTTGATGAAAATTAGCGCCGGTATCAATCCTCGGCGCGGTTGCGCGGGGGGCGATTATTTTTAAAGTTGCGCGACGCCGAAGACGCCGGCGCGTCCGTCCCGCGCGGTGCGGCGCCTTCTTTCGTCCGCAATGCCATGCACAATGTGCGTATTACAATGGCTATTAATTAAAAGTTAACAGCGGCTCCTTGAGATTTCTTAAGTCGCGCCGGGGCACTGCCAAGTGCCCTTTCACCGCTCGCACTTGTCGGCGCTCGTTTCGCAAATAAAATCCCACAAAGCAAAACGGCTCAACGGCGCCTCGGTTAGTCTTGGACAGCTCATTATTAAATTTCCGAACAAGTGGGATTCTAAAGGTGTCCAATATGTGGCACTGATTATAAATTTTATTTCACCGAATAATTAGACTAGATAAACAAATAAAATGTTATACATTGATAACAGTTATAATTACAAAGATTAATGAAATGCTTGCCATTGCTGACAATAAGATGTTGAAGTCGAGTTTGAAAGACCTTTACAGATCGTTGTCTCATGTCATCGGAAATCGATTGAATGACATTTGAGATTCTTTGTTTCAATTCTCTTGTATTGCTAACCGGTCTTTCATAGACTTTGTCTTTCAAATATCCCCACAAGCAAAAGTCATTGACACTCAAATCAGGAGAACAACTAGGCCAATTTATTCCACCTCCGGTGTGCTTTCTCGAATCCATCAATCTTTATCCAAAGGCTTCTCTGAGTTTAGCGAATACTTGTTGAATCCAATGAGGAGTAGCACCGTCTTGTTGGAACCAATGATTTTTAATAAGATCTTCCAAGATAGACATTAGAATCAATAGTTTGATCCACCAATATTGGTCCAATGATGGCGCTGTGACTGATAGCGCACCAAAGGGTGACTCGTTCTGGGTGTACGTTGATGTCCAATGACATGTAGGTTCTGAGAACCCCAGAAGCAATAATTGTGACGGTTGACATAGTCATCCAATTGGGAGTGTGCCTCATCGGTAAAGCGGATCGTTATATCCAATTCTTGCGATCGGGTCATCTCTAAGGCAAGGTTGCAAAGTCGAATCTGATATCGATGTTGACAGTTAACAACTTCTGCTGAATTTGGATCTTGTATGAATGACAATTAAGATGTTCGATAAGGATGGTGTGCAAACTAGTCTTGCTGATTCTCAACAAAGGTGCCGCTCGTCTCAATGAAGTGCTTGGTTTCGTTTTGTCCTCTCATTCATAAAATGTTTGAACGCGTCTTATTGATTCCTCAGTGATCACACTATTATTGCGCCTAGTCTTGTTTTCTATTTTGTCATAGACTGATCCATAAGTCCACTTGGTAGCAATACTCACTTCGCAGCGGTCGAGTTGGCTAGTGGACAATGTTTGTCATATTTTCCGATAGTGGGTCCCGAATGTGTGCAAAGCCTCGGCCACACTATTGTTGTTCTTGCAGTAAAATTCAATTAATTTGATCCTTTCGTTGATTGGATGTGAATCCATTATAAGGTTAATTGTTTAACACTCGATTGTCTGTACAAACGCCATCTATCGCTCAATACATATACCACGTGGTTATCGATTTTTAGCGCTAAATTTAAAATTAATGCTTATATTGTACACCTTTTAACATATTTCATACCAAAGGTGTTTACATCATAACCAGGACTAACTTGCGGCTTGACTATGTCCCAATAATAATAGAGACAAAATAGTTTTAGTATAAGGTAACGCCATCTTTGATTAAACTTTTTTTTTAAATTAAATTAATTGCGTATTTACAACTAGCAGTGAGGCTAACAAACAAATTTGTTTAATTCTGTAATACTAAACTAAATAACATTGTCATGAGGAGGGAGTGACGTCCAGTGGCGATTTCCTGTAAATAGTAATAGAACTCTTATTGATTAGCAAGATTTAACGTTTCGAATCTATTTAATCTTCGAGTGATATCAGCATTGTGTAGTAAATTGAGCTCTAACACATTGGGGTTGTTATGTATTCTGTCCACATAGGTGGTTATACGTCATTTAACTTTTTCTCTGGCCGATGAAATTTTCAGATCTTCAGCAAGGCTTTCATTGCTAATGTACCAGTCAAAATTGGCCATGATACGAAGAGTTTTTCCCTAAAATCTTTGCAGAATTTCGATGTTTGATGTTTGAGCACAGCCCTATAGTTAAATACCGTACTATCACACTGGAACTATAACTATCTTATACAGCAGCACTTTGTTTTGTAGCAATAACTTTGATTTTCTCCCTAGAAGCCAGTACATGTTTTTCACCAGTGAATCCAATAGCTTTCTCTTTTTATAATGTCGGTTCTCCATGTTAAGCGCCTGTCGAGCTACATACTGAGATATTTACCTTCTTATTTAGTTGAGATTTGTACACCATTTAGTGTGACCGGGGGAGCGGAGTTGTGTTTGTCGTAAACGTGATAACAATGGATTTAATTCCATTGATTTGTATTCGCCACCTGTGCAATCATGTTTACGTATTATCCAGACTACTTTGTAGGGTAGCCGATGCTTGTGTTTGATCGGAGTGAGAAGATAACATCGCGATGTCGTCTGCAAAAGTGACCGTCATTGCATGATAGGTCAACTGTGAATATGTGATATAGAGTTGGTCCCAGAAAGTTATCCCGGGGAACGCATGCTCTTATTAGGTATAGTCCAGACTAACTTTCGCCGTACTTGACCTGATAATACCTCTTATTTAGATATAATTTAATTAGAAAGTAATACTGGTGTGGTATTTCTTCAAAGACGTCGACAACTCTGTATACCTGCTATAATATAGAGTATTCCTGACGAAACTCAAATTGATGCTGCGAAATTAGTGCTTCTTGTTCAATTGTGATTGCCATTCTTTTTAGTATTAACCTTTCTAGTACTTTTGACACTATTCGTAATGGCATTATCTGTCTATGAGAGATAATTTCATGTGCGGGTTTCTTCGGTTTCAGAATTTCAATTATTAGGCCGAATTTCTACAGGATTGGAAAATACTGTAATCTTATAACTGCACTGAAGATTTGCGTCATGCACATTATTGCTTATGGGGCAGTTCCTTCAGTGATTTGGCACTGATTAGGTCATGCCAAAGCGCTTTTTTGTTGTTTAGATATTTAATTTCAGCTTTAATTTCTTCAGGGGTAAAGACTTAGTTGTATTGGTGTTCTTCTTTAGGGGTAGCAACTGTGGAATACGGTTTGAATATTGTTGATAGGTGTTCTGAAAAAAAATCAGCTTTCTCAACTTCTGTTCTTGCCCACGAACCGTCGGCCTTGCGAATTGTAGAATTGGATCCCCGACATTTTTTAGTTTCTTTGTTGCCTTCCAAAGCGTGTAATTGTTATTAGCGGAGGGGGATAGGTTACCAACGTATTCATTAAATGTTTCGTTTTTCCATTCCCTTAAAGCTATTTTTAACTCTTAGGTTAGCTTATGTAGGTTATTTTTGTCTATCGGGTTTCTCTTTTGCTGTCAGATTTGTTTGTCCCTTCTTTTATTAGTAAATTTGGTTTTAATGTATAATGGGTAATTTTCAATAACTTCGGTTTCTTTGTGACGAGGCGGCGGCGTTAAGTAGCAGGCTACATGTTGAATGTTTTCTGTTAGGTGTCAATTTTATCTTTTGTTTTCAAATAAACTTTAATTATTGTAATGCCCGTTAAGTACTATCCGAATTTGCGTGATTGTTGCAAAGAGAAGAATTTTTTGCTTTGTAATAATAAAAGTGCTGATTGTGACTATTGTAGTTGAATGATCTGAATGAAGGTCAAATCACGTTTCTACTTTACAGTATCTTGGAGATAGACCTTTGGTAACAAAGAAATTTACGGCATCAGGTACTTTATTTAAGAGGCCGCCCAGTATGTGGGATTGAACGTTAAACGCAAAAATTTTGGTATCCCATTTGTTTCAAGGCCGTAGCAACAGTCACTTGAACTACAATTAAATTTTTCTCTAAAAAGGTCTTAGACTAAGTGATATTAAAAAAAGTTTTGATGGTGTGCACGATGAAGCTTTGGTTTCGTATTTCAATGTAGATAAATGGCCAAAACAATTTCGTTTATTGCAAGAAAACATATAAAGCGAACCACGTGCGCAGGATTCCCAGTTGAAGACCTTTTGGAAGAAAACATAGCGTTCATCGAGCGCGAGGTGCTGCTAGTTACATGTATGTGGGCCCCCCACTAATATGTTTCAAGGCTTTATGTATAGGTTATTTAAAACATTTCAACCAAAAAGTTTCAATAAACAAGAATCCAATTTTCAACCCTTTTTAAGGCATCAATGGTGCTTGATCGTTCTAGCTCTTCCTACTTCCTTTCTCGTGGTAGGTTATCATTTTTCCTATTACTATGGCTAGCAAGAATGTTATTTTTATTTTTATTGTCAAAACATTGTCTGTGTCCTTAAAAATGGCAAATGTTATTAGAAAGGGACATTTTAATTTGCGTTTTTTCGAATTAACTTGGTTTGAATTTTTTAATTAATTTTTTAAAAATGTTTTCAAATGCCGAATAGGCTGACATGGATTTCTTGTACGGCTATTGCAATGATTATTCATCTACAGCAGCAAAAGAGTACAGGATCAGATATCCGAATCGCCGCTCTCCGCACCGCAAAAACATTTTACGGATTTCTCTTTCTCCTGCAAAATGAAACGTTTGTAAATAAAAAAAAGTAATCGAGATATTCGTAAAAGGCAATTGTCAGAAAGAATACTGAGAGAAATTAAGGATTCTCGAACTAGCAAAAGTTTAAGAGTAATGACCCTAAAAAAATGGACTCTACCCTTCCATATCCAACCGGTTACAAAATTTGCTTCCCACTGATCGTGCTCTACGACAGAAGTTTTGATTGATATAATTTTATTCCGTGATAAACTTTTTCTCAGAATAGAATAAATAACTTTCACAACGAACATGTATAGCCACTTCAAAAGATGCACAAAACTACAGAAAATCACTTTTAGCATCGATTTACGGTTCATGTTTGAGCTGGATACCGCCAGCTTTCAGAACACAACTTACCAAATTTATGGAAGAAAATTCTTGTAGAATTTAACAATACGGTGTGGTACTAACAAGATGAAACCCCTGCACATTACAACCAAACTGTTACTAGTTGCTAAAACAATAAGTTTGATCGACGATAAAATGGCCCCAAGGTCTCTTGATCTCGGTCCTTTCGTTTTCTTCTTCTGGAATCATGTGAAATCACTTGGGTATAGCAGAAGCAAGCCTTATTCAAGAGAAATACTTTTTGAAAGAATTCGGGAAATTTTCGATACGATTCATGAATCGATGAAACGGATGGATCTACGATGCCACATTGTTTTATGTTCAGAAATTGGAGGAGGCCATTTTAAATAGCTTTAATTTATTCTAATTTTAATTTATGCTTATTAATAATTTTTAAGTTGTTTTAAATAATTTAATTGTTTGTTCATTAATAACTAACTTTTAAGTGCATATCATTCTTGTCTACATCAAGTATTATCGGCAATAAAAGTTACAATGGTAATGCATGGAGGAAGAATAAAATGTTAGAACGACCAAAGACCCCTAAGTTGCTCCATCGACATCTAACAAACGGCTAAGAATTCAATCCCTGCTTATTGGAACCGGTTTGTTTAAAATGTTTCAAAGTACCTATACACCAAATCTTAAAACATCCTTGTGGGCCATCCTATATATACGTATATTAAAGAGAAAACCAATATCTAGAATCAGAAACGTTCCAACATCACTGTGCATAATTCCTCCAAGTATCCTTTAAATAAACCGTTTATCCGAATTTTTGAAAAAGGTTTTAACTTTGGTGTCACTGCTAAACATATCATACCCCAGCCGCCAAGACAATCAGATAAAAGACAATCAAAGTTCTATGCACAACCGAGTTACCCCAACAATATCAAGTCTTACAAACTCTAAAAACCATACAGCAAGACAAAAACGTGATTATCTTACGAGCTGACAAAGATTGTCCTCAACAACACAGACAGCGTTGCTAAAATGGACGACTTACTAATTAGTAAGTACCCAACAATCCAACGACTTGTAAAAAAAACAAGACCTTTATTAACATCTTAAACGCACCCCTTGATACTAAAAAGCTTCTTACCCAAATTATACGGCAATCTAAAAATCCACAATGAAAATACTCCTTTACGACCTATTGTTAGTGCCTTTGGTTTAGACACCCATAACTTAGCCAAAGATCTGACCAAAATTCTTTAACCCTTACATAATAAGCCTCATCACATGTCCAAAACTCCCACCACTTCTTAGAAATTCTTAAATCCTTCCTATACATAAAGATGACATAATGATCAGTTCGGCGTTGTCTCCCTCTGTACTAATATACCCGTTCCGGAGACCTTGCAGCTTCTGAAAACCAAACACAGTTTAAAAGACGACACCGTCAAATTAATTAATCATTGCCTATCCAATACCTATTTTACTTTCAAAAACAAATTCTACCCCCAAACTAATGGTGAACCTATGGGTTTCCCACTTTTACCTGTCTTAACTGACTTATTCATGGCCAATTTCGAAATAAAAGCCCTTGTTTCCTTCCTCTTAAAATATACCTGTTGAGTAAAGGTACTTTAACGGTACATTTGTTATCTGGCCTCATGGACATTCCATTTTCACCTAAATAAACTTCCTATCAATATCAAGTTAACAAAGGAAGTCAAACAAAACAAATTCTTCAGTTTTTTGGGCGCAAATAATCTTTCCAACGTCAGTTTCTATCATACCGTTTACAGAAAACTTACCCGTACTAATCTGTATCTTTCCCACCACTACCCCGCTCAAATTCCAGTTGCAAAATCGGTAATTTTCAGAACTCTCTAATTTTCTGTTAGTAAGAACCAACAAACTTATATTAATACCATTACCAAAACTTTAATACAAAACGGATATTCTCAAAAATCTCTAACCCACATCATTAACTATATTAACAAAATACCACATCCAAAGCTTATGACCTTTCCGACCAAATTACCAAATTTTAGCTTACATTAGAGGCGTTACTGGCAGAATAGGCCGCATACTGAATAAACAACTGTGTGTGCGGATCTTAAATTAGTCGTACTGTAAAGAGGGTAAAACCTCCCGGTTCGACGATAAGGGTAATTGGTACCGCATCCGGCACCAACAGGATATGGGCATACTTTTAAGTTATCAGCTCATCTCGTTTGAATGCGTCCTCTTCTTCTCTTTCCAGTGTGGGGTCTCCAATACTAGATCTATTTTTTCTATCTGGTTTTTCGGTTATTCGCATTACATGCTCAGTCCATCGCCATTTCAAAAATACTGTTTATCGTACTACATTTATTACTTCTGCTTTTAACAAACAATTTCATTTCTAACTCGAACTTTTAGTTTGGTGTTTAACATTGGACTTTCCATTGCTCGTTGTGCCTTGACTAATTTATGAATGATACCTTTGTCAATATTCAAATTTGTGCTCCATATTTGAGAACCGATCATACACATTGATTATACATTTCTCGTCTAAATACAATTAGAAATGTTTGTTCTTTAGGATCTGCTATATATGCCAAATGCTAACTATTCCAATTGTGCATGCCATTTTAGATTAGTTGTCAAGTTTTGTTTAATTGGGCAAGATATATGTATTTCAGAGTATTTTCTAGCATTTTTTATCTGTCGTAATATTCTGCTCGTCATACTATTTTGCTAAAAAAATTGCAAAAGTTAGTTTTGATACCCCTTAGTCTAAATATATACAGTGCATCTTTCATGTGACTATCTGGTTATTATTGGTTGAAAGTGAGACTATTTCAGATTGAGACAATTTTAATACAACTTAAAAGGATTAAGATCATGTTAAAGAGCGGTGATAGATACAAAAATTACAGAGTGATTCAAAATGATTTTATACGTCTATATGTCTTGAACTGCACATTGCATGTGAATGATTCACATAACATTTCAGAGGGTGTCCAAAAGTCATACAACAACGTCAGTTGTGAGCGAAATGGTAACAGGGATTTTTTAAAAGTTAAAGTGTTTTGTACCGTAACGAAACCAAAGGTTTATAGACCTTTCTTTATTGATGGTAGTAGAGTGACATATTTTGCAATGTTGTGGAACTGACTTCTTCCTCAAATGAATGGTGGAGCTCCACCCCATTAACACCCAACGATGGATAGATCGCATGAGGAATTAAGACCTGACTCTTATTTTCTGGCACTCGAGATTTTCCAATCTCATACCTTGCGACCTTTTCTTGTGAGGATTTCTAAAAAAGGCAATTTATGTACCATCTCTACCAACAACATTGGACGGCAAAACATTCTTCATTGTGTGTGAGATTAATTCTACTACCGTCTAGATGTCATCTAGAAGTATTGAGCAGTTAAAGGTAATTGAGATCATGTTTGTCATTAGCCTTACTTTTAGATAGACTTACAAAATTGAGATTTAATGAATTACTGGAACCGTATTTTAATTTCGTACGCCGCATGGCTAGCGGAGCGTTACCCACCACCCCCGGGCATCGAAAAGAAGCAGCTCGAGCAGCGGATGATGTTCCTCCAAATCCGGAGCGGGCGTAATGAAGTTCCTTTTCTAGCTAGTTTCCGGGACGTAACAAATTGCAGATAAGATGACGAGATGATGGCATTCGGCGACGAGTGAGGCAAAACAGACACAGCGAGTTAACACGTCTATCCGCGTAATCTGCGGCGACAGCTCGGATCGTGACCAGAAAACATCATCGCCGGCGAAATAACCCCAACTTGCAACTTCCTCCTTTGTGCACGTAGCGGAGGCGCGGGCGCGGCTCCGCCAGTGTCCGCGATTTTTGCGGGCAGCCGAACCCAAATCACGGCCGCCGCCGCGCTCGCGGAAGCTCCTCGGGCGCGGTGATAATAGAAGGAGATGTATAATAACACCACACAACCAGAAGTTGAGCAAACACGTGACTTGAGAGCTGAGGCTCTCCAGCTCGAGCACCCAAGACGCGCGCCACTAAAATTTCTCGCCGCACTTGGGCGGCAAGTTCGCGGCCTGCGCCAAGTTATTCGCCGCCGGTTAATTGTATCGGAAACTTGTGTACAAACAGTATTATGTTTCTGCAAATCCTCGGAAAATTAATTGTGAGGAGGCACCTTTATTATTGACAGATCGTGTTTAATTTAGGTTGCCGCAATTATTTCTATTCGCCTTAGCCTAGCATTAGCCGCCGTAATTGGATTTCAAATTTCGTTTTATTTTGCGGGGGCCGCATTAAATTCCGCGCCGGCTGGGGAAGCGCAAGAAATCTACATTTCAGAATGGAGGTAACCTAAATCACTAATTGAAAACACGACAGATCAGGGCAGACTTGTTCGTGTACGTCACTTCAATTTCGCGGGATGAGACCAAAGATGTCGCTTGTCAAATCAAAAACTGCCATATCGCCTGGCCATTCGTTGCGCTCTTAGTCGTATAGATTTTTTAAATTTTTTGCTTACAAATGTATCACACATTGTGTAGTCAAAGTATCTGGACACAGTCTACACTCATCTGGAAAGACTTCCTTCCATTTCTCCTCAAATACTGTAGTGAGTTTAGGCATTGAAGATGGGTGCGCAAATCTACGTTCCCATTCTTTCCAGCGATGTTGGATGAAATGGAGGTCGGAGGTCTGTAGGTCAGTTAAATTTTTCAACCCCCATCTCTTCAAACTTTCGTTGTGCGTACCAAACAACTATCCTATTGGTACACGAAAGGTCCTTCTTAGAACTGTTTTCGGAGTGTTGGAAGCTTAGACTTAGCAAGAATATCAAGATCTCAGCGTTCATTCTCCAAATACAAGAACTAAGGAACCACAAAAAACAACCCCATACCATGACGCCTTCGCCACCAAATCTGACTCTTGATACAATACACTTGGATAACAAGCGTTTTCCTGGCATGCATCAAGCATGTAACTAGATTCACAACTCATTGTTCCGCAGACGAATAGCAATAAGCTTTGCATCGTTGCAAGAGTGCTTCTATACAAACGACTGTAAACCCCCATATTTTCCAGCTCCCAACAAACAGCTCTTTAAAAGTATTTGGGAAATCATGAGTTTGAAATACTCAATTTTTCATCACTACTCTCTTCAGCGTTTGAGGGCTACAATCTCTAAGTTTGGCAACTTACCATTTTATTTCCCGATTGTTTCACATCTCAGACGTTTCCATTTTATAGTGATATTATTTATATGACCGAGCGCCTCCCAGATGACGGATAAGGGAATGCTTACTCCGAAAATAAAATGTTCGAGACGCGCCAAAACTAGCAGCAAACGGGCAGCAGCGTTTTTGCAGTGCCAGATGAAGGTGGAGATTGAGACAACCAAAACATCGATATGTAAGGCAAGGGAAAAATTAACATATTATACTCCTAAGCCCTATGTCCCACTGGGGAATAATAGGATTTACTACTACTACTACTATACTCCTAAGAAGCATCAAAATGACAGATAAAATTATTCAAATAGTTCTCAGTTTCCGGTAGGCCTTTAATGGGCCGAGAGTGTGAAGAATCCCTGAGTAAAATATATTAAAAAATCAATCAAAGTAGGAACATGGAATGTCGGAACCTGGCAAAAGCCAGAACGCTAACAAATACAATAAAAGTAGAAATATTAAGAATTAGTAGCACCATAGGGAACATTTGAAATTAATATTGCGTGTTGTACCTTTAACGCAATATCATTAGAAAATACAAAACTGGCGAGATGAAAAGCTGTTGTTCTTATTAACCACAAATTTTGAAAGACCGTACTAAGTGCAAACACGTATCTCGTCACGGATCCTAATCCAATAATGGTGGAACTAAGACTAAAGCTAAACAAATTACAGAGCGACTTAAGAGAACTTATAATACCGACAAAAGCTTAAGAAATACAACGACACTTAGAGAAACATTTTAACATAATAGAGATTGAGGAACGCAGGAATGCGTAAAAAAAGGTAATTTCATATTCAGTTGAAGACACAATACCCAAAAGCACGAAAGTATGGATTACAGAAGAAATATTAGAACTAATAAAAAAGAAAATATTAACATACAAATCAACAAAAATAACAGGTATAACAAATAAAAACAAAATGAAAGAAGCCGAAGATAATTGAATGAAAGAAGAATGCTAGGAGAGCAACAAAATACAAACAAAATGATAGCTTTCAATTATATGAACCTGTTGAAAAGCTGAGTGGGGCTATAACAAAAAATGTTCCGCAATTATTAACCCCTGCTAACAACTGAAGAGAAAAGAAAAGCATGAAATATCTATGTAGCTGAATTATTCTTCGGCAGCAACAATTGGAGAGAAGAAAAAACTAGGAAAGCAATTCATACGGACGTTAGAAAAGACAATAAAAATAAGCATAGAATACTCGAAGAAAACTAAAGAAAAAGAACTTAAGTCGCCCACTAAACTTTTTAACATGATTTATACACAAGATAAACTCTCTAATGAAGGGTTACAATCGATGTTTTTGGGAATACCTAAAAAAATAAATGTAAGAAAGTGTGACGATTATAGAAGCACCAGCTATCTCCGAATAATTTATAAAAAAAAAATAAAAAGTAAAAACTAGAAAAGCATAATTAATACGCTATTTAGATTAAGGGTGAGGTTCGGTACTAGAGAAGTGCTTCTATGCTTGTCAGTTCTGACAGAAATATGCCCCGATATAAGACAAGATTTGTATATATATGACAAAACTTTTCACAAAGTGACACACCGGAAATTAATAGACTTGGACTTGACAAAGAAGGCATACGGATAGTTAAAAATACATATCTTAATAAAAAAGCCAGAATAAGAGTTAAAAATAAGTAATCAGAAGACATAGAGATCAAAAAAGAGTGTGCTAGAAATGTATAATTGATTCATATTGTTTAACATACACTCAGAAAAAATAACAAGAAACGCCGATGAGATTGAGCAAAAGAGGTAAATACGAAATAATAAAATAAAAACGAAATAATATAAATGTAAATATTAAAACAGGCAATATCAAAATCAAAAAAGTTAATAATAAAATGCAAAAAAAATAAAAAGAAGAATAGAGATATAGAAACATATTAAAAATACCTTTAACACAAAGTGTGAGTAATGCCGAAGTTTTGAGACAAATTGGAACGGAAAGAGAACTAGCAAACAGTATAAGAAAAAAGTTATCTTACTATGAACACATGGTATACGATATGAAAAATACATAACATTACAATATACAAGGTGGTTCAAATATGACTTGGACTGATTTGTGTGTAAACAAGCCACACTGCGCAGCAGCTATACGACTTTGGGAGAGTGGACAACACATTGTGATCAAATTCCTCTTTGAAAAAAACGTTACGTTCGCTGAAATTCACTACAGACTCCAACAACAGTATGGGGAAGAGCGTCTCTCACTGAACCGTGTGTTTGAGCAATGTAACTGCTTTAGAGAGGCTAGAGAGTGCTTAGAGAATGATTTGAATGAACGTCGGCCGCGAACATCCGTCACCGAGCCAAATATGTGCAGCACTATCAAGGAGAAATTCTGTCCGTCAGTGTTGGTAGTGCAGAAGATACTGTGAAAAACCAGCTGCGCCATCGCAAAGTGAATTCACGGTGGGTACGGCCACTTTGACGGACGTAAACCAAATGGTGCGCTTGCAAGCTACCAGTCGTCTCTTACAGCAGTTTGAAGATAAAGGTAATGCATTTTTTTTACAATAACCACCGATAGAACGTGAGTACACTGCTTTATTCGCGAGTTCCAGCAATCATCACGCGAATGGTGGCATACCAATTCTCCCAAACCCAAGAGAGCGCTAAAGAGCCGTTTGGCAGGTTCTTTTGGGACTGGCTGAAAGTTATCCATGTAGACTTTCTGACGGATGTCAAAACAGTCAATGCAGCTTATTACTCGGACCTCCTGGCAACAGACATGAAGGAAAAGATCTGATCCAAGCGGAAAACAGGCGGAAAGCGGGCAGCCTTTCTTCAAGACAATGCACGCCTCCATACGGTCAAAATAACAATGGAAACCCCCCGGAAATTGAAATGGAACCTTCTGCCACATCTGGCGTACAGTCCTAATTTGGTTCCAAGTAATGGCTACCTGCTCGGAAGGCTCAAACCAGACTTGCAAGGCAAACGGTTTGCGAATAACGATGCCGTCATCCAAACTATTCGGGAGTGAATACGCCGTCAACCAAAACCTTTTTTTGAACAGGGCATCATGATTCTTCCAGAACGTTAGAAAAATTATGTTGACTCCGGAGGGGAGTACGTTGAAGACTGGCCTGTGCATCTAAGTGTTTGGCATTTTTTTGTAAAAAAAATCAGTCTCATATTTAAACCACCTTGTATAATAGAAGGGAAGGTCGAAGGAAAGAAGGGGCGAGGTGTAAGAAAAATATTGTAGGTAAGTAACATAAGAAACTGGTTAGGGGTGAATAGAGAACCACTTATAGACACAGCACGCGATAGATCGAGATACGCTATAGAGATCGCTAAAATCACAAACTGCTCAGTACCAGCAGAAAGAAAGTGGGCAAGAAAAATGGAGAGAAAGAGAGCAAGGCCAATACTTCACAAACCGATTTCTTGCAACAATGGCACCCAAGGAATCTTCATTATCACTCAAATTTCCTGACTTTCTCAATGTATGTCTATAACCTACCTTTCAGCTCGTTTTATGAGCGCGTAACAGCCAGATCTACTTCTCTAAAGTGGCGTGCGGACACTTTTGATCTTATAGTGTATAAATCACTGCTACTATTTTCCTTGAAAGAAAAAATAAACTTTTTGTGGCATCTTCTGAATGTCTAGAAAAAGCACCCGGTTGTAGTGTAAGATTAACGAAAGTAATCCTAAGATTAAACCTTATGGAACTGCAATTTTCTATTCTCTATTTATATTTTTTATTCTTTGAGATAACTACATTCAGCTATGTCTTTTTTAATTCAACTTTTGCATTTTTAAATTTAAAGCCAATAAAAATTTGATTCCAGATTGCCTTCCACTGGTACTCCAAGGCTATTTATTTTCTACATAGATTTGCTGTCATCCTTAATATCTTGAATTTGCAGGAGAATTCCATAAAATTTACTTTACCTTTTTTGCGTGTACTATAAAGCTTTTGAGAGGGCTTTTAGAAAGAGGTTTTTGGAGAAGCCTAAAACACGTCAACTTTGTTTTACTATACCTTTTATAAAAGAATTTTTCAACCGAAAATAGGGAATAAGTTCTTCCGAGTGAAACTAGCATTTTATTGTTCCTTTTTTAGTAACAATTAATTTTTATTCTGCTTTGTGAAGATATCTCAAATAGAACTTGAGATATTCTGAAAAAACTGTTTTTAAAGGGAACTTTAGGGGTGGTTTTTATCTCTTTAAAGTGCTTATGGGCGGATAAAAAAATACTCGTCTCTTATTCTTTTGCCTTTTATAACATATCTAAGTTTCATTGAAATTGGGGGTGGACACTTCGATAGTGTTCCTTATATATCGAGTTAAATAATTCCTTTCTTATTAACGTCCTGATTTGCACAAATTTTACTGTCGTTTGTGTATGTTGCTTGCAGATTCCTAAAATTTCAAAAATATCGATCCAATGTTAATATAATAAAAATATTTTGCGCAAATGGGATGTAACTTGGCAGTCGGTGAGAGCGGATTGTACTGCACATACGTTAATGAGGATGATATTACCGGTTGGAAGTGTGTTATCGACACATTTGCAAAGCCCGAGGAAGTAGAGCAACAAATCTGCATACACTTGTGGGCAAATCTGAAAGATTCGTTAACAGAAACTGTTTGGATATTGCAGGAGGCTTTCGGAAACAATACTACGATTTAGAGAAAGCCAAAAATCTGTTGAGAGACTGGAAACGAGTGGAATAGTGGAAACGATGATAAGATGTATGTGATATCCCAAGATACTTAGTTTTAAATGAATTTAGGTTACAGTTGACACCTGATCTTGGAATTAACCCTTTTATAAGCTCCCATTTGCTGAATTTTCAGTCGAGAATACTGTCTATTATAAAATTTAATTGTCTGCTAAATCTATTCCAATTCTTTATGTTGCTTAAAACGATTGTTATTTTTTAGCTAAATGTTTATACAAATCTTTATGTTACTGTTTATTATTGTTTATTTTTTGTATTCTATATGATCCTATTAATTTGATTAATTCTGTTCTCTCACCTTCTTCCTCTATTACTTTTTTTAATACCTTCGTATTTGATGTGAGTTCATATAATCACTTGGTATATATACTCTGAGACAATAGTCGCTTTATATCCATATACTTTGATATTTATTTTTATCTATTGACTCAGCCTATGTTGGAAATGGAAACACTTTTTACCTTCGTAATTAAAAAGCCGAATAAGAGAGAAACATGCAAAGGGTGCGAGTGGAAAGCAAAGGTGATTAGCAACATCAATGTTTCCTTAACTAAAAAACTGTTATGTGCCGATGAAATTGTTTCGGTCAGACATTTTCATATAGCCTTTATTGCAATTTGTCAAACGTTATTTCTGTCTTTATAAACGTTTCTGTGAACATTTTTGCGTTCGTCTAGAGCAACGCTCTTTAAACTCTGTTTGAGACTAAAAACTCGTTTAATAACATTTTAATAGATCACGTTAGTCCTTTCAGGTAAATCGCATGCACCAATTTGTCATCGTCATTGTTTTCCATCATTAACCTTGTAATCTGTATTTCAGTTTTGCAGGCGTTATTTGTGTCTGTTTCTGTAAACATTTCGGCATTCATCTAGAGCAGCGCCCTCTAAACTGTTTCTACGACTAAAATCAGAGAAATAATAACATTTCAACAAAAAGCCTTGGTTATCTTTAGTAGTAGGTAACGTAATATAATACATAAATAAAATACATGCGCAAATCTAGGCTTTAAAAAATGGAGAGTATTTATAAATACTCCATGGCCATGGCCATTTTCATAATTTTTCATGAAACACTTCTTCACTTTCTGTAAAACAAATTTGGAGTAATTCTGGCCTAGAAAATGGATGATTTGTTAATGTTAGCTTGCTATTTTCACCAACACAACACATAGTTTCCTACAAGTACATTTTTTATGGTTAATGTAGCTCAAATAACATTGTTATTACTTCTAATTGTTTTGCTCACTGCAAAATCTGATGCGGCTCAATTAAAAAATAAACTATAGAGAGTGTCCTTTATGGTCGGATATTTACGTCTTGAGACATTGACACCTGTGCAGGCTTGCGTTTGTCGGTCAGCATTCGTGATTTCGCATTTTCAGGTCGTCATGCAAAATGGACTCCACAGATCTTACGAAAATGTCAAGTTTAGAGGCGATATCACTCACACTTAATAGACGGTCTTTCATAAGAACTTGTTTCATTCGTACAATCATAGTTTCGGTCCGGTTGGTTTGTCATCGAGGTTGCTTCGGTTTATTGTCACACAACTCAATACACAACTCAAATAGTGATGAATTTCGATGGGCGTTTCACCACGCAAGAGGAGGAAACGGATGATTACATGTTCTTCTTGAACACTAAACGTCGCCATTTGAAAGATACAGAACAACACTCACTGCAATAGCAATAATTCCGCTTGTGTACACTGTATGGTGTTGCAATCTGTATTACAAATTCAGTAATACTTCCCGCGTATTTTAAAATTAACTGCATCTTTCTAATTACTCTCACTGTTAAGAAAAAATTTGTAAACTTTAAATCTTGAGCGTGCGTAGTACAAAATAGAGTAGCAATCTCAAAGTTTATAAATTAAAAAAAATTGAATAGGCCAAGTGTGTTAAACGAATGGTTAAAAGAGCAATGTGAAAACTTCAAATGACCATGGCGCTATTTGTTATAAAAATTAAATAAAACTAAAGAAATATGCAAAACAGGCTTGATACTCCGTGCCGCCGCGATCTTCTCTTCCAGAAAAATGCTGCGCCAGGAGCGATCCGGTTCCGGCGGCCCAGCAAAAAACTCAAACAACGCCGGTGAATCGGGCATATTGTTGGAGTAGGCGGCTTTATTAAACTTCATTAATTAGCCCGATAATTAAACGAATTTCAAATTTAAAACGGCGAATGCTGCAGTTCGGCGTGTGTAAGGAGCGTGCGGTCTGGCGAGGGCGCGGGGCTGGCAGTCTTTCAAGGAACACCCTGCCAAGCAGGGAGTTTTCAAGTTTAATGAATGACCGCCGCACACAACAAAGTTTAGAGCTGCTGATTTAGTAATTAGACGGCGCAGGTAAGCAGCTTCGGGCTGCTAAGATCACTAACTCAAAAATAAACTACTCGTTCCTTATTTATGGGGAACCTCTTCCTCCAGCACGGCTTACACTCTTCCGTAAAATTTGTGAAGTATGCAGCATTATTTAATAGCTCGTTTGTTAAGCATTCATTTGGGCGCCCACCCTCCCCGCCCAGCTCGGGGGGACGAAGAACTGCCGACCCTTCCTTACCTCCATCCGTAGTTTTATCAATTCTTAATAATCCCTTTAAAAAAACATTTATTGTAACTATCAAATAATTTCCATTAAAGGTAAAAGGTAATTGGCTTGAAGCCAGATATGCTTCTATTACTTGTGCAGGAGCGATTTAAGATTACGATTAAGAAACGATTGAAGCGACATGCCAATAACAGATTGCAGGCCGTAGACGAGCGACTTTCAATCAAGGGCGCCCAAGGCGAAGTCCTCGCACATCGACTTGGCGGCCGTCCTTTCAAAGGGCACTAAGTGTAACCGAAACGGTACTTATCGATGCGGAAACGAACAGATTGACGAACGTTGTTCGCGTTTGTCAGAGCTAGACGCCATTGTCACATACTAATGCTCATCTCAGCGCGTTTCCGCCGAGCCCGCCGCTGTTTTTCGGCGGCGGAGCTGCCGATACACGGGCGAATAAAATAGGGCGAAATATAAAATATCCGGCGGAAATTTGTAGGAAATGCGGTTTACATATCTCTGCAGATACGAGCGGCTGCCCTCGGCTCCCTGGCGACCTGCGGGGGCGCGCGGCTTTATCTCGGCGATAACTTCTTTGCGGCGGCCGCGCTCCGGGCTCGGAATGCGCCGATCTGCTGAAATAAACTTCGGGAAACTAAGCGCTAGTTTTTGCGCTGAATTAACATTCGCGGAGCTCGCTGCACCGCCGGCGCATTTTTCGCGGCCGAGCGAGCGGCACGTCGCGTTAAAGCTCGACGCGAAAGCTCGCGCGGCGGCCGCTTCCACACACGTCTCTGTCGGCAATAAAAACAAATGGATTTTGCATGTAAGCGATGTATGGCATTATTGTGCACACTGTTGCAAACTTTTCTCCAAATTTGGCAGATCGGCGTAATTTAAATCAACGAGCGATGATTTTACTCATTTGTGTCCTTTATCTATTTGATAAGGAAGTCAAAAAACAATAATTTACTGGGAAACTATTGTCGTTTTTGGTTAAATCATGTACGATTAATACAATTCTTCTTTAATATAATTTTTCTACATTTAATATAATAAGAAATAGCATTGGACTTGTAATGAAGCACACATCCTGGTAGGTGTTAAATACCAACTCTTACCGCTAAATCATAGGTCCTATAAATTCGAGTAACCCTACAAAAGTACCTACCAATACAAGGTCGGAAAACGATATAAGCGATATAAGACCTGAGAATACCTCAATAGAAAACTATCACCACTACGAGACAAAGGTATTTTGAAATAGATACCAGGTGTACCGGAAAGTCTTTATCGGTCTTTTCCAATAGGTGTCGCTAGGCTTAATATACAATATTATGATTTGACACGTGTTCATTTTATTCTACAGACATCAAGCTTCAACGTCGTAGGTTATATTTTGTGAAAGTATCACCGTCATATACATTTATACCTCTTCAAAAATGTCAAGTTATGTGCCTGAAAACGTGCATTTGCGGCATGCATTACTTTTTTTATTTAATCAAAAGAAAAAAGCCGCTGAAAGTCATCGTTTGCTAGTTGAAACATATGGCAAGCATACTCCAACCATAAAAACATGTGAGGCGTGGTTTCGACGATTCAAAAGTAGTGTTTTCGATGTGCACGGCAAAGAACGTTCTGGCAGACCGAAAAAGTTTGAAGATGCGAAACTGCAGGAGTTATTGGATAAAGACCCAATACAAACTCAAAAACAATTGGCCGAAGGGTCCGAATTGGCCCAAGAAAGTATTAACGACCGATTGCGATCGATGGGAAAAATCCAAAAGATGGGAATATGGGTGCCACATCAATTGAGAGACAGGCAAATGGAAAATCGAAAAATCGTCTATGAAATACTGCTTCAACAAACAACACACATTTTTATATACGAAACAAAAGGCCAAAGATCAGTAGTTGACTATTTATTAAGAAACGAAAAATCAAAATCTTTTACTGATGCGACAGTGTACAGAGAAGAAGATGTAAACTTTGATCACTACCTGTCAGGAGCAGAAATAAAAGTATTTGCAAAATTGATCAAAAAGGAAATACCGTATCTACTACAAGAGGAATCCGTTAGGAAATTATATCAAAATTTATTAACACAGTATAACAAACAACAATATATAGAAGATAACGATGAATAGAAAAATATAACATATGTAATGCAGGACAGCAACAGAGACTATTAAAAAGCAACGAAAATCTATAAAAAATAATTTTTTCGTGGGAAGAACAAGCCTGGTCAGTAAGAAATACAGCTACATAATAAAACTAAAGATAATAAAGATGATTATAGTACTCTAACAAAAATTGTAAAGGATTTAACAAACCGGTACGGTAGAATAGGTACTGACACTTTCATCTCTAGAATAAAAAACGATATACATGAAAAATAGTGGATGGTATATAAAGATTATGGTACAACTAAACAAAGACCAAAAAGATACAAACCACATAAATATAATATCATCTAAAACATAGTTAGAATATTACCAAAAACTTTGGTGCAAGTAGTGGAAGAAGATCATGAATAAAAAATCGGAAACTTTTTTATAAATTCCATCCACACTATAGATCCTAAATATTAATAAAACACTTTTGGATAGATGTAATAATAAGATTTCTAAGACTAATAAACAAATATTGGTAAACTTGCACTATACCCGACCAATGCAAAGATAAATCTAACGTCCAAAAGGGAGACAGATCTCCATGCGAAAACTATCGCAAAATAAATTTACTAAACATAGCCTGAAGAACTCCTTACAAATAGATTGCAAAACATAATAGATTGTAATTTTATAAAAACAAGCAGGTAAGAGGATCATGAATTGACAAGATATTTAATATTAAACAAGTAATAGAAAAGAATCGAAAATATAATAAAGAAACGCAAGCTGTTTGCAGATTACATAAAAGCTTTCGAAAAAAAAACGGAAATATCATCCAGAATATAAACATAAAACCCAAATTATACGTACAAGATAACATCAGAACAACTGAAAATGCCAATTTAGGTTTAACCCAAGGGTGCAGCATGCCATCAAGTCTTTTTACTTTGTATATAGACGAAGCTCTCAGAGAGTGGATAACAAATATTTGCGAATATACACACGACACGAATAAAGATATGTATCTCACTACATTGTAACATGATATAAAAATACACAACTTAAATATTTCCATGGCTACATCTAAAGTAATGGCTTTCTGGAAATTTAAATTATCCGTCCAAATTGTATTGCATAATAAAGCAACTTTAAATTCCTAGGACATACAGTATCTTACATAAAAAGTCATACACAAAAACACAGAAATTCAATTACTACAATACATAGGACACTTAAAACCAATAATAAAATTAAACACAACAGCTTCTGTCCCAAGTTTCACATACATAGGGTACCAAATTTTGAAGAATCAGTAGCTACTACCAAAATTCAATTTTTACAAAATATAGCACAATATTCTTTACGAGACGGGCAACGCAGCACTGGCTTAAGAACTGAATTAAATATATTTGACATAAATGAAAAATCAAAGAAAACTAGCACAATAATTTACAAAGAATGGAGAACAACTTTAAATAAACTAAAAGCGCCTATTTAACAGATAAAATCTCAACTGTTACAAACAACTAACGGTGGCTCATTTATAGCGGAAGGGCGACTGCATAATTGGTACAAAAAACTTGTTTAACAGCCATTCTTCTAATGCAATAAAAGAAAATGAAAACAAGTTATAGTAATAGCAGCAAATTCTATTTTAGATAAAAAGAGATAAAAATGCCCATCGGGCTGTATTAAGCTTGTACAATTGTAGCTTAAGATGACTGTACGAAACTTTCTCTTTTTTAATTAACTTAGAAAAGTTTTGACGACTTTCTAGATCTATGCTTCTAAGTCTTTTTATTGGAAACAATCAATTTTTTAGAAATATCTTTTATGAGCGATTTCCAACAATAAGGGTTTAGCTGAAAATCAAACTCCCCTTTTAAATCAATCGTCATTGCAGTAATCTTCATACAAATCATTCGTTAGCAAAATTTATAATTTTATAAAATAAAACTATACATCAAAAACTAAAAAACAATATTAAAGAAATATATAAGAATGAAATACTCGCTTGACTTTCGAGTGAGGTTGTGTTTGACCAGTATGTAAAGTTAAAGTATTAAAAATTAAAATACGACGTGAAGACCAAGTACTTAAATAGTGTATAGTCGAAGTAATGTATCGACTCTTGTTTATCGCAGCGATAAGTTTTCTAAAACAGCCAAATCTCATACTCCCAATATCTATGAGTCAAGGGTAACAATAGCTATTTTCCAGAAAAATAATTGTAATGCAGGTATGCAATAACATTTTTTATTATTTGCTTATAAACAAAACTAAGACCGTCTACATACCTGGAAAGTCTGAAGATGAAGAAAGAATAAATAATTTATCGTCGTAAGAAGCTTTATCAAAATAAAACGAAACGTATTGATACACAGAAAAGAGGACCAACAAAATGTAGAGATCATTGTCAGAAATATAATTAATATTAAACAGCGTAAAAATTCTACTTAAGATGTTTTTGTGGACTTTTAACCTGTGGAAACAACAAAAATATTTGTAATTCAAAATACTACAAACTAAAGTCGAAGCAGTAGAATGACCAAGGAAAACAGAGTTAGGTCGATGAATATGATTTATAATCATACCAAAAGCTACTGTAATAGACTCTATGGGTACGTTAAGCGTGGTGGTGCACGGCACAAAAATCTGCAAGAAAACCGAAATACCGCAACTAGATGTTTCAAATAAACCGCAAGCTTCAAGTATCGTATAGGACATCAGCAAGCAAAAAAATCAATTTTGAATCATCTCAAAGACAAAGACAACACCCTCACAATCTTTAAAGAAATGTTCAACTGATTAATTAACTACAAAACATTTATTCATCGTCGTTATGAAATTGGTACATAAGGGCCAAGTTCTTAATATTACGCTAAAGGCTTCTATTCAAAAAAATAATAAAATTTAAATCTTTCTAAAACCACACAACATAGAAAACCCATTTCACCATCAGAGCATATGTAGACTGTATTACATTCATTACTCTAACAAGACCGCGCGCCGTAGAATAACCATTACTGTTCATAAAACCATCACCCATTGCAAATTATCTAAATATAAAACAGACTTTCTTTGGGAAACAACAATTCAAAGTAACATGCAAAATAATATAACAAAAATACCTGTCATGTACTGTTTTCCAAGCACAACATCACCAAGGATTACTTTCAATCATTTCTTGAATTGCTGGGCCAAAAGTTTATCGTTAGGGTTGATTGTAACGCAAACACATTAACTGGGGATCACGCCTATCAGCAACAAGAGGTAGAGAATGTTGCAAACTTATTAGTGGAAAAGGGTGCCGCACATTATTCGAGAGTGAACTTATTTAGTGGCCATCGGATCCGAATAAAGTTCCTGTTCTACTGGACTTTTACGTTGTAAATGGCACTTCAGCTAATTTTATAAATCTCAGATCAAATTTCGACCAAATCATCTGATTATACTGTGCTACCAACAATCATAAGCCAACACTAAAACAAGAACGGTGTAATACCGTAAAGGAAACTGTCTGCAGCGGTGCCATGAAATTTGGATAAAAACTTTTAAAAGGAATTAAGATGTTGATTAATGTCTCCACAATGATCAGCGTCAAAAATGTTGTCGAATGATATGCTGCATGACGTATGTGAGTACAATGAATTTTCGAAATCGTAACGGTCACTTCCGGTTGCCGTCAACCGATTTGGCTGAAAATCAATCCCATGAAAGGTACTGACCTAAGATGTGTGTATGCCAAGTAAATCCGTTGGATAGAACGGAAGTTATCTTGTCTCCAGACACACAGACAGACAGACATTAACTTTCTATAAGCTGCGCTGTAGAAAGTTAATAAAAAAAACTGATCGGGAGTCATTCAAGGAACTAGTAAATCAGAAAATAACTAGATAATGTATTTCTATCGACAAAAACTGATATAAAGGGCGCAACAAGATTTTTCGCTGCTATTCAAGAAGCTACTTGGAATACAACTTCTTCGCATGAAATAGAATAACGCCATACTCAAAATATTTCCATGGAAACAATAAAATTACTAACAAAAGAGAGGGGCGTGAGCGTGAGACAAAGAAGTCCACATCTAGTAGGTAAAATGATCTATAATAGACTGACTAACAAATTAAAATGTAAGATACATGATATCAAACATGAAACATTCGCTATATATGTGGTAAACTTATTTCATAAAATTTATTTGACCTAGGAAGCCAAAGCTTTCAAACGACGCACTTTATCCAAATTATAAACCTGATGGTCGTTGGACAAGGCCTGATAGTAAAAAAGCTGACATGTTTACACACTATCTTTCAGAAGTTTTTTAACCATACGAACACTGCTGATGAAAATATGCAAGACTTCTTGATGTAAATTTCAAATTGAAAGAAATAGATAACAGAATAAAGCGTTTAAATAGGAGCAGGATTTCATTGAATTACTGAAAAAGCGTTATCTGACCTGGCTAAATCTCGATTACTGTTTATAATAAACTATTTAACTTAATATGGAAACTAAGCTAACTAACCCATCCAATTCAAGCACGTACATAGTACTAAAACCAGCTAAACCTCCAACGAAAATCACTTCCTATCGACCAATAAGACTTTTATCAGCGGTGTCAAAACATTTAGAGAAATTATTATTAAAAAGCATATAATAGGTGTATAAATAAGTTCTCAGCTTTAGATTTCATAAGTCGCAAATCACCGTTTACATGTAACGTATTAGTCCACCCACTTGCGGTTTTAAAGCAATGACATTTGGTCTTTCGAAACATCATGCGATTTGGCGTTTGACGCACATAATCAGCTGTGTTCACAATGGTAATCACAAAAGAGCATATTCGATTTTCTATCCACTTCGCGTTTCATGTTAAGAAAAACGCTGCTGAAGCCACCGAAATGATTTGTGCTGCATATGGTGAGAATGCTGTAAGTCATGCAACGTGCAAAATGTGGTACCAGAAATTTCGCGAAGAAGGGTTTAGTCTTGAAGATCAACCATGCGCTGGACGCCCTCAAACATTTGACACGGATGAGCTGCAGACGCGTTAGGCTGGGAACTTCTCCCACATGCGACGTATAGTCCAGACATGACCCCTTCCGATTATGATTTATTCCGGTCGTTACAGCATCACTTGGCTGATACGCACTTCAAAACAGAAGAAGAACTCCGAAAATGCATCCATAACTTTATCGTCTCTAAGCCGGTGAGCTTCTATCACCAGAGAAGGTACTCGAAAGATGGCAAAAGGTCATCGATGCCAACGGAGAATACTTTGATACTTAAGCTTTTTTGTTTGTTTTAAATAAAACTTTAATTTTCCAGAAAAAAGCTGAGAACTTATTTATACACAAATACATAAAGATAATTTACTAGTAAAATACATACTACATCACCAATTTGAGAAGTAGACATTACACTATCTAATAGCGTTATGGTGTGACGAACATTATATGCATGGCTTTTGCAGAAAAATACTCCTCGGGAGCCTTCTTGGATGTCAAACAAGCATTCGACAAAATATCGTACAAAAGCTACTACTCACATAACTACTACGAGTTGCTAAAATCGTATTTATTACACAAACATGTACAGAATCTACCATGAATATACTCTTAACTATATCTAATATACATAGCCGATTGATCTATAAACCCATATGTCGCTATTGGAACTTTTAGGAATATCACAGCGATATTAACAACACAAAAAGTACCTGTCCTTGCATCATAATAGTTGTAGAATTATTTAAGACTCTTGAAAGTTTGAATGATAATAGAGAATTAAGATTAGAAAAAGCAAATTCACTCATTAATAAGTCAGTGGCATCTTTCTATTTACAATTATAACTTGGTATTTAAGACTACATCTAGACAGAAAAAAAAGGAAATACACGAACTTAAAAATTAAACAGAATGTATTAGGTAATTGGGAGTAAATCTCACTTTCACTTGAAGTATTTCGCCTATAAGGCAATAGCCAAGCCATTATGGACGTAAAGCCTGGAACTATAGAGAGGCTCTGGCATGTCAAACCTAAGTATTGTACAAACTATTTCAGTAAGATAAAATACTTCATGTAGAAGCTGTAGCATTGTTCACAGATGCATCTTGTTATGTTAGCTCTACACACAGATATTGATATGATTTATCATAATTATAAGTAAGTTTCCTTGAATATTTGTAATTCGTTATATACTTAGAATTATAAGAACAAAGCAAAGAGCTCAAGAAGCATACATTAAAATGTAAAAAAAGAGCCAATATTAATCGATAAAAAGGAAAAGACATAATTATAAACACAAAATATTAAAAATTAAATAACATTGAGAACATTTTAATAGAATACCAAAAAATGAATAGAAATTAATAATGTCCCATATTATAACATCTAGAAACAAAATAAAAGTGTTAAGAACAAAAGAAAAAACGAGAAAGCTGTAAAGATACTTATTAAGCCAAAATTCTATCGAAAATTATCGAGCAGCCTGATAAAAAGGTGGAACCACTTGTCATTTGGAACATTTATTTTTATGGTAGAAAAAGTGTTTAGAATGATCTATCCAAAAATATACCAATTCTTTAATATCACAATTACAATAAAAAATCTGTATATTTAGTAAAGACACAAAAGACATTGTATGAAGCCTCAATCCCCTTCCAAGTAAATATCTTAAAGTCCACTATTCTACTATTCAAAACATTTGTCCTAGTAGCCTGAATCTCATCGACAGCCCAGAATTTCTCTTCATCTGAAGCGAGTTATTAGCAACTGCAGCACGATGTTCCTTCTGCTCTGGCGAAAGTAGTCGCAGAACGAATTTTACCGAGAAGTATTTCATATCAGTCTTTTCTGTTAAAATTTTATTTTTTGTTATTCCAGCTTTATTCTTATTAATTGTAGCCCACACACACCCAATATTTTTTAGTGTTGGTTCCTTGCTGATCTTTCAGAACATAGATCGCGTTCAACAGATGTCGAACCCTTTCGAAATGCGACGTGACACTTTGCACTAGTTAATTCTCAACTGACCGAGTCAGTAAAATCATCCTCATTCACGCATGCGCTTTATAATCTCTGGTCATCGGCGTTGCGGTTATATCACAACTGCGCAAACTGTTTGGCATATTAATGTTGACTTGATAATTTTAGACTTCATACAGTGCCTGAATGCCGAGAAGAAATTCCCTAACGGTGGCAGGAGAAGCACATTCTTAATTAACAACAACTCTTTGTAAATACCCGTAGACAAGTGGAAAAAGCATGATAAACATAAATAAGATTTTTTTAACAAGTTGCAACCTCTCCTCAAATAAACTGAACAAACGTACCAAAACAATCAATCAGAAAAGTACATAATTACTCAAGTTTCCTGAATCACAGTAAGCAACTTCACAGTTGAAAATAATTTTAATGTAAAAAATAAAGTGCTCAATAAACAAAAAAGTTTAATACTGAACCACTAATATCAATGAGATATCTACAATAATTATTTGTGCGTTTTCTCAGGCAATATGCTAAATCATTATCACTAAAGAAGTACCGACACTAATTAACAAGCAAACGAGAATTAAAACTTTAAAATTAAACTTAAATGAAAGATCTTACTAAAGGTAACTGCGTTGGAAAGATAAAAAACTTGCGAATTTCCAACAAGACATTCATATTGAAAAGAAACGTTTGGTGATTTTAAGAAAAGATAAATCTATACGTTACAGTAATTGCTTAAAATACGTCAACAAAAATTTGAATTTTTTAACAGAGTATCACTACAAGAAATTTGACATTTGAAGTAATAAAGTTTTGAATAGACGTTCTATAAAATAAATTACTACTTTAGCTTACCCGTTCGTTGCAGCATCTTAACCGAGGTATGTTCTCATACAATAGAAAGTAACAGAATAGTCCACAACTTATTGTTATAAAAGAATTGTTTGCAATATATTTTAATAAGTGCCAAACTTTTGATAAAATCTGTCTAAATATCAAGGAAATATTTAAATTCCTACACTTTAGTAGATATTTTAGATCAACGAGGAGTGGTAGACAAAATTTTACAACAGAACTTATTAGACTCATTTCTATATATAAGTTAGAAGGAAGGTACCATACCAATTTTTGATGATGATACTACTACAAAAAAATTTCAAGCTGTGCTAAATTTATAAAAATTAAATAATTGGACTAAAAATAGAGTTGAATTACTTTAATTACACTAAGGCAGTTATTATGAATTGGGAAACGTTTTGATCTAAATTTATATCACGTGGACGTGTGTTCAAATCTGTGTAAAAGTAAGACGGGCAACTATCGTAATATATAATATCTTAGTGATAGGAGTACTTGAAATCGAAGTATGTTATATTGCCGATGTTTGTTAGTACATTTATGAAAAAATATCTACACAGATAGAAACCCCAATCTCTTATAGCTATTGACTAAGTCTGAAATAGTCTATCAACATTAAAATATTAAATGCTTTGCACAACATGTAACGGTTAAATAAAGTAATAAAAAGTATTGTAATGAGTAGTAGAAATCGTAGAGCAAATGTAAAAGCTAGTTATTGCAAGGTAAATTATATAAAATAAACAGTTGTATAGTCATTAAAGGTGATAAATTAAAAGTAGGAAATAAACCATCATAACAAAGAGCTTACCTTCATAGAACAGTATACTCAGCAACGCAATGATGCTTACCTGAAACAGAAAAAAAATTTATATAAAATTAAACTGTATAATGAAGCACACAAAATTAACAAATTATTATAGTTTACATTTTAGAATTACTAAAATCACACGCTTAAATATTACATGTAAAAACTATTTTACAGAAAGCAAGATGGTGCATTAAGTAAACAAAAACTGTAACAGATATTAACAATTTGTTTTAAATATGTTGGTAAATATAGACAATTATTTTTAAGGGTATTTTTCAGTATTATTAAAAAAGCAGTTTACATTAGATGCACCAAAACAGATGTCAATGTCACTCAAACGTTAAAAAGTTTAATTTTTAAAGTAAAACATGCAGTTTATTTTGATTTGTGTGTTTGGAATATTGAGAACAAAACTTCGAAGCAACCAAAATTACGTTAAGAATTAATGGTAGTCTGCTTTTCAATAAACAAAGCTGTAGCGGTGGACCCTAAGAAGCTGGACCTCCCTGAAATGGCCACAACTAAGCGCGACGAAAAGAAATCTGTCAAAGGTATGTGAAAATACCAGATTTCAATACTCTGTTCGGTCTATTAACGCGTCTAAGAATAGATCAGCTAGTGGAAAAATATTTAGCATCTTAATTAGATATCTTAATGTAGAACATATCAGTTTTGAAAAAATTTACAGTACAATATAACATTCCAGAATCATATATGGCAAAAAACAGTCCAGAATCTTTAAATAACAACTAAGACTTACAGAATTGAAAATGATTATGACTCAAAAATTAGAAAAAGTAATTATAAGAGTTAAGAAAACAAACCAGAAATTTAATGAAAAATTTGAAAAATGTTTTAAATCTTTGAATAAGAGAAGTTTAAGACAAACAAAAAATTAAAAAATAATTGAGAAGAAAATTACAAGAAATAAGAGTTGAGGTAAAATAATATTCGGTAGAATAGGTCGATAGAAAAATTACAGATAAACACAAAAGAATTAAAAGAGGAATTACAAGAAGCACAGGTAGATGGAAAATACAATCTAAATATTTAAGCAGAAGATAATAAATATGAGCACAAAGAATCATTCCAAAAATCTAAGAGAAAATTAAAGATATATGCAAAATAACGAGTTTTTAAAATGGTTTTTAGAGGAACAGGAAAGCGTATTCGAGACATTAAAATAGTTAAAGGGTGCTATGTTACTAAAGTCGTGTAGTAGTTATCTATCACCAGAGGAGAGAATCCGTAAGTTGCAGAAAACTGCGAAAAATTGGTGGTTGTCACAAATACACAAAAATAAAAAAATCAGCGCATTAAACCCAACTGTATTAAATTAAAATTAAAGTTAATATTTTAGAAAGAATCTTGGACGCGAATGGCTGCTGAATGATGCACTGTCAGCAGAAATTACGAAAACGCTACAAAAAGTTGTAGAGCTTTTCTATTGCGTAAACTGTAATATATCTTAGGAATTGTGCCAAAAGTATTAATTGTGTATATCAGTAATAAGCCCCTGGAAAAGAAATACGCACATATGAAGCAATCCAGTTTAGAAACACCAAAGAAAAACTCGATACTCTCGGGGCCCCTAAACTGGGCTGACTACAGTCTTTGGAGGATGGTCAAAACCCTGCTGAGCTGCCTCTCCCCGACACCGCCCATCCACGAGGAACAAGGCGTCGTTTATACATACCAGAAAAAGATAGGCTTTTGCAGTTACAACGACACCGACCTTGACTATCTAAACTACGTCGACCGCTTCGTCGGTCGTCTTAGGGGACAGTATCCTCAAGACGACCTCGAACCAGCCGCCTACAAAGAGGTTTTCAGGCTGATCCGAGCCTTGCACCCCCGAAAAGCGCTTGGCCCGGATGAAATCGCAAACCGAGAGATGCAGGTTCCTCCCAGATCGTCTGCGTACTAACCATAGCCAACGCTGTTTTCCGATTTGCTTACTTTCGCAGCTCTTGGGAGATGGCGGACATCGTAATGCTCCCCAAACCTGGAAATTTGGAACCTTTCCACGGGACTATCGGCCGATCAGTCTACTATCGACTGTGAGGAAGCTTGTGAAATAAATAATCCACAAGCGCTTGGGTATGGCTGTTGAAGGCCTCCAGTTGATTCCGGAGAGTCAGTATGGATTCCGTTCTGGCCACTCCACTACCCTCCAGCTTCTTCGGGTGATGGAGCGCATCACTGAGGGCTGCACCAAAAAGAAGTTCACCTGTATAGTCTTCCAGATGTGGCAAAAACTTTCGACAAAGTGTGGCACCGTGGGCTAGTGTATAAGGTGGTTCCACTACTTGTCCGGTTCTTTCTCTCCGGAAGGAAGTTTCGAGTCAAGATCGGTGGCATGCGGTTATCGGAAAGACGTCTCCGAACCGGCGTCTCCCAAGACTCGGTGCGGTCCCCCGTACTCTTCAATCTGTGCGTGAGGGACATTCCAACGACGCCCTCCACTACACTGGGCCAGTACGCAGACGATACAGCGGTGCTGTCCAGCTCGCTACGTCCATAATTCGTCACCCGAAGACTGCAGGAAAGTTGGACTTTCTGGAAAAATAGTGCGACAGGTGGGAAATAGGCATCAACGCAGAAAAGAGCGTGATGCTCCTATTCACCACCAAAAGACTTCACTGGCAAGATGACGTGGTGAATTTCAGGATCTTTGGAAGGGAAATACCCCAGAAGGAAGAAATTTATCTGGAAACCACATATACACAAGGCGGTCACAAAAACAAAAGCAACCCAATCGGCGCTCCAATCCTCCACTCTAGGAGCTGCCTTCCAACAGAAAATAAGCTGCTTTTGTATAAGACCGTCATATACCCAATTGTGACGTATGTGGCACCAGTTTGGGGCTAGGTCGCAAAAATCCATATACACAAACTCCATGACATTCAGAATCGGGCCTTTGTGACAAACCACGACCTTCAGAAAGATGCCAACATTCCTATAATTCAGGATTTACTCCCAGAGCGCTCAAGATCTATCAGCAAGAATACAGGGCCACGGAAACTCCACCATCAGTGACTTAGCCCTATGCTATATTCCCCACAAACATGCATTCTATTACGGCAACGTTTAGCTGATGCTCATATTTTAACATGGAAATTAGAACTAGAGTTTGGATTGTAGGTATTATAGAAACTATAGCTCGTTGTGTAGTCACACATAGGTTGTATCACAGTTGAGTATTAGATAGAACATCGGTTCTTCAATGAAATCAGGCTTTTACAAACACCAACGGTGTAGCATACTTTTTGTTTGTAAGACTTCATTGTATATCGCCATACAGCAGTGAAAATAATGATGCATTTATAACACGCTGCTCGAGCGAGCAAAATTTATGAATTTCAGGCACATAACGCGCCGGTTAAACGCAACCGACAGAAAAAGTCGACTACATGCACGTGAAGTTCAATATAGATGAAGACTATCGGGCTGCATTACTTTTTCGAGTGCTTCGGCGGAGTTTAATATCGTATTACAAATTTCGCCGAGCCAGCCAACCGTTCTTTCCGCATGATGCGCTTCGCCTGCATATTAAGGGCGCCCTTGCTCTTAAGACCCCGTAATTAGCGGCCCGAAAATAAACAGAAGCATTGCCGGAGTTCGGACAGGGGCAGCGCCGCGGCGCGGGGACGCGGCCGCCGGAATACTAAGGGCTGGCGTGACGGCGGGCGCAGCCGGCAGCTTAGGTCCACTAATCACTTCTCTAATCACCGGCGTAATATCGTCAGATAACAGCCCAGAACAATTCCTAATATGCGCAAGATATGCGATAAAAATAATCGGCGCGATATTACCTGCCAATATGGAGGATTAATGGGAACATTGTTTCAATAAGCGGCCGCCTAAGCACCTCTCGCCCATTGTTGACCGTCTTCGAATCGGCTGTTGTGTCCTAATTACTTCCGGATTAATTCCGCTTGCGGCGGCTCTCCATTTTTCTCCTCCAGGGGCCGTTATTTTCGGCAGATGATTATGTATCATACTAATATATAAGAGCTTTATCCCCTTCACTCTTGATATTTTTATGTCTAGCATCAAAAATTAATAAATAAACTAATATTAATCTATTCCTAAAATGGAATGGCCACGAACAAATCATAAACAATATATTTGGTAGTCGTTTTTTAAGTAGGCACCTTAATCCAATAAACAAGAATGATAGTTCTAAGGTTTTTAAAATATAAATCTCTTGGAACATCAGCCATTTGTGTCTAAAAGTTTTTAAATCACTTGTAAACTTGTTATATTAATAAGACTTTTAGGCATGATCTCTGCAAAAAAAATACTATTAAATATTTGTTTCAATTTTATATGCTTTATATACTTTTAAGAGAAGTATTAAGTAAACATAATACAAATAATAAAAATAAGAAGAAGAAGGAGAAGAAAAGCACTCACTGGAGCTTCGTCTAATTGAATACGATGTTGAGTGGTCAGATTATTTGCAATTTTCTTGGGTTGGGACGATTATTGTAGAGTTGGTCTTATTATTGCCGTAGTCTTAGTATAAAATCTTTATCATTTTCAGGTTTAACTTTTGCAACATCTTCATGACTGAAGTCTGTAGGTCTATAAGATTCGATTACGGTTTTATGCAATAATAATTTGTTATGTAAGGACCAATAAATAACATTTAAACAAATTTAAAGTCCTTTTGTCTTGATTTTCTTAAATGTGTCTCTTCCGGGTAAGCTTTTGGTCAAACATAACTCTAAGGTATTTTGTTTTCTCCTCTGCAGGTGCAGGTATATTATTGTTAGTAGCGGAAAGGTACTGCGTTTCTTAGCAAAAATGGCGTGGACTGATTTGATTCAAATGACTTGGCCCTCAACTCTACCTGCAGTGTGTAATGGGTGGATTGAGTAACTCATGGGTACTAAGAAAATAATTAAGGAATAGCGATATGAACTTTACGCACCAGGAATTACTTGTGAGTGGGAGCATAAAACATTATCATGATAAAGAGGAAAACATATTTATAAATATATATGGTATTTCTGAGCTAAAAAAAAGGTAAAGGCACAAACACATGTAAGAGTGGGAGTGAGAATGCTTTTGAATATCGAAGATACAATTTATGTTGACCGAAGATTACTAAAAGTAAGATCAAATATAAATAATAAATGTTTTCATAATTAGGGAAAAATATGAAGATGAAAAGCTACAGAACATCATTCACAAGATAAGCCATAGCCACCAATTTATAATAATTGGCGATCTTAACAAATATTCACAAGCAAGAGGCCGACGAAAACAGATTTATTAAACCAGTTTGTTTGGTTTTTCTAATGTAATAGGAAATACAAATATACATTTACAAGCGATCAAGGATATCAGTCTGTAATAGACTAATATAATCACAAGCAGACACTTCTTACTGATGCGAAGAACCTTCAAATTCGGCCAATGTAGAAAGCGACCATTCACTAGTTTTATGCAAGATTAGAATATGAATAATGAACCAACCTAAAACAGATGGAAAAATTTAATATCGAAATTTAAAATAAAAATAACAGATAATCCAATAATTAATAAAGATAGTGCAAAGCAACCATGGATAAAATCAGTAGGCAAGAGAAGTGGTAAATTACAAGTACTACATAAAAATAAAACACTATAGTTTACTAATGAGATGAAAGACGTAGCATAACTGAAAAATAGAAAAATCTGAGCAAATCTAAGAATGAGATGAGGTGTTTGAGAAGACCTGCAGAGATAATACCTTTCTATCCGAACGGCCACATCGAGCAGAACGTAAGATGGTTTCTGGTAACTGGTTCCCACAATGTTCCAAACCCTTACAAATGGCTCCACGTGCCACACCCTGGATACTGCGTTAACCCGCAGACTAAATTAGTGAGGGGATCTATTGAGGCCACTACACAATTTGTGAAGAAAGGCTTAGTAGGATGAATACCTCTAGCAATGAGGAGATATCCTAGAATCGGTGGCGGAAGAATCATCGATCAACGGCAGCGACCACAGTTAGGAAATCTGACTACCAAACACTCGCCAACACGCAATGGCAAGCGAAGAGTTTTAAATGCCTATTATCCTCTCAACTACCCTATGTCAAATGTCAAATTTAAAAACGAAAGTACCTCTAGGTGGGTAGAGCTCAAAGCTGAAAATTTCACACTGATTCGTCAGTCAGCTTCGTGGATTCTGGGAGAGGCATAAATTCGCCAAAAGATAGAAATCAAAACACAAAGATTCAGACTAAGGGCAAACACAAAAAAAATCTCATCTGTACATACAACATACGCACGACGAGAACGGACGATCATTTAGAAGAATTTGGAAAAGAACTTCAACAAATCAATTGGGATATTCTTGGGGTTTGTGGCAACCAGGAACAATGTACCATAAGAAAATCAGGAAACGTTCTGTATCAAAATCAGAACGGAGGTGTAGCTTTCCTCATTAACAAAAATATAAACACTCGATCATAAAGATGTACCCAATATCAAATGGGGTAATATACATTATACTAAAATTAACAGAAAGGTACCATTTACAAATAGTTAAAGTACATGCACCTACCAGCTCATCTAGAGTAAAGATATAGAAAAAATCTATGAGGACATTACAAAAGCAAAACAGCTTGGAAAAGCACACGATCATCGTAAGACGATAACACTAATAACATTGGACCTTTTGGTTTAGGGACCAGAAATGTAAGAGGCAAAATGCTACTAAATTATCTACGATATGAAAATCTATACTGCATGAACACTTTCTTTAAAAAAGCAGCACAAAGAAAATGGACATGAAAAAGTCCTGATAACAAGAACAAAAACGAAATCGATTATGTACTGACTGACAATCAGAACAAAAATCATCATAGATGTATTAGATCTAAACAAATTTCATACCGATAACGCTCATAAGAGCGACCATTATGGTTAACATAAAGGCAGAACAAACCAATTTTAAAGTATAACAGCTACCTACTAACAGATAATATAACGGAAAATACAGAGAAATACATGAAAGAGTTGCGAAATAGACTAGAACCGTTACGCCCTCTCAGAAATACAGAACTTAGACAAATATCAAAAAAATTGCTAAAGCTATTCAAATATTTACAAAAAAAATCTGCACTTCAAGTAAGAAATAAAGACAAAGTAAGATAAGTGAAAATGCTATTAGAATTATGGAAATCAGACACAAAACTCATCAAAAGTAAAATAAATTCTAGGAGCTAAACAAGGTTATCCAAAAAGAAATTAAAAGAAACTAAGACCCCACAATACGCAAATGATAAAATATACTGTAGAAGACAATTGCAACATGAAAATCCAAATGGAAAAACGGACATCATCAAAATGAAAAATCTGGGAGGTACCTTAATAACAAACAAGACAGAGGTCGTTACCTTCATTGAAGCATTCTACAGAAACCTCAAGGATTCACAGCCCAAAAGATCAAAAAAGTACCATTTAAACATAAGATTAGAAGAAATACTCTTAATAGACATCACAGAATAATAAAAGCCTTACAAGAGTTAAAAAATCGGTAAGCCCCATGCGAAGACCATCTTATCTGGGAATTGTTAAAGATGGAAGCTGAAATAATATTAGAGGGTGTAAAAATGCTATTAAATAAATGCTTCGCAGAAGGAAAACACCAACAAATTGGTCAAATGTGGAAGTCATCTTCATGTTCAAAAAAGGCGATAAGACAAACAGCAAACTATCTACCAATAAGTTTGCTATCTCATTTATTTAAAATATTAACTAAAATAATTTCGAATTAAGTTCGATTTCTATCAACCTGTAGAACAAGCAAGTTCCCGAAAAGGTTCAGTTCAATAGATCATCTACAATCACTCCGAACACATAGAAAAATGCACCAAATACAACATCCCCTTTGACTTGGCATTTGTCGACTACCACAAAGCATTTGACTCTATCAAAACATGCAGGCAATGGATGGAGTAAGAATCGATTCGCATTATTCCAACCTTATAAATTACATATACGAAATCGTTTCATTCCATATAAATAAAAATGAGGACATGGCCACAAATAAGATTTACGTTCAAGAAGACATATGCCGTGGAGATATAATTTCACCTAAGCTGTTTACCTTAGCAATGAAAGATGGATTTAAGAAGCTTTCACGGGCAACAAAGAGCATAAACATCGACGGCACCCCCACTTCCCAGACGACGCAGTTCTCATTAACAAAGACATAAACAAACTGGAATTTATGTCACTAAACCTAACTGAAGCATCAAAAGCGGTCGGGTTAAAGATTAACTCAAAAAAAAAATAGTGAGTCCAAACTAGGTTTACATGGATATAGATAACGATACCATCGAAAATGTACTCGAATATATATCTAGGGCATCTCATTACATTGGGGGAAAAACCAAATCGATAAACAGAAGTTGGGCTGTTTTTCGAAAATTGAGACATATAATTAAAATCCCAGATATTCAATTAATCTAAAATAAAAGGTATATAAAACATCTATTCTACCCGTCACCACATATGGCTTAGAAACAACAACCCTCATGGTTAAAAGTTCAAATAAGTTGAGAACTACACAGGCGCCAATAGAACGGGCTATACTTGCTATCACGTTAAGAGACAGGGTAAGAAATAACAAAATACACAGAAAAACAAAATTTTCGGATGTTATGCAACGCGTATCGCAATTGAAGTGAAACTGGGTTGGACACGTCGCGCGACAAGATTCTGCAAGACGGACACACAAGATCGCACACTGACACCCAAGAACATCCAAAACAAGTGTAGGAAGACCACAAAAAAGATGGCTAGCTGTATAAGGAAAACTGCAAGTAATGACCGGTTTCAAAAAGCAGACAACTGAGAGAGGCCCACTTTCAAGAGTGGATGCATAAAGGCTGATGATGAAGAAGAATGAGATAACTAAAAGAAAAATACTGGGTGTGTTTTACAAGGAACATGGAGAAGAATCTATACGGATCACAGAAGATGATATGGCGTATGTTAAGAAATGGAAAAGCTAAAGTTCGCGAAACCAAAAATAAATACTACAAATGTAAAGCAATAGGCACTCAAAAAACGACTGAAACTAGATACAATAGCATAAAAACAAAAAAATAAAAATGAATATGTTGATGTATCACTGGAAGATATCAAAAAAACAATAAAAACACTGAACAACAAAAACAAGGAACGAGTTGTTGAAATAAGAAGAATGACAATTAGGTGAACAATTCCAAAAATTATTTATCATAATAATTAGAAAAGCAAAAATGACAACCATCCTAATATTTGAAAGATAGGAAAAATTAACCCCGAAAACTATTGAGGGATGACGCTTCTAAATACAACTTAGAAGTTACTAACAAAATTAATATTGCACAAGATCAGCATATAATTGATCCATCACCGACGCTATATTTATAATGCGTCAAGTAGTAGTCAATACATCAGCGTTTGTATATTTTGTAGATATAAGAAATAAATTCGATCAGATCAAGCTACAAGGCGTATTACTATTTTTGGAGGAAGAAAACGCCCCGTAGCTTTAATAAAGGTTTTAAAAAACTTAATTTCAAATGCATCAACAAAAATTCAGGCAAAAGCATAAGATATAGTATGGGGAAGCAACAAGAAGACTTTATAAGTCCTATTCTTTAATTTTACATAAATTAGTGACGACGACAAAGACATATAATACGAAACTGTCAGTTGATGAAACCAAATCGATAGTAATTAGCAGCAGGGCAGGCCACAAAGAGATGGACGGAAAGCTGAAGTAATGCGTGAAGAAAAACAGACTTAAGCCTACACAATAGAAGAAGGTTTGTTCCTCTATTCAGAGGAAACATCCAGGTAAATTTGCACATCTTTAAACGCGACTATTTGGTTGTCATTTATATATAGGGCGACCACGTTATCAGTAAATGAGGCAATTGTGGTACTGTTCTATTCAGGTGCACTTTGTGAGACACCTGATGCAATAGAGTGGAAGTTGGATCAAGAGTGATCACGTCTTATAGTACAATTTCTGTTGATCAAGTAAGATTTAAAAAGATAGAAATTGCTGGATAGTATGCTTTTCAGTAGATCTGAATGCCAAATTAGGTGTAGGGTTTAAGAGAAATTGAGAATTGCTATGTGCTTAGTGATTTCGTTGATTATTTTATGTACTTGTTAGTGTGAAGTGTCGTTTTCAAAATTTAAACTGACTGTTGGGCAAGAATATCAGAGAGTCATGTTCTTCATAGATATTCTTTAAACGCCCTGCTTGACGTAAGTAAAAAACTAATAGACTTTTGTAATTTTAGGTTTATCTGTTCTGCGAATTATAGTGATTTTGATGTATTTTTATACTATAGGGAAGTAGAGAGACTTCATGGGGGGTGTAAACAACTGTAAGAAAAATAATGAAAAAGGTTTTACAAGGTAATTGTTTTAATATGTGGCTTGAGACAGTTAGCACCTTGCACCAATGAAATTCTTTATTTTATCATCTGTTGCGCCCTGTTTGGTTCTAAATACATCAGTGAAAGCCTTGTCTTCGTTGTTGTAAGCTCATTCGCCAATAGAATTACAATATGGGGGGGGGAATAGGTTCCTCAGATCACTTCAGTTTTTTTGTGACTTATAACAGTCTATCGAGAGATAGGTTAAAAACATACTGCTAAAAGAATTTTCTAAGCTTCACCAAGCGGTGTATTTGTCTGGAAACATTGACTGGTAAGGCTTTTTGATCTTTGATATATTTTTCTAGTTCACCGTTTTTCGCTGATAAGTTAACGAATCTGTAGTTAAATTTTGTTGGTATTGATAGAACGATAGGTAGCTCTTTGCTCTATTCTAGTCAGGATTTGATTCTAAATTAAAGGCCCGTGTTTATATATTTTTAAAACTTATTTCGGTAATTTTTTAGAAGTAGAATAGTCATATACTTAAGATGTTTACCGGTACCTCTATCAAATCAACAAAAATTATAGTTCTAGTATCTTTAAGAACAAGGATTAAATCTATTAGAACATTCGTCACTTGCCGAATATTTTTCTAACATTTCTGAATGTGTTTATTGACTTAGTAAGAACTTCAGACGCGATTGCATTCATAATTTTCTACAAATAAGACTTGAATAATGTTTTATTTTTATAGTATTAAATAAATTTAAGTGATAGTTCTGTAAGGGAACACGCGCTGAAGGGTTTACTAGCTCAACACAATGTTATGTCCCAGATTTTTAAAAATCTTCTTTCAATGAGACTAGTTTATCTATCTGTTTATTGTTGTGGTTTATTAAGCGGTTTTGGTATTCGAAGTCAATGCGCAGGGTCTCATCAACGACAGTAGATATGCTCAACTCATCATGAAACTTCTGCATGTTAACGTACCATGGAGCGTTTATTCGTGCTATCGGGATATTGAACCGAAACATCTGTATAATTTTTAGATTTTGTGGTTTGGCGTAAATCCGTAAATCTGTACGTCCATATATGTTCGATTAAGGTTTTGCACAATAATAGTAAATTACTCATGAAAAGATTGAATTTTTGACCGGTGAGGTGGTTGAAATATTGTTTGTTTTAGGTATGTCGGCGATGTATAACAATAACAGGAGTCTTGTGGGACATTTAAAGCAATAAGGTAAAAGCTAAACTGGCAGACACAGCGTCTTATAATACAATTTTTGTTGATGAGGCTGCGATTTTAAAAGTTTTTCAATTTGAAAGTAGTGCACTGTATTTTTTTCTTTCGTACATACATGTTGAATACTGGATTACTGTTATTAAAAACCAAACTGGAGGGTCGACAATGGTGTAAAAATCGTGTTCCCTATGGACATTCATTAAAAAAAAGTTTATTTAGACATCTTGTCTGCTGTAAGTAAAAAACTGATGGACCTATACACCGTTCGTGTAGAGCTTGTTTTGTGGGTCATGATAATTTTCATACAGTAGAGAAGTAAGAAAGATTAACCATGTGGTTATAAATGACTGCGAAAAGAACGATAGCTTTGTTATTGATGTTTGAATATGTCTCGTATAGCTAAGTCATATCTCTAGAGGAAATAATAGTTGACATACTGGATCGATACAGCTCTCTACTTTATTATGTGTTGCACTTGTTTGGTTTTATATACATCATTAAGATGGACACCAAAAGAATCTACATTACCTTTGTATGTGCCCATTGATCATTAGATTTTCAGATTCCGGAAATAGATAACTAAGATTGTTTTAACTTTTTCGTTGCTTATCACGGCAATCGTCGAGAGATACATATTGTTCAAGAAAGTTGTTTTGAGCTTCATGGAGCGCTGATTTGATTCTCTAGAAATCTATTATAGTGAATTTGATCGTTAAAGTTTCTTGGGCTTTGCCATATTCATCTAGTTTTTAGTTTTTTTTTTTGTTGATAAGTTGCTCAATTCGTAGTACAATGTTGGTTATCTCCCAATTTTTTGCGAAAATCAAGATGCACCTTGCTATTGTGCAGCTTCATCTAAGTCACCGGGAGATTTGATCTTCAAGTTTGATTCTATATACTTTCGAAATTCTTTCTGACGCTAAGCATCTATAGACAATGCAACTATTGTATTTTGCGCCTTTGGCTGTAGTATCTTTGGGCTTTCTACATATTGTTATGTTACGTTGCTATATTTAATACACTTAAAGTTTAGTGCCCTAGAATGATTTTAAATTTGACAATACAGCACTGAATAATGTCATGGATTTTTAGAAGTTTTACGGTTATTTTGATGCGACATAAAAATTTTGATTAAATAGTTTCTTGTTTCGTTTGCGCTTCCAAACCCACCAAAGTAGTAATATTGTTTTTTGGTTACTTTATGTTTTATGTTCATTATGTTGAAAACTTTGTAACCTCTTTTCCCTAAATTTTTCTTGTAGTCAGAGTGGTGCAGATTTCTAATTCTGTAAGAAATATCTTTTTCATTTTATATGTAGGTGATGTTTTTGTCTTTTAAATACCTGGACAATTTTCAATATGTTTCTATTGTGTGTACATCAATGTTGATAGTCATTGACCAGGTTTGTTGAAATAAGTTTCATGTCCAACTATTAAAGAAACGTTGGTTGCTACGTCTGTAAACACCATATATAAATATAAAGAGGATTTGCAGTACAGTGTCTGTATTTTCAGATTCACTTAAGAGATAAATTTTATTATAAACAATAAGTTATAATAATTTTGGGTAAACATTTTGCAACTATTGGATGTGCTAGGTTCAATAGATGGATTTTCTGTTTTAAGTTTTTTTATAACTTACTGTAGGTGTTTGTTGTTTAATTAAAGATTTATTTTACTCTTACTTTTGTCTATATCTCCTGTAGGTTTAGTATTTAGGCTGAAAGTCTGTTAATTATTTATATTGGTAAGCAATTGGTAGATTTGTTGTTGAAGTTGGGGAAAGTTATATTTACGGTTGAACTGAGTCGTTAGCCACTATTGTTGAAATTTGGGTATTTCAAACAACATTTTTGTAAGTAATGTCAAAAGAAGCCAAAAAAAGTTACCAGAGAAGCGCGAAAAATTATAGAATTTACCATTTTATTGATAAAATGGAACATTACATACATTTGTTAATTCTAAGCGATGTTTCTCCAAAAACGTATATAACGTACAATAGTTACAGCAAGATCTAGTAAAACGTAGATCTTTGAGGATATTCACAAATCACATTATCTCATTACCTTATCTGTTAGTCTTGTACATTGTACAGCCTTTACTAAAAAAAACCATAAATGAGTTAGTTTTGGCAAACAATAGCAGTAACAATTTATACAATATTGTAATGAAAACAGATTTTGCCACAAAAATCGCAAAATTTTTAATATCAGAATAACAAACATAAAATCCTCAAAAGTTTGTTTATAAGTATTTTCAGAATTTACCATTCCACATTCTTTTCTCCTTATCGTGGTCGCTATAGTTTTAATATTCATATATTCTTTTTAGACCATTTACAGTGTGTCACACATTATTCAGTTACATTTTATTATTTCTTAGTGTAATTTCAATTGCTTTGCCGGCTTATTTCACAATTCTATAAAATATAGACAGTTTAATCTCAAAAAACAAACAACTTTGAGCTGGTTTCCTAAAATCACCCCCATCTCCAGAATTATACCCTCCAAGTGCATCGGGGCACTTTCTAAGCATCATGTTTGGGATCAGAAAATCTAAAAACCCTTATATAGACAGTTTGCACTCGAAAAACAAACAACTTTGAGATTTTTCCCAAAATCGTCCCTATCCCAAGGATTATGCTCTCCTCCAAGTGCATTGAGGCACTTTTTAAACATCATATTCGTGATCAGCGACCCCAAAACCTCCAACTAACGAGAATGAGCTTATTTTGGCCAATATTAAGCGAGAGATAAAATATTCGTTTGGGTCTGCAAAAAGCTCATCAAAAAAATGCATTTTTGCGTGCACCAATGCACTTTCGCATTATAACAAAAATATATGGTAACATTTTTTTCTGGGACTCTTACCAATTGAATGCGCCTTGGAACTTCTCGATACGTGTACCCGCTAAAAATTTCAAGCTTTTTTACTAATTTGCCTCGACTAATTTTATTAAAAGTTATATAGACGAAAACATCTACCAGTAGAGGGAAAAATGATGGTATACGCAAATGAACTTGAAATTACTACAGGTGCATCGAAAAAGGCTATACAGACGTGAAAAGTTGCTACACAAGAAAATATTGTTTGTGCTGTATTTAAGCCCACACAGTCAAATAGGCAAAACAATATTTAAGAAGCTCAAAAGACAATTGCGTTACCCAAATTAATGCCGAAAGTAAAAGAGACCAAATATATTGAGAGCAATTAAGTATTTAATTGTTATGAACAAAATTAAAACCCCACACAGTCCTAGAAAATCAGAAACAGAAGTAAGAAAATGGTATATGTTGTGCTTAAGACAAAAAGTGTTACAATAAAACTCAAATAAGCAAAAATATTTAAGAGCTCAAAAGACGACAACAGCGTTACCTAATCGGACGCCAAAAATTAGAAAGGAACTAAATAAAGCAAGAGCAACTAGATCGATGATTATTGTTTTGAATAAAATTCAAATGCAGTTGATTTTATAAATGCAGGCTGCATATAACTTGTAAATGCCGATTAGAAATAAAAAACAGTAATAGGAGTAAATAGCAACATGGAGGAAAAACTATATATAAAAATAAAACACCACAGAAGCTAAATGATCCAATTGTGTGATTTCACAAATGAAAATAATTAATGTTTGAAAAAAAGCAGCAAAAAAGTCCCGGGAAAAGAAAAACCCACAACAGTGGTGTGAAAAATTCATCTGTAGAATTATTCCGAGCAACAGTCAATAAGGCTATAATAACTAACAATCGTTGACATTCACGGCTGCACAAGAAGCACTTGTGGTATAATTTATTTCTACTGAGAATCCTAGCGGAGGGTGATACGTGTCCGCAGGGAGAGAGATGCAAGTTGAAGTATGAAGATTGTGTACAACAAGATTTAAAAAACTAGGTCTAATAAAATATGGTGTTTGTTTTTGATTAATTTTTTAAAGGTTAAATAACTAAAAAACTGCATATGTTCAATGTACTCATTGAATGTTTTCAGTTTATGTGTGAAAGATTAAAATTTTGCAAAATTAAAAGTTTGGCACTAGAATATTTAATATAAAATCAATAATATTGTCATAGAACTTCGCAAATAATTGACAAATACTGTTAGGCTACACATACATACTATAATGGTACCCACATAAAGTTTTATTAACACATAGGATTGTTCAATACCGGTGTAAGAGATACCTGATAGTGCAACTTGATTGCTAGTATAGTATAGCAGCTTTATATTCATCTCAGAATTCCTATCATATCGAAATATAATAATCACTGAATTATAATGATCACTGAACTTTTTCGTGCTTAGATTTTAAACATTCCGATTGGTAGACAGATCTTTATAAAATTTTACAGTTAAAAGCAACTGGTGGCGGCCTTTTCGCCCTTGAAACGCTTTATATCGCGGCGGCATGCGGGCCTTTGATATCTGCACGTTTTGCCATCGCACACAAAACGGCATATGGGCTTTGCTCAGCCGACATGTCTGCATACGCCGTCGGCGGCACCTTTTGATATGAAAGGTGCTGGCGAATGAAAATTGCCCGAAAAGACCTGCCGCCAAGCCAGGCGCGAAGCCCGGCAACACTCGCGATCCGCAGCGCGACCAGTTCGGTCGTGTCTTCACCCGCAAGAAACGTTCGCACCCCGCAACGCGACCAATTCGGTCGCGTCTTATCATCCCGCAGATACCAGATCCGCAACGCAGAGGTGGCCACCTTGGAATCGCCGACGAAGCCGAAGCCGATTCAGGTGAGCGATTTGGCAATACTCGTTGGTTGATATCGGTAGCCGCCCCCATCCGCTTACGCGACGGCCGTTTAAGGGACGATTTGGGCCTTCTCGGTTGACGTTCCAAACGGGCCGTACTACGTTACCACACCGCCCCACGAGAGCGGCTATTTACACGCCTACCTCTCCAGCAACAATTAAATCACTTTCTCAATTAACTTGTCTTATCTTCAATTCACCAACAGCTTTCCTGTAATAGTGACGTTGTTTTCCAACAGAGGAAATACGGATGAGATTTGAAGGTGTTATAGAGGCTCAGAATTTTACGCGTCACCGGAACATTAAACAGAACAACAGTCTTCGAATGGGATTGTCATCAAACTTAATTTTTTTGTAATATTATCTTTAGCCATATTTATAGCCATTAATGATGGTAATTTTCAATATCAGTTTTACAAATAAGGTATATTAGTGTCAGTGTCCCTTTCTTCACAAGTGGCATGCATTTTTCTTCTGAAGTCATTAGATCAGCACAATTTGAATGAAAATATTCCGAACAAATGTTGCATTGATAGGCCTCATCAAAATTTGCAATCTTCAAATTGCACTTTACTTGGACGTAATTTTTGTCAGAAATGGAACGCGCTATGAAAATGTAGGAAGTTGAACTGAGGTCCATCTACAAGTGAGTGATATGGTAGCAACAATTTTTAACCAAAAAGATTTCGATTGTAATACCTTTTTTGATGTACATCAAAGAAGAGGTAAAAGTAGAAAAGCAAGGTGAAGGTTCTTTTATTGTTACGCGAACGCGATTCAGAAGGTACAAATCCAGTGCTGCACATGTGCACCCAAGAAAAATTCTCCACAAAGATGGTCATAATATAGAAAGGATTTCTTTCTGATAGTTATTTGCTAATTCACTACTACATTTACTGAAATAACAAGTGCAAGACTTCTTTAAAGGTGTAGTTGAGTAAGAGGATAAAGTAATGTTTAACAATAAATTTTGGACACATAAACAGGATGAAGAAAGAAGATCCAGTAAGAATATGCCTAGAAAGCAACATGAAGAAGAAAAGAAGACCAAACGACCTGGTAACGAAGTGCAACAAGATATCAGAACTTACGGTTTAACAGATTGGAAGACGAAATCCAAAGATAGGAAGGCATGGAAACATGCCATCGAAATGCCATTAGCTTTGCTGTTATTATTAACAATAAATTAATAATCATATATTTAGCGGTAAAAAACATATCATCAACCATATGAAACTTAACCATTTTTAAGGAAAGGAGTTGATAATGTTTATGCGATTTTTCGTTTAATTAAAAAACAGGAAGCAACAATTGTTGAAGTATTAAAATCTCCGTGAAAAGTATCTTTGCTGCATCTTGTTACGTGCTGAGACGTAATCAAACAGAACTACAGAAAACAAAAACATAATGCTAGTTGAAAGAAGAAAAATTGAGCAAAGTACATGAAGCATTAAATTGCCAAAAAATTGCTAAAAAGTAGAAACAGTAGGCCAATGTATCAAAGTTGTATTACGTTGCTGTTTTGTTTAATTACTTTTATAATAAGTCAGGGCTAAGGGTCTGAGTCTGAGCTTTCTATCAAGAGGGACGAAAAATCATTTTTCCGTCCCAACAACTCGAGAAACAAACGGACGCGGCGAGCCGCGGAGGTGCAGGCTCGGGGCTTCGCCGGCCGCCACATCTGCCCGCGTAGCTGGCCCGGCTAAGGGCAACATATTAACATGCAAATACAACTTCTGCGCAAATTCCGAGCCCGACCTCTTCAGCGAGGAATGTCTGAAGTCCGGCGAGGGATCAGATTTCAGTAGTCCAGTCAGTTTAAATAGCATAATCGAGTTATGCGGGCAGAGTGACGGGGCCTGTACGTCTCGTCTGCCGGCAAATTAAATCGTTCTTTCTTTTACATAATTACCTCTTAACTTTGCTCTTCTGGCGGTCCACCGTATGTGAATTAACCCGACTCGACTCCACTTGATCTAATTATTCCATCCGCAGCCGAGCACTAAGCTAAAGGCTAAATAACGCGTCTTTAATCTCGTCGTGCAGAGACATTAGCAGAGCTTTCCCTGGGCGCGCAGCTCCGCGGCCCCCTCGCTGCGGAGGGTATCATTTTCCGACTCGCGATTTTCCTGCGTTCGCCAATCGATTCATTAAAAAGGCGCGGGGGATTCGCCCCCGGGCAGGCTCCGCGCGAGTCATCCGCACATGTGGGCCTAATTGATTGCCCAATTATTGATGACGTCGCAAATCGAATAAGAAATATGTACCACCTTTGTTATGAATCCGAGAGCGCGGTAGCGCAGCGTTATCCCGCTCGGCTGCGGTACAGTTGGAGGAAAATCTCTCAAGTCCAATCGTAAATTCCTCACTTTAAGGGATCATATACGTTTTTCGGTCCCGAAAGTGGTCCAACCATTATGAGGGATTGCCAGAAAACTATTGGACGAACTAAATTACAAATTAAAGGGTAAGTCTTGCAAGAAAACATACACTAGCAATAAAAAATATGACGGCTATGTGTATTGTTGTAGAAAAATGGGCGCTTTTCGGCTTGCAAGATTTATTTCAAATCAATTTTTGATATTGGAAGGGGTGCGGGAGGATCGTAGTTCTCGAGTCAGAAGAACAATTTTATTAAAAATATTTATACAAAAATTACTTGGACGAATGATAAGTTATCACCGTTTTGAAAAGTGGTGTTGAGAGAAAAACGTGTTAAGGGTTTTTAAGAGTTAATCAGATAAAAGATTGTAACTTAGCATAAATCTAATCTTCCTTTGCAGTATCTTCATCTACAACAAATTCGGCTCTCTTTTGCCGTCCGTCATTGGCTTCTTGGCATTGCCAATAGATATATTCGATGTTTGTAACCTTATCATTAGGCTTATATGGAATATATTGGACATTGCTGCTGCAAAATGCACGACTATTTAAATGACAGTGCCGCTATAAGTCTCTTCTAGAGTAGTTTTCCAGATGAGCGTGTTCAGGCTCTTATTTTTCACTTTGACAATAAATTGTCGTAATCAAGTTCTTGTATATAAGTCTAATAGTATCTTGGACGTTTTTAGGAAAAACAGCACTATGTTTGTAGAATTTTGAAGTGTTGGTAGCATGCACTCGCTGCTGATGCCCACGAACCTTCTTAATAAGAACAATTTTAATGCTGCGATTTTTTCGCTAAAGTTTTACAAAAAAACTTTGTCTAAATACGCGTACAATTCATCAGTTTTCCTGTTAACTTTTCTTTCTCTCCAAGAATACTTAGGCACGTTCTCATTTGCTTCTGCACCTAATCTACGCATTCTTTTTTGATAATCTGAGTGTCACGCGGATCTGTTTCCAAGTGCCGTTAAACATCTTACTATCACCGTCCCCGACATAATGCAAATGTTTTACTTCGTGAAATTCAAACAATCAGCTGTTCCTTAGTAATCCAAATATCAACAAAAACAAAACAATTTCTTTAAGTTGAGAAACTTTTTGTTTAGCTATTTCGTCATAGAGCTTTAGATATTCATTTTTACTATTACTATGGACTGCATTAGTTCTGTTCCTGTACCAAATGATAAAAAGTAGATTTTAGTGCTTGTAGAAAGGCCTTGTCTTGTGCTCTTTTTCTATTCATCCCTACTTACAGAATAACAAAATATTTTAAATAAAGAATTCTTAGATTGTATTTTAACATTGAGTTATTACTACAATGGTACTTTTTATCCCTAAATTTAATTAAGCTGGCTTAAAGGTTTTGGCAAAATTTACAGTACAAAACCACCGTCAAATCACATTTTGCCAATGTTCATAGTAACACCAGATTATCACTTTTTAAACTCTCGATATGGCAATGGTTGTTGACTAATAAAGAGATTTATATGCATTGTAATTTCAATTATTTTAGTGTCTCTAACTTTGACTCGTATCTTATATAAGAAGAAAAACAATCCAGAAATATACAGAAAAGACTCTAAGGAGGCGCAGATGCTTAAAAGAAAAAGCATTAGTGTTCGCGTGTTTAGAAATGTAACAAATTTACTTTTATTTAAAAAGCCTAGAAAAAGATGTAAAAGTGTGTGACTCACTTTTGTTGTACAACTATTTGAGTTTTCTATGCCTTTGTGGGACATTTATATGTCACAAATCGCAGAATTTGATTTAAAACGCAATCTTGGTAAAAACACGTCTAATTAACCCACAAATTTACCGCCTTTTGCTGCATTTAATTTATGTTATCACATGCAATTATTATTTAGCACATGGTGAGCCATTCATGTTTCTTGTAGATTTAAATCTGGGTTTGAGCTTTCTTAATTTAATGCGTTTATTCTTTACACGCACAGCTATCTTCCTCCACTTAACAACACCTCAAACAACGGCCATTTAAATTTCTTTGTGGTTTCTATGACTTTGTTGCAGCACTTACTGATGATTTAAAAAAAAAAAGCTTTTTTATAGACTTAAAAGATTAAAGAACAAATAAAAGTGTGCAGTCAAACAATTAAGTTAAACCGTTCGTTCCAAATAGTTCTAGTAACTCAAACATTTGCCAATATAAATTACATTATTAATATAGAATGCGTACTTAGGAATATAATAGTCCTCACGTTAGTATCCCAAACAATAAATATTTGTATTATGTGATTGTTATAATAATAATAATGTAAGTCTATGCAGTCGAAACTGAGAGGTTAAGGCTCTCATACGTTCGTCTCTGTCGTTGCGCACCATCTCTGGTGCTAGTAACCTTAGACACATTTCTCGTTAGTGAAGCAGGTACTCAATTATTTTTAGTGACTAGTAGGCCACCCGCCAGGCATCAGAGAGCACCGGGAATTGAACCTAGGTCCGTCAGCATCGCAGCCTGCCCCTCAACCACGGGACCACGCTAGCTTATATGTGATTGTTATACTATTTTATAATTTTTGGTTATCTTTTGTGTACTTATGAAACCATACTAGGGTATTAAATTGATCTTACATCAATTCTTACTCTGTATTTCTCTTAGAAGGTCTAAAAAAGCTAACAAATACCTATGAGCTTACCCATTTTAGATTTTGCCATCTATTAGACGCAAATTTTATCATTTCTTTTATTTCTAACGATTATTTTGATATATTTGTTCATTCGACCACCTTCTTCTTGATCTGGTATATTTAATAGCATATCTGTTCAAACAAAATGTCTCATTCCTTTTCGTTCTTTATTAATATATATAACCGTAAAATTCACTTTTTAGAAAACTTTCGTCGCCCCAAGCTTTATTTTGAATTAGTTGGAAATGCGACAAAGACAAAAATAATCACTAGATCAAACAAAATGAGAACAATGAAATATAGTCTAAAGACATAGCCTGTCAAAATCTACATTGAACCACAAACAGGTAAATGTGGCTTTAAATGACAGCAGATTACCTCATTGTAGTCCTTTATAACGAATAAAATGGCACTTTATAGCCTAGCTTTGTAGTGGTTGCGGTGTAATTTTACTTTGCCTAGTCTTCTGACTTTAGGTTTTAGAATTTTTGGATTGAGCTGCCGTTGCAGTTTATTTTAGGTACAACGTAACCTTGTATCTCTTGGCACGCTCATACTTGAGTACTCTTTTCCAGTACAGTCAAAAGTGTCGAGGTAACCCCAGGCAACATCTAAAAGGTTGTACTAAAATTTTGAAAACTGAAAACGTCTTGCCTTATTTGTGGTTAACCACTTTCTATCTACAGACGTCGCGTCCGTATTCAGTTTTTTGACTCTTGTCTTACTGTCTTCGTCCGTTTTACAATTATTTATTTGCAATACCAATATCTTTACCATCTTGCAATTAAATTAGAATTTTTTCTTTCTTCATTAAATTTTTAGGTACATGACAGTTGAGAATACTTGAACATCATTTATAATTGCGTTTCTTCAATTTTTGGCAATAGAAACTTAATCTACACATAAATTACTTTTTAAGTGTTGCTGGTATGTTTTAGTTAAATAAAGTTATTATTTTTTTTACACATTGGTCTTTGCTTTTGTGTGTGTGTGTTACAACAAAGCCTACAGTAGCGAGAGACTATGTATAAGAGAAGGGCAAATAGACACCAGAAATGAGCTACGAGTCCTCAAAACGAATAAAACGATAAAGAAATGTTAGTAAATTCATTAAAATAAACATTTAATAAATAAAAAATTTCAGTATTGTTAAGCTATTATTTAAAAGAGCCTCAAAACGCAAATGACCTGCAGTATCCTTTACAAAAAATAAGGAAGCTTGATCAATAATTCAGTTGGCTAACTGATTCAACAAGTTGAACTACAGTAGTCTTCACGGAAGCTTCTAATTCTACTAAAGCTTAGAAAGTTTGAAGTATTTAGGTGAACATTAGTTGCTTTATTCCAGCTTTGTAATTCTTTGGTCTTTGCAATTCTGTAATTACAGTTCACTAAGTATTCTGTCTTTTATAATTTTCTCCAATTATTGCTTTTCTCGCGCTCCATAAGTGACATTTTGGTATATAATTGCATAAAGCATTTATTTTAGTTGTTTGTACATATAACTAAATTTCGCTGTTTTGCTAGCATTAACTTATTTTTTATTATTCTATTATTTAGAAAATAAATACTTTATATGTAACAAACTTAATTGGTTGTTGCAAAAGTTTTGTTTGGCCTATTATAACTTTCACAGTGTTGCAATTTTGGCATCATTCGATAGCTTGGCGGCTTTTGATTTATGACTAAGATGGAGCTCTCAAAAGAAGATATTCGACTGCATTTGTCACATGTGTTCAACATTCTGAAACTTCTTGTTTTGCAGAGTTTTCCAACAAACTAAAGAGGTAGTAGCAGCTTGCAATTAAGTCTGAACCGTATGGTGGATCTTTCAGTCACTTCTTTGTCAGCAATTGTGACAATCGTCGAGTCCGGCATGTACTTGGTGGTTTTTTTCGATTCGATCAACGACTTCAGATCGCTCCTCGTCAGCCAACCTTTCTTCCCCTTAAACTTTGTGGACCAACGTCTACCAATGCGCTCATAAACCTTGCAAAGTTTCGGGTTCAATTGTATTGGCATTGAAGTAGCAGTCAAATATTTTCTTTTGGGAGCTCTGTCCTATAGAAAGTGCTATGAATCATCAAAATGGTTTGGAGATTTCACGCTATCCATGATACTAAAATCGTAACAATTTGGCGCAAGTGTTAAAAAATTATAATAGGCCGGACAAAATGTTTGTAATCACCTATTAATGTGCATTTGTTGTAATTGTTTTTTCACGGAAAAAGACGTTACTTAGAACTAGTTGTTACACTATTCATTCAGTCTGGAATACAAGGTCGGGTCGTTTAGCGAGTTTTATCCTGAGTGTCCCATTTTGTGATACAGCAGGTTATGTACTACTTTTCAAATGATCCTTATATCGCATACAAGTGTTAATTACTTCTTTAACTTTCTTGATATGCTGTTTTAGTTAATGGACACCAGAGAGCATCCAATAGCACACAAAATACTACACTTTGTTTTAAAATGGTTGCAAACTTTTAATATTGGATTAACTGGCCGCCCCCACAGTGGTATCCCGTAGATTTATATAGGTTTTAATATGACTGTATATAAAAACCAATGCATTCGCCTAAGCATAAGGTCTAAGTGGTTTCGCTAGGTGAGAATGAGTTTATATTAAAGGTCTATCCAGGTTGACACCTAAATATCTTAGATCTTCTACTTCAGGCAATTAATAGTTGTTTATAGTTACAGGACAGATGCACCAATTTTGTGTCATTAAGATTGATTTTTCATTTCCTGGCCTAAGATTGAAACTAGTTCAAGGTGGTCTGTAAGTTTCCAGAGGCCACATTCGAGCTAATGTCTGATGACAAAATGACCTTGTCATGTAGTTAGCCTCAATATTGGAACAGATGTCGTATATATTAGGCATAAAATTGGCCCATAAATGCTTTTTTGTGATATCCCTGATGATTTCATGAAAACTAATGATTGCATCTTGTTTGAAGTATCTACCAGTGACGTAATGTTTTAAGACAATATATTGGTGAGTTAGTCAAAGGTTTAACTTATAACATAAATCGTCGTGTTATACCTTTCAAAAGCTTGACTGATATCGAGAAAAGGTGCGGAACAATGAGAGTTTGTCTTTCTATGCGTTACAATATCTGCTTGATCACTTTGTGAAGTTCCTCAATAGTACTGCAGGCATTTCGAATATAAAAAGAGAGTGAGAAATTATCTGATGATCTTTAAGAATTGGTTAGAGACCAGGTAGTTTCGTACTTTGCTTTCTCTATTTGGCATTTGGCGTAGTTGTGCAATTAAATGACGTAAAGACTTTAATAAGGCATTCAACAATTATTGCTTTCTGTAAGTTATTTCTGACCCAACTATTATCACTTGTTTTCAATGAGAATATTAAAAGCTGAGGCCTCTTTACTGTCTGTGTTGCTTCCATAGATTATAATTAGTAATCTTTGTAGAAGATAGAAATATATTTATTTGTAACGTTTAATAAGAGCTTTTTAGATTATTTTTCTAATTAATTAAACATTTAGTTATCGTTGTCAGCTTAATTGATTTGTCAGCGCTATCTAGTTTTAGATAATCTTTAGGATTTTTCTAATTGGTGTTGCTAGTCAAAGAACAGTTTAGATAGACGTAGTTAGGTGTTCTATTTCTGTATCTATATCCATCAGGATTTTGAATGGAATGTATAGAGAGATTAACTTGCCTAGTTTATCGCCCAGTTACTTTTATTACTATATAACGATGCTCCTTTCGGTTTTTCCAGTATATTTTTATACATGGTGATAATAATTAAAATATGATTTAAGGTTAAATCGAGACAGGGTTTTACTCCAAATTTTTGGAGACTGAGACCTCTGATGATGCAGAATTTGAGTAGATTTGGTAGTCAGCTCTGATGAGTGAGCCAGTGAATGGGTTAGTTTGTCGATATGTACTTGGTATTGCTTTGGTGGTTAATAACGCACGTCCCTTAGTCGTTATAAGTCTACCGCCCCGCTGTGTGTTTCTGGCATTAAAGTCACTGCCTGCTAGAAATCTGTTAAGAGGACATTTGAAGAAGTGATCAAAGTCCTCTTAAGAAGTCCTCAATGGAATTTTTTATGGTAACACTAGCAGCTTAAACCTTCAATTAGTTTAAATCCCTCTCTTTGGTGAAGCTTAATGTTTTGCCTTATGACCATTGCACTGCCTGCATGTGTTTCCATCGGCACGATTGGTATGATACAACTACGCTTCTACAGTTTCTGTTAACATTATATCTATCTTATGTTCGAGTGTAATGGTGTTTTACCAAGTAATGTTGTTTTAATTTTATGCCATTTTATGGTACAATATTTGATTGTCTTACATTGTTGAATACATTAACTATCTGTATATTACGTTTTGCTTTTTGTTAGTTCCTGTTGTTGTATAAAACCATACGCAAAATGGCCCCACTGTATACGGCCGCGATAACTGGTTGAATGTGCTTCTTTGCAATTAACACACAGGACGTCAGAGTTTCTTGTTTTTCGAGAACACTTGCTAGATGGATGATTGACTGCGCATTTTCCACGGCGCAACTTATTGTTACAATAATTCTTAGTATGTTCAGAACTTTGACGTTTTATACAATGGAAACTTGTTCTTTTCACATATGGTGGTTTAAATGTTTATATATATTATAGATATGTTTGTTGTTATGCTTCGATCTTAAATATACGAACTATAATAGAAAATACTTGTTACTTCTGCTGCGTTTGCATTCTTTATGGCTATTTTTTTATTATGTTTTGTTAAATGATATTCAAGTCCATTAATAAACATATATTTTAACCATCCCTTGAATCTTCAGTATGTCTGTTCGTGAGTTCTTTAATAATATTACTGTATTCTGGTCCATAGAGCATTTGAACATTGTCCTGTTCGTTATTAATCGTTTTTAAAATAAATTTGTTTTAGCCATTTCGTTTAATAGTTCAACTGATGCTTAGGTTTATTTTCTGTTTTATCCATATGTTTAATCCGCATTTTCATTTAAAGCTACATAATACATATATTGGTGATTGTAATCGGAATATCAAGCCAATAATCATTTGTACATTTATCGGGAAATCTACGTTTCTTTTATTGTATACCATTTGTTATCTGAAGTGATTCTCGTTGATGGGTGTTTAGAATATGATTGCACTAGATAAGATACTGCTTCTGAGAGTAAAGACTGCTGGCAACTGTGTAAATGTTGAAGTTGTAGGAATTTGATATAAAAAGTGCAAGCCTTGCCTTAAACAGCTTGGACAACTCTAGATGCTTTGGTTGCTGATGTATAGAAGCATACACGCTAGTGCAGAATCGTTTATTTTTAATCTACTGTTTTATTTTTTTATTAATATCGTGCCAATAAGATTTTTTATAAAACTAATATGCTCTTCAATCTTCGTATTAAAAGATAGCTCTTTGTGGTTATACAACCTTAAACTAACTTTCTCCTAAATTAATAATATTTTTGTTATTTAGAAACTAACACGTATTTTTAAACATTTTATCATTATCTTGCTGAATTTTTTTTATAATTTACACTATATATATTGTGTTACTTTTAAAATTAAATTGAACATTTTATTATCAAAGGTTTTCAATAAGAACGATATAACTTTAAAATGAAATAAAATAAAAACTAGATACAACTAAATATTTTATATTATTTTGAAGCACAGCCTATTACATTCTGGTTTGTATAACACGTCATTTAAGTGTCCATATCAGTTTCGCGCACATGAGCGAATTCGATGTACCCAGTGTTCGATGATTGTGAAATAACTCAGATATAATCTCACGAATGCTGCGTGATGTTCAATCTCAATGCATTAAGGGTTCGTAGTTTTCAAAGAACTCCACAAAAAGTAATCTAGAGGAGTTAAATCACAACTTCCTGGAGTTGCATTTCTTGAAATTATCTATTTACCAAATCTTTGAGTGTGACATGTGGCACCGTCTTGTTGGAACCACATGTCTTCCAATCAATTTCATCTAAATTTTGCCACAAAAATCTATTAACATCAATCAATACAGCTCACCAATCAATTGAACTACATCTTCTACCTCGTTTTGAAAAAAGGATGGTCCGATGATGTCGTCGGGCATAAACTGCACCATTCGGCGGCCTTGGGCTCTTTGTGAATCTCTTGTGGATTGTTTTTACATCATCACTACTTTACAATTTTGTTTGTTAATATATCCACTTAATCTAACATGAGCTTCAGCTGAGAAGATACTTTTTTGCCTAAAATTATGATCCGTTTCAAGTTGCCCTAAAGCCTAAGCAGCAAAGTTACGGTGCTTACGATGGAACAGTAGCTTCAGTTCTTGGGTCAACATAATATTATATAATTGTAAACGTAAATCTTTCGCAAAATATGCCAAGCTGTCGTTATCCTGAGCTCTAATTCCTAAGCATGACAAGAAATCGTTAAATTTGGATCTTCTGCAACTCTATCTCTTTCAACAGCAATGTTCTTTTTATTTCTTAAATTTTGACGTATTGTTGATATTTTTGCATCGTGAATAGTAAAATCCCTTTCAAATATTTCAGTGATTCGACGAATTGCAAGCACATAAAGGCTATTATGTGAATCATAAGTTTCTCAAAGAGCATGTTGAGTGTTCACCAACAAACGTCTACTTTCATAAGATTTTTGGACAATAACCAAACGTTCTTGAAATCGTTTATTTTGACCTGATAAACTGTTATAGCAGTTTAAGAATGGCTAATATTTCATTTCGATATTCCTATTATTCTTATTGAAATTTTTTATAAATTGATTTAATTATTATACACTTGAAAGCAAAACAATCGACTCACTAGTTGCACGCGCAATTTCGTCTCATGTTTCAGTCTAAGAAAAATGAAAATAAAAATATTAACGTACATATGCATTAATCGGATGACGAATTCAAAAAAAAATGTGCATCACAAACGGGTTTTACGAATCTTGCTAATTTGAAGGTACGTAGGCAACGACTATGATTGGCCTACAGTACGCTTGCAATCCAGTAATTCATTTCAGTCACTTATCAAAAATTGACATAAGTAAGTGTCGTAAGTCCTCGAGTAATACGCAAGAAAATGGATACCACGGCCGCCAAAGCAGCTCAGGCAGTTGCATTGTTGAGGAGGGTCTCAGTCAGAAGGCCGTGGTAAATCGACTAAATCTGAGTCAATCAGCTGTGTCGAGAGTGTGGCATCGATACCGGAAAATCGGTGGCTACGTCCGCCGGCAGGAGGCGGCTGAAGGCGCATGATAAAGAAGATAGATTTCTCGTCTTAAAATCCCTCAAAAATCAACCTATGACTGGCGTTGACTTCAAGCAAGAGCTGAGTGCGGTCAGAGGTGTGGTCATCAGTGCTTGGACAGTGAGAAGAAGACTGAAAGCAGCCAACCTAACCCAAAAAAAGACAGCTACGAGTCTCAATCTAACCGCAGTCTAAAAGCAAAGGCGATTGGAATTTGCTCGCAAACATCTCGATTGGGACCTCGTCCATTGAAATCAGATATTATTCACCGACAAGGCCAAGATGTATCTACATGGCAACGACAAGAGATGTCGGGTATAGAAGGGTATACAAGGCCAGAGGAGCGATTCGCTCATTGCTGTATTCAAGAAACTATCGCAAATGAAGGGGACTCTTGTATGTTATAGGCAGGCATCCTTATACACTGAGTTGTGTACCGTCCTGGGGAAGGTTTAACAGCGGACCGCTACATCAGAGACATTCTGGTAGAACATGTTACTTTGTTTGCGGGATTTGTTGGTGAGGATTTCATGCGACGTGCGCAATGCCACACCGCGCTTCACCACTATCTATTTGGCTTACATCGGTATACCGAAAATGGACCAGCCTCCGTATAGTCCAGACTGGAATCCAATTGAGCTTGTTTGAAATGAGCTTAAGCGAAGAGTCCGGGCCAGAAATTTTGCACTAGAGAGCGTGATAGAACTGAGAGCGGCATTGATTGAAGAGGGCAAAGCAATCCCTCATGAAGGCATAGCAAAAGACATCCACTTCATGAGTAATCGCTTGTAACGTGCAATTAGGAGTAGAGGTGGCAACACCATCATCATAATCATCTTTTTCCTTTCAACTCTTTTGTGTTACACATATTCTTAGGTCCATAACTTTGTCTAACTAAAGTGATATAATTTAAAACCACAGTTTTTAAGCTTTTAAACAGTACACTGAACATTGCTTGGAATGCTATCGGAGAGGATAGACATTTTCTCAAAACTCGAGCATGTTGCAGAGTCGATTGCTTTGCTTTCAAGTGTACATCAAAATTGGTATTCGTTTTACCCCAAAACTTAGTTCAACAATTTTTATTGGTCGTTTCTTAGGGCCAAGTGAATTGAGGCCCTAAGTGATGATATATTTTTTCTTTCGAATCAACGTCCTAAGAATATATCAAGTCTGGCAGAATAATCAACGACTCCTATTATTTTTGCGAACCACCAGCTGCACCAGCATATAAATAATCAAAAGTAATAGTGGCGCGGCTCGCAGATTTCGCTTCATTACGGCCGACATGCAGTCCGGCCGGAGTTCTCCGCTCGCGCAGCGGCGCTGTTTTTGCCGAGATATCTGCGGGCTTATCTTCGCGTCCGCAGCAAAGCGCACAACTTGTGTCCGATTAGAAGAGAGATATTAAATAACGGACTAACCAAACAATAACATGGCAGCGCGCACTATGCGCCAGACAATTTTATTCTAGAGCACTCGGGCGAAACTTTCGAGCATACTCCGGCCGGACGCAATTTCGGCGGCGAGCGCTCGGTAATGAAATTTTATGTTATTTTCGGACCCGACCGGCTTAGGCCGTGTTTACACCGCGCGGATAATTCCGATATCGATAAAAATAATGACGGAACTTTGCGGGCCCGAGTGGTCAGGAGAAATACGATCCGCATCTGAGCTGTAATGCTATCTGCGAACGGCTGACTTCCGATAACAATAAACGTTATGGCCCTGTTTTTGCCGCGGCGATTTTGAGTCGCCGCCGAATGGCGGAACTGAAACGCTGAAAAGGCTCTGCCCCAAAGGCACAAAGGGCGAATTTGAATTTGCAGCGAACTGGCGCGGCCATGGCCGCGCCAGGAGTCCGCCGGGGCGCTCCGAAAGGAAAATCGCGCCGCCGAGAAGGAGAACGAAAATATTCCCGGAGTCAGACAAAGTTACACAAATAGTTAACAAAGTAAGTCTTCAAAGTATCAAAAACCTAAATTATTCCAAGTCCAGAAGTTACGATCTGTAAAAGTTTTAAACTGTTGCTGAAAGTATAACAAGTAGGACTAAGAGTTGAAGAACTATGTGGCGCGTATACAGCTGAAAGCAGTTTACGTGCTCCGGGGCAGATTAAACTGTTCAAAAATTGCAGGAGTCGGCAAAGTGCAAAACTGATTAGTGATTAATTTGCGCCGGGCGATAGGGCCAATTATGTAGTTAAAATACTTTAATTAAATAACGGGAAATTTAATTAGCGTGAATTACGGCCGAATTTGCCGCCCCCGTGTAAGTACGGCGTAAATAATGGGTTCGCCAGACGAGCGTTTGACACAGATCGACGAAAGCTTCAGTAATTAAAAAACACGACTCGATAACAAACTATAAGGCATTTATCAAGTGTCGCATTCGTAATTCGCGACAATTAGTAAAAAGTAGCAATACTGAAATTTTAAATATCGAGGTAAAAATACGTAAGGCTCCCGGTCGGAGAATGGTAACTTTATCATTTTTCTGTTGTTTCAACCTCAAAGATGCTATAAAAAATTAATTTACATCAACTACGCTGACATTTTGAGATAGGGATGAAGTATGTTCTTTCATGTATTTTTTCTCATAATTAAAATACAAAATGTTATATAAAAGTTATTAAACTTTCACAACTTAAACTTCCTCTCTATTACAAACAATATAAATAATTTCTGGTTAATTTAACTAATAGAGAAAAATACGTTAATATAATAATATAATTTGCTCTAATAACACATTCAAGTGAATAAATGCTACCCTAATGCAATCGTCACCTATTAATATTCCTAAAACCCTTATTAATATTGACATAAGCCATAAAACAACAAAATAAAAAAATAATTAATTTAAACCCTGATTTTCATTAAATCTAGACGATAACAAAGAAGAAGATACGCTGCTGTTAACTAATTAGATGGCTGATACTAATTATAGCAAATTATAAGTATTTCATAACTTTTTGATAATTAAATAGTATATTAACTAATTGATTCTTTTTAGGAGTGAAAAATAACTTTTTTGTATTAACTAAGAAACGGTTAAATTGCTACAAAGTAATTCAAAAAGTAAATTATAGCGATCGGCTAATTTTTAAAGATAAACAAGTAATTGAACATTTAGCTAGTTTATCTTAAGATAAATTAATTTTATATTTTAAAAGTAGTAGAAAGCAATCCATTATGTAAGAATTAGTTAAATTTGACAAAAATTGTTTCCGGAAACGCATCACTTAAAATATACCAGTTAACAAGAGAAACTAACGTCTAACCCCCATTACATTTAATAAATTTGGCAATATAAGCATTGCTAATTAACTTAATGTTTTTTAGGTAAACAAAATAAACAAATCTCGTATTATTTTTATTAAATTACAAAATTTGATCGTCTGTATTTAATTTTTTAATTATTTAAAAGTCACTTTATATCACGCGTGTGTTATAAGTTAAAATAAACTAATTAATTACATGTTGCAATAGTTGGCCGACATTAAATTGCGTTGTAAGTCAATTAAAATATAAAAGCAAAATTTAACTAATTATTTATTATTTATAACTATAATTTAAATTAGTCAATGGAAAAGGAAGAGACCAAATCAGTATTTACTTGCTTACACATTTAAATAATTATAAAAAGTCTGTTAGTTTTAACAATATATTTTTTGGCCTAATGACGTATTCAACGCAATTAATGCTAGTCCACTACAACTTACAATCCATCAATGTTGTCAAAGCGACAGTAATATTTACATAAGACATAAAACAACTAAGTAAATGTTAAAAAATAAAGCAAACCATAATTTTAATTGAATATAAACAATAATAGAGAAGAAACAACACACTGCACTTACCCAATTAATTAGTTTATACTAATTTTTGCAAATTACACGTGAACATTCCTTAACTAATAAATAGTGAATTAACTAGTTGGTTCTAATTTGTAAGGACGAAATACCTTTTCTGCACTAACGAAGAATTACAAATTTGTTTTAGACAAAAAGTGTATTATAAGAAAAATTAATTAGTTAATAAAAGTAAAATGATAGCATACAAGTAGGTAATTTTCAAAGAAGTTCACTTAATTAATCCGCTTACTTCTTGACTAACTGTAAAGAGAAATTAATTGGTCTTCGAAAAGTGTTGCATTACCACAAAGTTAACAAAATAGTAGAAGCTAAAATATGACAATTAGGCTGAATTTAACAAATGTTGTTTCTAGAAACGCATATTAAGATGATATCACTAAAAGCGTATTGTTGTTATATAATTAGAAAAGAAATTGTGTTTATAACAAATTAGCCATTAATTAAAACTATATGTGAGTTGTACTTTGTCAAAATCTTGTTTTATGACATAAAAGCGACCTATGAGCAACTGAAACATATAACAACAATAATCAATCAACTATCAAGAGAAGCTATCGTCTAACTGCCGCTACATCTAACAAAACTGGCAAAAGTTATTGCGCTTTTTGGCGAAAAATAGTTTTAATTTATTCAACCAACATAGAAATTAGAGTATCTTATCATTTTGTTAAATTAAAATAGTAGAAAATCGTGTTTAATGTACTTTAACAGTTAAAAATTAACTAATTAGTTAGTGCTATTTATAATTACAGCCAATAGAAAAAGAAAGACCAAAACAGGATCTATTTACTTATGCATGTAAGTAGTTGTCAAAAATCTGTTTTAGCAATACAATTTGTTCTAATAACATATTCTACTAAATAAGTGCCGTCTTAATGCAATTTTCATCTATCATTAATAACAATAATATGATAAAACTAATTAAAAGTTGAAAGATTAATTAGAACACTAAATGTAATTAAATATAAACAATAATATAGAAAAAGCAAAACATTATTTAACTAATTAAAATTTATACTAATTACACGTAGTGTAAACAGGAAAATTAGTTAATTAAAGTAATTTGAAAAGTGTACTATTGCGATTAGCTAATTTTTAAGTATAAACAAGTATTACTCACCTTGCTAACGTATTTTTTAATTAATTGTGAGAAAGAATTAACTTTTTTTAACCGTTACAGTATAATAGTCACGGAGTGATAGTTGCCAATCGGTTATATAGATTGAAATTAGATTGAATTTGGAAAAATTTGTTACCAGAAATACGTCACTTAAAAGACTAATTGATTTGTTGCTGTTAACTAATTAAAAAAAGTATGTTTATAACTAATTAGTACTTAATTAAAACTGCATGGAATAAACTAATTCATTGCTCATCTACTTAACCGCATTCTCATATAAGTACCGAAAATGTTAATACAATTAAATAAATCAAAACTTTTGTACCATCAGACCCTTGTTTCATAAGATAAAAACGACCTATATATAATTAAAACACGTAATAACAGTAATCAACCGATTATCAAGAGAAACGAACGTCTGCTTTACTTTCGTGGATAAAAACTGTTTTAAGTAACGAAACCAAAATTACTAGTTAATGTAGTGTTTACCAAATTACAAAAATAATTTAGCAGTTTAGTAATTACTTAAAACTTATAAAAATCTATGTCACACTACATTATGTGTGTATTAGCAAGAAGAAACTTGCTAATTAATTAAATTTAAACTAATTTATGTCAATTAAATTATAAGAACAGAAATTATCTAATTAGTTGTCATTATAAGTATGCAAATTGATTCCGTTTCAGTTTAAGATGAATTATGATCCATATCAAAGCAAGTTAATTGAAATTAACTTGAACAGTCAACTTAAGTTTTCTAATTTGATACATAGTACACAGAAATTACGAATCGGCAGGTAAATCCATAAAACGTACATGGAGGTACAAAGAAAATTGGATAAACTGAATTGATGGCTGTCCTTAGAAGCGAGTCTTAATGAACTCGCAACTTTTAAGTTAGATGTCGGCCTGAATGGAGCAGTCCCTATTAGCAAAAATTGCTGGAACTGGATACGCGGGCAGACAAAATGGGTTAAACTGTTTGGTAATTTGTAAAAAGCGGATTCGCCCGCCCCGCGCCGCCGCCGACTTCCCCGCGCTCGCCCCGTCTGCCGCCCGCCGAATTAAAAAGTCGGCGGCTGCCGATAAGCCGCGCCGAGGACAGCGCCTAATCTGGTCGGCCGAGGCGTCTTCGGCATTTAATTGTCGTTCCGGGCTACCTGGCTCCGGCCGGATCCGAAGAGCGGACATTAAAGCGCAATTAGTGGAGCGGCGCGGCGTCGTTAGGCGGCGCGCGGCGCGCCGCTATGCAAACACCTCTCACCTGTCCATCGAAACGGGGTCAGCGCCGTTTTTTCGGCGAGCGTCGCGTGCGTCGACGTGAACCGCCCCGGACCCGGAGCGCCGGTGGCGCCATTGGCGTCGCGCAGCCCGCCTCCGGGACGCGGGCCAGCAACACTTCCCCGAGCGGCCGGGGGAGTGAATCTGATCGAGATACCGCCTTCCGCACTATTCACACACGCACTTTTCTAGTTTTTCGCGACTTTCCGCGGCGCGGCGCGCGGCAACGGCCGCCGCCGCCGCGCGCGGCCGAGCGCCGCGCCGGCCGCTGTTTGGTACAGTTTCCGCCAGGCTCGCTCAAGTTAATCGACCCCTCGAAAAGTTTCCCGAACTTTTTCAACATTGAAATTTGTGGGGAAAGTTGCTTAAATGAAACGCTACGTTGGAAATTTGCGCCGGGCACAATTGAAACGCCGTTGCCGGGTGTAATTTTAATGAATGCCTGTATTTTTAGCGACATTCGCTGGCAGCAGCTAATTAATATTTAAATTTTAATGCGCCCGCGGAAAAATCGAGGATCGTCATGCTGCAGGCGCGAATAGCCCTTACTTAAGGAGCCCGCGTTCTCATGCGTGCTGTTCCCGTTTTTCTCGTAACACAACCGCTGCAACCGGAAAACTCGCTGTTTCGAATGAAAACTTAGGATAGCAGCTCAATCGAGCTGAAAGCTCCTGAAAATACTTGAAATTCATCGCCGCGTAAGCATCAAGAACTAAACTAATTATTTTCTTTAAATTAACACGCATTATTAACTAAAACTGCCAAAATTAATCAGCAGAAATGGTGTAACAAAAATACGTTTACAAAATAACAACTTTAGCGACTAAGGGTGACTATAACACCCTGGGTAACCCATGCACTACAATTTACTCTGTATTAGAGCTCAAAAGGGCATTATTTGGCATTTGGTCAAAAAAACTGCAGTACTAAAGCTAACCCGAAATTAACATATTTGGCTACGTGTGCTGTAATTTCATAACTGTAAATTAGGCTAGGGTTTTAAAAATTAGTTAAAATTGAAAGTTTGCTATCTTTGAGTGTAAAAACCTTTAAACAGATTGATAATTTAGGATGCTTAGGAAAAGATATTTCAACAGATATTTAATTTGTTTATATGCAAAATACAACACAATATAAAGTGCGGCCAGGAAGGATTCGTTACAGCTTTAGTGGTTATTCAACAAAAATTACACGAAACGCCTTTGAATCAACAGTTGCACAAATAATATGTCATCCTATTGAAATTTAGGACAAAGCATTCACTTAATTTCTTCTAAGTTAGAGCTACATGTAAATGGAAATGGAAAATAATGTTATTCAGCTTTTTACCCTTTTTGATAGAACTTTTATTATGTGTATCATTCATTAAACAGAATTTAGAGTATGGGTTTGCTTATTGCATTTGTTATGAGTGGCCACTTCCCTTTTCTACTGTGTTGTAACTATTGGAGGTGTAATTTGATTTAGCAGTTCAACGGCAGAGAGATTTTCAAAACTAAGCGACCAGTCAGGATTGCATAAGACTGCAAATGTGCTATATACTACCATTCGACAAGCTAACAGTACATACTGCTCTACTACAAGATTAGTCTAACAGAATGAAAAAAAATCGGCAAAATACGCAGCTTAGGGCGACTATGTCCATTTTAAACGAATAATTTTATGTGTAGCACTAAATTGACGATCCCAGCCTAATTTTACAAGATTTCACATAACTTAGTAAGAAATAGGAAACAATTCTTTATAATTAACCGTATTTCCAGCTTTATCTCTTTATAGGTCAAATTACAGCAGTTTTAGGGCTTGTTTACATATTCCGCGGGTAAATAGACGCAGATAGGACGCACACACAAGCAAATTGTGGCAACTTGTCCTTTATGCAGCATTCACAGTTAAAACAGCGCAAAAGAAGGTAAGGGAAACACTGTGTATGTCCTGCTATTGTTTTAAGAATACTCGTTATCGTACCAAGCGGCTCTACGACAACTATAAAGGCTTGTTCACATATTCTGTGGGTAGTAAGACGCAAATAAAGCATAGATAAAGCCCACGCGCTAAGCGATTTTGTAACGGCTTACTGTCATTTCTATAGTATTAGTAATAAGAGGAGCTTAAACAACGGTTGGGTGAGCACCCACTGGGTGCATCCTGGTGCTATCATTTTTGGGATCACTCATTATGAGGGCTTGTTCACATATTCCGCGGGTAATAAAACTCGAATAATCTAACGAACATTTCAGTTAAATCGCCAACTACTAAACGTGTTTAATATAATCCTAGGCTTATTGATTCACACAGTTTCAATTATCAGTGTGATAATGAGTAATACTTGGAGTTATAGCAAAAAATACACGCGATGTTTCTTCTGCCTATATTTAAGCGGCTTATAATTCCTGCAGAAAGGCGAATGATGTTCTTTCAATATTAATTATTAATATTACATAAATGCAACGGGCCGCTGCAGATGGATGCTTCATTTATATTTATTACCCGCCGAATACGTGAACAAGCCCTAATTCGCGTAAATTCATATATTCCAGATTAAACCATTGATTTATTATCAGCCATTTTTAATTTAGCCACATTCCCGTATATTATTAGCGTCTTATTACCCACAAAATATGTACACACAGCTTAATAAATAAAGTGTCAATTTTTTTCGGATACTTTGCACGAGGACATATTTCACGGGTAAGAAGACGCAAATAGGGCACGGATAAAGCAGACACGCACGCAAATCTGTAACGGCTTATTTTCTTTTATACAGTATTAACAATGAAAACGGCTTAAACGAAGGTAAGGGCGTATCCTGCTGCTATCACTTCTAAAATTATTCATTACTGTACCGAGCGACTTAAAACAACAATGGGTGCTTGTTCACATATTCTGCGGGTAACACGATACAGATAAAGCACCATTAAATAAAATTTTTATTTTAGTATTCCATAATTGACCATATTTTCACCATTATCTCTTTAGAATTCAATTATAGCAACTTTAAGCATTATACACATATTCTGCGAGCGCTAAGACGCATATAAAGCGCAGATAAAAATACACGTAAGCGTATTTGTAACGAATTATTTTTGTTTATACAGTATTAATAATAGAAACATCGAAAATGAATGTAGGAGAATCCTGCTCATGCCATTTCTAAGATTACTCATGACCGCACCTAGCGATTCTAAGACAATTATGAGGACTTGTTCACATATTTTGTGGGTAATAAAACTTAAATAATCTAATGCATATTCAAACTCAATCTCGAACCACCAATAGCGCTTACTTTAATACTAGCCTTATCAATTCTTGCGGTTCAAGGTTCACTTTTTGAATATATCCATGTATATACACCTACTCTCACTTTTTCTTTTATTTAAGATAATTCAAACGTCTGCTAGTTGTTAATATGTTATTGAGGTTCAGATATATGCTTCATGTGTGCTTTATTACTAGCAGAACATGTAAATAAGCTCCGATCTGCGTGGACATGGCTCAGATTAAATTGGCTGATTAAACCATGAATTTTATTATTGCGGTACTTTTAGTTTAGTCCGGATGTGTTATCTGTATTTTATTGCCGCCCTAGCATATGTAAACAAGCCTTAATAGATGAAATGTTCTTAGGGGTTTAATCTCCACTTTTTTTAAATTCTTTAGCAATCTCGGGTGTTTTTTGGTTCATTTAACTACCCTCTTGTACGTTGTTGGTAGTGTTTGCATGTGAATAGAACGATAAGAAATCCAATTATTCTTTATCACTGCAAAAAATATTTTAGTACTTGGTAAATATTTTTATTTGACATTCACGTTTAAGTTGAGTCACTTGTTAAATTCTTGCATTTCAATTGCATTTTTGACTTCCTAATAATGTGCATATCACTGCTGAAAGATCACCAATCTTGTCATTCAACTACCTAAAACCATAACTTTGATATAAATACAAAAGCATTGTTCAAGCAATAATTTTTCTAGAATATTTAGTGCCTTAAAACTACAGATTGTGTAAGGAAAACCGCTATAACTCTCGAAGTAACATAATATAATAAAATTGAAGAATCAACAGAAAACTACACAAAACGTTTCGCAAAACAGACCAACAAAAACTAGAATAAATAAATCCAACCGCAGTATTCCGAGGACAACATCGCAATTCATCACTGTATCTACAAATCACTATTATAAATTTTTGCAAACTAATAAATTGATATAATGATAAAAATTGTTAATAAAATCCGCTGCGCTGCGCGTATAATTTAAAAAATAGGCTTACAGTTGTGTTTTTAGCCAACTAATGCGGACTTCTACATTTTACTAGAACCTAACGAGAAACTAGCAGCTGTTTAATGTAGAGTGGGAATAAAACCCAGGCTGCTCAGCTTGCTCTACGGGTGCACCTCCAAGTTTATTGTTTTAACGCGAAAATTAATCTAGAGAATCAAAAAAAAGATTTCCTCCCATTTTCAGCAATCTTCAAATTTCTGGCCCACCTGCGCGCACCTCGGCGTCATTTGGAATTCCATCAAAACTGCAGCAGGCTGCACCGACAGCCCAGCTTCGCGGCGCAATTTTCGGTTTTCGGGCTGAAGCCGGGGCGCGCTGCAGCTTTTCGACCGGGCCAGGCTGCACGGGTGTCCGCGGGGTCGAAGTTGCGCAACTTTTTCCTATTGATCGAACCGAACGGCCGCGTTCGATGAATAAGAAGCGCGGGATTTTAACGCTGCCTTCGGAATACATGGGCGCCGTTATGGGCAACAAAGGAAATTAATAAAGGCCAATTAAAAGTTTGGCCGGCGCCTCGGCGGCGGGCGCGGAGGTGCGCCCGCGTAACAAGTGTTTGCGGCGCTTTTTCAGCGGAGCTTGGAGCAGAGAAAAAATTGCGCCGGCTGAACTAGTTGGGATAGTTCTAGCGTTTTGAATTTAGGAGGAAAGTTCAATTAGAGCTTTTTTGTTCACTTTCCCATTCTGCACTTTTTGAGTTTCTAATTTTTCATTATTATTTGCTTGATTTCTTTATTTCTATAGCTGTAAGATGTTTTTTCTCGGTATTTAGTGATTTTCCACTATTCTAATTGTACGTTTCTTTTTTAAATTGTCTTTCAGCTCCACTAGTCTTCCCTTTCTACATCATGTACTTTTATTTCAAAAATAGCACCGACGTTAAGTTTACGTGCAACCAAAAATCATGAAATTTCTGTTTCAGATTTATCAACAGAAATCTGAAACAACTCCATAACAATAACTTTTTCGAGCAAATGTAATGCAGCGCGATGAAAATAGCAGTAGAATGGCATTGGGCTGACCTAGCGCAACTTGTAATTAGTAAACTTTATCGGGCTGAACAATCTGCACGTTGTTCTGGTTTTAAAAACTCATTATAGCGCAGGGCTGTTTTAAAATAGAGATCGGCAATGTTTCCGATGATCAGCCTTACTCCCCAAGTCCTGGAAATCTTCATGGCGTGATTATTGCCTAATTATAGTACCTTTCAGAATACGATTACAGTTGAATTTTGTGTTTAATTTTCTAATTCCGAAACGTATGTTGTTACGCTATTAGCGTTTGTATGTGTCAGTATCAATATATTAAAAGACAATATTTCCAGAAAGCTAATTGGCGAGCTTTACGGAAAACATATAGAACAAGGTAAAGCGTACACTGTAAATCATTTTAAAACAATGGGAATTTTACGAGTATACGACATTACCAAAACATATATAAACTGAAAAAACGTTGAATTTTATCAAAGGGTATAAAATGATCGTAAAGAAAATACCCAAGAGCAAGAAAAAACTGCTTGTCTAAGAAGCAGTGAGAAAATTGAAAATAGGTTGCAAATATGCAAATAAAATACTAGAAAAACAAAAATTTGTTGTATAAAAGGTTTATTGCATAAGCTACAAAAAGGTTATTTGAAGCCGCTAAATTAAACTTTTGTATAAAGGACAATGAGTCCTACTTCACATAAGATGATATTGAAAATTGAAATATTGAAAGTTTTAAAAGTAATTCTAAAGTACATTGTAAAAAATACGCTGACTTGGTTGAGTAGATTTTGGGTTGTCTAGCAATAAGCACCAAAGGGAGATTTGGTTCCTTTTATTGGCCCTTTGTGACTCAGTGCATATCGAAAGAGAAGTGTATTCACAAAAGTCTTATACCGTTTCTAGAACAACATCACTATTCTGAAAATTACATCTTCCAGCCAGAAGTTGCAGCCACTTTAGCTAAAAATGAGAAGTACCATATTAAATTTATTTTAGGTTTAGAAAATGTTGACGTTTCCTAGTTGAGGAAATTGAATTTTTTTGGTATTAACTAAAGCAAATAGTTTGGAGGTGTTTGGAAACAAAAACAATAAAGGAACTAAGATCCTGAATTGTAAAAAAACTTCTACAATTCCAGTGTACACACTTTAAGAAGAATGGCTCGTGTAAGTACCCAAAGTGCTACAAGGGATGAATTAAGGGCTAGACTAGATACTTTTTACTAAATCGATTATTATTCCCTCTATAAACTATAAGGATAGCACATAAAATACTCTGGTCGCCGGTTCCTTATGGAAAAAACAAAAGAAAAAGCCAAATCAAAAATTCAAGAGAACCAGTGCAAGTGGCCTAAAAATAGTCTCTTAAAAATTATAAGGCTTGACAGATGTCAGAAATGACAGAAAAACGAACCGAAACAACCAGCGCATAAGGCGCGCTTTCCCGTAGTGCCCAATTTGTAGAGTTGGGAGCGGGTTTCCTCGAGATGAGAGATTTGTGGGTCCAATCTCTTTGGTGGTTGCCGTCTTTTGCAACATTGGCTACATTTAAATGGAGGGGAAGGTAGGGTCTGCACTTCTTACAAGGCGCGAAGCGCCTCAACGCACACCGCTCGAAAGCTTTACCATCTCATGCATAGAAGTATACTTAAGTATACTTAAAGGCCTTATATTGTATATCTATCTTGTTAAGTTTACAATATAAACAATATAACAATATAAAAAATAATTGTAATTTAACTGATTCATTAATGTCCAATAGAGGGATCTGAAATGTATGAAAAATCATTTACGGATAGTGCCTTTATACTCGAAACTGTCCAGCTCTAGGGTCATTGGGAGATACTGGTTTCCAAATTACTCCAAATTTTCACTTATGGCTCCAAGTAGCTATGCACACAAGAGTACAGCGGCCACACCATGGTAAACTGTGTCGACACACAGACAAAGCTAAGTGAGGGGCCTCTAGAGGCAACCTTTCAGTGAAATTTAATGGCTCTAGTGACAACTGGAAGAGAGCAGCAGCTTTGCAGTATCAACTGCAGGTGGAGATGGATACGTTGGTATAGCTGCAGATTGAATATCAGTAGGCGAAAATGGCATTCACTTAACCGGCTACTGAACTGCAATGTAGAAGGAAAGGAAACGCCACCATATTATCCTCTCATAGCAGCTTAAAGAAGCTGCCAACCAATTCAAGGATTGAGAGAGACCTATCCTATGAATTTTTGTAAAGACGTCTAAGCAAATACAATTATCTTAACAATAAGATGTTTAGGCTAATTTCCCAACATTTAAATGCAAACAATCAGAGCTAACAATTATTTACATAAAATTGTTAAAGAACTATATGAAAATAATACCTTCTATGTTATAAGGGGACACCTATCAGAGCCTACAGCAAAAGCTTAGACAAGGCTGTAGCCTGTCACTTATTTCATTTAATATCATATACTTTACACTAAACTTCTCCGATGATCGGGCTATATTTTAGCCCTGAAAATTAAGGACAAAATATTGCATTGCGTCTATCTGGTAAACGCACACAAAAAAATAAAAAAATTAGTTTCTTAGTAGTAGCTTAGAGAAAATTGTACGACGTTATAATGAATGTTTAAACGTAAATAACCAGTATGTAGAAAAATAACAAAACTTAAAAATAAGTGACTAACTGTCTTACTTTAAATGTGGCTGAGAAAAGAAATTACTTTTCAGATAACCTTCACATGTATGTAGTTTCACAATTTTTGAAATAATAACTACGTTTTTCTGCTTCTTCAAGAAATAAGCGAGTTTATAGTTTCTAGTCAACATTTAAACCATAACGTGTACTAAGATAACAAAAAGCCCAACATTTCTCTTATGTTTTTTAGGTATATTTCAAGCCGAGTACATAAAAGTGTTGGTTATAGCACCTGAAACCGGAATAATATAGATAGCTATAAAAGCAGCTAAATATAACGTCTGTTAAACCTGTACTAAACAAATATTAAATTATTCAAGCCACGCTTTAACGCTATTCACCAAAAGAGCAAATTAAGAAAAAACTTGTCTTTTTCTGTACTTCTATTTTCACTCTTTCCAAAATGTAAGTCGTAAATGTAATCTTAAACTACTTTTTTTTAGACCAATATTTTTCAAATAACGAAAATTTGTTTGTTTTTCTTGAAAATAAAGTTGTCACGAAACTGACCCAACAATTGTAGCTTGAGATGTACCATAGTGTTGAGAAACTAATGAATCTGTCAAATTTGACAATTTTAATTAAATGGAGTTCTACAGTTGTTACAAAAGAGGACTTTCAACAGTTTCGACAAAATAGTCGAAAGATTGGTTTATCTGCACTGCTTTCCAAATTTTCAAAAAAGTGAATGAGCTCTAACTGTCTTCTATGGTGTTAAACCAAGTTTTGAAAAAAGTAGATAACCTCGAAATTATTCTTGAAACATTTAAGTCACTCTGAAGCCTTCGTAAAGCCTTCTATGGAAGCTTCAGTGGCCTTGTTGACTATAAATAAGCAGTCGTATTTTGTAGAAATTATTTGCGTAGTTCTCACATCTTATATATATGTTACCGCCCCTAAATTTTTATTGCCCGTTGAAAATTGGTTTGCGATAATTTTATAGCTAATAATCCAGGACAAACATTTAGTTTTAGCTTCTAAAGTTCTTGCTATATGAAATGAAGTAAGAATTTCAAGTTGGCAGAATTAAACTTGCCCATTTCACATTTTTGCAACAGCAAAATAATCAAGGCTCATACCCCACAAAAGGTATCGTAAGTGTAGCGGAAGATATTGGTAATTGTTGAGTATGCTGGTTAAAACAAAAATGAGAAGCGCAATGAGAATTTTTTAAAAAAGAGAAAAATTAAAACAATCTAAACTAAATCACTCAATCAACAATTCTATGCTGGTGTACCACAGGAAAGCGTCCTTGAGACAATTCTTTATTTACTCTATACGTCCAACATCCCTTCTTCTTTTTCGCATGACTAGGATTGCTCCTGTTTGTCATTCTCTTAGTTCGTTTCTGTTGTGATTGATTGTACATTATCTTTCCACCTTTTTGGTGGTTTTCCAACCGGTCTCCTACTATAGGTTTTGTTGTTCTTACATATATTTGCTATTCGGTATAGTCCCATCCTGTCTACATGTTTATTCCATTTCTTCTTTCTCGTTTTTTGTTAAGTTTTGGATGCCACATTGCTCCCGTATGACATTGTTATTGCTACGTTCTTCGACAATACGGCAATTTTATCCAAGACGCGCTAGAATTTAACATAACACACTTAAAAACCACAGTGATTTCTGGGAGACTGATTCAACAGGTAAAGAATAATAATTACTAGAGACATGTTTGCACAGATAACTATTACAATCAAACGTCCCCAAGCTTTAACAATTAATAATCTCCAAATACCTCTTACATCTAAAGTCAACTATTTAGGATTTCACCTTGATTATAAATTGGTCTGTAAAACGCATTAAAACAAAAAAAACAACTAGATTTTAAAGTTAAACAAATGTATTAGCTAAATGGGATGAGTTCCCAGTTTTAAATGTCGATTAAAATACTCCACTGTATTGTCTTACGATATCCAACTTTGAACATGTGCAAAAGCATCATATGCCAAGAATTTTCAAATATTTTAATTTAAAACCTTACACAACATGGCAAAGGCCCCATGGTGTGCCAGAAATTTTACTCTCCACCGGAGAAATCAAATGAATTCGAAATGCTTATCATAACACTTTAGAGAGACATTAAAATCCGCTAGTAAATCATTATTATACAACCAGCAGTCAGAAAGTTGATACATCATTGGTCACACGACCTTGTTCAGGACTAATATCCTCTCGAATTAATATTACTATTCTCACATTTGCATATTGTAAAGTAAATTGTAAATTTGCACCTAAGTACATAAATTAGCAAACCTTGAGATGTCCTAAAACACAAAAATCATATCACAGGCTAGGTAAACGATTTGCATCTATATTTCTTGTTTAGAACACAACGCAATAACCTGTAGTCGGCCAAGTCCGTTTGGAAACAAATAAGCGATTTATTTAAAGAGAAATGTATTATGTTAACTTACAGTGTTACAAAAAATACAAATCTGGATTCGTAAACAAAAAGACAATGGCAAGAAGGTTTAAAATCGCATGACGTTGTTGAACTGCGTATGCACCTACTTAAAAGTTTCTAAGGCGGTAGCACAAGAGCGGAGTATTTAAAAGAGAATGAAAGCTTAGCGACAGCAATACAGTAAACCAAGGTCCCAAAGCATAAAAGCAAAAAAAAACTTGAGAACAAGAAAAGACATGAATAAACGCCGAAATAATTAGCAAATTGGGAAGATAAATAAGTGGCTTTTAAACAAAGTTGCATAACCAAAAGATGTTAAAAGAAGTAAAGGCAAAGACATTTTAACAGATATGAGAGAAATGAAAAAGTAATTGAAACAATAGAAAAAAAGTTAATTGGAGAAGTAAATAAAGAAACAAAAACAGGAAAATAAAAAATAGAGAATAGATTAAATAAACTTTAAAATAAATTTAAGAAAAAGGGAAACAAAAACGTAGGGAACAACACAGTAATAAAAGACGTAACCACCATAAGAGAGCCAAAATACGAAAAGAGTGGCGCACTTAATTTTGGATAAGCTGAAAAGCATCATCACAATATAAAATGTAAGCATAATGATAATATATGTGAAAATAAAGTCTTGGAAAGAGAAAAAGAGGGAATGGAAAGGAAAAGTTTACTAAATAAAACGATTTCATACACGGAAAAAGAAAAATTTAATCGCATATACCAAACATATCAAAAGAAGAAAGAGTTAAAACAGGTTACCAGAAAATAAATATAGAAGGAAAAAGATTTGAGTGGGACTATAATAAACATAAGTTGGTGAAGATAGAGTTAAATAAGTCAGATTCAAAAAATTAACAAAGAGAAAAGATCAGAGGTACAGATCATAGGTAATAAATCAGACAAAAAAAGTCATAAAAAGTAGTATCAAGAAATCAGAAGAAGAAAATAGAGGAAAAAACTGGATAAGGGTATAGACAGGAACCTAAGAATGGAAAAGGAAAATCAGTACAAGAAGATAAGATCATTCTAGATAATTCTAGAGATGTCAACAGTGAAGAGGTCTTAAAACAATTAAATAAGTAAAGCAGAGAAATATTAAATAGAAATTATGGGAATTCAAGAAACAAAGATCAAAGAAACTCAGATTATAGAAATTGGTAATTATGAAGGAACAAAAAATAGTCTGGTTACAGATTTCATTTTGAACAGCTCACTGAAACAAGTAATAAGTTAAATTATACGAGGTTGAGATAATTATCTAAAACTGCCACACAACGTCAGAAGATGCCAAAAAAGAAGACAAAGAAAAATGTTATGAAGAGCTAGAATTGTTGTTTAATGAAATCCCAAAATTTGATGTGAAACTAGTAATAAAGGACTTTAATACCACAATTTGGAAGGAGCGAAAGTTTAAAGAAATTACAGCAAACATGAAAAAAGCAAAATAAACGGAAAAAACTTATAAAATTTGCAATTTCTAAACAACTAGAAATAAAATCAGCTTTCGAATCACGTAAAGAGATTTACAAAGAAACGTGGGCTAGCCCAGATTGCAGAACAATAAACCAAATAGATCATATCCTGGTGGAAAAAATCCACTTACCCTTAATAAACAAAGTGAGATCTTATCGTGGAGCAGATGTAGAAGGGGTCATTATATGAGGAAACAACAAATACCAAGAGTAGGAAAAGAAAAAACAACCAAAAAGTAGAGCTTAGACACAAAAAAGACAACAAAAAGAAAAAGAAGAGCATATATAAATGATAATAAATCGACGAAAGAATAAACTATAACAGCTATAAAAAATAAGTTACGATAAAAATAATCATCAAACAAAACTTACAAAAGTTTCTTTAGAAAGGTAATAACAGAAAGGGCATAAAATGGTTCGATCGTGAATGAACAGAAAGGAAGCCAGAGAAAAATGTTTAACAGGCAGTTCAGAAAAAAACTGTCAAATCTACGGAGAAGCAAGGAGAGAAGCAAAAAAGAAGCTAGAGTATCCTTAAGAAAAATAAGGTTTTCTAGCAAAAACAGTAAACCAGATAGAGGAAAGTTGCAGCAAAAGTACATGCAAACATTTTTAAAACAACAAGTTATATTAGAAAAGGATGTCAACCAAAAATACTACTCGCTGAAGAGGCAGAAACAGAGATACTAAAAGCATTGCAAGGACCTATTAACGGCAGAAGAGAAAGAACCTATTATAAGTAATATAATAATAATAATGGTAAGGCTCTACGCCCCGCGTGGGAGCACGGCCTGCAAACTGAGAGGTTAAGGCTCTCATACGTTCGCTCTCTTTGCCCGGTCGTTGCGCACCGTATAAGCTTAACCTAAATAGATATGTAATATTCATAAATTTACAATAGCTATATGACCGAATAAGAAGTGAAATAATTAAGACAATTGATGCCTAAAAAAACTAATAAACCTGATTATAATGACACTACGGGAAACAAACACAGTAAAATTTGACGGTTCTACTTCATAAGAATTTATAATGATCCTAGGACTAAAACAAGGAGACCCTTTATCCACAACTCTTCAATTTAGTATTGGAAGTGGTAATAAGAAAGTGCGAATTAAAAAAACCGGAACAATATTTAAAAATTTTTATCAATGCCTGGTCTCTGCAGACGACAAAGTAATTTTAGTTAGAACTAAAAAAAATTAAAGGCCGTACCAAATATTTAACAAAGGAAAGTAGAGAATAAGAGCAAAATGTATGGTGTTTTGAATAAAAAATATACAAACCTAAGATTAACTTAGGAGTGAAGAAAGTGGAAGAAGAAAGAAACTCATATATTTAGGGAATAGAAATAGACCCAAAGAAAGAAATAGAAAGAAGGAACCAAAAGCAGGTTCGAATTAAAAATTTTGAGAACAAAAGATCTATCTACCGAGCCCCCGCGCATCGTACCAGATGGATGCGGTGTGTGCGACATGAATTTGTAGGTTAGGTGCCGCGGCTGACTGCGCGACGTCCAGAAGCATTGCAGTGCCATATGCAGATAGCGTAATCAGAGGCCTTCATACATATTATTGAAATGGCATCAAAAATCGCAAGTACAATATTATATTATATCAAATTAATTTCGTAAACGAATGTAAACTTTACACAACAAATGTTTCCGGCGGGAAACATTCACGGCTTTGGCCCGCCAACAAGTAACACTATGAATGACTCCGGTGCTCCGGAAAATTACGGATTTACATTTAATATACCGGGTGCTCAGGGATTTCTCCTTTCCCAACAAGCAAATAAATCTAACCTCCAACTTCCAATGGTACCTGCATTCACTACAGACCCCAATCCAGCCCCATTTCCACAGGCAATGCAATATAATTTTAATCTACAGGCTCCTCATGTAGTAGATACAGGCAAACCCATAGATCATACAAACACACAAATAAATGAAGATAATGATATACTCATAGAAGAAATAAATAATGATAATGAACAGGAAAATTCAACTAACCCTAAACATAAATGGAAAACTCTTAAAAAAAGGAAAAGAAACCCACAACAATCCAATCTTAGTAACATCCAACCTTACCAATTAACCACATTAACCACTAACACTAATGACAACCACCCGGCCAAAATCCCAAAACCTCCACCAATCTACATTCACGGTGTAACCGATTATAAGAAAATGATAGATAATTTCACCCAAGTGCTTGAACAAGAACAATTTTATACTACGGCAACATCCGGTGATACCATTAAAATTAATCCCTTAACCGCAGACTCCTACAGAAAATTAACGCGACATCTCAAAGACGAAAATATAATACATCACACCTACCAACTTAAGGAAGATCGAGCATACAGGGTGGCCATCCGAAACATACATCATTCTACCCCGATCGAAGTCCGAAATATAATCAATGTTAGACACCGAACAACTAAGCAGCCTCTCCCACTTTTTATGGTAGACCTTGAACCACGTGATAACAATAAAAAAATCTTTGACGCCAAACATATTGGAAACATAATAGTATCAATCGAGCCCCCCCGAAAAAAAAATTTTATACCTCAATGTCTGAGATTACGGACATATCAAAACATATTGTAACAAACCTTTTATTTGTGTCAAATGTGGAGGTGGCCATCAAACATCTACTTGCAAGAAAAATTCTACCACCCCAGCTAAGTGTGCATTATGTGGTGGCAGCCACCCACCCAATTACAAAGGTTGCACAGTCTATCAGGACATTCAAAGAGTCAGAAACACTCCCTTCAGAGGAACAGTAAATAAGCATCGCCCGCATCAAGTAATATTTACCGCAACTGACTTTCCTCCTCTCCCAACGCCACTTACCAGTCCCCCTACCGAACACCAAAGAATCCAGCCAAATGTTTCAGTTCCTCATCCCACATGGGCAAGAAGAACTACCAACCCACCAAATCCTGACCATCCCACAAACATGCATGACACTTTCTCAAACTTTCTTCTCGAATTCAAAACAATGTTTTCCCAACTCTTAAGCCAAAATACGATGATCTTAAACATGCTCTCTACAGTCATAAATAAAACAGCTTCAAAATTACAACTTCACGCATTGGACTCTGGAACGCCAACGGCATCACAAACCATATTCCTGAAATTTATACTTTTCTACAACTATAACACATAGATATAATGCTCATCTCAGAAACGCATGCAACAACAAGAACATTTCTAAAAATTCCTCACTATAGTATTTATTATTCCAATCACCCAGATGGAACGGCCCACGGCGGGGCAGCAGTAATTGTCAAAAACACTATAGTTCTACATAAATTACAACACTGTTTAATAGAAAAAATTCAAATCACGATCATTCAAGTCCACACCCTGCCATATCCACTTGTTGTAGCAGCAGTTTACAGTCTTCCACGGCACTCCATCTCATCTGACGAATATGAAGAGTTCTTTAGATTGCTAGGAAATAAGTTCATAACAGGAGGCGACTGGAACGCAAAGAATACAGTCTGGGGGTCGAGACTAATCAACCCAAAAGAACGCAACCTTTTACGAACAATACAAAACAACATTGGATACATCTCAACTGGAGAACCCACTTATTGGCCCACTGATCCGAATAAACTCCCCGATTTACTAGACTACGCAGTCACAAACGGTATAGCACATACCTACACCAAGGCAAAATAAAATCAAGATTTATCTACCAACCATTCTCCAGTCATCGTTACTTTTAGCACCACCACAATCGCTAAAGAACCGTTTCCAAGACTCTGCAGTAAATATGCAGACTAGGATCAATTTACAAACTACCTAGATGAAAACCTCAACTTGGCTATTCGAATTCAGGACAGACAGGATCTCGATGTCGCTACTCAGTACTTGACCACTATGCTCCAAACAGCTGCTTGGATAGTTACTCTTGCTCCTAAAACTACCAATCCTGAAGCAAATAACATTCCTCGTCATATCCGAGACCTTATAGTTAAAAAACGCAGAGCTCGAAAACAGTGGCAGCGAACACAAACCCGACAAGACAGAACCTCCTATAACAGACTTGTCCACCGCTTGCACAATGCCTTACTGGAAGTTCGCAATGACTCATTCAACTATTACCTATCTAAACTCTCTCCAGACGACCAAACTCTATAGAAGGCAACGAAGAAACTCAAACAACCGATAGTAGCACTACCACCCATCAAAAGACCCGACAATAGCTGGACCAGAACTGATAAAGAGAAGGCAGATACATTCGGAGCATATCTAGCCGATGTATTTACGACTCCCCCCTCGTCCAAGGGAATCACGACAGCAACGAAATCGACTCCTTCCTGGACACCCCCTGCCAGCTTCATTTATCCATCGCACCATTCTCTCCAGCTGAAGTCCGTCATGAGCTAACACACGTCAATAAACGAAAAGCTCCCGGATGCGACCTCATAGTAGGAGAACTATTACACCACCTCCCACGCAAGGCAATAGTACTTACCATCACCATCTATAATAGCATCCTACGCTTAACCTACTTTCCGATGCAATGGAAGTTCGCTCAAATTATAATGATTGCTAAGCCTAGAAAACCATCTCACCAATGCTCTTCCTATCGACCAATAAGTCTCCTTCCTCTCCTATCCAAGACATTTGAAAAACTGTTACTTAAACGAATCAAAGACACAATTGACTTCGACCATACCTTTCTATCAATTCGGTTTCCGCGATCATCATTCGACGATACATCAAGGTCACCGAATCGTCACTCAAACCAAAAAGATCTGTACGACTGCACTCCTAGACATAACGCAGGCGTTGGACAAGGTATGGCACCAGCAACTGTTGTACAAAATTAAACTCCACTTTCCAAGCCAGCTCTATTTGCTATTTAAGTCATACCTTGCTGACCGGCTATTCCAAGTCAAAATCAACAACACGGTCTCTGAGTACCACCACATTACATCAGGAGTCCCGCAAGGCAGTGCACGTTACACGATCTGCCAACCACAAACAACACAATGATTGCCACATTCGCGGACGACACGACTATCCTAGCAGCTAGTGAAACACCGCAGGTTGCAACCGATCGCCTTCAGCACCATCTGGACCTACTACAGGATTGGACCAACCATTGGAGGGTATCAATTAATACTGAAAAATCCGCCCAAATAACTTTTACCACTAGACGAGCAATCTGTCCACAAGTCAGATTCAATGACACCCCCTTCCCCTAAAAACTGAAGTAAAATATTTAGGGTTGCATCTCAACGCAAAACTCACTTGGAGCACCCATATTAAAGCCAAAAGAAAACAACTCGACCTAAAACTCAAGAAAATGTACTGGTTGCTGGGGCCCGCTCTCAACTTTCCCTCACAAAGAAATTCCTTCTATACAAGACCATATTAAAACCCTTATGGACCTACGGGGTACAACTTTTGGACTGCACAAAGGCCTCCCACACCAAAATATTACAGCGGTTTCAATCTAAAATTCTCCGCATGATTACTAACGCGTCTTGGTAAATTCGGAACGATACCCTCCACCCACATCTGAATATCCCAACTGTTGCATATGAAATCCAGAGACTCGCCACCATCTACCACCACCAGCTCGTAGGGCACGAAAACAACCTCATCGATCAGCTGCCCAACCCACCTGCAATTGTCCGCAGACTCCAGCGAAATTGGCCACATGACCTCATCCACTAGCTTCCACAACCATAACATTAATTATTCGGGAGAATAGCACTGGTTATATCCCCCCACATGACATGTAATATTCCACCATTTACTTATTACTCAATTAAAGAGTAGATTGTAAATAAGCAAGAAATAAAAAATAAAAAAAGATCTATCTAATACTGCAGAGATTCGATTATATAAATAGAACTCTGTATTATAAATGGAGGGCAGACTAAGAAAAAGAACAGAAAGACCCAAGAGAGCATGGAGGAAGTGTGTGGAAGAAGCCTTAGAGAACTAAATATTATTAACTGGAAAGCACTAGAAAAGGTAGAAAATAGTGATAAAAAAAGCTATGGGCCTCAAAGACCTTCCGAGCTGAAACGTAATTTCTTGTTTAAACTAATTAAAATTCTGTGAAAAATTTGACAAATTGATGTTGAAATGTATATAAAATAATAGATGATATAAAAGAATTACGAGAAGAATATTTTTTGAATTAATGGTAGATTTTACAGTTTTCTGTATATAAGAATGTAAAACAGTTTAATGAAAAGATGGATTTCAGAAAATGTGAATGACAAGTAAACTTAGTGCTGAAAAAATATGTTAATAAACCTTTGTGACATTACCCTCTTTTCTCTAATTGTGGAAGTTGGGAAATGCGAACGTTTAGTTTTCTAATAACGCGTTGCCACCCGACAAGCGTTTAATGACAAAATGCTGAAATAGTGCGCGAACGGAAACAATCGGCGACAAAGGGCCCGCTGAAACGCCGGCGCGTTGTTCGCGCAGCATTAGATGTCCTGCCGCCGACTAATTCAACTGAGGCTCATTAGCTGCACGTTGCAGCGATATTGCGCCGCCGAGATGAAAGACACATAAAAGCGACACATCATCATCGCTCCGGAGCAATGCGAGTAGTTATTTACGGTAGTCTGTTTTTGAAATGCGAGAGGAAGGTGAGGCTGTTATTAATGAGCGGAGCCGGGAACTTCCGAGTTCTCCAAATTAATAAACGACTCCATATTAGCTGTTATAAGCAACAGACAGCGTCGATTCGTCATTATTTTCCGCTACATTAAACACATACTTCATGCCGTTTCCTGTTCATTTTGCCCAATCGAAAGTTTCCAAGTCGGTCGCGATCGATCGCCGCTATTATAAGCTCTTATGTGTTCTTGAATAAGTTTGCTTCGTTTGTTGTTTAGTTTCTCCTATCGCGCCTAATAGATAGTTAGCAACGAAATATTACCCAACAGAAGGCAGTAATTGCAAAAACCCGCAAGATGTATTAGGGCCTGCCTCGATGCGATGCCGCCGCTGCCTTGCCCCTGCTCCTTCTTTCGAAACTGAAACTGAAACTTGGCTTCCGTTAAGCCGAAGTTCGTTTACTTTATTATAAATACGTCGGGGGCTGGCTTCGGGCCTATCAACAATTTTTTGCAGCCCCTCTTAATGTTATTATCTTGTATAATTATTTTTAATTCTTCAATTTTTGTATTACATATTCATGATGTTTCTTACAGAAACTTTCATTTGTTTGTCTAAAAGTTTTTGATTTTTTAGGAAAAAATATCAGGAAGCTGTTTTTTCTGTCGGGGTTCTTTAAGCTTCTCTTTTAATATATTGTGACATTAGTTTTAGCGATTTTCATATTTTTAAAACTCAACCGTTACAAACCCCGTAAGTAGTTCAAGACTTTTTTTCATTGTTCGTCTTGCAAGTTTCGTTTCTCAATAGTCTCCTTCACCTCATCTCGTCAAGATCTACTCGCTCTCCATGTTTTCTTTTTTGAATCTATTGGACTCTTCCACTCTATTGCTTTTCCGTTCCAAATTCATCTTTTTTTCGTTATAACTAATTATGTTTTTTCTACACTTCTAATTTAATTGTTTTATGTCGATTCTTGTCTGTCCCAGTCAACTTTTTATTTTTTCTTCTATTTATGCGTCTTTTGCTATAATGGATTCTAAATCATTGAATTTATTATTACCATTTGTTAAATAAATATTTTCTAAATTTTTTATCCGTTTTCATGGGCGCGGTTCTTGCCACATTGCCCCGCATTAGAGATGGTGTGCGACGACCGGGCAGAGAGAGCGGACGTATGAGAGCCTTAACCTCTCAGTTTGCGGGCCGTGCTCCCACGCAGGGCGTTAGAGCCTTACCATTACTATTTTTTTCATATTTCTCTTTAAGTTTTCGCAGCATATATTCCAGGTCTTCTTCCTCCTGCGCAATAACTACTTGGTCTTCAGTAAAACACAACGCATAAAAGTGTTCATTTCTGACTTGACTCCCATGCCATCAAATTTGCTTTTCCAGTCCTTTAGTGCATGCATAACAAATATATTAAATAGTGTAGGTGATGTTGAGCGACGCTGTAAGAGATTTTTTGTCGTTTTGACACTGTCGCTGATTGTTTAACCTTTACGCTGATTTTATTTTTGTTATATAGGTTTTTGACTGAGTTTATCGACTTATAGGGTGCTTCTACTTCTCCCATGGTCCTTCATGACTTTTTCTTAACTAGATGTATTATTCTATTTTTGCTTACTTTTCTGTTAGTTATTGAATTGTATATACATAATCTACGGTGAACTCTTTGCTGTAAAGTCAGACTGCTTTACTTTATTTTTCTTTTATGCTATATTCCAGGTTGTTTCATATTACTCTACTACAAATTCGCTCCGTTGTTAATAATACACTTATTTTCCTATAATTATTATACAAGACCTTCATTATGTGGCGCAAATGACAAAAAAATTATTTCAAAGAAACTATGCAAGATAAAATTACAATTATTTTTTATTATAATGATGACTAAATCAAATTCAATGTGTGTTTGGTGTTCATTTCTAAACCGCCTTGTCCCGAATCCCATCTCTACCTGTAACCTTGATTGTACGCCAACCTACCCTAGTCGCAACTAAACAGGATTTTTACCGCCGCCCGACATTCCTATTCGAACCCTCGTGAGCGACGAAGCCGCCGGCCAGCCGACCCAGCTGCTCAATTGCGCCCCGTCCGTGGTGCCCTAGTACAACTGGTCAAGGAATACCCATCCCCGGGTTGAAACCGCCAAGGAAGAGCACGCCAACATCGCGTCCAGGCTGCCAGAGACCATTACTTGTGGTAAGTCTCGTTTTAGTTGTTCCGTCGTGCATTTCTTCCCAACAGCACCTTTTTCCCGCAGTCTGGAGAGTGCACAACTGGCCTGACGCCCATCATGTTTGAAGTTATTTAATCATAGTTGTTTTTTGTTTTTTTCTAAATTTCTTTGTTTTGCTTAATTGTTACTTTGTTATTAACTTCGTTTTGCCCAATATATAGTTTACACAGCTCTTTTTGGTTTTATTTCCTGTTTTGTATATCGAGTTACTTTAACTGTGCTTAATCAAACAATGTGTTCAAAATGACTGCCTTCACTAGAGATGGCCATTTCAACTTTTTTCCGAAACTCTCAATTGTGGCTTTTCTGATGTTTGCAGAAATGGCTAGAACATTTTCTGTGATACGCTTCTTAAGTTCACCGATAGACTGGGGTTTGTTCCGATACACTCTAGCACATGGGTTTAAATTGAGGGAATTTGGGGACCACACGATAAAAACTTTTATCTTACGAGGGACGTCCAAACTTCTGAGAGGATATCAAAGATGCTCTAACTCCAATCAACGCTAGCTCCATTTTCCTGAAACCAGTATTGGTTGACTTATCTTTTATCTCTCGAAATTGGAATAAATTTCTCGAGAACTTCTGTGCGATGGACTTCTGTATTCGCATATTTTGTGAGAAACAATTGTGGGGCAATTTCATAGTGGAAGATTGCACGCCATATTCTTTTTCTGGGTGCAATCGACTAACTTCCGCCAAATGTGGGTTTTCGCTACCTCAATGATAGCAATTTAGTTTGATGACAGCCATTTAGTCGAAAATAGGCTTCATCCGTGAAATGTCCGAACCATATCCATGATCATTTTTGCAAAAGTGAATTTTTTGTTAATATTGACTTCGATCAGAGGCGTTTGCAATTGAATCTTATACGGAATCAGACTCAATTTCTTGGTGAGGCTGGTGCATATAGAGCCCACACTTACACCGAGTTAAACTGCACCTTTAGAGACCGAAGTTGTGGGCTTTTGACCATAAATCTCCCGAGCTTGTTCTGCAGTCTTGGGTGTGGTACCAGTGACTGATGTGCTCGTTCTTGACAAATTCTCATCCAGTATACTTCTTGTCTTCTCAAACTTTCCAATCAGTTTATTATATATATTTTTTACCTTGCTATTGTAGAAACAGATATAATGAGGTAGTGAGCTTGTCAAACTTGGCCTTGTAGGCAGTCAGCGCTCCACTAGCACTTCGTCCCCTCTCATAAAAGGCGGCCACAATAAAGACTCTTTGTTCAGTTGAATAACTGGTCTTTTCTGACGCCATGTTCAGTGTTAACCTAGAGTGTAAACAAAACTCCAAACATTGAGCTAGCTGTAACTAACATCATATATAAAATTACCTAAAAAGTTTGGCCATGGCAATAAAAAAACTCTTTCGCGTGACATAATGAAGGTCCTATATCTTTTCCATTCTTGATTTTAAAAATTTGTGTTAGATACGCCTGCTTCTACTTTCGAGGTATTTTTCGCCATTTATGGTTCTCTGAAACGTTCTATTTATCGTACATTAAAAATTTGTAAATTCATACTTAATTAAGGTAGAATTTCTCCAGATCCCGCTTATTTATTTATTGTTTTTAACAAACTTTATTGCCTTGGTTATCTCTGCGTAAAGGATAAAGATTTAATCTTCCTTTTGGTTTCGAATATTTCCTTCGTGTGCATTTAAGAACTGAAGTCTTGTTACCCTTAAGAGTTATTCGTAATAAATTTTCTATTTCATCTTTTATTCTCATGATACGGAGTTGTCAAAACTATATTGATAAAGAAGGTATTTTAATGTATGAAAAATCTGCTATATAGATCGAAAAATAAAGGAAAACAGAGAGCAAGCAATAAATAAAACGCGTATGAAGTAAAATGTTGAGTCAAAAAACAAGAAGACCATTAAGACAATAGATAAATTAATTTTTTTGCATTATGCGCTAAAATATGGAAATGGTTTCCTATAGAATCAACAAAATACTCCCTTCGTTTAAAAATCCATACGAATCTATCACAGGATAAAAGATCCAACTTTTAAAATCCAATAGATCGTCCAGAAAACTAAACAATATCAATGTAACTACACAGAAACACATTTTATTTTATTAAGTTGTCTCTGTTATAGAATATATATATTTAATATGTTGTTTCAAAAATCAAAAAGTTATATAGTTTCAGCTCACCTCTGCCATCATAAAATATAAACTTCCAAGAAATTTCGTATAAAAGTATGGACGTTGACAAACTCAGAATTCTAACCCACCTCGCCAATGTTAAAGGGGCATAAAGTAAGACATAGTGCAGTCTGAGGCAAGTCCCAAGTGGCACATGACAACTGTCGTAATTGGAGGTTCTTGAATACCTAGGATTCTTCAAAAATAAGTAGCCTTGCTACGCTAAACCCGAACTCTGCCTCAGACAATACTCCATCCCTAGCTACTCATGATAACACTATGGATTTACTTTTTGAAGCACAAAATTTATCAAATGAGGATCACATCGCTTGACTTTTTATCGAACCCATTATCGCATCTAATAGCTGGTATCCATCTCCTTGTACTTGTTTATATTTCTCCACCCCTTCATTGTTTCCAGTGTCAATGCTTTGGCGATACAGCTTTTCAGTTCCATTTTAAACGTTTATCTTAATATGATAGAAATAGGGAGGTACAAATTTTATCTCAATTATAAGACTGTGGATTTCAAGCTTTACCTGCTGACTTTCTGACAAATGTAAGTCAAAGTTGACTCTTTTAAAACATATGTACAAAATAATTGAATACTTTAAGACCAGTATTTTCTGTAATCTTATTTAGTATTGCAATAAATGTTCTAAGCTCAACTATAATTCAAACAATTAAACACAATTTTGATATAGAAGATTTGGGCCTATTTGTCAAGAAATAATGAACATCTAAGAACAACTTTATAGCGATATATTAATTAAGTTTCAGACACAATTCTTATGCATAGAATTAAATTTTTAACATCATAAACTGCTTGTGCTCATTTTTGTTAACTTTCCCAACACCACAGTTCTCTTTTCTTCCCATTTTATTTTTATCTTCTGCAAAATTTATCATATTATGGACAATATATAACAATATATTTAAATATGACAAAGTAGACAATATTATCTAAGCATCCACGACTATACGATCAAGAGTTCTAAATAATTCTTGTTAGATGTGATCCTGCATCTACTTATTATAAAGATAGCTCTCTCTGCCCAATGTGAAACGTTGAAACTTTGACTTTTAGTTAACTGAAACAGTAACCGTTAGAAAGTTATTCAAACATATGTCTAAAATGAGGATACAAAACATTGTTATTTGTTTTAGTTTTCTGAATGTGGTAAAAGCACTGGTCAATCATTTTACTTCTGATTCAATAATTATAGATGTTTTTAGTCATAAAATAGGTGAATGTGTGATTCATTGGGAAAGAAATCGTAATACATTGTTAAGTATTAAGGTCAATTAAGATATTATATATAACATAAAAATATTATAATATACAGTTATATACTTAGTAAATTTGGTTAAAAATATATTAGATAAAGCATATCTACAATTTACTACAAATTTTTGGGGCCCAGTCTTTTTGTTCCTTGTTCCATGCTTTCCTTAATTCCATATTCTTTTTGCTGTCCTTTTCTCTCCAATCCATACGTCTAAACTGTCCTAAGCTGTTTGATACTCTTCGAGATCGATTCTACTGCCAATTCTTTTCTTATCACGTCATTTCTGATTTTGACTCTTTTTGTAATTCCCTTTATATCTTGCAGGAATCTTTTTTCCATGGCTTGAATGTTGCTTTCAACAGTACTACAAACTCCTCTAAAATAAACACGATCTCAAAATTTTATCTTAAAGAAGTAGTCGTGCTATATCGACTCCACTTCGAACATGGGCGACTTACCCACAGTCATTATTTGTTAAGTAAACTTTACTAGATATACCTCCTGCAATATTTAACATACAATAGCCCATATCCTTTTGGAGTGTACTGAAAGTTGTGATATTTGTCATTCTACTGCACGAGCACCAAAGTTTTCAGAGATTATAATAATAATAATAATGGTAAGGCTCTACCCCCCGCGTGGGAGCACGGCCTGAGCACTGAGAGGTTAAGGCTCTCATACGTTCGCTCTCTCTGCCCGGTCATCGCGCACCATCGCTGATGCGGGGCGATGTGGCAAGCACCGCGCCTAAGACGACCGCCATTATTACCCCTTGTTCAAATGAACGCAGGTACTCAATTATTTTTAGTGACTGAGTAGGCCAACCGCCAGGCATCAGAGAGCACCGGGAATTGAACCCGGGCCCGTCAGCATCGCAGCTCGTCCCTCAACTACGGGACCACGCTGGCACTTCAGAGATTATGGTTCTAGCATTAACATTTGTACGTTAAATTTTAAATTTCTTATTTCAAAAAGAATATATACACACATACATACAAAAGTTGGGTTCACCGGGTGAATTGCGACATTTATGAAATAATTCTCGACGTTTCGGCATCTACTTGGATTTCCAAATTTCCAATTTAGAATTACTAATCCTTGAAGATTAATCTCGTACGTATTCTATTTCTCTATTTATTGGATTGGAAATGAAAGTTTGAAGGATGATGTATGGTGTTCCGGAAAATTTGTACTCAGGCAGTAAAGGCGTTTTTTTGATTTCAGTTGCCTCACAAATAATTCTGCTGATAGCAATGGGTTTTGTATGGGCAAAGGTAATTTTGCGACCTGGCTCTTAATGGTATTGATAAGATCCAAACAATTCTTGTACCGTTGGAGTATCCTAAAATGTTTAGCTTAATATTTATCTGTTTCTTGGTCGGAAAGGTCTTGGGATTAGTAGTTGGTATTTTTGTTAATATTTTTAATTATACGTGGTGTGGCGGCCTTTTCGCCCTTGAACCGCTTTATATCGCGGCGGCATGCGGACCTTTGATATCAGCTACGTTTTGCCGTCGCACACAAACGGCATGGGCTTTTGCTCAGCCGAAAAATTCACGCCCCGCAGCGCGGCCAGTTCGGTCGTGTCTTAGTCCGCATAAATTCGCATTCACGCCGTGTCTTCACCCGCAAGAAACATTTCGCATCCCCGCAAGCATTCACGCCCCGCAGCGCGGCCAATACGGTCGTGTCTTAACCCGCATACATTCACGCATATTCAACACCCCGCAAATATTCACACATCGCAGCTCGGCCAATTTGGTCGTGTCTCAACATCCCGCAGATACCAGATCCGCAACGCAGAGGTGGCCACCTTGGAATCGCCGACGTAGCCGAAGCCGAAGCCGATTCAGGTGAGCGATTTGGCAATTCATTGGTTGATATCGGTAGCCGCCCCCATCCGCTAACGCGACGGCCGTTTAAGGGACGATTTTGGCCTTATCGGCTGACCTTCCACTACGGGCCGTACTACGTTTTCACACCGCACCACGAGAGCGGCTATTTACACGCCTGCCTCTCCATTTTTTGGTCCTTACGAGCCGGATCGGTATCGTATCCCACACCGCACCACGAGAGCGGCTATTTACACGCCTGCCTCTCCAATACGAGATAAGGATTTGTTTGAATACCCATTTTGTAGAAAGGCTGCGGTAATAGTTTTAAGTTATATTTGACGCTTTTTATAATAGAAAGCCTGATGGATGGGGTGATCAGGAATTTTTCAACTTAACGGATTTGAGCAAAGTGATGATGATATTTGAAATTTAAGTAGCAGTTAGTATGAGTAGGTTTTCTATAGACAATACAATAAAGGTTATCGTTTAAAGGACTTCTTATTATAATAGTATATAGGGAAGGGAGCAAACTGTTTTATTCTGTTTTCATAGTAAATTCGATCTTGGAATAAATTAAGTAAGAAAGAAAGTCGGAAAATGTCACTTAACATTGGGACCAGATAACAAAACATTGAGAGTAGTATTTATATTAAAAAGTAAAGTCGGTTTTAAATATGCAGAGGTTAATCGGAGTGTATTATTTTTTATATGTAAATTGATTTCAAGAAATGTAAGGCATCGGGAATTGGGACATCGATAAATAAGAAGGCGACATTAAAGCTTTCCATGATGTTTTTGCGTATAAAAAATCTTTTATAGCCAGATCCTTCAAACTTAGCTGATAAAATAAAATTAAGTTCACTTTAATGCAGAAAGAGATATTTTAAGAGTCTTGAACCGAATCATTAAAAATATTAATTAAAGCACAAATTTCCAATCTTTGAGATTCCTTAGCAAGTAAAGGAGTTTCTGCCGTATATCAAAACATTACTGACAATGAATAGACCAAATACTAAAGCAGCAAAATACGCAAACGGTCTTTATGATTACTCAGATTACAGCTGACCGTAACGGTTCAGCTAACAACCGTTACCCCTACGAATCCAAAAGAATTACGAAATATTTTGTGAAAACTTGGAAGGAACCAACGAACAAGCAAATATCAAGCCGCGTAAGCAAACATTCTTTGGCTGTATGCAAAGTTGATAATTTTTAGACACGTTCCAAACAATATAAAGAAACTGACCATAATTATTTTTTTTCATATCAAAAATGCTCGCTCCACAATCTTTCCACTAAAAGAAATTACTGCATTGGTAGGAATGTGCATTTCCTCATATATGTTCCAATAAAATTGTTTGTTCTTTTCTTACGAATTACCTCTTGAAGTTTTTCTAATTGTATTTAGCTGGACAAAAATTTAGAGATAAGTTTTGTTAGGGCAAATTGTGCCATCGCCATAACTAGTACCATGCACTTCTATTTTACAATTCCTCACCTAACATATTTCGCATTAGCGAGACTAAAAGTCATATTTTATAATATTGCAGCTAAAATACTGCTTCTTCTAATGATATGAAGGATTACACACCTTATTTCTTCTGTCTACAAAGTTGTTTCAAAAAGATTTATGAATTTTATTTTTAGATTGGATAGACAAAAACAACGATAGTTAAAGAAACAACCATAACTCCTTTTTCAAATACATAACACATTAAAGCAAGTAATTTGACCTGCTCCAGGAGATTATCTAGTACTGTTATTACTTGTCTTGAGCACAAGTAGCTCCGGCACTGCTATTATACAGAATAAAATAGTAGAGCTCTATAAGCATAAGTCGATAAATTATATAATAAAATCAATGCAAAGCACATGTATTTATTGTTTTTTAATTTTAAGCTCAGTACAGGATCACTATGAAATATCTATTTCATTAAAATGAAATAACTTTTACAATTTTTAAATAACCTAATCATTGATTTTATATATTTCTTACTATCCTAATATGTTTAAAGAATTTTTCTAAAAGATCACTAAATTTTACTTTTAACAGTGTAAAATAAAACATTGAACGCAGACAAGAGTTTACAGTATTAATTAAAAAAATAATGATATTTATATTATTTTTTTAAATGAAACGTCTCTTTTTTTTTAAATGAAACGTCTCTTTTTTTCTTTTATTTTTTTTATAATTTTGTATTATCAAGATAGCAATTTCACATACTTACATACCCTTCATGTATCAAATACCAAGTTTTTATTTCCAAATACCAAATGTTTACTTGAAGGTAGACAAAGTGCACACGTGGTGATAAATAATCGAACGGTGCCAATTTTAGATAAATAAAAAGACGAATAAAAAGTTATAAAGAGAGGCAGATAGACCAGTAATGTATAATATAGTTACTTTAGAATTTAAGATCCCCCTTTAATTTAATTTTGTGACTGCTTTAGGGCAAACAACATTTTTTCATAGCGGACATTTTCTGCGCTAGCCCAGCCAATCGTCAAATTTGCCGCTAATATATAGATTACTAAAAAGACATACTAAAAGCAAATTCGGAAGTTTAAATCTTTTGTGACTAATGATATAAAATTCATAAATCATTCGTTGTATAACTTTATAGAACTAATATTTAAATATTTTTCAATTTGGTACTTATAGTCATGCATTAATAAAGTATTTCAATATATTTGGCCATTAAATGACGTTCTTGAATTGCAATGTGCCCAAATTTTTTAGGGAAAATTAACATAAAGATTTATTTGGACGTATATTCACATGTTAATGCATGTATTTTATGATAGATCGCGATTTCATTCTTTATGACGTTAATCTCCCCTAAGAACACTCATAATGTTACGGTGTATTTTACTTGAAAATCTGCTTCTAGGTAGAGGTTGTAAAACGCTGCTAAATAGTGAGTTATTAATATTAGAAGCCAGAACATATTATTTAAACGCACAAATAAACGAAAGAAAATGATCGAAAAGTCGTACAAAGAGAGATGGTAGCGCTTCTTTATTGGTGTGAGGATCGTTTTATGGCAAGGGTGAGCACAAAGCGTGGACGCGTCATGTTCGGCGCCTAGATTGCAAGACGTTAAGGTAACCCCAATACAGGCTCCAGGCTTGCAGTCCGCAAACTGTGTTGGGTATCCTACATGAGAACCGCCGCCATGTATTTCGATTATTTGTAACGTGTGCAAGAATTATTGCAAGCAGATTTTCTTGCACCCTCGGGGAAGCCTGTAATCCTTAGATGGCGCGTCTCTATGTGACAAATTGGAGAATGCCTCCAAAGGGGGGAGGGGTAAGAGGAAAAACATACTTCCCGCAGGCCAACAGATAAACAGCGTATGACCTATTGTAAGGGCTATTAACAGCATCTGATCCAAAAGGACAGCTGAATATATAGAGGTCTTCTTAAAAGAGAATTATGACGTTAGATCTAAGCATCCCAACTCATGTAAAAACGGTGTTTGGAGATAAATAACAAAATGAAAAATGTAAATATTAATCTCCAGGTCGTAACCCGTACCTTAAGTTAGCTAACACAAGGTTGGAATAATAAGGATAAAGAAGTTATAGAAGAATTCAAGACGATGGACCTTGATAAACTAAAAAAAAAGAAAAGGTATGGAGCTGAAAACATCAGTGATATCCTACATATTTCGAGTAGCGTTGATAAAGAGGAACGAACCAGGGTAGGTGTAGGTATTCTAATAAAGAAGAAATACAAAAGGAACATTAAAACACTTAACTATTAAAAGAATAAATGATAAAAATTAACATAAAAAAAATCTTTCTTTAACCCATTGTTAGTTTGGTAGCCTAGTGTGATAGTACCTTAATAAAAAAGGAAAGGCTCTTAGATATATTACAAGACGAAGTCGGAAAAGTAAACAAAAGTGAACAATTAATTCCCACTAGAGTTATGAATAAAAATACAGGATGCAAAGAAAAGAACGACACAGTAGGAAGATACGGTGATAAGATAATAGAAATATGTCAATTATTTAATCTGAGAATTACGAATGGTTTTTACCAACACAAAAACATTTATAACCACTCATGGATACAACCGAAAAGAAACCTAAAATCTATAATTGATTACTTGATAATAAAAAAAGAAAAACAATAATTAAACTTGGAGATGTGCGAGTAAAACGAAGGGAATGCAGAAGTGACCATAGATTGTTAGTAGCAAAAAATTGAATTTCAATAGAAAAACAAAGACCGAGAAGACAACAGAGATTGGTAATAAAGAAAAAAATTGAAATTCACTTGCTGCAAGATGCCTCAATAAAAGATTTATCAAAACAAAACTTAATGAAAAGAAATAAAATTGAACTACGAGGATGATGTGAATAAAGTGTACGAACACATTAAAGAATGTTTAAAGCAAGCTGTAAAAAGCAGTTGGGGAGATCCAGGAAAAGCATCGATCGCACAAATGGAACCTTTGTAAAAACACTAACATAAATGGCTAAACACTCAAGACGAGGGGAACGTACAGAATTATAAGAGTAAAAATAAACAGGCCAGAAGCTTAATACGCAAAGAAAAGAATAAAATGTGAAAACTCAATTGTATGAACGTAAACTAATACTTTGGGGAAACAAGAAGCTCCAAATCTTTAAGAATATTAAATCAGTGAGGACAAACAGGAAAGAAAAAGCACATATACCATATGTAAACAACCAAGAATGGATAAAACACTTCGAAGGATTTCTGACAGAACAAAGGTCGAAGTTTACAGAAAGTGTAGAAAAAGAAATAAGAAATCTAGGGACAAAGTATTAGAAATAACACTGGAAGAATCTCGTAATGCGTGAATGTCGATGAAAAATACGAACATAGGAAACCAAGAGATATCGCGTTAGGACTGGTCAAGTACGGTACATAAAAACTATGGAGAATGCTTCGACAGCTATTTGATAAAGTAAAATAAAGATCAAAAGAATGGAAGAAAGCATTATTTTACATTTATGTTTAAAAATGAAAACGAAATAAATTCGGAAAGGATAAAGGAATCATTATAATTGCAACAGTAGGAGTCATTTAAGGCAGAATAATAAGTCAAGTTGGGGAAAAAATTACGAAAGAAGACAGGAAAAGAACAAGCTGGTTTTACAGCAAGTAAATCCTGTATAGGCCACTTCTACACTATATAACAACTATCAGAAAAAAAAATGAAAACATTTATTTACCTTTCATCGACCTCAAAAAACCTATGACACGGTATTTAGAAACATACTATGGAAAGCTATAGTAAGGATTGTATAAAGACAATATAGTATACATAAAAGTTGGAAACCGACTCATTTCAAACTTCAAAACATTTAAGGGTTCATTACAACTGTACAACATCGTTAAAACTGTTTAAACTATTTCTAGAAGATAATTTAAACATTCGGAAACAAAAATATTGGGGAATGGGGTACCCCTAAAGAATGAATATTCATAGAATCTGTGTTTTTGCAGACAACCAGGTGGTGGCGGGCGAGGACGAAAGAGCTAAAATAAAAATAATAAAAAAAAACGAAATACTTAACAACTAAAGAAGAAAAAGAAGTAAAGGATCTTGAAAAGAGCTCAAAATAAAAATTCAAATATTTGGATTTGCTATATCAAAGGACACAACAACAGAAGAAGAAATCACTTAATCAGACAAGAACAGTTATCAGGCAATATATAATATTCAAAGAAAATAAAGAAAATGATATATAGACGTATAGTTAAAAACATTATGATATGTATAGCAAAAATATAGACCATTAACAAGCAAAATAAAGGAAAAATACAGACAACTGAAATAAAATACTTGAGAAAATGCTATGATCTAAACAAGAGGGACAGAATAACAAATGAGAAGATTAGAAAAAGAATGCAGGTTGGAAAAGACGTAATCAATTTATAAAAAATAAACGATGATTATGGTACGGTCACGTGAGGAGATTATGAAACACATAGATAATTAATTTTCGCAGGGAAAAGAAAGCCAGGAAGTAAATGAATATCTGCAGTAAAGATGATTAGAAGAGAGAGACTGGGAAAACAGACAAAAATGGGGAACCTGGTTAAAAAAGGGGGGTAGCGACTGTAAATATTTTTATATACAAATTTTCTTGCAAAACAAAAGTATTTTCACTGTTTTTTACCTGTTGTTATCATTATAATTTTTTTTGCCAATTAAAAATGAAGTAAACTTTAATGGGGATAATATCAATCTACACACCTGTCATCTCTAGAGTGGGCAAAATTTCCATAAAATAGATAAAATTCTTAAATATCAACAGATTAGCATCAATATTTGGACTAGGATCTGGTTGACCAGTTGCTCTTCCACGACGCTTCAATATCCCGGTATATTTGCAATTCCTGGGGACGCTTTGTTTTTATTGCTTAAAAACCATTGTCAGTACGGCAAGTTATAATAGAGCTCCATCTCACTTCAACATTAACGTTCGCCAGTATTTCAACATCATTTTTCTCAAATTGTTTGCTTGGCCACCGGACTAATTTTTACTTGTAGGGCCACTTAGAGTGCTGTGTATGCTAAACCAATTTCCAATATGTAGATATTTGAACATACCATTACAGCATGTGACGCTATTTGTACACAGCTCAAAAGATAGAAGATTCTGTCACTCTATTATGTGATGTTCTTGAATATTATTAGGGAGAGGAGGGGGGGTTCATTTTGAAAACTTCCTTTAGATTTGCCAGAAATGAGTGGCAGTGTGGTGATAATCCAATATTACAGACTCACTCTGTATTTCTAGATGAACATTTTTGTTTCTTTTTCTAACGGGAACTTCTGAAGTTCATCTTTGTAGCTTGTATTGTTGTTCTCTATATGTGCATTACTAGAATGGGAACAAATAACCTACTAGAAAATTTTCATATTTTTTAGTAAGTTACGTAGTATCAGTCATTAAATATGTATTTTACATACATAGTTGTGTGGTCAGTATTGACAATTTACAGGATGATGGTGAAAAGATTCAAATTTCAAAACGTTAACTTCTTCTCAGATTTGCATATTGCAAGTTTGAATAATTTTTGGCTAACATAAATATAATAAATAATGAATTGAATTGAAGTAAGCTGTTCACTTATTAATTTCTATTTGTTGGTTTATGACAGCCAGTTCCAAAAACTTGTCCTGAGTTACCAACTTTGACGTTCAATCTATTACTTGTAACTATCTACATCTTTTTGCAGTTTCAGTTTTTTAGTTATTTGTAAAACAAAAATTTCTCGCGTTTTTTGACTTACAGACGACAAAACACACTTTTAAACAATCGTCGTCATAAACAAATTCAGTGGCATAACTTCTAGTCATTACATTGCAAGCCAAAATAATTTGATATAAGTGTATTAAAAATAAAACATAAAAATAAATAAATATTTTAAAGTGAAATAGATATTCAAACAATTTTTGTTTTTAACCCCCCACCCCAGCACCATTATTATAGTACGAGGCCCGCATCAGAGTTTTTCTGAAAGTTCACAGCAAACTAGCTGAAACCATCCATTGACACCCGAGTCAAACGACAGCCGGCAACCCTAGGCCCACGCGGTCCTGACAATTTGCCAATTGCCGCACCGCGGAATTAAAACTGCGCGGCCGCCCGGCCGGACACGTAAGGGCGGCCAAAGTTCGCGGCGTCGGACATGCGGCCATTCAAAACAGCTGCTAATTAGCGAACTTAGTTGCGGCCCTTCAAATTTAAGTTTGATTGCGGCGCCCAAAATATATGCCCGGGACATGACGGAAGTTCGCAGCAGGCGAGGGAGCCCAAATTTAATATTTCTGCGGCCCGGTGGATTCGCAAATGGGAGTCGCAGAGCCAATCGCCGCGTGTGGACACTGCAAACAGGTATCAATGTTTAACGTCCGCGGTCCTGCGGCACGCGAAACATCCACCCCTCTCGGCAAACAGCGTGCATATTGCATAAATTCGCCTTTTATTAGATGACAGTTGTCGCGACGATGTTCTCTTGAACGACTGCAGGAATAACCGATAACAGGTGGCTACAGCAGTATTTTTAAAAATAGACAATAGTACAACATAAATTTAGAGTAATATAAGTATCAGTATTTTAAGTTAGAAATTTTGATTATCACAATTAGCCAACAAATAATAAGTGCAAGGTGCTTCAAGAGTATGTTCCAAGACTTTGTGTATAGGCTCTCTGAAACATTTTGAGCAAACAATTTCCAGTAAACATGGGTCGAATTCTCAATTGTTTTTAAGACACTGACAAAGCAAAAGCTTCTCGCATATTTGCAATAAGTATTTTCCTTGAATCAGGTTTGCTTACATCATATATAGGTGACTTTCCATTATCCCAAAAGAAGAAATCCCAAAGATTGAGATCAGGGGGTTAAGCAAACTTATTGTTTAAACAATCAATAACAATTCGGCCGTAAAGTGCGGGGGCTCCATCTTGGCAGCACCACACCCCACTTCTAATTCCCACTGAAACTTCCTCCAATAAATTGCCCCTTCCTGTCATATTTGTCATTTTCATTAATGACAGACAATATTTTAACAACAAAAATCAAACTGAACATCCTTGATAACCATAGCATCAGGTAAAACGATGAAGAATGAAGAGCTAGAACGACCAAGCACCACCAAAGGCTCCTAACTTGCTTTATCGATATCTCAAAATTCAACCCCTGTTATATATTAAAACTTTTTTGCTTAAAATGATTCAAAGAACCTATTCACGAAGTCTTGGAACATCCTTGTGTGCCACTCTGTATATTTAAAATCTTTTTTTAAATAGAGTGTTAACTAAATTAATAACACTATACAGGAAAATCATGGATTATAGGCTCTTAGATTGCACGACCAGCTCTTTTTAACATTCTCCTGAATGGTTTGGCACAAATATTTGTTGTATAAGTACACTGTTGTGCTTTTGGAGCCTATCATGACAGTTTTGAACAAATCTACAAATCTTATCAACAATAAATAAGTTGCTTGGTCTCTTTTGAATAGTTTGGTTTATGACATACCATAAGGTATCCATTTTGGATTAGAAGTGTTGAATAACTTTGATCCTTATTAGTTTAGCACATTTTCAAAGTTGTACCTTATAAGTCCAAATCGGTTTGATCATTGAAGATCAGAAACTTGTTATTTCGGAACAATTTGGGTTTTCGGCATAGACAATTAAAACAAAATTCTAACAGATAAAAGTTTGAAGCTAACAACAGTAAATAATCTACCAAGACATATAAAAATATGTATAGATATCTGAAATGATAGCATACATCTGGTTTAATTCAAAAACAAAATAAAAATTAATTATCACCATCAGCTTTCGCCTTCTTCAAAGGGGAGCGTTATATTAGAAAAGAATTTTTTTGGCACCTTTAAAGTTATTTTAAGTTACATTTAGAGATGTTATGCAGCAGATAATTTTTTTATGTTTTTAAGGAAGTTTGTTCAGAAAGAACAATTGTTTAGTGCTATTTATGTTTAATTTAGATACACAGATAGTGTTTGTGGTGTCTCTATGATAGAAATTACCTGGCTATGCCAATACTTCTTCTTATTATTCCTTATTGTTTATATTTTTATAGAGCGTCGAATATATGTTATCTCTTATCCATAGATCTCAAATCTGTTTGTAGTTAATTTCTTCATTTATTCTATTGCTTTTCTTCTTTTCGTTCGTATTTCTGCTATCTTTCCTATTTATATCTTTCTTGTCCCCTGATTTTCTTTTATTATCTCTACCAACTTCAATTAGTCTTTTAACAAGTTTGTTTTCCTTCATTCTAATTATATATCTTAGCCATTTTAAATATTTTTTTCTATTTTCTGTACTACTGATCGTTGTGCTATTCTATTTCTAATTTCTTTGTTTTCTATGTGGTCTCATTTTGTTGTTCCACATATTTTTCTTGAGTATTTCATTTCGGTAGCATTTATTTTACTTGCATATGTTTTTTTGAGTATCCAAGATTTATTTCCATATAGTGTAGATAGGGCCATAGCGTTATATATAATACATGTTTTTAACGTCTACTTCTATTTCTGCCTTTTTCTTTATTATTATATTTATAGCAAAAAATATGTTTCTAATCTTTTTAGGACTTCCTAAATGTTCGGATTTTGTTTCTATTTCTAAGTCTTGGTTTATGCAGGTTATTTTTACATTTCTTATCTTATTTTTTCTTCCATATTTGCTATCATTAGTTTGTTTTTGTTTATATTTACTTTTATTTTTAGTTTTTCAAATTCGTCGCTTCAATTATTAAATAGGTTTTGCATTTTTGCTGTTGAATCTGCTATCAACACAATATCAACTGCATACAATAAACTTTCTACTCTGTAAGTATTAAATTTAGATATTTGTAATTAATGTGTTTTTTTTCTATTCTTGATTAGCCTATCCACTAATTCATAAATAATAAAAGATTTAAGCTGTCGCTTTGTTTATCACCTTTCTTTATTTTAATTTTCTTATCTTTTAATTAGTTCTTTTATTTCTTTTGATAGTTTCAGTTCGTCATAATTACCACTTTTGTTATCTATATTTTTATTTATTTACTGATGACTTGGGCATTTTTTCAGATCAAACTTATTTTCAAAATATTTCCCAGCTACCTTTAAAATTCCATGTAGTGTTGTTTTTATTTTGTTGTTGTTATCCTTTATCCCTTGTAGTATGCCGTTTCATTGTCTTTATACGGCTTAAAGATAATTTTGGTGGTCTTTTTTATATTTATGATTTACATGCTTTGCTTTTCTGGCTACTGTTATACTTGTTCTTATTTTGAAATTAATAATTTTTATTAACTGCTATTTTAACCTCTTCATTCCACCAAGTTAATATTTTAATATATTTATTTATTTTTCATTCTCTACAAATTTCCTTTGTTTCGTCTAGGCCAATACTAAACTTTAAAAAATCATATAGTACCTTTCTGTTTGATTTTTATTGCGCTTAAGTTATCTTAACGCCATTGGCTTGGTTATTCACCTTCTATACTTTTTTACTCTATATTACTTAAAACTGTTTATATACACAACACATACAACTGATAACTTAAAATTACACTGTATTTATCTGTAACACTATTTATGTTGCACTTGCACAGCTTTGGACGCTTTGAATTCACTTCCAAGGCTGCCTTGCTAAGTGATAATTAAGCAACTCAGAATTCACGCGATGTTCTGGTAAACATCTGGCAATTTCCTACTGTTCGAGTCCCGCATGTGCACACGCCGTGCGACTGAATTCCTAGAAAGCATTATGTGCGTCGCTGGTGCGTGATACCTGTGTAGCGCTACAGAGGGCATTCCGAAATTCGTTACAATACTGACAGTATAAGTATGACAAACCCGTGCTATGTGTACCAAAGTTGGCACTATAAGAATGTCTTGAAGACTTTTGCCTCTTAGCCACAGGTCTGCTGCTAAGATCACTTCTTCTAAAACAATTTTAAATAAATTTTAAAAATTTAAAGTACTTCACAGAGCCGAATAATTACAACACTGCTACAAGTTTTGCGATTTGATTGCTACCTATGAGAGTAGAAAAGGGTTAATTTTGTAAGTGAAAAAAAAACGCATCTACACATCATAACTAATATTAATATTTTTAGGAAAGACTAACTTTATGATATCACTAAAAGAGACAGCACCTTAGCTTATATTTTTTGTACATACTGTCGTTTCCTTTGGTTTTTCACCAAATGACTGAAGTTTGTGCACTAAATTTTGGATTATTTTCTACATTTGTCACATTTATTTGTATCTTAGATTGACTTAAAATTTCTATATAATGAAATAATTTCCATTAACTTTCTCAGTTTTTTTCAAACTCTTGCCTTCTTTATATAATTAGTTCTTTGGAACGGATATAATTCTGCTTTCTCCAAGAGTAAGTAAAGAATAATATAAAACTTCTATTATTAGTTGAAATAATTTTTAACTTGCCAAAACAGTCCTGTGTCCGTTACTTGCAATTATTTATTAGTTTGAATTTTCAGCAGGACGTACGCAATCAAATGTGCAAATATCCTGTTGGCTTAAGATTTTTTTGTTGCAATAAATAATTTTCTTTATTTTAATTTATTATTAACATATTTTATTCTGAAATAAAATTACGAATGCCGCATCAGTTGTTAAATTACAAGTATTCTGGTTTGGATGACTTTTAATTGGAACTGCTGTTTATCGAAATTGCAGCTAAAACTTTACAGATTTATTTAATAGTATAAGACAAGTAATTAATTAAATTTACAAAAACATTTTTATTCAATAATGTATGACCCCACCTTAAATTCTCGTAACCGCATCTATTTTCTTTGGTATCAAAAAAAAATTAAACAAAAAGGGTGTAAACCCAAATTTGCAACTATTGAAAGTTTCGAATAGCACGATAACAATCAACAGAAAATGACATGTGCTATACTACTTTGTAGAAAAACCGTTAGGTAGTATTTCAAAAATTTATTTCTATCTTTGTTAGTGTTCAAAGGCGAATTGAATGGTGAGCTGCATACCGTATGGAGTTACAAAATTTTTTTGAAATTGTAACAGTCACTAACGGTTTGACCAATTTGTTTCAAAATTATACCCCTAGGTCATCGTGGCTTAGGGTACCTGTGTACCAAATTTGGTGTCAATTTGACTAGCAATTTTTGAGTTATCATGTCCATCGAGATACACACACAGACAGGATCTTAATTGAATTAACTTTCGTCTACGCCTTTGAGGCTTTCGAAAGTTAACAAACAATGTTTTGATGTCCTGCATTCCATTCATTGTTGAGACGAACTTATAATTTATCTTTATTTCTTGAACAAGGTTGATACCGATCTACCCATTACACAATGATACTCTAGGCATTTTCGATCGATGAAAGGTCAGGTGGCTGTCCACTCTGTATTGTTAAAGAAAGTTTAATGTATTACGTGTTACAACTGGTCAAGCGTTATCGTGTTGAAAAATGTCTTGGAATACTTTCTGAAGGAAAACAACATTGATGCAAGTCTAACTGGTAATGTTAACTCTATCTCTGACTAGAGGTGAACTGATACCCCCCATATTGTAATACCCAGAGTTGGTGTTATATGTCTTCCCTGTATATACGGCGTATTAGTACCCGATCATTGTTTTGGTTTAAACAAAATCTGCATTTGTCGAAAAATATGATTCCATATCATTAATGCCTGCAAATACCTTTCACTTGCGCATTATAATCTTCGTTGGTAGAGCAGGGTAAACATTCGTTCTGTTAGTTTAACTACCAGTAACTTGTACGTTATTGTTGCGCTAGGGAATTTGCACTCGGGGTACAGTTTGCAATAATTGCAAGCTTGTGAAGATAGTGATCCTCTCGGTTGATTGTCCTACATTCTTCTCCAAAACTCGGCTTTCACAGATGGGTACCTGTTTTGAACCATTGGTTTAATATTTGCGCCACGGTATAGTGACCAGCTTTTTGGTGTATTTACCTTAAAGAAACGTTCCCTTTATATACGTCAACAATTCGTTGTCTTTCAAGTTCACTAACTTGTTAACTTTTGAAAACCTGTAAGGCGTAGGGGAAAGTTAATGCGATCACAATCCTGTTTGTCTGTCAACACAATCTATATCTTCATCGATATTAAATTTCAGATATGTAGCTCTTATTTCACCCGAGGTACGAGGCTCATAATATCACATACTTGTTTGCTTCGCTTTCGAAAGTTATCTTTCCAAATTTTACATCCGTCTCGTTGATAATGCATCCTTAGTCGACTATAAGACATTCTTACACCGTGTCAGTTACACGTTTTAAATTAAAATAGCTAAAAACGCGTTCTACCCTATTTTACACTTAATGTCACTGGTGCATAGTGTGGTTCGTTCTCGGGTTATTAGGCCGTGGTAGGAGTTCGGAAACTCTTGACGTTTCGTCTAAATCTTCTAAAAAATTTAATTTTTAGAAGATTTTCTTCCTAATATGTCTGCCGCAGTTGTGGACGAAAGGTCAAGAGTTTCTGAACTCCGACCACGCCTTATAACCCGAGAACCAACCACACGATGCACCATAACACCCCCCGTGAAAGCCTTCGCATCTATTTGATGTCACTGCTTCCCTCAGACCTCATGTCTAAGAAATCATATGACTAAATTTATAACAGACATAAATATAATTTTTTTAATTTCAACAATTAGTAGTGTATATAGTTTCTATGTATTTATATACCATACTGTCGTATGTTCATTTAAAAAATTTTCCTGTTTTTCAAAGCTTTCTTATAAGAATCTCATAAGTTTGTCACTTCAACATTTAATTTCCTACTTGCCTTTGCCGTATGTTTATGTTGTTTTCATTTTATTTTTTTTTGTTAATTATTTTCTAGTCCAACTAAATATATAAATTCTAGTTAAAAATTACGAGCTCTTCTTTTGCGTATTATTTAATTATTGTATACAAGTAATGATCTAATTTCAACATTATAGTGTAAAGTATAAGAAAGATGCACTTTATTATTTTTAGAAAATATTAAGTTTCTGCAAAAGTAACACGAGTTTGGCAACTTGATGTAAAACCTAATAGTCAAATACAGGTGGTATACTTTGGTGGTAGACACTCTTAGTTCTAGTAGTTAGTAATGTCGTGCTCAATTGGTGACCATAAGTTCTGAAGTGATATTAGTAAATTCTCTTAATTTTAAATTAGAACAGAATCAGATCACTGCATTTGGCAAATGCATCATCAGCAAAGGCATGACACAACTTTAATTTGGTTGCACCAGTCACGATTGTAATCTTGAAGATCAACTCAATTTAGAACAAATCACTACCAATAATAGGGATCAATTGTAAGAGCTATTGAAGTCAATATACATTTGATTGGGTGCCAGATTTCAGACAGGCCTGGGAGACAATATAGCAACGTGTGCCAATATGACAAAGCTACACAAATGGGTAGCCTATCTCATGCTCTGTCTGCCGATACCAGGTCAGGAACGCTAGGGACGCGAAAGATTATTGCGTTTTAATCGCCACGCGTGGTGGCCTGGAATTATCCAGGAACTAGTCGAGAGAGAGTGTCCACGAAATCTCCTCTCGCTAGTAAAACACTACTTTAGCGAACGGGTAGCGCAGGTCGAAACGGACGACGGAATCGTGACGGGAGAAATAACGCGGGGTGCCCCCAGGGTTCGTGCTCTGGACCGGCATACTGGAAGCTGATATACGAGAGTATATTCAAAGTTCAGTTGCCGCAAAGATGCCGGATCGTGGGATTCGCGGACGACACTCTTTTAATAGTTCGGGCGGCGCAGTTTAAAACGCTAAAAGCGCGCGGAATCGAGGCGCTCGGAGCGCTTAAAACATGGGCGGATAGAGTGAACTTGCGGTTTAATGCAAAAAATACGGAGGCGGTATTTTTCGGTAAACGACCTGGGCAGGAGAGACCGACTTTCCTGCTCAACGGCGAGGGCGTCTACTGCAAGGACCACATCCGGTACCTTGGAGTAGAAATTGATGATCGATTATTGTGGAAAAGCCACATACGGTGGGGGGGGGGGTGCGATAAAGGGAAACAGATTTCCTATCGGATCGGAGAGGCGGCGCGATTAACTTGGGGTTTTCGCGGTAAAGCGGCGGCGCGGATATTTGAGGGGGCAGTACAGCAGGCAATGCTGTACGCTGCTGAAATTTGGGTGCAAAGTTAGAGAAACTAGGGACTTGCTAAACGTACAGAGGATACTCGCAGTTAAGGCTGCAAGTGCTTACCGCACTGTAGCCACCGGAACCGCGTTAGTATTGAGCCAGTTATCGCCTTTGCATTTTATTTTGCAGGAGGCTGACGACCGGGCCGGAGCAGCAGCTTCGAGAGGGGTTGCGGCAGGGCGTCATTGAGCGGAGGCAGTCTATGGAGGAGACGGAGCACCCGGCCGAGCAAGACGGCATCCCATTCAGTGTGGTGGAGCCGGAGGAACGACAACTGTGCTGCTACGCGGACGGATCGCGGGCAGACGACGGGCGAGCAGGGGCCGCGTTCGTGGTCATGCAAGGAAACAAAGAAATACACTACAAACGAGCAAAACTCGCAGACTGAAGCACTATTTTCCAGTGCGAGTTAGTAGCCATCCGAGAGTGCCTAGCTTACATACAGAGGCACAGAGCAATGATCCCAAGATGCGCTGTAATATCTGACGGCAAGTCAGCGCTACTTGCTCTCAAGAGTATGAGAGGGCCGACGGATTTGCAAATAGAGGTGTGGAGCCTTGCAAAGACGCTGTCGGCCGAGATCGATGTCCGGTTCCATTGGACCAAGGCGCACGTCGGGACTCCAGGCAATGAGCGTGCGGACCAGTTGGCCAAAGAGGCAGCGGCAGGAGATGGGCCGGAGATCGACACGGCGCGACAAGCTGCGGAGTGCTTTAACCGGCACATCGTCCAGCTTATTACCGGGCATGGCAACTTCCGGTCATACCTAGTCCGAATCCGGAAGCTAGCGGAAGATCAAAACAGATGCGCGTGTGGGGAGGTCGACGACGCCATGCAAGTCCTGCTGACCTGCAACGCAGAGGAGGAGACCAGAGCCAGGGCGGAGAGGACCCTGATTACCAGCGGCTGGAGATGGCCACGAACGCGGGAGGAGCTTGAGGGACTTTCGAACGTGCGTGAATGATTGACGGCTCTTGCGGTTTTTGCGGAACGGTGCGCGAGATTACGTGTTGACGCGAACTTGTGATGGGCGCGCGGGGGTTGAGAAAAACAAGTGTTGTGCGAGATGCGAACTCTTTGAACAATCTAACAGACACTAAATGCGGCGTAAGTTAAGGTAGATTTAAGTCTGTTTCTTTGCGTAGTGATGTAAAACCTAGGAGAACTCGGAGCCACCAGCGATTTTGAGTCGCCTGCCCTGACTCGAGTTTTTGTAGTTTTCCCGGGTCCTGCACTAAGGCGAATGCCGGGGCAGGTAAATTTGCGGCCACAATAATTTTAAGAAAATTGAGCATTGTAAAATACAGGATTGCTTAAAATTGTTAAATACGGTTGCGGTAGTGCTGGTGTAGTGCCGTAAGGCGGAGCACCAGCCAATTTTAAATTAACATTGCCTGTAATGTTTTGTGTAATAATCTATCAATAAAATTGTATGTCCGCCCATACCACGGTACCAATGGGGCTCGTAAAGAACCGATTACGAGCTAGGACAAGAGCAAGATGGGAGCAGAGATGGCAAGCAGCGGAGACGGAGCGACATGCGGGGATATTCATCCCTATGGTCGACACGGCGCGACAAGCTGCGGAGTGCTTTGAACGGCACACCGTCCAGCTTATCACTGGGCATGGCAACTTCCGGTCCTGCCTCATCAGAATCCAGAAGCTGGTAGAGGACCAAAACAGATGCGCGTGTGGGGAGGTCGACGACGCCATGCACGTCCTGCTAACCTGCAACGCGGAGGACGACACCAGGGCCAGTGCGGAGAGGGTTCTGATCACGAGCGGCTGAAGTTGGCCACGAACGCGGGAGGAGATCGAGACACTTTCGGGCGTGCGTGAATGGTGGACGGCTCTTGCTGTTTTTGCGGAACGGTACGCGAACTTGTGATGGGCGCGCGAGGGTTGGGAAAAATAAGTGCTGGTGCGAGATGCGAACTCTTAGGACAGATTAACAGACACTAAGTGCGGCATAGATTAAGGTAGTTTAGTCTGTAGTATTGTAAAACTAGGAGAACTTGGAATCATCAGCGGTTTCGAGTCGCCTGCCCTGACTCAGGTTTTTGTGGTTTTCTCGAGTCCTGCACTAAGGCGGATGTCGGGGCAGGTAAATTTTTGCGGCCACGATAGTATTTAAGAAAATCGAGATTTGTAAATGACAGTTTCTGCGCAAAATTGTTCATGCGGTTGCGGTAGTGCTGGTGTAGTGCCGTAAGGCGGAGCACCAGCCAACTAACTAATAAGACATTTCCTGTAATGGTCTTTGTATTATATTTTCATTAATAAATTGTATGTCTGCGATACCGTTCGGAAGCTAACATTTCCCTACTATCGTATTTTCGCATTAATGCATTTATGTAACCACTAAGAACACACGATCATAGACAAGAAAGACAGACAATCACAGCTTTACCCAAAACGAACCAAAAGTTGGGCTTTATGTTTTATGGTAATTTTCAGATCTTCTGTAACAAGATATCAGCGTTACAGCCAACTAAGTTGCACTGTGTCACCGCAAAAAATTATACCTCATCAAACATTAAATCGAAAGTTACTATATACTATATATACTATAATGATCAATCAATTTTTAAATTGACCGCCACGCGTAATATATTGGTAGACAGTGCTTGAGTCGTGCATCATGAGCAGCACAAGGCATGTCTTTTAAATGCCCATCAAGGCGTGGAGTGACGAACACCGTGCATTTGTGTTGAAGACTTAATTTAAAAATGGTGTTCTTATGATTGTGACACAACGGTCATTTATTTTTTTTATTTCGGGGTAGGTCGTCACTGATCACTCGGAAAATTCTATACTGAGATTTTATGTTGCATTCATATAAACTGATGGTAGTCTAGGAACTTAGGGGAATGTAACTGGTACGCCTGAAAGGCTGCTTGCGAGGACATGTTGGCAAATATTCCAGATGATGCTGTTGTGCTCAGTTTATATGAAGTATAATCGGGTTGTACCAATAAGCAGAATTTTCAGTATTAGGCTCCACACTTTCATCGACAACTCCATGACCAACTTTTCCACAATCAGTGTATAAATGTATGGTGTGCTGTTACAAAATTTAGCACAATACGGACATATATTTGAGAAAGTAAGATGTACGGTGACTGTCACATCTACCCGCTATGTCTCGCTGTTGCGTAATCTCCTGGAGTCCAAACTTGACGAACATAGAAATGCACCATTATTGTTCCAACAAGATCGAGCACTTCTGGCACAAATGTTTCCAAGTTTCCTCATCTCACCTATCCCCTTGCAGTTTCTTTCTATGGAGACATCTGAAGGCTAAAATCTTTCATCACAGGTTGCGGACTTTAAGGTGAGACTGCAGTAGTAGCGTATCACCGTGTGGGCAAACATTTAGACGAAATGGTGAGCATTATTCTGTGTGATGGTGAAGTGTAACATTTTACTTAATTTATTTATTCAAAATTTACAATCTGTCTCGTAGAAATATTCATTAAATATTATAACAGTATATATGTATATAATAACAACTAAGGCGTCTTGGAAATAAGCCAATAAATATTTTTACTAATAAAACTAAATTCATATTGACCTAAGTTAACAATGATAATAATAATATACGTCGGTAAGTAATTACGCAAAGCGATTTGGTAAGTAAAAACGCTTTAACCTTTTAAGTCTAGGTTTAACATGGTCATCTTCTAGTAGGGATACCACTAGCACATTTGGATGGTTACAGGGTCGATTACGATAACGAACACTGTATTTTTAAATTTCTTCGATAACTGAGGGGATATTTAGGTCTGGCTGGATGTTATAATTTGCAAACCAAGGAACATTTACCATAGATCTTAATACTTTTGACTGGAATTGCCTTACAATATCCATATTTGAATTGCTGGGTGTCCCCGAGTTGCATGTCATATGCCTAGGTGGGTTTGGCAAAGGTCTTGTATAAGAGAATTTTATTTGCTGTAGACAACTGCGACTTTCTTCTGTATTTTGAGATCAACCTGCATTCTTTTCATTCAGATATGCTTCTTCCGTGTCATTAGTCCGCCCAAATAGACGCCTAGGTACTTAACATGTTCATCTTGCGGCATTTGTTTATTATGAGTAAAACAGGTGGACAGGTACCTCTTCTCAAAGTAAAAGTCACATGTACCGTTTTATTTTTGTTTACCTTTATGCTTATTTGTTAGTCTAAATTTCTAAATTTTTGTAAATGAATTTGAAGATGCCGAGAAGCTATATTGGGGTCGATGTGTGACAAAAATATTGCGGTATCGTTGGTGAATGTGGCAATCGCAGTTCTTCTTGTGGTGGGTAATAAAACATTGAACAGAATCTATGTTGTTCTTTTTATTGCTGTTTTGGAAAGGGGAGAACAGTTTGCAAGATCTTCATCACTGGGACAACACAGGACAACTTCTTTACATCATTTCTTCGAATACTCAACTGGACGTTTGTATAGAAGGTCATGAGTGCCAGTTAGGTATAGCTAGTTTAAGGTTGTTCAGCACATTCAGGGACAGTAAAGAACAAAAATTGTCAAAAACAAAGTAATTCTGCAACATAAAAGTTTTTGTCTAGGTGCCATTTGCGCACTTGCACCAATTCGACAAAATCGGAGAGAGCATGCCATTAAAGAAAATTAAAGATTCTGCTGCAGATTGCCACAAATACGGTTATCATTAAATGCGGCCTGGCAGGTATTTGGCAGATCACACCCGGCACCGAGGTAAATTTCGTAAATTGCAACCCGCAATCCAACTTTAAAATAAGTTATTACCAGTCGCTATCGGAGAACTCGATCTTAATTCTTGAGGAACACACCAAGAAACGATAATAACACAAATTTAAGCGGTTCGTGCCGCCGCCGCGCCGTTATAGTTGCTTTTAACAACTAATAAAATAAAACGACCTGCACTAAATACTTTAATAATAACATAAACGCAAGAAGATGGCCATTAAGCCATCGCGGGCTGCTTAACTCCTGCAGTAATCACGCATCTGGCGGCTCGGCAGTGCCAGCCAGCGCGGCTCTGCAACATCCCGAATTTTTCTGCCGCTTGTCCGGCAGGTCGGGAAACCGGCGGCTTTCCCTCTCGGCGCTTCGGCGCTGCATCTAATTTCCAGCAACTATGCAAGGATAAGTTTTCGCGGGATGAACTTGTCGGGTCTCGATCGGGAGGCGAAAACATCCTTTAGCGCAATTAGCGTCGACAACGGCGAAACAAATGTGCGACGCCGCACCCGGCGCGTCGTGAAATGGAACTTCGCGACTCGGTTTTGGTAAAAAGCGCAGCGGCTCTGCGTGACCGCCGCATATTTGTACGGCTAATATCATGCTCGCTTGAGTTTGAGAACTCCATTACAATTTATGCACAATATTTGCGTCTGGGCCCGTAAAAATGCCGCGCGGCGCGCACGTCATCCTGCAGTTACGGCGGGGCGGCCCGGAACGGGCCCCGGGCGCGTTCGCAGATAAAAATCTTGCACCAGGACGCAATTCGGCGATATAAAAATTGCGTCGCGGGCGACCCTCACGCTAGGGGCGGAAAGCAGAGCGCCCGGTGACACCGGCGACTTCCGGCCCGGACCATATGCTCTTCACAAAATCATTAGCAGCCAATCAGGGCGGCCTTAATCAAGGCCTCATAATTGCCCCCGGTGTAAAAATCTCCGGCAATCCTGAATAAACGACCTTGGGGTGGCTTGACGTGCGCGCTCGCTCCCCTCGTGTTTATTTTCAGTTTTGCCACTTCCGCGGAGTGACATTTCGTCTCGGTTTTTCTAATTTTGTTTGAAATCCGCCAGCCAATTTGCCTTTTTATGTGTCCTGTTTATTTCGCGTCATTCTGCGGAACGATGGCGCGGTTTTTATTGGGGGATGCACTTTTTTGGTCTGGCTCAAGGGTGGCCACCTCATCTATGTACAATGTGACTTGTTTTCATTTTGTAATTGTTTAAGCTTGATAGTTGTAGCTAACCAACATTTAATTTAAGCAATAAATAATAGTAAATCTTTGTACAACAGAAACAATTAAGCACTCAATTCACATTTGTTGTTCTTACAAATGCACAATCTGTAACTAATAACCAAATGAAGTATAATTTACTCCTATATTTAAAATAATCTTAATTAAAGATCACTACAGAAATACACTTAAATGTTTCTGCCTTCATTTTGATTAAGGTTCACAATCTCTTAAATAAATAATAAGGAGGAGTGATGCAGAACTGATAGCCTTTTTAATTCAAAAGCTAATCTTCTCTTTTAAGTCGATACTCCCTATTTCAAAAAATGAGGCTCTGGTGATCGAACACTAACTGTATGAGGAGAGCATTTAAGTTCTGAGACCTCAAAATTTTTTTCTCAGCCGTGAGAGTGAGTAGAAAGATACGGTTAATTTTAAAAGATTTCTGAATTTATAATATAGATGGCAGCATTATACGATGTGCACAGTCGAATTGCCGCCATTGCAGTGAGTGTTATTTTTTATACTTCAAATTTACATTTTGTATTCAAAAAGAGCGTGTAATCAATCTTCTCCTCTTGTGTGGTAAAATGCCCATCGAAATTTATCGTCAATTGTGCAAGACATGTGGTGAATACGTTACAGTTGTTGAAAATGTGCGTTAGTAGGTCCGAAAGTTTAAAGAAAGTCGAGAGTTGTGTGACAATGAATCGAACCAGCCGGGCCAAAACCATGATTGCGCGAGTGGAGCAAGTTGTTATAGAAAACTGTCGATTTCGTAGAATCTGTGAGGTCCATTTTGCATAATGACCTGGAAATGCGGAAAGTTTCAAGGTGGGCACCACAAATGCTGACCGACAAATACAAAGCTGCTCAAGTGAAAATATCTCAGGACACGTGATGCCGTCGTAGATTTCCGACCACGAAAGATACTGCGCGTGACCGTTCATTTTTCAATCGAGCCGCTGTTGCATCAACGATTTTCCAGTGAGCAAAACACACCCTTAAAGAAGTGTTTTCAGCAGCCATAAAATCATGGCGAGGACGTTGTAGAAAATGTGTACGTCTAGACGAAGATTACGTTGAGAAGTAACAGAAGTTTCAACTTTCTGGAGTAAGTACTTTATCAGAAAAACATTTGAAAACCTTAAAAGCACCTCGTATATCCTTCTGTTCTGTTAAGTTACACTGTTGTGCGCACTAAGTTTACAAATCACTAGCGCTAGCATCACAATTTACTATACTAGATCTTGTATTTTTTTCGCTTAAGCTTGCTGGTCTAATTTCTGTAGTCCAGTAGTTGAATAGCTTCAGTATTGATGTAGTCATATAATCTGACTTCATGCTTTTGAGCAGTACGTTTAATTTTTGTTTCTACTGTTTTTATCTTTAGATTTTGATGGATGTTTCTGTTTTTTTACATACATGATAGTGCTGATTATATCTTTTAACAATTTGTTATAAAATCTTTGTATATTCGTTAGTTTAGTATATACTTATAATTATGGGTTTTAAGACCTGCTTATAGATCAACAATTTGTTATATAAGGTATGTAACTAAAGTAATTAAACTAATTTCTATTTTATTAGGCATTGGCAGTTACTCTTGGATATTGCCCCTTTCTTCTACTCGTCATAACAGTGCTCGAAGGCGAATGATGTTCTTTGATGTGCATTTCACACTTAGAAAGAGAAAAAGTCACACGGACTCAAGTCGGGTGAATAATGGGACTGAGGAGCCACAGAGATGTTTTAGTTGCCAAAAACTTATTAATGAAATCGCTGTGTGACTAGGCGTATTATCATGATGCAGGACCTAATTGTTCTTGATGTTTGGTCGCACACGGATGACGACCCTTTTTCGCAGTCGTTCAAGTACCGCTCGATAGAATTGTTGGTTAATCGTGTGGCTTGAGCTACAAGCTCTTTGTAAACGATTCCCTGGCTATCAAAAAAATCAAATCATCATGCTTTTGATCCTCGACTTGCTCATCTTGTTGGTCAAAATCTTATGAACGGTGGTCTGCATCAAATGCAACTCTTCCCCCATCATTTTGACTGTCAACCGACGATCAGAACGCACAAGTTGTCGGGTTCTGTCGATATTGGTATCATTTAGTGCAGTTGCAGACCGTCCGCTGCGCGGTATATCCTCAATCGTCTCTCTTCCATCTGAAAATGCCTTAAACTACTGAAACACCTGCGTCCCTGACAGTGTCTCCATAGGCCTGTTGAAGTTTTGCAAACGTTTCGGTCGTATTGTGCCCAAGTCTGAAGCAAAACCGGATCGCACACCGTTGCTCGATCTTACTGTCACTCATCGTCAAAACGTACTCGCCAAAAATGTTTTACAAAACAAATCGCTACAGACAACGTCCTCACAGTAGTTCCCACTCGCACTGAACGCGCATCGGATGTCGACCCGCCTTTTCTTCAAACGAGGAGCCCTCAGTGTTCCCAGATCGCACGCTATACTATCAGTTTCATTATTTTATTTACACACCTCATGTACTGTTAACTTGGATTTCCACTCTATCATTCACTATATATTTTTTAAATTTAAGTTTTAGCGCTTCCAGCAAAGTTTAGCAACGGGGGTTATACCTAAATACTTAGTTGTGTTGGAATGTGGAATGATCGTTTGGTTTATAACTATTGGCATGCCTTATTCTATTTCTTATTGATGAATGATATTTATGTAGACAGATTTGCGTTTATGTAATTTTATTTTGTATTTCTTCGTCAATTTGACCATACTGCTTACAGCCATTTGTAGCTTATTTTCAACTTAAATACACTGATAAGATTGCACTGTCACCTGCAAATATTTATACTGTTGTTCCAATAGTTTCAGGAATGCCAGATGTGTAGAGGAGATACAAAACGGGACCGATTACGCTGCCCTATAATACTCTTACTTGTATTTGTTTTAGTTTTGAGATATGATCTTTTCTAACTCAAAACTTTCATTCAAATATGTAAGAACTCGAAAGTTTACAGTGTTTTCTAGGTAAAGTCTGTGTATTTTTAAGTAAATGCATCAAATAAACTAAAATCTTCTTAAGTTAAAAAATCCAGAGTCTCCCTTTAAGATCTTCGGGAGTGGCAAGCTAGAAAACATCTATGCTGCAAAACAAAAAATAAGCACGACATAAACATACGAAATAAAAATATAAAAGCATTTCTTAAAACTAGAAAAATTAAAAATCTAAAATTAGAAATGAAGAGGTCGAAAGTACGAATTTAAGGCGTCAGTGAACACAGATAGCCGCGACAAGGTGACTTCTGAAGTAATAAACATAGAATGATACATACAGCTACAGTAGGAAGCAATGCAAGATTGCGACACTTCTCAATAGAAAATTTGGGAACAGACAAAGACTACATCCGACACAATAAAAGAATTATTATGGTAAAACTAAATATAAAAACAACAAACATCGTAGTAATCCAAGTATAGATAATAAAACGAAAAGGTGCACGAAAACATAAATTAAAATATTAAAACACACTAAAGAATATAAGAATGTAATCTTGGTAGGAGATTGAAATGCATCAGTGGGCCATATCCCCGAAGACAAAATAATAGCTATGTACGGATTAACTAACACAACAAAAGCTGAAGAAGTTAGTTGTAACTAACGTTCTCTTTTAACACCGCGTACGAAGGAGGTATACTTTGTATCATACCAGGGAGTAGAGGATATCAAATTGATTATCAAATCAAGATATGCAGACATTTAGAATAATAAAGCACAAGAAAATGGTTAACTAAAATATTGCAATGCTAGAAGTCAACAACTTACGACAAAGATTGGGAAAGGTGATGAAAGAAAAAGTTGTACCAGAAAAATAGCAATAAAAAGCAATGATGCTATACAAAACAGCTTAAAACAAACTGCAATACAAGCTACAAATACAATGGTAGCCCCAAAAATATAACAAAATAAAGAACTGCAGATTACTACAAAACAGTAAAACTGATAAAAAAACTTCGATAGTATTAAAACGCATATAATAAGTAAAAATAAGATAAGTATAGATATCGTAAAAAAGAATAATCGGAGAAGCTAGAAAAACAGTTCAGTAGAAATTGATGTTCATGGAAGGTGGTAACGAAAAGGAAGCCTATAGAAGCGTAACAATACTCCTCAACGAATGTAAGATAAGCATAAACAAAGAAACATACTTACAAAGTAAAAAAATACTCATTGATGCTAGATATAAAAACCCCATTAAAGAAGATTCTGCTATAGGAAAAGAAGAAAGCGTAGAGAAAGATAAAGAGAGTACCTAACAAGCTGAGTTTAATGGTGTAATAAAGGATTTAAAAAATAATAAAGCTTGGGGAATTATCTTAGGCATTTCTTTAGACTAACACTTTCGAAACCGGATAAGCGTTATCAAATTTCACAGAGATAATGGATGTGTAAATCGCAAAACTGTTAACTTAAGGTCACATGCATCAAACATACTAACAAGTGCAGCATAAATCGAATAGAAAATCGAACAGAGAAAACCCTGAAAATCGATCAGTTTGCTTTTAAGGAACTAGAGAAACTATCTTAGCTTTAAAAATAATCAAATAAACCAATGTATATTGCGTTTATAAACATTTAAAAGGCCTTTGATAATGTGGACTGGTATAAACTATTTAAGACTTTAAAATCGATTCGAGTCAAATGTAATAATAAAGTAATAACTCGTAGAGTTTGTAGAAAAAAACAAACAGCAATGATTAAATGCGGAGAAAATCAGTTAGAAGTTAATATTAGAAGAGGAGTGGGGCAGGAATGTACAATACGACTACTTGTATTTAAGATTTACATAGAAAACGCCCTTAAGGAAATGAGTGACAATGCTAGAAAAATAAGTCGATGTGTTGCACTATGTAGATAATTTTACACTTCTGGCAGAAAGTGAAGAAGAAATAGAAGAAGTATTAAACTAAACACGGCGTATACTAATGCAAATACATAAGTAATATAAAGTAAATGAAGCAAAAGTTTAAGGAAAGCGTCCACAAAAGTAGAAAATACAAGGTGTGATAACAAAATACGGTAAATAAATTTTTATGGCGGCAACTAGTGACGCTACATTCATTTAAAGTAATAAATACGACAGCGCGATCCTTTGAGATAGCCAGTGCCAAGTTAGAGCAAGTTGTGACTTGTCAGTCGGCTTCCAGTGCCGAAAGAGTGAGGCCGTGTTTATAGTGTCTGTCGCGAAACATAGATTTCGAACAACGCGTTCACATTAAGTGACAAAAATAGTTCGATCAAACAGGCGATTGACTATCAAGAGCCCCCCGAAGAACGGAACATCTCGTACGGATCCGCGCAAAGCATTTTAACCGAAAATTTGGAAATGAGATAAGAGAGTGCAAAATGTGACTGACGAGCAGAAGGAAAATCGTGTTTTAGTCGAAAAAAGGTTCCTGGCTGTCCACATCCGCCTAACTCTTTGGACTTAGCGCTGTGTGACTTCTGGCTCTTCTCGAAAATAAAACCGTGCTAAAAGAAAAACGTTTAGACACCATTTCCGACGTTGAGTGGGCCACGATGGAACAGTCGAAGGCCGGCTTTTCCGAAAAAGTCTTCCAGAAATGCTTCCAATCATGGAATCATATTGAGATTGTAAGTGCATCACTAGGAAAGGAGAGTACTTTGAAGGAGATTAATTTAAATTTTTTGTATTCTTATTACTTTATTTGTAATAAAATCATTCACCGTATTTTTTGTTCACACCTCGTAAAAGGATAAAGAAAAGAATTTTGCAATTTAAAGTGCATTATAACAGCAAGTGAAAATTCCAAGAAAAAAATAATTAACAGAACTCAACTGACAGAACACCTATAAGAAAAAACATTTACTTTTATCATATAACATCTTAGTAAAACGAAGGATACAATTACTAAAGATATACGTATTGAGCACTTTATTAGAACCTCTGCCAAACGAAGACTAGAAGAAATCAAGTAAAATTAATTGACCAAGTAGTGAAAAAAGAAGGCTTAAAATTTATATTACGAGGTAGGAACTTACAAAAACAAATAGTGTAGCCTAATTAGACACATGTTACGATAGAACGCGGCAAAGAAAAAAATAATATATTCTAAGAAAATTTACAAGCCAAATATCATTATAATCAAAGACCTAAACGGAAGGGCAGGAAAGGATAACAAAGGCATAGAAAGATACCTATGGATAAATAGAGAAATGACAAGAAATAACAACGAAAACAGAATAATTAATGTATAGAAAACGATCTAGTAATAACAAATTTAAAATTTCAACACAAAGAGATACACAAATATACGAAAAGTTCTTTCAAGATGAGATAAATCAATGATAGATAACTTCCTACTAAAAAGAGAAGGCATGAGTCAAATAAAAGTGGTGAAAAGAGTAGTAACGACCATTACCTAGTAAGGATGAACGTGAAAATACAAAGAGAGGTACCAAAAGAAAAAAGAATAAAATCTAAAAAGAAAAGCATTAGAAGTTATCGACTAAAAGAAGAAAACACCAGAAAAGTATTAGAAAATAATACAAAAGAAGTTAAATACAGAACCCAGAGAAAGAGAAGTAGAGACAGAATGGAGTTATTTAATAAAATAAAAAGCAGTTAATAGAGATATAAAGAAAATTGCTACGTAGACAGAATAGATACAAGATAAAGTAAGACAAAAAAATAGTTGTAAGATATACCTACAGGTTAACACCAAGGAAGATTACAAACAGTACAAAAATATAGAAAGAAGGCAAAAGATAAAGTACAAAAGGAAAAATAAGAATGGGCAAAAAAATAGAATGAAAAACAAATTCAATGAAAATTAAAAGTTATTTTACAGCACACTAAAAGCAACTAAAGAAAAAACGGATTAACGCATTAAAAAACATTAAAGACACACAAGGAGAAATACTTACAAAAGAAAAGGACATAATTAAAAGATAGATGCAACATTTCAAAGAGGTGTTAGAAGGCAGCGGTAAGAAGAAGAAAATAAAGACACCAGCGAAAACCAACAAAGCACAACAACGAGCGAAGATGTAGGAATCGAGTATATATCTGAAATAGAATTAGAGAAGACAATACAAAAGGTAAAACTAGGAAAGGCAACAGGAATAAATGGAAATGACAAAATACATAGAGGAACCAAAATGGAAAATATATTAAGCTTGGTAAACAACACAGTAAAAGCAAAGAAAGCCCAAAAGAACTGGTAGACGGATGTAGTAGTGTCACTGTATAAAAAAGTTATATAAGAGAATGTGATAATTACAGAAAATTATGTTGCTAAGCATATTTGGCAAGATATGAGGGAAAATACAGAAGACAAGATTAAAAGAAAAACTGAAAACTCATTAGAAGGCAGGCAATACGGCTTTAGAAAAAGAAGATGAGTACAAGATAATATATACATACTGCAACAAGTCGCCAAAAAGGCAATAAGAAAGGAAAAATAAGTTCATCTATGTTTTATAAATACATTTAGTAAAGCCTTCGGCCGAGTTAAAAGAAAAGATATATGGAAGAACCCTAGGAAATGGAGGTGTGAACGCAACTATGATAGAGATGATCAAAACATTGTTTCATAAAACAACAAATGCAGTGAAAACTAGAAATGAGTAATCAGAGGAGTTTGAAACAACGAGAGATTTAAAACAGGGTTGTGTACTAAGCGTCTCATTATCCACACTAATGATGGACGAAGTAGTAAAAGAGTAAGTAGGGACGAGAAAATATAACGTAGGGAGGTGGGATTAGAAAATATGCAAATCTCCGAATTACTATATCAAGACGACGTGGTTATTAGCAGGAACAGAGAAATAACTACAGAATAATCTTAATACATACAAAAAGAAATTGAGCAAGCAAACAAATTCAAATAGCTAGGAACATATATTAGTAACAATGGGAAGATGAATGATAAAATAAATGAGCGTGTAGCCGTCGTAGGAAGCACTTTCAATGCTATAAAACCACATTTCTGCAAAAATCGGAAATATCTAAAAAAACTAAAGTGAAAGTAGTGGAAGTAATGAAAGCGAGTCGTGGGTGATCTCAGATAAGCAACAAAGAAGGAAAAACAAGAAAAGATGATTAGAAACAAAACATACAAAGAGCGGTTAGGTGTAATAGGCAGTGAAAGAAGTGATACAAAAAAATAATGGACGAAAAATGGGTGAGACTGACTGGCGAAACAGGCATTCGAAGCAAGACCAGGAGAAAACAACAGAGTAGAAAGACCGAAGAGGGCGTAGACAGAAGGGGTGAAAATGGCGGCCCAACAGAGGGAGTTAGAATAGAATGCAATGAGACGAAATGCATAAGACAGAAGAGAATAGAAAAAGTGACGCCGAAAAACTTTAACCAATGAAGAGTAACAACCAACCAACACCAAGCCTTATCCTTAAGGTAGAAAAGCTTAAAATTATGTATGTATATATGTAATAACGGGAAAAACACAGAAGAAAGACCAAAGATAGAATACATACAGAAAATTATAAAAAATACAGAATGCAGCAGCTCTACAGAATTAAAGCGTTTAACTGAGAACCAGCAACAGTGGAAGCTTGTCATAAACCAATCAATTGATTGATGACTAAAGGTAGAAAGAGGCATAAGTCATACAGAAAATGACTTTAACATACAAGACAACTTTACAACAAAGTGACTCTTTCCGAAGATAGCAATTAATTACAAATATCAAATAGCAATCAAATTTAACAGCACTAGTGAAATTCATTTGACAAAGTTCTTTGTAACTATAGTGTATTTGATCTTTACTGCCAGTTTGCCAATTTGGAGCCTTATTTTAATTTTTTTAATAATTATTTTAATAATCTTTGTAAAACCTCTTTCCATAAGTGGCTACCATACGCTCATATTGGATTAATTAAATATTAATAATATAATAATTTGTTCTTCGTTGTTAGTTGATAATTTTAATTTACTAACCAGTACAATTGTCAACATGTTGTAACCTCTTCTTACAATTCGCTCTTCCAGTTAAGCCGCTTATTTAAACGCATTTCAAGATACTTAACGTTATCTTCTTGAGGAATCGAGATTCAATTTAAGTTCACTGGAGTATATGCTCCTTGATGCAAGGTAAATGTAACGTGGATTTTTTCGTTTACTTTTATGTGCCAGATTCTTATACCTTCTTCAGATTTATTTTGAAATATTTGGAATAGTGCGTTGGAACTATCGTGCAAAGTTATTACTGCAGCATCATCGACGTATTACCATTATCTGTCTTACTGAAAGAAGGTTTGCGGTGTGCATTTGGTTTTATATGGCTCAGAGTATGCTACTCTGTAGGACTCCTGATTCTTTTGGATAAAGTGGTGTTATTTAGACTTTAAAATTTTATGGTAAGCTGAAATTTTCTCTTTTATCTTGAATGGTACTCGAGTATGTTACACTTAAACTATAGTTTTATTATTGTCCAAATTTTGTAGCGTATCCTTCTTTAAAACCAAGAAGTTTGTATTGTACTTTAACAAATCTGCAACAAAGAACCTTTTATCTGCAAAAGATGAGTCAAAAACAAAAATCTATGTATGAAGTTTAAAATAATTGAAGGAATTGTTAGAAAATTGAAAATTTTGCTAGGTAGTATAGAAACGCTAAAAGATTATAGAAATTGTAAAATGCAGAATCCAACAAAAAATCCCTTGAGTACACAGGAAAACTATAAGAGACATAGCATACAATAGATCACTCTGCGTAATGAATGATTTAAAAATCGAATGTCTAAATACATTGAACATAGGTCTATGATATTTCACGCCAAGCGGGGCACTTTTTACAACCTTCTCCGAGTTTTATCCCATCTTTTAACACTGATAGCACTCTTTATTAATTGTTCCTCATAAGAGGTCTCAAAACTGTCAGGTTAGCTAATTACGAGGGCTAAAATTTTTAGTTTCTACTTACATAGTGATTTTAAAACGCCCTTTTTCTTGAGCGATATTTAAACCAACTAGGGGGGATTATTTAAATTGTTTTGAGGCTTTTTTCATTAGTCAGATTTAAATATAAAAATAAATAAAATTACTTAAAAATTTTACAAACTCTAACAAGCATCCAATTTTGTTCGCTATAAACTTCTGAAATAAAGCGCAGGTTACCTCGAACCGCGTTAAAAATTATTTTGTTGGTAAGCTCATTTTAAAGCACACTTTCTTAAAGTAAGATTATTTTGATCTTTGGTGCTTTTGAAAATCTAATTTTGGCCATTTTTTACTACAGAAAACATACTGAAGCAGTTAAGGCAACCCAGAAGTCGAAAAAGTTCAAAATCATACGTAGAAAGCAATGGGTCGTGTGTGTGATTACTGTGATTTAATTGAAAAACAAATTATTAAAGAAACTTGATCACATAAAGTTGCATTTAAAAAAACAGTCAACAATTTACCATGCAGATGAATTTTGTTAAAAGCTATACGTTGTATAGGACGCTAGCCATGCATTCAGGCATAATAACGATGGTTTACCTTTTTCAATATAATAGCGACATTTTGCACAGACGGGACTCAATATCTGAACCACAATTTAAGACTTAAAAAATTATTTAAATTCAGTAATGGAGTGTTTCAAAAGCCAGAAAAATTTGCAAATTTGGCACTTTACGAAGAGTATTGTACAAGGGCTTATGCGAGTAGAGGCCAACATTTAAAAAATACTGTGCACACTAGTCTATCACCTGAAAAATAAATTTAGGGAAATATTCGGTTATAAGAATGGGACAATGCAAATAATCGGACCACGGAACTTTAAAAGAAAGCTAAAAGCTATCATCCTCCTCTTTGTAAACACTGTCCATAAGTGATTAAACAACAAAGACACTTTTTCTTATACGATGTAATTTTCATAAAATAAAATCTGCTCACCTCATTAAACGTTCGTTTCCTTTTATTATACTTCATGTTTATTGAATAAAAATTTTTATTTAGACACTTTGCCTCAAAACTCCGGTCCTCTAAGAGTGAAGATTTAAATTCGCACCTAAGGCGCATGCAAAGATAAACTATAGTGTCGTATGATTTTATATAATTACATGTAGGTGTATAAAGTTTTCCATTATTTTCTTATAACTAGGTAGTTTCCAAAAATGTCTAAAGCTACTGAGCCACAAAGTGACGTTACAAAAACCTCCAGGCATGCACAATCACGCAGTGTGTTAGTAAGCAGTAATTTGAGCAAGCCCGGTACCTAAAAAATCAAAATTAAGGGCCGACAACTCTAAATTAGTACACATGGCGTACACAACCCGTACAGAAACTTGCTAACCAACTAAGTTAAATAACAACAAATTCCCACGGCGAATAAACCTAAACACTTTGCGTATTTAAATGGGGGATTTACTTGGACAGAACTTATCTTTAACAAATTAGTGCAATTAAAGGACTGCAGAGCTTTGGCCTCGCCCTCTAATTTCAGTGTTTTTTTGCCTGCTGCAAGTTTTTATCATAATCAGCCTTCATTCTCTGAAGAGGTGCTTACGACCAGGTAAGTCATAGTTTAATTCCACTAATTTATTAATGTAATTACAAACAATGGTCACAACCACACTATTGGGATCTTCAAATAATTTTCTAGAAAAAAATTGCATTTTGGGTACATATTTTATTTTACTGCTGTGGGTATAGTTCGACTCATTATTTTTTTCTAAATATAACATTTAATCCTAATCGTACCGTAAGCTTACTGTATTTCAAAAAAAATGCTATTAAGATATAAATATAATTAAATCCATAATTTTATGTACTAGTGTTTAAGTTGCTTTTTTGATTGTATGGGGAATCGTACATTCCCTTAAAAATAAATAACTCAAAATGATAAAACGAGGCAAATGCAAAAATTTCATAGTTATTGCGATACTTCAGCAGTATAAAATTCCCAATATTCTCCAAAACCTGCAGGATAATTACGAATTAAATTAACCAGCAGTTAATTCTAACAGATATCACACACACCACAAAAAATTTTCCCAGTGATATCAGTAGTAGTTTGCATTAAAGAAATGCGAAGTAAGCGAACTTTACTTCCTAATGTTTTGGGGCCAACCTATAAACCGTTACGTCTTTGTCACTTTTGAAATATTTTTCTCGTAGACTGATAAATTTCACCCTGCGGTATTTTCCCTTTCTGTGTCAAAAAGTTTCCTTTCCAACGCCGACTTTAAGGAACATAAAAAATAAACTGGTAATAAGTTGTGAGAATAGAAAAATGTTTCGTACAAAACAAATTTTGCGGTCACTCGGCGCATCTCTAATTTTTTTCTTAAAATTTTGTGGCATAATCCAGTTCAAATGGAACATTTCTTTGCTAATTTCCGCACTGTTAACCATCGATTTGAACGCACCAGAATATAGATAAGATTTGTCTGTTTACGTTGATATCCTGACCGCTTTTAAACCACTCGTATGACTGAGCATGATTTAAAAACTGATTATTGCTTCCGTAAACGTTATTTCAAATTTTACGAAAATTTCACATTGCAATGTTATCTTTACGAAAATTAGACTGCTTTTAACTTAAAATAATTACGCACTGAATCAGAGAACTGATAAATAAAAATCACTTTTTAAATTATTCTAAACTAATTGCCGTCAATTTAATGTACAATTAGTTTCTAAACAGACCCCATATACCTTACAGAGATAATCAACAAACTGCAAACTAAATATATCTACAATACATACACCTTCATATATTAATTACTCCTAATAGCTTAAAGCTGAAACCTTAAAATTACTTAAATGAAGGTTCTTATATATTACTGAAAACTGTTATGATATAAAAAGTTTGAAAGGGTAACCATTTTGCTTCTTTCAGTATGTTGTGGGCGATAAGTTGCAAAAACACTCCTAAATTAAACTTTCTACAAGAATATGGTTTAAATTATCTAAAATAGAGCAGTGACAGGAAGAAATAGCAGGAATTTTAACAGTGATCGTTTTGAACTGCAATGTATTAGTATAATCAGCATATTATTTGGATAATGAAATATTTTGCAGCACCTACCGTTATGCGAGGTGCGTTCAAGTTCTAAGGTCCTCAAATTTTTTTCTCAGCATTGAAAGTAAGTAGAAAGGTGGGATTAATTTTGAGAGACGCATGAAATATTTCTGAATTTGTAATATAGATGGCAGCAACATACAATGTACACAAGTTGAATTATCACCATTGTAGTGGGTTATATTTTGAAAGTATACTTCAAACGACGACGTTCAATATTTAAGAACAACGTGTAATCATCCGTTTTCTCCTATTGCGTGGTGAAGCGCCTATTCAAATTCATCGCTAATTGAGAGATTAAAGAAGGTCGAGAGTTGTGTGGCAATGAACCGAAGCACAAACCAGCCGGACCGAAACTATGATTGCGCGAGTAGAGCAAATTGTTATGGAAAACCATTTTACATAATAACATAAAAAAGCGGAAAGTTTCTTCAATTTGGGTCCCACGAATGCTGATCAACAAGGACATGTTAACACGTAATGCCGCCATAAGTTTCCGACCATGAAAGACACTCTCCGGAGCCATTGCATCAATTTTCAATGGGAAAAACACTCCTCTCCCCCCAATGAAGTGTTCTCAGCCACCTTGGGATTATGGCGACGACGTTGTGAAAAATGTGTACGTCTAGACGGAGATCACGTTGAGAAGTAACAAAAGTTTTAACTTTCTTGGGTAATTACTTTATCAGAAAACACTTTGGAGACCTTAGAGTCTTGAGTATAACTATTTATCTACTCTTGGATACCACCTCAGAAAGCTACTTGGATGATTAAACTGAGGTTCTACTGCTTACAAAGTCGCACAGTTCACAATTTTAAATATTTTAGCTTCTTTACAGAAAAAAATTTAGTAGTCAAATAAATTGTTTCTATGCACGTTAATAAAAAAATTGTAAGTAAGGATATAAAAAATGTCCCCACTCCTGTGAGCAATATTATAATGTCAGAACAAGAAGTATCCTCGTCCGTAATTGTCAAGTTCGTGAACACCTTAGATATACGAGTAGCATAAACACTTTCTGATGATGAAAATAAAAGTCTTCAGTAATCTTGAGGGCCAGCTTTGCTGGCAGAATATTTGCATTATCCGCCGCTTTTCAGAGATTATTTCTGATTAACGATTTCCAATTAAACATATTATTCTGCTTCACAACAATGTCCGGCCATATACAACTGCCCTGACTTGATAGATAATTGAGGATTTCGTTTGGACTGTACCGAAATATCTTTCCCGCAGTCCGGACTTATTACTTTTCGATTATTATTTGTTTAGATCAATAAAAAAAATACTTAAACGATAAAGGTTTGACAACAATATTGTTGTAGGAGCTGGTCTTACAAACTCCTTTATTTTATCACTGTGAAAATGTGAAAACAATAAGAAATTGATCAGAAAATTGACAAAATCCAATAATAATGAAAAGAAAGAGAATTACAAAAAGCCAAATTGTCTCAAAATTAATTTAAAAATGGTAAATAGACTATTTTTTTCTTTTTTAATATAGTAAATTCACATCAAGTAAGTATTATTGTGCTAAGATGCACCATGTACTGATAAATATAATTGAGGAAAAATAAAAGTAGTTGTAGATTTACATTAGCTTTCTTGAGAAAACCCTATTCTGTTAAAGCAAATTGTGCCTAAAATATTCAGATGTATATAGTTCTTAATCTGCAATGGTATGCTTACTATTGAAAGTCAGACACAATAAAAGATAAAGCCAAGCTTGCATTAGAAAAACGCTGATTTTAAATGTTTTCGTTCCAGTCCAGAAGTTATTTCCAAAAATATAAATTTGGGTGGTATATTTTGCAGCTGAATTGCGCAACCTTCAATTACATAAAATTAACCCTCGAGAAACTTAAAAAATACCTAAAATATGCATAAAAAAGAGAACTCAAAAAATATGTTTCAGCTTAGTTCTGTAAAATCAAAAAAATTATGATGATAATTGAGAAAAGCAGTTAAAATAACGAGTCCCCAAGAAACTCAAAGAATTCGGCCAAGTATTTATTGTATGGTTATTTCAAAACTTCTGAAATAAAATTGGCGCAGCACATAATGCGTCGCGCTGTGGGCAAAAGTAAAAATGCAAATGTCCTTTGGGAAGGTGTTTATCTTTCAATATTATAATGGTCAACGCCAAGAAATTGGAATTTTCTGGCAGCATCATGGGAAGCGCGGTAAAAAATCACCGGTGAGTCACGGCGATTCTAGAAATTGGAAAACCATTTAAATAAATTATTACGCCGATGTAAGTAAAGTTGGACGAATTAAAAGTGACGTAGCTAAGAAGTGCGTCGTGAAAGCTAGATTTAGAGTCGACAGAGAAGAAAACTGTATTAGACGCTTTTATTGGCGAAAGTGGCACCAGAGATACATATCTGTTCAAAACCACTAATCTAGATGTGTTAATACAGGACCGTGAGGGCAAATTAAAGGGATAAACAAAACTCTGAAAAGATTAATATCGAAGAACATGCTAGAACAACCAGAAAAGAATAAAAAAACATTCGAAAGCTCTAAGAGAAAAACAGAAGGGGACTGACGACAATTGGAAATAAGTGCTGAAGAATTTTATACCACTGAGAAGCGGTTTGCAAACAAAAAAAAGAACAAACCCAAAAAGAGGAATTGCTATAAATGAAGATAGATGCTGAAAGAGTACTTTTAAAATTTAAAAGAAATTTTTTAATATTAAGATGTTTGGGAAAATAAGTGAAAATAAATGCAAAGTATTTCAGAAATTTAGGGAAGAGTTGAAGCAGAATAGAAGAGTTTGAAAATACCGTTAAAAGAATTATTAATAAATACAGACGATCTATTGATAATCTCGCGATCGGAGATATCCAAAAATCATTTTTAATTAGGGGAAAATGGAAATGAATTTAAAATAAGTGTTGGAACTGAAGCGTAAAACGAAGAGACTACCTCACACTAAACTTGTTACTATTGAGAACTCAAATGTTAGATACCCTACATTACCTACATGATGAGACTTTAGAAGAACATTTGAAAGTTTAGAAAACATTGCAGGAACTTTGAAAGTAATTCTATTGGATGAACTGCGAAAAAGCGGCAAATAAAAGATATCTCTCTTAGAAGAAGCAATCTAATTCAAAAATCCCAAGAAAAGAGAGACCAGCCGGCACCTCTGGTCCATCCCCGAAGACGAACGACGGTAGCAGAAACACCTTAGTTGACGTAGATTATTTTACCAATAAATCTGAAGTGTAGGTGATAACAAATTACGAGTCACCCACGATTCACTGCTACTTCTACCATCAGAACACACGCAAATCCGAGATAATGTGGCGACTGGGCCACAGTCGTTTCTACAAATGGCATGGGGTATCGCGGTTCTAAGACAAAGTTGTTTTAAAGAAAAAGTAGTCTAACGGCGACCGCAAAAAGTCAAGCCTGTCTAACAGAGCAAGCACGGCAAAGAAGAACTGCCTGGAAAGTGCAAAATTCCAATAAATTCGACCAAAAATTCTGTCCATTTGGTTGGCAAGCGCTCGATTATACGGACAAAAAGTAGTTTGTATCATTATCACTTGTGTTGTTGAAGTAGAGCCAGGTTTTGTTTAGTCTTCTGTTGAATGGCACCTATAGAGGTTATCTACAAGCATTAAATTGATGATGCAAAATGGCAAGTTAACAATTGTGTTTTCAAGTTTCCGTATTGTTTTTTTAATTGGCTTGGGACATCCTTAAATCTGTAGGCCATGAGACCACCATATAGATTTTAGCATAGTCTTATACAGCAGAATTTTATTCTTGGTAGAAATGTTGATTTATGGTTCGTACGCCACTACATCTGTTTGAGCTTAAGGTACAGCTGTATTCATTTCCTACGTACTTAACATATAAATTTCGGTTCGAGTATTAAATGTTACTTGAACAGATTTAGATTGGTTTTTTTATTCTCCACTTGGATCATTCGTTGAGTAGATTTGTATGTTACAGGAGCATTATGTAAAGATAGGATAACAACGTCCTGGTATTTTCTGCTTCACTAGAATATATAAGGTAGAAAAGTGGGCCAAGCACGCTACCCTGCGAGACACCAGATAGTATGGGGTAGCATGAAGAAGATGCTTTGTGTTTTACGGAGAAACTCCTATCGATGAGGGAAGATTTTAGTAAGAGGGTGTAATTATTATTAACCATATTTTAAGCTTAAATTAAGCCCGTATGCCACACTTTATCAAATAATTGAGGCACCCCTACAAATATTCCTTGCAATAGTTTCCCTCGATACTCTTAGGCATTTGATTAGCTATTCCATGGACTTGGTGTATCGTCAACATGTTTATTTTCGCAAAATCCAAAGTTATGCAGCAAATTTGCTAGTTAATAGTTCTCAAATAGTTTAGATGGGATGGACAGGAAAATATTTCATGAGGGGGTTTGCCATTTTTGTGTATTATTAGTATTTCTGTTTATTATTAGCAAAGACTTAGCTTCGATTGTAAATGGTTGTAAGGAGGACGAGAGCTTTGCAGGGTGGCATTTTTAGAATTTATCCGGTTATTAGATAATATCGCGGGGATTCGTAATAATTTAACTTTGCTATTTCTGCTTTACTTCTGCCAGGTTTACAAACCTAGCAGGGTCAAAGAAGTCTTCAATATTATTCTTTGGAATGCCGGCCATTGATTCTGCTACTAGAAAAAGTGGGCTAAGTAAATTGCAAAGGGGTCGGCCTTTTCTTTGTTGGAACGAACCCATTCGTTGTTCAGTTTTTCAAAGAAATTTTTTTTGTAGCTTTCCATAGACTACGGTCACCAAAGGATACGTTTCAGGTGTATGTTTTAAAGGTTCAAATTTACACTTTTTACTACTGTAGTAATTTGTTAAACAGCTAATGCAGAAAAAAAAGAAAAGAAACGAAAATTTGAGTAATAATTTGGTAGTTGCAAAGCAATGTAATAATACATTAGAGTTAAAGTAAAATTTCGACAAACATAAAGAGTAAAAAAAAAGGACGAGGGCAAAGGAAGTAGGATATTATGTATGAGCTTATAAATTTTTCAAAAAAAATCTAAACATACAATTACTGAAAATACATAAAATAAAATGTAAGTAAGAAAAAATATCTAAAAGATATAGAAAAATATATACTGACATGTTAAAAAAACTACAAGCTACACAATAAAAATAAATTTTAATAAAACTTTTAAGAAGTATAACAACTTTTACCTTTCTGCTCAAAAGCTTTCTATCACAATTACGTAAAGTAGTCGACTGTCAAATCGTCCTTTATAACTTTTTGTTTGATAGTAAAATAATCAAAGGAGTGGCGTCTTATTGATTGGGAAAATCAAAGTAGCCAGCATCTCGAACGATTGTAGAGCGGCTGTATCCTCGCTTATCTAGCACCTATAAAATTAAATTTATCCCCCCCAATAACAATTTAGTTCGGCTTGCGCGAGAAATGGATTAATACAATTGAATGCAAATGATTATTGTTCTTCTGCAACATAATTTTTACGCAGCCCTCAGCTTTATTGGGCTCACAAAAATGTAAAACTACACTTTAAAGCGTCGCACAACCGATTTTCCATCTTCACCAACTTTTGGTTTGAGTTTTTCCAGCGTCACTTAGATTATGCGGAGTACAGAATTCGCATTAAAATATTAATTGTGCACCAGATGCTCGATACTCCGACTCCCCTTGCAGGAGCACCTACGGAACTAATCGCCCGCCGAAGACGCCGGGGCTCGCAGAATCGCGGGCGCGGCAACTTTTAAGCCGATCAAACTCAGCTGGAAGCGGCCGCCATAACTCAGCCCGATTCGCCGGGAAAAACGAGACAACGGCGCGTTCGTCAGGGACCAGCAGGACCGGAAGGTGCTCTTGCAAGTTCAGCCGGACTCGTGAGCCTGCTGATATGGGCGCAACTTGGAAACTTCGAAGTTGCCGGTGTTTGCCTTTGCGCCTCGCTTCACGTGAAATGTGCATGCGGGCATCGAACTTGGGCTTGCTTAGGTCCGCTGCTTCGGAATTTTCTCGGGCGGCGGCGGCGGCGGCTAATAACAATAATGACGGCGTGCATCACGTGCGCCCTGTTTATTTCCCCAAGTTTCTGTGTCAACCCGAGATATCAGCGTTGTAAGCTGCCAGAGCCAGCAGAAGCCCCCGAGGAGAAAACTGCCAAAACTTTTCCTGATAAAATTGAATATGGATAAAACTGGAAGAGAAAATCCTCTGGAGCTTAACCGACACCTTCTGTCAAGTGCTCGGCTCAATAATGAATGTGCCGGTGCCGTTTCGATTTCGAAACCCACGTCCGAGGACCGAATTGGCCCCTGGCGTTTACTCTGCGAAATTGTTTTTTAACAAGCTCCAACAAATGAGCTCGAATGCCGTACAAGACATTATATCTGCACAACTTTGTCAAATACTCATTAGCAAATGTAAATTAGAGCTTTTAAGCTCCTATTTCCGTCTTAATGTAAAAAAAACCTCAAACTTTCCCACATGCTTAAATTACTATTAAGCCCTTTTTGCTTCATAATTGTACAAGAAGTGATTAGAAAGAGTAAAAACATCTAGATCTAGAAACATATCAAATATTTCACTAAAATAACTCTATTGGCGATTTTCTGAATTTTAATGAAAATTTGTATGTGATAATGTTTATTGAAATCCTCTCAGTAGCACTTACGTCATTACTTGGGGGAGGGGTTGCTTAGAAAACTCTTACCTCCTTTAAGGCTGTCGAACATTTTAGTGAATGTACAAAATACTGAAATACTACAAAATAATCTTCTTCTTCTGTCTGTTCCTTCTTCGGCCATCCTATCAATTAGATCATCGCACCATTTTTTTCTGGCGCTCTTGTACCAACTGGAAAAAATATGTTCGTTCTATTCTGTTTTTCTCCCTTTTATCATTATTAATTATTAACACTGTTTATCTTACATATACATCTTATACCTTCACTTCTTACTCTACCTTCGTAATGTTTTATTTATGATTCTTTTAAAGACTCTTATCTTTGTAGAGTCTAATAGCCTTTGTGTAATGGTAATTTCAGGTTCTATTACACTTCTATATATACTCGTATATTCGTATTTGGTTTTCCATATAGTATAATTAGGCAACCGATTATTCTGTTTGCTTTATTAATTTTTTCTTCAATTTCTTCTTTTAATTTTTCAGTTACTATATATATTGATGATTAGATACTCAACTTCTTTTACTTGTTCAATTATTTTCTTTTCAACTACTAGCTTACATCTGTACTTCTTTCCTTATCACTATTGTTTTCGTTTTTCATTGGATATTATTGTTTTACATTTTTTTGAGGTACTTTGAAATGAGTATAGTAGTCTTTAAAGGTCGTCCTCGTTTTCTATTATTATTATGGCGTCGTCTGCATAACAAATGATCTTTAGCTCTTTATTTTCAATTATCTATCCCCTTTTCGTTTTGACTTTCTTGATGATCTTGTCCACTACTTGTCGACAGTTAATAAGTAACAAACAAATATTTTTACTATAAAAAAGTTTCAGCTTTTATTCATAAATACCCATGCAACCTCTCTATTGTATGAAATCTAAGAGAACAGCTTTTGTCTTTTTTAAGACACATTTTGTACAGTGCACATAAGTTAGACTTTTAACATTGTGGCATTTTGCAGCGTATTGTTTTTAAATCTAACCAATCTAACCATTGAAAAACCTACATTGCAAAATAAAGTTTCTTTCCATTTATGAGTTTACTAAAACCAGGACTACGATTGAAGTCCAATGTGCATTTCGTCAAAGTATCAATATTAAATTTTCAATAAACAAAAAATGTTATTGAAGTCGTTAGTTTGAGCAAACTGAATATCTGAGTGTGGCAGCCGAATCGCGTTTTTTTTAATTAGCCAAAAATACTCCATTTTAGTTTCAATCGGGGTTTTATCTACTCTTTGTTGGTGCAGTTTGAAAATACATACATTATCGAGTATGTTGTTATTTTGCAAATTCAGCCAACATTCCGCTCCGCCTCGACTTGTTCACCCGCTCACCATTCCGCTGTAAAACCGCATTTTCTTCTAATCCGGCTTACGCCTTGGATGTGCCAATAACTAAGCCGTCCTTCGGTCTACTGTCTCAGAGCTTAAAATCAACGCCACGACTGAAAGAAAGAACGCTTTCCACGAGTTATTCCCAGGTTTTCCCATTAACCGGTAAATAACGCAAGCAACAGTGTGTATTCTACCTTTTTTCTATTAGCGGGTCCTTTTGTGAGAAATTGGGGGTACCATTAAGGAAAAGTTGTGTCAGGAAGCGAGGAAGACCAAGAAAAGTGGAGAGTATGATTTCGTTTGCCTTTTCTCTATTTATTTATACTATGCGTTTCTAGGATTGCATATTCACTGTATAAAAGTAAAAACTCAGACCGACTACGTCTATCAAGGAACGCGAGAAAATACTGCAAACAACACTCTAGTAGTCTGTGCCATTTATGAGGGTAAATCAAATATAAACGAGACTTATCTTTTAAAAAATATTTTATTTGAACTTGAAACAAAAGAATAGATTTAGAAACGCATTTTTCCCAACGTGTAGGTAATTTTGAAATGCCTTCCTCGTAGAATGAAGTTGGTCGTGTTTCCAGCCAATTGCGCACATAGACCTCAACCTCCCCATCGCAATCGAATCTATGCCCTCCCATGGCCTCCTTGAGAGGACCGAATAGGTGATAGTCGCAGGGCGATAGGTCAGGGCTGTAGGGAGGGTGTTCATCTGTGAACGATGCAATTTCTGCTCAGTGGTCAGAAGGCGAGGCACCTACCTTTGCGCGCACCTTACGAAACCCTAGCTCCTCTGTGATGATCGAAAAAGTGCTGCCATAACTTATTCCAATCTCAGATGCAATCTCATCGATGGTCAGACGCCTGTCACCCTCAATAAATTGTTGAACGCGGACGATGTTTTCGTTGGTGATGCTGGTGCGAAGTCGGCGATCATGGCTCTCATTTTCAACATTCTCACACCCTCCACGAACTTTTTGTGCCATGCGAACACTCTAGCTCGTGACAGTGTTTCTTCCTTGAACTGTGTAGTCAATCTCCTCAGGATTTCAGCCGGTTTTATACCTTCCGTGGCGAGAAATTTAATGATAATACGCTGCGCAATTGACGACGGCACGTCCTGCTCAGGCATTGTCACGACGGGTACTGACAGAAACGAACGAAATCTCCCGCCTGCTTCGACCACTCCTGACATCCCTACCCAAGACCTGGCGAAGCGGAACTCTCACGCGTTAATATTGCGCGCCCGAGATCAAAAGTCCCGTTTATATTTGATTTACCCTCGTACTTTATACCGGGTATTGGTTGTACAAGCTATGAACTAAAGCGTGTTCTATTTTTTAATAGTGCGCTCCAAAACATGGAATGGTGACACTTTTCTGTTGCACTTAATTTAACAAAGTGCCAATTTTCCATATAGTCTGTATGATAAGAATATGTCGTCATTTGTTTAAATCTTTATTTCGTGCAGTGTATAGTTTGTTGTCACATGTGTTGTTGATGGCAATGAATTGGTTATCTTTACGATGGGTGGAAAATTCTTGAAGTAATTTGAAAGGACCGTAACTGATGAGCAAGGTTGGTGCAAATTGGATGTGACAGTCGGAAGCATTTGTTAAGTATAAAGTGGTATTTGAAAGTTTGGAATGTAGACGATCTGGTGAAGAAAAGAAAATAATAACGAAGAAGAATAAAACGATCTTGAAGACAACCCTGGCCTTTGGCTCCACTGTGCCCAAACAAAACTTCACAAAAAAAATTCGAGTTTTTCTAAATACGATTTGAAGTCAAATGAGTGAAAAAAGATTTTTTGTTCGATGAATTTGAAGAAACTTTTATTATTAGAAAAGCTCGTGAAAAGACGACTGCCGGGGCAAAGGAAGATTTAGATCAAAATTTGGAACAATTTTATCTTCACGGACGTCTTCTTTCTAGGCATGGTCGTCCCTATTGAAACCCTAGCCAAAGAAAATTGATAAGGTCCTTTAGAGTACAGTAAACACCGTGCAAAGTGCATGTTTTGGGATGCTCTGTAAACAAAGTTTCGGTTGCCTCTTCCTAGTTGCAGACAACTTAAATGCTGAGAGAAGGTACACCATCTACCAGAAAAGCTTGGTGAAATGCTGAAATGATTTTATTTCTCACGGAACAAGTTGGGTGCTGCCAGAAGACTCAAAACATTAGCGAAAACTGTGTAGTACGTGGAAGTACAAAAAAATAACTTTACTACGATAGAATGGCTGGCAATGGAAAATGTGTGGTCATACATAAAAATGAACCTAAATAAAAATTCAGTTTAAACGGTGAAGCAACTGTCATTTCAAATTAAGAAGATACGGTAATAACCATGTTGTCCACAGTCATAAGTAAACTTGTAAGATAATGGCTAACTACTCCGTATATCATTATGAACTGCTAACGGCACCCTGTCAAAAATATATGAAATCAAACCATTTTTAAAGCTAAATAATATAGATATCCTTCTTATATCCGAGACACATTTTACAGACAGGTCTTTTCTAAGGATATCACACTACACATGCTATCATACACAACATCCTGATGATGGTACAGCGCACGGAGGCACAGCTATTCTAATACGGAGCTAACTCATTCAAAATGAATTGGAAAAGTACAAAAAACCGTTTCTTCGAGCAACTACTATTCAAGTTTACAAATTATCACATCCACTAGAAATCTGCTGTTATTGTCCACCCAGGCATAGACTTTCCAAAGACGCCCTTAAGTCATTCTTTCAATCTCTCGGCAATAATTTTATATGTGAAGGTGATTATAACTGCAAACCCCTACTAGAGTTTTCGTCTAATAACTACCAGAGGCAGAGTTTTATATGAACTCATCCGAGAAGAAAACTATGGCTATCTATCCACTGGAGAGCCCACGTATTGGTCCACGGATCTAAATAAGGTACCTGATTTACTGGATTTCTTTATCACGTACGGTATTTCTTCCACCTATACAGATGTAGTCAGTACACTGATCTATCATCCGATCATACACCAGTCATTGCTACAATTAGCACTACAATTATTAAAAGACAAACTAGACCATCCCTATACAACCAAAAAACCGATTAGCACAAATACAGAAGACTTTTGCAAGAAAATATCAAAACCATCATTAACCTACGCACTCCTTATGATATAGAGGAAGCCACAGAATATTTTATTACTGCCGTCCAATCTGCAGCCTGGAGGGCTACGCCCAAACTTCTAAATACGGTGCGACAGGATAAAAATATCCCAATGAAATCCTTGAACTCATCAGGCAAAAGAGGAAAGCAAGATCTAAATGACATAGGGCTCAAAACGCTACTGATAAAACAATATGTAATAGACTAACCAATGCCCTCAAGAATAAACTTAAACTGCATAAACAAGAAACCTTTCAACACTACCTAACTTCCTTGTCCCGAGCCGACCACAGTATCTGGAAAATTTCTAAAGCTAATGAACGGCCACGGGTTGTTAATCCACCTTTAAGACAACCAAATAATGACTGGGCTAAGACAGATCTATTCGCCCAGCACTTTGCGCAAGTCTTCCCCCCACTCTACTGCACCCGATGTTAAGATCCAAGACTTCCTTCAGGCGCCACTACCAATGTTGCTGGCCATCAGAAACTTTACCTGTACTGAGGTGCTTGATGAAATTCGCCATTTAAACAATAATAAAGCCCCTGGGTATGACCTAATTACGGCCCAGGTGCTTATTGAATTGCCGAGAATCAGTATAACGTTTTTATGAAATCTGTTCTACTCTATATTGAGATGCCAATATTGGCCATCATAGTTAAAATTTGCACAAATTGTACTAATAGTAAATCTGGCAAACCTGCTGAAGATGTTGCCTCTTACCGTCCAATAAGTCTGCTGCCACTACTCTCTAAGCTCTTAGAAAAACTTATTATCAAAAGGCTATATGATAGCAACATATTGGAAAACTGCATACCAGTTTGTATTTAGACGGTACCATTGCAATATTCAGCAATGTCATCGACTTGTAAACATTCTCAATGCGGCCTTTGACGCCAAATCATAGATAAATCGTCATACATTTTATAGATATTAAACAGGCATTTGACAAAGTGTGGCATGACGACCTATTATATAAAATTAAAGAACTGCTGCCAAATGAATACTACCGTTTGCTGAAATCGTACTTAAATTATAGCTATTTCCAAATCAAATATGGCCAACAATACCCTGACCTCCGACCAATCACTTCAGGTGTGCCTCAAGGCAGTGTCCTTGGGCCGCTGCTATACCTACTATATACCTCAGATGTTCCCACAACAAATGATACACACTTAGGCACATACGCAAATGACAATATCCTCCTCTCCAGTCATACCAATCCTCATATAGCATCCTCTAACCTACAAACCCGTCTAATCGTTCTCTAGACCTGGCTTGCCAAATGGAAAATCAAGGTCAATGAAACAAAAAGCACTTACGTTACCTTCACTTTAAATCACACCGACTGCCCCCCAGTCTTTCTGAGCAACATACCCATTCCTCAAGCAACAGAAACCCCCTATTTAGGTCTTCATTTAGACCGATGACTCACCTGAAAGCTTCATATGCTGAAGAAGTGAAAAGAAATTGATTTGCGAATCAAAAAAATGTAGTGGTCGCTTGACAAAAAATCGTGTCTTTCCCTCGAAAACAACATCCTGCTCTACAAAATAATAATCAAACCCATATGGACTTATGTAATTGAGCTCTGGGATTGCTCTTGTAAGTCCAATGTTAACATTATCCAAACGCTACAATCCAAAACCATCAGACTGCTAGCTAATGCTCCGTAGTATGTCAACAACTTGACCTTGCATACTGGTGTGGCGCCTTTTCGCCCTTAAACCGCTTTTATATCGCGGCGGCATGCTGGGCGGCTTTGATATCTGCCGCTACGTTTTGCCGTCGCACACAAAACGGCATATGGGCTTTTGCTCAGCCGACAAGTCTGCATACGCCGTCGGCGGCACCCTTTGATATGAAAGGTGATGTCGAATGAAAATTTTCCCACAAAGACCTACCACCAAGCCAGGCGCGAAGTCCGGCGACATACTCACCGCAGCGCGGCCAATTCGGTCGTATTTTAACACCCCGCAATACGCACTCCGCAACGCGGCCAATTCGGTCGTGCTTAACAACCCGCTTATACTCACACCGCATCGCGTCCAGTACGGCCGCATTTAACATCCCGCAACATACACGAAGACAGTGCAGCAAGGTGGCCACCAGTGAAACCATTGCCGACGAAGCCGAAGCCGATTCAGGTGAGCGATTTGGCTTTACTTTCGGTTGATATCGGTAGCCGTCCCCATCCGCTTTCGCGCTGGCCGTTTAAGGGACAATTTGGGACTTATCGGTTTACGTTTCAAAACGGCAAGAAATGACAAGAAAAGTTAAACTTTTTTAATAAAAAATTGTTTATTGAGGGAATATATCGCACGATACTCAAAAATTGACTTTTTTCTTAAATGAATGGAGATTTAAAAATCTTTCCTTTCTAAGACAAAACAAAAAAGTTATCGGAATGTTTGACGTTCTCTGATCTGACGCTTGAGTACTCATCCTTTAAGATTTACTGATTTTGCACCATTTGACTTTTTTATTGGGGTTTGTGAAACGAGCAGTTCTGTGCCATCACTACCACCAGTCTTCGGTCAACCTAAAAAATCGTACCACACCGACGGCGTATTCAGTAATGCGACATTCTTTTTAGACTGTAATATGGATTTAGCTACTATCTAGATATTATCTGTATGGCCGTAGAGAGCACACCGATTGTTTTTTTTTATCATCTAATTTACTTCCTTAATTCTCAGTTCTATTTTAACGAAGCTAGAATTAGTTAAGATGTTATAAAATATATAGTAACATTTGCTGGATAACAAAGTATAAACGCAAAGTTGATGTGAACATAAAATAGAACTTCTAAAAAAAAAATAAAAAAAAGTTTATCTCCTAAGAAAGCAATTATGATGATAAGTTGTTTGGAGTAATTCACATTTATCAGAATAAAATGATCGCGGCACCTATAAATAAAGGTGCCTTTTTGCCCGAAAACCAAATGGATGTTGTGAAAACTCAATAAATCACTTATCTTCAGATTTATGGCCCGAACATAATAGACAGAGTGGATTTCGTATAAATCACAACCGCTGTTCATAACTAACATTTTCAGCTTCTGGTTTCGGATGCCGAAGCCTCGGACGCGTCTGCGGAGCCCTGCACTTGCATTCGCCCGCCAGCTCGCTTCCTGCATTTCCGCCTCCAGCGCCCGCAGGCCACGGGCGAAGGGTTAAAGGCCGTTTTTCGGGGCCCGAAGGGGAGCAGCGTGTCGCCGAGTTTGCGAGCCGGAGAGGAGCAGCGGACCCGAGGACAGCTGAATCTGGCCCGAGGGGGCCGTAGAGGCCCCGAGTCTGAGATTTATTTCTGCGGCTCGCATGTCCGGCCACTCTAATGAAATATCGTATTCATAGGACGGACATCCTTCGGGAACACCTGGCCGTCGCGCAGGTCGCCGCTTCTTCGCGGGCAAGAATAAATAATCGTTTCATGAAATATTTTCGCACGGGCCCGCGGTGGGCGCCGCAGGGCTGAAATTTCGGACGATCGCGCCAGCTTTGTACTATAATCAGGGCCTGACTAAGGTTTTTGTCATCCAGAAAATTCCTAATTTCCACCCTTTTGACTTTCTCTTTCTAGCTTTGAAAATCCATCTTTTTCAAAGTATGTTTATAAAAGCTTCTAAAGCACTGTATATAGTAATGACTAGAGCTTGGAGCTTATACGAAAAAGATGTAAAATATAATACTCTAAAATATGTGTATTAAAATTTTTCTTTTATTTTACAATATCAATATTTATAGTACATGTATAATTATTCGAAAAGGTTACAAACGCATTTTTAATGAAAAGAACCATCTTTTGTGGCATATATGTACCTGCCGATAAGCAGATTCTTGTATATACGAGTATCTACCGGTAAGCAAATTCCTGAATATTTCAACCAGCGGTTTGTATTATTATAACGTAATATTAATAATAAAGAACAGACTAAAAGGATACCAGGATTCTAGTTACAATAATAGTCAGTATACGATGAGAAGTCTTAAAAACTTGTTCAAAAGTTTTGTGAAAAATTACTTCAGGTAACGTTTACTACTATTTGAAAGAGCCTCGTATAATGAAGACAAAAGTAAAAAAGAAACTCAAGAAGCTTTCTTTGCCCAGCACCAAGAATCTAATACACTTACCATTTAGTGGCTCCACTGCGTCATGATCGGGACAGCACAAGCACCTTGTCTCATCAGAACACCAAAAATCCACTGCCGCGACCGCGCTAACGCATTTGTTCCAGCCGCATCGACGATCACGCCACAACTAAAAATAATGCGAATTTGTTTTACCGGAGGATTCGCAATCGTGTCTGGACAACAAAAACATCTGCGGCACAATCCTGTGAACAATCGGAGTTCGTCAAGTGTGCATCAAATGTCTGCTGGCCTGCAAACTGTTTACAGGGGCTGACCAAAAAGTTGTTTCCAACACGAAAAATGCCAACATGTTCCCCAAATTATTGACCAAATTAAGAGTTGTCATCAGATCAGCGAAACCCAGACATAATTAATTCTTCATCAGTGAGCCCACTTAACCCTGCAACCCTGCTCTTATTTATTTCTCCACCGTTTAAGGCAAGCTTTATTTATTCTACTTGTTAGCTTGAGTTAATTATTACTATCCGCTCGCATTTTTATTTTTCTATTTGGAAAAGATTGAGAACTTCTGGATTGAAATGTTCAGGCACGAGCATGCGGCTTAAACTCGTACAAAGCTCAGCAGTTGTGCGATTTATATAAATGCAGGTGGAGAACTGTCGCACAAATGTTTGTGAGACTGTAAATTTGTTATTACAAAAATGCGATCTTACCTATCTATGTATTAGGATAGAAAAAAACTCTAATATGATCTTATACTATTGAAGTTGCTCTTAGTTCATCCTTTTGTACTTTTGTACCGTTCAATATTGCCTTTTCTTTGGGTATTTGAAATTATTTTATGTTCTTTATACAGGGAAGAATAAAGAAATTTAAAAATCACTAACTAATCACTTTCAAACATTCAAACGATTCAGCCTTCGTTAAAAACCTTGAAGGACATTTTGGAACTTTCCGAAGTTTGACATTTACTTTGATGTCTCTGATGGTTATAAATACAACGCGTCCCCTTTAGAGTACGAGGCAATCAAAGATCAATTATTCAGCGTGTGATGACAATTTACGAATTTGGTGTCCAAACTTAATACAAATTTCATGTAGCTGCTCATACATATCTGATGCAAATCAGCTCTTTTGTCGTTTAAAAAAGAAATTGATGGCTTCTTATCCACTAGCTTATAGCTCGCACAAATTCTAGAAACACTTGAAAGTCACTGGATGTCATACCACGCCAATAAGGTGGATCTGAGAGCTTCTTAGTATTTTATAAACATGAAAATATGATTGATTTAAATTTTTATGCGTTTCTATACTGGAACTTACCAAATATTTTTCTAAATTGCCAATAATTAAGCATTATGTTCAATCGCCTAACAAATGTTTGTAGTTTGAAGTTCGCAAGAAGTAACAGGTGCACATATTGTAATTGCATCCAATTCTAGATCAACTTTCGGCTCACCGTTTAATACATCGATAATTGTTTTTAGCCTGATGTAGTCTTTGTTTTTTGTCAACTTTTTTAAACTTGCACCATCACCTTCATCAATTGTGCTTTTCCAGCTTTTAATAATGTACTAAAAGTTTTCGCTTCTCTAATTTTCCAATGACAGTTGCGATGCAGGCAAAATTAGATTCAGTGTGAGATAACTGCTATTTAATTTTTAGATCCCTAAAATATTTATTACAATTTTGAACTGCCGCTGAACTAAAATAGGGCATATTTGATTTTAGTGTAACTCATTGCAAGAAAATCTAAATAGTTTAATCTGGTATCCTACCTTGTTAAGATCGGCTCTGGTGGTAGAGGGAGTTCAGGGTAGTTTTTCTTACACATTTGAACTGTAAGAGGTGGTTTAATAGAAATATTTTTAACATTCGAAACTATTGTTTTTTTCTAGAGCTTTTACACAGGCCAAATCACTTCTTTCAGGTTCGCTTTCATTCAACATATCCAACACAAGATCAGCTATATACCGACCTTTAACATCTGTTGTTGCATCTACTGAAAACCATACAAATCCACGTCCACTGCGCTTTTTAATGCTGGCCATTATGTTGGGATAATTAATGTCAGCACATTTTTTTTCTTATTATTGAAGAACTTGGAATACCAACAGTTTGCTCAGAAATGCAGTGTTTTTAAGAAAATTTTGAAATAAGCTATTATCTAGTTTATAAAGTGGAGTATGGCAACCTACAAATAATCCCACACAAAATTCTTTGGAAGGAATTGTTGACATTTGATGTTAACAATTGTTGCACCATACTTTCCAAACAATTGGCCTTTCTTTGTATATGCAGAGTTATGCCTAGATGCTGCTCTATTTGAAGATTTTTATCGCATGTTGTCTATAACAAAATTTAATTATAAAGTTAATGGTTTTTTAATTTTAAAACTTCTTGTATATTGCATTAAAAACACTATGAAAATATATTGCCAACATGGTCCCGTGATTGAGAGACAGACTGCGGTGCGGACGGGACTCTAATGCTTGGCGGTCGTCTAAGGCGCGATGCTTGCACATCGCCCCGTATCAGAAGTAGTGCGCGACACCGGGCAGAGAGAGCGAACATATAAGAGCCTTAATCTCTCAGATCGCAGGCTCAGCTTCCACATGGGGCGTTAAAGCCTTACCATTATTATTATTATTATAAAAAAGTATATTTTATTTTTATTTATTGTCTGTCTGATACACAAGAAGAGGGATAGGTGCCAATGTGAAAACTATAGGGAGTATCACTGCTGGACGTGGCGTATAACGTATTGGCGAGACTGATTCGGGAAAGACTGAGTGAGCACCAAGAACGGGTAGCAGCAGAATACCAAGGAGGATTTAAAAGAGGAAGAGGAACCCTTGATCAAATCTTTACGGTGAAAATGATTCAGTGTAGTAGTTATGAGCATATGCTATTTGTGGACTTTCGCCAAGCCTACGATAAAATCAGCAGGAGAAAACTTTACGAGGCCCTTAGAAAGCTAGGGATTCCAGAGAAACGCATAAGATTGGTACAAATGACACTAAGAAAAACGAATAGTAAAATACTGATAGATGGGCAGGTATCGGAAAGAGTCACTGAAAATAAGGGTGTGAGACAAGTCTCAATAGTACTGTTTAACTTGGTACTAGAAGCAATTTTGATAGAAAGTGGTATCGAGACAAGGGGAATAATTTACCAAAGACGTCACCAGATAGTGGCGTACGCAGACAATCTGGCTATTATCACCAGATCAAAAAAAGAGTTGGAAACAATACTCAGTAAACTGCAAAGAACTGCGACCAAGTATAGGCTAGAGATAAATGAGAAGAAAACGCAGTACATGGAAATGAGACATAACACTGGGGGAGATACGGTTACCAGCTTCCAAGGGGAAAGAAAGGTGTATAAATTTAAGAAAGTTAGTGAGGTCGATTACTTAGGAGTGACGTTATCTAACACCATAGAGGAAAGCACAGAAATACAAAAACGGATCGCAAAAGGGAGTAGGGCGGTAGGTGCAATCAGTGGTATGCTAAAATCCAAAGCAATCTCAAAAGCAGCAAAACTAAGAATGTATAAAACGATTGTAAGACCATCAGTAACGTATGCAAGCGAATTATGGGCATTAACAAAATATATGGAGGTCAAACTGGAAGTATGGAAGAGAAGAGTCTTAAGAAAAATTCTGGGAGGAGTAAGAACAGGGAACGGAGAGTGGAGGCGAAGAACAAATAAGGAGTTACAAGATGAGTATGGTGACATATCAATAATAGCGTTCGTAAGAGCTCAAAGCTCAAAGGCATGCGAGAAGGATTTTAGAAGGAGGGACCCTTACTAATATAATTTTAATATGAAATAGTAGTAAAAAAACTTGCTCTTTTATTACAAACTGTGCAAGAAATATAAAAGGAGTCAATAATTTTCAAGCCTGTATTATTTTAATACCATTTTTTAATGAAACATCTCCCAGGAGCTTGTTTGGACTTATTTAAACAGGTACTGTTTTCACAAAATAAAATACAGACTTCAAATTAGAGGAATATACATCACAATCTGTTCCAAGTAAAATTTAAAGCAAAACCACTTGGGCTCGTAAATATATCCTACCAAAAACAAATGGTATAAAAGCTGTCATACAGTTTCTATATTTCTATAAGTTAAAAAGTTGCGCCTCCTAATTGCTTTTAAATGCATTTTAACATTTGTGCTTAGCAAACAATAATCCGAGATTACCTTAAGGTATTACTAATCCCTCAACAATAGATGATGGTAATGGTAAGGCTCTAACGCCCCGCGTAGGAGCAAGGCCTGCAAACTGAGAGGTTAAGGCTCTCATATGTCTCGACTTTACTACCCAGTCGTCCTGAAGCAAGTCTCATGCGGGGCGATGTTATTTTCTGTGCCGCCCGCCAGGTATCAGAGAGCTTCGGGAATGGAACCTGAGCCCGTCCGCATAGTAATCCGCCCCCCAACCGCTTAAACCACTCTGTCTCCTTAACAATAGAGCGAAATGTAAATAGATATCGAATGAACCTTCTTGGAAGCTATTACAAAGATATTTCAACTACTTCCTATAGGCATTTACTGAAAATAAAACTGGCTAAAACATCCCAGAAACTTAAAAATCCAAAACAGAGATTTTAACTATTTTTTGTATATAAAATCAAGAAAATTGATAAAATGAACATGAGTGCTCTTAAATAATATTTGGCATATGCATTTATAAAAAAACAAACTCTCAAAGTACGCATACATACAAAAATATGCATTTTGCATATATAGTACAAGCTGTGGTAATGTTCTTTGTTCTGTTTGTACTTTCTGTTTGAAGCCTTTCATTTATTTCTTAAGACTTTACAAGAACATGCTTATAAAAATGCCATATCAAGGCTTTTAAGTGTTTCCAATGTCACATTTGCTTTATACTTTTCTTATTCTGGTGACTATCACGAGTAATGTGTATCAGAGCATCAAGATCCTTTGGTACGATTTGTATCGGGTCATTCGCAAAGTTTTTAAAATAAGATCGCGATATCCCATTTTTGGTTAAAGAACTGTTCGTTTTCGCGGCATATACAATACTTGTCTTGTGGATTTTGAGTAAATCTAGCAATTTCGCTTGCTGCGATCTCCATTCATTAACTTTTTATAAAACAACCGATTGGTATTAAATCTTATATGGCGCATTGTGTTTCAGAATATAACAGGATACTCGTTTTGTTGAATGTCATTGTACCCATCTTAACGTTTCTCACACACCATTGGATTAAATCAATGGCGCATTTGTCTAATTAACAGAGTATTTTAGAACACTGTGAACTTGAGCTTCTTGCAGTTGTACGTTTGATAATAGCGACTGAAATAATTGCTGCACACTACGTAAAAGAAGTTTCCAGATCATAGCTTCCTGCCATTAAAAAAGCTTTTTCAAACGTTTCTACATTCTGTTCCACTTGCACCTTTAAAAAAATGACCATATTTGTTACTTAATGTGCAGCCTTTATAATAAATTAAATGTGAATTTAAGGAAGATTCCAAATAATAACGAAACTTTATTTGCAAGAGCTGCACTGCTGCACAATAATTATCATATTATATAACTGTTGTTTGCTGTATAACTTCTATTCGACTGAGATATTCTAGAACAATACAAAAAGTTCTGATACAGAAAGTTATCAATAATTCAGAAAGTTCCTGAATAAATTCTTTGCGATATATTATATCGGTTACAATATTTTTTTAAAAAATATACGTTGATAAACGATAAATCTACGATTTTAAAGTTTAATATTTATAACCTATTCATAGTTTATAAAAGTGAGCTCACTTTTTCGTTTATCTAATTCAAAATTTTGCTCCCCCATATCCTGGTGCCCTTACACAGCCTATCAGTTAATCAAGACCCGAGTATAATTTTGTAATATGCAAAATGGGTTGCGTAGAATAATACAAATCATTTGCACCAAATACTCGAACAAATAAATTAAATATTGGGTATGTTATACAGTGTGGCCCAAAATATCCTCACTATTTTATTTGTGTACAACAAATGCAGTAGATAAACAAAACTAACATAAAATTAAAATTTTGTTCTTAAGTTTTTTTACATTATAAAAGAAAAATCATGTCCAGCAAATGCCTTCCCTTTTTGTGAACGCCAACACATGCTTTTTTAACCACATTTTTATAAATCCTTAGCAATTGTTCGGAAATGGTTAAAGTAACGCGGTGACCATTTCACATCAACATCTGCTGCCTTAGAAGATTCATTGTGATTCTAGTGGTGTAGGCTGTGACACCATTTTTCTGGAATCATAAGTTATGGTCATCAGGTAACTATAATAAGAAAAAAAAGTTTCGGCATTTTCTGTTGATCGTATAAAGTGCGTTTGTTCATTTTTGATAAAATATGTTCCAATAATATGACCGTACCTTATCCACACCCCAAACCGTTACATGCACTGAACGCAGTGACCTCTTTGTGTTAATCTAGGGTTTATTTTACCCCAAAATCTCCAATTTTGTTTATTTGCAAATCAACTCTAAGTGAAAATTTTGCATAACATTTCTACCATTTTGAACACATTGAAAATGTTTTTGTTGGTCTTTAGGTTAAAGAACTTGGATCAACTGATTTTTTTATGGATAAGGACATGTGTCTTGCTTTTAAATTCTATCAAGAGGACCGTTTTCTGGTAGATGTTAAGGGTTGTTTAGCAGAAGCACATGCTTAATATTATCGCTGATCTAGCACTTCGTGGCTTGTCTGTGTGGTTTTTAACAAAATTTTGAATAGTCGTGCTAATGATGTTCCTACGTGGTGCTTCGCGCACATTACAAAATTATCTATAAGCTCATTACAATAAAATCGCTGACCGCTCGTTTTTAAAATAAAATATTATTGTTCGAGCCCGCAGGACAATAATGTACCTGCTATGCTACATTTCTCAAGTATAAAATAAGTTAGAAATTAAGAGATAAATAAACATTTCAAAATAATTAGGTGGTAATAATTCAAATGGTAACAAAAGCAATTCAATTAGACTAGTCTCTTCCAAATGTATTATTAAATACACCTGGAAGAGACATAATATCAGGTTGTAACATATTACCTTGCTTACGGGGTAAATCAGCCAGGCTATTCAAAATTTTGAACAGTGTGCGTTACTCTACAATTCTTTTTGTTGCATCTACAATGGAAGTCACCAAAAAACACATTTGGGACCTTATGCTCTACCAATAGAAAAGAAAAGTAACGTAAGTAAAACCGCTAGAAATATTTACAGAGTGTAAGCCAAAGAATGTGTTGTGAATGGTTTGAAAAGTTTAGAATAAAGACTAGTTTAAAAGACAGCTAAGACTTTTGAAATTGATGTTTCGAAAATTTTAATAGAAAACAGTTCTTCCAGTAGAGTTCGTAAGTTTACAAAAGAGTTAGATGTAAGTCACATAGCTATTTGAAAACATGTTAAGCAACTGTGAAAGTGATAAAATTCGCAAAATTTCAATATCGGGTTGATATGTTCATGTCATCGCATTGGCGTATCCTTCTAGCTTTATTCTTGAAACACATTGTTGCTAGAAACCAACACTGGACATATTATAGAAAAGTCAAGCACCAATTGCTTAGCTGGAGTAACAAAGTGGTACCTCAACGTAAAGCTCAACAGTTAGTGTTTGATGGGATTTTTGAGATAAATTAATTTCAAGCAGTCGGAAAAGCCAATTTAAAGAAGCTTTGCACAAAAAATTTCTAATTTTGCTCATTTGTCAAGCTGTTGCATTTCTTCAAGATAATGCACACACAAAACTCGTATCATCTCGGAAAAATTTTGAGGTATTTCGCCCATCCACATTTCTCTTTTAACTTTGCTCTATTAGATTACCATATTTCTAAAAACGTTCATGTTTATCTAAATGGCAAGGACCTCATTTCTCCCAAAACATTAAAAAGGAAATGAATATTTTTTCTTAATATAAACCAAAACCAATTTTAGAAAATAAATACAAAAACACTGAAAATGCTTTGCGGTCACATCGAAAAAGGAAAAACCCTTTCTTAATTTTTTAATTTTTTGTCCAAACCTTGCTACGTCCGTTAGCAGTCAGCATATGACCTTTAGGTAGATATTTATTTATTTATAATATGGATTTGGCGAGATACTTTTTTCTCTATTTGTCGTGTACAGTCTCAGGTGAATCTTAGCCATGTCACGTTTGGAGCCAATTTTCTTATCCATTTTGTCACTCTTAATTTTCTCAAATGCTTTTAAATCTTCTTCCTCTTCACCTTTTTCTTTTGCTTTCATAATTTTCTTGTCAATCAACTGATGAACGTAAGCTAACCATTTCAATCTAGCAAATTGATGATTATCAACTCATTTGTTTTGATTGTTTAAACTCAGTTTCCATATTTTCAACCTACAGAATTTTGGGAGGACAAAAACTAGTTAAAAAGCGAATGTTAATGAAATTTCTCAAAGACTAGCGTGACTGAGAAGAATGTTTACATTGTTACTAATTGTAAGTCAGAAAATTTTGTAAAAAAGTAACTTTGTATGTTGATGTTGGCATGATAATTCGATAAATTTTAAAATCAACATAATTTTGGTTTATAGCGAGTATTTTCTTCATGACATTCTTGAATATGAACACCTTTTACAATAAAAAGTGAACTCTATTCTATGTTTTTATGTTTAAGATTGCTAAGTTATGGGCCTACGAATAGGTGCAACACAAAATAGTTGAAAGAGAAAAGATGATTATGAATGGGAAAAGCAAAATCCTCAGTTAAAATTAATTTAATAATTTTTTCAATACATGGTGTTGCTACCTCTACCCTGATTGCACTTTTCAAGCGATTACGCATAGATTGCATAAGTTTTCCTATGTTGTCTTGAGGAATTGCTTTCCACTGTTCAACCAACGCCGCTCTTTGTTTAAGCTCATCCCAAATATGCTCAATTGGATTCAAGCCTGGGCTACACGGAGGCCAGTCCATTTTTGGGATACCGACGTTAGCCAGGTAGGGGGTGGCCACTCGCGCGGTGCGGCATTGCGCATTGTAATGCATTATCATAAACTCCTCACTAATAAATTCCGCAAACGGTACATGTTCCTCCCGAATGACTTTAATGTAGCGGTCCACTGTTAAACTCTCGACAGGAGACTGTCTTTGCCATGTAGTCACATCCTAGACTTGTCTGTAAATAATATCTGACTCTAATGGCCGAGGTCCCAATCGATATGTTTGCGAACAAATTCCAGTTGCGTTTTCTTTTAGACTGCGGTCAGCTTGGGACCCGTAGCTGCTTTTTTGGGGTTAAATGGCTGCCTCTAGCCTTCTCCTCACTGTCAAAGTGCTGGCGACCACACCTTTGACCACACTCAGCACAACACCAGTCATATGTCGATTCCTGAGAGATACTGAGACGAAAAATTGATCGTCTCTCTCGTTGTCACGCGCCTACGGCCGCCTTCTTGGAGGCGGACGTAGCTATCGGTTTTCCGGTACCGACGCCACACTCCCAATACAGCTGATTGACTCAGATTTAGTTGATTTGTCACGGCTCTCTGACAGAGGCCCTATCTTAACAATGCAACTGCCTGGGCTGCTTCGGCGGCTCTAGTATCCATTTTCTTGCGAATCATTCGAGCATTTACGTCAACTTCGGATAAGTGACTGAGATAAATTCCCGAATTGCAAGTACTGTAAGCCAATCAGTCATCGCGCACGTGCATTCCAATTAGCAAGATTAGTAAAACCCTGGTCGTGATGCATATTTTTTTAATGCGAAACATCTTCTGATGTTAGTACTAGGAGATAACTGAACATCATGAAATATTCCTTCCTCAAAGTTAGCAGTTCGTCGAAATTTTTGTCGATCAGCGTTTAGTCATTAAGGTTTTTGTGTGCCAGTTTTTCTGAGACGTCTTGCAATGGCTTCAAACGTTTTACGATTTGATATCCTTCTAGTGGGAAATGTTTTATGATATTTTTAAACATTAGCAGCACCATTTTTGGGTACTTTACCATAAATTAAAAGAATGTCTGTTTGTTCTGCAAAAGTAGACAAATTTGTGGTGTCTCCCATGATAATAAGAAATTGAAGAGTCTTCAAAGTACTAACTCACACGAAAACCGGCAGAACTAGTAAAACACGTTATTTACTTACACAAACAGATATTTAATCACTTGTCAAATAAATAAACGATATACAATAGTTATCCACGGCTATTTCATTAACTTCAAAACTTTAGATATTTATTTTTCACATTCAATATTTCGATAATAAATTAATTTAAAACATGTTAATGTAAACTTTTTGTTTACTTTGTGGTGAAGAATACATCCCTAAAATAGCGCCGTGCATTTCCAAAACACTGTACAGTAGTATATATTGAGAGATATTTGACTACTTCTTCGACTACTGCTTTTCTATTTTCCTCAAGATCTTCGGCAAAATTTAACACCTAATATACTTTTAAACCACAAAAAATAAATTATTAAGTTGTCTTTTTGTCATAGGAGCAATGCTTAAATTGAACCTGGTAACGACTAAACGTAAACCTTAGTTGTGAGGTGTGTATGATACAACAACGCTATTGACGTAATAAAAACACATCTGCATTGCAGATACTTCTTAAGCGGCATCGTATAAAAAACTTTTATTGAAGAACCTTTTTTACTAGAATTATCTTTGATTTCCAACTCTAATTTGTTTCATTGCCTTTATGCATTTTTATGACTAACCGTGAATATCTGCAGTATACTGTTGGCACCCTTTTGGGTTTAATTACATAAAATACACCAAATAAATCACCCCAGAACCGTAATTTGTCTAGCAAACCGAACTTTTTCACACGAATCGTTGAGGTGGAAAAGTGAGAATTTCCCGCGGCGGCTCCTGCAGGCCAGATCTTGCAACAGATTTGCGCTCACAACCTAAGCTAAAGGTAATTATCATCATAAAGTGGACTTTACGAGCTCTCGGGGCTGCCGTAAAGGAATGCTTCATTTCGCCGTCCCCAAAACAAACATACGCCTCCTTGTTGCTCCCTTTACGCCCCGCGGCCGCCCCGCGCGCCCGGCCCCGCCGCTGCACTGCCCAAAGAACGCGGCCCCCCGAGCGTGCCCTAAGGAGCGCCGCCGAGCACCTAAAGTAATTATGAATACGATGAATTCCGCTCCTTTTTGCGCCTAATGCAGTTATTTCCATTCTTATCCTCGTTAATAGTTAACAAACAGCCGGCAAAAAACGGAGCGGTCCGCGGCGCGCCGAAAGTGGAACAAAGGGCCGCTGCAGCGCGCGGGGCCGCTAACAAACTTCCGCTGATTATTCCCTCTAAGGATAATATGGGCTAATCAAATTACGGCTAAATAATTTGAGCCACTTAGGAATGAATTTATGTTTCCTTTTATCCGTAATAAAAAGAGCTACCTCGGCGCGGCCCTCGGACGAGATAAAACGCATTAAAGAAAGCCGAAACAAAGAGATGTCATCAACTTGCGGAAAGAGTAAGCCACCTCCTCTGGCCGGTGCCTTCCGCCTCGCAGCGGGAAAATTTAAGTGGAAAGTTCGGTTGGGGTGCAAGTTCGGCTACCTACGCGCCTTCCACGGCGGGCGCCCGATCGCCAAAAATGGTCTAGTAGCACAAAGGCTTCTGCAAGTTGCGCGGAATTAATTAACGAAGCAAATCTCCTCGGAGAGCTCGGCATCTTTGAAGACATTAGATATTAATGGCGATATGTGTTTGTCCTGTACAACCAACCCAAGAAAAACTTAACAACAGATTTATTTTGACCCATATAACTATTCCACTAAGAAAACTTTTTTTATTATTATATAAATAAATTCTCAGCGGCGCAGTTTCACTTTCCGCCAACAAGGGTGAAGATAAGATTGGTTGCTGTGCTAGTCGAGTCACAAAATTATTGGAATATTCAAGCAGTAAATCATAGTGACTTGTAGTTCGAATTCTATTTACGCCTCTAACAAATTCAATGTTAAAGTCTGAGTGAAGCACATGTTTGGACACATACCAAAAAGCATTAAAGTTGATCCTCAGTGTCTTAGATTGGAATCGTTGTATTATATCAATATTAGAGTAACCTGCACAACCCTAATTTACAGACATAAGACCAAATACCTCATCTAATGATTTTATGAAGTAAAAGTTTGTTTTTTAATAGCTGTGATGTTCGTCCTGTAAGCCGATATATTTTTATTTTTCTTTAATTTCATTTATTGCCAGATTAACAAATATTTTTGTTGTCCATAGAATCGACTAAATACTAAACAACATAAAGAGACTTTTAGCTGTCTAGGTGAACTTTTCAATTACAGTTCAGTGATTATCGCAATCAGCTAATATAGTGTTTTGAGGTAGTTGACGTTTGAGTCTTGTATGGATTTTTGTTCGAAAAAGAGCGTAATGAACCGCACCACTACACGCATTTGAGTTGGTTATAAGCTCTTTTGCACTTGTTTATTGGACATAATTCTTTGTTCATGATGCAGTTGTGTATTTCGAAAATACCAGGGCGCGTTGACTGCAATTCGCAACACTCTGTTTTGGAAACTCTGTAGCTTTTGTATGTTGGTTTAAGATGTGATTCACCATACGGGTGATCCATGCAAAATTAAAGGTTGTAGCAGGCTTTTATATAGTAAGACAGTGCATTCAATTTTTAAGGAAGATTTGCGGTTAATTAGTGAATACAACTATTTCAGTCTGGTATGACCTTGGATTAATTTCTAATTAACATGAAAGCCCAACTCAGCCGTGTATCGAGGTAGATGCTAGGGTATTTGATTGCTGAGTAATTTGGTTTCTATGTTATTGGTTTACTATTAATGTGTACGGAGTTGGGATTTGTAAATCTTCTGCGCGTAAAGATTTTGGCTTGGCATTTTTCTGAGTATATTTGAGTATTCCACTGTTGGAACCACCGAGAAAGTCAGTTTGTAGCTTGTTGGAGTGCTTCGTCCAATAACGTTGCCTGGGTAAAGATAGTTGTATTATCCGCAAAGGTAGCAAGAGTTGCCTTGGTTTCGGGCAACTCGGATGTGTAAATGCAGAATAGGATTGGACCCAGAATACTGGTTTGTGGGACGCCATCGTTCATATTCTTAGTTTCTGATAGTATTGAGATTTTAATCTTCAACAAATGAAAAATAAGATGACTTTTAGTTAGAATGGTAAGTTAATATCCAAGATTTTCTTTTTCGTACCTTCAAGCCAAACTCTGTCGAAAGCCTATGAGATATCAAGAAATAAGGCTCATTCGTTGTAATTGGTGACATGCATAGGGTCCTTTTCTGAAATGGAAGGCGAGAATTGCTTTGAGACTTTTAATTGCAACATTTAATCTAACATGAATTATTTTTTTAGCAGCTTGGATAGAATAGTTAGAAAACTTATTGGTCTATAGCCGCTAATTTTAGTTTTGTTTTTGCCTGGTTTTCAGAACATTAGAATTGGGGGTGTTTCCGTAACCTAGTCTTAGGTAGGCATTAAAGATTGTACTTATACTGGCTAGAGCTTTCTTAGTAACATGCTGGAGGATGGAGTTTGTAATAAGGTCATGTGCAGGAGACTTTTTTGTTGAAAGTGTATCTATATAAGTTTTAAGTTCCTTAGAGGAAGTTTAATTCTACCAGGGTGAGGCAAATTTGCTTCGATATAAGCTATCACGTGGTTAAAGTGTGTAGGAGTACAGGTGATGATTGGAGTAAAGGTTATTTCAAGATGTAAAGCAAAAGCAGAGCTTTTTCTTCGTCTGAAATATAGGTGTCTGTACCGGTATGTGTTGAGTCTAGGCGGTTCTCTTTGGTTTAGGATCTTTTTAATGGTTTTCCATAAGCCTCAATCCCCTGGGCTAAAGTTGGCTATGTGCTATTTATAGATGTTGACCCTGAAAAGATCAAGTTTTTTTATCTAATGGGCAATGTTGTTTAGTTGGTTTTTGATTAATGTATTTTTCTAATTTTAAAGATATGGATTTTCTAAGTCTAGCGTTTTTTTAACCAGTCTTTTATAGTAGTTAGTTCTTTTTACAATAAGTTTGATGCAAAGTGGGAATCTATATGACAGGTGAGAATGGTAATGTCATCCGAAAAAGTTCCAAGTGTAGTGCTCAACATAGTCAATGTGGCCGCAGTAAAAAACGTAAAGCAAAGGACAACGCTTTGAAAAACACCAACAGAAATTAAGTTCAGAAACTTAATTTCAAAGTTTGGTTTGAAAATATCAGTTAGATAAGTACGATTGTAATAGTAGGTAGTACCAGTAAGCAACAATCTGTTTAATTTTAAACAAAGCCCGTTGTGTCACATACGATCAAATCCTTATCGAATATCTAGCAAGACAACTGAAGAAAATTATCCGTTATGGAACGATGTTTCAAGTACATTTGTTATTCTCTCACATTGTTTTATGGTCAAATAAGCTTTCTTGAATCCGAACTGATGGTTTTGAGTTCATTCGTCTAGTAAATTAAATTTACGAAGACTTTTTAGGAGAAGCTCTTCAAATAGTTTTGATTAGGCTGATTGTTCAGTACAATTTTATTTCAGTTGGTAACTTTCCAGGCTTCTGAATTAAGATATTTTGCACAAATGTCAATTGTAATATGTATTCTTCTCTTTTTGGGGCCTACGAGGTGCGTTCAAGTTCTAAGGTCTCCAGATATTTTTCTTGACAGTAAGAGTTAGTAGAAAGATGCGATTAATTTTAAAAGACGAGGAAAACATTTCTGAATTTGCAATATAAATGGTAGCACCATACAATGTACGCAGTCAAATTATCGTCATTGCAGTGAGTGCTAGTTTGTAAACTTTAAATGGCGATGATTATTCTTCAAGAACAACTGCAATCATTCGCTTTCTCCTTTTGCGTGGTAAAACGCCTATCTAAATTTATCGACAATTGAGTGAGACATGCGGTGAAGGAGTTATGGATGTTAAAAATGTGCGTTAGTAGGTGGAAAAGTTTAAAGAAGGTCGAGAGTCATGTGAAATGAACCGAAGCAGCCAGACCAAACCCGTAATTGTGCGAGTGGTGCAAGTTGTTATGGAAGACTATCAGAGTACCGGAGGTGTTACGGTTCCGCCCGCCAAACTGACAATAAGGTCGGTATAATTGACGGGCGCTGGGGGCAGGTCGAAGCCTCCCCCGCTTAAGGGCATGCTCACACAAAGGCCAACAAGTCCCACCTGTTCCTAAAAGCGGTGCCACCACCCCTAAGAGTCCAACACCATCGAGGGGGAACCGGGAAGCCGCCCCGGTTGGCTACCCCCCTCCCCTTAGTCCTCGTGTCGGTAAGGTTCCCCTTACCACGTTTGACGAGTACCCATCGAGGCCACTCTCGTGATACCTCTACCCCTCTGTTACTGACTAGCGGCATCTGTTGCCCACAATTGTGGGATTGGGTAGCTCCACTAGCAGTTTTATGGGTATCACGCGCCACGGGGTGAGACGCACTACCCACTCGTGTCGGTAAAGTTTCCTTTACCACGTTGGACGAGCGGCCGTCGAGGTCACTTGCGTGAGCCTCTACTCTACATCTGTTGATACTTGTTGCGCCCGTTACCCACACTATTGTGGGATAGGGTAGCTCGAAGCACCTTTACGAGTCTGCGTCGTAGAGTGAAACGCAGCCCCACTCGTGTCGGTAGAGTTTCCTCCACCACGTTGGACGAGCAGCCATCGAGGTCGCTTGGGCGAACCTCTACCACATATCGCTACTGCTACCGGCGTCCTTTGCCCAAAAGTGTGGGATCGGATGGCCTGCACAACAGTTTTAACGGGATAACGTCATGTGGTCTAACGTCTCCGTAGGCCTTGGGCCTAATCAATGTAGCAAATACTCCAGTCGATAGTACTCGTGTTGGTAGGATTCACCCTGCCTCGTTTGACGAGTTGCCGGCGAGGTCACTTGCCTGAACCTCTACCCCACGTCATTACTACAGGCGGCATCTGTTACCCACGGATGTGGGATAGGGTAGCTCTACCCGCAGTTTTATGGGTAAACGGTGTGGGGTCTCCCGTTTACCCATGATGATGTGCGTGGTATCGTCTCTAAACTTGGTATTTCCGTAGGATCTGTAGTCTATTTGGCATGATGACCTAAAAATGCAAAAGATTTTATCAAAGTGAGTCTCTCGAATGCTGACCGACGAACACAAGGCTGCGCAGGTGGCAATGTTAACCGACCATAAAGAATACTCTGTGGTTGCTCATTTTTCAATCGAGTCGCTGCTGCATCAGCAATTTTCTAGTGGGCAGGACACACCCCTAAAGAAGTGTTTTCAGCAGCCATGGAATCATGGCGACGACATTGTGAAAAATGTGTACATCTAAACGGAGATTACGTTGAGAAGTAACAGAAGTCTCAACCTTCTTGAGTAAGTACTTTTTCAGAAAATATTTGGAAACCTCAGAACTTAAACGCACCTTGCATTTTAGAACAAATCCTCTAATTAAATTGTAAGCTTAAGAAACTAGTCAACATATTTAAAACTCCTGCTTTTTACAGAACCCATTTTTCATAGAATATTTGTATGGTTTATTTGCTAACTTTGCTTTAATTATTAAAATTTTTAGTAATTTATATTATACTGTTTGTAACTGACTCTATAATTTATGATAATTAGTAGTTGGTGGTGAGTCTTCTTCTATTGATGGAATACCTAAGCCGTTGTGCAAGGTTTTCTTGCTAATGTAATATGGTAACGTCGAAGAGCATCCTTAGCATTTTGTATTGGGCTGTTTGTAGTATTTTTGCGTTTAAAATTTTCGCGTACTCCCATACCTGGATCCCATGTGTCCAAATTGGTTTTATGTAGAAATTTTCTTTTACGAACTTTGATTTGCGTTCAAGAAACCAATGCATTTATTTCCATTTTACGTTAATTTGTATTAATCGTGGTCCTCAAATTAGCTCCTTATCCATTATTAATCTAAAATATTTTAATTGGTTTGTAAATGGTTACTTATAAAGATACTTTTGGCTGGTTTGGCTTGATTGACTTATACTCGCTAGATATGAATCAATCTTGGAACTGCTCAAGGTAAATTTGTGCGTTTTTAGTGGCAACTTGTAAATCTTTATCTTCAGCGACAATTGGCGCGTCTTTGGAAAATATGACAATGTGTATTATATGTGGTAGGAGTATTGACCTTGAAGCTGGGGTAGAGAAAATCACCCAAAACAGTTCCTTGAGGTACACCTGAATTAATAGATTGGCAATAGTGTGTTAAACTTGACTTGGAAGTAACTTTCATTGCGATAGGATTTAAATAAAATGTAATAAACGGTAGAAAAGTTAATTTTAATTTTATATAAGAGGTCGTTATGCCAATCTCGATCAGACACATGTTGAACATCTTGGAGAGTAGTTGTACATAATTTGTTTTCTTCTAGACTTGTGGCAATTAGTTGTACGATTATATGGTCTTAGTGGATTGTGAAGTAATGTTTGCGAAATTCGAATTACTACAAAAGTATTATTTGAATTAGCTTGACGTCCTTGAGAAGTTAGATATGATTAGTAACAGTCTTATAGGCTGATAAAATGTTACATTGTTTAGTAGTGTACTAGGAATAGGAATAAATGTGATTTGGGGCAAATTTTCAAATTAATGGGGAATAAGCAAATGTCAGCATACTATTATATATTATGATTAGCATCACAGCAGCGTTCTTAGGTAATTCTTTCATATTTTTAGAATATCTAGGGTAAACCTTTCTAAATTTCTTTATTTCTAGAAGTGGTATACGATTTAAAAATAACATTAAAATAAAATTAATTATACTACTGTAGATACTTTTGATAGACTTCATACGTTTTGTAAATCATGATTAAAGTATGGCTAAAGATTAAAAGTCCCACTTTAATATGTACAATGGCTTGTACCTTGCTTACGTTATAATATCTTAGCAAAAGTATGTTTAATAATTACTAGATAAATAATCTCGGAAAGTATTAGGTTTTTCATTTTTCTCGTAATATGTTAACATTATTTTTCTCATAAATGCTTCATTACATTATTTGAAATATCATTATACTTTTAGAACACCTGGGAGATCTAATTTGTTATAGTTGAAGTTATTGGTCTAGCTGTTTGACATAAAAAAGTTCTACTTAATGCTTCCAATATATCTGTGAATTGTAGGACAATACCGCTTCAGGAAAATGAAACAGACAGTTTGCACTACCAACGCAGATTCATTGATTGTAGGCTGAAGGGTGTCAAAATTTACATGTAGAAAATCGATGTGATATCAAACAACCCAAAATCAAAAAACAAAGCGTATGGCGATGGAAAAGAAACACAAGGTATGTATACTAAACAAAAAAAGTTATTGCAAATACTGATGCATTAAAGTTAAACATAATAACCCTGAGCAAGAAGAAATAGACAAATTTGACAACTATTACCATATTTGAAATAGAGTCAAAATAGTAAGAAGGGCATAGAAGAAGTATATCACCATACTAAAACAGTACATCAAACAAATTGTTAAATAAGACATGGAGATTTATGGACAATAAAATAGTTGAGAAGAAAATGTTCTACAAGAATGGAACACAGCTCATATAAGCTCAATTAATAAAAAAGAAAACAAATTATGTTCCAACTGTCAAGGAATAAGCGTTATCCCGACTATGACAAAACTATTTTACAGTATTATAAAATGTAAAATAGAAGAACAAGTAAATCTAAGTGAAGAACAAAGTAGTTTTGGAAAAGAAAGATTACTTTACATAATTAATAATTATTATTGTGTTAGTGAGATAACAGAAAAACTAGAGGCAAAGAAATAGATCCATATGTGAGTATACATCTTGAAAAAATGATAATAGCAAGAGTGGATATAGTCGAAAAGTAGATAAATATAGTTTAAAAGATGTATTACAGAACGAAAGCACATATATTAATAAACAAAAAATAACAAAAGATTTTAAACAGAGATGCGATTTATTGCTATCTTATTTAATATAGAAATTGCACGGAGTAATATGGAACAAGAATATCTGTCAAAACACCAAAAATAGTATTTTATAGTGTGATAGATGTATTGTATGAAGGAGATGTGCGACGACTTGTAAGAACAGCAGGATTAGATTTTATGAAAAGGTATCTACAAGTTACAACACGGGCAGACTCAAAACCAGAGAAGTTTGGAGATGAATGAATGTCATCTGCTCAATCACGGAAACATTAGAAAATAGAGCTGTCCAATAGTCTCTAAAATGAATACAGATGACAGACAACCAAACAAAGCAGTGGTCTCCAAAAGGGAAAAAAGAGACAGACCGATTCGCCCTTGAAAAACCTATACCAAAACGGCTACGAAGAAAATAAATTTGCAGGAAGCGGACTGAGAGAACAAATAAACCCTATAGGATAAAAATCGTCCAATGTTACAGCAGCAGTGGAGGTAAAGGTTGTTTTAAAGAATAGACACTTATTATTGAAACGTCGCGTTTCTTCACCTTGAGCAGTAATCGCAGTGGTACTAAACAAATGTTTCGTTCGGTTAAGAAACCTCTAAAAACTACGCTATTGTGATCTCAAAACACAAACGCAAGAACTTCCTTGCAGATAACTTCGTTTTGGCTTCACTTTGAGTTTGTCCATTTCCAGTTAGCCAGTTCATATTTGTTAATTTAAGTTAAAGATGTTCGGCGGACTTAAGTCGTAACATACATCAGTATCCCATACAAAAATTCGTTTCCATTCTCTTAGTTATGAGCTTAGTTTTATCGAAAAGCGAGTAACTCATCTTGCAAACATCTTTTGAAATTACAACACAACTGGAAATTGACATAATTAATACTCACATTAATTGATAACCGTCGATATATTTTTACCATGTCATTGATAAAATCTAGACAGAATTTCGATTGGTTTAACATTTTATTCTATTAAGTACTTCATTATAACACATTGTCCATTGACGATAGCTGCTGTCTGTTCAGTCATCCTAATTGCTACCAACGGAATGACGGGAAAGACGACCACCCATGTGAAACTAACTTACACATATCCAATCTTAGTGTTACCAATGTTAGCAGTAAGACAAGATATTCAAATTTCACTGACCTTGCGTAAAATTTCCTTTAACATCAAAGTTATCAGTCAATTAATTGTTAAACATTGCAGTCATTTCTACCATTTTAGACATAGACAGCTTGTACATATTTTTAAAAAATATTTTTATGTATTTATAGTCTACTTAGAGCCGTGGTAGCTTAGTGGATAGATCGCTAGACTACAAAACCAAGAGTTGCGGGTTCGAATCCCACTCTCGCCAATTCGATAGCTGGCATTTTTACGGCCCAGCTCGACTCAGGCTGCAATAAATGAGTACCTGGAGGTCAAACTCTGGGGTAATAATAGGCGGTCGGTACGTAGCTCTGGCCACGTTACTACCTTTGTGTACCGTAGGCTCTAGATTTGTAGCAGATCTATCCTGTTACGACCCCAAAGGGCCTTCGAGGCCTATTACGGGGAACTATTATTATATTATTATATAGTCTACTTTTCAGGCTGCATCTATTTATATGGACTCTATTTCGTTTAACCATACTTGTATGTTTATATCTTTTTGATTTTGGTATTTTAAGGTTTTTAGTTTTTTTTTTATATCGACAGATAAGTGGTAGTTAGATGAAGAAATATTTTAAAGGGCTACTAGGTACCTATGAAAGCAAGGTAGAAAGAAAAACAAGATAAGAAAGCAAAAGGAGATATTAAAAATAACTAGGGAAGAACTACAAAGGGTAATATAAAAAAGTTAAAAATGGGAAAGCTCTGCGCAAAGACAAAATGATAAAAAAGTATGGGTAATAAAGGAATAAAAATATTAGTAGATATATAATAAAGTATGGAAAAAGAGCAGATACAGAAGGATTGGCAAACAGCGTTAATAGTTGAAAATAACTATAGAGGAATAACGTTATTGAGTACGTCTATGAAAATATTTAAAAAATTCATAGATAGAAGAGGTGGGCTAATAGTGCAGATTACTCTTGAAGAATCACAATCCGGTTTCAAGAAAAAATAAAGAAGCACACATATAATAGTGTTAAAGTAGATATCTCAGAAAGTGTTGCAGCAGAGACAAATATTGTTATTAACTTTCATTAACTTAGAAAAAGCATTCAATAATATTTAAAGGGAAAAACTATAAAAAATTTTAAAGTAGAGTAATTAATCTTCAGCTTTATTTTTCATTTTTAAGTAGACTACTAGACTGTTTCTAACCGCACGGTCGTGCGGTACTATGAGCCATGTTGGATGTATCCCGGGCAGATAGCTAACCTAACCCGTTAATTTAGAAGGAAAGAGAATGTACTTCCGACTGTCAAAGATATTTGTATGACGACCGCAGAAAATTTGATGTTTGCCATTGTTATTGGTCCAGGAGTCGAACCCGAAACCGCCGCGCACTAGCGTGGCAGGTTAAGGCCTTTATCTCACGGCTATCGAGCTTTTGTATAATACATGTAATATATGAAAATAATATTAATACAATTAGCTACAAGAACCAGAAACATTTATTACAAAAGATGGCTTAAGGCAAGGAGGAGGGCCGAGTCCACTGTTATTTGTAATAGTTCTAGATCAGAGCATTAAGGAGTACTCAACAAAAATTTTAAAAAAATGTAAACGTAGGTTACAATAACTTACAAAGAATAAACGTTTTATAAGAAACTTTTGCGAGCGATATAATAATAATAGCAAGAAGTGAAAATGAACAGAAATAAAACAAAAGTAATTATAGTGGGAGAAGAGAAAGAAGAGTAGAACATCACGACAGATGGAGTCAAAATCAAACAATTAAAATATGGGTGTATTTAAATCCGTATATAGACCACTACTAACATTTGGATGCAATCCTCGACACTTACTGAAAAGCAGAAGAGTATAATACAGGCTCTTCATGAAAGAAATTAGAAAAAGAGAATATAAAATACAGAAATTAAGGAAGAGAAGTACAACTCACACTGGATTTTATTGAAATAAGACAATTAGGTCGATAAAGCCACTTGCATAGATTAGAAGGAACAAGACCTTTTAAACAGGTATAAGATGCAAAAATCCTAAAAAGAAAGAATATAGGAAACCCCAGACAAACATGGGAAGAGAAAGGGTACTGGAGAAGAAGGAAGCAATATGGAGGGAAGCAAATACACTGGCAAGAGGCAGGAAATAGTAGAAAAGTTTTGTATATATAAGAAAGAGTAAGTAGAAAGATGAGATTAATTTTAAAGGACGTGGAAAATATTTTTAAAATTATAATATAGATGGCAGCATCATAAAATTTATACAGATCGAATTACTGCCATTGCATTAAGTGTTGTTTCGTATACTTCAAAGAGCGACAACGTGTAAGTATCCGTTTTCTCCTCTTGCGTGGTAAAACGCTCATCGAAATTAATCGCCAATTGAGTAAAACATGCAGTGAAGGTATTATGGCTGTTAAAAATGTGCGTTTGTGGGTGCAAAGGTCGAGAGTTGTGTGGCAACCAGCCGGACCGAAACCATAATTGCGCGAGTAGAGCGAGTTGTTATGGAAGGCTGTCGGTTAAATACGCGTGATATCGCCTGTAAACTTGGCATTTGCGTAGGAGCTGGAGAATCCGTGAAAATGCGGAAAGTTTTTCAAGGTGTCCCACAAATGGTGACCGACGAACACAAGGCTGCGCGGGTGACAACGTCTCAGGACATGTTAACATACGATTCCGTCATGAATTTCCAACTATGAAGAACACTCCCCGTGGTTGCTTATTTTTCAATCGAGCCACTGTTGCATCAGCGATTTTCCAGTGAGCAAAACACACCCCTAAAGAAGTGTTTTTAGCAGCCATGAAATTATGGCAACGACGTTGTGAAAATTATGTACGTCTAGACAAAGATTACACTGAAAAGTAACAGAAGTTTAAACTTTCTTAAGCAATTAGTTTTCCAGAAACAAATTGAGATCTTAGTACGTACCTCTTAGTTAATATGTAATTTGTATTGTATTTTAAATTAATTTTGTTTTGTTTTTCACCCTACATCCTATTATAGTAAAGGGGTTATGATCATATAATATCATACAATAGTCATTTATCCTCTATAAATTATTTTATTAAAGAATCTTTTTATTATACTTGGGGAACACTTGCAACACCTTACAATTTGTTTTACACGAAAGTTATAAGGTTTATTACTAATAAATGAACAGAAAATGATAACAAACTCAATCGACAATTAACGCGTCTTACCTTTTTAAAGTATACACAAGTAGCACATAAATAAATACCTTCCTGTCAGTTGCATAGGTTAATTCACGCAGATCTCTAATTTCAGACCTCGCGGCCGCCAAACCGCACCGGTCGGGGGCGGATAACGAGCCCCCGCGAAGAGACGTCGAAGGCTTAATATATTCTAATGAATTATAATTGATGCACTGTCTCATAAGAATTTATTATAGACTTGCATATTCGCCGGGCCTCTCGCCGCTCATTACAATAGAAATAGGCCTACAGAGAGAAGCTAATGAATATTAGCATGAAAAAATTGGCTCCTGCAGCAACCATAAGGAGGGAATTATGTGGATTCCCTTTTCAATTTTTATTTTTATTCTGCGCCGGTTAATGCAAAGGAGGACGGCTTGCAGAATACATTATCCGCCGGAATTGAGAACATAATTGGGTTTGCCGGCGAATTTTCGGGCGCGATTTGTTGCAGCCGCTTAGAAAAATGTCCCTCGACATTGTGGGGAGAATTGTTGCTAAACATGCAGTATTAACAAATTGTTAATTTGTTGAAACGTATTAACCTTTTTTATTTTTTCAACTCTGTAGTCGCCGTTAAATGTACCACGCGTACTCTGTAGCTTTAATGTATACTTGAAGTTTGTATAAAACATTGGTTCTTGTTGTTTAATATTTTTAATAACTACCATAATATGGATTATAGATAAAAATATATAAACATTTGGAAGAAAGAACAGTTTTATTCAGCAAGAGATTTTACTAATAACATAGACGTTCTTAGTCTGCATCAAAAATTATTTTAGAGCACCCTGTGCATAAATAAACTGCAATACAAGGTGCATTGTATCTCTATGCTAATGGAATTGGTCCATCACTAATAACAATGGCTTTGGTACATTATACTGGTTTCAAAATTACTGGTCTTATTATGTCAATAATATAAGGCATTTTTTATTATATGGTTATTTGAAATAGATTTTTAGTTGGCGGATCGTAATATTACTCTTTAACACTTGGGTTGTTCAAAAATGGTAGACCCTATAATTGTTTTCTGCTCACTAACCTTTTATTAGAAAGAAGTAAGTACACATTTTATTCTTAAATGTCTATGCACTTTCGTCACCATTCTGGCAGTTTTCGTAAAGTTGGCAGAAACTATTGTTGGGTTGCAGCACGATACCACTTGTGGACAGCCTATTACAGTTCATTCTTGGAGGAAAACATCTTATTATGTCAAACAGAATACAGTTGATAGCACAATGTAGCCGAAACTCTATAAGGTCCTATAGTGTGACCACAAATTATCATATTGAGGCTACGCGCTAATCTCAAAAGACAGTCGCTAAGTGTAGTAAAATAAACAATTTCGATCATAGCACATATAAAATGCTGCCACTTCATAAACTTGCGTTTCAATTCTGGCATGTCGTGCCAATACCAATTCGTCTGCTGTGGCCAGATGCCTTAAGAACATTGTTAAATACTGCAGAGTGCTAAAAGCATAAAAAACTCATTGTGTCCAAACTTTTGTCATTCTCAAGTCGACATAGTTTTACAAGACGGACATGTTGAATTATCCCTCTAATGTATCGAATGTAATTCGTTTGTTTCCCATTATCGAGTCGAATACGCGCTAGATAATGTATGGCTTGTGAGCATTGTAGCTTTTAAATCTTGATATGAATTTTTAAGCGGTAGCACCAATAATTTTTAAACATAAATGTTTAACTATTTAAAAATACATCCTAAAACCATATTTATATATATTAAGTTACGCTTTGTTACTACAAGAAAGTCATTTTGCAACTTTGATGAACTCTTTGGGGAAGGAACAATCAGTAAATGTCAATGTCGAAAGTAGCCTAATATCGGAAAGAAGTCAGCTATTGGAATTTGACGATTAGCCCCTTCTAAGAGTTGTGTAAGAGGACGGAAGTTTAACCACCAGAATGCTTATTGAGGACTAGTCCACGAACGCCCAGCTTCTCAAAAAAACTCAGTAAATTGATTTCGTGCCGATTGCTTCCCAGAATACTCAACCGTAATGTATTCCGTTTTACTTTAAAATATTGTCTTTAAAAAATTCACATAATTATATATCAACCTAATATTTGTTGGGCAAGTCCATAAAAAAATTCAATTTGTGTAATAAGAGGTTATCAATATAAAATTGTTGTATTTAAGAAAAAAAAATTAACACAACTGCTCATAATTCTCCAAAAATTAGCATCAACGATTGTTAAAAAACAATCATTTAAATTAAACAAATTTTCTAGTTTATATACAAATCTTATTGACATTAACCCATTAGAAATTATACACTTGACAGAAGATAAAGTAAATATTTATTGTTGTGTATTGTTGACAGCAGTATGATTTACTACTCAGAAATACTCATGGAAATAATTTTCGTCAATTTCTCTAGTAGGTGTTGATCTTCTCTTTAAGCCTTATTTTCAATGCAATATAAAATTTGTTCCGGTGCGTTCGGTTGCAGAATTAATAATATTAAACTTGAAAATAAAGCGGTACAAAAGAAATCAAATACTGTCGTAAAGGAAAAACTAGGTGTAAAGATAAAATGAAAGATCGACAAAAACAAACCTTGAAAAAGCTAAGAAATTAAATAAATAAAAGTGAGGTTACTTGATAACAGAAGAAACAACAAGATAACAACAAAACATTGGACGGCGGGAAAGCAGCGTTGTCAGATTCATAAAAAGACGACAAACAAGGAAAATTAATCGAAGAGAACGTGTAGATAAAAAACACAACATAGCTAAAAGTCGATAAAAATCGAGACTTTCAAACGTCTGACTTATTCCGCAATCAAGAGAACAGATAACCGAAACGAAAAGAGTAAAAGCAATATTCCAACAAATAACGGAAATATGCAAACAATAAACGAAACCTAACTAAAAGAAAACAAAAAAGATCAAGAAAAAAGAATAGAATAACTCAAAAGAGAAATCAGGAACAAAAATATAACAGTGAGAGGAATCGGAAATGAGGAAGATGAAAGTGAAAACTAAACAAAAAGAAAAATAAACCTTGTAATGCAAAAAACAAAAGCAAGTTTGGAGATAAGAAGAATGAGCAAACCAATTCCGATTAAATTAAAAAAAGAAACCACAAAAGCACAAGAAATTAAAAGTGTCAAAAATAAGGGTTGATAAAAATTGTTTCAAAAATATACAAGAAGAAAGAAAATCTCTAATTTCTCAAATAAAAAAAACGAGAAACAAGGGATGTAAAGCATAAATAAGGTACAATAAATTAATAGTAAACAACAAAGCATGTAAGTAGAGGACATAGAATAGAAATAAGATTTGGAACAGGACAAAAGAAAGACACACAATCGAAGAAGAACGGCAAGAGATCGGTCAGCAGACAGAGAAAAAGTAAAAAAACGTATACAATAAAAACAAAGTTACAAAACGAACAAAAAAACAAAATATTAAAAAATAAAAGTAGAGTAGAAAAGAAAGAAAATAATAGTAAAAATTTTGGGTTAGGTACCTGGAAGTTACAACGAATGTACGAAGAAGAGGCTGTAAAAACATTAAAACAAGAGACAAAAAGATATAAGATGGATCGAGTAGCAATTCAAAAAACGCATATAAAATAAAACAAAACAACACAGTTAGAGGAAGATGCACTGTTCACAAGCGGTGGAGAAACAAAAACTTACAGAAATGGTTTTTTAGTTAGCAACGAAATGAAAGAAGAAATTGTAAAATTTGAGCCAGTTTTGGACACACTTTGCTATGTAGAAATAGAGGTCAGAGTTAATATATCCATATTAAACGTTTACGCTTCGACATAAGAGAAAACTGAAGATATGAAAGATAAATTTTATGAACTGTTGGAAGCGGAATATAGTAAAATACAACATCAGGATGATAATAAGGGACCTAAACGCAAAAAAGAGAAAGAATACATGTATAGATACATTGTGGGAAATAAAAAAATAAATATGAAAAAGGATTATTGAATTTGCGGAAGAAACAATATGCGAGTAATGAGAACACAATTTAAAAAAAGGAGGTTAATGGACAATAGACCGGAAAACTCATGGAATAATCAAGAACGTAAGATTATATAGAGGGGTGCGCATAAACTATGATCACTTCTTAGTAAAAAGTGAATTAAAAATAAAGAAGTTAAATAAAAAAAAATCAAGGAATAAAAAGGAAAAAACGGTTTGATATAGGAAAATTAGACGTACAACCATCAAAAATATAAAAAAGAAATTGAAGAAAGCTACCAGGAATCAAGGAACAGGAGGTTTAATAGGATAAACGACAATTAGACACAACTAGAGTATATAATTAAGAAAGCCATCGAAAGACGACAGAAGACGGAAACATGGTAAGATAAGAAATGCCTAATGGAACTGAAAAAAGAAAGAAACCAATAATTAAAGCAATACAAACAAAATGGTAAGTCGACCACAAAGTCTACAAAAAATAACGAACAAAAATGAAGCAGTTCTTCTTCTTCTTCTTCGCTCTTATCCTTATGCCTTCCAGCTTCGGATCTATATGCCCCAGTCTTCCTTAACCCATTTCTTTCATTCTTTTCTGTTTCTTGCTAAACTTTTCATTTCGTTTATTGTCTTTCTTTTGCCTTTCCCACAGCAATCGTTTAACTTATTCATTTCTTCCTGGGTCTTCTATTTCTTCTTTTCTTTACACTTCTTGCTTCAAACCCATTTCTGTATATTCACTCTGGTTTAATTGGTTTCTGTTGTAAAGTTCTATAACCATTATTATACTCTCATATTTAGTTTGTATCGTCCAATTTTCAGTGGCGTGCAATATTGCCGGTATTGTTATCACTTTTTATTTTATCCCCTTTTTTCCCAATATCGTTCTATGTAATGCATAAAGATCCTATTCCCTCTCCTCTGGTCCCCAGTTCTGCTTCTATTCTGCCATCCTCTGTGATTATTGTTCCCAAATACTCAAATGTTGAGACTCTTTCCATATTACTCCCTTCGCACTTTACTTCTCTCGTGGTTTCGATTCACTATCATTGTTTTACTTTTCTTAACATTGACCTCCATTTTCATTTTCTTTATTTCCTCCACCCACATTTTGACTAACTTTTGTAATTTATTATCCGTATCTGCCATTATGACTATGTCATCTGCAAACATTAGACTTTTCACCTTAGCTGGTTCCAGATTTCTATATCCTGTTATTGTGCCCAATCCTCTAGTTGTTCTTTTAGATCTTTTACTATTTTATATATTATTATTATAAAAAGTAATGGGCTTAGGGCTATTGCTCTGTTTTACGCCGCTCTCCATTCTGAATTTCCCTGATGTTAGTCCAGTTATTTAAATTTTCCCTCTAACTATTTTGTATGCACTTCTGATGGCTTCTATTAGTTCAGTTGTTACTTCCAGTTCCTCTAAGCATTCCCATACTTTTTCTTTTTCAACTGTATCAAAAACTGCTCTTATATCTACAAAGATTAACAATAGTTTATCTCCTTCCCATATTTTTCTTTCTGTAATATTCCTCAATATGCATATGCTGTCATTAGTTTGCCTATTTGCCTTAAATGTCTCTTGTTCCTTCTCTAGTTTATTTTCTATTATTTTTCTAAGTTTCCCAAGTAAAGCAGTTAATTAGTACAAGGAGTGACTAAAACAGGATCAATTGTGATTCTATTTCAGTCACTCCCTGTTTATTTCTTTATAAGAAAGAAAAACTATAATTAAATAAAAAAGTCATATCACGTTGTTTTTATTATAACTTTGTTTCTGGGTGAATTATTTTTATTATTAATCATTGAATTTTTATACTGCTTTAAGTGATTTGTATTTAACTCTGAAGGATATTTTTATTAGGTTGTCACTAAAGTGAACTGCAACTAATAATATCAATAAATATTAAAAAGTAGTACAAAAAAGATTATTTATATTAGTAGTCTACCTAAAAAATAAAAATATAGTACCCATCACGACGTTAACATGTTGTAATGCTAAGGTAATTAGTTTTTTTTGCTGCTTCCGTCAAGCTAAATAATATTTAAAAACGGGGTCCTTTCGGCGCCGCAATTCCCTAATTAAACCGGCAGCCGAAGAGGCGCGCGCGAAAGCCGGCGCCCAGGCAGGCGGCAAGCAGTCTTTGTAATGTAACCAGAGATGGAGGCCACCTTAATATGACGCGGGACACAATCCAATCAAATTCGTATTTCTCTCGAGAAAATTGCACGACGCCGGGCTGATTACGCGCGTATTTCTGATCACATTTCGCGTTATTTCCATATGCATGAGTTTTGACAATACAAACGGCCTGATCACATATGCACGTCGCTTCTCGTGGTCATCCGTCTATTTCGCCCGATAAGGGCAAGAAAGTTTGGGTCGCGGGGGCGGCGGACATCGCACAGCACTCCTGATGCTCGCCGAAGTGCCCCTGGCGGCCGATAGATCGGCCCCATGCCCACTTACGTGTTTTCCATGTTACTAGGGGCGCCCGCGTGGGCGACGCTTCAAGGCGATGGACGCGAGAAAAATCGAAAGCTGCGAATGCTCGCAGCAGGGGCTTAAAGATAATGTTTTGGTGTCATTTAGCATAAATAAAAACATAATTACATGTACGAGGTGCGTTCAAGTTCTAAGGTCTCCATTTTTTTTTCTGAAAAAGTACGTATCCAAGAAAGTTGAAACTTTTATTACTTCTCAACGTGCACATTTTTCACAATGTCCTCGCCAAGATTCTATGGCTGCTGAGAAAATTTCTTCAGGGGTGTGTTTTGTCCACTGGAAAATCGCCGATGTGAAAGTGGCTCGATTGGCAAATGAGGGGCCACGGAAAGTGACCTTTAGTCAAAAATTTATGGCGAGATCATGTGTCAACATGTCCTGAGACATTTCCACCCGTCTAGTCTTGTATTTGTCGGTCAGCATTCATAGAATCCACTTTAAAGAAACTTTCACATTCTCAAGTCAGCATGCAAAATAAACTCTACAGATACTACGAAGAGGCGATATAACCTACACCTAATCAACGGTCTTCCATAACAACATGCTCCACTCGCGCAGTCATGGTTTCACACAACTATCAATCTTCTTCAAATTTTCACACCCACAAACATTAATATATTTTTATGGGCGTTTTACCATATAAAAGGAGAACATAAATGTCCTTGAACACTAAACCTCACCATTTAAAGTATACAAAACAACACTCACTGCAATTGAGGTAATTTGACATGTGCGCATTGTATGGTGCTGCTATCTATCTTACACATCCAGAAATGTTTCCGGCTGCTTTTAAAATTATCTCTTTCTACTTACCCTCACACCTGAGACCTTAGTACTTGAAGGTACCCCGAACCATTAGGCTTCATTGACCCATAGGCTGAGTCTTTCGTGATAAAAACATATTAAACTGCAATTTATTTTTTAAAGGTCAACTTAGTACATAAAAGAGCAATCTATTCAGAGATATATGAATTTCAGATTTGTACAGAAAATAGAAATAAAAATCAGCTAATGGATAAGTAGGCTTATATTATGAATAAACATTCACCGAAGAATGCGTGTACTTAGCAGCATTTTCAAGAAATAATAAAAGCATTAACAAGGAAAATAAACGTGCCAAATCAAAAACACTAGAACTACAAAGACTCACAGCATTATTAAAGTCATGGAACGTAGAGTCTGCCTTTCCCAATATTTCTATCGTTCTAAGAATTTTTCTAAGTATGACAGTTTCTACTGCACTGAAAAAGATCTTTCTCGGCTCTGAAAAGAGTGAAAAACTTATGGTCATTGTTAAATCAAAGATAAGTGACTTGCTTTGCACTTTTATTGTTTGAGAGTGAGCTTCTACAGACTCTTGGTTTTCATAACATAGTCCAGATGTTTGCTAAGTCTATAGTAAGGGAAATAAATGTTTTTTTAATAAAAGCATTTAATTTTATTTATTTTTTTTATTGATATGTCAATATATGTAAACATTGTATTGAAGCGTACATGTGTAACGAACGTTAAAAAAATCAAATAAATGTTTTGTCTAAACAATCAACTCCTTAGTAATTTTTTATATCGTTTCAAACATGCAAATGTTAGTTTAGGGCGCCAAAAGCCTTGATTAAGTCGCGGTATGTTCAGGCTCTTTTATTTTCTTTTTATACCGTGACGATGTGCAGAAAATTTTGTATATAACAACAACATAAATAGGATGCTACGATTCTTTTTTATCATAATGACACCGGATTTAAAACACTAATAATCTCTATTCTTCAATTACCATATTATTCGTATTTTATTTATAATAGTAACATAATAACCCATTTTAATTTCAGACACGATAAGTCCATGTGCACTTATTCATTAGTGCTGCACAAGTCTTCAGTATTTGTACCAGAATTGAGAAACTTTCAAAAAAGGCAACGTACAAAAAACATTTTAAGATGAAAACCAGCGAAAACAAGTTTAGAGGGCACCCAAGGAAACAAATTAGGAAGATGAGTTGTGTTCATTTGATTATTATTAAATTTAATATTCTTTCAATTAAATTCTCAAAATAAATGCAAGTTTAGCCTAATCTGCAATGATAGCCCTAGACAAAACTGGAAAAGTACCATATCTAGACTATACATTTTTTGTAAAAAGTCCTATTAGGGACAGATCAGATTAGATTAAAAATGATAGCAAATACAATTTTCAGTGTCAAATATTGTTCAAGCAATACTCTTGTCCTTGTTGTATTGATATTTGTTGTCGGAAAAGTATACAATGTTGCTTTTCAGAACAAAAATTTTAATCTTATGGAACACCTTTAGAAGCTTCTTAACAAATCTTGTACATGTTGTTCCTTCTATAAATTATAAGGGTAGCTCATAAAATACCCTGACCGCCGGTTCACTCTGAAGAAAACAAAAGGGAAAGCCAGATTTAACGTAGAATCCGAATCCGCGATCAGAAATTCAAGAAAACCAGTGCAAGTGGCCTAAAAATAGTCTATTTAAAAATTGTAAGGCTTGACAGATGTCAAAAATGACAAAATAACGGGGTGAACGAACCAGCGCACGAAGCGCGCTTTCCGGTAGTGTCCAATTGATAAAGTTGGTAGCGGGTTTGCTTCGAGATGAGAGATTTGAGGATTCAATCTCTTTGGAAGTTGCCGTCTTTTTGCAGTCTTTTGCAACATTAGCTACATTTAAATAGGGGAGAAGGTAGAGCTGGCACTTCTTACAAGGCGCGATGCGCCTCAACGCACACCGCTTAAAAGCTTTACCATCTCATGCATAGAAGTATATTTTAACAAGGCCTTTACGTTATAATTATTTTATTAAATTAACTAAAAAAACAAGGCCGCAAAGCGCCAAAGTGCCAAGATGACTACAAAGAACGCCAGGGCTGAGCAGAAAACCAATAATAAAGATGTGTGTTTTGATCATGTGTACTGCTTTGAAAGAAGTCAAGAACCTTCAGTCGCATAATCGCAAGTGTTAAATCATAAGCTTTTTAAGACAATACTTTAGACGCACTGCAAACCCTCCATATTCTAAGAAAACAAAAATAAATAGACCAAGAACAAAATTGATGCTTTTTAATTTTTTTGTCAATCAGGGGATCATTCATAAGCCAAAACCAAATTTTTATTAGACGAAAGGTCTTTGAAAAGCTCAGAAGGAGGCTAGTACTTGCGAGACCAAGCAATACACATACAGCATTTGAATGCTGCACAACTCTCCACGTTGCATTACAATCCCCAACAACAAATTTTGGCAGAAAAGCATCGTATTCGTTATTTTTATTCCTCCAGCCAAACAACCATTTAAAAGGACACCCTTGTAATGCTTTAGACAATGTCAAAAAGAATGTAACTTATGCGTGTATAAATATTCCAGCAGACGCCTTCAGGAATACTTAGAAAAGCAGCTGCATTAGTTTTAAATTGCATTCCTTCTCGATCAAAAATTTTATTTTTACCAGTGTTGTTAAAGAAAGATACAGAAATTTAACAGGCAAGTAAATTAAAGAATGTTAGTACTACCAAAGAAGAAAACATCAAGAATAAAAAAAAATATTCAATTTCATTGGTAATTCACTAGGTCATACTAAACAAAAGGCAAACATGACTGTTAGCTTTATTCATGATGGTGTTTAGTGTCTGCTATCTTGGTAACTGCTTGTGCATGAAATGGGGGAGGGGTGTTTTTAACTAAATTTCTTAAAAAAGCATATTGTAAAATGAAATTGGTAACACCCGAGAAAATATTTTTTAAATTAATCTGTAAAGATTTAGATAATTGAGATTCTGCCTGTAACCCATTGGATAAATCTAACTGTGAAATCAGCAACTCTTAGAACATGTCCTGTGCAATGACTAATATTGATAGTGACACTGAAAATATTTAAGATTAGATTGACTCGATTTTACGCTAAACTTAAAAAGTTTTCCTGATTATTAATGGCACGTTTATTTTATGAAACAGAAGTTCGTCTGCTTTATTCAACACAGAATCAAATTGTATCTGCTTATACAAAGGTAACTAAGGTCTCCAAAGGGCTGAGCCGCAAGAAAACTTTTCGCGCGGCTGTTGGCCACACTGTAGTGTTTGCTTCTCTACTCTTAAGCAAATCATCATTTAGCCTGCGGTAACGCAGCTGGGCAGCCACAGTTATTCGGCTTTTAAACGCAAAAATCAGTAAACCAATTGAAATTCACCGCCAATTGATAGAAGTGTTTGGAGAGCTGCACATGAATGTCAAAAACGTCCGCAAGTAGTGTAGGGAGCTTACAGGTGGTCGCATTAAAATTTATAACGAAGAAAAAAGCGAGAGGCGTCAATTCTCGACGAGACAGTTGCAAAAGTTCAAAAAATAATGCTTAAAAATCAAAGGATCACTCTCGATGATCTCTGCATTTTAGTTCCTAAAGTTTCTCAAAGCACCGTTTAAAACTTTGACTGAATAGTTAAAATATCGAAAGGTGTGTGCAAGATGCGACCCGCAAATGCCTACCGAAAACCACCAACGGAAACGGTTGACTCTTTCTGCTATCCAGACGAAGAGGGCAACTTTTTGGATTGGATCATCTTGAGCGACGAAACCTGGGCCCTCCATTTCACACCTGAGACCAAACAGCAATTACGTGAGTAGCGGTACTACTCTTCGTCCAAGCCGCGAAAATTCAAACAAGCACAGTCTGCAGGCAAAGTCATGGCAACTGCGTTTTGGGGTGGAAAAAATTGACTTTATAACTCGTGGGACTACAATAAACGCTGACAGGTATTGTAAAACACTCAAAAACTTAGATGGGCAATTCAGAAACAGAGAAGAGGAATGTTGAGCAAGGGCGCACGCCTTCTCCACAACAACGCTCGCCTCCACGTCGCCCGTACGACCGTCACTCTTCTGCGACAGTTTGAATAGGACATAATCACTTACTCTCCCTATAGTTTGGACTTGGCACCTAGTGACTACCACTTGTTCCCTAAGTTAAAAGAATATTTGGCCAGAACGTGCTTCAGCGACGATGAGGTGAAACACATGAACCAACGCTTCTTCAACGACATAGTGGCGAGCTGGTATAAGATAGGCATACAAACACTGCCACAATGCCTACAAAAATGCATCGACCGAAATAGCGATTATGTAAAAGAAATAGAGGAATATTCAAGCTTCAAAATGATGTATCAATTATTGAAAATAATTTTTTCCTATTTCTAAAAACTACTGGGATTACCCTCGCAATATTAATGCAGTAAATATAATCTATACTATTTGTATTGACGAGACAAAGGCCAAATTTTCAAATCGATTACTACTGAGAACTAATGTAACAAAGAATCTCGATACTTTGTAACAACTCGATTAGTAATAACCAACTTCTAAGTTCAAACATTTTTTTCGGGCGTTTTCAAACGAATGAAATATAGAAGTGCTTGTGTACAGCATTTAAATACAGCGAACAAGGAATAACAAAGTACAGAACATTATACATTGATGCTTTCTACAACTAATATCAATAAATTACCAATATATTTATATTTACTTGATCATCGTCTCTATTTTGGGTCACTTACTGAAGCTTCACTTTTAAAAACATTTCTTGCGATTTCTGATAGTATTTTCTTAAACGGGAAAATTATTAAAGGAGACATAACTTTTTATGATATAGTGAAAGTACTTAAAATACCATCTAACTCTAAACTCATCGAGAAAAAACTGGAGAAAATTGTTTTAAAAACGTTCAGAATTCTCAAACATTTGTTAAATATCCAAAACGTTTTCTGCTATTAAGTATTTTTTCAATAATGAATTCCACTTTTTATTTATTTTAGCACAAATTGCTGATTTATACATATCGTTGGGCTATTTATGAATGCTTCTTCGTGAAATTATTAAACAAACAGTTGCTTTCTCTTAATTGGAATATCTTTTCGTCGCGCCCCTTCTTGTGATGTCGATATGCTTAGGGTGGCTATTTATCTTATTTCTAATTTGTTGATTATAATTGCATAAGTATTTTGATATGCATGTTTCTCAAATATTTACACCCTAACTTACAAGATTTTTTAGTTTTTTATGCTGTAGATTGAACCAAATGTGTCTATACATTTATTTGAGGTTGAAAGTCTTGTTTATTAGGAACAAAGAATAGCAATTTTGACTCTACAAATAGCACACCATTTAAGAATTTTGACGAATTCTTTGCGCTAGCATTAAACACCGCAAGAACTGCTGCACTTTGACTATTGAGCTTGAAAGCCCCATAATGGTTCAGAGATGTATTGTACACAATAAACCTTTTTTAAAATATCTTCTACCCCATTCTGTGTACTTCTGCATCCTTCAAAACTGGTTATCAAACTAACTTTTTTAAGTTTTCTCGGAGATATAGTAATGCTCTTCATCCCATGCCATTAAAAAGTTTTCGTCCACCTCCATTAGTTTGTCCTTCACATAAGGTTTTGTCACTTGATGTTTTCAAACATTTTCAAATGTTTTCTCACTTGAAAGTGAAGTCTACATGCTATCTTGTATATGGCAATAAATTATGTTTGTCGGGCTTGAGTATCTTCTTGAGGTAGAGATGAGCGTCCTGATTTTGGACTAAAATTTGCTCTATGGAATTTTCACCTGGATACGGAAGTACAATAAGGACAGGTATCTTACAACACAGGCACCTTTTGTTTCAAAAACAAAGATAACATTGTAATCTCTTCTTACCACCGCAGTTTAAGAGCAACTAACACCCAGAGGTTGTCCTGCTGGCTAGAGTGTCAGTTTGAACCTGGCTCGTCATGCTCTAATTTGCCACAACAAGCCAACATCTTAAAATTGGGTTGTAAATTACGAGAAAATTGGCTTAAATGCTCTTTTCCATTGCATCTTGTCCATGTATCATAATTTTTTTGGTGATTTTACACCTTTCCGTAATTTATGTTTCTCTTTATATTTTCAGATTAATATGTGAAGTAGTACCTCATGCTACTTCAATGTTTGTTGAATAATATTCCGGTTTGTTTTATTACTGAAGACTACTAAGAGACAACTTGTGTGAGACAGTTTACCAGTAATAGAATATGAACGGACAACAACTCAAATCAGGATTTAAATTTAAGATAATTGTACAAAACTCTTTGAATTGCATATATAGCATCTGAGAGCTTTATTCTGTCGATGGGGCAGTAACTAAGCTTATCAGTTGCTAAGTATAGTAGTTAGTTCATTTCTCTACATGCAAATGCATGAAAAAAGAATTTGTTAATTTAGTAGCTCAAATAAGACGATGCTGTAAATGAAATAAAGAATTGCAGGAAAAAACAAAAATTCGGCCATATCACATTAGAGAAGCAGTAGCGTTGATTAATCGGTTACCAGTTAAATAAATTAAATCACCAAACTACATCTAAACATTTAGTAATCAATAAAACCGCTTTTGTCCATCATATTAAATTTTACAAAAATACTACTAAATTACAATTCCTCTGATCTTTGGTCTGGTTGCTTCGGATTTTCATTTTCATCTTTTTTTATTGTTGTTTTGAGGGCCTCTCCTGTAGACGTAATCATACCATCTAATTTGTTATGATTTTATAAAGTCTCCTGTCTTCTTATAGCATATTTTTTATTTCAAAATTTATTACCCGTCTGTATCCTCCTTGTATTCTTTGGGTCTAATATTTTTCTTTGTTAGGTCCATTGTTTCACTAGCGTAAGTTACTTCTGGTCTAATTGCTGACTTATAAACCTTAATCTTTCATGTTTTGCTCAGGATAAGGTGGCATGTAGGGCTAGTATTTTCCATTTACAAACTTTAAGTAATAAATCAGAACGAATATCTGGTTTTATCGCAATAACAATTAAGTTTATTATAGTTAAATTATCGTATTCAAAACGGGTTTGAGAATACAACTCCTGTTGAATTAAAGAGAAACCTAAAGTGTTCTCAGACAAAACGTTACTTATATAGCATATTTTGCTCTCGTATTACACTTAAGCGCTGTTGTTTTCGAACGTCATGCATGCGCACTGTTGTTGTACAGTGAGTCGTTTCAACAAACTTGAATGATCAGTAAAAATTAAGTTTTCTTGCTTAAGTGGGTTTTTTTTGGTAATAACTTGTGAACGGTGCGAGGACAAAATTGGTGGCATACCACATATTGTTCAGCTCGACGAGTGCTTTCGATTGATATATCACTTGACTTCCCAGTTCAAATTTTCTTTGTCTTACTATAAGTATAGTTTAATTTATTCTATAGTTTTCTATATGTCAACTTCGTGGTACCGGAAAAAATTCTTTCGTGCCTGCGCCGTTAGACTTAAAAACTACATTGATTTAAAAAATCCGATCAAGTTATATCACTGGTAAACTACTACAATCAATATTACACCCTTAATAATAATAATGGTAAGGGTTTAACGCCCCGTGTGGAAGCACGGCCTGCAAACTGAGAAGATTGGGTCTCTCATATATTTGCTTTTTCTAATCTCTGGTGCGGGGCGATGTGGCAAGCACCACGCTTTAGAAAACAAAGTGAACGCAGGTACTCAATTATTTTTAGTGACTGAGTAGGCCGCCCGCCAGGCATCAGAAAGCTCCGGAAATGAACCCGGATCCGTCCACATCGCAATCCGCCCCTTAACCAAGAGACCACGCTGGCACACTAAAAACCGACACATTCAACAGCATTATGTTCTAGTAGTAAACCACTTAAAAAAATGCAACATAATAATTGTTTTTATTTAAAATAATACTAAATAATCCTAAACTAAAATTCACTAAGTTAAAACAATTACAATCAAATACAAGTTACTCGCTTACATACTTGTTATAATCACTGTGGGGCTAAACTGATGCATGTGACCACAACATGGTACACACAAGATGCATGTTTTGTCTCTTTCGCTCGAAATCGTGCATGGGTTATCCACCAAGTTTGAGTATCATGTTCTATATGAAATAAAATTCAAAAATATTGGCGCTAAACCTTATTATGCCAATTTTAAGACTTAAATGATGAACTATAGGCATCTGGACAAGTTCTAATTGGATTAACATGGATTATTTATAGGTACAAACTTAAGAAAGTAATAGGGGGACCGGAAAGTCATGTCGTTTCTGCGCATGTCGATATTAGTTTGTCATTTATCAGCTCATTGTGTACTTCAAATTCGTGCCAAAGGCATTTTAAGGTTACAGTGACTTGTTTACTCGTACATACTTAAATCTTATTTTTTTTAAATCTATGGTGAAATGGCCAGCCAAATACCAGAAGAGGTACATATCCGGCATTGTATGCTTTTTGAGTTCCACAAGGGTAGTGGCGCAACAGTTGCTATCAAAAACATTTGCAATGTTTATCCAAGTGCATTAGACGTTCAAGGTGGTTTTCTAAGTTCAAATCCGGTAATTTTGATTTTTCCTACTCGTATGGACCAGGAAGACCAACATCTTTAGACAATGACATGTTAAGGGTGGAAGTGGAAGCAAATTCGTGTTAGACAATCGAGGAAGTGTCTTAACCAACCTTGGTCGACAATTCAAAAACATTTGCAACAGATTGGTAAACTAAGCAGAGCAGGTGTTTACATCCCGCATAATATGTCCAAAGAAGACAAAGCTAACCGGTCCACCACATGCAACTTATTGCTTCATTGGCACAATATAGAAGCGTTTTTTGATCGCTTGATCACTGGAGATGAAAAATGGTCCTCTATGATAATCCAAAACGTAAAAGACAGTGGCTGTCTCCGAATGAATCGCCACGAAGTAGAGCTAAGCCAGGTTTACACCCCAAAACGGCGCTTTTGTGTGTTTGGTGTAGTATTCGCGGGGTTGTTAATTTTAAAGTGTTAAAACCTGGACAAACTGTAAATGCAGACCTTTACTGTGAACAATTAAATCGGGAAAATCAATTTTTAATTAAAAAATGCCCAGCGATTGTCAACAGAAAAGGCGTTGTTCTGCTTTTTCTCTTGCAAATCTGCTGCTAACTGGACATGTGTTGCAAAGTGCTGTTAAAATAGCCTATTATTTATTTATATCAAAAAACTGCACAGATTTACTAGCACGCCTTCTATCAAAGAGGGAAAACTGAATTACGGAAATTTTTGTAGGAGGTTCGTTTGACGATAAAAATAATTACGGAAGACAGTCGCATTATGTTTAGACATTTAAGTTAGAAAAACGTATTCCACAAAGCAGTGGGAATAACTCCAGTACCATTTTAAAATCAGTAAACCGTCAACGTAGCCTATGCCAAGCAACTATGTTATATTCCCATCGCTTGCCACGTGTACAGAAACAATCGTGAGCAGATTTTTTAAGAAAAAATTTTATCGTCAGTTTTTGCAACAGGCTATTACTATATTGCGATTTGTCGTCAGTCCTCTTCATAGAAGAATCAACCTTTGGTGTAGATATCCCCACAAAATAGTTGAAGCCTAACATCGACAACAGTTTAGTACTAGTTTTCGGGCTGGAATTATTGATGACTATCTAGTTGGACCACTCGTTCTTCCATAACAGCTCAATGGCATGATCAAATTTCTTTTTTAATTCCTTGAAGGTGCGCCCCTATCAGTACAGTACAGACTTTTATCCCCTTGACTTTTATTAAATCGATAAATGTGCTAAACCAATTTTTGGTATACAGATACTTGAACAACGTATCATTGAAGCTTCTAGCGTTATTTGGATACAACCCGAAAGATTTGAATGGTTGCTTAAGTTCGGGCTTACATTGGAGGGAGAACTACGAACTTATACTGTAAAGTTGTCACTAGCAAGCCGAAAAAGAAATGTGAACGCATCAGTTGAGTTTAAAGAAATGAATTATGTACCAACGATTATAAGCAGCAATAAAAGAAACATTAATTTGTATGGCTAGAATTAAAAAAGCAGATTCAAATGGAGTTTATAACTCTTTATTACTTAGTAACTACTAAGTGCGCAACTAAGTTTCCGGTTTTTTTATAGCTTGGATATCTGTTAACAATAATCAGTCGTAATACCAACACATATCGCAACGCAAAAATATTTTTTTACAACTAAGATGTCGAATTTTGTGCCAAATAAACAGCATTTGCGGGAAGTTTTGGTTTTCTGTTTGAACTTGAAAAAATGGAGATGAAGCACGTCATTTGATTGAGGAGGCGTACGGCGAACAAGCACCATCGAAAACTACCTGGGAAAATTGGTTTAAACGCTTCGTAAGTAGCGATTTCGACACTGCGAAGGCTTTAAACATGATCCGCCAAGGTATGTCCAAACGTCTACATCCCGTGGGAAAAATTCAAAAGAAAGGAAAATGGGTGCTGCATGAGTTGACTGAGAGACAGATGGAAAACCGAAGAGCGATTTCTGAAATTTTGCTTTTGCGACATGAAAAAAGAGTTTCCTGCATCGAATTGTTACTGGCGGTGAGAAGTGGATATATTTCGAGAATCCCAAACGCAAAAAATCGTGGCTTTCACCTGGCGAAGCATCAACATCGACAGTACGGCTAAATCGCTTCGGAAAGAAAACACTGCTCTGCGTTTGGTGGGGCCAGAAAGAAATTGTGTACTGTGAGCTGCTTAAACCGAGCGAAACTGTCAATGAGCATTGCTACCGACAACAACTGATAAATTTAAACCACGCATTGCTCAAAAAACGGCCAGAATGGAGCACGAGATGCAAACTAGTGATATTGCAGCACGACAACGCTCCGGGTCATATCACTTCCATCGTCTAAAACACCATCAAAACGCTGAAATGGGATCTGCGACCGCACCCGCCGTATTCGACTAACCTGCTTCCTTCCGATTATCACTTGTTCCGGTCGATGGCGCATGGCTTGGCTGGGCTACACTTGGCCAATTTCGAGAAGTGCAAAATTGGTTGGATAATAGTTTCGATCCAAAGACGCATTGTTTTATCGTCACGTTATTCATGTATTGCTACAAAATGTGTAGCTAGCGAGGAACGATACTTTGGATAAACCATTTTTCGTATTTCTCTTAAAATTTTCCATTTTTCATTGATCGAAAAAACCAGACACTTAGTTGCGTACCTATATATCTGGATGTTGGGTCTTTGTCAAATCAAATACGTTCGAACTAGCAGTACCCTCTGTTTCAAACAACGCGGTCTCGATACCTCGAAACGCCGCTAAAACTGTTCCCAGACGGTCCGTCGCCCACGTGCAACCAACTGCTTGTGAGACCGAAAACCTATATGATTCCGTCCGACCACTAGACCAACAAAATGTCTTCCAAATGTCTCCTCGTTCGAGCAACTGTTAAAAATGCTTAAAAACCACTCGTTCGCCTATTACTGAAGATTGCCTTCGGTCTAGATCTAGCAATTTAAAGAAAATGGCCCTAATATCTCTAATCAAATAACACAAGACAATTTTTGCTACTTCTTTTTTGTTTGTACAGTTGAAAAACGATACTCCTAAAAAGAAGTTTGTACTTAAGTGGAGTAGAAAGTCATTAAAGTAATACCACACTCTAGAATGTGTTCATTATATTATTATCTTAAATTTCGATCATAACATACTGGAAATTGAGCAGATATGGAATGTTCTTAATAAATATTACCTTTAGTGGTCTTTTGCTAATGTCGATAATACAAACCCATAAAACATTTGTTTTTGTATCTGTTGCTTATAATTTTGAATCCCAAAAGACCGCGCGTGTTGCAGCTGCCAGATAGAATCAATTGATCGGTGTTTCAGGAGCTGCTTATCCTCTGGGTAGCCGAAAGAATCGATCACATTCCCTCCGACGCCGAAGCCCGACGTTCGCCCAGAAACAAAATTATCCGGTTCATAAATCGCTCCGCCGGCTGCCCAGTGCATTTGCACATACGCAATAAATTAAAATAGAGCAACTTTTT